>BSBN01000929.1:0-1485833 GCA_027924645.1 Cunninghamia lanceolata | reverse complement strand
AAATAATGGTAATCGGATCAGAACAGAGGAACGATCAGACCATAAAGATAAGCGGCCAGGAGACTAGATCGGCCAGGAAGAAGCTACAATTAGCCAACTTTTAAACATGGTTCAATTTTGCATAGAAGAAACGCCTAAATACAAATAGAAGGTGATACATTTTAAATTGCAAACTTTTGACTTAATTAGCAATAACAAAACCAGAAGAGAACCTGGGGAATGATGGCGATGATGATGAGTTGAGCTAGTGACGTCTGTTACTGTTCTCTCTTTTCTCCTGTCGCTTGCACTCCTCCAATTTTCTGTCCCTAAAAACTCAGAACCTTCCTTAGCTAGATCGTGGTTTCTCTCTACCAAATTCGTGGTTACCTTTTTGCAAATCATGGTGTTCTGATATGTTCAATCTCTCCCTTTTTTAACAACTCCCTCTCTCTTGTTTGGACGTTACAGATCGGTTTGAGAACTCCAATTAAGTTTTAGTTTGCATGCTCTCTTTTTCACCGAATTTGAGAATAACAATTTAAAAATAATAATAATAATAATATCTTTTTGAACTTACTGTCGCATGAGTGACAGGAACTTATTTAATTGCTTTATTCAAAAACTATAAATATAATAAAGCTATTTTTAATATTATTTTACTATTTTATTCAAAACGACATTTAAATAATCAATAAGAGAAATTTATAATAATATTGCATAATTTTTATATATTTTTTACTATATTTATTTAATCTAAGAAGCTTATTGTCTTCCAAACATCGCTACATAATATTTTATTATTTATTAAAAATACAATCATATACACTTTCTTATTTTATACTAAACATCATTTGAAGCATAATTCAAAAAAGACTTTTAATTTATGAAAACACAGATCATGCATTTGAAAATGATTATTCACAATTAATGAATTAAAAGCCATTCAATTATACATGTGCAACTACGTGATGTGTGTGAAAGAACCAAATAGAACCCAACACAGGTTTGCCAAAAACCCAGATACCGTCTACCTGAGCCATTCTCTTGTCCTTCAACAAGACCTGCAGACACTCAAACTCGTCGCACTATCAATAAGTTAGACCAAAATATAGCCGAGGCATCAAAATCTTAACCAATAACATGTCATATCCAATGTAAATCTACTATTGTTCCATAATCTTACTGGTAATTAACTAATGAGGTAAATTTGAAAAGTCTGAGATGTGACATCATTCCCCAGTTGGAAGAGACATCATCTCGATGTCTTATTACATCAAGCAAACAATAAAGTATCAAAACAATAATGTATCATCATCTAAGTGTCAAAGTATCTGAATATGCATAAAATAAAATATCTATTCTATTTTCCCAAATGCGGAAAAGATCTATCAATATTAGAAGCATCCTCCCAAGTGGCATTGTCCACTGAATATTGGTCCCATTGGACCTTATACTGCACTATGTCTTGATTACTCAACTTAACATTGTGTTTCTCCAAGACTTGAATGGACTCCACTAGCACCACTCTTGGATCCTGTACCTACAGAGCATGCCAATCAAAAATATGCAACACATCAGGATGATAAGGTTTGAGCAAAGACACATGAAAAACATTATGGATCTTGGTGAGAGCTGGCGGCAATGCAAGTCTGTATGCAACTAGATTGATCACTTCAAGGACATTGAAAGGTCCTACGAATCTTGGAGTTAGTTTGGATGCCTTGCCAAATGAAATCGAACTCTTATTCAGAAACACCTTATCACCTACTGAAAATTGTCTAAAAGTCCTATTCTTGTTTACATAACTTTTCTATTTGTCTGAGGCTTGCTTTAATTTCTCTTTGATTAGCCTCATTTGATCTTCCATTTCCTTTAACATGTCAGGCCCAACTACTATTCAATCTTCAATCCGGTCCCAATTGATTGGAGTTCTACACTTGCGACCATAAAGAGCCTCAAAAGGTGTCATTCCTAAAGATGCATGGTAGGAATTATTATAAGCAAACTCTACCAATGGTAGATATTCCTCCCATTTGTACTGCTGATCCATACAGTACATCCTCAGAAGATCCTCCACTACCTGGTTGACTCTCTCCATTTGACCATCCGTTTCAGGGTGGTAACTTGTACTAAAATTCAAATTAGTCCCCAAAGTTGTATTAAGCGTGGTCCAAAACCTAGAGGTCATGTGAGTGTCACGATCTAAAATGATCGTCTTTGGCACTCCATGTAGTCAAAAGATCTCTTGAACAAACTTCTTTGCTAATGTTAACAACCCATCCGAAAGATTTCCAAGCATAAAATGAGCCACTTTCGTTAGTTTGTCCACCACCACTAAGATAACATCATGCCTGTTCTTTGACATGGGCAAACCCTAAATAAAGTCCATGCTAATTACTTGCCACTTGTATTCAGGTACACTATGTGGATAAAGCAGTCCTGCAGGATGGACATGTTCTGCCTTAATACGCTGACACTTTAAACATTGAGCTACAAACTTGGTCACATCCTTCTTAAGCTTAGGCCAAAAGTACAATGGTCTCAATCCTTCCATTGTCTTGGTCACTCCTGGGTGTTGATAATATGGAGCACTGTGAATCTCCTCGAGAACTAACTTCCTCAATTCACCTAAATCTGGGATATACATTATCCCTTGATATCTCAGAAGCCCATCTAATTCTATGACATACCCATCAAATCGATGATCTGTGGGGTTTGCTTTTAATGCTTGCTTAACCTATTCATAGTGCTCATCCCCTTGCAAGTTTTAGATTACTTGCCGCCTCAAATTGGTTCTAGAGTTGTCATTGTAGCCAGATGTCATCTCCTACCGAGAGCATCTGCTACCCTATTCTCTTTACCTTTTATGTACTCGATTCCAAAATCATATTCACTAAAGAATTATAGCCATCTTCTCTGTTGAGCATTGAGATTAGGTTGGGTGAAGATATATTTGAGTCCTAGGTGATCTGTCTTTAACTCAAATGGCTTACCCAAGAGATAGTGCCTCCACATTTGGGGTGTGTGAACAATGGAAGACAACTCGAGATCATGAGGTGCATAATTTGGCTCATGTTGTTTCAGTTTTCTTGATTCATATGCCACTCCTTTTCCATTCTGCATCAACACTCCTCCCACACCTTCACCAGAAGCATCTATAATCACCGTGAAATGATCATTTGGATCAGGTATGGTCAGAATAGGTGCTGATGTGAGTTTTTCTTTCAACAACTAAAAAGCTTGTTCATATTTCTCTGTCCACTTGAACTTCTTACCCTTTTTCTGTAATGAGGTTATGGGTGCTGCAATTGTCGAGAATCCTTCTACAAATTTCCTATAGTATCCTGCTAGTCCCATAAAGCTTGTAACCTCAGTCACATTCTATGGTGCGGGCCATTCCATTATTGCCTTGATCTTTTCAGGATCTACTGCTATCCCATCTGCTGAAATTATGTGGCCAAGATAGTGCACTTTACTCTGATAGAATGTGCACTTAGACAACTTGCCAAAAAGTTTTCAAATGTAAAGTACCGATTCTTCACAAACACACAAAACTGAAGTAAAACATAGAATTACTACAAGTAAACTAAAGTAAGGTAAATTAACTTCTATTCATCATTCAGAAGAAAAGATATTAAGATAATTTCAAGAGTCCAAGCAATCTTTCAATTCATAAGTTTAAAGTATAATCATAATTACAATAGATATGTATACATCTGAAGTCATTTACAGAGTATGTAATAATCAATAATATTACAAGTGTCAAATATTAGCATCAAGCCTTACAAATCTTTGAAACAAAAATAACTACAAGGTGATCAATATCATAAAAATCTGACAAGAAGTCCTCGATCATCATCGACCAACCGGCCATCTACTGAATCAAAGGACAAGAACATGGTTCAGGCACTTTTATTGCCCAACCACGAAGCTTGTGCTTCCCCGGTATCCTTCAAACTGAAGGATGCCCAACCCTACTCGAAGAGCCTAGCAATATGTAAACATATGCAGGGTGGAATCTGGTGTGTGTCTATCAATCTACATGCATTACTATTATGAATGTAACATCTCATCAATAGGATATGGCAGGGAAATATATAAATGAAAACTAGGCTATCAAACCATTTATTCTATAATGGTATACATGTCTATTTCAACATCTCATTAGCTTTGGCCAAAGCATTAACTGTATAACGACATATAGGTTTTGAAAAAGAAAACCTACTTCCCTGTTCTTCCATACTCGACACCCATCCCAGAAGGCAATCTTTCCAAAATACACAATAAAGAAGAACAAACATAGGACATGCAAGCATCTATTTGCTTTCCATAAATCAGAAATACAAGTTTCAATAAATCAATTCTTTTCCTTTTTCCAAACATCAATTAAATATAACATACTATTGGCATTTCAATTCGCACCTCTGGTATGCAATTTGGAAACAGACAGCTATGCACAGATAAACTGCTCTCCTATTGGAAGGGGGAGTTCCCTTTCTTGCTGATGTTTGCTGAAAAGATAACTAGAATGAAACTTTGCCTATCTTCTTTTTGATTCTCAGCTACAGAGCACAAGGTTATAAAACTCTAAACGCTGCAGAAGAGGTTTTTTCCTTTTTAAAACTTCTACTACAACTAGCATAGACTAATGATGCTTTCAACCTCCTGAGTAAATTCAGAGCAAAGGAAATTGAAAGTGAATGGGGAATGATTGTTAAAACAAAAACTCAAGTAGTTTTCCTCCAGATTTACACCACAAGACTAAGAGTACTTTAATGATGAAAGCTGAAAATGAAAGCCACAGAAGCTATACATCTGACGACGAAAACTTGATGAATCGATATAGAATATCAGAGCAAAGTAGGCATGAGATTTCTATTCAATATCAGAAAGTTTAATACAACTCCAGGACAACAGTACTGCAGTAAAAGGTAGGCATACAGTAAGTGATCAAACACCGGAGAACACTGAACACAAAGTGAACAAACACCTGGAATAACAATGTTTGCAGGCTAGAATAGGCACAACAAATTTTGTTATCACAAAAGTCATTACAAACAATGGGCAAGGATGCCCTTATTTATACTAAAATCAAAGGAGTAGGGAACCCTAAAATCTCCTTGATTAACCCTAACTTGCCAACTCGCAAGCTTTATTACTATTCTAAGACAAAGATACAATAAACAAATGCTTTAAAGCAATCTGCTTTAAAGCAAAAAGATTCCAACTATCACAAGGTGCTTTCTTTCTAAATATAGAATGGATGAGCTTAGGATGAAAGCACATGCTTTAAAAAAAAAGCATATGTTTTAAAGCTGCTTTATTTTGGAATGCATCCTCATCAACATTCTAGCTTTTTGGTGATGTCATCCGTTGATATTCTGAGAAACAATATCTTCTAAAAAGCGAGTGACCGCATCTCTGCCAGGAACACTGATACTCTCTAGAACAATATTCTGATTCTCTAACATTTCTTCACCATTGGCAACCATCTAAAGAAATTCATGAACTTCACCCGCAGCCTTGTCAAATTTCACTAACATTGCGGCAAGACGACTCATCTTGCTGGCATTGATATCATCACTAAGTTGTTGCGGACGAGAGTCTGGAAATCTGCTTGCACTTCCACGAGGTCGTACAAGGTACCATCTTCTTTCTCATATGAACATGAGATCTGAGAGACAAAGGATCTGACGAACTTGAGGATGCCGATTACTTTTTCTTTCCATTCTGTCAACTCTGAAATCATACTGTCATAAGTTTTTACTGTGAAAAGATATTGCGCTTTCCAAGTAGAAACTATCTTCGTATCTTCAGCTAAATCAACAGTATCAAGTGCAATCTTCAAGTCGAGGATAATGATCTCAAACACTGGTCTATTTTCTGCCATGATTTGCTGCGACCCCTGTATGCCTTGGCGTAAATCATGAGTGTTGTACTTCAACTGATAAAGCTCTATAAGTACAACTCTCCCTTTAGTCACAAATTCTTCTACCCAACTGTCCATGTGCCTCCCATAGAGGACCAACTTATTGAAATGCCGCTAATCGGCTGGTGATCCAAGACTTGGTGGAAGAAGCAAATCAACCTGTGAAGTGCCATGGAAAAGGTTGGAAATGTATTGCCGCAACTGTCGAACCTCAGCTTTGAGAGCTGCCTTATCTTCTCCATCTCTCAACACCCTTTCCTTCAAGCTATCCGCTGCAACCTCAAAGAGATTGACATCTGTATGGCGAGTACTTCTGCCAAGGTTAGCTTTGACAACTGTGAAGTCATTAACCTCGACATCATTAGCACTTCTATTTTCTGGAGGTGTTGTAGTCTCAATAATTATTTCTCCATCCGCATTCTTCTCAATGTGAATCTGCTTCTTCAGCTGCTTGTTTGGTGTGTCTTGATAGACGCTTTTTAGCTCTGTTAAATTCAGCTGATATGAGGGCTTTCTTCTCTTCCTTCCCAGAATGTTTTCAAGCCAGGATGAGCCATCCTCTCTTGGAAACTCGGTTCTCGCCTCATCAGCTCCTGATGAATCAATGCTTGCATCAAAGTTGCGAACCGGTGAATCTGGCTCTGAATCTATGTGAATATGAGAAGGGATCGGTGAAGAAGGTGGAGATACATGATCTGAAGGTAACACTTCAACATGCGGCGTTGTTTCAACAGGAGCTTCTGGTTCAACTGGCGGATGTTCCTGTTGGACATGAGCTGGAGACTCGTCTTTTTTCCTCTTTAACTTTGCCATTTTTGTTCCCTCTGGGAGAACACTCATAGCCTTTACTCTTTGTTTTGGCTTGGAAGTGGATGGTTCTGATGGTTGCACAACTGGCGGCTCTACTACTAGAATATCATCCTTCCGCTTAGTCTTCAAGAATATCAAACTGTTTTTAACCACTCGACTTGTTCTCTCCTCAATGGAAGTACTCTCTTTTACTGACCAATTAACTGGTGGCAACGGTTGTTGCTCAATTTGGTCTCTGAAATATGTGGGAAGTAGAACTTCACCACTCTCTGTCAAACCTTCTATATCTTCTGATAGGATATCAGACATTTGCTGAAGAGTGAACCTGGCGTAATTGCGTCCTCGCACTTCATACTCATCAGCACAATTAGCCCAGAAGTCTTCAACTGCAAACTTGTGAGTACAATTCTGACCAAGATGTGATGCATAAACACCATGGGGATCATATGAAGATCTCCTGTCGAAAAACTTAAGACCATATCTGGATGATTCATTACCAATTGCCTTGGCATCTGCTCCAGATATACATCTGTAAATACTCATCCCAAGTGGAAAATTGAAGGCAGTCTTGTGTCTGCTACGCAAAAATGTATGCACTTGATAAGATTGCCTCAAAAATTCCATAAATGCTATTTCGTCTGTAGGATATCGCGGCAACATGGCTGGCTCTCCTGAGAAGCCATATACTCTGATGTAGGAAAAAGTAGGAAATTGGATAAACCAATCAACCCATTCTGCCATTGCTATTCTAGCCTCTACAGAAAACCGTATATGCAACTCCTTGTCCATGTCTCGCACTGCATGCATCAAGAATGCATCATTCACCCGCCTGTAATGACGTTCAGCTTGAGAGATCTCTAACTGCGGGAAATGGTGATACACATGCTGAGTACCTAGAGTTCCAACAACATTCAAACCTCTGAATTGACCTTGAAAAGCCATCAAATACACAAGGTATGATATCATATGGAATTCATGAGCCCTTTGAAAATCAATTATTTGTTGGTGGAGACAATCATTGATTAGTGTTGACAAATCATAGAATTTAGTTCCGTCAACAATCTGGGACATGATGTAAAACATCCAAGGCTGAAATTTGTTTGCATCTGCTTGACCCGTGATACTACTTAGTAGAGTAATCATTATTGCATGCTCCTCCTTGAATTCTCTATGTCCAACGTTCTTTGGCATAACATTCTGCTTTTCTTTCAACCACCTCTGACCAATCTTTTTTCTGTATTTTTCCTTATCATTATTCCAAACCCTCTTGCATTCTTCAAGTGAAACAGTTAAGTTCTCTCTCCAAATAGGTATTGTAAAGCACTTTTCAATGTCGTTTGGCCTCAAGCTGCAGAGCACACGTCCATCACCTGACTGAATTTCTCTTGTGACTGAATTGTAATGCGTCACGCAAGCAATCACAAACTCGATACTTTGCATGGTGATAGGAAAGGATGCCGCTGCAAGCAAACCGGAGTGTCCAAGATTCCTGATGGCATTATTTCCTGCATCCTCCAAGGAGTGTAAATTGATTACTGGAAGTACTTTATGCAAGTCTGTTTCACAAGTTTTCAGGTAATCATGAACCAATGTTGTTTTGTGCCTGATTTGTGTTGGAGAGTACTGCATATTGGAAGATTTGAAAATCAACTGTGAACACGCCTATGTTGGAAAAAGTATTGAACAGATGGCTGAAAATTGTTTGTTGATTTTTAGAAAAAACAGAGTGTGAGCTAAAAAAGCTGGCACATGGGTTTTGTAGATAATTCCGTTTCTAAGCAACCCAAATTGTCGGATTTGAAAAAGCGGAGATTTTCTCGAAAAAGCAGGAAAAAAGCAGTTTCCCAAAAAAAAGCACAACTCCCAATCTTCAAGAGGATGATAATTTGGATGGACCCATCTCGACGAAAACTAAAAAAGCTCTGGTCGGATTTCTGAAAAATGATCTCCTTGAAACAAGGACCCTGAAAAAGCAAGCCTCTCTTCTTCCTCAACCTGAATCTATGAAGAAAACTGAAAAAGCACCTGGTTTGGGTCTTCGAATATTTGTTAAAAGAAAAATAAAATCTTTCCTTTGGATGCAACCTGCAAAAGATAATGAAATAAAGAAGCCCAAAGCTTGTCTTTATAAATCTTTGGTCGAAAAAGTAGCTTTACTTGTGTGAGAAGAAAACTTCATCCTCATCCAAGAAGAAAGCATCTTTTAAAGCATAAATCCAAGTGGATGTCTTCAAATAGGAAGAATCCCTATTTTGTAGGAGCCTATGGCTTCATGTGCAAGATGACAAAAAATATCTTCTTTGATGATGTCATCGAATGCGCAAGTTGGAAGAAGTGTTAACAATTTTTTTTTCATTTTCGACACTTCAACACTCGTTTTGACTCAAATATGGCCTGTCTCTGACTTTGACAAGGCGGGAAAATGTCGATCATTGACTGAAAAAGCTAACTGATCCTGACATTTTGGAGATTGATCAGCTGAGATTCCATCCCCTGTCTCCGTTCGACGATCTGACATCGTTTGACCAAGTTTGACCTCCCCGAAACTGCTAACGGGTGAAGATTGGTAACAAGGCATGTCAGAAAACACTGAAAACACAAAAATATTCTAACACTGCTCAAGATGGGTGCCCCAAGCCTCCTGGGGTGCCCAGTTTCCCAACACTTAGCCATTTTTTTAGTTTTTTCAACTTTTTCAATTTCTTGGTTTGCGTGCACGTTCCGGAGGCACATGACCCCTGTTTGGCTGTCGATTTCTATCAACTAGGATGAAAATGAGTCTGATGATTTGGCAAATATGCAAGCTTGATGAAAACTGAGCTGATTGTACCTTCTATTTGCCTCAAAAAATGTGCCAAACCGATCAACACTGAACCGGAGCCGGCTGACGGAAGGAGATTTACGTTTTTTGAGAAAAACATGAAAAATAATCAAACATTGGAGAGTTTGGGTGCCCCAAGCCTCCTGGGGTGCCCAATTTGTCAACACTTAGCCATTTTTTTTTAAAATTTCAATTTTGTACCTTTTCTCGATTTCTGTGCTGACAACTCCTGTTTGATCTTCGATTTCAGTTGTTTTGACGACTGTCGAGGTGGGATGGAGGGTGATCTAAGTAGTTTGAACATATCTGTGGTGAAATCCTGGCTTTGACTAACTTTTGACCAAGTTTGACCAACCGGAAAGGAGCTGACGGAAGCATTTTCGACATTTCTTGAAAAACGTGAAAAAAAACACAGGAGAGGATGGGCACCCCAAGCCTCTTGGGGTGCCCAGTTTCACCAGACTTAGCCATTTTTGTGATTTTCCAACTTTTCCATTCACCTTGGATCCATCTTGCATCGTTTTGCGTGCATCGTCGAGTCGACGGCCGTTTATCGGTTTTGCGTCGTTGAAACAGCGTTGGAAACTCGTCGAAGAGATTTGGCAGGTGAACTTTTTTGTGTTGATGACTTTCGAGCTCATGCTTCACCTTGTGAAAAAGCAAAAATGACCTAGTAGAGAAAAATTGGTCGTTTGAAGATTCCGTCTGAACCGCGCCGATCGTGAAGGAAAATTGACCAATGAGAATCGAGCGCGACACCTGGTTTGGAGATTCTATTTTTAGAAAGTTTTGCCAACATTCATATCTCAAGAAACCTAGAAAACCTAACTCGACATCTATTTTTAGAAATTTTGCTTTTTTGACGAAAAATTTTCTAGACTTGTTTCAAAATGCCTTGATGAAGCAAAAAATTTGGTTGGGTACAACACATACCATAAAGCAATCCACTAGTTCAGTCATTTAATTCTTTCAATAATAATAAATTTAATTCTTAGATCTACCTTCCTGTCATTTCTGTGACAGGAGGTTTATTTAAAACACAAACAAATAAAAAGAACATACAACAGACTTCCTATCGCCGTGGTGACAGGAACTGCTACAGGAACCCAAAAATAGTGATAAAGAACAAATTAATCATTCTTTTAACAACGTTCAAGGAGTAAGGTATATAATTTATTGACTCTAATTTGTCAGTATGTTCTTTTCTCAGTATATTTATTTTGTTTATCATTCATTTCAATTCGGATAACTCTCTAACAAGTTTCAAAATGGTTTTAACGCAGCTACAAGATCTACTGTCTTGGCTACAGGAAGATAGTAGTTTCCAGTTTATGTAAAATACATAGTTTACTATCGTAACTAATAGCTTCATAGCTGATTTCTACTCAGATTCAGAGATTTTAATAAAGCTTCTACATGAATAACAATTTATCTAAAGTCAGAGATTTACTGTTTAACAGAAAGAGGTCAATCTGCTAGTTTTACTATTTATCTCAGCCAACCTGGGGAATGATGGCGACGGTGATGAGTTGAGTTGGTGACGTCTGCTGCTGTTCTCTCTTTTCTCCTGTCGCTTGCACTCCTCCAATTTTCTGTCCCCCAAAAACTCAGAACCTTCCTTAGCCAGATCGTGGTTTCTCTCTGCTAAATTCGTGGTTACCTTTCTGCAAATCATGGTGTTCTGATTTGTTCGATCTCTCCCTTTTTTAACAACTTCCTCTCTCTTGTTTGGACGTTATAGATCAGTTTGAGAACTCCAGTTAAATTTTAGTTTGCATGCTTTCTTTTTCACCGAATTTGAGAATAACAATTTAAAAATAAAAATAATAATTATATCTTTTTGAACTTACTATCGCATGAGTGACAGGAAATTATTTAATTGCTTTATTCAAAAACTCTAAATATAATAAAGCTATTTTAAATATTATTTTACTATTTTATTTAACACAACATTTAAATAATCAATAAGAGAAATTTACAATAATATTGCATAATTTTTATATATATTTTACTATATTTATTTAATCTAAGAAGCATATTGTCTTCCAAACATCGTTAGACAATATTTTATTATTTATTAAAAATACAATCATATACACTTTCTTATTTTATACTAAACATCATTTGAAGCATAATTCAAAAAGACTTTTAATTTATGAAAACACAGATCATGCATTTGAAAATGATTATTCACAGTTAATGAATTAAAATCCATTCAATTATGCATGTGTAACTACGTGATGTGTGTGAGAGAACCAGATAGAACCCAACACAGGTTTGCCAAAAAGCTAGATCCCCTCTACCTAAACCATGCTCTTGTCCTTCGACAAGACCTACAGACACTCAAACTCATCGCACTATCAAAAAGTTAGCCCAAAATATAGCCGAGGCAACAAAATCTTAACCAATAACATGTCATAGCCAATGTAAATCTACTATTGTTTCATAATCTTACTGGTAATTAACTAATGAGGTAAATCTAAAAAGTTCGAGACGTGACATAAGTAACAAATCTAAAGATGATGCTTTAATTCTTTCCCTAGATAATGTGGATGATTCATGGGTTTTAGATTCAGGGGCTTCATTTCATGCTACACCCCGTAGATGTTATTTTCTTGATTATGCCCAAGGGGATTTTGGGCTAGTTTTTTTAGGAGATAACAAACCCTATCAAATTGTTGGAAAGGAAAGAATTAAGATTAAGTTGTAGAATGGGAATCATTGGCTACTACAAGAGGTAAAGCACATTCCAAGGCTGAGTAGTAATTTAATTTCAGCAGGGTAGTTAGGTGATGAAGGTTACATAGTTACTTTCAGTGATTAAAATTGGAAGGTTTCAAGAGGTGCCTTAATAGTAGCAAAAGGTGTGAAAGTAGGTACCTTATATCTTTGTACAAGTCATACTGTTCCTTCTACTTTAGTTGTTGTAGAGAAAAATCAAATAGGTTTAGGAACAGTTGTTGCGGGTTCGCAGGTAGAGATTGAAATAGTTACTGCAGGTTCTGAGACAACACTGTGGCATAACAAACTTGGGCATATGAGTGAAAAAGGTATGAACGTACTTCATTCTAAGAAAGTTTTAGCAGGTCTAAAATGTATTAATATGGATTTATGTGAAAGTTGTGTGTATGGAAAACAAAAGAGAGTTTTCTCAAGGATGGGAAGCAAAAGAAAGATGAAAAGTTGGAGCTTGTGCATATGGATGTATGGGGAACTCAGGTATCTTCTCTTGGTGGCTCTTGATATTATGTTACATTCATAGATGATGCTTTTAAGAAGGTTTGGATTTATTTCTTTAGGAAGAAATCTAATGTATTTGAAACATTTAAAAAATGGAGAAGCTTGGTTGATAATGAGATGGGTAAAAGATTAAAATGTCTCAGATCTGATAATGGTGGTGAGTATTGCAACAAAGAATTTAAGGATTAGTTCCTTTAATGGAATTCGTAGGCAGAAAACTATTCCAGGGACTCCACAGGAGAATGGAGTGGCTGAGTGCATGAATAGGTCAATAATGGAGTGTGCAAGGAGCATGTGATTGCATGTTGGGCTACCTTTAAACATGTGGGCAGAGGCTGTCAATACCACTCTATATTTAATTAATAGAGGTCCTTCAGTTCCTTTGGGTTGTGGTATTCTAGAGGAAGCATGGACAGGTAAGAAAGTGAGTTATTCTTTTCTCAAAACCTTCAGATGTGAAGCATTTGCACATGTAGATTTTGAGAATAGAACCAAGTTGGATGCAAAATTAAAAAAAATATATTTTTGTTGGATATGACATTGATGAATTTGGTTATAGGCTTTGGGATTTTGAAAATCTGAAAATTGTGAGAAGTGGGGATGTTGTATTCAATGAGAAGGTGTTGTACAAAGATCAGTTGCAACAACATGAGAAGAAAGAAAATGATTGTGTGGTGCTAGATGATACTCTAGATAGTGATGTTCCAGTGGTTCCTCATGCTCCACAACAACAACAGAAAATACCACAAACTCTAGTGAATGTTAGATGGTCAACAAGGACAAGTAGACCTCCTGATAGGTTTTCTCTCTCTTTGTATTCTATTTTGTTAACAGATGCTGGTGAACCAGAAGGGTATGATGAAGCTATGTAGGTGGATACAAAGGTTTAGTGGGAGCATGCAATGGAAGAAGAAATAGACTTCTTGCTAAAAAATTAGACTTAGGAATTATGCAAGTTGCATGCGAGTAAAAAGACTTTACCAAACAAATGGGTTTATAGGCTGAAAGAGGAAGATGGAGGTAAGAACAGATTTAAAGCTAGGTTAGTTGTAAAAAATTTACGTAGAAAAAAGGCATTGATTTTGATGAGATTTTTTCTTCAGTTGTTAAAATGACTTCTATTCGTATTGTTTTAAGTATTGTGGTTGTTGAAGATTTGCATTTAGAAAATCTAGATGTGAAAACTGCCTTTCTTCATGGTGATTTGGAGGAGGATATATATATGGAATATCCCTAAGGATTTGAGGTCAAAGGTAAAGAGAAATTGGTGTGCAGATTGAAGAAGAGTTTATATAGCTTGAAACAAGCACCTCAGCAATGGTACTTGAAATTTGATAGTTTTATGGCTGAGCAAGGCTACAATCAGTGTAATTCTGACTATTGTGGTTATTTTAAGAGGTTGGATAATGAAAGCTACATTATTTTATATTTATATGTTGATGACATAGTTGTAGCAGGGTCTAACATGGATCACATAAGTGAGTTAAAATAGCAGTTAGCAAAATCATTTGCTATAAAGTATTTGGGGGCAACAAAACAAATCCTTGGTATAAAAATTTGCAAAGATAGGAAGAACAGAAAATTGAGTCTATCTCAGGTTGATTATGTTGAAAAGGTGTTGTAGTGATTCCATATGGAGAATGCAAAAGTTTTTAGCACACTTTTTCCCAGTCATTTGAAATTGACTAAGGAGATGTGTCCAAAGACACAAGAGGAGGTAGACAAAATGTCCAAGGTACCATATGCTTTAGTTGTAGGAAGTTTAATGTATGCCATGGTATACACGAGATCGGATATTACACATGCTGTAGGAGTTGTAAGTAGGTATATGAGTAATCCTGAATTGGAGCATTGGAATGCAGTAAAATAGATTCCTAGATATTTGAGAGGTACATCCAATAAACATTTATGTTTTGGGGTTTCTAATACTGATTTAGTAGGCTATGTGGACTCAGATTTGGTAGAGAATATTGATACCAGATGGAGTACTATAGGTTAATATCTTTACTATAGGTGGGACAATGATTAGTTGGATCTTCAGGTTGTAAAAGGTGGTTGCTTTATCCACCATGGAGGCAGAATGTGTAGCTGCAATAGGGGCAATCAAGGAGGTGATATGGCTGTAATTTTTCATGGAAGAATTGGGCAAACAATAGGCTAACATTTATTTGTTTACGGACAGACAAAGTGTCATACATCTTGCAAAGAATTCTGCCTTACATTCAATGACCAAACACATACAACTAAGCTATCACTTCATTCGGTCAGTGTTGGAGGATGGTCAATTAAGGCTAGAAAAGATACATAGAGATGAAAATCGAGTGGATATGTTTACAAAGGCAATGAAAAGGGAGAAGCTGAACTCCTCTTTAGGTTTGGTTGGCCTTCAAGATTGAAAACAATAGAATTAGAACAATAGCGTCCAGAGTGCTTATTTCTAGTGGGAGCTATAGGGCCAACGGTGTTATGATTAGTCTCCGAGTGGGAGATGATATGGTGTGGAGTCTGATTAGTTTCCAAATGGGAGATTGTTGTTATATGGAGCCTAATTAGATTTAGAGGTTAAATATTCCCCACTTTTGTCGGCGTAGTTTCCCCCCAAAGTATTTTACGGGGGAGTGCAGGGGGGGCGTCGACAATTATTTTTTCTATTAGCTGCCATAAAAAAACCCTATTTTTGTAACCGGCATAAGTCTTGATAAAAAAAAGTCTAAGGGTTAGGGTTTCCATTGATATTGTATCTGTAGCACATTGCAGCGGAATTGGGTTGCATGAGATTGCTAGTTGTAATCAATTCTATTTGCTGGATAATAATATTGGACTTTCTATTGGTGGATGTATCCCGAGTTTGGGTTAACCATGTTAAAATTATCTCTCATTGTTTTATTTCTATGTAGTTTTCATTCCTCTGTTTAATTTTTATCCGCATTTAATTGATATCTTTTGCATGCTATTCCTAACACAATGTATAGATTGAGAACCTATTGTGGAAATGGTGGATGGGAAAGAATGCCTATACAACAATGAGGTTATCTACCTTAAAAAACACCATTCCTTGGGGTTTAGTGGCCATGGAAAGAGCATTTGATGGTGTAGATAAGTTTAAATTAAATCTCAACTAGTGAGTGAGAAGGATGTAGAAGAGGTAAATTTGGGATCTATCTCAACTCCAAGAAATTTTTACATTAGCAAGAAGTTAAGCCTTGCAATTAGGAAAATGCTAATTGATTTTCTAAGGAAGTTCAAAAAAGTGTTTGCATGTTCTTATGATGAACTCAAAGCATATAGAGAAAACCTATTTTAATATGAGATTCCTTTGAAGCTAGATGCTAAACCATTTAGATAGAAGTAGAGGTCAATTAACCCCACTTTTGCTCCTAAAATGTAATAGGAATTAGCTAAGGTCAGAGATGGGGGAATCATTAAACCAATCAGATATACAACTCGGGTGTCAAATCTAGTTCTAGTAAGGAAGAAGAATGGTGATATAAGGTCGTGTGTTGACTTTAGGAATACGAATGATCATCTTTAAAAGATAACTACCCTTTGTTGAACATGGAGGCTATGCTCCAATCTATTGCTAGATGTGGACTCTTGTCCATGATGGATGGGTTCTCTGAATATAACTAGGTAAAAGTTAAGGAATCATGACAATATAAGTCTATATTCACTACACCTTGGGGTACTTGTTTATGTCTGGATGCCTTTTTGGGATAACCAACATAGGAGAAACATTCTAGAGAGCTATGGATGTTTCCTTTGTGAGGTTGATTGATGAGATTTTATCAGTGTATCAAGATGACTTTAAAAAATATCAAAAATGCCCCCCAACATTGTGAGCATTTGAAAAAAATCTTTGAATGGTGTTTGGAATATGGCATTTACCTAAACCCCAAGAACTGTATTTTTGGTGTGAAGGAAGGAAAATTGCTAGGCTATATTGTGTCAAATGCTGGTATCAAAATTAATCCTAAACAAGCAGAATCCATTGTCAAGATACCACAACCTAAAATAGTGAAACAAATTCAATCATTATTTGAGTAGATTAACTTTGTCATGAGATTTATCCTAAACTTCATTGAGAAAACCAAGGCCATCTCCAAAATGTTGAAGAAGGGACAAGTTATAGATTAGAATGGTCAACCAACTAACTCTTTCAAATGTATTAAGGAGGCTATCTAGTAGGCTTCTGTCATGATTAGCCCTGATTTTTCCAAGCCATTTCAACTATTTTCTTTTGTTTCATATTGGAAATGTAGGCCCACATGAGCACTCTTGTGAGTGCTAACCATATAAGAGTCTCGTATTATAATCACGCTGAAAAGTGTCAATAATCCATTTGAGATGAGCATTGTTTTATTTTATAAAAAGAGGTCTTTCTTCTTTGTAAAAGGGATTTTAGGAGGGATATCATGTATTGAATGTGTAAAGCATACATTGAGAAATAAAAAATTGTAGTGAGAGTTTGTAAAAGGGAATTCTTTCTTGTAATGTTGTTCCAGGGATATTAATGTAAGACATTTCTTCTTTGAAATTTTAGAATTGTCCCTTGTTGCATTGGTTATGGTTTTGAGAAACTTCTATTTTTGTGTGCACATTTGATGCATTTCTTGTTAAGAATATGTTAATGATTCTCAGAACACTGCAAAATTCATATTAAATATTTTGTTTAATGTGAATCTTTCATGCTTAGCAACAAAGCTATAATCTAATTCAAAGGATTACCAAGTAGAGTTATGAGTTTTAAGGTAGAAGGCATTTGATGACCTAGGCCTTACACAACATGGTCAATTATCATTGAGTTGCTTGGATTGTAAAAGTATTATGAATATTTGTCATGTTGCGAGTTGCACTCTCAACTTTGTATCCTTAGCATAAGGCACCAATCCTACATATTGTTCATAATCTTCCATTTATTTCCATAATAATGTCCAATTTCAAGATAATTTAACATAAGTTAATCTCATTACCAGTTGCATAAAACTACAAAATACTTGTTGTACTTTACAAATTAATTCTATGCTTGTGTTTTATGCATTCAATCAACATTGTTAAACCCTCCTCCAGCTACTCCATACACATTAACTAGCCTGGGTTAGTGATAGAATAATTAGACCTATTGTGCCCTATATACATGCCCCATTTTTCTTTTAGAAAAATATGGACCCCCCTTTTTTTTTCTTTGTTTTGATTTCTGGTTGGTTTACTTTTTTCCTTCCCTTTATGCGAAAGTGAAGTTTTTTTTTGAATTTTAGAATGGCTATGGATTAAGTCTTTAGGTGCTTATATCATTTGCAAAGGGTTGAGTGCATTTTCCTTTATAAAATCTTTAAGTTTCTTGCCCTTTTGTAAATTTGTGGACTTTTGAGGTGCTACTGGATGTCATATTTCTTGGCCCTTCATCCTATCCAGTTGATTTTTTTCATGGAAGTCTTTTTTCTAAGTGTTAAATGTCTTGTGTGGAGTTTGCAAGATCTTGACTTGGTACTAGATGTGCATCTTTTTCTTGTTTTATATACCACCCTCTTTCATTTTTACACAAAGTGTTTTTTGAGCTTGAAGTCTTTGAGTATTTATTTTGTAGAAACCTATCTAGTTGCAAGATGAATCAAAATTGTCTTACACATTTGGATCCCTTTGTCCTTTTTGTGGGGTTCCCTTTCATGAGTGAAATATTTCAATTGTTAAGGTTTTATAGAAATTCATAGGAGGATTGGAATTTTTGAATTCAAATCCTACATCTTGTTTTCCTTGACTCTCCTAAATTCATGCTTAAACGACTTGAAAATGAAACTTGTTGAAAATCTTAAATGAAACTAGAGGAAAATTTATAGGACCAAAGTTCTTGGCCTTCATCAATTTACATCTAGAGGTAGGGAAAATCCCTGCAAAGCTTGAAAACTTAGCAAAAACCATGCAAAAAGACTACAAGATTTGAATCCAAAACTATAACTTGATTTTAAATAACATCCAAAACCCTTGAAGATTTCCTCATTCCATTCATCTTGAAGGAAAACTTTCAAATAAAACACTCAATAAAATTTTTGAAGTAAATGTTTTGTGGAATTTCGATATATAGAAGGATATTGAAAACCATTTTTTACTTCCTGTCTTGTACCACTTTCCCATAAAATGATGAAATGATGAAATAAAAGAATGAAGAGAAGAGGAACTAAAATATGGACTTTCACTTAGCAACCATGTTAGAGCATGTAAAATATTTAAACTATGATAGTAAAATAATTAAATAATAAGAAACAATGATTAATTTACACAATACACGTAAATTCACATGGAGAAAACCATTACTGGTAAAAAAACACCACAAAAATAACATCTTTATTATAAGAACACTTACATAGTAGTCTATTAAAAAATAGACAAAACCTGCGATATACTCCTAACTTCCACATGCCTCTTGTGCAAATTACTTCAAATTCCAATATAATAATTCTCACACCCAAAATGGTGAAGAATCCCCCCTTAAATATAGGGATAAAGGGTGGTGAAACTACCCGAAAGGGTAGTTACCACACCTTTTTAATAACAACCTTGTTTAGACAATTAATAAATTAAGAACTATTTAAATAGTTCTTTAATTTATTAATTGTTTACAAGGAATATAAAATGCTTTTTAAGGCATTTAAATAATAATAAGAACATTATATATTATAAGGGTATGACCCCTAATAATTTTATGTCTAATAAACCAGATATGATAACTATAAATGTAAAATCTAGTATCCTATCCTAAACTCACTTTTTATTCAAACAAATACATGAGGATAAGAAATATGCATGAAGTTGTTCATGGAATTTCCCTTGCTACATGATATTCTACTAATGTGTTATGTCTAATTCCTTGTCACTTTTCTGTAAATTTTTTTACAAAGGGTTTTAGCTTAGAGTCCATTCCATGCTAGTTTTCTAGAACTAGAGGAGTTTTTAAATGCAAACATGATGTCTGGTTATCTAGTTAAAATCCACAAAATGTTGCAAATTGTTTAGACTTGAAATTTCTTGCAATTTTAAGGAATCTAATGGTTTCTTTGGTCTTTTAGGGTTACTTTAATGAGCACAGAAGATGAAGTGTGAGTTCAAAGAGGTCAACCTTGGCCTCAAAGATCAATTTATTATAGGAGAACATATCAGATGCAGATATTGTGTGTGTGGACCTTGAAGACTTCTAAACGAGAATGTGTGGAGAAATCATACATCAGTATAATGCCCAAAATGAAGTGTTTTACCCATCATTGATAACTGACCAAAGATTTCCTTCAGTGGGTTCTCCCTTGGCCATGTTTTTCCTTGAAGTTGTGCCTTGCCTTGCCTATGTCCCTGTCATGTGCTGAAGTTTCTAAAAGACCATAAATTTTGTAAGTGTTAGAGTTATATGTCACTCTTGAGTGTTTCCCATAATTGTAGAGTTTTGGTGGATTGCCAGATATTTCCTTTCATCTGCCATCCTATGTCCACCTCCTTTCTCACATGACATCCCCAGTTTCCATTGGGACCTTTAGTTCCCTTCCATTTCCTTTCATTTTCTTCTTTGCAAAATTCCAAAAAACTATAGGTCTAGTCCCCTTCCTTTTTTCTGGAACCTTTGTTCCTTCCTCCATTTTCCTCTTGTTCCTAGAATGGGACCTCATCCTATTTCTACATTTCTTCCCTTTACACTTCCTTTTAATTTGCAAAAGTTTCCTCCCAAATCGGATATTTCCATATCTAGTTCCTCCTTCCTTTCCTGCATCCTTCCTAATCCATTTTATAGAAAATATTTGAACTTTTGGACTACCTCCACTTGGTCTCTTTGTTGGTGTGAACAAGGGTTTTTTCCTATCTGGTTTTCCCCTTTGTAGTGTGAACTAGACACATTATCTAACTAGTTATTAGTTAGCACCTATTCACACAAGTTCACATGTTAAGTTGACTTAGGTAGATTCTAGATGTTGTTAGTTGTCATGTGATCTTATCCTACACAAGTGATCTTATCAACTAGTTGGCATCTTATCCTCTAGTTGTCTCATGTCATAGGATTAAGACATTTGTCAAAAGACTACTTCATCCTACCTCTAAACCTTGCCTTTATAAGCAAGGCTTCTCTTGCATTATGCATCCTGTATATTTTATTTTATTGTTGGCAGAATAACATTATTTATTGTTTGTCTCTCTTGTGTAGAAGGTTATTTGGTGTTGTAGATTTGATCTTGGATGGTTGATTGCTTCAACATAACATCAGAGCCCTGATCATGCAACCCCCTTCTTGACTTGGAGAGATCCCACCATCAACTTTCACCAGGAGCATCCTGGCCCAGATTTGACCCTATGGTTGAGCTCAAAAGGGCCAAATATATTAGGATCAACTGTAAACACAATATACTTTGCTGACAATCAAATTTGGTGTTTCTTGGCCCTCCTACCTTGCTGTGTCAAATTTGTGTACCATTGTACCCCCTACATCAGAATAGTACCTTGCCTGCGTCAGAATCTCCAAATTTGTTAACCGTTAGGTAAAATCAATTTATCCTTTGGTTTTATTTTTCTGTTGATTTAAAAAACACATTGGAATAATTTGTTTTCTGCTTATTAAAAAAATTATTTTAGGGCGTAGGGGTTCTAACCCCTGTCCCCTCCCTTCAGGGCGTAGGGTACCTGCCCCTTGCCACGGATCTGCCGTGATAGGGCGCCAGGCCCTTGGGCCCTGCCCACAACCCTGTGGGGGGGTACCAACCCCTACCCACGACCTAAGTCATGGAAGGGTGGAGGGGGGATTTTAAACCCCCTCATCCAATAAAAAAATTAATATTTTTTTCAAAAAAAAGTTTTTTTATATGTTTTTTCAAAATAAAATGTCTACAAATAGATCTGCCAATTTTTGCATGAATTTTGGCCACACACCCAATCTGCCATTTTTAGTAGAGGATTTGGTGGTTTTCCCAGATTTAGCAGAGTATTTGGCATTTTGTCAAATTTGGCAGTCTTTCTAGCGGATCTCCAAATTTAGCAGGGGTCCTCTATGATGAGGTATAAACAACCTCATTTTTTATAACATGCCATATAACCCTCATTGTCCTAACCAATCACCTTGGCCATGCCAATTTGTTTATTTTTAGATGCAATATTTATCTATTTTTGATAAAATGATGTATAAATCTTTATTTTCAAATTGATTGGAATTAGCCACTAATGTTGACTTAATTGTTGTAGAGCTTGTGTAATTATGCAGGGTTATAGGTATTACCTAATGAAAGGAGTGGACTTTAAAGTGGTTGGAGTCAGAGCGCCATAAACAAATGGTGCCAGAAATTTAGGCATATACTGTAGACTTTGTTAAAGCAAGTATGTTATTTTTTGTTGAACATACTTAAGACTTTATGGCTCCACCCAGAGCCTTTACTATGTTTTAATTCAAAGACATCTAGTTAGTTGTAATTATGTTTACGACTTTTTCAATGGCATTCACCCGCCATCTACAAATTAGGATTTTGTAGTAGTGAAGTATATATATGTAGTTGCTCAAAACAAGGATATGTTGTTATGATATATTCTTAATACTATTCAGTTGTGTTCTTTGTACTGTTATACTTTTATGACATGAATGAATGAATGAATACCACCAGTCTTGTTCTGAGTAATAGAAGTATTGTGAATGGGATTTACTTTGAAGCTGCTAAAGTACCGCATGTGATTTGAACCGATAGTAGGAACGCCCAAGAGTTGGCCACTCGAGGAATTATGGAGTAGATAAGTATTTTTATTATTAATGTTGTCATTTCTGTTATGTGAATGCTATGTTTAGATAAATGTTACTTTGTGCTTAGCTCTGTTATGTGTTCCTGTAGGTTGTGTTTTCAAGTCAATGATCTCTTAAATTTATTTACTTGAAATTTTTGGAGCATCCACTCTATTCATAAAATTGTTGTTAGCTATTGATTAAAAGATGTTAGGTGTACTTTCAGTTAGAAGTAGTTGTTTTTATTTTGCATTCATAGATAAACTGCAAAGTGTTTATTTTTAGATAAGTTTACATTCTTTCTAGAGTAAGAATTCAAATGCTTTATAGCTTAAGGATTTCATGCTTTCTAGTTTAAATTCTATTTCAAGCTTTTCAAAAATTTAGAAAATCTTACTAAGAGAGATGGTAAAAAATATCTCCTATTGCATATAGCCTTGGACACTGCCCGGTCGACATAATTGACATATTTTTAACTAAAGTGTTAGGACCTTATGATACCCTGTCACGCTACATCTAGCGAAGATCTAAGTTATTTGGAAGACCTCCATATTTAGCAAACCTCCAGATTTGGAGGCAATTCCACCAAAATTTGGCGAAGTAAAAAAAAATGCTTTTTCTACTCCCTCTCCAATGAAGTTTTCCTTTTTGCATATGATCTTCAAATGACAATATCTTGGCCATACAGAGGTGTTTTTCATTGTAATTTTTTTGAAATGGGGTAGAACTTTGCACTCTTTGCAATGGTGGCGGTATGTTTTAGATTCTACTTCTGGGTTTTGCAGAATTTTAGTTTTATCAGTGCTATTGTTGTGTAGTTCTCATTTTGAATACTTTGATGGACCATATCTTGGGCGTAAGAAATCCTTTTTGGGTCTTGTTTTTTTGAAAGTGCATGTTTTCTGTGTAATTCATCATGGTGCCATCATTTTCCTCTATTTATATTGGAGAATTATATTTTTAGCATGTAGTCTTCTTTAGACATTGTAAACTTTCATTGTATGCACATTTTCATTTGGAAACGCACTGAGATAAAGTGCCACATATTATACTTGTAGTTTGGGGATCTTGCACAAATTCCCTTTGAGTCCCTCACCAAGAACAAAACTCTCCACGAACTTCAGACTACGCCTTCTCTTCTCCAGTCGAGTCCATGCTCCATGCAACTCAACAACCCACAACACACATGGCACAATACACATGCATTGCACTAGCTTAACTGGCTCGTACACTCACGCACTTCACATTGAAGCCAACCAACTCTGAACCCCTTCCCTCACATCTTGAGAGACCAACCTACTATTAAACCGATGTAGACCCGAGCACTAAGAATCCCATGACTTCGCAGTCTCTACAACACTGCAACTTTCCCCCAAGTTATCATCCTTCACCTCAGCTCATCAACCTCCATCCGTTGAGTCCCACAGAAGGCCATGTCACAATGTGCTAGTCTTAACAGGACAGCATGTCCAAGCCTCACACCAATTAGTGACATCCCAACTCGGTCTCACAACATATCTCCGTCAACTCGCCCAACTGTGTCCAATGACTCCGTACAAGGTACTTGTCCACTCGCCATCTTGGCCACTATGCAAACCCACACTTGAGTCCACCATGAATTCACACCAAAGCCATTTCTACACTCTTCATTCCAAACTCATGCCACAGAACTCGTTTTCCTCTATTTGTACTTACACTACTTTATAAAGTGCCATAGGGGTTGTGTTAGTGCCTTGTTATTTGCCATCACAATCTTGTTCGGTGAGTGTTCCTCCACGATAACATTTTAGTCTCATGCGTGTGTGTCTTGTTATTTGCACACCCTTTATTAGTTGTAGGTACTACTTTGTGAATCTTCTTATGTTGCTTTTTCACCTCTCTTGCACTACATTGTCACACATAGTTCCAATGGAGTTACCATACCTCTCCCTTGTCAGCATTATGCAAGGTATCATACTAATTGTGCTAATGCTTCCTTGGTTTCATTTGGAGTGATCTATGTATCTATTTTTAATCCTATATACTAGGCAGATGCAGCCGCTGGTTACCCATGCATTTCGGTGAGATGGAACACATACCATATAGACACTCTTGCATTCCTATTTATGGAGGCAACCTTCTACCTTATTCATATGATCAAAGTTCTTGAGACTATTGGCACTTGTATTTTAGATTATCACATTGGTTGAGTAGTGTCGTTGGGGTCACTCGTACATATTGATGCCATTTACATCTTCAACTATCAGATTGGTTGAGTAATGTCATTGGGGTCACTCATGCAGATTTGTGTCTCTTTGATCCTAATTTTTATCGTAACTTCAGTGGAGGTTCTTTAGCAGTATAGCAGTTGTTTGCAACTTTTTTGTGCTCGTAATCTTTTTTGGACATCCTTTGTGGAGGCTTCTTAGTCCTTATTTTATCTCATATGGAGGATATCTATTGTACCTTTGTGATGGAAGCAATCCTTTGGGGGTCATGTTGAGTCCTCCTTCCTTCTTTCACTTTTATATGTTTTCTCTCTTTTGGGGAGGAGTTTTTCCCATGAGGTTTTCTCTTTTTCTCCGCTTGTGAGAGATTTTTTGTACATGGGTACCTAACATGGCCTGGTAGCCAAGACCAATCTTTGCCTGTTTGCATTTGTCTACTTCTCACTAAGTTGCACTTAAGGGGGGTGTTGGTGTGAACAAGAGTTTTTCCTATCCAATTTCCCCCTTTTTAATGTGAACTAGGCACATTATCTAACTAGTTATTAGTTGGTACCTATTCACACAAGTTCACATGTTAAGTTGACTTAGGTAGCTTCTAGATGTTGTTAGTTGTCATGTGACCTTATCCTACATATGTAATCTTATCAACTAGTTGGCATCTTATCCTTTAGTTGTCTCATGTCATAGGATTAAGACACTTGTCATAAGACTACTTCATCCTACCTCTCAACCTTGACTTTATAAGCAAGGCTTCTCTTGCATTATGCATCCTGTATATTTTGTTTTATTGTTGGTAAAATAACATTATTTATTGTTTGTCTCTCTTGTATAGAAGGTTATTTGGTGTTCTAGATTTGATCTTGGGTGGTTGATTACTTCAACACTCCCCATATCCTATATCCGATTACTCATTTATTATGTGAAGTTCCCTTGTGCTCAACCTATCACTTTCTTTTTTGGTGTAGACTTTCTCTAGACCTTGCGACTTCTTCCTTCTCAACCAATATCCCATCCTGATGTCCAATTCTGCAACCAAGTCCCACTTTCCCCCTCACTATCAGATCATGCATTTTCTTCCTATATAGAAACATGATGGACTTTTGGATTTTCTTCATACCTTTACATCTCCACTTTCTTCTTCCATTTCCCACCCTTAGTTCCGCATGATTACCAACTTCATTCAGTAGCCTCCTTTTCTATGTCTGATTCTAGGTTAAATTTCTGTAATTCTTCAAAAAACCTGACCTACCCAGAAAAATCCCCTGCATGACCTATGACTTGTAATAATGGCCTCTCATGGACTTCATAAAACAAATGAAGACTTTCACACACCTCCAAACACTAGTGGATCCCTTTGTGACATGATTTTTATATCTAGGACATAGGTCAATGATCTAAACAAACATATTTTTAGGTGTGAATTATGTGAAAGTGATGCATATAGGAATGGGTAGACTTTGCACTTACAAACAATTAAGATTTCTTTTCCATGATAGCTCCTTGACACAACATGTGAATATAAATTCCTATTCCTCATTTGTAGAAAGGACCTTTTGGCTACAAATTATTCATATTTGTCAAACTTTTGTAATCAACACAGAGTTTGCTTCATGGTTTCCAATCATTTAGTGGGATTATCTATTAATTATGCATGAATGTGATAAGTATTTGATGGATCTTGTGTTCATACTATTGGTTTCTTTCTAATTTTAAGTTACTCTGTGTAGTTAGCCTGAACACTTTTAGTTCTTATTTCAGATTATGGAATATATTGTTAAGTTGCACTAGAATCGGGTGATTAATGATGTTATTTCATGGTTTGAAAATCATTCTCCATTGAAGATTGCACTATCTTTGTGGCTCTATGAAGTTTTTAGTTGAGAAAATATTAGTTTTATTAAAAATCTATCTACTTATACATTTATGTCATGGTTGTAGAAATTCATAGTTAGAAATTTCTTAAAACCCTCTTATTTCTAACCCTTTCTTTTGATACTTTTTTTAATAAGTGGTTATTCTAGGAGTAGATTTAGGAAGAGAATCAAGACAATTGAAAATCAAATGATAAAAAACTATTTCTAGAAATAAATCATTTTTAGATTTTCAGATTGTTGGTTAACAGATTTGTCACCTAACTCTATATACTCACACCCAGACAAGTGACAAATGTAATCAACAGTTGAGCCCAATATATTGGAATTCTACACAGGCTCTCTGCTTATTTAACAAGGTGCAACTACCTTCGACAAATATTCTGAGGAATGCAAACTTGAGATTGCTTTTAACCAGAAAGCAAGATAAAGGTAGAGCTTTTGACCAGAAAGCTACAAAGGCAAATCTACAACTCTAACTCTAACTCTAGAAGTTCACAGACTTTCAACTGCATAACATATATTGATGGTATTATACATACGCACATGAATTCACCACCTTAAATGAAATATCAACATATAGATTATTTGAAGCAGTGAGCAATATTTACTAAAATCCAACCACCAAAACACACGAATACCATTAACATCAGCAGAAACACATCCAACTTAAGAAGAACATGAATACAAATAATCATAACACAAAGTCCATGATCATCCAAATCTCCACTGTATTAATTATATTGCATATATCACAGTAGCTGAAAAACAAAATTAACTATCACCCTTTTCAGAAACAAAGTTTTGCAGAAGATCCATAATTCGACAAGCCATCTAAAATATATAGCTAGGCCAAACCATAATTGTCTTTAAAACAATAATGACTTCTTGAAAAATTTGATTAAAAGATGTCTTAAACAATAATAATAATAAAAGGGCCCTCGAGAGCCAATAGTTTTAGAGCAAGCATGAGATAACCTAAAAGCATGAAATTAAAAATTAATTTAGGATTTGCAAGTCTCCATCGCCATCATCCACCTCATCCATCTCTTCATCTTCCCTTGATTGTCTGCCTTCTCTAGTGACACTTTGCACTGCTTGGGGTACCTGTGCTCGCAATTTGGCTTTGTATGCTCTGAACTTGTTGATAACAGATGTTAACGCCATGCGAGGTGGAGATCTAGTCATGCTGATACGATGCTTCCTTTTCATGATAGCCCGCTCAGAGTTAGTCACTTTACGATATACTTCATCGATGCCACTTTTGTAAGTGCTAATGTAGGCTGCCAATTTAGAAAGTCTCCCTAATGAATCCCTGGTAATTGCATTGTAATTTATTATCTCCTCTGTTACTACCTTTTTGAAATTCTATTTGATCACCTTAACATCCAACATTTTTTCATCATCAGATCCATTAGCCTCTACCTCTAAAGCAGCAAAATCTCTTTTAATTCTCATCATCTCTTTGTAATAAACTGCCACTGCCTTTCCCATCTCTTCTTTAGCTCCAGCAATAATACAAATTTTCCATTCTAATGCATCAGCCCACACAATGATATCTAGCTCTTTAGGATCAACTATGACTTCTTCGGCCATTAGAATACTGGAATCCATGTTGGCGATTTCCTGCATTTCCTTAGAGGCTATATTTAAACTATGGTGGTCACTTCGAGCTTTCTCAAACTCTACTATCAAAACCTCTTTTAGCATGTATGGAATCAAACAATTTCACTGCATCCTCGATAAATATGAGACCATCGAAGATGATCCTCTCAACCCATTGATCCATATCCTTCCTCAGGGATAAAGAAGTTTTAACTTGTTGAAGCAGATTCAGGTCAAGAGTATGGAGTTTGACAATGGAGGAGGTTCCAGTTGAGGGAGTTATCACTTTAGCAATTGAATTGGCAAAAGAGGACAGAGAACTTACATGTGTTAGCAGCTTCAAATTTTCATCTTGCAAGCCTTTCACCCTTTTAGAGATGTTGTGAACTAAATAGTGCATATGATACAAATCACCTTCGGTAGTTGATGGCCCTAGATCTACTCAGCTTACTCTGAAGTTTGCTTCAGTTACTTCATCCTCATTCTTCTTGACTAGTGGGTCTGCAATTTCTAAAAATTGGTTTCCCAAGGTGGCATCAATCACTATTCTGGACATTCTCTTCGCACGTTTGGATTTTTGAACCATCTGCAACAAACTGGCAACAGTATCGATGCCTTCATCAGCTAGAATGGTGTACCTCTTCTTCTTTTGGACTACCTTTTTCAACCAGTTTGGGCATGAGACTGGCACATTAGCGACATTGGTAGTTGCCATTATCGATGTATGATGAGGATTTTGCTTAGGCATCTCTCTTTGTTGAGGGGAATTTGGTGGACTGAGTAACGAATGCAACAAATTATCTTCTCCAATTTGCGAGAAGATGAAAGAATCAAAATCACTTACATGATTGCTCGGCGGGGGCACATGGTCTACCTTAGATGATAAAGCAGCCAATCTGGTATTTCTCTTCGTCACTTGAACATCTTGCTCAAAGGTGGTTTTCAACCTGCCAATCTCCTCAGGCAACCCTTCACCGTTGCCATTCAATTGTGAGATGACTCTTTGCAGAGTTAGGTCCAAACTAGATGATCTTCAGTGTGAGGTGGCGGTCTGGGATCTAGCTTGATTCTGAGAGGCTGAGTCCCTTGGTGTTGTTGAACCAACACACTCCTTGACCTTTGTTTGTAACCACTTTTCTGTTCTTCTTAAAACATGAAATGACAGCAACATAATATCAGTAACCTCCTTTTCAGACCATTTTATTGGAGGCAAAGGTTCCCTTGACACTGTATCATATTCTTCACCCAAAAGATCTGAAAAATCATCAATTGTATCAGGGACTTGAATGTTTAACTTGAAGGAACGGACTTGATCAACAGTCAACCTCATCCATTTCCTCCTTTGAACTTCTCTTTCATCAATACAGTCCTCCCAAAAATCTTCAAGTTGAGGAAGGTGTGAGTAGGAACCACCTCCATGCATGTTTTCTTTTATAAAAATTTTGCTGTCAAATGATACACAGGGAGACAAACTATGAAGGTTGAATTCAAACAACAACTTATCCACATTCCAAGCACCATCATTGCTTTTACATGAATAAAAAGACAAAGACACAGGAAAAGAATATCATTTCTTTTTCATTACCTGGTATTTGACATTTGTTGTTGCCATTTGGCGGCATACTTCCAGCAACACCAAATAATCAGAGGGGTACGGAGGCATTTTTAATGGGGCATTTGCATAATCGTCGATTCTCAAATATGAGAAGTGATCAAACTGAATATAAATACTCCCAAATTTTGTGACCAATGCAAACACTTGTTCAGAAAATCTTTTCTCTATTGAGCCATCAATTCTTTTAGCTAACATAATAGAAAAAGTAGCATTCACACATCTGAAATCTTTCATACCTTCACTTCTTTGCAATTGAGGACAAATTTGATACACAGGTGTACTTGTCGAAGAACTCCCTTGAGTCCTCAGACCAGGCCAGGCAACCTCTCTTCGAGCCAAGATGTAGACCAGTTGGGAACACATGTGAAAGCCTACGCTTTGTGTAAAATTCACCAGCTGCTCATGTAGACAATCACTAATGATTTTTGGCCAATCAATTTGGTGATCTCCACAAATTAATAAAATAAACTTGCACATCCAGAAATCGAAAACATCTGACTCGAGACTCCCAACTACTCTGTTCAGCGGGGTTATCATATCCGAGATTTCTTCTTTGAAATGGCTCCTTTTTAGATTAACAGGTAGCCGAGACTTACCAATCTTTTCTTCTTCTAGCCAATGCTTGGCAATGCAGGTAGGATACCAGTCCTTTTTCTCATTATAGTTATTCCGGGCCGAGGATACAGAAACATCAGCATTATCTTCATGTTCTTCCAAATTTAGGGCCGAAGCAATAGATTCAAAATCAATTCTTGCCACCACAACACCACTGGAAGTCTTTATCTCCTGAGAGTCTAGGAAATAACCATTGGCGCATGCAATCATTAATTTAGGAATTTGCATAGCAAGCGAAAAACCACCAGCTTTATGCAAGTCGTTGCTGATAATTTTCTCCGCCAGGGGAGTTCTTTTCTCAGACCGCATTCTCCTCCAAAAATCATCTAAATTCATGTGCCCCAAATTCGTATCCCTCACTCTAGAAAGACCATTATCCACAATGGAAGCCACAGAAGTCCCTTGGAATTTAAACTTCATTTTTATGTGCTCTAGAAACCAGAAAATAAGAGACTTGGAGATACACGCAGAGAGCAGAGGATGAAGCAAGACACCAACAAAGAATTATTTATGTAGATACATGGGAAATAAAAATCTCTAACTCCTCAAATAAGATATGAAACCTTTATAGAGAGAAAAAGAGTTGCTAGCTATGCTGACCTGTGAGGATGGAACTGTGCTAAAATTTTGCACATAGCAAACTAGTCATTTGTTCTTCTACAACACATTCCCTTGCACATAATATCACCTTAGGTGGGTTTAAGAATTAATCCAAGTCACTTCTCATAAATTCACCCAAGAAAGATGTTAAATATTGGCCGCAATTTTGCCATTATAACTCATAAATGCATGCCTCGACTTTCCCTCTGAGAATTGTGCCACTGTGTCTGCACGTACCTCGAATTGAATGCAAAGTGACAAGTGTCACTCTTCTGTACAGTATGCCAGTGCAGTGAACACCACTTGGGAAAGTGTGCTACGCGAAGTCAGTGAGTTGGGCAAAAGATGAACTCTTGAACTAGGAGTCGAAGATTCAAAACTTCAAGGAATTCCCGACTTCCCGACTACAAAGGAAAGACTTCATATGGAGACACAACAAAACACTCAAGCATGGGAAAACCCAAGACAAGTCGGCAAGTTGGGCAGTTCAAGAACTTACGAACCCACCGACTTCACTTCAAAAATGGAAAAGATTGCTGACTCACTAAAGTGACTAAGTGAATTTGCCCCCAAAGGAGGAACTAGTGAAAAAGGCTAACAATGAATGGAAGGGAAAAACAAACAATGGGTTAGGATGCCTTTAAAAAAAAGGGGGCAACAAAGATCTAGCAAACATCCTAGGGTTTGAAGTCAAAATTGGATATATCCATTTTCAAATTAAACCTTGCTATTAGATTCCAGTGTTCACAAAAAGTGTATAAATTCCTTTGTGTAAAAAAATAAATCACATCAACTATTGAGTTATCTTGCAAGGCTAATGATGATGTATAAACAACCCCATTCTTATGATGAGCTAAATAACCCTTTTTGTTCTTGCCAACCACCCTAGCCATGCCAATTTGTTTATTTTTAGAAGCAATAATTGTCTAGTTTTGATAAATGGTGGATAAATCTTTATTTCTCAAATTGATTGGAATTAGCTAGTAATATTGATATAATGGTATAGACTTTGAGTAATTGTGCAAGACTTATGCATGGCCTCTGAAAGGAGTGGACTCCAAGTGGTTGAAGTCAGAGCACCGAAAGTTGGTCGCCAGAAATTTAGGCATGCATAATGGAAGACTTCTTTTAAAGCATTCTATTATTTTCTGTTAAGAATATTTGAGACTTTATGGCTCCACTCAGAGCCTTTACTATGTTTTATGTCATGAACACCGGTTAGTTGTAATTTTGTTTAAGACTTTTTCAATGGCATTTACCCACCATTTGCAAATTAGCATTTTGTAGTAGTGCAGTATATATGTAATTGCTCAAAACAAGAATATGCTGTTATAATATATTCTGAATACTATTCAGTTATGTTCTCTATACTGATATACTTTTATGACATGAATGAATATTGCCAGTATTGTTCTGAGTAATTGTTTGGAGTAATATGATTCTGAGTAATGGAAGTATTGTGAATGGGATTTTACTTTGAAGCTGCAAAAGTACCACATGTGATTTAAACTGATAGTAGGAATGCCCAAGAGCTGGCCACTTGAAGGATCATAGAGTAGATATGTATTTTTATCGTTAATGTTGTTATTTATGTTCTATGCATGTTATGTTTAGATAAATGTTACTTTGTGTTTAGTTCTGTCGTGTGTTCTTGTAGGTTGTGTTTTTAAGTTAATGATCTCTGAATTTTATTTACTTGAAATTTTTGGAGCATCCACTCTGTTCATAAAACTGTTGTTAGTTATTGATTAAAAGATGTTAGGTGTACTTTTAGTTAGTAGTTAGTTGTTAGTGGTTAGTTGCCTTTGTTTTAATTTCATAGTTAACTACAAGTGTTGATTCTTAGATAGTTTGCATGCTTTCTAGAATAGGAATTTGAATGCTTTCTAGCTTAAACAATTTCATACTTTCTAGTTTAATTTCCATTTTCAAACTTTTCAAAAATTCAGAAAATCTTACTAAGAGAGATGGCCAAAATATCTCATATTGCATATAACCTTTGGACATTACCTGGTTGACATAATTGACATATTTTTAACTAAAGTGTTAGGACCTTATGACACCCTGTCACTTTTTGGCGCCATTGCTGGGAACTGATTCTTTTCTAAGTGTTAATAGAAGACTGCTTGGATACCTCTTTTAGAAAAAATATAGTTGTCAGACTTCTTTTTCTACATGGTCAAGAAATGAGGTCCGCATGGAAGATTCATACCGAGAACCCCCCCAAAAGTAGTTCCAACCATAAATAGGGAGGTAGAAGTCTCAGCTGAAGAACTTAGTTATGAATTGATCGAGCATAATCAACCTGAGACCTCCCAAAATACCCCAAAAGTTCAACCATCAGACCTTACCTTTGAAGAGGAGATGATTCAACGAACATACCCAATCTTCGAGGAGGAGAACATTCCTTTTGACATCATGGCTGATAATCACAATAATAACCCTTTCAATGGGAGAGAAAACCTAGGAGATGGTGATAACCCAAGAAGAGTAGCATGAACATTTACCTATCCTATTGCTCTCAACAAAGATGACGATGCACCCATGAAAAACATTTCACCATCTATTTTACCCGACTTTTAGGGGATTATCCTCTGAAGATCCAGGCCAGTTCCTCTTCGAGTTCAAAGTCCTCTACCAAACATGACTACAAAAATGATAACTAGAAACTTAAACTCTTCCCCTCCACTTTGAGAGACACTGCAATGCATTGGTTCATGGGATTAGTTTCAGGATCGATAACCACGTGGGACGAAATGGAAAGCGTCTTTTTAGACTAATATCAAAGTTACTCTAGAGTCAATGATAGGAAAGAGGAATTTCTCAAACTAAGGCAAAAAGAAGATGAGAGCCTGGAAGATTACCTTGATGGGTTCATCTTTTTAACCAAACGATGTGGTGAAGAAGCCATAAGTCCATAAATTCTGAAGACCATATTTCTCAAAGGACTTGATGAGGATGCTAGGAGAAGTCTAGATTTAATGGGAAAGGGAGATGTATCCCAACTTGAACTTAGTGATATCGCTGAGTTATGCCGGAACTTCTCCCGTACTCGAGGAGGTATCCGTAAATCTAGCCTTTTGAGAGGTTCAAATGAAATAGGTAAACTGCGAGAGGAAATAGCAAGTCTAAAAATTGGCATTCTTGTTCAGCTAAACACCACTCTAGATAGAATACAGGCTAAAACATGTAATCCTGAGACCTTATCCATCTATTGCCCTAGGTGTCGAAACAAACATCTATTAAGAGAGTGCCCTTTGGATAAAGCTGGCAATTGCCAAATTTGTGAAAAGAGGCATGCCACTGATCAATGTGAGATCCTGAATGCAATAAAAAATTCTAGGAAAAGGCCATCTCACACCAAGGAGGAGATCAATTTTGTGAATCAAAGACCTGGAGGGAATTTCTCTTACGGTCAGAATTCAAATTTGTCCTAGCGACCTCTAAATAATTGGAATAATAGTCAATGGATGACACCTTGGCCTCAAGCACCACCTAATTGGGGACCTTACCCTTGGGGACCACCTGAATGGGCGAACCAACCTTGGGGAAACCCTCAATGGCCAAACCGGACTCAACAATAATGGTCCCTCAAAATCCGGTGCCTCAATGGAATCAAGCTCCAAATTAGTTCTATCATGGACCAAGGAGGATGCCTAATCCATAGCAGAACCTTTTGATAGCCCCCCAAAACCCTCAGCAAAATGAGCAAGTTAACCAACCACAACTTCTAGCACAACTTATCCCTAATCCAAAGAATAATCGTCAAACCACAACAGTGTTTTCCACGAAACAGAAAAACATGGATGGAGTAAATGCTATCTATTGTGGAAACTTGTAGTTGAGGTTAGGAAAAACACTTCAGTAGCCTACCATAGTTGAGATTATTGATGAACCAAATGCAAAATTTGCTGAAGGGACCGAGACGCCTTCCATACCTTCAAATAAAAACCCATTGAGTAACTAAGACAAGACTCTTCCAAAATCCTCACCTAGAACTTCTGAGTTATCTCAAGAAGAAGTTGGCTAGCATTCAACAGATCTTTTAAAGGAGGATCCCACCTTGAAAAAAAGATCTCAAGCACCTTTTTATGAGTGCCTCAAGGCAACTCCTTTGAATAACCCTTTGGAAATGACCTTACCCACTGAAACTACATTAATACAAGAATTAAGTGACTCCATATTGAGATTCCCTTGCTACAGGTGACTAAAGAAATTCCTAAACTAAACTAGCTAGCTAAATAGTTGTGCATAAAAACATGAGGAAGGAAACCGAAACAGATTAATACTGTGCATATCAATGGATACTTAGTTGACCTTCTGGCTGGCGAAACCTCAACCCCAAAATATGGTGACCCAGGCAGTCCACTCATAATAGTGATAATCAACAAGGTAGCAATACCCAATGCACTTGTGGACTTGGGAGCAACCATTAATGTCATGACGGTGGATGTTATGGAAAAACTAGGACTCACTGATCTACATCCCATAACAACTGTATTGCAAATGGCAAATCGGTCTATAGCTATTCCCAAGGGTGTCCTAGAAAATGTTCTTGTCAAGGTTGACGATTGGGAATACCCAGTGGATTTCAAGATAATCTAGTCCCTCACACCTAAGGACAGTTACCCGATAATATTGGGCAGACTGTGGTTAGCTATAGTTGCAGCTAAGATTAATTGCAGAGTAGGAGGAATGACCATTTCACATGGTCCCAATAGCAAACACTTATTCTTGTATCCCCCCCGCTCAACCTGCTGAGCATAACCAAGTTTAGGTTGATGAACCAGATGGTTCTGACAAACAAGAGAATCTAGCCTCACTTGCTATGGTAGTCATTAAACAACATGGTGAAGAGTTGGAAGGTGAACTGGAAAACAACATGCAAGATCTTACCGTAGACTCAGGCGATGAAGAAATTTTAGAAGTGGAAGAGATTTTAGGACATCCGATCTACACTGATGACATTGAACATGATTACACCAACTTCACAGCGTTACCTTGTCCCCTGGATAATATCATTATGAAAACAAATCATTTCTTCGAAGATATTGCCAAACTCCACAAAACTATACTGCATAGCTACCCTCTCAAAACCTTAATGAGGGAAGTTCATACCGTCACCTCCAACTACTGTGGAACCAAAACTATCATGTTACTACTAGGAAAAACTTTAAATATCAACAACTAGTTGACGGAGTCAGATGAGCTCAAATTATTTGACACTTTGGTAAATAGATCCAAAGCTTTTGCTTGGGATTATACAGACATGAGAGGAATACACCTAAGTGTTTGTACCCATCACATCTATACTGAAGATGTTAGACCTATTTGTCAACCACAACGAAGATTCAACCCTGCTCTCAAAGATATTGTTAAAACAAAGATTGAGAAACTCCTGCAAGTAGGATTCATCTATCCCATCTCTGACAGCAAATGGGTTTTGCCTTTGGTAGTTGTTTCGAAGAAAAATTGGAAGTGGAGAGTGTGCGTTGATTATAGAGAGCTCAACAAAGCTACCTATAGAGATTACTTCCCTTTACCTTTCATAGAGCAAGTCTTGGATAATTTAGCTAGAAGGAAGTATTTCTTATTCCTGGACGGATTCAGTGGATATAACCAAATACAAGTAGCAGCAAAAGATTAGGACAAAACAACTTTTACCTGTCCTTGGGGAACATTTGCATATCGAGTTCTTCCCTTCAGGCTATGCAACGCTCCTACAACATTTCAGAGAGTTGTCCTGGGCATATTTGTTGAGTTAGTAAATGACTGTGTAGAAGTCTACATGGACGACTTCACAGTGTATGGTTCCACTTTTGATGGTCTTAAAAATTTGGACAAGGTGTTGAAACAATGTGAGGACCATCAGCTATCCCTGAGCCATGAAAAATGTTTAATAATGGTAGAGCAAGGGATAGTGTTAGGGCACCACATCTCAACTGAAGGGATAAAAGTGGATCCTAAGAAAATTGAAGTGATACAACAACTAGAGATTCAAAAGAACCAAACTAACGTCAGAAGTTTCTTAGGACATGCTAGATACTATCGAAGATCCATAGAAAACTTCAACAAGATTGCATCCCCCATGTTCTCCCTTCTCCAAAAGGACATAGATTTTGTCTAGACAACAGAATGCCAAACATCATTTGAGATCATTAAGGAGAAACTCATCTCTGCTCCTGTCCTACGTGGACCTAACTGGAACCTTCCATTCCATATTTATGCAAATGCTTCCAATGATGCCATTGGAGTAGTTTTAGGTCAGGAAGATGAGAATGGAGGAAAACCATCTATTTCATTAGTAAGAATTTGACTCCCACTGAACAAAACTATACCACTACGGAGAAAGAATTCTTAGTTGTGGTGCATGCAATCAATAAATTTTGATATTACATCATAGGGTACAAAGTAACTATGTTCACAAACCATTCAGCTATCAAGTACCTAATGAACAAACCTGCAGTAAATGGAAGAATAATCAGGTGGTTATTGCTCCTCCAAGAATTTAATGTAACCGTCATTGACAAACCTGAGAAGTTCAACGTAGTCATAGATTTCTTATCTTGGATCAAACAAAACAATGGAGATTGTGCTCCTGTACAAGATGAATTCCCAGATGAAAATTTATTTTCCATCTCCATTAAAACCCCCTAGTTTGCAGGCATTGCCAATTATTTGGCTACTTCTGAGTTGCCACCAAACTTTACGTCAAAACAAAAGAAATGCCTTATTTAGGAAAGTGCTCAGTTCAAATGGATTAATGGAATGCTATTTCGATGTGTCCCTGATTTGGTTTTATGATGTTGTGTCAGATCAGATGAAACATACAACATCCTTAGAGCATGCCATGATGATCCCTCTAGAGGTCATTACTCCGCCAAGAGAACATCCCATAAAATCTTAGGTGCAGGATATTACTGGCCCTCGATGCATAAAGATGTGAAAAACTATGTTCATCATTGTGATGAATGCCAATGGGTAGGAAGACCCATGGCATCCGATGAAATGCCTCTACAATTGCAAATAGTTTTTGAACCATTTAAAAAGTGGGGATTGGATTTTATTGGTCCCATAGACCCTCCTTCACAAGGCAAAGAATACATTTTGGTCTGTACTGACTATCTAAATAAGTGGGCGGAAGTCCAAGCCCTGAGAGTTGCTAGGGAAGAACAAGTTGTTGACTTCTTGTATAACAAGATTTTTCTTAGATTTGGGGCCCCTAGATCAATTGTCACAGATCAAGGACCCCAATTTATGTCTAAAGTATTGCTAGCCTTTACTGATCATTTCTAGTTAAGCCATAAAAAGTCATCACCTTATCACCCACAAGCAAATGGTCAAGTAGAAGTCACTAACAGAGAACTTGAAAACGTCTTGACAAAGATAGTTTCATCGGGAAGAAGAGACTGGGCTAGAAAATTGCCTGAAGCCGTTTGGGCCTATAATACAACTTGGAATCAACCATTGGTCTTACTCCTTACGAGTTTGTTTTTGGGAAGAAACCTCTTCTACCCATTGAATTTGAACTTCAAACTTTTAGAATGACAATGGAGTTAGGCTTAGATCTCGACCAAGCTCAGGTAGAAAGAGTCTTGCAGGTTAGTGAATTAGATGAACTCCGCTTAGAAGATATCCACCAGACTGAGCTAGTTCAACAACAACAAAAGGCTTGGCATGATAAACACATAAAAGTAAGAAAGTTCCATAATGGAGATTGGGCACTGTTATTTGATTCCTGATATAAAGATCATAAAGGGAAGCTAAGGACTCATTGGCTGTGTCCATATGAAATTTCTAAAGTATTTCAAAATGGAGGAGTGCAGCTTAAACCCATAGATGGTGACACTCAAACTCTCTTGGTCAACGGTCATCGATTACAAATCTACCAAACTTGTCAACAAAGAAGAATTTACGAGAATGGTAGAAATGCAAGGAGAAATCCAATGTATTGAATCTACTACAACAGAGCCAGTATAATTTTTAGCTAAATGAGTTAAAAAATAAATAATAATAATCATCTTGCACGTGTATGTACTTATTATCACTTCGGAGCATTTTTATTGTATTTTCATTTATTTTAACTTGTCTAAATTTTATCTCTGTTTTGTAGGACTTCATTTTTTATAGAACACAAATTTTGGCGCATCTTTCAATGATGCTCTAGAACTTGTTCGTTCGATTGGGTCCAATCCCTTGTTTATTCCTGCATTCTAGCACATCTTTTAGCGATGCTCCAGAACGTGTTAAGTCCAAAATTGCATCATTTTGTTCCATTTCTCCTTCATTCCGATTGCATCTTTTAGCGATGCTCCAAAACTTTGTTCCTGCATTCCACCTGCATCTTTCACCGATGCTTTGGAACTTTGTTCCTGCATTCCAGCTGCATCTTTCAACGAAGCTCCGGAACTTTGTTCCTGCATTTCGGATGCATCTTTCAACGATGCTCCAGAACTTTGTTCCTTCATTCCGGCTGCATCTTTCAACAATGCTTCTGAACTTTGTTCCTGCATTCTGGTTGCATCTTTCAGCGATGCTCCAAAACTTTGTTCTTGGATTCCATCTGCATCTTTCAACGATGCTCCAGAACTTTGTTCCTGCATTCCGGCTGCATCTTTCAGCAATGCTCTGGAACTTTGTTCTTGCATTCTGGTTGCATCTTTCAATGATGCTCCGAAAATTTGTGCTTGCATTTTAGCTGTATCTTTCAGCGATGTTCCAGAACTTTGTTCCTGCATTCCGGCTGCATCTTTCAGTGATGCTCTGAAACTTTGTTCCTTCATTCCGGCTGCATATTTCAACAATGCTCTGAAACTTCGTTCCTGCATTCTAACTGCATCTTTCAGTGATGCTCCGTAACTTTGTTCCTTCATTCCGGCTACATCTTTTAGGGATGCTCTAGAACTTTGTCCTTGCATTCCGACTGCATCTTTCAACGATGCTCTGAAACTTTGTTCTTGCATTCCGGCTGCATCTTTCAGTGATGCTCTAGAATTTTGTTCTTGCATTCTAGCTGCATCTTTTAGTGATGCTCCAAAACTTTGTCCTTGCATTTTGGCTACATCTTTTAGCGATGCTCTGAAACTTTGTTCTTTCATTCCAGATGCATCTTTCAACGATGCTTTGAAATTTTGTTCTTTTGTCCCAGCTGCATCTTTCAATGATGCTCCAGAATTTTGTGATTTCCCTTTCTTTGCAAAAGCTCTGACAATTCCAACAACATACCCATGATCATCACTAAATTTTTCTGCTACTTCTGAAATTCACCCCCAATACTGCCATCTCTTACCATAATAAATAAAAATTATTGTGACCACCTATCGTCATAATAATTAGAACACTTATTAGTCATTCCATCTTCATTCCCAAAAAATCCATTACCAATTTTACCATCCCATTCGAATTTAATTACATCGCCACCCACGATGCATTACGTCAGCATACATGAGGCAACTTTCAAATCAATGACGAGACATGAGGTATGTACATATTTTAGTTTAAGTAGATATATTATTGTGAATAAAAATAAATGAATTGGTACGTTCCACCTTCCTTTCCAAATTTAGTAAGTTGTGTAGACTGTACCTTCACTGGAGAGGTGGCGGCTCATTCACTCTATCCCATGCAAAATAATGATTAAAATGCAGCAAAGCCAAATGCTTGAATTAAACTGTGTCCCCTCAGCGTTGTCAAAGTACAGGTGGTCATAAGATTGCATTTTCTTTAGTATGCATAATAGTCTTGTTGAAATAGTTTATCACCATTAGAGTGCCATGACATTTAGTAGACACTTAGCAGAATTTCCAGCAAGAGATAGATTGGGAGGAGCTAAATGCAAATAAGAACCAACTTGCCCGGATAAATTGTTGGCACTGAGTAATATTTCTGAGTTGTTTCAGAGGATAGGTTGGCTTGAGTTCATGAAGAAATTTGAGGGGTATAACACGCAGCTGGTCAAGGAATTTGTAGAAAACTTCTCGGATGGGCAGATGATAGTGCGTGGCAAGAAGTTTAAGGTAATCCCTCAAATCATTTCTAGCTTGTCTGGCATTAAAGATGAATGTGTGAATTTAATAGAAACTATAAACATTTCTTATCAAAGAATGATAGAACTTTTCATAAGGGAGGGAGAACCTCATCCTCTGTTAGTTGTGAAGACCCGTGGACAAAATAAGGGGTTTCAGAGAATGTCTATTATAGAGCCGTGGAAAACGGCGGTTGCATGGATCATCAAATACTTTACATGTGAGGGGCAATGTGCCACCATAGTTGGCCCCCCCTTTTCGTTACTCACTCACCTGTGCCATGGCGCTAAAAACCCCAAATTAAGGGTTAAGCTTCCCGCTTTCCTCAGTGATTCAATTGTCAATATGATAGAGAGGTTCAAAATTGGTTCAAGGCCATTAAAACATCATGGTCCTATTTATCTAATTTGCAAACATCATTTCCTGAAGAAAAGAAAAATGGAAGAAAAATGGCAGAGATTTCTTTAGAAATTTGAAAGCCCTGAACCCTCAATACATTTTGAGGAAGGTGAGTCATCTGGATTGGTGACACAAAATTTGAAAGAACCTTCCCCTGTGCCTCAAGATGCCCTTGTGCCTCAAGATGCCAGAAAAGCTCCTGACGGCGAAGCACCAGAAAATCCATCAAAACCTTTCAGACCCGGAGGAACAACCTAAACCACAAAATGTGCTAGAGACCCCAGAGAAGCAAGAAAATGTGGATTTAGTGGATTATGAAGAGGAGAATACTCATTCCCACAAAAAGGAAAAGAGGCCTAAGATGAAATTGAAAAGACCTCCCCCTTTAAGGAGAAGCAAATGATTGGCTACTGAATTTAGTTGTGTTGAGGCTTGTGATCAGCCGCATATTCCTACAAAGAAAAGACAAGATAAGCAACCTTATGAAATTGTAGCCCAATCATATGAGAATGTGGCCCAGCCATGTGAAAATATACCCCAGTCAAGTGCAAATGTAGTGCAGCCTTGTGAAACGGCAGCCCGATCGTGTGAAAATACAACCCAGTTAGGTGAAAAGCAAACTCTGGATAGCAATAATCTCCCTAAGTCTGAAAAGGAGGTTGTCCTACCTTAGATAGGACAAGGAGAAATAGGAGAACAATTGCCAAACTATATAGTTGTTGAGGATGAGTGTATAGAACCAATTTCCCCTTCATAGCAGTCATTGGAAACATAGGAAATTAACACAGTCCTCCTAAGTGAACAATTGTCTCCCCTTGTTGCCGATGACACAGAACAAGGTCGACTGGAAGTAAATAATGAAGGACATGTGACTGGCAATGATGCAGAGATTTCTATTTTTCCCCTTTCCACTAATGCAAAAATTGAAAGATATGATCACATAAAAATAGAATTAGAAGAATTGAAGGCATAAATTATTTAGTTAAAAGATAAACTACAGCAAAATGGGGAGCAGATAAATAAACAACAACAAAAAATAAGTACACAAATTGAACTTTTGCAACAAAAAGATCAAGAAATCACAGCTTTAGGGGTCCAATTGGAGCAAAAGGATAAAACCATTGAAGAGTTGCAGTCTCAAGTGCAACAAATTGATGGGAAGGATAAAGAGTATTTGGTTAGTTTATCTAAAAAAGATAAATAGATTAAAAGTTTAACTGATAATCTGATGCAATCTCTTAGAGCATTTGTAGAAAAATAGGAAAAACAAAATCTTGAACTCAATGTGGCTTTGAGTAGGACTGTTGAGCTAGAGCAAGATTTGTAGGAAATCAATGTGAAACCAATGATGGAATCAAATAAGTGCAGACTGAGCTGACTAAAATGGAATGGTTTCAAATTCACATTCCTTCAATGTTGGCCAAATGGATGGAGAGATGCTATTTCTTAAGGCAAGCAGGGGCAAAAAATTCCAAACTTAAGCAAGAAATAGTGTTATTGAAAGAATCCTATGACAAACTCTACCAAACTAAAATTGATGCATGTCAGACTAGAGAATTGTTACTAGCCTGTAGAAAGCCATCCCGATATATTCCATGTTTCTCAATGAAGTGTTATTAAGATGAAAACTTTTGAGAATCTCCTGTAATTTACCCTATGACTCAGATGATAAACAATTCCTAGAAGCATTCAAAGAGGCAACCCCTGTTCAACAAAATCTACTGTTTGAATTTTTCATACATAATATGTTTTTAGAAAATACAGTGATTTCTTCATCAACCTTTTTGTTGGAGAGGTACAGCTTAGAGCCTTCATGTCTAATATGTAGAATCAAATCCATCGGTAGGATAGAACCAGAGAGTATTTGCAAGCAGAGAGAACTGCAGGACTCCAAATGAGATACCCTAACCGAAAGCCCTTTGCCTTCAAAGCTCAATTCCGAAGGATTAAAAGCTATGAAGCTATGAAGAACAAATATAATGACAGTATCAGGATTTGCTTTGAAAATTTCAAAGTTCATGGGCCATAGTTAATAGAAAGGGCATGGAGTGCCTGTGAGGAGTGGTATACTCCCCTACCTATGTATCTCAAATGAAGGGAGATGATCTCCCCCACCAACCTAAGGTGGTCCAACAGAAGGGATGAGGCATTAATAGAAATATTATAATAGCTCAAGACCAATTGGATAGGATGCGATACAGACCTCCATTGCTCCTTCAGCCACCCCCTGCAATTTTGGTCACTACAGAGAAAAATCTTGGAGACTTATATACATGGCAGATGAAGATTAAATTCAACAAAGGTTTTCTTAAGCACCCTGATCATTTGGATGAAGAGACAACAAACATGTATGATCTCAACTCCAAATATGATGAACTGAATAGAAAGAGGAATGCAGAAAGACAGAGGGCCCATTAGAGAGCAGGAGGACCTGCTCAGGCTTAGGAAGGGGAGGATGATGAGGTATAAACGACCTCATTCTTATGATGAGCTAAATACCCCCTTTTGTTATTGCCAACCACCCCATCCATGCCAATTGTTTTATTTTTAGAAGCAATAATTGTCTACTTTTGATAAATGGTGTATAAATCTTTATTTCTCAAATTGATTGGAATTAGCTACTAATGTTGATATAATGGTATAGATTTTGAGTAATTGTGTAGGACTTATGCATGGCCTATGAAAGGAGTGGATGCCAAGTGGTTGAAGTCAGAGCGCCGGAAGTTGGGGCGCCGAAAATTTAAGCATGCATAGTGGAAGACTTCTTTTAAAGCATTCTATTATTTTCTATTAAGAGTATTTGAGACTTTACGACTCCACTCAAAGCCTTTACTATGTTTTATGTCATGAGCACCAGTTAGTTGTAATTATGTTTAAGACTTTTTCAATGGCATTTACCCGTCATTTGCAAATTAGGATTTTGTAGTAGTGCAGTATATATATGTAGTTGCTCAAAACAAGGATATGTTGTTATAGTATATTCTAAATACTGTTCAGTTATGTTCTTTGTACTGATATACTTTTATGACATGAATGAATGAATGAATATCACCAGTATTGTTCTAAGTAATTTGTTTGGAGTAATCTGATTATGAGTAATGGAAGTATTGTGAATGGGATTTTACTTTGAAGTTGCAAAAGTACCACATGTGATTTAAACTAATAGTAGGAATGCCCAAGAGCTGGCCACTTGAGGGATCATAGAGTAGATAAGTATTTTTATCGTTAATGTTGTTATTTCTGTTCTATACATGCTATGTTTAGATAAATGTTACTTTGTGTTTAGTTCCATCGTGTGTTCTTGCAAGTTGTGTTTTTAAGTTAATGATCTCTGAATTTTATTTACATGAAATTTTTGGAGCATCCACTCTGTTCATAAAATTGTTGTTAGATATTGATTAAAATATGTTAGGTGTACTTTCAGTTAGTAGTTAGTTGTTAGTGGTTAGTTGCCTTTGTTTTAATTTCATAGTTAAACTGCAAGTGTTGATTCTTAGATAGTTTACATGCTTTATAGAATAAGAATTTGAATGCTTTCTAGCTTAAACAATTTCATGCTTTCTAGTTTAATTTCCATTTTCAAACTTTTCAAAAATTTAGAAAATCTTACTAAGAGAGATGGCCAAAATATCCCCTATTGCATATAGCGTTTGCACACTACCCGGTTAACATAATTGACATATTTTTAACTAAAGTGTTAGGACCTTACAACAACTTGTCAGCTAAACTTGGTAGTAAAGACTTTAGGGTAGTCATTTTCCAATTTTGGGATTTGATTCCTTTCAAGAGAGGTAAGATACTCAACATCTTGCTTAAGTTAAGTAGTGTGCAAGAAAACATCGACCAACAAGATCAAATGTCGCATCATACAAGATTAATATATGGAGTAGTGATCCTTGGGTAATAGCCTACTCCATTATGTGCTAGCCATGCATCAACCTAAGATTGTCCTATTAATCATGAATCTTTGAGAGGAGTTAAAGGGAATACCCCCTGAGTCCTACAAAGCTTGAAGAAGGAGAAAGGAGCTCTTTCTCATGTGTTGGTCCTATCCATCCTTGGTTTGTTAATGCTATTTCTTCATTTTGTTGTTGTAAGGTTGAAAATCCTTGGAGCCTTACAAATATAAAATTCTCACATGCCAAGTTACTACTTAAATGTTATCAACGAGATTGCACCCTCTTGTTAAATGTGATCCAACAAGACCCTGTGATACAATGGGAATAGCTTCTAGGTGTGGGACCTTGCAAAACTTGAAGCTAAACTTCCAGATGAAGGACTGGTTCCCTTGATTTTATCACCTAAACTGGACTACCTACTGCTTTTTCGAAGGAAAAGGGTAGGAAAAGTCACTAAAATGAAACTATGTGTCTATAGAGGTGATGCACCAAACTGAAATGGCCTATGCTTGACATTTTAACACACAATTCTTTAATAGAATCACTAGTTATTGCACAACCCTGAGTTTTCATACCCTATGTACCAATATTTTGTAAGAAGGTATTTAGTGTATGCATTGTTTTGAAGGAAATGAAGTGGTTTTCACAACTAAACAACTAGCCACACGTATTTCACAACTCACAACCTGCATAAAATGTATGTTTTCTGCCAATAGGTGTTGAAATGAGACATATATCAAAGGTTTTTTACATAAAACACAGAAAATACACTCATCATTTGCTTAACACACAATAGGACAGCATACCATGAAGGCAAAATTTGATCAATTTCATTGAAAAATAGGCATTCTTACATCAAAATAGGCCTGAAAATGGATAATAAATCCTTTTGAATTGTCTACAAAATGATGTATATCTTTGAAACTATCTGTTGTTCTAAGTTACAGTACTAATTTCTCAAAAAAAAAACACTAGAAAGAACTCATGTCTCCTAACCTAGACATCCCCTATCTCATCCTGAGCATAGGAGAGAAAATAGGACAGAAAATAATGGCAAAATAAATGCATCTTGCCTGGTCAAACTCACTTTGGCGCCTGCAAAATCCTTCCATTATGCTGATCCTTGAAAAGCTCTTTGAGGGCGTTGAGGATGAGGTGTTTTGACTTGTTCCAACTTCCTTAAATCTTGCTTCAGCTGCTCATAATGCTCCTAGGTCATTGGCATGTGCTCTAATTGCTCTTGGATACTTGGGATGTCTTCAAATGATTCCTAAATACCGTCAACTTACTGTCCAAGTCACCCAACTGCCACTAGATGCTTGGCTAGTGCTCTAACTGCCCATCAAACTCTTCAAAACTGTTTTGCACACCAAACAGAACCATGATTCCTATCCTTTTGCAACTATATTGACTTCTTCCATCTTTGGATGGCGTAAGAGAAGTCTCCTTCTTTAGCATGGACTCTTTACTATGTCTTCAATAACTCCTTTAATAATCTCAAACAACCTTAACTCATGCTCTTACTTCTTCAAAGCTGAAACCTTGTGAAGGCTAGCTTGACATGCTTTAAGGGCCCAAACAAGCCTTCACTAGGAGTGACTATGTTTCCCTGACAAGGTGTTTACGAGATTTCATTTACTGTGTGCTAATCTCTGTAAGTGTATAACATCCCTAACCTTTGACAAGACCCCTTAGGAGGCTTCATTGATTCACACTTGTGCAAACTTCCCTCGGGTTTTCTGTATCTCCTCAAGGCCTTCTCCACTGGTTTGGTAGACTATTGTCAACTCTTATCAGACCTCTGCATTACCCTTTTCATTTGCAATGTATCCACAGTTTTCATTGTCCTTGCTCTCTATGTTTACAAGATCTTCTATTATAGATATATGTTTAGGGTCTCTGTATACCTAGCTTCTAACTGCCACACCTTTGATGCCTCAGACAATCAACATTCCTCTTCATCTCTTGTACCCATATAGCTCTATTAGCATCAACCATCACTAAGATCTATGTAGGTGATAATAGCTCAGACCAATGCCTCTTTCATCTCTCTTGGAAAATCTATAATGATATCATACTGACCACCTTCACAAATCCTTACATGTACTATCACATCTGTATTGCTCACTGTTGTATTCTGTCCTGATTGTGTTCTATTAGTCTTGTTGTTCTATCACCCTGATGTAGGCAGTGTCCTAGGTTTAGTTGAGCTAAGAAATGATTATAAAAATTCTTTATAGTGTTTTGATTTGAGGCTTACTTGTTTTCATCCTGCAGGATACAATGGCAGCTTTGTAGCATTACAACCTTTTGGACTCCTAACAGAGTTGGCTACTGTTATACAGGTTTCTTCCTTCTTCACAAACCTCTGACAGTCTACTATGAACCTCAAAACTGGTATACTTTGAAGATTGGCATGATCCTCATCTCCACCGTGTTGATCATGACCCTTATAGGTTTGATTTGAGATCATTGTGAAGACCTTTTAACACATGGAGACTATTCTCTATCAAGACTGATCTCCATTCATTTTATCATTACCTTTTATACCTTCAAGAGCACTGTCCCTTACAACATTTGTGACTGCTCCTATCGACTGTCCCATTGTACTTCATTGGTCTTGCTCACTGTTCACTGGTCCAAATTTATTGTGGCAGACTTCCTGCCCTCTTGACTGATGTATGTCTCAGTTACCTTTGACAATCTCATAGCCTCTTCCTTTTCTACCTCTACAGGGATCTATCTGCCACTGATGCCCTTGGTCTGACCCAAATCCTTCTCAATTTCCTTTAGAATACTCAACAAAACCTGGGGACCAAGCTTTGTGACTGCACCTTACAAATTTTGTCACTGCTCCTTCACTTGGAAAGACAACATGCTTGGCATAGTCCAATGACTGTCCCTTCCTATTTTCTGACCATCAAACTTCAGTAATATGATTGTCTATCCTCAACAATATGACTGTCAAGCTTCAGTTCGTGTTTAGGCTGCTTCTTGTGACTACAACAGTTGATTTTATGACTGTTTTACAAGGCTTTAGACTGTTGTTAAGTCTATTATCTGCTTTCTTTATGCATCAACAATGTATCCTTTAAACCTGCACACTGCCACTCTTTATTGTTGCTTGACAGTGATTCAACACTTTGAGTTATAAAACCCTCTGATAGGATTTTGGAATAATATGCAGATCACAGAATAATTGACAGGGACCTTGCCTTAACAATAAGTTTTCTTTGACTGTCGAAGGCTTCTAAACACCTTCACAAACCTATGTGTCCTCAACCCTCCTTATAACACACAAGATTCCTAAGTGCTTTTTCCTTATTCTTCAGAGACTAGTCCTTCATGCTGACTTTCTTTTCTATCAAACAGTCCCTTTCAAAATCCTGATCATACCTTAACCAAAACTGTTCCTTCAAAAGATTAGGTTGCTCCTTCAATGTGATTGATTGTTCCTTCAATGTGATTGTCCTTCACTTGGATGACAGACCTTTTTAAAGCCTTAGCAGATCTCATCTCTTTTTGCTTTTATTGGTCTGCTACTGCTCCTTCATAGTGCTTTGGCTGCTGTTCCAAAACATTGACTGTTGTTCCAGTTTTGGTATGTTGTTCCTTGCTACCATCACTGCTTTTGCATGACTGTAACCTTCTACTTTGTTGATGCTGCTTTTTGCAAAACTTAAAAAATGTTTCTGAATACAATTTCCTAATTTAAGACTGCTCAAAACAGTCATGGGACTGTTCCTTTCTCATGCATGACTGTCTCTTCAAGAGGTTGGTGCTCTCATGCATAAAACTCCCATAGGTTTATCACTGCTCTACAGAGGTTTAATTGCCCCACAGGTTTATACTGTCCCTTATGACTGATTTGCTATCATAACTGCTCTCATCCACTATCCGCTGTTGCCTTATCTCACAACCCTACAAGGTCTCTGCTCATTCATTGGCAGATCTTTGTCCTGTTTAGTATCTCAATAAGACTTTGAGAGGACTTTGAAGCCGTAACTGTTATAGACATGATGTTTCCGCAGTCCATGGTATAAGAATGAAGTGCTTCTGGAAGTAACTGCGTATTGTTTTTTAGATCGACATTTCGGATCACACTCTGTGATCCATCATCAGGATGAGAAAAAAGAGAATAAGTGATCTGATGATGGATCGCAGAGCGTGATCCGAAACGTCGATCTAAAAAGCAATACGCAGTTACTTCCAGAAGCACTTCATTCTTATGCCATAACTCTTGACAGACGCTAACATGACAATATACCTTGGAGATAGACATACACCATCATCATTGGGCGAGGAATAGATCATTGTGATCCTAATCAAACCCTCCCAGGCCTGTGGCATATTCTTGTTCATTGTGAAGGTTTTGTTCTATTCTATGCTTGATACTAATCAACATTGATTGAAACCATAATACTATGAGCAATGTGAGGACATGCCACCATGACAACCACCATGTTCCATTCATTATCACCAAAAGGAACCTTAAATGACTTCATGCATCCACTATTGAGTACTCTTACAACACTGTTATAGCACTATAAGTAGATCTTCCTTCACCATCCATTCTCTATCCAAGCTATATACATAGATCCCCTTTATTGTGCATATCTCTAACCTTTGCGGACATGCTTGTAGTCCCTCAACTCTGCCTTCATAAAGTCTCTTAGGATTTATGGGTCTTTATGGATCTTTGTAGATATGGGATCTCCGTCTCCATTACCGTGTACTTTTAGGCTGGATATTTGGGCCTGCAGACTCACACACTCCTTATTTCCTTAAAACATAGAATTCAAAGAACTTATCTCAATTCCCTTACTGTTCTACATGTGTCTCTATGTACTCTTTTCTATTGTTCCCATACTATTCCTTCAGAACAACTTTGGCTATCTCAGAGCTCCCTGAATCTGCAAGCTCTTCTTTGAATCTCTATCCATGGGGCTCCAACATTGTTCTCACACCTCTTGGAGATAACCATACTCTTTATACCACTGTTCGTACCTTTCATAGTGTGCCTCGTGGCTTCAATCCGATCCTCATGGATTTCATGAGCTGACACACCTGGTGAGTTAGTGTAAAACCCTAAAACAAGACTTGAAAACATCTTTAAACATTGACCAATTTAAAAGGAAAAACTCCAAACATGTATGTGGAGCTTTCAAGGATCAAGGTTTCTTTTGGATATTTAAAGGTTTAATAATGTTAAGGACTCTAACATCACTTAAAACAAAGACAAAATATATATCTTTAATATGTAAACCTTTTTTTTTTAAAGATTTTTTAAAAGACCTAGTATGAAGACACTGACACCGATTTAACCATTTAGAGACACTTCATAATAACATATTTTATCGTAGAAGCAAATCATGTTAACACTAAAATAGGAAAAAACCCTAACAATGCCACCATTAGGGCTAGTTGGATCAATGGATAGGCAAGAAGAGCATGCTTAGTTCTTCTATTGTTATGGAAGTGTAGTTCCTTAATGATATAAATTATTGATAAATCTATATATATTTAGGACATTGTCATTCATTGGATCAATTTGTTTTGGAGTGATAATTAAACTTGCAACCCATGGTTAATACCCAGTTTTGGGAATGGTGGTTTCTTTGCATTCTTTTAGTTTTATTTTTATGCTTGAGTAGATATTGCATGTGAAATAGAATCTCTTGTTATGCTCATTTGATATGTTGTGTATATGTAGTTTGATTTCCATGTTTTGATGTAATTGATATCTTATTGTTCATTTCATTACTTGGCTTGAATGGAGAGTTTAGTTAAGAATTTGTTTCTTAGGAATCATGACCTTTTTTTCTACGTTTCCTACTCAACCAACATAGAGCCTATAAGTTCTAGAATGCTTGATCTAAGTCATTTTCACCCAACACAAAATTTGAGAAAGTTATGTCCCATTCCTTTAGAAAAATAAGCTTGTTGTTTGTAGACTTGTGTATTTTTTTGAAAGTTGTAAATGCAAATCATAGTCCACAATTTAAATTGCATGAGGGTTGAAGTTTGGATTTCCTCTTACATTTTCCATGATGTAAATACAAACTACACTCTAAAAAGTTTGAATTGCATAAGGTTCAGAGTTTGAAGTTCATCTTGGATTTTACATGATGCAAATGCAAATTGGACTCCAAAGTCTAATTCACATGAGGGTTAGAGTTTAGGGTTCCTCTTGTGTTTTGTAGAATATAATTACAATTCAAAATTTGAAGTTTGAGCTATTCACTACTTGGGATTAGGAGTTATCTATGCATTTTGCATGGGTAGAATGTCATTCTAACTTTGAGGTTTGAATTTCCTTGTGGCAAAGTTCAACCCAGGAGTGGAGGTTTGCATAATGTTGAATACTAATTCAACTCTAAAGTCTAAGTTGCACACCACTTTTCAGACATTAGTACCAAGGGAGATCACATCGTATTTATACCTAGTCCTGTGTTTTACAGGTGTGCAAAGTGTGGATCAAGGTCTAAAGCCTAAGCTGTAGAGTTTTTAGGTTGAACATTACGGAAGAAAAATTTAGTGTTGAATTGCAACCCATAATTTGAAGTCTAATGAGTTGTAGGGTATAACCTGCAAGCCAAAGTTTGAGTCATGTTGTTTAGATTTTGAAGTTTAGACTTTTGTAGTTTTGTTTTGGGTCTTTCAAGTCCTAAGATGTCAGGGGAGTGTTTTGGTAGGCACCTTGCAGGGGTTCATAAGTTTGCTTAGGAACCTTAACTTCCCTCCACATTTTGCTTCAATGTCCTTCTCAGTGTTTTATTTTGGGTGTTTCTAAGTCTTCCACTGATGTCACCATGCTTAGTGCATTGGTGAGGATGCCAAGTGTGTCATGGTGGGTTTTCATGGCACCTTGTGCATGAGAGGTGTTTGTGCCTTGCCATATTTGGATTTTGTATCACAAAATATTTGTTCTTCCTGCTTTTAACTGTTAATGTCTTGAGTGTAACCTTAGGGCATTACATAACATCAATTGGGATAGGAAAGTTTGCAAAGGCTCAAACTTGATTATGACATACATTTCCTTGTTCAACATGTAATTACAAAGATTCTTAGTGGCAAAGGTTATGGCTAAGAACTCTTCATCTCGAGTGTTGTTATTTTCATAGTCCAAGAGGGTGTAGCTAATGAAATAAATGGCTCTCTCCCTCCCATCATCATCCTCTTGGGCTACCAAACATATGGGGTAGACCTTTGTATCTCTGAGGTGTAAAATGATAGGATGATTTGACTTAAGACATGAGGATGTGAGGTGAAAAGATGAACTTCTTAACATTTGTAACGTAGAAAATTTTCATACCCTCACAATTTCATGTTGTGTTTTGACTTGCTTTAGTGTCTGCTCTCGTAGCATGTTTCTAGGGCCTCTTGAGCCTAACCTTGGCCTATTTTACCCCTCACCAAGGTTTGCTAAAAAATATATTACACATTTATTTCTTTTAATCCTTTGATTCCAAAATTCAAATGATTGATTCTCTCCCGTTATCACTCAATTGCATCGGTGGTAACGCTCATGCATGCAATAATGAAACGTACCTCTATAAGCATGCCCAACCCTCTTGAATTCTTAACTCCTTAGTGCAAAAGCAAAACTAAAAAAGCTCTCTCTTAAATCTCTCACACTTTTGGGAAAAATACTATGGATTGTTGAAGAAAATTTATTATTAGTTCACACAACATAAGCTATTGAAGATTTTGATGCTCTTCTAAGTTGCAGTGCCTTCTCCTTCAGCTTTGTGGGGCTTCTACTTGTAGATTGAGCATTGTGGAGGCTCTCTTCCAAGGGTTTGGAGTTGTTTACACACATATTTGGCCCTCAAGGATCTTGCATCCTCCTCCATTGGTTTGCAATATGGTAACAATGTTTAGTTATCAAGAAATAGTGTTATTTGTTGGTTTTATTGTATATTTCTTTGTCTATTCAATGGAAAACTTTTGGTGTAGACCACCACCCTATTTTTCCAATGCACACTAGCGTATTCTTCCCCATAGAGCAGGATTGATACTCTTAGTTTTTATTTACTTGCCACTACTGTTATTTCCTAGACACACTTAGAAGATAGGAGCAGACACATTTATTTATCTTTTTCCATATTAGTTGTTCATGGAGGTCAAAAGACCAATATAGGGGCTTGACCTAAAGGCAAGCTCCCAAAAAACCCCAACCAATTTTCTTGTTCTTTGTTGTTGTAGGTATTTGAAGAGATTCAACCACACGAGGGTTTGATAATCTCTTCTCCTTTCCTTTATTTATCTCATTTTATCATTCAATCTTCCTTTACTAGTTGATTTACTGCATTTATTCATTGATTTGTTTTTACACTATTAGGTCCTCATTCTAGTTTTGTGTACAGATTGGATAAGTGAATGAACTTGGACATGACTCCACAATAAAGAATTTATGGGTTTTATTGTCGTACGAATGACAATGCAATGCATAGACATTCACATTATGCCCTAGTGTCTTGGGATTAGACTCTTTGCTTTCGGTGCTAGGTTCCCTTGTAACTCTTATTTACTATTATGTATTCATTTTTGTAATCTAGCATCTAGATTTTTAGATTTTACAAATTCATTGTTGTGCCTTGATGCTTTTGCTTATCAAAAATAGTTAATTTCTAAAAGTAAAGAAAAAGTAGGGTCTAGCTAGACTTATTTTGTTCTTCCTGATTGGATAGCAATAGGGTACACTTCCTTGAAGCTAGTTGGATTCTAATGTAATTGTTTGGAAATTGATTCTAGTTAGATAGCATTGCCTAGTCTTACATAGAATTCAAATTTTCCACATTACAACACCATTGTAAGAATTTTGACAATGATACATCCATGAAAGGTCACTTTCCTTATTCAAAATGTCATTGATTGGGTGAACTACATAGGCAATATTGGGAATGAAGTGATGAATAGCACTAAGTTTTCCTAAGAATGTTTTAATAACAGACTAATTAGATGGGGGACCACATCTAGGATCACTTTAATTATATTGTCCAGGGATCAACATCAATTATTCTTTGAGAAATAATGTAACTCAACAAATTTCTAACTCCAAACACAATTTTTTTATGATTTAGCTTGATCTTATATTGCATCAATTGGGTCAAAATATTATAGAGATCCTTAGAATGATTTCCTTTTTGCTTGGACTTCCCTAGCAAGTTGTCAACATAAGTTTCAATAATTTTATGGATCGAAGTGGGAATATGTGTAACATTATTCTCAAATAGTTTGATCCAATGTTCTTTATATCAAAAGGCATGACAACATACCAAAAGGTTCCCCATGAACTAGTAAATTTGGTTTTGTTCTAATCCTCCTTTGAGTTATGAATTTGATTATAGTTATAAAATACGTCCATGAGAGAAAACATTTATAGTTGGTAGTGGAATCCACGACCATGTCAACATAAGGGAGAGGAAAATAATCTTTCAAACAATCCTTGTTGCTATATTAAAAGTCTATGTAGATCCTGCTGGTTCCCAAAATAATTGCAACCTGAAACCCTAAAACATTTTAAAATCACCTAAGCCAAGGATGTCATCAAGATGATTAAAAGAGGCTTATCAATAGGTAAAGGGTGATTTTCTCTAACTTACAGGAGTGGGTCAACTCCTCTACACTTCAGGCTTAGATAGACCTAGGAGGGATATTCCTAGAGGCATGAAATAGAACTCAAACAAATAGACACAACCATACCCAATGTACAGTTGACCCCCAAAGTTGTCACTAGGTTAAGATAAACTGGTTGCACATGCCTCTAATTAAGTTGATGATAGCAATCCTACAATGAGGATGCTTATAGAACTATAACTGCATTTAAAACTTGATATATCACTTTAATTTTTAATGGGTTTGGGTGATCACAGGCTTCTCAGACTGGTTCCTATCCAATGGGCTATAGAGATTCAAGTTCATCAAATGAAAACACTAAAAAGGGTGTATAAATGCCTATTTGGTTATTTAGATGCATAAAAATCAAAATCAAACCATGAGAATACTTAGTAATCCAACACCATACAACTTTTTTCCATATGTTATACTGAAATGACCATTTACAAAGCTTGAAAATGGATTAAGAACTGTCACATTCATTCAAATTATATTTTACAATCATACCATTAAATGTGGCAAGAGAAAACCCTAACTGCGATAGAGGCTACCTGAAAGAACACTTACAACAGTGGAGAAAAACAATGATTGATATCAATATTACAATATATTTCACATACACTTATGATAGTTACTTCATGAAGAACTGAAACTAAACAATAGATGAATCCCTAACTGCCTTGGATGCTCAGCATTGGTAGAGAGAACTTCTGCCCAGAATGACCAACCCTTTAGATGAGTTTCAATCTTCCTTTTATAGCCTTCACAACATGGATCTGAGAATGAAATGGGTGGGAAAACCCTAAAACGTCCCACCAAATGCAATAAAAACATTAATTTCAACTACCCATTTCACATTAATGGAGATCTCAGAGGTTGTTGGTACATTCCCAAGCAGTGGGAGGAACATGGAAGGTAAAATAGTCAGGCCCCGACCAATCAGGCTTCCTCCAGTCAATCAACTCTTGAAAAGGTGAAGAAGGAAACCCTGATCTCCAAAGTCTAAAAGGAACAAAGGGAAACCATCAGGCTTCAGAGATCGGGCCTTCACCATACATCATTCATTTTGGAAGAGAAGGAAGGAACCACCTGATCCCAAAACATGGGAAAATTTTGAAGCTTGCTAGACTTCGACGATCGAACCTTTTGCCTATAAAAAAGGAAGAAAGAGAAGATACCTCTCACTTGATGACACCTGCAACACAGAAGAATTAATTCTCTATTAGACTTTGGTCATCGGGCCCTCACCCTTCCACCTACCTGAAAGATGAGAAAAGACTGCCACTTCGCCCTTTGACGATACACAACACTTAGAAATTTTGTGAAGCCTTGGCACACTTCGGTGTTCAGGCCTTCTTGCTAACGCATGCTCAGAAGAAGACTAAAGACCAACACTCTGACCTCTAATGATCTACAACACTTAGAAAATTTACAAATTATCAAGGTAGAGTTCAGAGCCAACAGGAAAGGCACAATGGAAGATAGAATCCTGAAACTTTGAAGCTCCAAAATCGGCAAAAAACACAAGGAAAAAGCTAGGAATCTCTTGGACTTACCTATTTTTTAGGGTTTCTTTCTTGCATTTCAAAAGGAAAACACTTAGAAACCTTTGGAGGGAACCCATTCAAAATAATCTCAGATCGGATATAAATAATGGTTACAACAACAAAGGCACAAAGTAGGGTCTTGATGAATTTGGGGCAAAATAAACCAAGTTGGAACTAGTTTTTTCAGGAGCCAACATTGGCTCTGGTTGGGGATGTGTGCCAAGCAATGGCACAATGAGAATTTGAGATCTCCACGGTAGACCAAAAGGCAAAAAATAACACATAGGAATAGAAACAAAACACCATCAAGACCAATAGTGGTCAAGACTGCTCAAGGTCAAAAAATAACAGATATAACAAGAATTTACCACAAAATTTTGAAGGATCACACCACTTTCAAGAAATAGAGTTTTAGATGTTGTCCATGAATACACAACTCCAAAATTCTCCCTCCATATTTCTGATATAAAAGTTGTCTTGGCCAACCTTTGCATCAATTTGATATGGGCCCATCCATAAGGGTTCAAAATTACCATGATTGCCCTTGTCCTTTGATTTTTGCATTCCAAAGGATAGCCAAATCACCAATCTAAAGACACCTTTTAACAGTTTTTCTATTGAATAGATGCTCCATAGGTTCTACTGCTGTAGCAAATTTTTGTCATGAGCCATCCTTCTAGCTTCATCCAATTTTGTCAACTCATGCGTCCTTAATGCCAAAGCATCATCCCCATTTTCTCCTATTTGTAGCAATAGTTGATACACAAGCAGTTCTAATGATATTGGCATTTTGTCTTCTAATCCATATACTAGATCAAAAGGACTTTTGTCTATAACATGTTTGTAGGTGATCCTATCAGCCCAAGTTGCATATTTTAGCTTGTCATCCCACCTTTTCTTGTTCATATCTAGAGTCCTCTTTAGAATTTTCATGAGGCTCTTATTGCTGGACTCAACTTGTCCATTACTTTGCGAATGGTATGTGATGACTCTAGTTATTAGCTAGTTTTCTTATGGTTTTATGCAAGTTCATAGACATTCTCAGACATTATTTTATACATATTCCTACATTATGCTATCTCTTATGTTCATTATGCAATCCTGAACCTGATTATTAAGTATATGGAAATATGGTTATAATAATGTAGATATTGCATGATTATGTGTGGGAATGTATGAATTGTAAAGGATATCCATGCTTAGCTATGTTTGTTAGTATTGTGTGCATGTTTTGTGAACTAACTCTTGCAGTTGGAGGAGATGGACTGTAGCTCGCAACATTTGTAAGGTGCAGCCTGCAGCCAAAGAGTTCCCAGACATTAGAGTAGGGGAGGTTCCAAAATAAACCGAGTGCAACAACTACATCATGGAGGCACTTAATGAAGATGATCGTGCATCATGATGACAATTAATAAAGATTATTGAAGGAGAAGAATTTTGTTACATTCAGGAGTCTAATGTGACTGATTTAACTACTTCACATTCCAGTTCTGTTACAACAAGAGTCTTAATTTCATTTGGGCTCTTCTTTCTTTGTTTTTCAATTATTAATTGCTTGGCATTTATCACACTCTGGTATGTAGGGAGTGGTGATTTGTGATTCTAGTTAAGAGACCTTGTTTTAATAAACTCCCCTGTGCCTATATGTATGGCTCGGTGGTTGAGGTAGTTTAAGTTTTGAAGTTAGTAAGTTGTTCAATTAGCAGATATAGTTACTAGATCTTTTTCCAAATTAGTTACACATACAATGTTTATTATTTTATGATGAATTCATGAATAAAATCTTCTAGCAAAATCTCATGTGATATTGTAAAGATTGTGCAATGAATGATTTGGAATTAGTATGATTGTGTTAATCTAAGAAACTAGATTTGAGTTAGATCAGTAGAGAGTCACTTGAGCAAGGGCCACTCAAGGTACCTGTCCCTCACTTCATTTCCTATATGTTAGCATTGTTGTAATAGTTATTTCATAAATGCATAATCAATTAGATTCTTTGAGTTATTCTAGTTTGCTTAACTTGTACTCTGGAGTGTAGGTTAGATTATCAATATTAAGTTAAACCCTAGCATTCATTCTTTGACAGTAATTAGTTACAACCTTATATTGTATGCACCTGTAGCAACAGTGCCAACATTACTTTCTTTACCATTGTGCAGTTTGAGATTTTCTAGCAAGTATAACACTATACTAGGATGAGTTAGGTATTCTTAATTTTTGAAAGCACATACAGTGCCTGTGCCATCACAAGCTTATTAGCCTTGGTCGATAATTCAATGAAGGTCTTTCCAAAGGTCCAAGTGGACTATTCAGTTAGGTTTTTCCTCTAAATTGTGTGGTTCTCACTAAGTTTACTAGACATAGTAAGGACACTACATTTTTGGTGCTATTGATGGGGTTGGTGCTACTTTTAGAGATCATTTCCTGTCATTTCCAAGCTTTCCTAATTAAAAATTTTGCTTTCAAAAAATAGGATACTTAGGTTTCATACCTCCAAATACTAGAATATTTTACTAACATTGTGCAAGATTTGTTGCTATACAAAGTCATACCTATTGTATGCAGAGGCAGAGAGACTCTTTGGGAAGGTTTCTCCCTTTAAACCAACAAGCTAGAACATATATTGGTGACTATAGTGATCAGAGCGAGGGTATTACTGAAGAAGAATTTCCCCTCTCATCAACATCTATTGGTAATATAGAGAGGACCAACAATGGCTGATGAAGTGGATGATCCACCAGAACATGTGACTTATGAATTTCCAATTACCAACCAAGAGTGGGGTACTACTCTAAAGAATATACCTCCTTCAGCATTGCCAATCTTCTTTAGTTTTGTAATTGAGGATCTAGATACATTCTTGTTCAAGTTTGATGTCCTATGTAGAATCTATGATTACACAACTGATGTTCATAGGCTCAAGCTATTTCCTTCTACTTTGAAGGATGCCGCTCTGAGATGGTTTATGGGACTGGGCAAAGACGCTATCCCAGATTTGGGACACAATGAAAACAAAATTCTTGGAAAAATACCAAGATTATTGTAGAGGAGTTGATAGAAGAAGAGATGACATTTTCAGAATGACTTAAAAAGTGGACGAACCATTGGAAGACTATGTAGAAATGTTTCAATTCTCCGTGAAGAAAAATTGTCACGTCTCGTTTTTATGGACTATATTAATTATCCTTGATTAGTGAACAATGATGTGATTGACTTTTACTTTAAGTAATTTTATATGTATGAAGATAATTAACATGGAATTAGTTATGCAAAAATTGGAAAATTGATTTAAATGTTAAATATTATCGATGTGATTACAATGATTTGCTTTGGCTATGTTTTGAGGCACTAACCTATTGACGTCGAGTTGAGTGTGAATGAATGCAGGTACTCGTTGAAGACGAGAACATGGTTGAGGAGGTAGAGGTGTTCTAGCCACTTGGTAAGAACTGATTGGATCGTTTACCCTGATGCAATCACACACTCACGTAGTTTCATATACATTTTGAATGGTTTATTTTATGTATCATTGTGTGGTTAATAAGTGTGGTTGATGGTTTAATATTTAGAAAATATTGTGTTTTCAATTGCTACAATAGTTTATTTTAAACACATTATTTTATTAAATTGTTGTGATGATTAAATTTTAATGGTGTATTTAAATTAGTGTAGCTAAAATTATTGAAAATAAATTAGATAAGTGCTTTTCTATTTTACATGAGTTTAGATGTTTGGAAGACAATATGTTAATTTGACTTAAACTATTATATTAAATTATAATAGATAAATATAGGTATATATTATTATTTTATTATTAGTAAATTCTTCTTGTTAGTCCCTGTGCCGTAAGTAGGGTAACTGTTGTTTTCACCTCTGACTATTAGTCTTGCTTCGTTAATCCTACAGTGCAAAAAACAATACTTTCCCTAAAGTTTTTCCACTATTAATCTTTCTTCGTTCATTGTGTCGATGCAAAAATTAATACTTTGGCTAAAGTTTTTTTTTTCTTACAATTTTGTGGAGAAGAAATTCATGTAAACTAATTTTCTGATTGGGCAACTGATTTTTAAGCCCACTGGCAATGATTTTTAGCATTCTTAAAATCCATAAATTTTTTAGCTTGCATACATTTTGTTTTCACTTCTAACATTAGTTTGGCATTGGACAGGTGTTGATGGAGGGCTTTTTGCAGTTGTGGGACACACATTTTTCGCAGATGACAAGGAAAGAGATGCCAACTGAGCCTCTGCTAACTGTCATCTGTGAAATGTTGTTGTTGTGTAGAATGCAGGGGCCAAGCCCTTTTGGGTCAAATTTCCATGTCCACCACTGTACGCCATAGCCAATACCCTCAAGGGTTTTCCATGCTTGCATGCTGCCTTTCCTATGCAAATCGTGGGCTCTAAGCAACCAATTCAGCATCACAGATATCAAAACAGCCTTGGCAGAGAATGAAATCAGAGTGGGGTGTTCACAGCTAGGGCCTTTCAGCCTTCTTTTTTGGGGTGATGAACCTTGCAAATTTGACTCAGGCCTGCTAGCCTTTCGTGACAAAGTTAACATAGACCAAACAGAGATGCACACAAATCGAAAAAAACCAGAGATCAGAGGAAGTCCAAATCGACAGCAAAAATTTGAACCAGCAAACTACTTAGTTTGGATTTGATACCATGAAAGAAGCCAGACTGTGTAGATATTTTTAACCATCAGGGCATGTGAAATTTCTATAGACTCTGCATTGATTTTCCTTATAACTTGGATGTGTATCTTGTCTATGCTTTGGTAGTTGCAACCATAACACTTGAACCTTCTCTATGCTTCCACATTTTGTATACATGTATACCAGGGTAGTTGGAACTATAATATTTGGCAAAAATTGAAGGGTTTGGATTTGTAATTTTTACAGATGAGCAGTCGATGAGAGATGCCATTGAAGAGCTGAACAGATGGGGCTTGGATGGAAGAAATATTTCTCTAAACTATACCCAAGCTAGATGAGGTGATAGTCGTGGTGGTAGCGGATGATATGGTGGTGGCGGCAACAACGACTATGAAGGATGGGTTTTTTGATTATGTCTTTTTTCCATCGAATGTGCATTGTGTTTTGAAGTGAAGAGTTATGAGAGGATTTGATTGCAGGTCTTTGAAGCATCTGTGACCTGAAGTCAGAGCAAGATTATTGTGTTTGCAGGCAGTGCCTCAAATGGATGGTTTGCCTTCAGAAATATACTGGCTGAGATTGATAAAGCTTGCAACTTAGTACTACCAATCTAGGTCAAATATCTCCAAGTCTTTGCGTTTCTTGTATTTTTTTTCCTTGTTAGCCAATGCCCAGAATGCCCAAAATTTGTTTGAATGTTAAATCTTCTTTGGGAGGGTAGATCTTCTGTGTGCATGTTGAGCTGATGGGTGTCCTTTTAATGTAATCTTGACGAGGTACAAAAAAGAAGCAAGTTATAAGTTACTAGCTTACTCTTCTATATCTCAAGGATGTGAATACATTCTATTTTTCTTGTGATTCTAATTATCGTATTCACATTCTATTACGATTGCGATTCTATTGATCTTATTTCTTTTGACATTTTCAATATCATAACAATTGTAAGGATTTTGAAGCAAATGCATATGAGACATAAAGCCAAATTCTACAACCTTCATTACCGTGCTAGACAGGGAAAAGACATGTCAAAGCATAAAAGAGGAATTTCATCCACATGAACCAGTTTGAGAGAAATACTCAAGGAATTAAGCTCGCAAGAAACACAGTCATTGCAGGTATAAGGACAAGTTGATCTTGTTGAAAAGACATTAGAAATTTTCAAGTAACTATAGATTGGTGGGTATAAAGCCAAATTTCTCAATATTTTCTAGCATTCTCTTGGCCTATGCCAAAATGGGAGTTTTAGTAGTGTATGGACATCCATCAAAGCATAATGAAATGCAAAATTTTGTCAAATAATAAATCAAAAGCTCTGGTTGACCTACATGTAAAATGTGAAAGCACAAACAAGCATGTGAACTGTTTGACAGAATTCCTCAAAGAGAGGTCATCTTATGAAATGCAATGATTTCAAGATACACACAAAATGGATGTGTTGAAATGGCTTTAAGGATTTTTAGGTGAATGCAATCAACAAGTTTAAAGATTGATTTCATAGACTCTACTAGTGTCTATTAAGTAAATGCACAAACAAGGAACGTGATCTGTTTGATAATTTTTTTTGAAGAACTATGGTCTCATGGGATGCAGTGATTGCCAGATATGCACACAATGGACTCATTCACAAGGATTAAGAAACTTTCAAGAAAATGCACTTGGTAGGTGTTAACCAGAAAACTAGGACCTATGCCAGCGTCCTCCCTGTCTGAGCCAAAATATGAGCTTTAGAACAGGGTATAGACTTCTATACAGACATTGAAAAGGTGGAAAGCAATGCATGAAAAATGAGGATTTACAAACTAGGCATGCAGAATGTTTAGCAAAATATTTCAAACAGAAATACATCTCTATACAAGGCATGCAAAACATATAATTTGTTCTCATAACATAAATCATGACTACAACTCCATAAATAAATCATCAGCACTAACTTAAGGGTCAATAAAAAATGAAAGAAATCATACCAGATAAGAGGAAGGCTCGAACATGCCAGCCTTCAGAGGAAAAATCCCAAATTTCCTCGTAGAGAGCTCCTTTGCATTTTTGCCGAATTCTCCCTACCATTGTAGTATGCACTCGACTATCATTAGCTACAGCTCCTTAGCAATTTAAAATATGTTTTTCAACAAGTCAATAATAGATTTGATCCCCCCTGCTCAAGATGGTCAATCTCCATTAACAGGGAAGATGCCTACTAAGTGGGACTAAATTCCCATTAAGTCTTTGTAACTCCCAGTTCCACTACTGGGCTAATATTAGCAGGTTCTCCCCAAAATCTAAGGATTCAATGCTAATATGATAAAATACTCTTATTTGAGGTATTATATATGCAAATAATTAGGGCCAGATGCTAATGCATTCATTAGATACATACATAATTGCACATTCAGAATTCTAACACTAAAATGTCATCTATTAGTAATTAATTTCAAGAAGGCTAATAAATCTATAAATGTGAAAATAATAAAATCAGAAATGTGTATTCATAAATGCCAATATATGTATAAATTAAATTTAAAAATTACTGAGCAATTGCAGTTGCGAGGATTGTTAGATCCAGTAGCACTAGGATTCATATCAGTGGGGAGTTCACAAGAGAACTCTGTGGATGGGGGAATGGGGGACAAATCTACAGGTTTAGCTTTTGGAGAGAGTGGTGGAGTGGTGATGGCTAAAGTCACCAAGGCAGAGCAGAAAGCGTTTTTCTTCGGTCTAGGGAGCAATTTCTGCAGCCAATTCCTCATAATTTCATAAGTTATGCATTTAGTTTTTTGTGTTCTCTAAATGCCCAATTTTTAAGGCTTCAAGTTGTATTGGTTCAAAATTTATTAACAAGTTTTTTCAGTGCCCAATTATGCTTAGATAGTTTTGTATTCAATTCTTGATTTAGTTTATGTATTTTGGATTTTTTAGCTTTTACAGTTAAGTCACAAAGTATGTTTAAATATATAGATATTAGATCTGTTTAAGGTATTATAGCTTCAATTTTTCACTTTTTCTACTATAAAAACACTTCCAAGTTGGTTCATCCACAAAAAATTCAAGTGCTTTCACATCCCTATTTTCTGGTCATTACTGCCAAAATTCTGCATTGAATCTGTATCAAATTGCTATCTTGTTCACAAACAATTTGGAATTAAGATTTCTAAAGCTTTTAGAAGTGGGCTATTAAACCTTCAAGGTACTTGTTTGGCATAATCCTATGTTCATTTCAACAAATGCCTAGCCTCCAAGTAATTGATCATCTAACTAGTATGATAAGCCCGTCATTAAAAGTTGAGAGGCACTGATACAAGTGTCATCGACAAAGTGCTTGTTGCATGTTTGAACCTACCATTTACTAGTGCCTTTTCAAGTTAGTAATTCTTGGTTAAAATTATTATCAAATTAGATTTTAACATCTGGAGTACAACATTCTGCAGTTTTCTTTTTCTTCAAGGAGCAACCAAATTTAAACTTAATGATATAGTGGTCATTTTTTGGGGCCATCATGGCAACTTTGTCTGCATTGAAATAAGGAAGTTCATAATCATTCAATACCTATTTTTGTAATACCCCTTATTAGTAAACTATTATATTTTGACTGTGTTTATAGTGTTTGGTTGCAAGTGACAGGATCAGAACATTTAGTTATTATACTTCCTGTATTTGAACTAGAACAATTCCATGATGCACTGGGTCAGTTTGTTGACATCACTCGAAGCCAAGGACTCACAAGAACAAGTCTTCCAAATGTGCGTACAATTGCCTCTGCAAATAGGCGAAGAGAAACTAGGCATTTTTCAGAATTATTAATTGTTTTCCTTAAAAATGATTTGCCTTCCTCAATTGGGGAACTGGATTTTTTTATTTGATAGAGTGGCAAACTTGCATTGATTCCACTATTACACAATGCACCTCCAAGAACTACTAAGGTTTCAACCTTAACTTAGATTATATGATATAACTATTGACAGAAGCCTAAGTAGCCTTGTATTTTTAACCCTTCCATGCAACTATTTGGACTATGAGAGATTTTTTCCTGCAAAGAGTATTCTCAAGAGGGGTTTGTGAGATTACCCATTCTGATTCCCATATGATGATTGGCTTACTCCTAGTCAGTTTTACACGATACATTATACCTTATCCTCATTCTTTGTAAAACTCATACTTAAAAAGTGCAAATTATATATGCTATGATACTATATTGTGGAGTAGTTGGAATTTTGTAGTTGAAATGACAAGGTGACCATGACAAAAAAATCATTTTGAAATGTATCAAAGTCTAGTTCCTTACATGCATAGGATTGTTTCAGCTACCCTTCCATATTAGAACCCTCCATATTAGATTGTAATCTTTCACTTTGATTTTGGATGGAATGGATTTTTTATTTACAGAAAAAGAAAGAAAGATTTCCACCCAAATCTAGACATCGTCATCAACATTAACACTGCTTTAATGATTGTCTATTAAAGTATGCACTCATTTTTTTCAACTCTTGTGTTCTTGATGATGAATGCAATGCAAAATCTACCATTGTGCTCAAATATTTAACTTGCATTTTCCTCTTCTCTTAATAATCTCACAAAGTTTGCATTATTTATTAAATCCCCATTACAGTTGATTTTATAAAATACATATAATTCTTAGAATGAGACTTTAGAGCCAAAATCAAAGAGATGAAGATTTCTGTGAGGCAGCATGCATGTCTACTAGGGCAGTTGCAACTATAACATTTGACAAAAATCCTCCTTCCTTCATCTTTTGGTAGATCCTTGTTCCAAAGCTCCCATTAATTTATAGATGCTTGTTCCAAAGGTATTATATTGAACAATTAGTTTGCTTTGTCAGGGCATCTATGAGGGCTAAATGAGTAAAAATATCCGGTCTTATGCCAAATACAATATCCTGTGTAAACATATTTTCTCAACATAGTTCTACATGTTATTCTTTGTTCTGTAATAATTCCTTTTGAGAATCTGATCACTCACTGTTTGATTTTTTTTGTTGAATATTCTTTGATAGATAAACACTTGCAATGGTTTCTACTGTGATAACTTTGTACCTAATAAGCTCTAATTTTTGGTAGTTTTAGAAGATTTTTCTTTGTAATAGAGTAATTATCTAAAACTAATTGATCATTCTCAAGTGTAGTGTCACTTCTAATATATGAATACAAGGAAATGGTCATATACTCTATGGTTGCACATTGTATTATATGTTACTCTGAAATCTGTGTATGTGACCCTTTGTAAGCATGAAGCAAAATCACCAAGAATTGTTCTTTTGGCTGGAAAACTAAAACTATTCTACAGGATGCAAGAGCTCTTGTTTCCAGGTATGTAGAGATCAGCTTCCAACATTTTGCTTCGGAGAGACAAATAGACCCACAGATTGTTTTGATTTGTTTAAATATGCCTAGATATGTTTATAATGTTTTTTTTGTGTCTTTCTAAACAGACGCATGGCTGCATTGTGGAAGACATGATGGAATAAAACTTTGCATTCACCACAGCCATATAGCCTCTGCGTCTTCTACAACCCCTCTAATGACACCATTTTTGGTGCAATTTTTCTCTGCACTTCATTCTGCTTTGAAGGCATCTCAGCTCTTCCACTAGGTCTGCAAGCTCGATGTGTTTGCCTTTATAGGATTTATTCTGATTTCTTTTCTTTTGATGCAGAGATAGACAAATACCTATGTTTGTTAGTTAAATTGCAGGCCCAATATCATTTTTTTGTGTAGCTTCTGTCAGTTATGTCCTAGTTTATGTACTTTGTTCCATATGAATAAAACACTTTGCATATAAATCCTTGTACTGTAGTAGGAATAACTTTGTATTTACTATGTCTTGGGGTGTTCTGAAGTTTCTATTAGTCACGGGCTAATTTCATTTTTTTTTGGAAACACGAAGTCAAAATCATGGTTCTAGACTAGAGAATGAGCAAAATAACAATGCTATAGCTGTGGTAGCTACAACAACAGCTGCAGTAGATGCAACAACAACTACAGTAGATGCAACTATTGCAGCACTAATTCCAATTGTAAATTTTCATACATGTGCTTTCGGACATATCCGTCCTAGGATCTACTTTCTTGCAGTAATGACAGCAGGTCCAGCTGTTGTCCAGGCAGAAATAATATCATAGAGGCAAAAGAACATAGAGTTCTATGACATTGATAACAATGGTGAGAGTGGGTTCAGGTAATTTCCATGGGATATTGAGCACCATTCTTTCTATCGTTAATAAATTAAGCTACAATTTTATGGTTCCTGAACTTTTCTTTGCACGATCATTTGTAAATTTAGCATTATAAAGGAAAGTTATTATGTCAAGTACATCCTCATTCCCTTGGAGATTTTATATATATGAAAGAATCTTTGTCCAAAAAATTCTTGGTATTTGTCTGTTTCAACTTATGCAAGTATTTAATTGATCATTTGTGTTGATGCGTTAAGGTTATACTAAAGTTCATTATTATGTTTCTCTCTTGGTGTATGCATTCTTATGTTGAATGCTTTACATAATCTTTCCTTCAGAAATAATTGATTTAATCTTCTCAAAACATAAATCTTTGAATTCTGAAACAATCTTGCACATTGTTCACTGTCACTCAGTTACATATCATGCTTTCATGCTTGCAGGCTTTTTCCAACCTGCATAATACTATGCAACAACATTGTACAATGCATCAAGCTTTGAACATCAGAAAACACAATCTATAGAACAGGTAAAGATATGCTTGAGTTGTTCTCTATGTAATTAATCTCTTTACTGTTAAAACAAAATTGTACTTTCTCGCATTGAGTTGTTCTCTATGCAATGAAGCTCTTTACTGTTAAAACAAAATGGTACTTTCTCACATGACATTAATGGCTATAGCTTGACAAGCCTAATGTCTTCTTCTTGAAAAATTTATGGATTTTACAAATGCTAAAAATCATTGCCAATGGGCTTAAAAATTAGTTGCCCAATTAGAAAATCAGTTTACATGAATTTCTTCTCCACAAAGTTGTAAGGAAAAAAAACTCTTTTCATAACCAACTTCACTTGATATTTTAGTTGCATTGTATATTGTTGGTCCTGACATGATTTGTCTCTTTTGTTTATGTTGCTTTATTCTGTTCTCTTTCCAAACATTATCATTTGCAAAACAAAATAAACATATATTTGAAAAAAAAAATGCACATTTGTCTAGACACTACAAAGCTACATTGCATGGCCAAACAACAAAGCATATCTTTACATGTCATTGCTACAAGACTGATTTTCATATTTATATATACAAGACTGATTTTCTTGTTTATATATATTTTTTGCAGTTGCATCATGCTATATGGCATGCTCAAAACAAACTCAAAGCTTAACACCGCAACTTAGGGCCCCACAGTCATCCAAGAATCTCACTTGCATTGACTGCTTGTCTTTCACCATCAGTTGCACTTGGGTTTATTCAAATTGCCAAGATGGTTGCATTTCATGTGTCTAAGGATGGTTGGCTAACATTGTTGCTTACAAGTTCATAGGCCTGAGATGAGTGTGCACAAAAGCATAAATTCCAAACAGGGGAGAAAAGGGAGCGGATGTCTTGCATATGTCTTCAATGTCACAGATATAGCAATAAACCTTGTTGATTTCAACACCCTTACAAATTTTGGATATAACATTTGTAATGTTATAACATTTTTTTATTAACTTCTTTACTGATTATGCATGCATCTGCAATATTATTCCTTGAACATTTCTTTTTACAGACAAAGATACCATATTTGTTTGAAGGAAAGCTACTGGATTGTTCTCTAAAAGTGTCACTTATAATATATCAATAAAACACTGCCTTGTCTATGCTTCAACATTGTGCATACAAGTCTACAAGATAGAACATTGATTTCAGACATTCCTTTCACATTTGCAACTTTGCCAAATTTTTTGTGTCACATGCACAGGACATTTTGGCATTCCTTTTACATATCATCAATGTTATAGTTGCTAATGCGTCTTTGGCAACTGTTGCAGCAGTCCCTGCCAACTTTGCCAAATTTTTTGTGTGACATGCACAAGGAATTTTGGCATTCCTTTTACATATCATCAATGTTATAGCTGCTAATGCGTCTTTGGCAACTACTGCAGCAACTTTAGGCAGGGACTGCTACTGTAGGGCAACCCTTGTTTATTAAAGTGATTATGTAATTTGAAAATAAATAAATTATATTAATATCACCCATTATATTTAGAATTCTAATAAAAGAATTAAAAGAATATCTTTTCTATCATGCAAGCAACAGTAATAAAATAAGATTATTCTATTTTGTTTTGGAGGCTTTGGAAAGGCAAAAATATCATGCAAACTAAAAATTTAACTTCAGTCTTTAAAAAAAAACTAAGTGTTGAACACCAAAAATAAGAGAACGAGATTGGGAAATAAAAGAGCAATTTGGGCAATAGGAAGAGGGAAGAGGTAATTTTTCTGAGTGTTGAAGATAGAAAAAAAATTGACAATTTTTATAGCAAAAGAGAGGATGATCTGCAGCAGAGAATAAACGGCGACAGGAGAGCAAAGAATAAACGGTGACAGGAGAGCAGAGAATAAACAGTGATAGGAGAGCAAAGAATAAACGATGACAGGAGAGCAGAGTAAAACGGTGACAGGAGAGTAGAGAGACCAGCATTAGGAGAGAAGAATAGGCATGGCGACAGGAGCAGAAAACACCCTTTAAATAGCAGAATAAAACGGGTATTCCTCTGTAATTTCCTTGCATAAGAACTCGTTGTAAATCTATTAAAGTTTAAGCTGCATCAACCCCCCTTTGGTTAGCCTGTTTTCTTGCTATGTAGACTGCTTAGAAACGACTTTATTTTCCCATCGATTGGGCCTATGCAAGCTAGTATTCTCTGTTGACTTTGACCTGTGTTTTCCCTGACCACTGTTGTGGTTTTTTACTTGTTTTTCCTGCATCTATATGCCCAGATCAGCCTGAACTATTTACCATCAGCTTGTCAAAATGTAGCTTGCAAAACAAATTTATAGACTTAGTATTATCCTTAGTTGCTAATTAAATTAGCTCGTGCCTGCATTTACATTGGATTCAGCTCTTTGAACTAGAGTTTGTGGAATGACCTGTCTTCTGGCTTTGAAAACTCTCACTGTTTTATCCACAGGCTTAGATAAAACGTTCAAATTAGAACTTACAAAGGATCTGGTCTTACATTTTTATCCGGCCTATATTGCATTCTCATCGACCTTGCGATCCTTTGTTTTGAAATCAGATTTTCCTGCAAAACTTCTGTAGCAGCTTGTTATTTATCTTATCACAGTATATTTTTCTTTGTTGTTAGATCTTTTCTTAACCTTTAGCCAATTATTAATTCTTGTAGCAGATTGTGTTGTTATCTGTAGCTAATATAAGATCCTGTAGCTTGGATAATTACTTCTATAACTTTATTTTAAAACTATATAAATCAATTATGTCAATTTTAGAACAGAGATAGTTTTATTTTCTGATTATTTCTATGTTGATTTAATGTTGAAACTAGAATTAACTTTTAGTTAAAGACTGTCGGAATTGTTAAATCATAAACCAATATTAGATTAGAAAGAGTTTAGACATTCAATATTCTTCAAACCTTTTTAGACAATGAATTAAATATAAGGATTATAACCAGTTTATAGATTCCATGTTCTTACTTGCGAAAATAAGTAAATGTAAGAATGAATGAAGTACTTTTTATTGCTTGTGGAAGGTGTGTTTCTTGATTGATGATTTAAAGGGAATATACGGATGAGTTATAGGAAAATATTGATTGTTTTTTATTATTATTTATTTACTTGTTCTTGAGGAAAGTTAGAAATAATATTTGTCATAAATAGGCATGAACCCTCATTGTATGAGAGTGGAGTAGGCAAACATCATTTTTTTTATTGTTTGGAATACGAAACAATATTTGGATATAAAGTAAAATCATTAGTTTCTACAATCTATTTAGACCATGGAAATACGAATTGAGAAAATAAACAGATTACAAAATCTATATTGCTTATGATGTTCTTCATTATTGCATGGTCGAAAATGTGCTTTCTTCATTGATGCATGGGAAAGGGATTAGAGGTGGTCATAGGTGATTTTGAATTATTCATTTTGTTTATTGACTTATTTACTTATTGACTTCTTGGGGAAAGAAGGTAGATTTTTATTTAGGAATGTTATTGGGTTACTTTTTGGGTTAGGATACCGAATGTGGATTTTCAGAGATGGCTTTTCCTCTTTTTGGGAATTGAACTAGGTTACTATTTAAAGGATTAGATCTAGTCGAGATGACATTGAAATAGATGTTTATTTGTCTAGAAAAACTTATTTATATATATCTATGCCACATCGTGTTGTGAGATAATCTGCTTTTCATTATTTAGAATTGCACACTCAGACATCAGGGTTGCATCTGGGGTTCCCTCCTGCCAGTTGTTTCCAGGTAGATAGACATTTTGTGCAGGGTTGGGTTCCTTCATTTCATGAAGGGATCCGAGGAAGTGTAATTACTTCATGGTTGGGTGGAAAAGCACCTGGGCCATGTTTCCGTCTCTTAGCTCGCAGGTGGTGGATCACTTGGTTCGTGCAACTGATGAGCGTATCGATTTATTTATTCATGTTGTTCATGATTATTGGATGTATTATGGCATGGTTGTCAAAGGACTTTGTGTATGATATTATAATGCTTTTACCTGGAATGAGCACGTGAGTTGTAAGATTTAATGACTTTATTTGATTTATATTGATGAGATCATCTTTTGCAAGATTTAATGATTCTTATGGATTCTTATTTATGAAGATTTATTGACTCTATTGAATGTTATTGATGAAATTATCGTTTATTTTGATATTGTAATTAAGCGGATTAATTACACTCCTTTTTATCTTTCTAAAGTTGCATTTAAGCGGATTATTTACATCTTTTTATTTTTGACAATGTGATGTTGTATTTAAGAGGATTATTTACTTCATTTTACTTTTGTGATGGTTTGAGGGCTTTTACATAACTATTTTATACAGTTTTGAAATAAATCTCTAGAAGTAATTATCCAAGCTACAGGATCTTATATTAGCTATAGATAACAACGCAATATGCTACAAGAATTAATAATTGACTAAAGGTTAAGAAAAGATCTAATACAACAAAGAAAAATATACTGCAACAGGATAAATAACAAGCTGCTATAGAAGTTTTGCAAGAAAATCTAATTTCAGAACAAAGGATTGCAAGGTCAATGAGAATGCAATATAGGCCGGATAAGAAGGTAAGACCATATCCTTTGTAAGTTCTAATTTAAACGTTTTATCTAAGCCTGTGGATAAAATAGTGAGAGTTTTCAAAGCCAGAAGACATGCCATTCCACAAACTCCAATTCAAAGAGTTGAATCCAATGTAAACACAGGCATGAGCTAATTAAATTAGTAGCTAAGGATAATAGTAAGTCTATAAATTTGTTTTGCAGGCTACGTTTTGACAGGCCGATGGTAAATAGTTCAGGCCGATCTAGGCATATAGATGCAGGAAAAATAAGTAAAAAACCACAACAGTGGTCAGGAAAAATGCAGGTCAAAGTCAACAAAGAATATTGGCTTGCATAGGCCCAATTGATGGAAAAATAAAGCCGTTTCTAAGCAGTCTACATAGCAAGAAAACATGCCGACCAAAGGGGGGTTGATGCAGCTTAAACTTTAATAGATTTACAATGAATCCTTATGCAAGGAAATTCAGAGGAATACCTATTTTATTCTACTATTTAAAGGGCATTTTCTGCTCCTGTCACCATGCCTATTCTTCTCTCCTGACACTGGTCTCTTTGCTCTCCTGTCACTATTTTACTCTTGTCTCCTGTCACCATTTATTCTCTGCTCTCATGTCACCGTTTATTCTCTGCTCTCCGGTCATCGTTTATTCTTTGCTCCCCTATCGCTATTTATTCTCTACTCTCTTGTCACCATTTATTCTCTGTTGCAAATCATCCTCTCTTCTGCTGCAAAAATCATGGGTTTTTTCCTATCCTCCATGCTCAGAAAAATTACCTCTTCCTACTATCCAAATTGCTCTTTTATTTCCTAATCTCCTCTTATTTTTGGCATTCAACACTTAGTTTTTTTTTAAGACTAAAGTTAAATTTTTAGTTTGCATGAAATTTTTGCCTTTCAAAAGCCTCCAAAACAAAATAGAATAATCTTATTTTATTATTGTTGCTTGCATGACAAAAAAAATATTCTTTTAATTCTTTTATTAGAATTCTAAATATAATGAGTGATATTAATATAATTTATTTATTTTCAAATCACATAATCACTTTAATAAACAAGAAGAATTTACTAATAATAAAATAATAATATATATCTATTATAATTTAATATATTAGTTTAAATCAAATTAACATATTGTCTTCCAAACATCTAAACTCATGTAAAATAGAAAAGCACTTATCTAATTTATTTTAAATAATTAGTTACACTAATTTAAATACACCATTAAAATTTAATCATCACAACAATTTAATAAAATCACGTGTTTAAAATAAACTATTGTAGCAATTAAAAACACAATATTTTCTAAATATTAAACCATCAACCACACTTATTAACCACACAATGATGCATAAAATAAACCATTCAAAATGCATATGAAACTATGTGAGTGTGTGATTGCATCAGGGTAAATCATCCCATCAGTTCTTGCTAAGTGGCTAGAACACCTCTACCTCAACCATGTTCTCGTCTTCGACGAGTACCTGCATTCATTCGCACTCAACTCGACGTCAATAGGTTAGTGCCTCAAAACATAGCTGAAGCAAATCATTGTAATCATATCAATAATATTTAACATTTAAACCATTTTTTAAATTTTTGCATATCTAATTCCATGCTAATTATCTTCATACATATAAAATTACTTAAAGTAAAAGTCAATCACATCATTGTTCACTAATCAAGGATAATTAATATATTCCAAAAAAATGAGACGTGACAAAAACCCACAGAATCGACTCTCAGACGAATCCCTAAAAATTGTATTTTTTAGAGGAGTCAATGATGATTACATGGATGCCCTTAATCTTATTGGGGTAGGGGATGTGTCTCAGTTACTCTTTGATGATATCTGCAAAGTTTGTAGGAACGACTCAAGGTTCTTTACCAAAAAGGTAAGGGGGGAAGAACATCTACCATCGGCAAGACATCTAATATGGTTTCAAGGGTGGAGCTAAGCAACCTATTGACCAATATGAAAGAAGAATTATAAGTCACCTAGCCACTCAATTGGACACTCTACATTTGAAGAAGTAGGAGGCTAAAACAATACTTACTGAATACTATCCAAATTGCAAACAAAGGAAAGCCAATTGCAAGTGTAAAAGGGTGGCAAGTATTATAGAAGACAAATCAGAGACACCACATTTTCAACCATTTGAAAATGAAGATGGGTAGTTGTTCTATGTTGCACAAAGAAAGATATGGCAACCAAGACAAGGTATGCCACAAGACCTTCTAAGTTTCAATGCATCATTTCCAGTTGGTAATCATAATTTCTCTGGTTGGAACCCCCAGCCTTGGCCAATTACCCAAAACTAATGGAAAAACCCTCAATAATGGCAAAATCCTCAGCAAAACTAGAAACAACAACAACCAAATGTATGGCCACAACAAAATTTCTCAGGTTCCAATTACAATCCTCAATGGCTAGTATAGAAAAATCAATGGTAGCCACAATGGTAAAAGGGATAGCAATGGTAGAACCAAACTATGAATTACCCACAACCTTTGCTACCTTCTTAGCCACAATAGTAGGCTATTATGCCCAATCCATCAAACCCAACATCTCAGCCACCAAGAGCACCACAACTGCTTGCCCATCCTGCACCTAACCCCAATAAAAAGCCTTTCCAACAGGCATACATAATGAGGCTACTCCCACTTATGGGGTAGAGGTAAGTGATGTCCACCTTAGGTTACGAAAACACTAGTTGGGCCTTCATTCCCTCAAATCACTGAGATGGTAGATGAGGAACCCACAGCTGAAGCTTTAGACAATTCACCTCTAGAGCCTAAGTCAAACAAGGTAAATCAGACTATCTCAAGTCCAAAGCCTCCTTTCCCTGAGCATTTAGCCATTGCAAAACATCATACCCAAGATAAGACAGATCTATTGGGTCAACATAAGATTGTAAGTATCAAAACCCCCCTCATTCAAGCTACCAAGGATATCCCAATCTATACCACGACAATAAGAGACCTTTGTCTTAAAAAGCTAGGGTGAAAAAGGAAGGATCCTCAGACAGTACATGTCTTAGGGAACATTGCTGATATTATGCTAGGGAATATAACTGTCCCTAAATATATAGACCCTGGTAGTTTAGTAGTGGATGTTAAGATAAATGGGACCCTTATCAAGAACACCTTGATTGACTTAGGGGCAACCATTAATGTAATTACTAAGGAAACAATGCAATTACTTTAGCTACCGAACCTTAGACCTACACCAATTGTTTTACAGTTGGCAGATAGGTCAACAGTAAAACCTGAAGGGATTATTGAGGACATAGTCATAACATTAGATTCGTAGGAGTATCCTGCAAATTTTAGTCTTACAGCCAAAGGTCAACCTTGCAGGATATTCACTTATCTTAAGCAAATCATGGTTAGCAAAAAATGATGCATTCATAGGTTGTAGGTCTAGGAACATGATAATCTCAAATGGAACTATAACCAAGAAATTGGTCCTTTATCCACCAGCCCAACCTCATGAAAATCTAGAGCAAGTTATATGGCCTACCTTGGAAGAAGAAGACCACTATTCCCTACAAACTCTCATGACCATTGAACGCAACCCCCTATTGGCAAATCAAGATGAGGATGACTTAATTGACCACATCATATAGAATAATTGTGTTAGGGACCCATAGTAACAAGACTGTCAGACATGCTTGCAAGACCCACTACATAAAATCACAACTACAAATTCCTCAGAAGAAATATCCCAACTTTTACACTCTTTACAACCACATGAATTTGTTCCCAACATTAGTGGATATGACCTTTCATCTATGCAATCATCTTCCAAAACATTAGAAATCATGCCAGGTAAAATGTTGAATGTTAACAATGCCCTAATTGAAGAGCAACAGAATTCCCTGAACACTGTGTTACAAGCACACACATCAGCCTTTGCATGGGACTATAATGACATGAAGGGAATTGATCCAGACCTATGCATGCATAGGATCTACATAAATGATGGTTTCAAGCCAATTAGACAGCCTCAAAGGAAAATGAACCATGCCTTGCGCAAAATAGTTAAAACTGAGCTACAAAAATTACTTGATGCAGGCTTCATTTACCTTATTTTTGATATTCAATGGATGTCACCTTTAGTTATTGTCCTTAAGAAAGGAGGCAAATGGAGGGTATGTGTGGACTATAGGGAGCTAAACATAGCCACTAGAAATGATCACTTTCCATTGCCTTTCATTGACCAAGTACTTGATTCCCTAGTAGGTAAAAAGTACTTCTTGTTAGATGGATTTAGTGGCTATAACTATATAAAGATAACTCCAGAGGACCAAGATAAGACTACATTTACATGCCCTTGGGGTACTTATGCTTATTCTACTCTTCCCTTTTGATTATGTAATGCCCTAACCACTTTCTAGAGGGCAGTGCTAAGTATCTTCTTAGATTATGCGTATGATTCCATGGAAATCTATATGGATGATTTCACCACTTATGGATAAAAATATGAAAAGGCACTCAACAATCTAGAGAAAGTTCTAAAAAGATGTCAAGAACAAAATCTATCATTGAGTCATGAGAAATGTTTTAAGATGATAACTCAAGGGATTGTTCTAGGACATTTTATTTCAAGTAAAGGAATTCAAGTGGATCTTCATAAAATTGAGATCATATCTACACTTCTTGTGCCACATAAACAAAAAGATGCCAGGAGCTTTTTGGGCCATGTAGACTATTATAGGAGATTCATTCAGGACTTCAATAAAATTGCAGCACCTTTGTTTACTCTACTCACAAAAGACATAGAATTTGATTGGACCATAGAATGTTAGCACTCTTTTGAGACACTTAAGACAGCTTTGACACAAGCACCTGTCTTGAGAGGACCAAATTGGACATTACCTTTCCACATACATAGTGATGCTTCTAATTTTTCTATAGGAGTTGTATTGGGACAAAAGGAAGGTAATGAGGAGTATGCTATCTATTACATCAGCAAGAGCTTACAAGGAGCAGAACTTAACTACACTGTCATAGAGAAAGAGATGTTGGAAGTTGTTTATGCCATTAACAAGTTTAGGCATTACATCACTGGCTATCCAATCTTTATCCACACAAATCATACTGCAATCAAGTACTTAATGAACAAACCTGTGGTTGGAGGTAGACTAGCCATATGGTTGCTCTTACTATAGGAGTTTGATATAACAATAGTGGATAAGCTTGGGAAAGCCAATGTGGTGGCAAATTTTCTGTCTAGATTGCCCACACGACTTGAAGAAGGTGTTGTAGATGACTCTTTTCTAGATGAGCATTTTTTGCTCTCAATGTACACACACTATGGTTTGTTGATATTGGAAATTACTTTGTGGCAAGATAGATACCATCACATTTCTCTCCTAGAGAAAAGAGATGACTAGTGCATAAAAGCTTTCCATACTCTTGGGTTGTTGGTTATATATTCTACACTAGTCCAGATAATATTATGAGGAGATGTATAAGAGAAGATCAGGTCTTTGACATCCTAAAAGCTTGCCATGACGAGGCCTGTGGGGGTCACTTTGTAGCCAAAAGGACATCATTTAAGATCTTAACAAAAGGTTACTATTGCCCAACTCTTCATAAGGATTTAATAAATTATACAAGGAGCTGTGACAGTTGTCAGAGAATGGGCAGACCAACAAGGACATATGAGATGCCTTTGTAGCCATAGATGACACTAGCACTGTTTGACAAATGGGGGCTAGATTTCATTGGCCCAAATTCACCAACATCCAATAACAAGGAATATATTTTGGTTTGCACAGATTATCTGACAAAGTGGGTTGAAGTCAAAGCATTATAGTTTGCAAGAGATGGGAATGTAGCTAAGTTCTTGTATGAAGACATCTTTACTAGGTATGGAGTACATAGAGAAATTGTAACTGATCAAAGTCCCCAATTCACTTCTAAACTCATTTCTACATTGGTTAAATATATGAAATCAGACATAGAAAGTCAACACCTTATCATCCCCAAGACAATGGGCAGGTGGAGGTTACAAACAGGGAGATTGAAAATATTCTGACCAAAATAGTGCACATTCATAGGAAAGACTGGGCAACCATATTACCAAAATCAGTGTGGACATACAGGACAACATGGAAAACAACTATAGGTTTCACACCTTATGAATTAGTGTATGGCAAAACAACAATTCTGCTAATAGAATTTGAATATAAGACACTCAAAATAGCAGTGGAACTTGACATGGACTTGATAGCAACATAGAAAGAGAGGCTTCATATTCTAAATGGGCTAGATGAAATTAGAATGGAGGCTATCCATCACACAGAGATAATTCAAAAATAGAGAACTAAATGGCATGATCAGTTTATAAAGACCAAAGAATTCCATGTGGGTGATTGGGCTTTATTGTATGATTCCAAATACAAATATTATAAGAGCAAGCTACAATCCAGATGGTTAGGCCCCTATGAAATACAACAGGTATTCCCTAATGGAGCAGTCAAATTACAGACCATAGATGCAGTCAGATTCTCATTGCTAGTTAATGGCCACAGATTGAAGTTATACACAAAGCTAGTAAAACAAGATGATTTTCTTCTTTCTCTAATGCATTTATATGGCCCAAGCCCTAATTTTGATACCGACATGTTACCACCAGATAATAATGCCGATTCTCACAGTGATTTATCACATGAGCTACACAACTCACCTTTTGAGGTCACGCAAGTATAATTCCTTATCCTTCCTCATGAGCACACACAACATAAGTGCCACAATCTTTATGGAGACCACTTCACTATGTAGTAGGGACATGTAGCAAGCAAAATAAAAGCTTCCATAGTTCACTTTGAGACCTGTTGATAAAGGTACATGCAACAGCTCCCTGTCAGAATATTCAAAAATTCACACCAAGTTGTTTGCACTCCATCAGCATTCATTCCACTTTTCTAGCGCATGCATACGCCATCTGTCATATCACTGCATGCAAGCTTACTCAACTCATTTACATGTGTTAACCTGTCCTTCACTCCATCTCCCATAATAATGATTCCACGTCCAATCACATTCATGTTGTGGACACTCTTCACAAAGCTTTACACGCATGGAGTTTCGTTCACTTCAAATCATAGGTACACATACTAACCTTCCATAATTAGCATAGATTTCTAATACAATTTATATGAACTCGCATTTAATTCAGCATAATTCTCATTATTAATCTTATTTCCATATTCTTTAATCATTCCCCTCTGTCTCGTACAAGCATTGAAGTGAGGTCACTTCCAAATTTAGTTGGGGGGAGATGGTATATGTTCAAAACAAAAATATTGTTTTCCACCAAAATCCATGAAAATGTAGACAAATACAACCTCTTTCCTTTGGCCTTCCTACATCTATAACCTTTCGTCTTGTCAACTTCCTAAATCCCGAGTCAGTTCAAGCTGGTTCAAGATTAGTGCATGCAAGTATAACAGGGGGTTGAACAGAGGGTTATTAAATTTTTAGTTTATGCAAGTATAATAGGGGGTTAAGCAGAGGGTTGTTAAAAAAATTTGAACCTTGAGTTAAATTGGCAGCATGGGAGGTGATCTTCTCAGAAGGGAACCCACAGTACATCAAGTAATATTGGAGGATAGGTTAGTCTTGCCAATTTTCACAACAGGATGGCTTGATTACTTTTTAAAGCTCAAAAATAATAATGAAGGCATGACAAGGCAATTTGTAGCCATGCTATACCATGATGAAGCAACTATCAAGTGTTTGAAAGTGGACGCTTCAAAGGCTGCATTGCAGAAGTGTCTAGTCTACCTAGGAATGGAGAAGAATTCCCTGTCAAGGCAAATGCAGTAGCTACCAGGGATGAGTTCAGTAGAACAAGAGGAGAAACCATACCCAGTGATAGTGGATATTGACCCTAAATAAGAGGTCAATGTGACTGAAAATGTGCAAGTTGCCATAAAAAGGAAATGGTATATATCCAGCACCTCTAAATCAAAATCAGAGGATATTTTTGTTGCCAAGAAAACAAGAAAGAAACCCCCAGTTAACCCTGACAGTGAGGGTTATGAATCCACATGGGATGGTGCTAAACATTCTTTGAGAGATGAAGAATTATTGCTAAAAGAAAGAAATGTTAGAAAAGAATTGCAAGAAGCCTTTGAAAGAATCAAGCACCTGGAGAAACTAGTCAAAACATATGAGAAAAGGGACAAGGAAAGAGAAGCAAAGATTCAGGAATTGGAGGAAAAAGTAAATACTTATGGATAGAGGCCAAAATTATATATACTTGCATAACTAGCAATAGTTGTAGTAGGAAATAAGGAATTAGTAGCTGAGGAAAGAAGACCCCCTATCACAAAAAACCCAACCTATCATACAATCATGTCCCTAGTTACCAATTGTGAAAAGATAATCAAGATTTTTCTAAACGAGAGGAGGAGTAGAAGAAAGAAAAAGAAGTAATGATTACAGAGCATACTCAGGCATTAGAGGGAAAAGATATTGAATTGAGAAGATTAGCAGTCAAGATGGAAGAGGTAGCAGATAAAGATGCCCAAATTGTTAGATGTAGACCTCTAGTCAAAACCTATGCTTTGTTTTTACAGGAAACATTTTTAGGTCTTCAATTTAGTAAGTTGATTAGTAACAAGCCAGTTTCTATGAGTGGAAAAATGACTTTTCTAAAAGTTTTTGTTGATGCCACACCAGAAGAATAGGATCAGTTATGTGAGTACTACTTGCATAACTATGTTGTGTTTGAAGATACAGAATGGAACCCATTAAGTTTTGTGGGAGATTTACAATTAAGGGCACTAGCATCTTATTTCAGAAATGAGAAGTTGAGGGGTGAAATTATGCAAGCATATATGGAGAGAGAGAAAATCAATCTCTCTTCTAATAAGGAGATAATCTAAAACCCCTGAATTTATTATTGAAGAATGGAAACAACTTTTGGATCATAAAAGTGTAGGCAGAAAAATCATGAACTTGAGACTGGAGGATTATGAAGGAATGCAGCATTTAACTGTTGGACTCATCCACCATTCTTATCAATTTGTGTAAGAAAGATGGAACAATTTGACCCCTGAATTGCAGAGAAAAGAACCCCTCTATTTATAATTTTATGGCGATGTTTGAAAGTACGAAAATATATGGATATTGCTAGAGGACAGGGACTTGAATGGGTGCCACTTACCTTCTAGTCACCAATGCTTCTGTACCTGGTACCACACTGGACAAGGAAGAAGAATGAGGATTATGAGAAGGCAGAGGTTACCAGAATGAACAAACTAGCATGTCATAAAGGCTTTTATTTGACACAAGTTGAAGGAGTGGATGCTGTCATAGACTTCAGGGAAATCACTTTGCACTACAACCTCCGGCCCTAGTTAATTTGCTTGAGGACAAGCAAATGGGTATTTGGGTGGAAATGATGAATCTAGTTATTAGCTAGTTTTCTTATGGTTTTATGCAAGTTCATAGACATTCTCAGACATTATATTATACATATTCCTACATTATGCTATCTCTTATGTTCATTATGCAAACTTGAACCTGTATTAAGTATATAGAAATATGGTTATAATATGATGGATATTGCATGATTATGTGTGGGAATGTATGAATTGTAAAGGATATATGTGATTAGCTATGGTTGTTAGTATTGTGTGCATGTTTTGTGAACTAACTCTTGCAGCTGGAGGAGATGGACTATAGCCCGTAACAACTGTAAGGTGCAGCCCGCAGCCAAAGAGTTCCCAAACATCAGAGCAGGGGAGGTTCAAGAATAAACTAAGCGCAACGACTACATCATGGAGGCACTTAATGAAGATGATCATGCATTGTGATGACAATTAATAAAGATGATTGAAGGAGAAGAATTCTGTTGCAATCAGGAGTCTAATGTGACTAATTCAACTAGTCCACATTCAAGTTCTATTACAACAAGAGTCTCAATTTCATTTGGGCTCTTCTTTCTTTCCTTTTCAGTTATTATATGCTTGGAATTTATCACACTTTGGTATGTAGGGAGTGGTGATTTATGATTCTAGTTAAGATACCTTGTTTTAATAAACTCTCTTATGCCTATATGTATGGCTTGGTGGTTGAGGTAGTTTAAGTTTTGAAGTTAGTAAATTGTTCAATTCACAGATATAGTTACTAGATCTTTTTCCAAGTTAGTTACACATACAATGTTTATTATTTGATGATGAATTCATGATTAAAATCTTCCAACATAATCTCATGTGATATTGTAAAGATTGTGCAATGAATGATTTGGAATTAGTATGATTGTGTCAATCTAAGAAACTAGATTTGAGTTAGATCAGTGGAGACAGTCACTTGAGCAAGGGCCACTCAAGGTATCTGTCCCTCACTTCATTTCCTATATGTTATCATTGGTGTAACAATTATTTCATAAATGTGATTAATTAGATTCTTTGAGTTATTCTAGTTTGCTTAACTTGTTGTACTCTGGAGTGTAGGTTAGATTATCAATATTAAGTTGAACCCTAGCATTCATTCCTTGACAGAAATTAGTTACAACCTTATATTGTATGTACCTGTAGCAATAGTGCCAGCATTACTTTCTTTACCGTTGTGTAGTTTGAGATTTTATAGCAAGTATAACACTATACTAGGATGAGTTAGGTAGTCTTAATATTTGAAAGTACACAAAGTGCCAGTGCCATCACAAGCTGCCCTGGTCGATAATTTAATGAAGGTCTTTCCAAAGGTCCAAGTTGACTGTTCAGTCAAGTTTTTCCTCTGAATTGTGTGATTGTCACCAGGTTTACTAGACATTGTAAGGACACTACAATATGGTGATGAATGAATTGACTTTATCCCATATTTGGAACACATACCTACAATGTCTTGAGATCTGAAGCACATGGCATTGTCTGCAACAATTCTAGATCGCCAAATCTGGTTACTACACTATTCAGTAGAAATTCAATCATTATTTTGGATGTGGCATTGTAATTTGGAATAGCGTCAACCTAGTTTGTAAAATAGTCAGTTGCTACCAATATCCATCTATACCCATTGCTTGATCTTTCTTGAATCTCCCCTATGAAATCAATGCCCCATTGCTGAAATGGTGCCTTGGTGGTAACATTCATAAGGGGAAGAACACCTTGAAACTTCAACTTACCTGCAAACCTTTGACAAGCATCACATTTTCTTATTTGTTTTGCAACATCCTTGAAGAGGCTTGGCCACCAAAAACCATCCCTAATAATCTTGTGTTGTGGTTTTAGCATGGAAATTCCTGCCACATATTCCTTGGTGATATTCTTCAATAATTTTATTAGATTGTTACTGGTCAAAACACTTCAACAATAGTCCCTCGTGATTTCTCCATATTAAGACATTTTGAAATCAAACATATTTCTGAGACTAGAGATTAAGTGTTCTTTGTTGAGTTACATTTATACTTGGGGGACACTGCATGTTGACAAGATAGAAAATTATATCCTTGTACCATGGATCATTTGTCAATGTACACACATTAGTAGATGAAACAACATCTACCTCATTTATTTCAGTGGCCTTTAAGTTGGAATTAGCCATCAACTTAGCTAAACCCTAGCCTCTAATCAGTTTGGTGACTTTCATCTCAATATCATACTCTTGGATCCTGTTGATCCATCTACATCTTCTCCCAAAAACTTCCTGTTGCATGAAAATATCTTTCACAACTGAATGGAGCACATATACAATTGTCTTTGCACCCATATGATATGGCCTAAAGTTTTTTCCTGCCTTAACCAAAGCATATGCATGATTTTCCATATTTGAATAATTTAATTCAGCATCCTGCAAGGACTTTCTAAAGAATTTTATGGGCTGTTCAAATACATCCTCATTCTTTTGCAACAATACAATAGCAACAATATAATATGAAGCAAAAGATAAGAGTTGAAACGGCTTGGAATAATTTGGCCTAACCAACACTGGTGCATTCTTGAGAGCCTCCTTTATGACAATAAAAGCTTCAGCTGGTTCCTTGCTCCATGCAATAGACTGCCCCTTCTTGAGCATCTTGGAGATCGTCTTGGTCTTCTCAGCAAAGTTAGGGACAAACTGCCTCACAAAGTTTATCTGTCCAAAGAAAGATTGGACACCCTTGACTGATTTAGTCTAAGGGATAAGGTCAATGGCCTTAATAATTTCAAGATCTATTCTAACCCCATCCCTTGACACAATATGTCTAGCAACTTCCCTTCTTCTACTCTAAATTGACATTTTTTTGGATTCAAAGAAATCTCGTACTCCAAACATCTGTCAAAGATTAGTTGCAAATGCTTGCAATGATCTTTCCTATCCTTGGAGAATGCAGTGAGATCATCTTGGTATAATACCATGATTTCATCAATGAGGCCTACAAAGGCAACATCCATTGCTCTCTAAAATGTTGATCCTACATTCTTCAATCCGAATGACGTCCTCAAATAGACATAGGTTCCCCAAGGAGTAGTGAATGTTGTCTTGTATTATTTTGACTCCTTGACCAACACCTAATTATAGCCTGAGAATCCATCCATCATAGACACCAATTTTGAACTAACAACCCTTTGCAAAATATGATCCATACTTGGAAGAGGATAGTTGTCCTTAAGGGATTTGATGTTCAAATTTTTGAAATCTACACATAATTAGATATATCCATTCTTTTTCTTCATTGGAACAAGATTAGACACCCACTCAAAATGTCTGATTGGTTTTATGATACCTCCCTCTTTTAGCTTTTCCAACTCTTTCTGCATCTTGGGAGCTATGGTGGGGTTTATAGGTCTTTGCTTCTGCCTAAAGGGTTTCACATTAGGTTGAAGGGGAATAGTATGTTAAAATAAATACTCCCTATAGGCCTTGAGCTTGTCATAGGACCATGAAAACATTTTTTGAATTTTCTTAATAAAGCAACCAACATTTGCTTTTCATGGGGTTTGAGTCGCTCACCGATGTAAACCATCCCATGTGCCTCCCATGTGCCAAGGTTAACACCTTCAATGTTTTCCTATTCAACTAGTTTACCTTTTCTTTTCCATCATCCAACATTATCAAACATTATTTCAAGTGCAACTACACCCTTGGGAATAGTATTTATCTTCAATTGTACCACTTCATTCCCAAACAATGTCTCCTTGCAATCTTCTACCTCCATCATAGGTTGCCAATCGATTAACTAATTGTCAAAATCATCCAAGCAATTGAGGAAAGTTAAAATCTAATTGTTATCATTGAAAACTTGCCAACTATATATGTTATCAAGGATTGTCGGCCTTGTAAGCACATCCATAGCGCAATGGCCATAAGGAAATTTTGACCGAGGTTAAAATTTTAAAGCGGCTACTGCCAAGGAATCTGCCTTCTCATTTTCAACTATTTCAACCCACTCAATTCCAATAGCATCAAACAATTCTATAGTGTCCCACACTACATTCCTGTATGCCCTTAACTTGTAGTCCTTGGCAACAAAACATTTCTAATTTGTTGCACAACTAGCTCTGAATCACCATGTATCTTCAAGCATTTGATTCCATGCTTATGAGAAACATTCAAGTATAACAATAATGCCTCATACTCACCTATGTTGTTAGTGCACTAAAAATAAAGTCTGAAAGATATTCTGAAATGTTCTCCATCCGGTGCTATCAAAACAATACTAGCACCCAAGCCATCCTTAGAACAAGCACCATCAAGATACAATGTCCATAACATATTTTCATTATGCACAGGATCATCAATCTGTGGTAGATCAACACATAGTTTATGTTCATTGTCATTGCAAAACCCCATATCAATATCATTTAGAAGTTCACTTCTTCTTGGGTTTTGTAATGGTCCTGTATGTTTTGGTCTTCTACCTTCTTCTCCTTGTGGAGGTTCACCTCAACACCATGGACTGGAATGGTGGAATATGATAAATCCATCTGTATACCTCCACCCATGGAAGCTACCCACTTCCTAGATAATAACATACCCATTTAGTAGGGTAGTCCACAATAATTATATCCATAAAAAAGGATTTGTTAGGATATGCAGCCAATTGGACATCAACATCTTTGACAAGACCAATCACATTTACTTCCCTAGAATCCATAACAAAACATTTACCAAAATACTTGGACACCTTCAACCCCAAATCATTCATAATTTCGAGTGGCATGACATTGCTAGATGCTCTAGAATCAAGCATGCAATTATGTAGCAACCATCCATTTATGATCAATGTGGTGTAGAAAGGATCCACACCCATCTGACTATTCACCATAGATGACCCTAAATAAACCTCAACTATTTCATCGTCTTTAAAAGGAGCAACAATGGGTTATATAGGTGCACTGGAGGCTATGATAAATGAGACAACCCTTTCCCTATGCTCAAGAATTTTAGGAGCTTCCCTTAATGTCATTGAAATTCTTACCTGACTCAATATGTGGGCCATTCAAATGGGATAATATGGAGGTAAAGGGGTGTCACATGAGATTGTAACATCATTCGCATCAAGAAGGTATCAATTGACTGGAAGAAACATCCATACATTTCACCTCCTTCTTGTCTCTGTCCTTTTGTTGTTCACCTAATGCTTTAGGATGTCTCTCTTTGTCATCACCTTTTAGCTTGTGAGTATCAATAACAGGTATGAAAATTGGTTGGACCACATGTGCTGGAACCCTTTGTACATGTTTCTTTTTGGTGGATGTTGGTTGTATTGGAATTTTCTTTTTTCTGGCACATTCTTCTTGGGAGCACTAATGTCCTTCTCTACATTCACCTTTTTTCTTTTCTTTGTCACCATTTTATGCACCATGTATTGACTCTGCAAGAGAGTTCTGCATAGGCACTTGCCTATTCCTCAGTTGATAACCCCCTTGACTTGCATAATAGATGCATCAGTCAAAGCTTTCAAATATTTCTTAGAAGGTTGAGACTAGTACTTTTTCTGCATAAGATCCCTCAAGTGCCCGAAATCAAGAGTTGGTAGTTGATATCTCTTTTGACCTACATCATAATCATATTGGAAAATATCACCATCCTCTTCATAGTTGTCATAATTGACATCCTCACCCATTTGCTCATACTCCTCTGTATCAAATTGATTTATCTCCTCCTCATAGTATTCGGTTGCACCTTCTTCATTTGGAAATTCCTCCTCCCTACTCATTGAATGAGCTATTACACAATTTGTTGGATCATGAGGAAGGAAACATGCTTGGCACCATGAAGATGTATCTTGAAAATTCATTTGATCCTTTCTCAATGGATCAAGTGTGTCTCTTTCAAGTTGTTTGAAACTTACATGCCCAGGGGTTGCCTGCCTGTCATTTTGTTTTGGTCTCTTAGACCAGTCAGTATTGTAAGGTTTGTTATGCAATCTCTGACCTTTGTTGAAATGTGTTGCAACACCCTGAGGTGGTACGCCTTTCTCATTTCTAAAAATCTTGTAGGATAAATTTTTCGTAATCCCCATAAGATTATCCAATTTGTCTTCAATGGTGAGGGGTTTATTGAAAGCTACTTTGTTTGGCTGGGATAGTTTTACATTAGACCTTTTAATGTGTTTCCTTGAAGCTCTCATGTTACTTTCAATGTTGAAAGTTGTAGCATATACCCTCCTCAATGTTTGTGGACTCATTAGGTCTCATATGAGAAGGTACTGTTGACATTAAAAATAAGAAAAAGCAGATGAATCTTATGAAAGAAGAATCAAACTATTTTCAACATCAACCTAATGAAGTTTCGCCAAAATGAACATAAATGCCTAAATGAATAATCAAACTACAGAAAACCAAGTATGAACATTCAAAAGACAATTAACTCCATCGTTTCTTCAATTTTACATTCAACGCTCTCAGATTTTCATAAGCACGAATACATTCAAGAAGCTATGACAAACGGATGTAAGAAGTATGATCAAAAATCCAAAAAAAGAACTCCCTAATGGTGAGAAGAAAGAGGGTTTTTATAGACTTTTGGGAGAAGAGGAGTTGGAAAGTTGCCATTTATGCAACGGGAGATCGATTGAAGTTAAGTGATGTGGGTTGGGGAAATTTTCCGAAATCGAGAGGAGATGAAAAATGGAAATGAGAGAGAGAGAGAGAGAGAGAGAGAGAGAGAGAGAGAGAGAGAGAGAGAGAGAGAGAGAGAGAGAGAGAGAGAGAGAGAGAGAGAGAGAGAGAGAGATGGCAAGTTTGTTTAATTAATTAAAATAGAATTTTAATTAATTAGTGGCGTAAATGAATAATTAAATAAATAATAAATATTTATTTAATTATAGGATGAAAGGTGGGATAAATTTAAATAAATATAAATATTTATTTAATCTTGGAGGAAAGATTTGGATAGGGATAATTAAATAAATTTAATTATTTATTTAATTTAGAAGAAAGATTCCAAGGCAATTTTTAGTGTCTACATTTTGCCCCTCTTTGAGACAATGCAACCTGTTGCGTTGTTTCAAACAAAAAGAAGAATTGATTAACTGATACATGCCCTAGGGATATCCTAGTAAGGATGATGATAAGGATGATATGCCCCCTCGAGAGATTGATCAAACAAGTTGTGATAAGATTAATCTCTCGATAGATCACAGGGAGAAGATTTGATAATTGATATTGCGCGAGTGATTAAGCAGAGATGCACATTTGATGAAAATGCACAACTGATAAGTGAAGATGTACATTTGATGAAAATGCACAACTGATGGGTGTAACTGAACAATTGATGGAAATGCTCAATATAGCCAAGTTGATAAGTTGATTTGAGATTGATGCTAGCGTAAAACAATGATTGATTAATAGATTGAGTGATCAGGGAGCATTGGAGTCCCATGCTAAAAGCAAGTTGATTGATTTGATATTTGGATTAGAAGACAGGTATCAATTGGATAAAGCGATTAATTATTCCTTGAGAGAAGGAGCATGAAGAAGAATGAAATGATGAAGGAAATGAATGATGGAAGAAATGACAGATGAAACAGAATATGAAAGAAATGAGGGTGATGAAACTTCTTGTGCATTACATAGTGCTTTATCATCATTAAGCTTATTATGTTGCAAATTAGTATAAGCGTCTAGACAACATGAATGTCTAGATGACCTAAATACTATTTGCATTTTTATTTAGCAATAAAGTATAATCATCTAGGTATAAGGAACATAGATGACCTGGATACTTATTGCATGGAAGACACTATCAGACAAGGAATGCTCTCATCCTCATTGGACTCATAGGTCCTCGATGATTTTAGACAACCATGTCTTAAGACGAGTCATCCTGTGAATAAGGAACAATCCACAGACAACAAACAAGTGAACATGCCTCACCCTCATCTCTCTAGTCCAAGACATCCTTGAGAAGCTAAAAGACATGCCACCAAAGATAAAATCATAAAACAAACAAAGACCAACAAACAAACAAGCATCATGCTTCAATGTAGAACTGATTCTTGTCATAGTTTATGAGTTTGGTTGGATTTGAAAGATGAATTGATAGTTATGTTTCAATGTCTGCTTAATTGTCAATCTTGGCGTGTTTTGATTTTGTTGAAGTTTAGAGTTGTGTGGCGATCTGAAAGTATCACTATTTTGGAATTTTTGGGGGATTTTTTGAAATGTTTTGATTTTTTTGTGTTTTTTTTTTTGGAATATTTGATTTTTTGTGCTTTTTGGATTATTTGATTTTTTTGTATTCTTGAAATATTTTGATTTTTTGAGTTTTTGGAATGTTTTTATTTTTTTGGATTTTTTTGAAATGTTTTGATTTTTTTGTGTCTTTTGGTAAATTTGATTTTTTTTGTGTTTTTAAATGTTTTGATGGAATGAGATGAATTGTGAGCGAGCAGACAGGCAGTGAGGATAGTTTTTCTAACTGCGAGATGCTAAGTATCCAACCCATAGCTAAGGTCGAGGAAATGCCCCAGTGAGGGATAGGACTAACTTAGTATGCCTAGAGAAGCGAGCAAGCGAGGGGAATGTTGAACAATTTGCAAGCCATGGTGAGTGTGAAAAGGTTATTATGAAGTGGAGGGTGAATGGGATGGAAAGATCAAGCGGAGCTCCAAAGGAAAGAGAAGTGAAGCCCCTGCACATGGCGTTGATTTTTGAATTTTCACCATGGCACTTGCTCAAGGCACCACCAAAGTGGTTTTCACCATTGAACGAATTCATTTCTCTGTACTTTTTTTTTTTCAGGACTTTTTAAAAAGAGGGTACTCTCTGAAGTACTCAGGTTTAAAACCTGTGAATATGCATACTGTTGATGGGATCACTGAGTAATTCACCTTCTAGAGTAGATAACTGGTATGCCCCTAATCCATACACAACAGTGATAACGCATGGACCCTACCAGTTAGGCTCAAATTTTCCCTTCTTTTCTGTCTTATTGATTTCGAGGATTTTCACGAAGGACAAGATCCCCAATCTCGAATGTGCGTGGTTTCACTTTATGGTTATAACTTCGGCACATCTACTCCTGATATGCTATGGGATGATTGAAAGCAGTTTGTCTTCATTCATCCAACAGTTCTAATTCCTACAAATGGGAAACTCGGTAGTCTTCATCACGAATTTGATTGTGCAAGGAGACCCGCAAAGAAGGCAACTCAACCTCGATGGGCAAGATGGCTTTAGATCCAAGACAAGGTGCCCATATGGGTAGCTCATGTGGGAGTGCAAACACTTGTGCGGTAAGCCCATAAGGTAGGATTCAGTTGAACATGCTAATCTCGTCCAACGTCATCGATCGTCTTTTTAAGAATTTTGAGAATGGTCTTGTTTGAGGCCTCAATAAGGTGTAGAAAAATGATGTTGTATATGGAATTTTTCATAGAGTTCGCAGACATCCTAATTTTTGAATGGGCAACCATTATCTATGATAATGGATGAAGGAACACTATAACGACAGACGATATAGTTCAGTATGAAAGTGGTTGTTTGTTTTCCAGTGATGTGGGTTAGGGGAACAACTTCAATCCATTTTGTGAAGTAGTCTGTGGCAACGAGAATGAACTTATGACCATTGGATGAAGGTGGATGGATCTTGCCCACGAGATCAAGTCCCCACTGAAAAAAGGGCCACGGTGTAGCAAATGGTTGCAATTCTTGTGCTGGAGCATGTATCAAGTCTGCATGTTTTTGACACTGCTTACATTTTTTAACAACTTATAAGCATCCTTTTCCATTGTAAGCCAATAATAACCCATACGCAAGAGTTGCTTGGCTAAGGTAGGACCGCTAGAATGTACCCTACATATACCTTCATGTATTTCTCGTAAAGTAGTGTTGACTTCATCATGCTCAAGACATTAGAGTAAAGGACCATCAAGACCTCGGTGGTATAGGGTATCAGCGAAGATTACATAACGGAGGCTTGACGGATAAAGGTTTTACGAGATTTATTGGATAGGTCAGATGACAAGATGTTATCATGAAGATAGGCATAAATATTCCCATGCCATTGAGAATTAGGACCAATTATAAGACAAATCATTTTAGATTGTGGTACATTGTAAGCAGGTTGCAGAAGAGGTTCTACCAAGAAATCATAGTAGGGGGCATTGCTTGGCATTTCCACAAGTGAACCAATTGTTGTCGTTGTATCAGCAGCTCTGTTGCTACCTCGAGGGATTTGCCCAAAAGAAATTGATGTGAAATAGGCCTTGAAATCATCCACCATTCTTTTATAAGGCATCAATTTTTCATCTTTTGTTTTATATTCATCATTAACTTGTCCAATCACTAGTTGAGAATCACCAAGGACACGCAACTCTAGGATTTTCCATTGCACAGCCATACGGAGCCCAGAAAGTAATGCCTCATATTCTGCAATATTGTTGGTACATGGAAATTGTATCTTATAAGCTTTAGGTATACAACCCCCTTGCAGTGTAACAAAGATAATGCCAGCACCAAAACTAATTTGTGTGAAGGAGCCATTAAAATATAAAGTCCAAAGATGTGTAGATTCCATGTTGAAGATTGATTCATTAAGGAACTCTGTAATAAGTGGATGGTCATCTGGCATAGGATCATCGATGAGTTGATCCGCTATAGCTTCTCCTTTGATTGCTTTCTTTCCACACACTCAATATCAAACTCACTAAGAAGCATAACCCATTTAGCCAGTTGTCCTGTGAGTGTTGCTCTGTTTAAGAGGTACTTGAGAGGATCAATTTTTGCTATGAGCTTCGTCTGATGTGTAAGCATGTAATGTCACATCTTCTGTGAGGCAAAAACTATGGCAAGACACACTCTTTCAATAGGACTATAATTGAGCTCATATCCCACTAGAGTACGACTGATATAATATATTGCATGTTCCCTTCCTTCAGAGTCATGTTGTGCCAAAAGTGCCCCTAGTGCTGTGGTAGTTGTGGATATATAGAGGAGCAAAGGCTTGTCATTTGTAGGAGGCACTAGTAGTAGTGGTATTATTAGGTATTCTTTGATTTTCTGAAAGGCTTGTTCGCACTTATCATCCCATCTGAATGGAACATTCTTACGTAGTGGACGCTAAAATGGTTGACATTTATCTGCAAATTGTGCTATAAAGCTGTACTGAAGTTTTTCTTGCAGTGATCACAACTAACCGATATTCTTTAGTGGAGGCATTTCAAGTATAGCTTTTACTTTTGGATTATCATCTTCAATTCCTTTAGATGAGACAATGTATCCAAGGAGTTTCTGAGAGGTTACCCTAAAAACACATTTCTTTGGATTCAACCAGACCTTGTATTGTTCTAATCTTGTGAAAGTTTTGTCCATGATCTCTAAATGTCCAACTCTGGTGTAGGATTTTCCCATTAAATCATCCACATAGTCTTCCAAATAGGTATGCATTATTTCATGAAAGATAGTGGTCATTGCATGCTGGTATGTAGCTCCAGCGTTCTTCAACCTGAAGGGCATGACATTCCAACAGAAGGTTCCCCAAGGACTAGTGAATGTTGTCTTAATTTGATCTTTAGGAGCAATTTTAATCTGATTGTAGCCTGAGAAACCATCCATGAGGGATAACATTTTGTGCCCTACTATCAAATCCACTATTATGTCGATGTTTGGAAGTGGGAAGTCATTTTTAGGACAAGCTTTGTTTAAATCTTTGAAATGTATGCAAACACGGATACTTCCATTAGGTTTTGAAACTGGTACTAAGTTTGAAACCCACTCAACATAGTCAATAGGTCTTATGAATCCCACATCTAGCAATTTTTGTAATTCAACTTTTACCAATAGAGTGACATGCAGGTGCATTTTTCTCAACTTTTGCTTAATAGGTTTTGCCCCCGACGACAAAGACAAGTGATGCATTATTAAATCTGGATCAAGTCCTAGCATGTTTGCATAGGACCATGCAAAGTTGACTTGTCTTTCCTTGTAAAACTGTATATGCTTTGTTCTCTCTTTAGACGTCAATGATTCTGCTAGATGAATTATCCTTGGTTTTTCTTCTATGCCCAGATTTGTTGGTATTGCCTTCTCCACCAACATAGATGATTTTTCATGTATTGTGCTAGGGGAAGTGTGTCAAGCCTTCCATCCTTGGGTGCCTCAGAGAGGTTTTCACCCTTGGATATATCCTTTATTTTTACTTTTTTAGGTCTAATAGCACCGTAGAATGGTTTTCACTAGAAGACCTATTTATATTTTCAATAATTTTGCAACTGAGAGGCTTGGCACCTTCTCTGAAGTAAGCTGCACTGTTGAGTTCTATGATGAAACCTACTTTATGATCCCCAAGAGGTGTGTCTTCTTGTGCTCCTAGAAATTTTATGATTGCCTCATCATTTTGGAACACATCTAGCTGTGGTTGTCCCTTTTGATCCTAATCAATGAGTTGGGGGTGAACCAGGGGTAAAGGGTCATGATTTGAGTCAAGATTGTGAATGGATTCAAGGGTACAGATGTTATGATCAGTTTCAAGGGTAGGGACACTATTATAGTCATAATGTCAATGAAGTCATTGATGGCACTTTCCTCATCTATCTGTATAGCATGAGAGGACTCTCCTACCTTACTTGAAGTACACTTAGTACTCAAGGTCTTATCCTTATGTTTATCCTGACCTAAGCCAAGGACTTTTTGCGCACAAGTGGGTTGTATCGGTTCCAAGATACCATGTTTTTGTAAACCTAGAGGACTTTTATCATCATATCCCATTATTTTTATAAGATCCAATCCTTTGTCGTATTGTTCAACAAGTATCTTCATCTCTAGTTCTACAGTTTGTTCTTTTTTTGCATTCCCATTTTTGTACAACCATCTCAAGAGATTAGCTTCTTCCACTTCGTCATAAATGGCTCCCCATTTTTTGAAAGTAGTTTATTTATAACCCAATGTAATATTAGTGTCTGATGTGGTCTTAGTCATCTGTGGCTTACCATAGGTGTGAGGAGATAAAGGTAGCCTCCCAATGCAAAGAGCATGATTCAGGGTATATTCTCCTACTCCTTGTTCTTTCACTTGTATTTTGTTCTCAGCCTCATTAGATTTTGAGGTGGATGCCTTTCAGGACTCATGATCAACATATGGTTGAGAAGGAAGTGCTTCACAATTGCTAGGGATTGTGATTTCAATTTTAGGGCTGAGATTATTGCAATACATGAAAGGGTTTGGATCTCACAGTATTGTGATTTTGACACCATTGTGTGGGAATTTAATACACTAATGGTATGCAGAAGGTACTACTTGCATTGCATGAATCGAGGGTCTTCCTAGGATGATGTTATAGGTCAAAGGGAGATCAAGAACTTGGCAAACCACATCCTTTACCACAAGCCCAACCTTGATTGGTAAAGTAACTAATCCTTTAGATGAGTGTTCCTCTTCATCATATGCCTTTATGGTAATCTTTTTTTTTGGATCAACTACACTTTCAGAGAACCCTAATGCTGTGATCAGCTTATGAGTACAAATATTAAGACCTAGTCCATCTATCAGAACTCGCTTGATCTTGGCTTTATGGACAAGGACTTCGATGTGTAAAGGTCAGTTATGTGGTTGTCGGATGGATGAATCATCATTCTCAATAAAAGCGAGAGTGTGAGGAGAAGTGATGTGCGCCACCATAGCTTGGAATTGATCTACATGCAAGTCTATAGGCACTATAGCAGTAGCAAGGGATTTATCTAGGATAGTTTTATGCTCAGGAGATAGGCGTAGCAGCTCAATTATGAAAATTTGTGCGGGTGTTTTACCTAAATGCTCTATGAGGTTGTATTGCGAAGTTGGTGTAGCGGGTTTGGAATTAGGACCTCTAAGGGTAACTATGCCTCTGTGGGTAGTAACATTGCAATCAGGTTCTTTGCCTTTTATAATGGAAGTGTGCACATGGTTATCAACTTCACTAATGTTATTTATGACATAGTCATACTTTGCAGCAGTATAGTTTACACCATCACCAAATTTAAGGGTCTTTCCTTTAACCTTGTCATGCTTAGGGAAAGGATCTTTGAACACCTCGCAATCAGAGTTACCAGAAGGAGTGTGCTCGTCAACTGCTATCTTTTCATCATCAATTAGATCTTGTATCACATGTTGAAGTTTATTACAACTATTAGTCTCATGTCCTTTGTGTCTATGATAGTTGCAAAAGTGATCCTCATTCCACCATGGGGGTTTGATTTGTGGATTATATTCTCTTATCTCAAGTAGCATTATAAGATTATTTTGAAGGAGTTCTTTTAATGCAGATTCAAGCGATTGTCCCAATGGTGTAAAATTTTGTTTAGGGAAGCTTCTTTGTTTTCGTTTTCCTTTTTCTGAGGATGAACATTTAAGGTTGTAGATAGGTGATGATGTTTTAGTCATTTTTGTATCAACAACTCCATCATTGACCACATTCTTGTTCTTAATCCAAAAAGGTGTCTTGTTACTTGAGCCCGATTTTTTATCTTTGTCATTATTAAGTTTAATAGTTCCATCGTCGATGAGAGTTTTTTCGATTCGAAATCCCATTTCGGTGACTTCATCAAAGGAATCAAAGCATTTGAGGTGAAGTTCCTTTCTAATTTATTTGTTCAAATTTTGACAAAAGAGGTCAACTAATTGTTTTTTGGAATGTTGTAAGGTACTCATTTTGTCAAATGTCTCCATCTTTGTAAAAATGACACAAAAGGTTCTCCTTGTTTTTGATTGGTGTTAAAAAGGTTTGACATGGTCACTTCCTATTCACAGTTGTAACTATAATTTGAGACAAATTTATGAGCCAGTTCTTGAAAAGATTTGATGGTCGGGGGTAATCGTGAAAACCATTCCATGGCTTCTCCTCCTAGACTGCGAGGGAATAATCTCATAAGATATGTTTCATCAACTGCGAATTCCAAGGTAGCAACACAAAATTCTCTTAAGTGATCTTTAGGATCTCCTTTTCCCCTATATTTATCAAGTCTCAGTATGTCCCAGTGACTGGGAAAAGGTGGCATTGGTATGATCGGATCGAAATGATAAGGACATATATCTTCAATGGAAAACTTGTGGGATGATGTTTTACTATTCTTGAGAGTATCCAATTCCTATCTCAAAGCTCTAAGTTAATCCAAGATGGGATTATTTGTAGGTTTTGGTTTTAAAACTTTTGAAGAGTTTTTGTAGCTTGGTTACAAATAGAAGGGTTTGTGATCTTTCACTTTGTCGTCATGGTGTGTTTTGGTAGTTTTAGATCCAAAAGACCCTGCTTTTTCATTGGCTATGAGTAAAGAGGCATCAAAGTCCTCAGGTATCTTTATCCCTTCGTCAGTGATAATGTTTCAGATTATGATCATTGAGGGCTTCCCTGATATCGTCTGGGGATATTTCTTCATCACTTGTATTGTTTTGGTCTTCCTCATTTGTAACACTAATGTGTTCTTCATCAAGGTTTTCATGGTATCTTTTTCCTTCTTGGTCTATTTCTCGTTATATTTGTGATCTCATCTTAGGGGGCATAGGCTATTGTGCTAATCTTCAACCTAGGACTTGACAATGTATGAGACTCAAGATTAGGATGTAATGGAAACTAATATGACTCTAAGATAAGATAATGCAAATGGAATGGTATGATATAAATCAAGAGAGGGTATGTAGGAGATGATGAACTCCAAGAGGATTGCCCTACACAAGGATAATGGTAATTTCCTAACTCAAGGATGATAAACCTTAAGTGGTACAGGTGATTAATAGCCAAAGGTTTGATTTCAAGACCTAGGAAGAGTAGCCTAAGTGTAAGCTAAAGGTTTGTTTGAGCAATAATGAATATGTGAGGGCTAGGTGGAATGTAAGGATTGAAAGATCAGAACTGAAGAATGAGTCCCAAAAGAGAATCAAATGAGAGGCTGGAACTAGACATGTAAGTTTGGTTTGTTCATTAAAGGGCGTAGATAAAAATTGATTAGCAATGTGTTTCGATTACGGTAGTTCTTCAAGATGCATTTTTTGATAGACTTGGAACTACGATGTCTATGTTTGAAAAAGCAGAAAGTGGATTTTCTCTTAGGGATTTTCGTTTTGCAAGAGATCATGTAGACGTTTGTGTTTGTTTTGACCTTTTGAGTGAGTTTTTAAGGTTTGCAAGTTTGGAATGTTATAGATTCCTAGGTGTGATGTTTGGTTGAGATTTGCTTCGAGAACACACACATAAAACATAATGTCTTGAGTTTGTTTTTGATTGTGAATGTTGTTTGACTATTGCAATAAAAGAACATTCAAGTACACTGGAAGAGACAATATTTGTTGGATTCCCACTGCAGCTAAATCTGAGCCACACTTATTCAAAGTGGATAGCTTAGAAGTTTGGTGGCACTAGCTCCCCCATTACACGGCACACACTTCTCAAGTGCACCAAAATTTAAATTCCCAAAGACCTGAAGATCTCAAGGATTTTCCTATCTCAACTTTGAACTGCGAGAACGTGGGACAGCTTCAGAGGTCCGACCTCCTACGCCAACAAATAGAAAGATTTTGGCTACTATGTTAGTTGGTTCTTAGTAAGGGCATTCATTCATGTGGCCATACATGCGGTGATTCACTCTAATTAGAAGGCCTCCCAGACTGTAGAGGTTACGCTCTAGAGGGTTTTACGCACCACAAGGGTACTGAGGGAGACATTCGTCGGTATAACACATCCGCACCTGTTGCTTATGACTTTTGTCACAAACACATTTTTTATATAGTGGTTCAAAAGAAGCTTGGCTTTAGCTTGTTACCCCTTGGGTCATTCCCCTTTCACAAGTTGGGAGGACAAGCCCGCTAAAAAAAGGGTAAACGAAAAGAAAGATGGCTCTGCCTTTTGATCACCAAGTTTTCACGAGGTGAGAGCATACGCCTACCATCTTCATCAAGCACAGCAAACAAGTTTGTTCCCCCTACTTAAGAGAAAAATGACCTATGTGAAGACTGACTCAAGCAATAGATAAGCAAATAAAAACAAAGAGAGTCCTGCAAAAACCACAAGTCGGTAGTTTTAACCTCCTTTCTTTGACAAACAAGTGTTTATGTTTTTGTTTTCAAGTCTCGGACATTTGAACCTGCACAATAGCCAAAGATTAGCCACAAAATTGAAATTAAAACAAAAAAGGAAAAACTATCATTAATCAAACTAACAAAAGTTAAAATTAAACCTAACTAAATTAATCTAATTAACCAAAAATTAATCTAAATTAATCAAACTAAAGTTAAATTTAATCTAAACTAAAATTAATCTAAATTACAAAGTTAATTAATCTAAATTAATCTTAATTAAAGTTAGTCCAAATTTCTAAAATTAATTCTAAATTAAAATTAATCTAAATTAATACCAACAAAAATTAACTTAATACTAATTAATCTAACATTAAAACTAAATTAATCTAAATTAAAATTAAAAGATCTAGGTTAAATTAGAAAATATCTAAATTTAAAATCTGAACTAGATTAAAAAATAAATTAAATCTAAACTAAATCAAATCTAAAAAAAATTAGAAAAATCTAAATCTTAAGACTTAAAAAAAGAAATAAATCTATACCAAATCAGAACAAATGAGGAGAACATTAGAATTCGAATAGAAAGATTTTCCTCTAGCAAAGAGGTTTATTATTTCTTCATGCGAATGGTCACTCTGGCCAAGAGAATGTGGGCATGTATAGAGTGGGAACTGGAGAAAGAAGCGTCAATCTATTCCTTACACATGGAGAGGGAGATTTTTGGGATTAAGGTCATTGTGCTTTCTTTAATTCTTCCATGAAGATAGTGGTGAATCACTCAATAGAGGAAGGAATGTGCATATTCATAAGCCATGATTGTAGAGATAATTGGACTAGCTGCTGAGTGAATTACCTATTCTTCATTCCGTAATCTCATCAAAACAAAACTAACACCCAAATACTTACGAAAAGATGCCCAAATTATTTCAAATCCATAGCATAGAAAGTTATAGATCATTTCAAATCCATTATTTCAAAATACTGTAAAAAGATCTAAGAAAATATCACATCATTTTTCAGAATGCAGCAAACTTAAAAAACTATCGACTGAGGATCAAAGTATTTAAGAATTCGTTCAACATGCAACAAACTTTACATCTCATATTTTAGATTATTTCAAAATACTGAGAAAATATCATTTAAAGAAGTCATTCAATGGAATAAACCATATATCGCAAACTTCATGTCGGGTTCACCATTTTGTTGACGCTGAAAATAAGAAAAAACAGATGAATCTTATGAAAGCAGAATCAAACTATTTTCAACATCAACCTAATGAAGTTTTGCCAAAATGAACACAAATGCCTAAATGAATAATCAAACTACATAAAACCAAGCATGAGCATTCAAAAGACAATTAACTCCATCGTTAACCACGAATGCATTGAAGAAGCTATGACAAACGGATGTAAGAAGTATGATCAAAAATCCAAAAAAAGAACTCCCTAATGGTGAGAAGAAAGAGGGTTATTATAGACTTTTGGGAGAAGAGGAGTTGGAGAGTTGCCATTTATGCAATGGGAGATTGATTGAAGTTAAGTGATGTGGGTTGGGGAAATTTTCCGAAATCAAGAGGAGATGAAAAATGGAAATGTGAAGGAGACAGAGAGAGAAGTGAAAGATTGAAATGGCAAGTTTGTTTAATTAATTAAAATAAAATTTTAATTAATTAGTGGCATAAATGAATAATTAAATAAATAATAAATATTTATTTAATTATAGGATGAAAGGTGGGATAAATTTAAATAGATATATTTATTTATTTAATCGTGGAGGAAAGATTTGGATAGGGATAATTAAATAAATTTAATTATTTATTTAATCTAGAAGAAAGATTCCAGGGCAATTTTTAGTGTCTACAGGTACCTTTCTCATTGTCATGATGAAGCGGTTGCTAAAATCAACTACTGTCTCATTTAGTGTCTTTTTGATAGTCATGAGTTCATGGATGGCAAACTTGGGGTCAATCCTATCCCCATATTGCAACCAAAATACCCTCATGAACTCCTCCCAAGAGTCAATACTACTATCTGGGAGAGTCTTATACCATTCTTTGGCACTTTCTTCCAATGAATGTACAAATAATTTCATCATGACATCTTCATCCTCACTTTCATACTCATCGGTGACATTGATAAAATGTCTAAGATGCCCTTCACCTGTGACAACATTGTTGCCTTAGAACCTTGGAATATTTCCCCTAATCTCATTTGTAATTAGGTTCAAAAAATTAGGAATTCCAAAGAAATCATTTTTTTAATACCTTTCAACCCCAAGTGGTTGCCTCAGTGGAGGAAATATTTGTGCTCGTCTTCATTGTGCAGGCCTAGGGTTCTGAACATTTCCATATTGTTGATTCACCTGATTCTGTGGTAGCTGATTGTGAATATTTTGAGCATGGGCATGATTCATATCTTTTTGTCCCATTTGTTGACCTTATTGTTGCCTCTGGTTGTTCTGTTGGTTATACTATTGATTATGGCCCTACTGCTGTGCATTTTGATTTCCCTGGGCCTGTTGGGCAAGTTGAGCTTGTTGTTGGTCAAGTAGAGCATGTACCTCTCTTTGCCTATTTCTAATATGATAAAGCAGATCAAGCTCATACTGGAGGGTCCTTTCTCTTTCCTCAACATCAGGTGGTTCCTCTTGATTTTCCTCATTGGGAATGTTATCATGCTGACCTCTAAGTGATCTTGTGGGAGAAGTAGGATATCTAATATTTTGATGTATCTCTTCATTCTCATTGGGAATTCCAAATGCTCTTAAATGTGCATCACGAGACCTATCTCTACTTCCTCTACCAACAACATTCTCATTTCTTCTAACATCATACTTATTCCTATTCATCCTTTTGTTTGTTTTGAATATGTTATCTGCATAGTTCTCAGACGTATATTGATACTGGCTCCTGAGATCTTCAGATGCATCATTTCTACTAGAGGTACCTATTTGGTCTTGGGCTTTAAATGGAGGCATCACAATGGGGTTTCTTGCCCTCCATCTACTCCTATTTCTTGTATTGCTAGAGGATTCATCATGCCCAGGATGCTCCTGGTTTCTTCCTCTATTCATTGTGAATCTCCTTTTCTCTTTTCAAACTACAATTAATTTTTGGGTTGTAAAAAATAGAGTCGCCACTACCCTTGCTCGAAAGAAAAATTTGAACAAACTTTGTACTTCAATACTAGAACAACTGAAAGTAAATTGATTTAATGGGTCCCCAACAACGACGCCAAAATGTTGGTTCCCAAAATAACTGCAACTTGAAACCCTAAAACATTTTATAACCACCTAAGCTAGGTGATGAGCCTAGTTATTAGCCTATTTTCTTATAGTTTTATGCAAGTTGAAAGACATTCCCAGACATTATTTTAAGCATATTTTTATATTATGTTATCCCTTATGATCATTATGTAGACTTGAACTTGGTTTATTAAGTATATGGAGATATGATTATAATATGATGAAAATTGTATGTTATATGTGGGAATGTATGGATTGTAGAGAATCTTTGTGTTGATTATGATTGTTAGTATTTTGTACATGTTTATGGACTAATCCCTGCAGCTAAAGAAGAGGACTTTAACCTGCAGCATCTACAAGGTGTAGCCTGTAGTGAAAGGAAGTTAGGTGTGCAGAAATCACTTTCTACACTAATCTAATGAGGAGAGATGAGTGCAAATTCATTTTAATCTTTACAGTTACAACAATGTTAACCTAACAACAGAGATATTACAGCAAACACATACATAAGAATGTAAGACAAAAGAAGAGAGAAGCAAGATATATGTGGGGAAAACCCTTATGGGTGAAAAACCCTGCACTCCAAAACACAGCTCAAATGTATTATCTAAACAATGAGGTTTACAATACAGTTACAGAGCTAATGCTCTTGCAGGAGTCTTTGACACTCATATCTAGAGACAATCCGACAGCATAACAGTACCTGTCAATCACATAATACATCTCCTCTCCAAAGCACTTGTTTATAAAGAAAATACAAGGCAAAAATGGCTCTATCTTGGGATGGGCGTCCAACATGGCCTCATGGCCCAAAACCTGTGCTTATGGACACTTGTCCAACACTGTAAGATGTTCCCAACACTTGTCAAGTCACCCCATCCCAAAGAGGTCGCCTATTCCCAAGTTAGGCAATGACAGATACTCTTATGACACTTACGACCGTCATAAAATCCCTCATAGCTGTCATATCTTACAATTGTAAGAGAATTTGTCATACATAGGATATAAATAGCATATTCTCTTACAACAATCATAAACCTCCTTGGGGCGCCCAAATATGCCTTCTTCTAAGATGCCTTGTGACACATGTCTTCACCTATCATAGAATCTTCCATTTACGACTCTTATGCGTCATAGATTTGTCATAGGAATCTGTCATGACCATTTCGATCAATATTCTCTTACACACTATCCAAGATGCCGACACATGGCAAAATATTCCTACCACTAAGTGGGACGCCTATCTCCTCATGTGAGGACAAATTTACAACTTGTCACCTTCCACGTAGGATGACACATCACTGTGCCAACTCCCACAAGATGACAATAAGGATTTGCATCCTAATTACAATAATAGGCAATAATTAAATAAATACAAGGAATTACCAAGGTTGAGACACCTTAATTCCCAACATTCTCCCACTTGTCGAACACCTTGTAAGAGCCAATGGAAATAACAGGATTTAATTGCTATAGGCTGAGAGACCCATAGACTCTGAACACCATTTGAACTTCTCTGTTCCCACTGGTTTCGTTAATGCATCCGCAACATTCTTCAAAGTATCTACCTTCTCCAAATTCACCTTCCCATCCTCTACCATGTCTCGCACGAAGTGAAACTATACATCAATATGCTTTGTTCTGGCATGGAAAGTTGGATTCTTTGCTAGGCAAATCGCACTCTGACTGTCACAACAAATCATAATCTGTCTTGCATCAACACCAATATCTGAACACAATCTCTTAAGCCAAATGGCTTCCTTACAAGCATGAGTTACTTCCATATACTCAATGTCACCACCAAACATAGTGAACACATAGGCACTGGTGGATCTCCTACTATCAATGTCACCCGCCCAATCAGAATCCACGAATCCACGAATACAAATTGAATGCAAAGGTCCTATAGCATTACCATGATAGTATTTGGAATACTCGTACCCCTCAAATATATAAACACTCACTTAACTGCATCCCAATGTACCCGTCCAGGATTAGCCATAAATCGACTAAGGACTCCCACTGCTTGGGCAATGTCTAGTCTTGTGCAAACCATAGCATACATCAAACTGCCAACAACACTAGCATAAGGTACTCTGCTCATGTCCTCCACCTCACTAGGAGATTTTGGACAATCATTAACAAACAACTTTGTCCCCAAAGAAACAGGGACACACAATGGTCTACAATCTGCCATGCTGAACCTATCCAACACGGTCTTCACATACTTACTTTGGCTTAACCAAAGTTTTTTGTTAGCTCTGTCTCTTCTGATTTCTATTCCCAGAATATACTTGGCTGCCCCTAGATTTTTCATCTCAAACTGTGCTGACAACTGAGACTTCAAATCAAAAATCATATTCTTACCATTCCCAATTAACAACATATCATCAACATATAATGCAATAATAAGAATGCGATCTTGTCAAACTTATAATACACACAATGATTTGATTTCGATCTCAGAAATCCAACCGACAACACAAGACATCAAACTTCAAGTACCACATCTTAGGAGACTGCTTCAAACCATACAAAGACTTTTTTAACTTGCAAACCAAATTTTCTTTACCTTTCTCTATGTAATGCTCTGGCTGTGACATGTAAATCTCTTCCTCCAAATCACCACGAAGGAATGTTGTCTTCACATCATCTGCTCCACCTCTAAGTCATAAGTTGTTGCAAGAGATAACAAGAACGGAATAGATGTCAGCTTTGCAATAGGAAATAAAATTTCACCATAATCAATTCCCTCCACTTGTGAATACCCCTTCACAACTAGTCTGGCCTTGTACTTTTCAACACTGCCATTTGCACTAAATTTCTTCTTGAACACCCATTTGCATCCAACAGGTTTCCATCCTTCAGGCAAAGGCACCAAGTCCCATGTTTTATTCTTTTACAAAGAAGCCATTTCATCTTCCATGGCCTCCTTCCAGGAACCTGTATCTTTCATGCCCATAGCCTCTGTCACAGTTCTAGTCTCATCAGTGTTAGTAAGCAAGGCAAAAGCACAACTAGAATCAAGTAATAAATAACCAAACCTATCAGGTTGCTTCCTTGTTCGTGTAGACCTCCTTAGTGGATGAGGTTGAGGTTTTGCTTCTTCTGAACTTTCAGAGCTACTAGAGCTCTCCTCATCATCAGGTCTCACAGGGTCTGTCAGTTTAGTCTTCTCAGGGGTAGAAGGAAACTAAACCACGTCTTCTTTCTTTTATGTCTGTTCTAGCTGTAAAACAACAGAAGAAGGTGTTAGCTCTCTGAAGATAACACTTCTGCTATACAACACTTTTTCAGCCAAAGGATCTCAAAGCTTGTATCCTTTCACACCGACACCATAGCCAATGAAAATACACTTAATAGCCTTGTTCTCCAATTTAGACTGTTTCTCCCTAGGGACATGTGCATATGCCTCACAACCAAAAAAATGAAGATGTCTAACTAAAGGCTTCTTACCAAACCACACCGCCATAGGTGTTTTACCAACAAGAGCTAATGTAGGAGACCTGTTTACCAAGTAGCAAGCAGTGGCTACAACTTCAGCCCAAAACTTTTGTTCGAGGCTTTCTCTATTAAGCATACTCCTAGCCTTCTCCATCAGTGTCCTGTTCATCCTCTCTGCAACTCCATTTTGTTGTGGGGTGTATGGAGTTATCTTATGTCTTTCAATCCCTTGCTCTTTACAAAACTTATCAAACTTTGCCGAACAAAACTCACCACCGTTATCAGTTCTCAAACACTTAATATTTTTACTAGTCTGATTTTCAGCAAAGGCTTTAAACACTTTAAACTGGCTAAAGACTTCAGTCTTGCTTCTAATAAAATAAACCCATGTCCTTCTACTGTAATCATCTATGAAAGATACAAAATATATAGATTTGGAAATTGAAGGAACATTAACAGGACCAAACACATCAGAATGAATAAGATCCAATACACCAGAAGACTTGTGAGAACTAGAGTAAAACTAAACATGGCTTTGCTTTCCATATACACAATGTTCGCAAAAGTCCAACTCGAGATTACAATCATTTAACCCCTCAACAAGGTTTTTATTTTTTAGGGTTCTAAAACCCTTCTCACCAATGTGGCCATATCTCAAATGCCATAACATAGTCTTTTCAGCAGTAAGTTTAACTTCCAAAGCATGTGCACTACCATCAGAATGTGTTACAACAGATTTCTTCACTGCTCGTTCAGATGGTGGGGATGAAGTGACTGTAGCTATTTTCTTCAAGTCAGAAGAACTATTGCACTATGAAGTGCATGCCTCCAGCTGAAACAAAGTACCTCTTCGAGTACACTTCACAAGCATTATAGATCCTCTAGTCATCTTGCATCCATCCTTTGAAAAGATAACCTGCACACCTGCATCATTCAACATACTTACAGAAATAAGGTTCTGTGCCAAGCCTGGGATGTTCATAACCCCACTGATCCCCTTCACTCGTCCATCAGGGAATCGGATTGAGACTTTTCCATGACCAACAATCTTCAGATGAGAATTGTCACCCAAGTACACTCTTCTACCATCGAACTCTTCATACTTCGTGAACTAGCCTCGATGTGAGGTCATGTGGAGTGATGCACCAGAATCTATTAACCACACATCATTAGATGCATGGGTGGCCAGGGCTGCGATGAAGGCATCACCATCATCTTGAGACTTGTTAGAATCTAAATCTGGGACATTCTTTTTCTTCTTTTTCTTTTCTTCCTTGCATTCCTTTTGGAAATGCCTAGTTTTGCTATAGTTCCAACAAAGAGCCTTGGACTTTCCATGAGATTTGGATCTCCCACGAGATTTGGATCTGCCCTTCTCAGCTTTCTTGTCCTTCTTTTTCCCTTTCTCCTTGGGTCTTCCACGAACCGTAAGAGCCTCTTTGGCTGCCTTAGAAGATTTTCTCCACATCTCTTCAGATAACAGTGAAGATACCACTTCATCCATTATGAATGTGGATGTGGTGCTTCCAATAGCCATCACAAGATGATCCCACAAGTCTGACAAAGAACAAAGCAAGGTCATCCAACGATCCTCCTCCATCTTCACACCAACTGATGTCAATTGTGCAATTAACATGTTGAAGGCATTTAGGTGATCTGTAACAGATCCTCCATCTTCAGAGAATACAACTTCTTTCTTAGAAAAAGTTTGTTCACCAGGGATTTGGCTTGATAAACATCTCCCAACTTCTTCCAAAGGTCTTTTGTGCTCTTCTCCTCATGGACATTTAATAGGACAGAATCAACTAAACTGAGTCTTATGAGACCCTTAGCCTTCCGATCTTTGAGATCCCAATCAACTTGTGCCATTGTAGCTAGTTTTACACCAGATATGATTTCCCATAGGTCATGATCAACAAGCATGTCTTCCATCTTAAGTTTTCATAACTCAAAATTGGTGTCATTGAATTTCTCCACCTCTTGTCTTCCGGATGTGCCTACCATCTCTTTCCTGCAACAAGATTATAGAATGCTTTGCACAAAGCTCCTACTCCACCTAAGATTAGCTCAAAGAACCCCTACCCAACAACTAGGACCAAAGGTGATCAAGCTCTGATACCAACTAAAAGGAAGCTAGGTGTGTGGAAATCGCTTCCTACACTAATCTAATGATGAGAGATGAGTGCAAATTGATTTTAATCTTTATAGTTACAATAATGTTAACCCAACAATAGAGATATTACAGTAAACACATACATAAGAATGTAAGACAGAAGAAGAGAGAGACAAGATATATGTGGGAAAAACCCTTACGGGTGAAAAACCCCACACTCTAAAACATAGCTCAAATGTATTATCTAAACAATGAAGTTTACAATATAGTTACAGAGCCAATGCTCTTGCAGGAGTCTTCGACACTTGTATCTGGAGACAATCTGGTAGCATAACAGTACTTGCCAACCACATAATACATCTCCTCTCCAAAGCACATGTTTATAAAGAAAATACAAGGCAAAAATGGCTCTATCTTGGGGTGGGCATCCAAAATGACCTCATGGCCCAAAACCCGCACCTATGGACACTTGTCCAACATTGTAAGATGTTTCTGACACTTGTCAAGTCACCCCATCCCAAAGAGGTCACCTATTCCCAAGTTGGGTAATGACAGATACTCTTACGACACTTACGACCGTCACAGAATCTGTCATAGCTGTCATATCTTACAGTTGTAAGAGAATCTATCATACATAGGCTATAAATAGCATATTCTCTTACAACATGTCATAACCCTCCTTGGGGCACTCAAATATTCCTTCTTCCAAGATGCCTTGTGACACATGTCTTCACTTCTCATAGAATCTTCCATTTACAACTCTTACGCGTCATAAATTTGTCATAGGAATCTATCATGACCATTTCGGTCAATATTCCCTTACACACTATACAAGATGCTGACACATGGCAAAATATTCCTACCACTAAGTGGGACGCCTATCTCCTCATGTGAGGACAAATTTACAACTTGTCACCTTCCACGTAGGATGACACATCACCGTGCCAACTCCCACAAGATGACAATAAGGATTTGCATCATAATTACAATAATAGGCAATAATTAAATAAATACAATGAAATAATGCAAGGAATTACCAAGGTTGAGACACCTTAATTCCCAACATGTACCCACAGCATTTCCAGGCAGCAAAGTAGGGAAGGTTCCTAACTTAAGTGCAGCAACCACAGCATGAGGACACTTGATAGAGATAATCACGCATCGTGATGGTAATCAGTAAAGATGATTGAAAGCTTAAAGGATTCTATTGCAACTAGCAGACCAACGAGATTGATTCAACCAGTCCAAGTTCCCTTATTTCAACAGAGAGTTCTAATTTTATTAGGACACTTCTTTCCTTCTTTTTCAATTATTGTTGTTGGCATTCATTATACTCTAGTTCATATGGAGTGGTCTTTTATATTTACAGTTAAGAGACCTATTTCAATAAACTCCCCCGTGCCTATATGTATGGCTTGGTGGTCGAGGTAGAAGTTAGTTAAGTTCTGTTTAAATAGTTTTTGTTCTGTCGTAGATATAACTATCTGAATCTTTTCCAAATTATGCAAACAATGTTATTATTTTGATTGAGTTATGATTACATTACAGTCTTACATTGCAAGTATCTGTAGCAATAGTAGCATCATTACTATCTTTTGCCATTTAGTAGTTTTGATTTATGATATGAGTTAGATAGTTTGATCTATAAAAGCACATACAGTGTCAGTGTCATCACAAGCTTACTAGCCCTGGTTGATAATTCAATGAAGGTCTTTTCAAGGGTAATAGTGGACTGTTCAATATGTTATTCTTTTGAATTGTCTGATTACCAACAAGTTTACTAGACATAGTAAAGACACTACATTTTTGGTGTCGTTACCGGGGATGGCACTTTTTCAGAGACCAATTCCTTTTATCTCAAAGCTTCCTAGTTTAAACATTTTGCTTTCAGAAGATAGGATACTTAGGTTTTACCCCACCAAATACCAGAAAAGTTCACTAACATTGTGCAGGAGACATTGCTACGCAAAGTCATACCTATTGTATGCAGAGGCAGAGAGACACTTTGGGGAGGTTTCTTCCATCAACCCAACAAGCTACAATAGATATTGGTGACTACAGTGATCAGAGTGAGGGTATTACTGAAGAAGAATCTTCCCTCTAATCAGTATCTACTAACAATATAGAAAGAACCTTCCTAACCATGGCTGATGTAGTGGATGATCCACCCGAGCATGTGACCTTTAAGTTCCATATCACCAACCAGGAGAGGGTTGTTGCTCTGAAGAATATACCTCTTTTAGCATTACTAGTCTACTATGGATTGGATACTGAAGATCTAGATACATTCTTGTTCAATTTTGATGTCCTGTGTAGAAGCTATGACTACACAACTGATCCTCATAGGCTCAAGCTATTTCCTGCTACTTTGAAGGATGTTGCTTTGAGATGGTTTATGGGACTAGCCAAGAATGCTATTCCAGATTGGGACATAATGAAAATAAAGTTCTTGGAGAAATACCAAGATTATTGCAGAGGAATCGACAGGAGAAGAGATGACATCTTTAGAATGATTCAAAAAATGGATGAACCATTGGAGGATTATGTAGAAAGGTTCTAGTTCTACCTAAAGAAAAATCCATAGAATAAACTCTCAGATGAATCTTTGAAGCTTGTATTCTTGAGAGGAGTCAATGATGATTGCATGGATGCCCTTAATCTTATTGCAGCAGGAGATATATCTCAATTACCCTTTGAAGATGTCTACATAGTTTGCAGAAACTACTCAAGGACTTTCACCAGGAGGACAAGGGGAGAGAACATCAACCATTGGCAAGGCATCTAATTCAGTCTCAAGGGTGGAATTGAGCAACTTGTTGACCAACGTAAAATAAGCTATTATCAGTCACCTAGCTACTCAACTAGATACTCTACACTTGAAGAAGAAGCAGGAGGCTGATGCAATACTCATTGAATATTGTCCCAATTGCAGACAAAGGAAATCTAATTGCAAGTGTAGAAGAGTGGCTAGTATTACAGAAGATAAGTCAAAGAAACCACTCTTTCAACCAATTGAAGGTGAAGATGGCCAGTTGTACTATGTTGCACAAAGGAAACCATGGCAACAAATACAAGGTATGCCATAAGATCCTCTAACTTTCAATACATCATTTCCAGTAGGTTATCATAATTTCTCTGGTTGGAACCCTCAGCCTTGGCCAATTACCCAAAACCAATGGCAGAACCCTCAACAATGGAAAAACCCTTAGCAAAACTGGAATTAGAAACAACCAAACGTATGGCCCCAACAAAATTTCCAAGGATCTAACTACAACCCTCAATGGCCAATATAGCAAAACCAATGGCCACCACAATGGTAAAAGGGACAACAATGGAAAAACCAAAATATGAATTACTCACAACCCTTGTTGCCTTCTTAGCCACAACAACTAGCCAATATGCCCAATCCATCCAGTCCTATAACTTAGCCACCAAGAGCACTGTAACTGCCTGCCCAACCTACACCTAACCCAAATAACAAGCATGTTCAACAGGCATACACTAACAAGGCTATTCAATACCCCACTTATGGGGTAGAGGTGAGTGATGTCCACCTCAGGTCAGGGAAAACATTAGTTGGGCCTTCATCTACCCAAATCACTGAGGTGATGGATGAACAACCTATAGCTAAGACATTAGACAATTCGCCTCTGGAACCTGAATCAAATCAGGTAAATCAGACTATCTCAAATCTAGAGCCTCCTTTCCCTGAACATCTAGCCATTCCAAAACATCAAACCCAAGTAGAGACAGACTTATTGGGTCAACTTAAAAATGTCAGTATCAAGATACCCCTTATCCAAGATATCATGGACATTCGAATCTACACCAAGACAATGAGAGACCTTTGTCTTAAAAATCCAGGAAGAAAGAGGAAGGACCCTCAGATAGTCCATGTCTTAGGGAACCTTGCTGATATCATGCTAGGGAACATAACTATCCCTAAATACATAGACCCTGGCAGTCCAGTAGTGGATGTTAAGATCAATGGAATTCTCATCAAAAATACTTTGATTGACTTATGGGCAACCATCAATGTCATGACTAAAGAAACAATGCAACTACTTTAGCTACCTAACCTGAGGCCTACAACTATTTTACAATTGGTAGATAGGTCAATAGTAAAACTTGAGGGGATCATTGAAGACATAGTCATAGCATTAGACTCATGGGAGTACCCTGCAGATTTCATAGTTTTGCAACAAAAAGTCAATCTTGCAGGTTATCCACTTATCTTAGGCAGACCATGGTTAGCAACAATAGATCCATTCATAGGTTGTAGGTCTGCAAACATGATAATCTCAAATGGAACTATAACCAAGAAATTGGTCCCCTATCCACCAGCTCAACCTCATGACAATATGGAGCAAATCATATGGCCTACCTTAGAAGAAGAAGAAGACCACTATTCCCTGCAAACTCTCATGACCATTGAACGCAATCCCTTGCTAGCAACCCAAGATGAGGATGACTTAATTGACCACATTATACAGAACCATTGTGGTAGGGACCCGCAACAACAAGATTGTTTGTCATGTTTGCAAGATCCATCGCATAATATCGTACCTACACATTCCTCAAAGGAATTATCCCAACTTTTCCACTATCTACTACCTCAGGAATGTGTTCCCAACATTAGTGGATGTGACCTTTCTGTTGGACTGCACGGGACAACTGAGAGGGGGGTGAATCAGTTGTCCTAAAACTTTTAACCAGTTATGAACAACAACTTATCAATTACTTATATTCATATGTAACCATGAAAGCATAAAATGAGAAGCTCAACACAATAACATAATCAACACAGAAGACACCAGATTTTTACGTGGAAAACTTTAAAAGGGAAAAACCACGGTGGGTGTTAGCCCACAGAAATATATAAGTTATATCAATACCAAAAAATAGAGGCTCACTGCCCAAATTGCTCACTACAAAGAATGGCTCACTACCTATGGGTGGCTCACTGCCAAAGAAATGAATTGATTCAGTAGCATCTACTCCATGCCAGGGTTCAATTCCATTGAAGCACAATATTATTTCTTTGCTCTGCTTTTTCACACCTTCGCACTTATCTTTTCATCTTCGCAACACACTTTTTTCGCAACTTCATTACATGCTTTTATACAATTCATCAACCTTGGAATGTGCATCAACGTTGGCATTACATTCATCAACCATTGGAATAATCTCCAAGGTCGGCATTACAATTATACATAAAATAGGTCTGGACCTAATACAAATTAAGTTAACGAAAAGATGTCAAGATGTATAAAAATCACACCACGCTTTAGCTGGGACTCAAACACAATCCCCCACACCACAACATACTTCTACAAACTTCGATGTATCTCTGCAAATAATGAATTCAACCAGGTCAGCCAAGACTGATGAGAGCACTAGGTCTACTAAAAACATTCTTCATTCACAATCCAATTTTCTCTTTGCAGACCAATCCAAATGTAGGCAGATGATCAGGAGACATCCATAGACACATTATAATCATCAGGAACAACCGCACAATCTCTAACCACTCTGTCAAGAAGACTCTTCAAATTAGAGCACAAGACCAACACTATCAGCCACTGTCATAAGTAAAAGATAGCTTGCAGACCACCAAATCACGAACCATTGTAGTTGAAGGCACTTAACATCATCACAAACTTGATTCCAGAACTGTAGACTAAAACACTTCAATGCGGAGGAATGCGGAGGAATGCAGAGCATAACACTTTCTCCCTATCACCACCAAACATACAAAAAAAGTTGTTTTCACTATGGTGAACATACCTCACTCTATTCTTCATATCGGAGGCTCAAACTTAGAATATAACATCTTCAGACAGACTTCTAAATCACTTCCAATCTGCAGGCAAAGATATTTATTCTACAAGAAATGCAGAGAATTCTTTTGGACTGTTCTTATGCATGTAATGCACTGTTTCTACTGCAATTCACTATTTTTATCGGATGAGCTAATTTTCTCAATATCCTCAACATCTACAAGCAAGTAAAAAAATGAGGGCATAGTTGACACCAATGACAACATAGATATGTTGACATCAATTAGGCGCATACTTGCAACAATTTCCCCCTTTGTCATTGATGGCAACAGATGATGTGAAAAATTGAAAAGACCATCAAGACAAGATTCTCCCCCTTTCTCTTTGTTGCAAGTATGAGGTTAACCAGTGTTGTCATTGATGTCAACATACTCATATTGCATTGATAAGAAGGATTGGATGAGCTGTGTGCTGAGGATATTGAGAAAATTAGTCTCCATCAGGAACAGTGAAGAACAGTGATGAGAAGGCAAAAGTACTCAATAGGTTAAGGATCAGAGGATGCGATTTAAAGGGTTTGTAGATATGAGTCTTGAGATGTTCTAATTAAGATTTCAGAGGTCCACATAAAGATCTGAAAAAGTTATGGATGCTTGTGTAGTACAGGTTCCGGCAGGTGTTCAATGGAGACAAAGTGTCACAGATTGGTCCAGTGAGATCCAGAATTACATTATCTCATTCTGCGGATTGGAGGAGTGTTGAAGAAGTCAGTGTGAAGTAACAACTAGATTTGTGAATGATTTAGAGGTCTGGAAGAACCTTTTTCATTATGACAGTGAGGACAGACTATGTTCTTGAAGTTCCGGATGAAGAACAGAAGAATTCCAGTAAGCTGATAAAGTGCGGATGTTCTTGATGACTTAGGAAAGGTTTTAGTGATCTTTGGATCATGTACAATTCTTATTGGTGGTCCGCATTGAAGTTAGAGTTTGCATTTGAAGAATAACCACGGATATTGGTGTTCTTTCTGAGACAGGTCGACCAGATGTATTACACGTCTTGCGAATGATCTTGTGGATGTTTGCCGACTTAGATGATTGTTCCTAAGTCAATGCCTTGTATAAATAAGGGATTGTGAATTCATTTTGTAGTGTGTGTCTTGTGGTGATGAGAGTGATATAGTGAAGAGAAGTGCGAAACGCAGAGCAGGAGTTTTTGGGCTTAAATGGAACTGATCCAGGCATGGTAAAGATGTCATACTCCAGTTCAAGTTTGTAATACTTGTTACTTTGTAGACAGTGTGTCTCTTGTAGGCAGTGTGCCTCTTGTGAGCAGTATGCTCAGGCAGTGAGCCCTAATTGGCATGTGCCATCTATTTTTCTTATTCTTCTAACAGAGAATAATCCTTGGGTTAATCACCCCGTGGTTTTTCCCTTGACCAGGTTTTCCACGTCAAAATCTTGGTGTCTAATGTGTTGATGTTTATCTGCTCTAGTGTTTATGCCTTATGCTTTCATGAATGGTTAATTGATATGCTATTAAATAACAGAGAAGAATCAAGTGTTTGAAGTAAAAGCAAGTTTTTGTACAACTGATTCACCCCCCTTTCAGTTGTGTGCCCTAGATCTAACAATTGGTATCAGAGCTAGGTTCCTCTAAAGGAGCTTAACCGCTTGAGGAGATCCAGGATGTCGTCATACAAGAAGGACAGTCCAAAGTTTGATGGAACCAACTTCACTCTTTGGAAAGGCCACATGAAATGTCACTTGGAGTGTATGGGAAAGGCGTACTTGTCCATGGTCACAAAACCATATGTACCTCCACAGGGTGGTCCGACAACTCTAAATGAAATCACAGATGCTGAAAACAATCTGCGGACTAAAGAGGCTCTTCTAAGTGAATTAAATGACTTAGAGCTCTCAAATGTTATTGACCTACCAACTGCCTATGAGATCTGGATTAAATTGGAACTTCTGCATGAAGGAGATGAGTATGTTAAGAGTGCAAGGTTGCAGAGTCTCAAAGGGAAATTTGAAAGATTGAAGATGAGAGATGATGAAAATATCACTACTTTTATGCCAAGAGTAAATGAGCTGGTGTGTGGAATTAGGAATGCTGGTGGAGTTTTGGATGAAAATGAGATTATTTGCAAAATTCTCAGATCCCTTCCTACTGCCTACAAAATCAAGGTTGCTACCATTGATGAATTCAGAGCCCATACAACTGTCACAAGAGACCAATTGGCTGGCAAACTGGCTGCATTTGAAATGACCGAGTTTGGAGATGATCCCCCCAAGACTGAATCTGCATTCAAAGCCAGTGCCTATGTGAAAGGCAAACAAAGATTTGATCCGGGAGAAAACTCTTCAAGAAAACTGTCATGGTATGATCAAGCAAGAAAAGACATGGAAGAGGAAGAAGTAGAAATAGCTCAACTTGAAGCCCTCATTGCAAAAAGACTGTCAAGAGGATCCAGTAAGTATGAAGGAAAATTACCCTTTAAATGCTTCAACTGCAATAAGATTGGTCACTTTGCCTCAAGATGTCTGGAAAGATCCACAAGATCAAATTCTAACAGACAAAGGTTCCAAAAGAATTGTTATTATGTTCATGAAGAAGCTGATAATGAAGGAGTAATAGATGATGAATCAGAGATAGGAGACAAATCCAGAAATGAATGGGTGTTCATTGCCATCAAGGAAGAAGATCCAATATCCCCTGAATCTATCAATCATAGAAAGAGCTTTGGCTGCCCAAGTTGAAGAAAAGGATGATTGGGTTATTGACAGTGGATGCTCTCACCATATGACAGGTGACAAGAACAAGTTCTTAGATTTGGAAAGATATGAAGGAGGAATGGTAAAGTTTAGTGACAATTCTGCTGGTAGAATCAGAGGTAGGGGAACTATCTCCTTTGATGGAAAGAACAAAACCGGTAATGTACTGTATGTTGAAGGATTGAAGCACAATCTTCTCAGTGTTGGTCAATTGGTGGACAAAGGCTATGATCTCCGGTTCAAGAATGGAAGATGCAGGATCTTTGAAAGCTCTGGAACTGAGATTGCATCCGGTACTCAAACAAAAGGTAATATCTTCCATCTAGTTGGTACCAATAAAAGTTGTCTGTTTGTTCAAGTTGATCAGAGTTGGTTATGGCATAGAAGGATGTGTCATGTAAATTTTGATAACATCATCAAGATAAGCAATACTTAGGATGTAAGAGATCTTCCAAAGTTGGTAAAACCTACAAACAGTTTATGCAAAGAATGTTAGCTAGGTAAACAGAGCAGAGTCTCATTCAAAAGCAAGGATCAGTCCTCTACCAGATTATTGGAGTTAGTTCATACTGATCTATGTGGTCTGACAAGAATCAAGAGTATGCAAGGTGATAGATACTTCATGTTACTGATTGATGACCATTCCTGGATGATGTGGGTCACCTTTCTAAAAGAGAAATCAGAAGCGTTTGAAAAGTTCAAAATCTTCAAGGCTATGGTAGAGAATCAAACTGGATTAAAACTGAAATGTCTGAGGTATGATAGAGGTGGTGAATTCACATCTGGGGAATTCATAGATTTTTGTGAGAAGCATGGTATAAAGAGACAGTTATCTACTCCTAGGACTCCACAGTAGAATGGAGTAGTTGAGAGAAAGAACCAGACCATCCAGGAAGCATCCAGAACAATGATGTTGGAAGCAAATGTTCCCCATATGTTTTGGAAAGAAGCTGTCAGCACTGCAGTCTACACTCTCAATCGAGTTCAAACCAGAAGCAATACCAATAAGACTCCTTATGAACTTTGGTTTGGCATCACTCCTACTGTGAGATATTTTAGAGTATTTGGTAGCAAGTGTTGCATTAAAAGAGATGAAGATCTAGGAAAGTTTGATGCTAGAAGTGATGAAGGAATTTTCTTGGGTTACTCCACTCAAAGCAAAGCATACCGATGTTACAATAAGAGACTGAGAAAGATGATAGAAAGTACAAATGTGAAGGTTGATGAAGGTATTGAGAAGCCCTCAAGATTTTATGAGTATGATGAAGATGATCAGAATGATGTTCTGGCTCAAGGTACTCCATCCTCTCCTGAAAGACAGATTCAGACTGATCCGGTAAATCAGGAAGAAGAGACAGGTCTGAATGAGCATGATCAAGAAGCAGAAGTGCAAGAAACTCCCAAAATTCTAAGGTATGTAAGACTGAACCACTCTGAAGATCAGATCATAGGTGACAAAAGCAAAGGTGTGCAAACTAGAAGGAATGTTGCTCAAAATTCAGATGAATGTTGTCTGATTTCAAAGATTGAACATAAGACAATAAATGAAGCATGCAATGATGAAAATTGGACCAAAGCAATGGAAGAAGAATTAATGCAAATTGAGAAAAATCACACTTGGGATCTTGTTTCTAGACCTAGAAACAAGAATGTGATTAGAACCAAATGGGTCTTCCAGAACAAACTAAATGAAGTTGGTGAAGTAATCAGAAATAAGGCCAGATTAGTCTGCAAAGGCTACTCTCAAATAGAAGGGATTGATTTTGAGGAAACCTTTGCTCCGGTGGCAAGAATTGAAGCAGTCAGACTATTTCTTGCATTTGCTGCCTTCAAAGATTTCAAAGTGTATCAAATGGATGTCAAATCTGCTTTCCTGAATGATGACCTAGAAGAAGAGGTGTACATTGAACAATCGGATGGATTTCAGTTATCGGAGCATGGTGATATGGTCTGCAAATTAAAGAAGGCACTGTATGGTCTAAAGCAAGCCCCAAGAGCATGGTATGAGAGGCTGGACAAACATCTTTTGAAGATTGGTTTCAACAAAGGTACTGCTGATAGTAACCTATATTTCCAAATTGATCATGAAAACATCTTGATTGTTGAAGTATTTGTTGATGATATCATCTTTGGAGGAAGAGATAGTATGTGTAAAACCTTTGCAAACCAAATGAAAAGTGAGTTTGAAATGTCAATGCTCGGTGAAATGAATTTCTTCTTGGGTCTGCAAATTACTCAGACAGAGAAAGGAATCTTTATCTGTCAGACCAAATATGTGTAAGAACTATTGAAGAAATTTGGAATGGAAGATTCAAAGCCAATGGACACTCCCATGGCTACCGGATGTAAGTTGAGCAAAAATGATGACTCTCCTAAGTAGATCAGATAAAGTACAGATCAATGATTGGTGGATTACTATATCTCACTCAGACAAGACCAGATATAATGCAGGTTGTTGGTCTTGTGGAGAGATTCCAGGCTGATCCCAGAGAATCTCATGTCATGGCAATCAAAAGAATTTTTAGGTACTTGAAAGGAACAGTTGAGTATGGCCTATGGTATCCCAGAGATCATGATTTTTCTCTTCATGCATATACAGATGCAGATTGGGCAGGAGATGTGGATGATAGGAAGAGTACAAGTGGAGGAGAATTCTTTTTGGGAAAAAGGTTGGTTTCTTGGCTAAGCAAGAAACAAGAAGCAATATCCCTGTCTACAACAGAAGCAGAATACATTGCAGCAGCAGGTAGTTGCACTCAACTTTTGTGGATGAAGCAAATGCTAAGAGATATTCAAGTAGAATATGAGGAGCCTATCACAATTTTCTATGATAATTCAAGTGCAATAAATATTTCTAAGAATCCAGTATTGCATTCTAAGACCAAGCATATATCTATCAAATTTCACTTTTTGAGAGAACAAGTGAACAAGGGTGAAGTCAGATTGGAGTATGTGCCCTCCAAGGATCAGCTTGCAGATATTTTTACTAAACCTCTTCCCAAGGACTCTTTTGAGTATCTCAGGGAGAAGTTAGGGGTCATGGCCCCTCCGGTGATGAACTAGGATGCACTGATGTGCATCAGTCCGGTGGATATCACAGTCATATCTTGTGATCTGGATTGATGATGGGGAGATGCTACTAAGGGGGAGCAGCTGGTATGATTCTGATGTGTTAGAATTGTAAGTATGAGCCATTTGCCATTGATGTCAAAGGGGGAGAGAAGACATGTGAAAAACAAGTGGTTGATGATCAAAGGGGAAGCAGTAAAGGAAGAGAAGACATGTGAAGAGTTGTTGCTGATAGGGGGAGCTGTGACAGAAAGGAGAAGTTCTTGTCTTGATGGTTTTTCACATCATATCTTGCCATCAATGACAAAGGGGGAGATTGTTGCAAGTATGGGGTTAACCAGTGTTGTCATTGATGTCAACATACTCATATTGCATTGATAAGAAGGATTGGATGAGCTGTGTGCTGAGGATATTGAGAAAATTAGTCTCCATCAGGAACAGTGAAGAATAGTGATGAGAAGAAGGCAAAAGTACTCAATAGATTGAGGATCAGAGGATTCGGTTTAAAGGGTTTGTAGATATGAGTCTTGAGATGTTCTAGTTAAGATTTCAGAGGTCCGCATAAAGATCTGAAGAAGTTATGGCTACTTGTGTAGAACAGGTTCCAGCAGGTGTTCAATGGAGACAGAGTGTCATAGATTGGTCCGGTGAGATCCAGAATTACATTATCTCATCCTGCAGATTGGAAGGAGTGTTGAAGAAGTCAGTGTGAAGTAACAACTAGATTTGTGAATGATTTGGAGGTCTGAAAGAACCTTTTTCATTATGACAGTGAGGACAGACTGTGTTCTTGAAGTTCCAGATGAAGAACAGAAGAATTCCAATAAGCTGATAAAGTGCAGATGTTCTTGATGACTCAGGAAAGGTTTCGGTGATCTTTGGATTGTGTACAATTCTTATTGGTGGTCCGCATTGAAGTTAGAGTTTGCATTTGAAGAATAACCATGGATATTGGTGTTCTTCCTGAGACAGGCCGACCGGATGTATTACACATCTTGCGAATGATCTTGTGGATGTTTGCCGACTTAGATGATTGTTCCTAAGTCGATGCCTTGTATAAATAAGGGATTGTGAATTCATTTTGTAGTGTGTGTCTTGTGGTGATGAGAGTGATATAGCGAAGAGAAGTGTGAAAGGCAGAGTAGGAGTTTTTGGGCTTAAATGGAACTGATCCAGGCATGGTAAAGATGTCATTCTCCAGTTCAAGTTTGTAATACTTGTTACTTTGTAGACAATGTGTCTCTTGTAGGTAGTGTGCCTCTTATGAGCAGTGTGCTCGAGCAATGAGCCCTAATTGGCATGTGCCATCCATTTTTCTTATTCTTCTAACAGAGAATAATCCTTGGGTTAATCACCCCGTGGTTTTCCCCTTGACCGGGTTTTCCATGTCAAAATCTTGGTGTCTAATGTGTTGATGTTTATCTGCTCCGGTGTTTATGCCTTATGCTTTCATGAATGGTTAATTGATATGTTATTAAATAACAGAGAAGAATCAAGTGTTTGAAGTAAAAGCAAGTTTTTGTACAACTAATTCACTCCCCCCCCTCAGTTGTGTTCCCTAGATCTAACACTCTTTACACATCTGCATCCTTTCTCCCCCTAAGTTTTTCACATGATTTCTCTCCCCCTTTGACATCAATGGCAAAGGGCACATACTTGCATGCTGCTGCTCTGATCCACTTACTTTATCAGAAACATCTAGGTACTCCCCATGAGAGGGGGCCTTCAGAACATTGATCCAGGTCAAAGAATGACACTTTGAGCTCCACTAGATTGATGCATTCCTATGCATCTTAGTTTAGGGTAGGAGGGGTAATGACCCCTAACTTTTCTCTGAGATACTCAAAGGTATCTTTAGGCAGAGGCTTAGTGAAAATGTCTGCAATTTGATCCTTTGTGGACACATATTCCAACTTTACTTCATTTTCTATCACCTTCTCTCTCAAAAAGTAATACCTTATTGATATGTGCTTTGTTCTTGAGTGCATCACTGGATTCTTTGAAATGTTTATGGCACTTGTATTGTCACAAAAGATTGCAATTGGATCTTCATACACAACTCTTATATCCTTCAAAGTCTGCTTCATCCATAATACTTGAGTGCAACTGTGTATGAGGAAAAATCGAGAGGTCGAATGATAAAATCACAAAGCAATGATAATAACAACTCAATTACCCATAACATAAAGAGATCGATCTAAGTAAAAATCCAATATCAATGAATAAATCAATTTAAAACAAGAAATACTTCACCAAGATTGTATAGTTCTCTTTGTATGAATGTAGATTGCTCAATAATGTTGTGAAACCATGTTTGCAACAAGCGGATGTAGGTTGTGTTCATGCTCAAAAGATCAATGTGCTCAACAATGCAATGAATGCTCAATTCACTGTATGAATGCCTGAGAATAAATGATCGAAGAGGATTTGTTATAGAGATAAGGGGGTTTATATAGGTTTCAATAAAGATCGATCAACGGCCTAAATAATTCAATGGAATCAACGGATGAGATAAATCTAGAATTCATGATGAATGTGCACCTGACAAGTGTCACACAAAAAGCTATTTTTGTTTGAGTTAATTACTTTTTGATAATAGACAGGATTTGCTTTCATAAATTAGAATGTTTTTTTCTAATTTAAGAGTTGTTGATAAAAAACAAGATTGATTAAGTCAATTAACTCAACTTGTAATTTGTTTTTTGCATGATTTGAGATAAATTAAATAATAAATTATTTAATTTTGTGTGCATGATGAACAAGATTTATTTTTAGAGGAATTGGAAGATAAAAAAGCAAATTAAATAAATAAAATTTATTTAATTGTTTGTGCAAGATTAGAGGAATAAATAAAATATTCAAGATTATATTTTATTATGCCGAAGGCGTTCCCTCTATGAGGTGAACCGGCTTGGCATATGCTATCAACGGTTGAAATTCATCTTCAAGCGATGCAAGATGATGAAATTGATTCAAGGCGTTCGTTTATTTTCACAGGTTTTCTTTCACCGTTTTCACTTTCCGGTTACTTTTTCCTTACGCTGCACTCCTCTGTAGTGGTTCGAACTATGATTATTCTGATTTCTGGTAGCGCATTGAAGGAGCAGTATTTATTCCATAGTGGAGTTGTTGCAGGCATAAATAAAAAATGAAAACGAGTGTTCTTCCTTATGATATTATTGACTTTAGGGTTTCTTCGATTACATACCCGGCATAACTATTTAACCTCAAGTTTATTGAGTTTAATACAAGGAATTTGGTCTTCAATTTTTGTTGATGTTGACATAAGAAGCCGGAAATAAATTGAGAACTAAATGTGTAGAAAAAATATTTTTTTTTTTAATTTTAATATTTTATTTTACATTACTTCAGGTGGTTTTTATTAAATTACGTCAAACGTTCACGCTGGTAAATTTTATAAACTCGTCAGTTGTTCTCACACCAGTTAAAAATCATGTTAGAAGAAATCTCATCTCGTTTAAATGTCCCCCAATACCCTGTGATTTCTATATTTTTTTTCAAAGGAAAAGGAAATGGAAAACAGTTGGCAGTTAGACTAAAATTACATTGTATTTTTTAATCATTGTTTTAATATGATATCACATTTAAATTAATTTACTTAAAAAATATTAATAATAGCAAAAAGAACTATCAAACAAAAGAATTAATTATAAAACATTTTATAACTATATTATGAAGTCTTTTTTAATGAAAAATTTATATATTAAAATAAAAATATTGAAATATACAATAAAATATTTAAAGTAATAATATGATATCACATTTAAATTAATTTACTTAAAAAATATTAATAATAACAAAAAGAACTACCAAACAAAAGAATTAATTATAAAATATTTTATAACTATAATAATAATACATGTCATTAAGGGCATGGTTCGGTGGTTAAGTCGCTCGGTTGTAGTGGCGGCCACTAGAGTTCAAACCCCTGCTAGGCCAACGAGCTCGCAGGCTTTACGCCTTTGCTGGGCCAATGAGCTCACGGGTTTGAAGCGTTCCTTCTTGTGGATGAGGTCCCCCATGTTGTGGCCTCACCGGTTCATCACTCCGGGCAAAAGTGTTAGTGTGGAGCCGAAGGGCGTGTCGTGCCAGCGTCACCGATCACGTTAAAAAGTTTATCAAGCGCATTATATATATATATATATATATATATATATATAATACATATAAAAAAACAAACTTTAAAAAATTTAATAATATAGTAATACTTGTAATCTATTTTTAATATTACTAATTATAGTGTAAGAATAACAATATTTTATGTCATGTTGTCACAATATAAATTTAATGTAATTAAGAGATACTTTTAGTATTTTAGGTTATATTGAGGCAGAAAACCTTCCTCATCCAAACATTTGATAAAATTGTCTAGAGAACTATTTAAATTTAATATATATATATATATATGTTAAATAGGTTCATAATATATATAATTTAATATATTTATGTATCCATGTACATAAAAGTATAAATAAATCTATAGAAAGATATTATGCTGCCACTTCTCAATATGTACAATTGTATTAAAGACTTTCCATCAAATTGGCCCAAAACTAAATGGGAATTGACGTGAGTATGCTTATTTTGCCTTTACAAGATTATATTAGTTTCCATTTAAGATTAAATAATAAAATTTTATGTTATATTGATGCCGAAAACCTTTCTCATGCAAACATTTGATAAAATTATATAGAGAACTATCTAAATTTAATATCTATATGTTAACTAGGCTCATAATATATATATATATATATATATATATATATATATATATATATATATATATATATATATATATATATATATATATATATATATATATATAATTTGATATATTTATGTATCCATGTACATAAAAGTATAAATAAATCTATAGAAATATATTAACCTCCACCAATTGTATGAAAGACTTTCCATCAAATTGGACAAAAACTAAATTGGAATTAACATGAGTATGCTAATTTTACCTTTACAAGATTATATTAGTTTCCATTTAAGATTAAATAAAAAAAAAATTTATAGACATGATGGAAGGGTAGTAGAATGACATTAGGAAAATGAGAAATATATTAACCTCCACCTATTGTATGAAAGACTTTCCATCAAATTGGACAAAAACTAAATGGGAATTAACATGAGTATGCTAATTTTACCTTTACAAGATTATATTAGTTTCCATTTAAGATTAAATAATAAAAAAATATTTATATACATGATGGAATGGTAGTAAAATGACATTAGGAAAATGACCTGTTGACTTTATCTATATGTCTTTTTTTTAAATAATGGTACAAATTATTAGTGATATATATTATTTATCTTAAAATTTATCATTTTTTAATTAAGAACTATTTGCCACATAAATTCAATAAGTTTAGATATTATAAGAGATATATTTACAAATAAATTAGATTAAGTACCCTAATATTATATCATAATATATGCAATGATAGGTAGATATGTTCATATACTAATTTGGTATAGAGATCCGCTATTAACATCATATGAATATGTTAGATTTATTATTTTATATTATATTATTAGTTAAAATATAATATTAAAATAATATTAATAAATACAATTATAGTATAGATTTTATATATAGAATAAATATATAATTGAATTTTGAAATATTTAAATATACAATTATATTAAAATATATCATATTTAAAATATATTTAAGAATATTGAAGTTTAAAGAGAGAGAGGGGGGTTGATACAAAGAGAGGAAGAGAGGAAGAGAAAGAGATATGGTGCATGAGAGAGAGACATATAAGGGAGAGAGGGAGGAAGAGATAAAAGTGAGAGAGACAGAGGGGTGAATAGAGAGACTAATTTAAAATTGACATGAGAGAGATTATTTAGGAGAACCCCTTCTATGCCCACTGACATTTTCATTATACAAATAATCCCCATAATAATGGTGGAATGTTTCATTAGTTTTCAATCCATGTTCCTTGTACTTTTCAAGCAACAATGAACATCTTAAATATAAGAGAAAATGGCCATCATCATGGTAGAAGATCTATTCAAAATTTCTCCTTAACACCAACTATTTGTAGAGGTGAGCATAAGAAACTGTAGACTACATGTTTTTTAAATAATGAGGTAATATATTAATTTTAAAAAGTCTTGACCTCAACAAGACCTTGTCTTAAGGTAAAAGACTAAAATGCTTAAATAATCAAATTATATAAGATATATCCCAAAAATAATATAACATGTGAACAAAGAAACTAAAAGGTACTAGGGTAGATTAGTTGCCAAAATCTAACCTATAGTATCATTCATTAGGTGGTTAGCAACAATGTTGAGGTCATTCTTCTTATTGATGGTTTAAAACTAATTTTCTTAAAGAATGGTACACATATGATTATGTAGTTCTTCCTTTTCAAATAAAATTTTTCATTAACCTAGAGGTTCTTGCAATGAGTTTAGAATATAAATTATTCAACAAAATATCTTCACAAGATTCCTTGCCCACATTCTCAATTACTTAAATACATTAAAGTAGGTTTACATACTCCATTATACAAATCTCATGATTTTTTCCATCCTCTCACAATACGATAATTGTTTGTGGTGCACCTATAGTCCTATGTGTTAGTACTCATAATGGATCCAAGGTCAGTATTCATTAATTTAGGAAGTATTATTATACATGTATCAAATGGTCTGTGAATCCATATTGCCCTTCAAACTAAACCTTGCCATAGTTGTTGAATGTCAATTCTTGGTTGTTCTTATATTTCTCACATCAGTTGTGCCTATTAATGAAAGAGGAAAAATACTTGAATAATTTAATGTTTCCTTTGAACAGTGAATATGATTTAATAGGCTTCCACTAAAATTTATTTCACTTACATCATCTTAAACACATGAGGTGAATATAAGGTGTATCTTTAAAACCTTTTAAGATTTAGATAGAGGTACAAAGATAGAGAAGGATAGAGAGAGATATAGATAGGCGGATAAAGAGAGGTAGAGAGAGAGAGAAGACTATATATATATTATATATAGAGAGAGAGGACTATATATATATTATATATAGAGAGAGAGAGGTAAATAGATAAACATGGAGAGAGATAGAGATAGAGAAAGGTACAAATATATAGTAGGATAGAGAGATATAGATAGAGGGATAGAGAGAGAGGTAAATAAAGAGAGAGAGAGAGAGTACCTTTCAATTTCATGTAGAAAACATGGCTACATGGATAACCTTGATATGAATAATTATTTCCAAATTTTACCTTTGCCACCCATCACAATTGAAGAGACATTTCCTATAACACAAAATTATTACCCATCATGGGATTATAAAACTAAGCTTAATTGCATAAACATAGCGACAAAAAGTGTTTCGTTCTATGATAGACTTGAGGTTACAATCAATCATTCTAATAGAAAATCCTATATTAAAGGTCAGGCTATGGTACTTTTACAATGTAAAAAGTGGAGCTTGGTATGTGATGAGCTCCAAATCATCTACTCAAACTTTACTTACCACTATATAACAACAACACACATCATTACATCGTTTCAATGTACAAATGATGATCATGATTCAACAAATCAAAATAGACAAAAAAAAAATACAAATATTCTATATACTTTCTTTTTGAGAATACTAATATTAGAAACAAATAAAAAATTCCTCTTTGCTACTCTTTCAAATATGCCCCTCTTATTTATTGCTCTTAACCACTCAATTTTAAAAACTATGTATACTTTAAGTTTCCCATATGCAAAATAATATTTGCTTTTATCCACAAGAGCTCCTTTCCACATTATTTTTTGGCATACCCATTGCACACTAAGGTGTGATTGCTAGTTTTTAGAGATTGAGATAATTTAAATAAATTTGCATGATTTATTTAAATTTGGAGGAATAATTGATTAATTAAATAATGAAAATTATTTAATTGTGGATAAGAGGGAATTTGATGAATTAATTAAATAATGGGATTTATTTAATTAATGTGGACTTGAAATTTGAAAAAGGATAATGATTTAATTAAATAATTGAATTATTTAATTTGGAAGAATAAAGTTGATTTTGATAAAATTAATTAAATAAAGAGGATTTATTTAATTAATGTTGAATTTAGGAGATTTGGAAGAATTTGATGATTTTGATTAAATTAATTAAATAATTAGATTATTTAATTAATGTTGAAATGCAGATGATTAGATAGATTTGATGAAATGCAAGTAATTCGAAGACATGGTCTTTTTTGGGTGTCTACATTTTGCCCCTCTTTGATGCAATGCAGTTTATAGCATTGCTTCAAAGAAAACGATTGTTGAAGACATGATACAATTTTGATGCCCTTGTGTAGCTAGCGTAGGATGCCCCCTCGAGAGAAAAGAGAGGGAAGTGATAGAAGGACTAGGTCGATGCTCAACTAGAAGATTGTGTTGGAGACAGATGAGGTTGGATAGAAGAAAGTGGAGACACAATAGAACATGATAGAAAGATTATTGATCGATCTTTGCTTGAAAAACTATATGATGCCATGGATAAATGAATGGGTAAATGGATGAGCTTGTTGCAACAGTTTCACAAATGTATATAAAGAGCAATCCTTATTTTTTATATAGCACATGGATAGTTTGCCATCAAGGTATAAAAGACCAAGGTCTTGTGATATCTGAGTGTGAGGACGTTGACTCTGCAAGCAAACGGTTTGAACTTAGATCCCTTAGACATAATATAACCTTGTTGGATATGTGAATGAGCCATAGTATTGAACATAAAATAAACTTCAATACATAAATGCAAGAAGTTTATTAATATGTAAGTTGCTAGGTTGTAACACTCACACAAGATAAATATGTTGCTAAGAAAGATACTAAAGATCATTCCTCAAACATGGCACACAAAAGCAATGACTATGCCCCCAATCCATACTGCATCGCAACATACCAAGATATAGATAAATCAAGGTAGTCATGAATAAGTAATGGGAAATGAACAAAAAAGATAAACCAAAAACCAAATTGACTGACTTACAAAGTAAACATACAACCAATATATTCTCTTGCCAAAGAGGTTGCTCAGGATAGATTGGATTGGTTAGGATAGATAATAGCCTTATCGTAGGAATGATGTGTCCGTTAAAGGATGTTATCTGTTGAAAGAATAATGTCCGGTTTCAAGAAATGCAACATGTCCTATAAGATGTCTGGTCTGGTTTCGATCATGGATCATCCTATATAAGACAAGTGTGTTGATCTATTGCTTGGTTGAGATTGATTTAGCTGATGTTGGCAATCGATATGTAGGACAACATATAGCTCTACGCGTAGGTGTTTTTGCTTCAGGTTGGTTAAGGACTTTTTCTTTGAAAGGATGCGTTTGTTTGTTGTTTTTCTACTTGAGTTAGTCAAGTTGAGGTGAATGGATTGTGATAAATGGAAGACTAGAAAGATGACATGTCAATGGATTGAGATGGGTGAAGAATGATGAATCGTATGTGCCTGAGTACTGGATACTTCCTTCATAATCAAGACTGCCTACATACCCTATATCCACAGGATCAAGGCACATCATGATGAAAGATGAAAATGATAATATGTAGTTCTGGGTAGAGTGATGAATGGGTTAAGGTGTTTGAGCTTGGGTAGGTTAAATGAGGGATATCTTATGTACCTGAGTACTAGATACTTTGAATGGTTGATGCCTTGACAGAGTATAAAAGAAAATCTAGTTGTCACGATAACCCATCAGTTCAATCAGAACTGATAAGTTATCATGACAAAAGAATTGATTATCAAGAAATCAAACATTCAAGGAGATACAGTTGTTCTACACAGTTTGATCTTTCAGGAGTTACAAGTTTGATTGATTATTCAGTTAATCAGTTTTGAATAAAAGAGAGAAAGATATTGTATTACACTGTTATTTCATGTCATGTTTTGAACATACATTCAAGTATCTGTTACTTTATCTCATGCATTGATTAAAAAGGAAATACATATACATCATATGCATAAGAGAAACTAATTGATCATATTTAAAAGAAGTGTTCAAATATGTCCCACACAAGCCGTGGGAGTAACTAGACTAAGCAATTGCAGACATGCAAGCTATGCATCTGTTTGATAAAAGAGAAAGAAATAAACACATGATAAGGTTAAACATCCATCATTGCTTGATGATGGAGGCTATTGTTGAAGCTGGCCTTCAAGTCTTAAATCTTCAATCTTCACTCCCAGCTATCATCAAGTTGAAACCTGCAAAATTTTGGGACAACCCTATTAGTGCTCCAGATGTTTAAAATTATCACATGCTTTTATCAAACAGAGACATCTACTTATCACATCATGCATTCAGATGAGAAATTAGATCAGATATATGACACAAATCAGGAAGAAATCATGAAGAGTATCAATCAACACTGTCAGGTACTTTTATGCTAACTTGTTTGTTCACTGTGCAGGTATAGGAAAAGTTTTGATGTTGATCTAAAAACAAAATAAGCATGTGGATTAAATGTGGCTCCCACAAGGGTTGAGCCCAGCATGCTTCTTTCTTACTTAATCAAGAAAGATATCAAGAGTAATGGACAAATTACATCATATGGTGTTTCCTTATGCTATGTTATCAAGAGCTTAGGTCCATATGAAATACATCAAAAGCAGAGATACCATTCAATGCCTGGCTATGCAATAAACAATACAAGTATAACTTCAAAGATGAGACAGCATTCCTCTTATTGTCATTATGCTATTAAAATGTTCAACGATTAACAGTCGTATCACATTCAAGTTGCAAATGTCTCATAAAGACAGTGAAGTAAATGCCATATGGAATAGTAGATGAAACAGTGGAAGGCAAGACAATCATATATATAATGCCAACTTGACTATCATAAAGTAAGCTTCACAAGATACATGAGAAGTGTAACAGTCACATGCTAGAGGCAAAGATGCAAATGACAGATGCATACAACATGCTCTCTGAAGGACACTCATCAAATGATTAAGACTGTCACTTAGTATCAGAGACCTTATAAGAAGAACAAGCTATAGAGTAGCTACATATATCATCACTGACATGACAGTCAGGTACCAAATCCAAAAGTAAGAGATTGTCATGTCTAAAAAAGAAGGCTTCAAATGCATTGAGCATAGTGGAGTGTTAAGAATGCAACAGTCAACTATTTTGATAAAACAAGCTTCATCTTACATGCCTAAGCTACAGTGATGCCATGATACAGACAAATGCCTTAAGGAGAGATACATTGAAAGAACAAAGATATAGATACAGTCACTTTTGCCATGAATAATCAGGACAGGATCAATAAAATAGATTATACAAGCAAGATACAGTCAGAGTATATCATAAATGGCCATATCCATCTACAGAAGTGCATCAATGATGGAGGAATAGCAGATAGAAAGATCATGCTACATAAATCTTCATTATCTATTCATATGATGTTGCATAGAGAATAATTCATATAGGTTCACCATCAGTAGCATCTGATAAAGCTAAATGACATTCCCAGTGGTTGACAAGTATAGATATATAATGAAGGACAATCTAAAATTTTAACGGTCACAGTCATAGCTTCAGATGACAGGAAGACATGGCACACATATTCAGGAAGCTAAAGGAAATCTGGAGACCAAAATGTTGTTCATAATCAAAACAACTAGTATAGAGTTTCATCATGAAGAGTCTTAGATAGAGCCTGAACAGTGAGAATAGGACAAATATTTACTACTTTTTGTTGTGAATGAGGTGTAAGTTTGCTACTATAGTTAAATGAAATGACCAAAAGGCAATCTGAATTGGCCATAACAACAAACTTAAGTGACTATAACAGCAAGTCACATGAATGTAAATTGCAATTTATATGAGAAAGACTATTATGCTGCAAAGGGAAAGCAGAGAAACCCCTAGTGCTATTTTACATCTACAGGGTCAAGAAATGCACATAAAGCAAGCTATGACATGGTCATGCTAGGAAAGATCTATTTCCCTAAAAGGGTCAAAGCCTTTATTTGGCTATTTAAAAACCCTCATTGATATTTTGAAAGCCTTATTTTCTTTTGTATCTGCAGAAGGAAAATAATGTACAAGAAGCAAAAATGCTATGGCTGAGCCATTAGAGGTTTTCTGTGTAAAGAAGTGTTAAAGTCCATTTCATACTTTTGAAACCCTTATTTCAAAATCATGGATAACAGTGGTCAAGTTCAAGTATTAAGAAGAATGTAAATTGAAGAGAGAGGTTACAATGGCATGGTCGTAACAAGGGAGCTTTCCCTCTAAAGAAAATGTCAAAAATCCATTTCATGTTCTTAAAAACCCTATCAGCATTAAGGACACAATCCAATGAAATGAATGGTGAAGGCCGAATGGAATACTCACCTTGTATTCTTGCATTAAAAGGAAAATCCATAGGTTGTGCCAGTATATGAAGTTCTGAGATCTCAGGTCGCCACCCAGCAAACAAGAAATGTAGAGATACAAAGAATGTTTGGTGAAAAATGAAATGTAAAATTCATAAATGCTCAGAGAAATTATATGGCCGCAGCCAAAAAGCAGATACAGTCTCAGAAAGTCAAGGAAAATAATTTAATTCTTCACATAGAGAACTCACCTCACATCTGTAGGCAAAAATTGCAGAGTAAAGTGGCCAAAGAGCCTCAGAGGAGAGCCCAAAAGAACTATCAAACCCTAAGTGCCATGAAGGAGTTGCAAAGCGGCCGAGAGGAGAAGACAAGTAAAAATGATTTGAAGTTAAGGTTTCTTCATTTCTTTTTGATCGAAGCTTCCTTTCCTTTCTTTTTGATTTTTGACTTTGCAAATTATTATCATTGCCTTATCTATTTGTCGACCGAGGTCAAAACTTCAAGAGATGTATTGCCTAGTGATCATTACATGAAGTGGCCGACAGGAGGAGTGTAAAAGATGGCAAAGGTGGTCGATAGAAATAAGGGTAAGGCTTAGGCCTTAATGCCTTATGATTTCTAAATGATGCAAAACCCCTTTCCTTCATGTCAACTATTTAGTCTGATATGATGATCAATACCTTAAGGTCAACATGAGAATTTGCATGGTCAAAGTGAATATTCCTTATGCTTTTGGAATGAATCATCAAAAGAAGTCAAAGGTAAAAGATGTATTTGCATGAAGATGCAGGATGGGAAAATATGGCAAGGTGGCAAAGGTTTGCTTAGGGTTTTGTTTTATTTTGCATGATGGAGGTCACATGGCAGTGAGGCTATTCCTTTTTTACATTGTGATTGGAGTGATAAGGGGTATTTTTATACCTAAGTGTTTGTAATACATTTTGACATTGTGCATGGAGTAATAAGGATATTTTTTGACTTATTGCATGGTAAGAATATATAGTCAAAGGGAGATATAAGGTTTTTTGACTTATGATTTAAATAGCATATATATTATAATTTATTTAAGATATTATTAGGACAATTACACTAATAGTTCTAATAATACCTTAAATAAATTATTTTAAAATATAAGTCATATATAGCACACAAGAGGACTTGGATAGAATATTCATTTATTGAATATTATTATTGCCATTGCATTACATGGATTAGTGAAGATATAAGTTATTTTTGACTTGTGCATGGAGTGATAAGAGGGATTAAGTCATCAATTTGAGCTTTCAGTTAGAGGCAGTTTGAGGAGTAGATTGAGGAGTTATGTGAGTAGTTTACCTTGAGTTGGGCACTTCATTGCATTGGTGCATGGACCAACACCAGTTTTGACACATTATATCTAATTTTTCCATCAGTTTGGAGGTGTTTTTTGCATGATTTTAGGGCTTGCACGGGACTCAATTATCTATTTTTGCATGTACTATTTTGAGATAACCGAGGTTCATTTCCAGTTGTCTTTAGGTCAATCTTTGGACCTATCTATTCTATATATTGTAAAACTTCATTCATTATGGAGTTAGTTCTTGATTCTCATTCTGATTTAGACAGATTGGAGAATTCTTGTAGCTCACTTTTTACAGTTTTATTGAGAGATCAACAGGTTACAGGTTATACTTTTATCTTATTTGCAGAGCTTTCCTTTGTTCATTTCAAATCAGTTGAATTACCTTTCCTTTTAGTGTTGATAATTGAAGTGATTTGATGAAATTTTGTTGTGTTTTATTATTAAACCTTTAAAATTATTGTCTCACTTCCTTGCTTGCAACATTAAAGCATATATTCCTCACATGTCTTAGGTTGTGTTAACCAGAAATAGTATTTTTGTGTTGTGAAAAAGCCATTTCCTTCATAAAAACCTGTTTTCAAATCTTCCTTAGAATCACTTTTGTGGTATTTATGCCAAGTCTGGATTGTGTAAAAGTCAGTTTTCTAAACAAACATTGTAGATCAGATTGCATTATTTTTACCCAAATCGGTGCATTACCATTTTATCTTTTATATTCAATTAGTTTCTTTCTTCCCTTTTCCCAAATAGTAATAATATACATCTCAATAGAGCATTTGAAGGGAACCAGCCCACAATCTTGAGGTCTAGTTTCGTCATAGGGCACCCACAACCTAAAATTAGTCCCATGTTACACGGAATTACAGTGCTTCTCTAGCTTTGCAGACGGGTGCAATTCCCAGTGATAACAGTTATAATTACACCGAAGGTGGTTTTGATAGACATGGAGATGATTAAGTGCGGGAAGGTGCCTCTCATCTAGTAGTTCTAGCTTAGCTAATCTAGAAGTGCGATACTCCTCTCCATCAATCAGGTTCTGCATGGATACTTTGAGGGATGGGATCTCGACCTTTATAGGTAGGATGGCTTCAGAGCCATAGACCAAGGCATAGGGTGTGGCACCAGTTGGTGTTCTAATACTAGTGCGGCAGGCCCATAGGGCGGGATTGAGTTGCAGGTGCCAATCATGACCAGCTTCATTGACCGTTTTCTTAAGGATTTTGAGAATGGTTTTGTTGGAAGCCTCAGCTTGGTCGTTACTCTATGGATAGTAGGGAGTGGAAAAGTGATGTTGGATATTGTATTGGGTGCACAAGGCATGAACATCTTGATTTTTGAATGGTCTCCCATTATCAGTGACAATGGCTTGGGGGATACCATACCGGCAAAAGAGGTAGTTAAGGATAAACTTGGCTAATTGCTTACCGGTGATATAGGTCATGGGAATGGCTTCGACCTACTTCATGAAATACTCAGTGGCAGTAATGATAAATTTGTGGACATTGGATGAGGATGGGTGGATTTGTTCTACGAGGTCAAGACACCATTGTGAAAAAGGCCATGGAGTAGTCATAGGTTGTAGTTCATGAGCTGGTGAGTGAATCAAATCTCCATGCTACTGGCATTGTAGACACTTCTTAGAAAACTGTAAAGCATCTTGTTCAATTGTAGGTCAGTAATACCTTGTGTGGAGTATCTTCTTGGCGAGATTAGGACCAGTAGAATGTGCACCATAGACACCTTTGTGTATGTCTCGTAAGGTAGCATCAGCTTCTTCCACGTTAAGACATCGTAAGAGGATACCATCGAGACTCTGGCAATATAGTGTATCACCCAGAATGGTGTAACGGGACAATCGGCGGATAAAGGTTTTGCGTTGGGTTGTGGATAGCTCAAAGGGAAAGGTTCTGTGTTTACGATATTCATAGATATCTCATACTGTGGGGAATTGGGACCAATAAGTTCGCAGATGATTTCAATAGTTGGAACATTGACGGTTCGTATCAACAATTACTCGACTAAGAACTCACATTTCTATGTGTTCACAAGCATGTCTATAAGTGACCCTACATAAGCCATAGAATCTACGACTTTGTTATGCTTTCTTGGAATTTGCTCAAATGTTATGCTAGAAAAGTGTGGTTTGTAGGCATCCACTAGTTGTTTGTAGGGGACCAACTTTTCATCTTTTGTTTGGTACTCATCTATGACTTGTCGAATGAATAGTTGTGAGTCTCCATATACATGTAGTTCTGTGATGTCCAATTGAACTGTTGTGTTGAGACCTATGAGGAGTGCTTCATACTCAGCTATGTTGTTGGTACAAGGAAATGCAAGCCGATATAACTTAGGGATATAGTCATTTTGAGGCGTGATAAAAAGGATGCCGGCCCCTGATCCATGTGTGTAGGAACCATGAAAATACAACTTCCACATTACTAAGGTAGAAAGAGTGAAGAGATTTTCATCTGAAAAGTCAGATACCATATGATGTACATCTATCATGGGTGCTTCTGCTAGTTGATCTACTAGGGCTTATCCCTTGATTGCTTTACAATCCACATACTCAATGTCAAACCCACTAAGGATCATGACCCATTTAGCTAGTCTACCTGTGAGAGCTACTTTTGCTAGTAGATACTGTAATGGATCAATTTTGGCTATTAGATTTATGTGTTGGTTTAGCATGTAATACCGCAACTTTTGGGAAGCGATCACTAAGACTAAACAAGCTCTTTCCATAGGTGAATAATTGAGTTCATAACCCACCAAGGTTTGACTGATATAATAGATTGCATGCTCTTTTCCTGACTCATCATGTTGTGCTAGAAGAGCCCCTAGCGCTGTAGTTGTAGTTAAGATGTACAAGATCAAAGGTCTATCGGTGACTGGTGGTACCAAGATAGGAGGTGTAGCTAGATATTCTTTGAGTTGATCAAATTCTACTTGACACTTATCATCCCATCAAAATGAGACATTCTTTTGGAGCAAGTGTTGAAATTGTTGACATTTATCCGCTAGCTGTGAGATAAAATGCCTAATGGATTGTAACCTTTCTTAAAGGCTCTTTAGTGCTATCAGATTCTTTGGTGGAGGCATCTCTACTATAGCCTTGACTTTTGTTGGATCTACTTCAATGCCTCTACGAGATACAATGTATCTCAATAGTTTTCCTGAGGTTACCCCGAGACACACTTCTTTGGATTGAGTCGTACTTGATATTTTTCGAGTCTGTCAAAGATTTGCCCTAGAACTTGTATGTGATCTACCCTAGAAGACTTTGCAAGTATATCATCAACATAGTCCTCCATGATGTGATGAAAGAGATCATGGAATATCATTGTCATTGCTCTTTGATAGGTTGCACCTATGTTTTTAAGACCAAATGGCATGATGCACCAACAATAGGTGCCCCAAGGACAAGTGAAAGTTGTTTTATGTTGATCTTCTTCCACTATCATTATCTGATTGTAGCCAGAAAATCCATCCATGATAGAAAGCATTTCATGACCAACGGTCAAGTCTACTATGAGATTAATATTCAGCAACAGAAAGTCATCTTTGGGACATGCTTTGTTAAGATCTTTGAAGTTAGAACACATGCGGATGCCCCCATTGGGTTTAGCCACAGGTACAATGTTTGAGACCCATTCCGGATAATCAATTGGCTTGATGAATTTTGCATCTAACAGTTTTTGTATGTCAACTTTCATTAGGAGAGCAATCTGTGGGTGCATCTTTCTTAGCTTCTGTTTGATAGGTTTAGCTTTTGGATCAACCGTGAGATAGTGAACTACTAATGAAGGGTCTAGCCCTGGCATATCAGCATAGGTCCATGCAAAGTTGATGGTTCTTTGTAAGAAGAAGTTGGTAAGATTCTTGTGGTCTTGGTTTGATAATGATGTTGCAAGGAATGTGGTCTATGGATTTTGCTCTGTACCAAGGTTTATCTCTGTAGAATCTTCCACTAGGAGAGTTGATTTCTCTTGATACTTAGATGGTAGGGGAAGGTTAAATCCTCCATCCTTAGGTGCCATAGTTGGGTTTTCACTGTTGGATACATCCTTTGTTTTTACTATTTTGTGATCGGGAGGTGCCACAATGTGGTTTTCACCTAGAGATCTTTCTTTATTTTTACTTTTGCAACTGGAGGATTTGGCATTCTCACCAAAATAAGTAGTTTGCTCTAGTTCCATTACAAAACTAGCTTTGTGATCGCCAAGAGGGATATCATCCCGAAGTCCCATGAACTCAGCAATAGCTTCGTCATTCTGAAATACATCTAGAATGGTGGTCCCTTGTTGGTCCCAATCGATAAGTTCAAGGTAGACAAGTGTTTCAATCTGGGTGTTGGTGATGGATGTTAAGGAGACAGATGATAGCATAAATACGGAGGATTCAGTGAATAGGTTAGTCATATAGAGGGAAGAGTCATTGATGATATCCTCATTAGACGTTGAATCGGTGAGAGAAGTTTGTGCCACCTTGTCGAGAATACCCTCGATGTCCAAGGCGCATGGTACCTTCCTACCAAATCCTAACCCCTTCTTGTCTAGTTTCTTCTTCACAATAATGGGTTCAATTGTTCCCTGATTCTATTTTCCAAGGCCACCTTTTCCTTTGTAGCCCATGTTTTTTACTATCCTTAAGCCATTGCCATATTGTTTGACTGGTATTATGACTGGTCTTTCTCCTTGTAGAGCTAAGAAGAGATGTCTTCAATTGTTTCCTCTGCCAATAATTTTCCCTCTTGGAATTGAGTTAGGGATGTTGGGGGAGGAATAGTTGCTTTAGCTATGGGTGGTTGGCCGTAAGATTTAGGGGATAAGGGCATCCGCCCTACACAACAAGATTTTAAAATATCATATTCTCCAAAGCTTATATCACAAATTGGAGCTTGGATTTCAGGAATAGGATGAGGATTAGGTTCAGTTGCAGAGGCTTTTCAGTTTTTTAGAATCGACATATAATGGGGATTCAAGGGCTTTGTCATTATTTGGCACTTAGTTGGAATTCTTATAACTGCCTTGCAAGACACGGTAGAATTTGAAGGGATTAGGATCTCCTAGAATAGTTATCTCTATACCATTAAATGGGAATTTGAGAGACTGATGGTACATTGAGGGAACAAATTTCATGGCATGAATCTATGGGTGTCCTAGGATAATGTTGTAAGGTAGCTCAATGTCAAGGACTTGGCATCTAGTTTCTAGCATGACAGGGCCTACTTGTATAGGTAAGTGGATAACACCTTCTAAACGTCATTCAACATCATCATACCCCTTGATTATAATACTTTGATCAATATTGACATGATCCTCAGAGTATTCCAATTGTTTGAATAACTTTAGAGAATAGATGTTGAGACCAGCACCACCATCTATGAGTATGAGTTTGATCTTGCGTTTATGGATGAAGACTTCAATGTGAAGGGCATCATTGTGACGTGGATCATGGGATGGGAGGTCCTTTTCAGAAAAGTCCACATTGTAAGGTGAGGCAATGTTACCTATTATAGCTTGGAAATCTATGACCTCTATGTCATTAGGAACCAAAGACTCTTGTAGGGCTTTTTTGAGCACAGCCTTATGTGCGGGTGATGACCGTAGAAGGTCTAAAATGGAGATTTGTGTAGGGGTTTTCCCTAGATGTTCAATGAGATTGTAGTCAGATTGAGTTGTGAGACTTGGTGTAGGACCACGAATGGTGACACAACCACGATGAGTTGTAACAGCACAATCCATAGATTTGCCTTTGATTGTGAGGGCAGATACACGACTTTCTTCAAAATGACCCACAATAGAGTCATAGGAAGTTGAATCTTTGTGAACACCTTTACCTTTGTCAGGATTTTGACCTTAGCCATGGTTAGGGAATGCCTCCTTGTAAATGTTGAGGTCTTTATTGGTGTTTTGAGTTGGTGGTTCATCCTCAAAAGAGATTTGGTTTCCGTCGATAAGGTTTTGGATCACGTGCTTGAGTTTCATGCATGATGAGGTCCTGTGTCCTTTGGTTCTATGGTACTCACAATATTCATTTTCTCTATACCATGTAGTTTTATAAACAGGTTCACCATATGTGGGAGCATCTGGTAAGGTGACGAGTCCATTGTTTATAAGTTTCTGTAAAACAATCTCTATAGGCTCTCCCAAGGGAGTGAATTGACGTTGCGGAGGGTAATTTTGTTGAGGTCGCTCTTATTGTCGTTGTTGTTGGTTTTGTTGACGCGGAGGTTGACTTGGTTTTGAAAGATGAAGGGGTGTTTGTAGTGTTTAGACATGTTTAGAATCTACCACACCATCATTGACCACGTTTTTATTTTTGTTCCAAAATTTTGGTTTGTCATTTGATTGTTGTTGGGGAGCATTGTCTTTGTTGTCTTTGAAGATTTTTACCATACCTTTAGCAATGAAGGCCTTTTCAATGTTGATACCCTTGTAGGTAATTTTGTCGAAGGTTGTAGCACTAAGAATTTGCAAATGAAAACCCAATTCTTGGTTAAGGTTCTACACAAATATGCTAACAAGTTATTTTTCAGGTATCTTGAATGGGATTTTGCTAGCCATTTGTCTGCATCTTTGAAGGAAAGAAATGAAAGTTTCCCCATTTTTCTATTTATTGTTGCATAAGTGAGTCATGGAGATCTCATGTTCAATGTTGTAAGAGAAATGGGTGGCAAATTTCTCCTCAAGCTCATTAAAAGATTATATACCCATGGGTAGGTGTGAGAACCATTCTATAGTTTGACCTCCAAGACTGTGAAGAAAGAGGCGCATAAGATATGTGTCATTATGTGAGACCTCAAATCAAGCGAGATAGAATTCTCTAAGAAGGTCTTTTGGGTCTCCTTTTCCTTTGTATTTATCAAATTTGGGAATAGTGAAGTTGTGAGGAAATGGGATCATGGGTAAGGACCGATAAATGGATAAGGACAAACTTCTTCCAAAGAAAAGGTTTTCTTGGTGCAGCCAAATGTAAGATCAGATAGTTGTTGTTAAACCTCCACAAGTTTTATCTCCATAGTTGTGGGAGGGTTTGGAAACATCTCCTGTTGTCCAAGAGGTTGTTGTTGTTGCTCATATGGAAGATTGTAGTGGAAGCCATGGGCATTGGTGTTATAAGGGTCGTATGATTGGTTAGGGTCATATGTGTTGTTTGTTGGGTTTGGATTGGGTTGGTTTTGGGTGTTTTGATTTTGGGGAGGTGGGGGTGGTGATAGGTAAGAATGTAGGCTTTGTGATGGTTGTAGATAAGAGTTATGTTGTTGGTGTTGCGGAGGTGGTGTGAAGAAAGAATTTGGTGGAGGAAAGCTAAAGTTTGTTGGGTTTGGTTGCAATGGTGGAACTTAGCTTTGGGAAGTTTGGTTTTGGGAATGTTGCGAGTTGAGATAAGTGTGGGTTAGGTTGAGAGTGGAATATCGTTGTGGTGGAGGGACAGAGGTAGATGTGTTTTGTGATGGTGGAGGTTGATTGAGATATGTGTTGAAAAAATTAAGTGTAGATGATCGTTGTGGCAGAGGGACATAGGTAGATGTGTTTTGTGATGGTTGGGGTTGACAAAGATGGGGATATGTATGATGGAGTGTAGAAGAATGTTGTGGTGTAGGGACATAGGTGGTGTTGATGTTTTGTGATGGTTGGCGTTGAATGACACTGTTTGAGTTAATGATATGGAGAGTTGATGATGTTGGGGGTGGTGTTTATTGAGACCCTTGTTGCATGGCTACATAAGTGTTTCCCAGATTGTAATTTGGTGGGAAACCTTCTCGTGATGGGGTAGCCAATGTTCCACTTGCGATTGGTGTGCGTATTTTAGGAGTTTGTTGTGTGTTTGATTGAGCTATAGCAGCTTGTTTGGCTAGTTCTACTTGATGTTGGAGAGTCTCTTGTTCATGTTTGTAGATCTCCATAGGAGTCAGGAGTGGTGATATGGGTCTCTTTGCTGTTGGATTTTGATAAAGGGGATTCTCGTATTGTGTAATTGCTGTCCCTTGTAAGCTTTGTTTTGGTATGGGTGTGATCACAGTTGACATGGTTTGGATCGCAGTTATGGTGTCATGGGTTTTATTTGGCTCTTTGAGATTGGATAGATCAAAATCTTGAGGTAATTTGGCTCCTTCCTCTTCTAATAAGAGAAGGAAATGATCTTGGTTTTCACTAAGGATTTTGTCAAAGGTGGCCATGGCTCTAGGATATTGTATGATTTCATCAAGGTCATGTCTATCTGCTTGAGAGGATTGACCTTCTTCAAAGTGTCACTCTTCTTGAGATGGGACTTGAACCGTGGTATAACCAGGTGTAGCAAAATCATGAGGCATGCCGATAGTGAATTGAGTTACATCTACCAAAGGTACATTACCTTCTTGAGGATTGTTTGGTTGGTCATGTTGCGGCCTATTTTGTGAGTTGGTTGGTCTTTCCATTGGTGTTTTTGGAGTACCATTTGGAATCATGTTGGATTGGCTTGGTTGAGGTGTATGAGGAGGTGATTTGCGCTTCCTTGGGACAATTTGTTTAGCCTTCATAGTTTGCTGGAGTCTAGTGGTTACCATGGGATGCACTAGGACAAAATGTGTTGAGCTTTTGCTATGTTTTTTCTGAGGTAGTTTGATGAACAGGTTTTTGGACCAAAGGCACTGTACTGTTTGACCAAAGGCACAAGACTATGTTACCAAAAGTGAGCTACTGTGTTACCAAAGGCCTTTGACTAAGTTGTCAGAGGCGAGGTACTGTTATACTAAAGTGAGCTATTGTTATACCAAAAGTGAGCTACTGTTATACTAAAGTTGCTGAAGTAGTCTACCAGAGGCAAGGTACTGTTATACTAGAGGCAAGCTACTATTACACCAAAGGTGAGCTGCTGTTATACCAAAGGTGCTGAAGTAGTGTCAGTGATGTTTATAAGGCAAATTTTGAAAGATTTGGATTTGCTTTAACAAGATAAAACACATCAAACAAAGTGGCAAAAAGGACTGACCCAACAGATAGTGTATGTTCGAGGCTCACAAAAAAGCCCAATGTTTCCACGGGTATAAGACAATTGCAAACAATTTCAAGCACTTTTTATCCCTAGAGACAAGGTTTCATTGCAGTAGTTCAGCTCACAACTTAATTCTTCGTCGACCAAATGTCATTTCATAAAGGTGTCAGACATTTGTATCTTTGCGAGAGACGATAGGTGGGGATATCTCATCCTCCCCTCGAAAAGCTCAAGTAGGTCACAAGAGCTTTGTGGCTGAGGGAATACTATATCTTCTCAAGGGAGGAAATGGTGAGCATCTTGAGGGCTTAAATCGATCCCCTTGCATTGATGATTACCGTAACGTTCAGAGGTGGATCGGGTAGCCACTATCTAGATTGGTTCTTAGTAATTTTGAGGGACCAACACCTTATGAGCAATGTGACAAGCTACTAAATGCTTTAACCAATCCTACTAAGTATCAAACACTTCGTATAATGTAAAAATTATTTCCACAAAGTGCTAGTACACCTCTTTTTGATTTGGCACCACAAGGTAAGGCTGATGTAGACAACCAAAAATGACCAAGTCATCACATCACTTGCATTTCATCAAATCTGTCTAATCACCTGCATTTCAACAATTAATTGAATAATCTATTTATTTAATTAATTTCAGTAAAATCAACCTTATTCTTCCAAAATTAAATAATTTTAATTATTTAATTAAATCAAAATTGTCTTCCAAATTTCAAGTCCACTTCAATCAAATAAATTAATTATTTAATTAATTTATCTTTAAATTCTCTCTTATCTACAATTAAATCATTTTCATTGTTTAATTAAATCAAATTGTTCTTCCAAATTTAAATAAATCATGCAAATTTATTTAAATTATCTCAATCCTCTAAAAATAAATAAAATCAAGTATTTTATTTATAATTTTCATATCTTATCTATTCCTCTATCATGCACAATCAATTGAATAAATTTATTAATTTAATTTCAATTATCTTCCAATTCCTCTAAAAATATCATGTTAACTCATGTGCACAATCAGTCTTATTTTTACAACTCTAAAAAAGACAAAACTAAAGTTAAGTTAATTGGCTTTAATTTATCTTATTTTCATCAACTCATGAATTAGAAAAAAAGCATTCCAATTTATGAAATCAAATCTCTATCTTTATCAAAAAAGCAATTATCTTAATAAAAATACCTTTTTGGAGTGATACATGTGGTGTGCACAATCATCATGAGTTATTTGATTTATCTCAACCATTTGTTCTATGGATTTATTTCATCTGTTGATCAATCATGTTTGAAACCTATATAAACCCCCCTCATCTCCTTCACAAATCCTCTTCGATCACTTAATCCCAGGCATCCTTTACAGTGCTTTGAGCATACATCGCATCGTTGAGCATCTTACGATCTTTTGAGCACTTTGAGCACTTACATTCGCTTGTTGCAAACATGGTTTTGCAACATTATTGAGCAATCCACATATCTACAAAGAGAACTATACAATCTAGGTGAAAGCTTTCTTGTTTTTATTTGATTTATTCATTGGTATTGGCTTTGTATTTAGATCGATCTCTTTACGTTATGGGTAATTGAGTTTTTATTATCATTGTTGTGATTTTATGAGGCATGCCGGTAGTGAATTGAGTTACATCTATCAAAGGGATATTACCTTCTTGAGAATTGTTTGGTTGGTCATGTTGTGGCATGTTTTGAGAGTTGGTTGATCTTTCCATTGGTGTTTTTGGAGTACCCTTTGGAGTCATGTTGGATTGGCTCGATTAAGGTGTATGAGGAGGTGATTTGCGCTTCCTTGGGACAACTTGTTTAGCCTTCATAGTTTGTTGGAGTCTAGTGGTTACCATGGGATGCATTAGGATACTTTGTTTGAGATGCTTGTTGGGATTTTGCTGTGTTTCTTTTTGGAAAAGACAATTTTGATGAATAGATTACTGGACCAAACGCGCTTCGATGATATACCAACCGCGCTGCAACGCGCTGCCTAAAAGCCAAGTGCACTGAGATCTTACCAGATGCACTTTATTACCCTACCAAGTGTAATTTAGCACTCCAAAAGTGCTTTGACTGACTACCAAGGGCGCACTGGCATGATGCATCACTTTTGGCTGACCTAAAAACCTAACCTAGACAAAACCCTAAAAGTGACCTACAAATTCAAATGCAAAGAGGTTATCAGGCACTTACCGTTGTCGGTGCTCCCGCTAGTCTCCCGTACGTTCACACCTACTTCGCCCGATGCTTATGTGCTCGGATCGACATTTCTCCACGCTGCAAACTCTCTCTCCACTCAACACTCACAAACTAAGCTAGGAGGCTCCAAGCTCTAATTTTATCAATTTGTAGTGTGCAAATGAGGAATGTGGACCCCTTGGGACCTATTTATAGTGTCCCTTCCCTTTTTATTCCCACCCCATATTTTTTTCTACATTGTCACGCAATCTTCTAGTCGAGCGTTAACCCAGTCCTTCTGTTGCTTCCCTATCTTTCCTCTCGAGGGGGCATACGCTGGGGCAGCTAGCTACACTGGGGCATCAAAATTGTATCATGTCTTCAACAATCGTTTTCTTTGATGCAACGCTGTAAACTGCATTGCATTAAAGAGGGGCAAAATGTAGACACCCAAAAATAACTAAGTCATCACATCACTTGCATTTCATCAAATCTGTCTAATCACCTACATTTCAACAATTAATTGAATAATCTAATTATTTAATTAATTTTATCAAAATCATCAAATTCTTCCAAAACTCCAAAATTTAACATTAATTGAATAAATTGTATTTATTCAATTAATTTCAGCAAAATCAACCATATTCTTCCAAAATTAAATAATTTTAATTATTTAATTAAATCAAAATTGTCTTCCAAATTTCAAGTCCACTTCAATCAAATAAATTAATTTTTTAATTAATTTATCTTTAAATTCTCTTATCTACAATTAAATAATTTTTATTATTTAATTAAATCAAATTGTTCTTGCAAATTTAAATAAATCATGCAAATTTATTTAAATTATCTCAATCCTCTAAAAATAAATAAAATCAAGTATTTTATTTATAATCTTCATATCTTATCTATTCCTCTATCATGCACAATCAATTGAATAAATTTATTTATTTAATTTCAATTATCTTCCAATTCCTCTAAAAATATCATGTTAACTCATGTGCACAATCAGTCTTATTTTTACAACTCTAAAAAAGGCAAAAATAAAGTTAAGTTAATTGGCTTTAATTTATCTTATTTTCATCAACTCATGAATTAGAAAAAAAAAATATTCTAATTTATGAAATCAAATCTATCTTTATCAAAAAAGTAATTATCTTAATAAAAATATCTTTTTGGAGTGACACATGTGGTGTGCACAGTCATCATGAGTTATTTGATTTATCTCAACCATTCGTTCTATGGATTTATTTCATCTGTTGATCGATCATGTTTGAAACCTATATAAACCCCCCCATCTCCTTCACAAATCCTCTTCAATCACTTATTCTCAGGCATCCTTTACAGTGCTTTGAGCATACATCGCATCATTGAGCACCTTACGATCTTTTGACATCGATCTTTTGAGCACTTTGAGCACTTACATTCACTTGTTGCAAACATGGTTTTGCAACATTATTGGGCAATCCACATATCTACAAAGAGAACTATACAATCTAGGTGAAAGCTTTCTTGTTTTTATTTTATTTATTCATTGGTATTGGCTTTTTATTTAGATCGATCTCTTTATGTTATGGGTAATTGAGTTGTTATTATCATTGTTCTGATTTTATTATTCGACCTCTCAATTTTCCTCATACACAGCTGACGTCGGTTAGGATTTGGCTTTCACCTTATCCCTCTTATATAGCGGTTCAAAGGAAAACTCCGCTTAGGGTCGTCCCTTTTGGATGAAGTGCAATCCAAAAGCAAGCTCTTCTAAAGGAATAACTGAAATGTAAGATCAAGCACGTCAAACAAAGGTTCAATTATCTTGTTATAAGAAAAATAAGGTGCAACTAGATTAGGCACACACACGATTGGAGTTGTCAATTGTCCCTTATGAAATTGAAATGTTTAGCATTCATGTCCATTGTCCCTTAGAAAATTGAAGTGTTTTTGCATTCATGTCCATTGTCCCTTAAGAAAGCAATATGTTTCTAAGACTTAGATTGCAAAGATAATTTGTTCAATTGTCCCTTAAAAAAACAATATGTTCCTAAGACCTAAATTGATAGATTTGGAAATTCTTCAAAGCTTGTTCTGCATAAACATGTTAGAAATCCCATTTGCTTTGTTTGAGTGATAAGAAGATGCAACAAGTTGATTAGTTCCACACAAACTCAAAAGTTAGAAAAAATAAATCAATTGACTAAAAGTGCTTTACTGTATTACCAAAGGTGACATACTGTATTGCCAAAAGTGATGCACTGTGTGACCAAAAGTGAGTTGTTGCCAAACCAAAAGTGATCTACTGTGCTACCAGAAGCGTTGTACTGTGCTACCAAAAGCATAGTACTGTGCTACCAAAAGCATAGTACTGTGCTACCAAAAGCGCTCTGCTGCCCCAAATCTAAAAAAAGTGATATTTCGTAAAAAAAGCTAGATCAAAAGATGATTTCATGATTGACTTGAGGATCTGGGATATAATGGATGATAAGATCTGTAACTTGAAATCAAGAACAACTCACAAGATACCACAAAAAATAGGTTAACTCAAAAAATGTTAATACTCCTAAATACATTAGCTTAGATAGTATGAATGATAATTGAAAAACAAATAGATCAGCTTGTCAGTCAATGAAAGATATATATGATGAGTTAGAACCCTGTAAATCATAAAACAAGATCAAAAATTCTAATATACCAGAAGAGCTTTACTGTTATACAAACTGCGCTGCACTGTGGTAACAAAAGCGCGGTACTGTGCTACCAAAGGCGCTATAGTATCGCCCGAAGGCGCTATCCTATTTTGCCACAGGTGCTTCACTATACTACCAAAGGTGCTTTTCTGTGTTAGGTGCGTTGTTCCGTACTGTACTTCAAAAGAATTAATTTCTCAAAGAAATAGAGGGATTAGTGGGTCCCACTGGGTGTGCTAGAATGTGTATGAAGAAAAATTGAGAGGTCGAATGATAAAATCACAAAGCAATGATAATAACTCAATTACCCATAACATAAAGAGATCGATCTAAGTAAAAATCCAATATCAATGAATAAATCAATATAAAACAAGAAAGACTTCACCTAGATTGTATAGTTCTCTTTGTATGAATGTAAATTGCTCAATAACGTTGTGAAACCATGTTTGCAACAAGCGGATGTAGGTTGTGTTCGTGCTCAAAAGATCAATGTGCTCAACGATGTGATGAATGCTTAATTCATTGTATGAATGCCTAAGAATAAATGATCGAAGAGGATTTGTTATGGAGATGAGGGGGTTTATATAGGTTTCAATAAAGATCGATCATCGGTCCAGATAATTCAATGGAATTAACGGATGAGATAAATCTAGAATTCATGATGAATGTGGACCTGACAAGTGACACAAAAAGCTATTTTTGTTTGAGTTAATTACTTTTTGATAATAGAAAGGATTTGCTTTCATAAATTAGAATGTTTTTTTTCTAATTTAAGAGTTGTTGATAAAAAACAAGATTGATTAAGTCAATTAACTCAACTTGTAATTTACTTTTTGCATGATTTGAGATAAATTAAATAATAAATTATTTAATTTTGTGTGCATGATGAACAAGATTTATTTTTAGAGGAATTGGAAGATAAAAAAAGTAAATTAAATATATAAAATTTATTTAATTGTTTGTGCAAGATTAGAGGAATAAATAAAATATTTGATTATATTTTATTTTTAGAGATTGAGATAATTTAAATAAATTTGCATGATTTATTTAAATTTGGAGGAATAATTGATTAATTAAATAATAAAAATTATTTAATTGTGGATAAGAGAGAATTTGATGAATTAATTAAATAATGGGATTTATTTAATTAATGTGGACTTGAAATTTGAAAAAGGATAATGATTTAATTAAATAATTGAAATGATTTAATTTGGAAGAATAAAGTTGATTTTGATGAAATTAATTAAATAAAGAGGATTTATTTAATTAATGTTGAATTTAGGAGATTTGGAAGAATTTGATGATTTTGATGAAATTAATTAAATAATTAGATTATTTAATTAATGTTGAAATGCAGGTGATTAGATAGATTTGATGAAATGCAAGTAATTCAAAGACATGGTCATTTTTGGGTGTCTACAACATGTTGTTGCAATATACTCTGCTTCTGCAGTTGACAAAGATATTGAATTTTGTTTCTTGCTCAGCCATGAGACTAATCTAGTACCCAAGAAGAAGGCACATCCACTTGTACTCTTTCTGTCATCAACATCTTTGGCCCAATCTGCATCTGTATAAGCACTGAGAGTGAAATCATTGTCCTCTGGATACCATAAGCCATGATCTGGAGTACCTTTTAAATACTTTAGGATTCTCTTAATTTCCATCACATGTGATTCTCTTGGATCAGCTTGAAACCTTGCAACAAGACAAGTTGCATGCATAATATCAGGTCTGGTTTGAGTTAAATAAAGCAATCCTCCAATCATGGATCTGTATTTTTTATGATCAGCCTTAGGTGATTCATCAATTTTGCTCAACTTGCAACTAGTCACCATCAGAGTACATACTGGTTTAGGGTCTTCCATCCCAAACTTCTTCAAAAACTCTTTCACATACTTAGAATGAGATATGAAGATTCCTTTATCTAATTGATTAATTTGTAGACCCAAAAAGAAATTCATTTCACCAAACATGGACATTTCAAATTCACTTTTCATCTCACTGGCAAACTTTATGCACATACCTTCATTTCCTCCAAAGATAATGTCATCAACAAAGACTTCAACAATCAAGATCTGATCATCATTGATTTTAAAATATAGATTGTTATCTGCAGTACCTTTACTAAATCCTAATTGCAATAAATACCTATCTAACCTTGCATACCAGGCTCTAGGAGCTTGTTTGAGTCCATACAATGCTTTCTTCAACCTGCATACCATATCACCTTGATTTGACAATTGGAATCCCTCTGGTTGCTCAATGTATACTTCTTCTTCTAACTCACCATTCAGGAATGTAGATTTCACATCCATCTGATATACCTTAAAATCTTTGTGAGCTGCAAATGCCAGAAACATTCTGATTAATTCAATCTAAGCTACTGGGGCAAAAGACTTTTCAAAATCTATCCCTTTAATTTGATAATATCCTTTGCACGCAAGTCTTGCTTTATTCCTTACAACTTCTCCATTTTCATTCAGCTTGTTCCTGAAGACCCATTTAGTTCCAATAACATTTTTGTTAGCGGGTCTAGGAACTAATTCCTAAGTTTCATTCTTCTCTATCTGCAATAGTTCTTCCTCCATTGCTTTTACCCAATTTTCATCATTACATGCTTCATTCACAGTATTTGGTTCAACCTTTGAAAGCAAACAGTAATTTACTTGTTCCTCTGCAGCTTTTCTCCTTGTTAGCACACCTTTGTTTTTTTCACCTATAATCTGATCTTCAGAATGATTGATCCTTACATACCTGGGAGTCTTGACAACACTTTCCAGAGACTCTTCTTCATCTTGACTGTCTTCTTGCTCATATTTTTCTTCATTCATTATAGTCACAGGTTCATCCGATTCATAGTAATTCAGGTTTGATATCTTTTCCTTGCCTTCATCTACCTTCAAATTTGCACTTTCAACAATCTTTTTGAGCCTTTTGTTGTAGCACCGGTAGGCCTTACTCTTGGTAGAGTATCCAAAGAAAATCCCTTCATCACTCCTTGCATCAAACTTTCCTAGGTCTTCATCTCTCTTGATATAGCATTTGCTTCCAAAGATTTTGAAATATTTTACTGTAGGAATTTTTCCATACCACAATTCAGAAGGAGTTTGAGTACCATTACCTTTCACTTAAACTCTATTTTGAATGTAGACAGTAGTATGAATAGCCTCTTTCCAAAAGACTTTTGGCAGATCTACTTCCTTCATCATTGTCCTAGAAGCCTCTTGAACTATCCTATTTTTCCTTTCCACAACTCCATTTTGCTGAGGCATCCTAAGTGTAGACATCTGTCTTTTTATCCCATGCTCTTCACAGAAAATGTTGAATTCATTTGATGTGAATTCACCTCCTCTATCAGATCTCAAGCATTCGATTTTTTAATTCTATTTCATTCTCAATCATTGCCTTGAAAGATTTAAACTTCTCTAGGGCTTCTGATTTGTCTCTTAGAAAAGTAACCCAAGTCATTCTAGAATAATCATCAATAAGCGACATAAAGTATATGTCACCTTGTAGACTTCTCACCCTTGTAGAACCACAGAGATCTGTATGCACTAGATGTAGCAAACCGGTAGAGAATTGCTCTTTGCTCTTGAAACTTGTTATTGTCTGCTTCCCTAACTAACATTCCTTGCAGATTGTATTGGATGGTTTCAAAAGTTTTGGTAAATCTCTCACAATCTGACATGAACTTATCTTTACCAGATAATCAAAGTTTATATGACACATCCTTCTATGCCACAACCAATTTTGATTTGCCTAAGCCAATAAAAAATAATCATTAGTTCCTCTTAATTGGTAGATGTTACCTTTTGTCTTCTTACTGGTAGCAATCACAATTCTGGAGCTTTCTATGATCTTGCACCCATTATCTTTGAATCTCAAATTATATCCTTTGTCACACATCTGACCAACACTCAAAAGATTATGCTTCAAACCATTCACATATAGGACATTGTCAGTATTAGGTTTTCCATCAAATGAAATAGATCCTTTTCCACAAATCTTACGAGTTGCATTATCTCCAAACCTAACCAGTCCTCCATCACACTTTTCCAAACTTACAAACTTACTTTTGTCACCGATCATGTGATGTGAGTATCCACTATCAATAATCCATTCATCCTTATTCTTCTCAACCTGAATAGCCAAAGCACTTTCTTCTACTAGTTTTTCTTCCTTCACACAGCTAGCAGAATTAGTAGACATAGGATCTTTTTTAATAGCAATAAACAGGCATTCATTTGCACTAGCACTAGCATCATCATTCACTCCTTTATCATCAAAATCTCTAACATAGTAACATTTCTTTGGAACTCTAGGCCTGCTCTCATATCTTTTCTTGTTTCTTTCAATTTTTTCAAGACATCTGGAAGCATAATGTCCTACTTTGCCACAAGAGAAACACTTGAAAGGTGATTTACCTTTGAACTTATCGGAACCTCTTTGCAACCTGTCAACAAAGTTAGCTTCAATTTCATCAGAGTCATCATCCGCTTTATATTTCTCATCTCTAGAATTTTTTTTTTGAAGTACTAGCTTTAAAAGTTGATTCAACTTTTGGCAAGGCATCACCAAATTATCTCATCTCAAAGGCTATAAGCTTTCCAAGTAACTGATCTCTGTCAATAGTTTTTATAGTCATAAATTCTTCAATAGAAGCTACCTTGTGGCTATAGGACTTTGGTAGTGATCTGAGAATTTTCATCACAATTTCCTTATCACTGAGAGTTTTTCTCATAACTTTTATTCTAGTGATGAGTTCATCAACTCTTTGCATAAAGGTTGTTATGTTTTCATCTTCATTCATCTACAAACACTCATACTTCACTTTCAGGCTTTGTAGCTTAGCTTCTCTTATAGAATCATCTCCTTCATATAGATTTTTCAGCTTCTCCCATACCTTGTTTGCAGATTCAAGGTCCACAACTTTTGTCAACACTGAGTCACTTAAGGAACTTAATAGAACATCCTTTGCTTTGACATCCAACTCATATTCTTTGATATCATCCTCAGTTGTCAAGCCACCTTTAGGCATGATAAATTGTTACTGTGTAGCTAGCCATACTTTATAACCAAGACAAAGGAGATGGATTTTCATTCACACCTTCCAAAGAGCATAATTTGTCCCATCAAAATGTGGAGCTTCCTTCTTATAAGACATCCTAGATCTTCCTCAAGCTATTAGGCTTTCTTCTAAGGATCTTGGCTCTAATACCAATTGTTGGACTGCACCAAACAACTGAGGGGGGGGTGAATTAGTTGTCCTAAAACTTTTAACCAGTTATGAACATCAACTTATCAATTACTTATATCTAGATATAACCATGAAAGCATAAAATGAGAAGCTCAAAACAATAACATAATCAACACAGAAGACACTAGATTTTTACGTGGAAAACCCTAAAATGGAAAAACCACTATGGGTGTTAGCCCACATAAATATATAAGTTATATCAATACCAAAAAATAGAGTCTCACTGCCCAAATTGCTCACTGCAAAGAATGACTCACTGCCAAAGAAATGAACTGATTCAACAGCATCTACTCTATGCTAGGGTTCAGTTCCATTAAAGCACAATATTATTTCTCTGCTCTGCTTTTTCACACCTTCACACTTATCTTTTCATCTTCGTAACACACACACTTTTTTGCACTTTCATTACATGATTTTATACAATTCATCAACCTTGGAATGTGCATCAAGGTTGGAATTACATTCATCAACCATTGGAACAATATCCAAGGTCGGCATTATAATTATACATCAAATAGGTCTGTACCTAATACAAATTAAGCTAAGGAAAAGATGTAAAGATGTATACAGATATGCCACACCTTACCTGGGACTCAAACACAATCCCCCACACCACAACACGCTTCTACAAACTTCGATGTATCTCTGCAAATAATGAATTCAACCAGGTCGTCCAAGATTGATGAGAGCACTAGGTCTGCTAAGAACATTCTTCATTCATGATCTAGTTTTCTCTTTGCAAACCAATCCAAATGTAGAAACATGATCAAAAGACATCCACAGGCACATTGTAATCATCAGGAACAACCGCACAATCTCTAACCACTATGTCAAGAAGATTCTTCAAACTGGAGCACAAGAACAACACTGTCAGCCACTGTCATAAGTAAAAGATAGCTTGTGGACCACCAAATCATGAACCATTGTAGTTGAAGGCACTTAACATCATCACAGACTTGATTCCAGAACTGCAGACCAAAATACTTCAATGTAGAGGAATACAGAGCATAACACTTTCTCCCTGTCACCACCAAACATACAAAAAAAATTATTTTCACTCAGGTGAACATAACTCACTCAATTCTTCATACAGGAGGTTCAAACTCAGAATATAACATCTTCAGACAGACTTCTAAATCACTTCCAATCCACAAGTAAAGATATTTATTCTACAGGAAATGTGGAGCATTCTTCTGGACTATTCTTCTTTATGTAATGCACTGTTTCTACCACAATTCACTATTTTTACTGGATGAGCTAATTTTCTCAATATCCTCAACATCTACACGCAAGTAACAAAATGAGGGCACAGTTGACACTAATGACAACACATATGTTGACATCAATGACAACACCAATTAGGCACATACTTGCAACACTTTCATCTATCCAACCAGCTTCTAAAACAATGGAAATCATGCCAAGAAAAATGTTGAATATTAACAATGCTCTAACTAAGGAACAACAAGCTTCCCTAAACATTGTGCTATAGGCACATGCATCAACTTTTAGATAGGATTACAATGACATGAAAGGAATTGATCTAGACTTGTGCATGCATAGGATCTACATAAATGATGGTTTCAAGCCAATAAGGCAGCCACAAAGGAGAACGAATCCTGCCTTACGAGACATAGTTAAAATTGAGCTACAAAAACTCATTGATGCTAGCTTCATTTACCCTATTTCTGACAGCGAATGGGTGTCACCTTTAGTTATTTTCCCTAAGAAAGGAGGAAAGTGGAGGGTATGTATAGATTAGAGGGAACTTAACACAACCACTAGAAAAGATCATTTTTTATTACTTTTCATTGACCAAGTACTTGATTCCCTAGTAAGTAAAAAGTACTTCTCCTTCTTAGATGGTTTTCGTGGCTATAATCAGATAAAAATAGCTCGAGGACCAGGATAAGACCACATTTACATGCCCTTGGGGTACATATGCTTATTTTGTTCTCCCTTTTGGGTTATGCAATGCCCCAACTACTTTCCAAAGGGCAGTGCTAAGTATCTTTTCAAACTATGCTCATGATTCTATGGAAATCTACATGGATGATTTCACGAACTATGGAGACACATTTGAAACAACACTTAGTAATTTGATGAAGGTCTTGAAAAGATGTCAAGAACATAATCTATCATTGAGTCATGAAAAATGATTTATGATGATGACTCAAGGGGTTGTTCTAGGACACTTTATATCTAGTGATGGTATTCAGGTGGATCCCAATAAAATTGAGATAATTTCCACACTTCTTGTACCATAGAAACCAAAAGATGTCAGAAGCTTTCTTGGCCATGCATGCTATTATAGGAGGTTCATTCAGAACTTCAGCAAACTTGCAGCACCTTTGTTTACTCTACTCACAAAAGACATGGAATTTGATTGGACCACAAAATGTCAGCACTCTTTTGACACACTTAAGGTAGCTTTGACAAAAGCACCTATCTCGAGAGGATCAAATTGGACATTGCCTTTCCACATACACACTGATGCTTTTGATTTTGTTGTAGGAGTTGTATTGGGATAGAAAGATGGTAACAAGGAGTATGATATCTATTATATCAGTAAACACTTACAAGGAACATAACTCAATTACACTGTCACAGAAAAAGAGATGTTGATTGTTGTATATGCTATCAACAAGTTTAGGCATTATATCACTGGTTACCAAGTCTTTATCCATATAGATCATACTATAATCAAGTACTTAATGAATATACCTATGGTTGGAGGTAGACTAGTCATATGGTTGCTCTTACTACAGGAGTTTGATATAACAATAGTGGATAAGCTAGGGAAAGATAATGTGGTGGCAAATTTTCTGTCTAGATTGCCTACACATATAGAAGAGGGTTTTGTGGATGACTCTTTTCTAGATGAGAATTTGTTTGCTCTCAATATACAAACACCATGGTTTGTTGATATTGTGAACTACTTGGTAGTAGGGCAGATACCATCACATTTCTCTCCAAGAGAAAGGAGATAGTTAGTGCATAAAATCTTTCCATATTCTTGGATTGTTGGTTATTTATTCTACACTGGTCTAGACCATATTATGAGGAGATGTATAAGATAAGATTAGGTCTTTGACATCCTAAAATCTTGTCATGATGAGCCCTGTGGGGGTCACTTTGTAGCCAAAAGGATAACATTCAAGATCTTAACAATAGGCTATTATTGGCCAACTCTTCATGATGATGCAATTAAGTATACAAGGAGTTGTGATAGATGTCAGAGAATGGGCATACCAACAAGATCAGATGAGATGCCTTTGCAGCCATAGATGGCACTCACACCATTTGACAAATGGGGGCTAGATTTCATTGGGCCAATTTCACTGGCTTCTAATAATAAGGAGTATATTTTAGTTTGCACTAATTATCTGACAAAATGGGTTGAAGTCAAGGCCTTCCAATTTGCCAGAGATGGGAATGTAGCCAAATTCTTGTATGAAGAGATCTTTACTAGGTATGGAGCGTCAAGAGAAATTGTCACTGATGAAGGTCCCTAGTTTACTTCTAAACTCATTTCCACACTAGTTAAATAATATGAAGTCAGACATAAAAAATCAATACCTTATCACCCCTAGACCAATGGGTAGGCAGAAGTTACAAACAAAGAAATTAAGAATATTCTGACCAAACCAATGAACATTCATAGGAAGGACTAGGCATCCAGACTACCAAAGGCAGTATGGGCATACAAAACCACATGGCAAAAAATTGGTTTCACACCTTATGAGTTAGTTTACAATAAAACAACATTTTTACCGATATAATTTGAATATAAGACACTAAGGTCTGCACTAGAACATGACATGGATCTAACAACAATACAACAGGAAAGACTCCATATTCTCAATGGGTTAGATGAGATTAGAATGGTAGCTATGCACCACACAAAGATAGTTCAAAAGCAGAGAGCCAAATGGCATGATCAATTCATCAAGAATAAAGAATTCCATGTGGGTGGCTGGGCTCTATTATATGATTCCAAGTACAAGGATCATAAGGGCAAATTGTAATCAAGATGGTTAGGACCTTATGAAATACAATAGAACTTTCCCAATGGAGCTGTTAAACTACAGACCATAGATGAGGTCAAGTTTTCACTATTGGTTAATGGCCACAGATTAAAGCTCTATACTAGGCCAGCAACCAAAGATGATTTTCTAAACCAGTGCTCTATTCCTACCCATGAATCAAATATTGTTATATTAACACCAAGCAATAACATGGAAGAAGACCCTACCGGTTATCAAAGTGACTCAGTAGGTGAGCTACACATCTCACTTCCTGAGGTCACTTAGGTATAATTTCTTTCCCTTCCCCACATGCACACACAGCACCGATGCAACAATCTTCACAGAGTTGTTTCAATAAGCCGTAGGGACCTGTAGAAGGCAACACACTCCACATTGCCACAATACACATTGGGACCTGTTGAAAAAGGAACATGCAACAACTATCGGTCCACTCACATGCAACAACTATCTGTCAGCTCATTCAAATTTCGTGCCATGCACTCCACTTTTCAAGTGCATGTAGTCGTCATTCGTCACCTCACTACATGTAAGCTACCTCAGCTGGTTCACACATGCCAGAATGTCATTTCTACCATTCCTCATAATAATGAGTTCTATCCAATCCAACTTATGTTGCAGACACATTTTCCAATGCTCCACTCACATGAAGTCCAATTCACTTCATTCCAACAGGTACAAATATTAACTTTCCTTTATTTAACATAGATATTTCAATGCTTCCATATGTGCTCGCATTTAATAATACAAAATTCTCATTCATAATCTTATATCCATATACTATCATCCTTCTCTTCACCGTACAAAGCCTTGAATTGAGGTCACATCGAGATTTTAGTTGGCGGGAGGGATAGTGTTTTGGCTCAAAATAATGATTGTTTTCCATTAAAAGTTACACAACACAGATAATACAACCTTTTCTTCCTTTGCCTTCTTATGTCTATGACCTTTTGTCTACTAAACTTCCCACAATTCCAAGTCAGATCAAGCTCGTTTGTTAGTTTAGGCTGGTGTGAGTTGATGCATACAGGTATAATATAGCAATGGAATATACCAAGGGTTATTGGAAGTGCAAGGTTAATGAAATTAAAAGTGCAAGCAGATACAATAGAGGGTTACTAGAAGGGTTGTGAAGAATTTGAATTTGAAGTTCAATTTGGCAACATGGGAGGAGACCTCATTAGATGAGAACCTACAATGCATGATGTGGTACTGGGAGACCAGTTAACCTTGTCAATCCTTACACAAGCAAGATGGATTGACTATTTTCTGAGGCTCACAAAATACAATGAAGGTATGACGAGGCAATTTGCAGCCTCACTCTACCATGATGAAGCCACTATAAAAGGTTTGATAGTGGATGCTTTGAAAGCAGCAATTGCTGAGGTATCTGGTTTACCTAGAAATGGTGAAGAGTTCCCTATCAAGGCAGATGCAATAGCTGCAAGAGATGAATTCAGTGAGGCAGGGGAGCAACTGGAATCTGTGCATCACAAGGTACTAAAAGACTATCACTTCCAAAATTATGGGCTTCTTGTGTTGTTCATGTTATCAAGTACCTTACTTGTGATGGTAGGCATCCCATGTTATACACTATGCATTTTAAATTGTTAAGTCATCTTCACCATACTAGAGTATTCAATGTGTCAAATTCCCTGTATAATTTCTTAAAGAGAATGATATATGAATATCAGAGGAAGTCAAATAAATTAGCATTATCCCATGATTGTTTGGTCACTCTATTAGTAAAGAGAAGCCTTAGGATGCCGTATCCACATGTGCCTTGGAAGAGATTCTTGAAATGCAAAAACATTAATGACATCTTTAATGAGCCAGTAGCACCAGAGAATGTAGAGTCACCTACTGCATCCTTGAGAGAAAACCCCATTTCACCTGCTGCTTCACCTACTCACAGCATGGAAGAAATAAGAGAACAAGATGTGCCAATTTTGCCACATGTAGCATCTAACCAACCTATAATGGAAGAAGTGAATCAAACCCCAGTGGAAGAGGCAAATCAGACCCCATCCTCTAGTAAGACACCTAGCACCAAAACACCAAGAACCAGGAAGAAGAAGGGTGGTTCTTCTTCTAAACCTGCAAAAAGGTCAAAAGAGAAATCCACACCATTAAGGCATTCACACTGCCCTAAGAAGAAAGGTGTTATGAGAGGCATTGTTGAGAAGCCTAGAAAAGAGGAAGAGGATGTTGTAGCAGTAGAAACTGACCATGAACCAGAAGTCAATATGACTAAGAATGTACAATTCCCTATCAAAAGGAAATGGTATGTGTCTACTACCTCTGAATCTGAATTAGAGGACATTTTTATTGCTAAGAAAACTAGGAAAAGAACCCTATACAACCTTGACAATGAGGGTTATGAGTCCACAAGGGGTGGTGATGGATAGCCTTCAAGGGGTAAGGAGTTATTGATTGAAGAAAGGAATATAAGAAGAGAACTATAGGAAGCCTTTGAGAGAATAAAGTAGCTGGAAGAATTGGTCAAAACTTATGAGCAGAAGGATAAAGAAAGAGAATCAAAGATACAAGAGTTGGAAGAAAAAGTTAACACTTATGATCAAGGGTCAAACTAGACATCCTTCTAGAGCTAGCCATAGTAGTTGCAAGAAATAAGGAATTAGTGGTTGAAGAGAAAAGACTCCCTATTGTAAAATCCCCAACTTGTCATACAGTTGTGTCCCTAGGATATTAGCTATGGAAGGTTACTCATGATTTCTCTAAAAAAAAAGAGTGGAAGAGAGAAAAAGAAGCCATGATTGCAAAACACACTAAGGCATTAGAAAGGAAAGATATTGAGTTGGGAAGCCTAGCAGTCATAATGGAGGAAATAGCAGACAAAGCTACTTAGATTGTCAAATGTAGACCCCCAGCTAGGACCTATGCCCATTTTTTGCAGGAGAAATTTTTTAGTTACCAGTTTAGTAAATTGATCTGTAATAAACCAGTTGCAATGAGTGGAAGAATGACCTTCCTAAAAGTTTTTGCTGCTGCCACACCTGAAGAGCAAGACTAGCTATGTGAGTTTTACTTACATAATTATGTTGTATCTGAGCATACTGAATGAAATCCATTGATTTATGGGCAGGATTTACAGGTGAGAGCACTGGCCTCTTACTTTAGGAATGAGAAATTGAGAGAGAAAATCATGCAAGCTTACACAGAGAGAAAAATCCATTGCCATCCCAATCAGAAGAGAATCTAAAATCCTTGAATCAATCGTTGCAGAATGGAGATAGCTCTTGGAACACAAAGGTTTGGGAAGGAAGATCATGAATTTAAGGCTACATGATTATGATAGGATTCAACATTTAACAGTTGGGCTCATTCATCACTCTCATCAGCATGTATAGGATAGGTGGAACAATTTGACTCCAGAGTTACAAAAGAAAGAACACCACTATGTTCATAACTTCATGGCTATGTTTGAAAGGGTCAGGAAATACATGGACATTGCCAAGGGACAAGGACTGAGCTGGATACCACTTACTTTCCAACCCCCTTATACTTCTATATCTAGTGCCATATTGGACTGGGAAGAGGAGTGCAGAGTGTGAGAAAGCAGAGGTCTCCAGAATGAACAAGTTGGCACACAATAATGGCTTTTATTTGGAGCAGATAAAGGGAGTAGGTACTGTTGCAGGTTTCAGGGAGACACCTTGCATTTTAACCTACAACCTTAGTTGATTTTCTTGAGGACAAGCAAATGGATAGTTGCCTAGTTATTAGCCTATTTTGTTATAGTTTTATGCAAGTTGAAAGGCATTTCCAGACATTATTTTAAGCATATTTCTATATTATGTTATCCCTTATGATCATTATGCAGACTTGAACTTGTTTTATTAAGTATATGGAGATATAATTATAATATGATGAAAATTGTATGTTATATGTGGGAATGTATGGATTGTAGAGAATGTTTGTGTTGATTATGGTTGTTAGTATTTTGTACATGTTTATGGACTAACCCCTGTAGCTAAAGAAGAGGATTGTAACCTGCAGCAACTGCAAGGTGTAGCCCGTAGCCACAGCATTTCCAGGCAACAGAGCAGGGAAGGTTCCAAACTCAACTAAGTGCAGCAACTGCGGCATGAGGACACTTGATGGAGATAATCACACATCGTGATGGTAATCAATAAAGATTGAAATCTTGAAGGATTCTATTGCAACTAGAAGACCAACGGGACTAATTAAACTAGTCTACATTCCCCTGTTTCAACAAAGAGTTCTAATTTTATTAGGACACTTCTTTCCTTCTTTTTCAATTATTGTTGTTAACATTCATTACACTTTGCTTCATACAGAGTGGTGTATTATGTTTACCGTTAAGAGACCTATTTCAATAAACTGCCTCGTGCCTATATGTATGGCCCAGTGGTCGAGGTAGAAGTTAGTTAGTTAAGTTCAGTTTGAATAGTTTTTGTTCTATCGCAAATATAGCTATTTGAATCTTTTCCAGATTATGTAGACAATGTTATTATTTTGATTATGAGTTATGGATACTAGAGTTTAGCAAGATTTTATGTGATTTGAAAGGATTGTGTAATGAATGATTTGGAATCAATATGACTGTGTTCGTCTAGAGAACTAGATTTGAGTTAAAAGCAGTGAGGCAGACACCTAAGCAAAGGCCACTCAAGATAATTGTCCTTTAGTTTACTTCTTGCATATTATTATTGTTGCAGAAGCTATTTCATGAATGCAAGATCAATTAGATTCTTAATTTGTTTTAGTTCATTTGACTTGTGATACTTCAGAGGATAGGATAAGTTATTAGTACCAAGCTAATTCTTAGAATTCATTCCTTTACAGTCATTGTTATTGATGGTTTGAAATATTTACCTCTTTTTATGTTGTTTTTATATGATTTTAGAACTTTTCCATATGATCCTCAAGACACTTTACCAACATCACCATCATTATATGTTGTCTTTTTATATACTTTGTAAGACTTTGAATCTATATTATTAATATGGAATATGGGGATGATATTATCAATTGAATGATTTAAATATGAGTATGCATGCAATATAGATGGAATCCTATGGTTTAATTATGAAGGTTATTTGTGTGCATATGTTTTGTGAATTAACCCCTATGCAGCAAGAACATAGCATCAAGGAAATGAGCATTTGCAGCGAGTTGCAAGACAGGAGAATTAAAGGAAGTGAAGTTAGGACGCCAAAAGTGTAGGTAGCTTGAGGATGAATGTGAACCATCATGGACTAGAATAAATGCAGAAGAAGTAGACTTGTTTCAAATGTAGCTTATGTGTGTTCTTCATGTGAGGTATTGCATAAGAGTTCTTGTTTGAATAGGACTCTCCTTCCTCAGTTCAGTTAGATTAATAAATCGATCTTAAAACCTGTATCCTAGTATCTAGGAATGGATTGAATGAAGTTAGTTGGTAGTTGCATCAAACTCTCTTGTTTCTGTATAAGTTAGGAGGGGTGAGTTTGATGTCGAGAGAGTTACTTTATTTTCCAGTTACTTAGTTGTTGCTCTATTTTTTTCTATTGGAAGATCCAGACATGTTTTAAATAATGTCATTATTGAATATAATTTGAAAGAGATTTTGTTTATGATATGAAATGAATGGAACTATGTGTTATGAGGATGCATGAGAATCTGAATTAGATTTGATTTCCAGTTAAGTGAGTCAGTCCCCTGAGTTGGCCACTTAAGGTACTGATCCTCACTTCATTTATTTTCTCATTCCTTTACGCATTCTTATTAAATCTATTTTCTATTAGCTTATAAATACATTACGAGTCAATTAGAATACTTTGATTGTCAAATTACAATAGTATGGTTCATGAACAAATGCATGCTTTGTCTACTTTAAGCCCTTCGGAGGTTAGCATTAGCTCTCTTATCATTTTGAATGTTTTGGATTAGTTCTATAATTTTATGTTGTTAATAGTTATCTGCAGCTTATGCTGAAGGTACCCATAGCCACTAGATTCTATAACCATTTTTACTGTTTTTGCATTTCTATGAATTCCAGCAAAGTAAGTAGGTTTAGATAAGATAGTTTAGAAATAATATGAGCCCTGAAGGCACATAGAGTGTAGTACCATCATAAGCTTACGCTCCTTGGTTGATAATTTAATGTAGGAAGTACAATGATAGAGTGGACTGTTCATATAGGTTTACCCTTGAATTATGTTAAGTCTACAATGCATTAGTTTTCCTCTACATTTTTGGCGCCGTTGCCAAGGATGGAGCTACCTTCATAGGCTCATTTTACATGCTTTTGTAGTTTAAATTTTGATTCTAGCATTAGGGTTGATAGATTCACTTTTCAGGAAACACCAGAATTTATACTAACATTGTGCAGGACCGCTGGAATATAAAGCCAAATTCACTATATGTGGAGGCAGAGAGACAAACGAGGCAGATTCCTCCCTTTAAATTTTTAGGATAGAGAAGACCCAACTGACTTTATCAACTATACAGTAGAAAGTGTTGAGGAGGAAGAACTTGTTCTTACATTTTCATCAACACCTTCTACATCTTCATCAATTTCTTCCAGAACTACAGAAGGGACCTTTAGAACCATGGAAGATGCTGCGGTGGAGGATCCACCAGAGCAAGCAACGTTTGAGTTTCTTATCACTGATCAGGAGAGGGCTACAGTGCTGAAAAATATTCCACCATCAGCATTACCAGTCTTTTATGGCCTAGTGATAGAGGACCCAGATACATTTTTGTTTGAGTTTGATATCCTGTGTAGGAGCTATGGCTACACCTCATATGCTCACAGGTTGAAACTCTTTCCTACCTCCCTCAAGGATGCAGGCTTAACATGGTTTATGGGACTAGGAAAAGATGCCATTCCAAACTGGGATACAATGAAGGAGAAATTCTTGGAGAAATACCAAGATTACTATCGAGGACATGACAGGAGGAGAGATGACATTTTTGGGATGTCACAAAAAGAGGAGGAGCCACTAGAAGATTATGTTGTAAGATTCTATTTTTCTTTAAAGAAGAACACCCAAAACAGATTGTCTGAAGAATCATTAAAACTAGTTTTCCTGAGAGGAGTTAAGGATGATTGCATGGATGCTTTAAATCTCATTGGGAAAGGTGATATCTCTCAGCTACCTTTTGAGTCAATTTGTAAAGTTTGTCAAAATTATTCAAGAACTTTTACTAGACGACCAAGAGGAGAAAGGACATCAATTACAAACAAAGCAACCAATGGAGTTTCAAGAGTGGAAATCAGTAACTTGCTTTCCAACATGAAGGACATAATCAACCATATGGCTACACATCTTGACACTCTTCACATCAAGAAGAAACAAGAAGAAGTTGATGCAATGCTTACTAAGTACTATCCCAGTTGTAGGTAAAGGAAGGCCAATTGTAAATGCAAAAGGGTGGCAAGCATCCAACAAGAGAAGGTTGAAAGGCCAAAATTTCAGCCATTTGAAGGAGAGGATGGACAATTATTCTTCATAGATCAAAGGAGACCATGGCAACAAAGACAAGGCATGCCCTCTAATCCACTAAATTTGAGTTCACCCTTTCCTACTGCAAACCAAAATTTCTCTGCTTGGAACACTCAGCCATGGCCTAGTAATCAAAATCTATGGTAAAACCCACAATGGCTTACTCCACAACCTAGTTGGATCCAACAACAACCAAACCCATGACCCCAACAAGGTTTTCAAGGTTCAAACTATAATCCCTAGTGGCCTACATAGCAACCTCAATGGCAACCTCAATGGAACAAGAAGCAACAGTGGCAGTAAAATGCAAAATCTCAACCACAACAGCCAGCCATAATGCCTCCATCAGCACCTCAAAATCCACCTCCTAGACCTACCCAAATCCTTGCCCAACTTACACCTAATCCTAACAATAATCTTGTTCAACAGGCTTATACTAATGAGGTGATGCAATACCCCACCTATGGGGTAGATGTGAGTAATGTTCATCTCAGATTAGGGAAGCAACTTGTGGGCCCTTCATCTCCCCAAATTATAGAACTTGAAGATGAAGAACCCACAGAGGAAGCCACAGATAAACCACCTTTGGAACCTAAATCAACTCAGGGCCCTCAAATCATTTCAAATCCTAAGCCTCCTTTCCCTGAACACTTGGCTATCCAGAAACAACCAACACAGTCTGAAACTGACCTTATAGGCCAGTTACAAGATATAAGCATAAAGATTCCCTTAATCCAAGCCATCAAAGATATTCCTATCTATACTAAGACTATCAGATTTGCATAAACAAACCAGGGAGGAAGAGGATACACCCAAAGATAGTTCATGTTTTGGGTAACCTTGTTGACATAATGTTGGGAAATATAATTGTTCCCAAATATACAGATCTAGGAAGTCTAGTAGTGGATGTTAAAATCAATGGGATTCTGATTAAGAATACTCTAATAGATTTAGATGCTACAATTAATGTAATGACTAAGGATACAATGCAGACAATCCAGTTGAACAACCTTAGGCCTACTCAGATAGTCTTACAATTAGCTGATAGGTCTACAGTTAAACCTGAAGGAGTCATTGAGGATTTGGTAATTGCATTAGATTATTGGGAATACCCTGTTGATTTCATAGTCCTATAACCCAAGGTTAATCTCATTGGTTATCCTCTTATACTAGGCAAACCATGGCTTGCCACAACAGATGCATTTATAGGTTGCAAGTCAGGTAACATGATCATATCCAATGGGACTGTGACTAAGAAATTGGTTTTATATCCACCAGCCCAACCATACCATTAGCTTGAGCAAACCAGTTGGCCTACCCTAGAAGATGAGGACAACTATTTCTTGCAAACCTTGATGGCTATTGAACGCAACTCCTTACTGGATATTCAGGATGAAGATGAGTTGATCGCTCACATTATACAAAATGACTGCAGAAGGCACCACCAGCAGCAAGACTATTTATCTTGCTTGCAAGATCCCTTAGGAAGCATAATACCAACCAGTTCCTCAGAGGAGGTATCTCAATTATCTATTACTTTGTTACCCCAGCAATTCTTGCCAGTAATACCTAGCCTTGATTTGTCCTCTTTGCAAGAAATGTCTAAACCATTAGAAATCAAGCCAGGAAAGATGTTGACTATTAATAATGCATTGACTGATGAGCAGCAGCAATCCCTACAGGCAGTATTACAAACCCACTCAGCAGCATTTGCATGAGATTACAGTGATATGAAAGGCATAAATCCTTCTTTGTGTATGCATAAAATTTACATTGATGATGGCCACAGACCTATCAAACAGTAGCAACAATGCATGAACCCTGCTCTCAGAGAGATAGTGAAAGCGGAACTTCAAAAGCTTTTAGATGCAGGGTTTATATACCCCATTTCAAACAGTGAATGGGTTTCACCATTGGTCATAGTTCCTAAGAAAGGTGGAAGATGGAGAGTTTGTGTTGATTACAAAGAACTAAATGCTGCCACCAGGAAGGATCACTTCCCATTGTCCTTTATCGATCAAGTTCTTGACTCTTTAACAGGGAAGAAATATTTCTCATTTCTTGATGGTTTTAGTGGCTATAACCAAATCAAGGTTGCATCAGAGGATCAAGATAAGACAACATTTACCTACCCTTGGGGGACATATGCATATTTTGTCTTGCCTTTTGGTTTGTGCAACGCTCCAGCCACATTTCAGAGAGCAGTCCTCAATATTTCTTTGATTTTGCCCATAACAGCATGGAAATTTACATCGATGACTTTACCACATATGGTGAAACATATGATGAAGCTTTACACAACTTGGAGAAAGTTTTAAAGAGATGCAAAGAGCACAATCTATCTTTGAGCAATGAAAAATATTTTATGATGATGACACAGGGTATAGTCTTGGGACATTTTATCTCAAGTGCAGGCATACAAGTTGACCCAAAGAAGATTGAAATTATATCTACCCTACCTATTCTATAGAGATAGAAGGATGTAAGGAGCTTCCTTGGACATGCAGGTTATTACATGAGGTTTATTCAAGATTTTACCAAAATTGATACACCTTTGTTTACTCTATTGACAAAGGATGGTGAATTTGAATGGACACCAGATTGTTAGAATTCCTTTGAAAAGCTAAAAGCATCCTTGACACAAGCTCCAGTTCTTAGAGGTCCAAATTGGACACTACCTTTTCACATCCACATAGATGCATTAGACTTTACCATTGGGCAATCCTTGGCCAACAAGAAGGAACTAAAGAGTATGCAATATACTATGTAAGTAAAAATCTACAGGGAGTTGAGTTGAACTACATTGTGATAAAAAAGGAAATGTTGGTAGTTGTTTATGCCATTAACAAATTTAGACACTACATTACTGGTTATAAAGTGTTCATACATACAGATCATACAACAATCAGATATTCGATGAATATGCCAATAGTGGGTGGCAGACTTGTAAGATGGTTGTTGTTATTGCAAGAATTTGACATAATAATTGTTGACAAACCAGGAAAAGCTAATGTAGTTGTTGATTTTCTATCTAGAATGCCTACACAATCATTAGAAGGAGTGGTTGATGACTCTTTTCCTGATGAGCATTTATTTGTTCTAACTATACACACTCCATGGTATGCAGACATAGCTAATTATCTGGTTTCAGGGTAGATTCTAGGTTACTTTTCTCCAATAGAGAAAAGGCAGCTAGTTCATAAATGTTTCCCTTATTCTTGGATTTTTGGTTTCCTATTCTACACTGGTCCAAATAACATTATGAGAAGATGTATCAGAGAAGATGAGGTGTTTGATATATTGAAGGCCTGCCATGATGAACCCTGTGGTAGACATTTTGCAGCCAAAAGGACATCTTTCAAAATATTGACAACAGGATATTACTGGACAACACTTCATAAAGATGTTGTCAAGTATACTAGACGCTGTGATCAGTGTCAAAGGATGGGGAGACCTACAAGAAGTGATGAAATTCCTTTGCAGCCACAAATAGCATTAGCCCCTTTTGATAAGTGGCGTCTAGATTTTGTTGGTCCTATCTCTCCTACTTCAAACAACAAGGAATATATATTGGTATATACTAATTACTTAACGAAATGGGTGGAAGTTAAAGCATTGTAGTTTGCTAGAGATGACAATGTCATAAATTTTTTGTATGAGGAAATATTCACTAGATATGGTGTACCAAGGGAGATAGTGACTAATCAAGGCCCATAATTCACATCAGATTTAATCACCAGACTGGTGGAGGAATATCAGATTAGACACAAGAAGTCCACTCCCTACCATCCTCAGGCTAATGGTCAAGTTGAAGTCACAAACAAAGAGATTGAGAATATATTGACAAAAACAATACAGCTTCACAGAAGAGATTGGGTTTCCAAGTTACCCGAAGCTATTTGGGCATATAGAACTACATGGAAGACAACTACAGGATTCACTCCTTATGAATTGGTTTATGGCAAGACAACAGTCCTGCCTATAGAATTTGAATACAAAACCTTAAGGACAGTAGTGGAATTAGGGATGAATTTGATAGAAGCTCAAAAGGACAGACTACAACATTTGAATGCTCTTGATGAAATCAAATTAGAAGCCATCCACCACACATAGGCTATACAAAAACAAAGAATTAAATGACATGACAAGTATATCAAGACTAAAGAATTCACTTTTGGAGATTGGGCCCTTTTCTATGATTCCACATACAAAGATTTCAAGGGCAAGCTTCAATCTCGGTGGTTGGGACCATATGAGATTAAACAAGTATTCCCTAATGGTGCGGTCCAATTACAAACCATTGATGAGATTTGATTTTCATTGCTAGTAATTGGACACAGGCTGAAACTGTATAAAAAACCACTTTAGAAGGATGATTTTCTCATTTCTCTAGCCACTAAGTATGGTTCTCATGGCACTCTTGATGAAGGTTTTATGACACAAATTGATACACCGTCAGAAGATGATCCACCAATCCTGTCTAGTGATGCAGAGGTTGAGTTGCATGACTCAACCCCTATCATTGAGACTTAATTTTTCTTACTTTATAATTCACACGCACACAACACACTATCCATAGTGACCACAGTTAACTTCAGAGGGACCTATTTTTCACTCTCAAATTGGGACCTGTTACAGTTGGGACCTGACATATTGCATATGTAATTATTTAGTTGGGACCTGTGCTAGAGGCACCCGTAGAAACCTAAATATCTGTAGATGTATTCACTACTTTGGTGATTAGTACACCATTTTCTCGCTCATTCCATATCTTCTAAACATTTCTTCATTCATTTTGAAATAAATCAATTGTTGTTGCAAAAAGTGTCAACTCAAGCTCATGAGTTGTTCATTCCCGCATTGCGAGCTGTCACCTCACATCCATTCTGCCATACCCACCACCTTACCATTCACCTGCATGCATGTCATCCTGCTCATATCAAATAAAATGCCAAGTACGTGTTCTCAAATTCCAAGGTATGCTGATCATTTATTTCCATAATGTGTGTACATAAGGTAACTTTCAATGATTAACTTAGCTTTCTTTCTATATTCATTATTACTTTTTATTTATTTCATGCATGCAAAAATATTTTTCACCATTCCAGTTAATAAATACTCTTCCTTTCATATCAATTGCCATGTGAAGTGAGGTCACTTCACACATTAGTTGGGGGGAGGGGTTTAATTTTACAATTTTCACCATCTTTGTCTTTAGAGACACCAGATAAAACATCCTATTCCATTTTCTAAAAGATAGTAAACCTCCCCTGTTTCACCCAAAATATGAATATGAACTTGTTACCCTGAAGAAGTTACAGTGGAAAGAATAGAAAAGGGTAGTAAACTATAGATTGGTTCTCTTCAAGGTGGTGGAATTGGAGTTTAGCAAAAATTGACACTTCAAGAGGTTGTAGAACACAAAAATAATGGGGGGTTATGTAGATGACGAGAGCCATCTGCACATAAGGAAATATTAGAGGATGTGTTGGTGCTACCACTCTTCACCAAAGTAGGATAGCTCGACTACTTTTTGAAGTTAATAGAATATGATAATGAAATGGAAAAGGAGTTTACAACTACAGTGCAATATGATGAGGCAACGGTCAGGGGATTGGTTGTAGATGCTTCTGAGATGGCCATTACCCAAGTTACAGGATTGCCGCGCATAGGGTCTGAATATCCAACTCATGCTGATGCAGTTGTAACAAGGGAAGAATTTTGTGAGTGAGGAGAGCACCTGGACTCGACAACATAAGGTACAATGAGATTGTCCCTTCCATTCTTTTGGGGAAAATGTGCTTCATATATCATTAAATACATTACCTGTGATGGCTGACATAATTTGTTGTATACTGTGCATTTTAAGTTGCTTAATAATCTACGCCATGATAAGCTAGTCAACATTCCCAATTTCATGTATAATATGTTGAAAAGGATGGTGTCTGAATAGCAGAAAAAGCAAAAAGACACCATGTTGTCCCATCATTGTTTAATAACCTTATTGATAAAGAGAAGCCTAAGAATTCAACACCCACAGGTTGATTAGGAGGCTTTTAAACAATGTGTAGATATCAAAACACTATTGGAAGAACTTGAAGCAGAGGAGGGACCACAACATGATCTTGAACCTGAGATTGAGCCTGAGAAAGAGGGGCCACAAGAGGAAAACACTCTAGAGGATAGGCCAGTGGCAGTAGAGGAAGCCTCGTCTTCTAACCCTAAACCTATGAGAGGCACTGATTCAACACCTATTAAGAAAAATAGAAACAAGAAAAGTGTTGAGAAGCATAGAAGAACTGTGAAGGGAGAAGATGCAGGGGAAAGGAAGAAAAAGAGGAGTAAAAGAAAAGGAAAAATGAAGTCAAATAGGGGACTGCTACTCCCAGGCGCTTAGGAAGGTTGAAGAGGTAGAGTGTGAAGGAAAGAATTGTTGAGGAACAGGGGCAGGAAAAAGGTAAAGGACAGCAGCAACATGATCCAACACCAGTGAATTCAGATTTAGATAAAGGAGGGATTGCCCCTGAAGATGTCTCTGTTGATGCTCGTGAAAATGTTAATGTGTCTGCTAAAAAGAGAAGGTATGTTTCTTCATCTTCTGGTTATGATTCAAAGCATATGTTTATTGCAAAGAAAATAGGAAAGTCAGTTCCTGGTAGTTCTTCTAAGGAAATTTTTGATATAGCTAGGGATGATAATGATGAAGGTCTAAATTTTGAAAAGAAAAAGAATTTTTGGAAGATAGGAACATAAGAAAAGAACTTCAAGAAGCTCTTGATAGGATAAAACACTTGGAAGAGCAGGTGAAAGGATATGAAGAGAAGGACAAAGAAAAGGAGAAAAAAATACAAGAGTTGGAGGAGAGAATTCAAACTTATGGCCATGGAACCAATTTGGATCTATTAGCACAGATGGCTATGAGTAAAATAAAAATTGAAGAAAATGAAGTACTCACTCCACAACCTTAGGTATCAAGGACTCCAATGTATCACACCACTTTGTCTCTGGGTTTTGAATTAATGAAACTCACTCACAAATCCAAACAAGAAAAAGAAAACTGGGAGAAGGAAAAACAGAATCTCAATGCATCAATAGAAGATAAGAATTTGGTGATAAAAAGGTTGCAGGATAAGCTGACAGAGGTAATTGACAGAACCATACAGATCATTGGGTGTAGACCTCCACCTAGGGTATATGCATTATTCCTAAAAGAAAAGTTTCTCAGTTTCCAGTTTAATAGGTTCATTAATAATCAGCCTGCTTTACATTCAAGGCATATTTTTACAGTTATTTTAAAGAAGTTAGTTTAGAGGAGCAAGACCAATTGTGTCAATATTGTTTGCATAACTACTTAATGGAAGAGGATACAAAATGGAACCCTTTAATTTATGTTGGGGATTTGCAGGTTAGGGCACTGTTATCATATTTCAAGCATGAGAAGCTCAGAGGGGAATTGATGGATAAGTATGAGGAACAAGAGAAAGCAGTGGCACTGCAGGTCAGAAGGGAAGCACTGAATCCTGATGTAATCCTTACTCAATGGTTAACACTCCTCTCACACAAAGGTCCAAGAAAAATAATTATGGATTTGAGACTGTGAGATCACAAGAAGATACCACAGTTAGTAGCGCCTATGCTTCAAAATTGTTTAAGGTATGTGCAAGATAGATGGAATAGTCGACTCCAGCATTGCAAAGGAAAGAGCCTCACTCTTTCTATAATTTTATGAACATGTTTGAGGGACTGCGTAAATACATCTAGATTTTAGAACAAACAGGAGTGGGATGGCTGCCACTTTCTTTTCATCCTCCTATTCTCCTTTATCTAGTACCACATTGGACAGGAGAAAAGGGTGACAAATGTAGGAATGTAGAATCAGTCAGGTTGGATAGGCTTGCTTGTTATAATGGTTTTTATCTTAAGCAGGGAGAGGGATTCAGAGAAATAATGGACCTGAGGCAGATTACTTTGCACTACAATCTTCTTCCCTAGATGATTAGTTCAGTGATTTTGCTTGAGGGCAAGCAAAAGGCTAAGTTGGGGGAATGATGGGTTGAAATATTGACCTCTTTTTATGTTGTTTTTATATGCTTTTAGAATTTTTCCATATGATCCTCTAGACACTTTACCAACATCACCATCATTATATGTTGTCTTTTTATATGCTTTGCAAGACTTTGAATCTATATTATTAATATGGAATATGGTGATGATATTATTAATTGACTGATTTAAATATGAGTAAGCATGAATATAGATGGAATCCTATGGTTTAATTATGAAGGTTATTTGTGTGCATATGTTTTGTGAATTAACCCCTATGCAGCAAGAATGTAGCATCAAGGAAATAAGCATTTGCAGTGAGTTGCAGGACAGGAGAATTAAAGGAAGTGAAGTTAGGATGCCAAAAGTGCAGGGAGCTGGAGTATGAATGTGAACCATCATGGACTAGAATAAATGCAAAAGAAGTAGACTTGTTTCAAACGCAGTTTATGTGTGTTCTTCATGCGATCCATTGCATAAGAGTTCTTGTTTGAATAGGACTCTCCTTCCTCTGTTCAGTTAGATTAATAAATCGATCTTAAAACATGTATCCTAGTATCTAGGAATGGATTGATTGAAGTTAGTTGGTAGTTGCATTAAACTCTCCCGTTTCTGTATAAGTTAGGAGGGTTGAGTTCGATGTCGAGAGAGCTACTTTATTTTCTAGTTACTCAGTTGTTGCTCTATTTTTTTCTATTGGAAGATCTAGACATGTTTTAAAGAATGTCATTATTAAATACAATCTGAAAGAGATTTTATTTATGATATGAAATGAATGGAACTATGTGTTATGAGGATGCATGAGAATCTGAATTAGATTTGATTTCCAGTTAAGTGAGTCAGTCCCCTGAGCTGGCCACTCAAGGTACTGATCCTCACTTCATTTATTTTCTCATTCCTTTATACATTCTTATTAAATCTATTTTCCATTAGCTTATAAATACATTATGAGTCAATTAGAATACTTTGATTGTCAAATTACGGTAGTATGGTTCATGAACAAATGCATGATTTGTCTACTTTAAGCCCTCCAGAGGTTAGCATTAGCTCTCTTATCATTTTGAATGTTTTGGATTAGTTTTGTAATTTTTTGTTGTTAACAGTTATCTACAGCTTATGCTGAAGGTACCTGTAGCCACTAGATTCTATAACCATTTTTACTATTTTTACATTTCTATGAATTACAACAAAGTAAGGAGGTTTAGATAAGATAGTTTAGAAAGGATATGACCCCTGAAGGCACATACAGCGCAGTGCCATCATAATCTTATGCTCCTTGGTTGATAATTTAATGTAGGAAGTACAATGATAGAGTGGATTGTTTAAATAGGTTTACCCCTAAATTATGTTAAGTCTGCAATGCATTAGTTTTCCTCTACAGTTACAGTCTTACATTGCAAGTATCTGTAGAAATAGTAGCAGCATTACTATTGCCATTTAGTAGTTTTGATTTATGATATGAGTTAGATAGTTTGATCTTTGAAAGCACATACAGTTCCAGTGCCATAACAAGCTTACTAGCCCTGGTTGATAATTGAATGAAGGTCTTTTCAAGGGTAATAGTGGACTGTTCAGTAGGTTATTCCTTTGAATTGTGTGATTACCACCAAGTTTACTAGACATAGTAAAGACACTACACTAGGGATGTCATCAGGGTGATTAAAAGAGGCTTATCAATAGGTTAAGGGTGATTTTGGCCAACTTATAGGAGTGGGTAGACTCATCTACACTTCAAGCTCAACTATACCTAGGAGGGATATTCCTAGAGGCATGAAATAGAACTCAAACAAATAGACACAACCATGCCCAATGTATACTTGACCCCCAAAGTTGTCACTAGGTCAAGATAAACTAGTTGCACAGGCCTCTGATTAAGCTGATAAGAGTAATCCTACAAAATGAGGATTCTTATGGAATTGTAACTGCATTTAAAACTTGATATATTACTTTAATTTTTAATTGGTTTGGGTGATCACAGGCTTCTTAGACTGGTGCCCATCTAATGGGCTACAGAGGTTCAAGTTCATCAAAGGAAAACACTAAAAAGGGTGTATGAATGCCTATCTGGTTATTTATATGCATAAAAATTAATATCAAACCATGAGAATACTTAGTAATCCAACACCATACAACATTCTTCCATATGTAATACTGAAATGATCATTTACGAAGCTTGAAAATAGATTAAAGACTGTCACATTTATTCAAATCATATTTACAATCATACTACCAAATGTGGTAAGAGAAAACCCTAACTGGATAGAGGCTTCCTAAAAGAACACTTACAACAGTGGAGAAAAACAATGATTGATATCAAGGTTACAATATATTTCACATACACTTATGATAGCTACTTCCTAAAGAACTAACACTAAATAATAGATGAATCCCTAACTACCTTGGATGCTTAGCATTGGTAGAGAGAAATTCTATCCAGAATGACCAACCCTTTAGATGAGTGTCAATCTTCCTTTTATAGCCTTCACAACACATATCTGAGAATGAAATGGGAAGGAAAACCCTCAATAACCCCACCAAATGCAATAAAAACATTAATTTCAACTACCCATTTTGCATTAATGGCAAACTCGGAGGTTGCTGGCACGTTCCCAGGCGGTGGGAGGAACATAGAAGGCAAAACATTCAAGCCCTGACCAATCAGGCTTCCTCCAAGCAATCAACTCTTGAAAAGGTGAAGAAGGAAGCCTTGATCTTCAAAGTCCAAAAGGAACAAAGAGAAACCATTGAGATTCAGAGATTGGGCCTTCACCATACATCATTCATTTTGGAAGAGAAGAAAAGAAACACCTGATCCTGAAACACTTAGGAAAATTTTGAAGCTAGCTGAACTTCGACGATCGAACCTTTCGCCTTCTGCCTGTAAAAAAGGAAGAAAGAGAAGACACCTCCTACTTGATGACACCCACAACACTTGGAAGAATTAAAGCTCTGCTAGACTTCAGACTTCGGTCATCAGGCCCTCATCCTTCCACCTGCCTAAAATAAGACGAAAGACCGCCACTTCAACCTCTAACAATCCACAACACTTAGAAATTTTATGAAGCCTTGGCACACTTCGATGATCGAGCCTTCCTGCTAACACATGCTTGGAAGAAGACTAAAGATCATCACTTTGATCTTTGACAATCCGCAACACTTAGAAAATTTATGAATTATCAAGGCGGTGTTCAGAGCTAATAGGAAAGGTACGACGGAAGATAGAACCCCAAAACTCTGAAGCTCCAAAGCAGGCAAAAAACACAAGGAAAAAGCCAAGAATCTCTTGGACTTAGCTATTTTTTAGGGATTCTTCCTTGCATTTCAAATGGTGAACACTTAGAAACCTTTGGAGGGAACCCATTCAAATTAGTCTCATATTGGATATAAATGATGGGTTCAACAACAAAGGCAAAAAGTAGGGTCTTGATGAATTTAGGGCAAAATAAACCAAGTTGGGAACTAGTTTTTTCAGGTGCTAGCAGATCCTAAACTTTCATTCTTCTTGAGAATGAGAAAAATGTTTGAGACTCATAAAATGTAATCAATAATCTTTGTGAAATACACCTTTAGTATCTTAACCAACTATTTTTTAATCATGAAAGCAACCTTAGGTTTAATGGTCCTAACTTCTATTTAACAAGTTTCACATTAGGCTTCGTGACCAAGTTTTAAACTACCACAAAAGTATCTAGAGTTGACATGTCTAAATATTCCAAGGTAAAGCAATCAACGTATTTAGTCCAAAGCTCTTTGTAGATTTAAATTTCCTCACGGGTTAAGCTACAACCAAGTTTAATCTTACTTGGCTTCTCAAGAGTCCATGTATGTATCTCAATAGTGTCCTCCATGAGGGAAGTGTTGCCTTCTTTTAACTATAGGAGAGTTGTAGGTAATTCTAGAATATCCTAGTTAACCTCTAAAATATCAAGCTCATCCTTGAAATAACTACCAAGATAGGGTATTAGGGAGTATCCCTTATTATAGTGGTTTTTTGGGAGCACATCATAAGGATACAAATACTCTAAAATGGCCTGATAATTACGAGCAAAGTCCTTGGTAGTAGGCTTAAACTTGTCGTCAATATAACATAATATTGTGGAAAGGTCATTTCTCCTCCTAAGAGAATATTTTATATTGTAACCACAAATACTTAATCTTATAATCATGAATGAGGGTAGAACATAGCCAAAGAGGTGCCCATGTACTTGGCCATTTGGTTCTTCTCCCAAGGGATACACTCGATGGAAAAGAAATCAAATAGCTGAATTATTTCTTGAATATCCTCCTTGTAAGTTTTTAAACATTTTGATTTGGTTTGATAAGTTCTTAAAACTTGGTTAATGATCAACTATCAATCCATGAAAACTCTAAGGTTATAAACATCCTGTGCCTAGTGATCGTGACTCCTGAGGAAAGAGCCTCATACTTGGATACATTGTTCATGTGATAGAAATCCAAGTATAAAGAGAAATGAAAGATTATCTCCTTAAGGGAGGTTAATATGACAACTTATCTTGGCCCAATGCTACATTTGGCTCTTTTAATATAAAGAGTCCAATGGTTCTCTAAAAAGGAAGGAGGTGAATTTTTGGTAGGGGTTTGGTTTTCAAGAGGATCTAGATCCTTTGGAAAATCATGTTCATTAGGAGAATTTCACTCGTACAAATATGATATTTTAATCATGTATAGATTTTTCATATCTCTGTTCACATTTGGGTAATCTTAGAAGGGATCGTGGAAAAATGATGTTCCTCACCAAGGGATAATCATCATACACCGCACAATGTTCTATCAATTAATCATAAAGGGGAGATCAATAATTAGTCACTTAGAAAGGTTCAACAAGTGAGGACTGAACTATTAAACATTCGTAAGGTTTTTTCTTTTGAGTAGGTCATATCTTAGTCCATTCCTTCTTGAAATTTCCAATCCTTTATGAGAGGTGATCCAAGTATCATTTAGGGTCCTGATACAAGATTTTATGGTTAGGTAGTCATTCCTTGAGATGTTTAAATTATTCATACTTTACTTCATAAGTAGCATTTAATGACTAATCTTTGAGAGCATAATCTTGATATTGATTATCTAGGATAAAACAGGAAGGTCATTTATAATAATACGAACTAGCATGAGATGAAGTACTAGGAATTTTTATGAGGTCATGAAGTAAGTCAAAAGAGTATTTCATTAAGGACACAAGGTTAACACTTACATATTAATGGGAATACTTGTCCAAAATCTCCTCCCAAGTGCATTCTTTAGACGGTGAATAGGGTTGTTTGACCCCAAACATATTAGAGGAAGAGAAATGAAACATGATTGGTAGAGGTGATTAGAAAGTTGGGGGACTTCACACTAGGATCACTAGATGTGCATATGTGGAAAATTATCTTAGGAAAATCTACATTGCATGCCTTCTTTGGATCATGCAAGAGCAAGCCATAGAGTCGTGTAAGAAGATACAAAAATACCTAGGTTAGGGATTTAAGATCACATGATAATAAATCTAAAGATGATACCTCAAGTGAAATCTTATATAAGAAAAGATAATTTTCTTAGTGAAAGGTGAAGTCTATATTGTTTTGGAAAGGGGTCAGGGTTCATTAGGTGCATTTAATGTCTTCACAATGCCATTTGATTAAAAAATTCAACTAGTGGGATATTAACCAATGAGTCATACAATTGAAACTTAGATCAAGGAAAGGAGGCCTATGGATAGGTCAGTGATATCCTTTTGGCCTCAGGGTGTCTTGAGTTTGCACTAGTTGTTATTGTGGTAAAAGGATGTGTAGAGGAGGTCCTCAAGGATGAATGGGTTGATTTCTTAGTTGTTTTTTTTTCGTGTAGTAGGATTTTGGTAATAGGAGGAACTATGAGGAAGCACCTTAATTTGCATCATGATGGAGTGAGCCTCATTTTCATGGTGGAGTAGTGGTTTTTGGTTGTTCTTTGAGAACTTTGAGTTGCTTGAGGAGATGAATGGGAAAGGGAGGAGGGAGAAGACCATCTTCTCATAACTCCTTGATTATGTTAGGCTAGATCCTAAGGCACGTGAGAGTATGGGGATCCATATGACGTCTAGCTATGTTTTTAGGTTTTCAAGTTTTTTATTATTTTTATGTTTCTTGGATATTTTAGAATGTTTAAACTAATGCTAATTAACATTATAATTAAGACTAGTTTAATTATACAATCACAAGGAAAAATTATCCTAAATATATGCAAATGATATAGATGTAGTGCCTAGGTGCAATATTCCCTATGTGGCTTTTGCTATATGCTCACTCATGAGTGCAATTTGTTTAACTTTGATGTTTTCAATTAAGTAATAAAAGTAATCTAAATTAGACAAGAGAGCAAATGATGTTTTCCACATATGACAATATTGTGAGTTTTAAATGATGCTTTCTAATATGAAACTATTTTTTATAATGCCTTGTGTGCAAACTGGTTCTAGTGTGCAATTCTAGATGTTATTATGTTCAATGAGTAGCAAGAAACTGATTCTTGATGGATTACAATGATTTAGCAAACTATAAACATTCAATGGAGATTAAAATAAAACTAATGTGTTGTTGTCCTTAATGTCTAATATAAAATTTATGTTTATCTTATACTTTGATATTAAAAATAAAGTTTTAAGCATGTGTACAATGTATACTAATATTTTCTAACTTTTACCAAATTGTCCCAATATATTCACAAGAAAAAAAACATTAATAATGAACAAGAGCAATGAAAAGAATAGTCAGACAATCATGAAGATAGCTGCAATAAACTATATTTGTGTGAAATAATCAATACCAAGCCCCATGGCAACTAAAGCAAGAAAAATATTTTATATTTTGGGTTGCACATGGGTTATGTATGTAATGTCCAACCCTATCAAGGTAGGACAATGATAAATATCCCATGCAAGGCTACAACTATATTAGAACAATAGGGAATAAATGTTAGACAATTATAATTTGACAAAGTAATAAGTGCCCATTTTTTATAGGGTTGTAGCAAGATCATTATGTGGATTTTAAATGTGTTTGGAGCTGCTAATGTGATAGGATAATAATAAATAAACATCAGAAGCCTACAATTTTGATAACATATTGAAGTGTACATATTTATGTGATTGTAGCAAAACAATCCAATTAATTTCAATTGTGTTTAGGGTTCCAATATGTAGGGACATCATATAAGAGGTTTATTCGATATCTTAGAAGATCTAACATGATGCCAAGGGGATGTGTGTAAAGAGTTTAGAGTGTGAGATTACTTGAAAGCACAGAATAATGCCTAACAAAGACTCCCTAATGTATACATAGACTACTAAGAATATGTACTAGGGTTGAATGGAGATAATAAGAGGGAAACCAATGAAATGAGGGCTATACCTGATGAATTCGAATCAAAGAAGGAGGAAAAGAGTCCTTGTGAGTAATTGTAGATCCTATGCAAGGATTAGAGATGATGCAAAGGATCTTGGAAGTTCCCAACATTGATTGTAAACAAGAAAAGGATGAAATAGAATAGGACAAAACACACTAAAACATGAAAATTAATCTAAAATAGAATGTAAATTTAACTATGAATCAATACAAACATTAATATAACAACTATTTTAACTAATTGATCCTTCTAATATAGAAAACACAAAAAAATAAATCCAACTTGTAAACTAATTTGTATAGGACTTTTACACTTTAAAGTCAAAACTTGAATGGAATGTCCTTAAAGAAACACTCCAACATCATTATACTTGTGCAACTAGTTGCCAAATCTAGTCTAAGTATGATTACAAGCTTTAGAGGTGCATAAAAAGTAGTATAATGGTTTTTTGAAGCTTACAAAGAGTGGAAGCAAGTTTTGGTAGAGTTTCTATAGCTTATTGTTTGTAAGGATCTATATAATGAGCTTAAATTTTGGCTTATGAAAAGTAAAGGGATGAATAGAGGTCTATTTCAAGAAGCCTAAGGTGAGAGGGATGATTAAAATTTTGCAAAAATTGAAGAGGGGAAGGCAAAACTATTAGGAAAGGTGTCTCAACCTTGCAGCTACAAAAGCTTTCTATGCTTGGTCTTTTCAAATACCCTTTATCTTGAAGAATGGTTTATAACTTTCAAAGTTTCCAAAAGGGGATAAAAATGGCAGGGCTTACTATTTTTAGTGACTCTACATTTGAGCACGGATGGACCCAGAATTTTCCCAAAAGGTGTGGAACTACCAAGTAAACATCTTGGGTGAGTTTTAACTCAGGATCATACATGGGTTGCAAGATATTAAAGTTTTTATTTTTTTGAGACTCCTAAAAAAGTTTTGAACTCAGATTTAAGGAACTTAGAGGTCCTTGAATGCCCTGAAAGTTGTTGTAACTGACGAAGTGGGTTATAGATTGATAGATCTCTTCATGATCTTTCCAACGCATTAAACGGTTCATCGACTAGACACCCAGATCAAAAGTTATGGCTTCCGGAAGTTGGACCTCCTATTTTGGGAAATGTGAAAACGTGTTAGACACTTAAAAGAGATATAAAGGAGAGATTTACACATGTTGGTGTGTGATCTAGCACAGTACAAGGCATATTTGATTGGAGATAATTTGGGTGCCACTTTTGGGTGGATTTGGCTCATGGTTTTGTAATTATCGTTGATGGTTTATTGTATTGTATCTCCTATATATCAGGAGCTTGAGATGGAGGTTGTGTGTAAGAGTCTTATAGATGTTAAGTTATCTCTAGATATCTAGTTGGTTATAGTCCTATGAAAGCTTGCTCTGCAAGTATATTGTAATCTTCTTGATTCTTGAATAATATATTGGGCAGCTTTGGAGTGTGGGGTTTTTCTCTCGAAAGGGTTTCCCCACATAATCATTGTGTTGTGGTATGATTACTATCTGTGTTTACTTTTATAATTGTTGTAAAGATCTAAAACATTCTACATATCCCTCCCCTCAAGATTAGTGTAGGAAGTTGTTCTGCTACCTTGGCTTTCTTACAAGCGGTATCAAAGCTTGATCACCTTTGGTTTTGGTTGTGGGTTGTTGGGTTTTTTGAACTAATCTAGTTTTGAGTGGGAGTTTAAGCAAAAGATACCTTGTGATCTTGTTGCAGGGATTTTTAGATGGTGAGCACATTAGGGAGAATAGAGGTAGAAATTTTTTCTGGTAACAATTTTGAGATATGGAAGCTGAAGATGAAGGATTGGTTAATTGATCAAGATCCATGGAATGCTATTATTGAGAATGTTTCAAGGCCCACAGATGCTACTTTGGCTACTGAATATGATGTTATGGACTATAAATTTGAGGGTCTAATCAGATTGTGCTTGACATACTCTATTTTAATCAATGTCCATGAAGAGCCCTCTGTAAATAAATTATGGAAGAAACTCAGTGAGATATATCAAGGCAAAGCTTTAGTGAACAAGATTTTCTTGAGGAAGAAATTGTATTCGTTAAGAATAGAAGAGGGTGGACGAATCACATACCACCTAGAAGCATTTAATATGTTGGTGGCTTAACTAGCATCAGTTAGTGTAAAAATGGATGAGTAAGAGCGATGCTAGATCCTGCTTTGTTCTTTCCCTCATTTGTGGGATTCTCTTGTTATGGAAATTGGGAGTACTTTCGTTGTCTTGAAAGTTGAAGATGTTGTGGGTTCTTTACTTTCTGGAGAAATGAGGAGGAAGGTATCCATTAGTGCCAAAGAATCCCTAAGTGTTCGTGGAAGACCCAAAGAAAAAGGCAAGAAGAGTGAGAAGTGTGACAAATCCAAGTCCAAAGGGAGATCCAAATCTCCTAGAAAGTCCAAAGTTATTTGCTAGAATTGTGGTAATCTTGGACACTTCCATAAGGAGTGTAAAGAAGAAAAGAAGAAGAAAAAGAAGAAATTTGATTCTAACTCAGAGTCAAAGAAGGAAGATAGTGATGCATTCATTGCCACTTTGGCCACTCGTGCAGGTAATAATGCATGGTTAATTGACTCGGGTGCATCTTTCTGTATGACCCCTAATAGAGATTGATTTTCTGAATATGAAGAATTTGATGGAGGTAAGGTGTACTTGGGTGATGATTCTCATTTAAATATTGTTGGTCATGCTAAAGTTAAAATTAGATTTCTTGATGGTAGAATAAAAAGGATTAGTGGTGTGTTGTAGATCCCTGAATTAGATAGATATTTATTATTTATGAGCAACTTAATAAATGCGGGTGTGTAGGTAGTCTTTTCTAATTTAGGATGCAAAATGGTAAGAGGTGCCATGATGATTGCTAGAGGTGTCAGATTTGGCACATTGTATAAGCTTGATGCATGCACTATTGAGTGCAATAGTACTTTTGCAAAAACAAATATGTGACTACTTCATTGGAAAAAGAGAGGGTTTCATTTTCAATGGATGGTCGTGGTTTCTGGGTACCTAAGGTTGCTCTTTCTTTTGAATCAAAATTGCCTGTAGAGAAGACTATGTTATGGCACCAGAGATTAGGCCACATAGGAGAAAAGGGTGTAAGGACCTTGAAAAATAAAAACCTTGTTGAAGGGTTGACTGATTGTAATCTTGATTTTGATTTATGTGAGCATTGCATTTATAGTAAACAAAACCACATTCAATTTTACTTGAGTTCTTGTAAATTTTGTGGTGTATTAGATCTTATTCATTTTTATGTTTTTGGTCCTGTAGATGTTCCTTCCATTACGAAATCCGCATATTATGTTTCATTTATTGGTGATTATAACAGAAGGACATGGGTATATTTTCTAAAGAATAAATCTTAAGTTTTTAGTCAATTTAAAGAATTTAAAGCAATGGTTGAGTTGCATACTGGAAAGAAAATAAAATGTTCGAGGAATGAGAATGGCAGTGAATTTTTCTCTAATGATTTTGATAGATTTTGTAAAGATCGTGGCATTCAAAGACAAAAAACAACTCCGTATTCTCCACAATAGAATGGAGTTGCAGAAAGAATGAATAAGACACTGATGGAGAAGGCTAGGAGTATGCTTAGTGGTGTTGGTCTAGAACAAAGGTCTTGGGCTGAAGCTGTTGCTACTGCTTGCTACCTGATTAACAGGTATCCTACATTAGCTCTTGTTGATAAAACACCTACGGAGGTGTGGTCAGGGCACAAGCCTTCACTAAGACATCTTAGAGTTTTTGGTTTTGAATCATATGCACATGTGCTAAAGGAGAATCAAACAAAGTTGGAGAACAAGGTTGTGAAATGTATCTTCATCGGGTATAGTTATGGTGTGAAAGGATATAATCCTTGGGACCCTGTTACACAAGGTAATATATAGTAGAAGTGTTATTTTTAGAGAAAATAAGCCTTCTTCTATTACATTGCAACCATAACAAAGTGAACAAAAAGATGTGATTCAACTCCCTTCTATGCCTGAGAAAGTTGAATCGAGGCCCCTAGATAGACATGAAGTTGAGGAGAGCTCATCTAGCTATGAATCTTTAGAAGAGGAGGAAAAACCTCAAACTCAACTTGTTCGAAGGTTTACAAGGCATAAACAATGACTTGAAAGGTATTCACCTGATGACTGGAGATGTATTTTTTCTTTGAATACTAACATAAATGAACCTAGATTTGTAGAAGAGGCATTAGGTATGAATGATGTAGAGTCTTGGAAGATTGTTATGGATGAAGAAATGGTAGCTTTTAAAAAAGAATGATACATGGGACCTAGTGCCATTGTCTAAAGGACAAAAACATTTTGGTTGCAAATGGGTGTTCAAGAAAAAGATTGGTTCATATGGAAGTATTGAAAACTACATTTGAAGCATGGTTGGTTGCGAAAGGTTACTCTTAGGTTGAGGTTGTTGATTACGGTGAAATATTTTCTCCTGTTGCAAAAATGATGTCCATTAGATTCTTGCTTTCTAATGTTGTTGCTTATGATCGAGAGGTTGAGCAAATGGATGTTAAAACAACTTTCCTTCATGGTGATTTGGAGGAGGATATTAATATGACACAACCAGAGCACTACATGGTGAAAGGTAAAAGTAATTTGGTTTGTAAATTGAAGAAATCTTTTTATGGCCTCAAACAAAGTCCTAGGATGTGGTACCAAAAAATTGATACATATGTGTTGAGTTTTGGATTTGAGTGTTCTAAATCTAATCACCATGTTTATTATAAATTTGATTGTGATCATTTCCTATTTATTGCATTATATGTTGATGATATGTTATTTATTGGTAAAGGGAAAGGAATGATTTCAGAACTAAAGTCTCAACTTGCAGCTAAATTTGAAATGAAAAATCTTGGTGTAGCTAAACACATTCTTGGGATAGAAATAGGAAGAGATGGAGTGAACATAAAACTATGTCTTGGCCAGAGTAAGTATGTCAATTCAGTTTTATAGAGGTTTAACATGCAGGATTGTAGATCATTATGTGTTCCTTTTAAAGTTGGAATAAAGTTATTTGCTTCACAATGTCCAACATCACCATAAGAGATTGTAACTAGTTACTTTCACATCTATAAGACTCTTACACACAACCTCCATCTCAAACTCTTGATATATAGGAGATACAATGCAGTAAATCGTCAATGGTAATTACAAAACCATGAGCCAAAACCACCCAAAAGTGGTGCCTAAATTATATCCAATCAAAGATGCCTTGTGATGTGCCACATCACACACCAACATGTGTAACTCTCCCATTTATAGCTCTTTTAAGTTTCCAACATGTTTTCATATTTCCCAAATCAGGAGGTCCAATTTTTGAAAGCCATAACTTTTGATTTGGGTGTTTGATTGACGAACCGTTTGATGCGCTGGAAAGCTCGTGGAGAGATCTATCAAGCTATAACCTACTTCATTAGCTATGGCAACTTTCAAGGCATTTAGGGACCTCTAATTTCCTCAACTTTGAGTTCAAAACTTTTCTAGGAGTTTCAAAAAATGGAAACTCTAATATCTTGCAATCCAAGTATGATCTTGAGTTGAAACTGCAATATCTACATTCCAATGGAATGGGTTACATTTGAAAGATTGCTTGTCGTAGTGTACTTGGTACAAGATATTCATTTCATTTTCTATTTTTATTAGAAAAAAATCTAATAAGAAATTTCTTCATTTACAAAAAAATTAGTTTTTTATTGCTCGTGTTGATTTTTTCTTTTTTACTAATTTTTTGATAACTTTTTTTGCTTACTAGATAAAATAGAGATTTCTTTATATTGATGATCAAAGAAAAAATCTTTCATTTTATTGATAAATAAAATTTTGTTCCTCATTCTCGGATCCATTTTGTTGCATTTTCACAAATGGTTGAATCCAGTGTTGACATGTATCATTCCCCCGAGAATAACATTTTCCTTCAAGCCCTTCAACCAATCAATTCAACCTTGAAAAGTAGATTTAGCTAGGACCCGAGCAGTTTCCCAAAAACTCACTTCCAACATAAAACTTTGAGTATTCAGAGATGCCCTTGTCATTCCCAATAAAATAGTTCGATAGTTGATTATTTTTCTAGAGCATGATCCATTCTTTGTACTTGTGATAATTCAATGAGTTCTCGAGGTAAAAAACACTACTTAGTCCATTTTCCAAATTTTTATTTTCTGAATTGTCCACATCTACAATTAAAACTTTCGATGTAATTTGGTGCATAATAATTTCTATATGTTTATCAAAAATTTGCACACTTGGGATCGATAAACCCTTTGAATTTCATTGACCAACTAATTCTGACTATGCTCCATAGTTATCCTAACACTGATGAATGGCCACCAAAAGTTTCCAAAAATATTGCCAGGTGCCTGTTCAATTTTTGAATTTTTTTTGAATTTTTTGATATTGAAGTAGCCGAGCAAGCTTTTGACAATTGTACAACTTTAGGAAGACCTTGAATTATATCATTGGATTTTAATCTTTCATATAATAGAGTTATCAATGTATCTCCTTCATAAAGAATTTTTCCATAATGACTATTAAGAGTTACTCCTCGAGTACCCAAATAGGGTTTAGCTAATCTAATGATTAAAGATTCCTCATGAACAACTACAATTTGACCAGATCCTTGTAGTTGTTTATCTTTGGATATCCATATACTTTCAAAAACAAATTGTACAAGGCTGACTACTGGAAATATTTTTCAAAAAAAGGGGATAGGGAGAAGTACGAATTCAAATTAAAGAAATTGAAAATAATATTCCTGCATGAATCAAATTTATAAATTCCCCTCTTTTCATCCATAAAATAGCATTTAGGTACTTGGAAAGTGTTCGAGTCATTGTTAGAAATTGAATGTTTATTTAGTAACACTTTTTTATAAGTTATGAAATGGGAGTATGGGAAACGGTTAGCAATACTATGTAAATGACCCAGGAGACCTGACAATTCAATGATTTTTCTATTTGCATCCAACTTTTTGACTATATTCAAACATTTTAAATCATTAAATAGAATAATTTGCAAAAAATCAGAAGAAGAAATAACCATAAAAGATTCATCTTTTTATTCTCATTAGGTAATGAATGAATAGTCCCCTTACTAAGTGATTTACTTTTATCATTGGAAGAAAAAAAAATTATTGTTATCTAATTTGTTATGAAACAAAAATTGAGAACTTGCTATATTTTCCCTTTTTACCATATTAAAAAAAGGGTATTTCAACAAGCTAATTTGAATCATATTGATAATTATCTTATTTTTTCTTACTGGAATAAGAGAAGCATAAACTTCTTCTTTTTTTTTATCTAGGCCCTCTGTCTAATTGATTTGCAAGAGAATTCCATTTTTTTTCAATTGAATAACCTCTGATAATCTTCCCATATTTTAGAATTTATGAACTATAAATTGGAGGGTCATTCAAAAGAGCAAAAATGTTATTTTTATATAGAATGCCTTTTCTAGGCATTCTAAGAATTAAATCAGAACAAGGGATTCTTCGCTTTCCCCATTCTTTATCACACCATAATGGTACAATGAGTTTATTTTTTTTCCTTTTTTACCCTCATATTGGTATTTTCAAAAAGAATGGTGGAATAAATAGAGTCTTGATGTTCATTAGGTATGGTTCGATCAGTTTTGAAATAATTAAATATATTTTTTAATTTCTTTTTCAAAATAGTTTGAGTCAACTGATTCGTATTTCACTTGATCCACTATATAATTCGAAAGTGATTTATGTTTGTCAAGAAGAAGTTCTGGAATATCTACTTGATCTTGATCTTGATTTTTTTTAAACGAAGAAAAAGGTACTACAATAGATTCATATATATTTCTTGATAATACCCATAAATGAGTTGTCTTTAATATAAAATTAGACATAGGCAGACTTCAGTTCATTTCTCTTGTTACGCCAGAATATATATATTTCTTGACTTTTTCTTTGAAGGGAGATTTTTTAGCACGAACCTCAGCAATAATTTGTTCTGATTCCACTAGTTGATTATTCTAAATGAAAAGAAATTTTTTTGGTGGAATGGTTAAGTTTTGTACTTTCTCTTGATTATCGATAGTCACGTATAAACTATTATGACATATATAAGTAGGATGCCCATGACGAGTACATGTAGGAAAATTTTCATTGAATTTAATTTTTTCGGTGAACAGGGCTTGCACATGTTCTGCAATAGATCACATGTAAATACTCCACCAGTATGAAAATTCCTTAATGTTAGTTGAGTTCCCGGTTCTCCAATGGATTGGTCTGCAATAATGTCGATTGCTTCTCCTAATTTGATTAATCTACTATGAGTAGTATTCCGACCATAACATAATTAACAAATCCAAGATATACTCTTGCAAGTAAAAGGGGTTCATATATATATTGGTTGTGCTTGGAAATAATATAATTGATTGGCAAGTTTAATCCTAATATCTTGATTGTGCATGGCAATAGATCTCCCATTTATATATACATCGTCTGCTAGTACACAACCAATTAGTGTTTGTAGAACAAATTTATTTTGGATTGTTTCTTGATCTTGAATGAGACTTACAAAAAGGCCTTGGATAGTACCACGCTCTACTTTACGTACAACAATGTGTTGTACTACTTCAACAAGTCTACGTGTGAGGTATCCAACATCTATTGTTCGTATAGAAGTATCCACAACTCCTTTATGAGCACCATAACATGAAATATTATATTCTGTTAAAGGAAGTCCTTCATGGAAATTCCCTTGAATGGGTAGATCCATATTTTGTCCTTGAGGATCTGACATTAATCCTCTCATACCTACTAATTGGTGAACCTGAGATGTACTTCCTCTAGCTCTTGAAAAGGACATCATACATACTGGATTCAAAGTATCAACCATCCTAAAATTTAGATTCATTTCTTGTCTCAAATAGTCACTGGTAGCATGCCATATCTCAATCAATTAATATAATTTTTCCACTGTGTGTACATTCTCATAATCATGATGTTTATCCAAAGCAAAACCTTGTTATTGCGCATCTTGGATAAGTCATGTTTTAGATGGTGTTGTTAAAAGATCATCTATTCCTAATGCAATAGATGCATCAGTAGCTTGTTGGAAACCTAAAATCTTCAGTTGGTCTAATATATGTGATGTATATGTCATTCTAAATTGATTTATGAATCTACTAATAAGCTGCTTCATAACAATTTTATCCATCCCTTTATTAAAAAGGGGTGCTTCAAAGGGAAAGGGCACTTTGATGAAATTAGGCTGTGCCATAAGAGTACAATATCCCCATTTTGGGGAGTAGGATTCAACAATGGGTTTAAGCTAGAAGGCTCCCTTGATCTCTATCTCTGCATGAATGAAAGGATCATAAGACTAATAACACTAAATTATAAATAGTGACATTTCTTGTCAGATATCATAAGTCCACAAGCCTTTTATGACTTCTTCTATTTCTCGATTAAAACAAATACGACCAACAATTGTTCAAATGTATTTATTAAGTATTCCCCCACTCTATCTTTTCTTATTCTAAAATGTTCATGGATTTCATGGAAAGTACCTAAAGATTCATACTGAACTTCAATAGGGAATTCTCTATTTACTGAATTAATAATAGAGGTATCTATATCTCTCTCTCACCGAAGCCATAAAGGACTGTCTAAATCAATTTGTTTTTGTTGATAAGCTCTAAGTGCATCATCATAACTATAAAATGAAGGCAAAATGATCTTCTTTTTTGAGTTATCTGGGTCATATCTATTTTCATAAATACCTTAGCTTTTTTGAAGAGTTGATCTATAAAGTCCTAGAAGCATATCTTGAGTCGGTATGCAAATAGGATCTCCTATAGTTGGAGAGATAAGATTGAGATGAGAAAACATAAGTAAACGAGCTTCTACTTAAGCTTCCATAGATAAAGGTATGTGGACAACTATCTGATCTTCGTCAAAGTCCACATTAAATCCTGGATAAACCAATGGGTGTAACCAAATGACATGTTCTTCTATTAAAATAGGTATAAACGCTTGTATTCCTAATTTGTGTAAGGTGGGTGCTTGATTTAACAATATGGGATGTCTTTGTATAATTTGTCTAAGTACATTCCATATAATAGTTGTCCTATCTTGAATTAAAAATTTAGCAGATCTTAGATTGGGAGTAATCTGTCGCTCAACTAACTCATGAATTAAAAATGATTGAAAAAGTTCTATTACAATTTCTCGGTGCAATCCACATTGATACAATGAGAGAAGGGGACCTACCACAATAATAGAATGACCTAAATAATCAATCTATTTTCCAAGTAAATTTTCATGAAATCTTCCTTCTTTACCTTGGAGGAAATCTGAGAAAGATTTATAAGGTCTATCATTCCTGTCTCTCATTGGTTGTTTGCTCAATACTATTATCAAGAAGTGCATCTATGACTTGTTGGACTAATCTCTTTTGATCAATCAATAAACCTGGCATTAGAAATACATTACTATTTTCTCTGATAATTGTTTGATAAAGTTCATTGAGATCTGAACTCATAACTCCATCTTCTGGTAATTGAAACATTAGCCTCAGGTTGAGAGGAAGAACTGATAATAGGCGTAGAACCATCCATTGTGGCTCTACATTTGCTCGAATAAAATATTTAGCTAATCTCATCCTTCTAACTAAAAGATCCTTTTGCTTCAAAGTTTTTGAAGTTTTTGCTTGTTAAATTGAGCATATATTTCTTTATCACTAAATACATTCTCTGCCTCCACAAATAATATAGATATTAGCTCATCTATTCTCTTCCATTCTATATATGAACGATCTATAATAATTTGCATATCTAGACAAGCTAATTGGTCTCTGATAACTTTTCCTCTAGTGGCTATTTCTTGCTCTTGAAATAGTACAAAATCCCAAGAGAGATAATAGGCAATAGTTTCTATCCAGGATTTACCCTCATATTGAAATAAACCCTGAAATCACAATAAAGTCAGCTTGTTAGCTATGGGCCTAGTAATACAAGCATCTGGATAGGTTAATTCTAATCCCCCCTTAGAATCAAACATGAAAGTTTCCCCTCATCCAACTTAAGTAACTATACCAAAATGGAAAATGATTATGTATGTGCAAAAAAATGTTTTTTGCTCTATATAAAACTAAATAGTTACTGTTTGCTCAAGTTCCAAGTGAATTCGATTATTAGTTTATGATTCGTATTATGACATAAATATAGAATTAGTGAGTAGTCTCCTCCCTTTTTAATGACACATTTCTTTGTGAAAGACCTTCAATTCATTTGAAATTAATAAGGGATTTACTTGTCTGTATTTCATTATAATTGATCTTGTAGGTTTCTATTTTACTTCAATGGTTACAATACCATTTGAAGCATATGTGCAATGAATAGACTCCTATAACCATATCTTCTTTTTGGTCTAGAAAAATAATGAAAATGAAATATATTTTTCATTCCATTTTGAATAATAAAAGAAGTATTTTTACGAAGTCTAATTAGCAATTTAATATACAAGATATTAACCCTATATTCATTCCTCTTTATCAACATCTTTTTAAGATGCTTCTAATTATGAGCTTCATGCTACTCTTACCAAGGGATGTGTCAGAGCTAAGGGCATCCCAATTAGATTGAATAGGATGACAGTTTCTACAAATCTGTACAATTAGAGTTTGTGATCAAGTCACACATCACAGTATACTGGGTCTTCTAATTCTTTACGAGTTTTATCTAATAGATCCAAGATATAATCGGGGCGTCATTTGAAATACCAAATATGAACAACTGGGCATGCCAATTTAACGTATCCCATTCGATATCTTCAAATTTGAGGATCAACAACAAGTTCAACTCCACATTTGGTACAAAAATCAAATTCTTCGTTTTCATTTTCATTCTCATTCTCCATCATTTGATATTTTACACAAGCACAAACTCCCCTTTTCTTAGGTCCAAATATTCTTTCACAAAATAATCCATCTCTCTCTGGTTCATAAGTTCTATAATCTAAAGTATCATCTGAAGTCACTTCTCTGAATCTTTCTCCACTGGGTAATATTCTTTCAACCCAAGTAAGAATATACTTGGGAGAAACTAATCCAATTCGAAGTTGTTAATGTTTATATTGGTCACTCATAAAAGATAAATTTTGATTCATTTTGATCAAACTTCCTTCTTATCTATCTGAAAGTCTATCTCAGCTATAATAGTATGATTCAATTCTAGAGCTAAAGATCGTAGTTCTTGACTGAGCAATTGGAAAGATTCTGTAGGAGTTCTAGGTTTAAGCATTGATTCTCCATTGATAATGGCACCAAAAATTTTATCAAGATCGTCCATATGGTCAGATTTTATATAGTAAGCATCTCGTGTAAAATAGAAGCAACACCAAAACCTTCTAGAGCCCAAACTTCCATTTCTCCTACTCGTTGTCCTCCTTTTCTTGATTTTCCTTTTAGAGGTTGTTGTGTAATCACTTTATAAGGTCCATTAGAACATGCATGAATTTTGTCATCAACTTGATGACACAATTTGGATATATAAGCTATTCCTATTGTAACAGGTTATTGAAAAACCTTTCATGTTCTTCCATCAATTAATCGATGTTTTCCAGGATGATCAGGTTCAAATACCCATGGATTAGTTGTTTGCTCACTAGCTTTATAAAGCTCAAAAAACACTAGTTTTCTAGAAGCTTCTCACTCATACCTTTCGTCAAAAGGTGCTAGTCTATAATGTTTGTTCATTAGTTTTCCCGCTAAACCAAGAAAACATTCAAAGATCTAGCCTACATTCATTCGTGAAGGTACCCTTAATGGATTTAATACCATATCCACTAGTGTTCCATTCTGTAAATAAGGTATATCTTGTCTAGGCAATTTTTTTGAAATAATACCTTTATTACCATGTCTTCTAGCTACTTTATCACCCACTTGTATTTTACGTTTTTGTGAAATATATTCATACACTTTTTTTATAATATCGCCAAGATAATCGTCCTCTTCCTCCGTCATCTGGGTCTGGATACATCTCACATTGATAACTCGACCTCTTACACCTTTAGGGACTCTAAAACAATTTTCTTTTCTAGTAGGTGCCTTAATATCAAATAAAGCTTGTAATAATTTTCCTTCTAGAGTACTGAATACTTGAGTCTTCTTTTGCTTCTAGTATTATTTTACCTACTAATACATCACCTATTTCTATCCAAGATCATATCATTACAAGACCGTTTTCATCCAAATGACAGAGTAAGCAAGCATCTAAATGAGGTATTTCTCTAGTGATTACTTCAGGGCCTTGGTTCGTAAAATAAACTACAATTTTGTATCTTACGATTTAGAAAGAAGTAAAAATGTCTTCATATACCAGACGTTTACTATAAGTATTGCATCTTCAAAATTATATCCTTCCTAGGGCATATAGGCCATTAAGATGTTTTTTCCCAAAGAAAGTTCTCTGCCTACTGTAGTTGCACTATCTGCTATAATTTGTCCCCTCTTTACATATTCCCCTTGGCGAACTCGGGGTTTTTGATGCATACAAGTATTATGATTAGAACATTGATATAGAATCAATTTTGTTTCTATATTGTCTCAAACAATGAATGAAGTTATAGTGATATTTACACCATCAATATACTGTATTTTCCCCGCTTGCTTGGCTATAACTACACTTATTGAATCTATACCTACTTGACCCTCTAATCCAGTTCTGACAATACACTTCTTGGGTTGAAAAAGTTGAATTGCTTGACGCTACATATTAAAACCCATTAAATCATGATTCACATCATTATGTTTGATAAAAGGAATAAGGCAAACTCCAATGGAAAATTATTGGAAAGGAAAAATACTTCTGAAATGAATTTGGTCTCATGCAAAAAATAAAAATTCTTGTTGAAATCGAGCTAGAGTGAATTGTTCCTCTGGAACCCCTTGATTTAATGCCAGAGAATTTCCTGTAGCTATCTGATAGTATTCCTCTTCTCCCCGTAATAGATAAACCATATGTTCTTCCTTCAATCTCTTAGATAGCCTATGGAATGGACTTTGTAAAGAGCCATAATGACCAAGTGTTACATAAATAGATAACGATCCAATAAGTCCAACATGTATTCCTTCGAACATCGTAATTGGAAAAATACGTCCATAAATGACTAGGATGAATATCCCATGTATGAAAAGTAGCAACTCAACTTGTCATCCTCTAAGGCCCAAAGAGCTCACTTCTTTACTATGAACTATTTTTGCCAATGGATTAGTTTGATCCAAAAATTGTGATAAAGGGTGTAAACAAATAAGTTTTTGAAAAATATCTGTTAATGGAATTAAAGCTCCAAATTTTGTAAGAGTTATTTTATTTTTAGGATTGGTTAATGCAGATAACATAGTTTTTTCAATTGCTTCTTTTAGATCATATAGAGCCAATCGTAATTGCTCTTGTAATAAATATGTTATAAAACAAATATATCAATTTTGTAGGTGATCTATATTATCGAGTGTACCTGTTCCAAATTACACTTTGATAAGGTAATCTATAGCATCCAATACATTGTGTGGTAATGGGAAAAAATCATTCTCAGGTATATCAAGACTTAGTTTTTTGTTCAAATTTTGTCGACCAATCTTTCCTAATACACATTTAGTTTAGAAAAAAAAATTGTTTGCAATTTTTTACATAGAGACTCAGAAAATTCCAAATTTTCTTCATCGTCATTGTCACTTATGTTCTAGTTCCTTATAAAGTTCCAACATGGCATCTTCCTTCTTGCCATACCAATTGTAATGTATTAGGTACTCCTTCGTTCCATTGAAAAATGCAAAGAGATTCTTATAGTTGAAAATCTCTTTGGAATTTAGACCCATAGCCAATAATAATAGTAAAACATATTTTTTTTTCTCTATTTACACGAACCCATATCCTTTTTTTTTTAATTTATCTCTAATCTTAATCTTCCTCCTGAATCTGAAATTATAGTGCCAATATTGATAATGTTTCCCAACGGTTTTCATTCCCAAGTGTAATAAGTACTAGGACTTCTTAATATTTAATTGAACATGACTCTGTAATTTCCATTTATTACAAAAGTTCTTTTAGAATTCATCAAATGAATATTTCCCAGACATACAATTTGGTTATGTATCTTTCTGCGAGTTTTACTAATCAATCTTGTTGGTACATATAATTTAAAGTCATATGTAAGAGACATATATACAACATCTCTCTCTTTAATGAAAGGTTCTATTAATTTATATTTGTTCACAAAAAGGCTAAATTCTATTTCTTTATTTGGTCTTTCAATTTTTGAAAACTTATTGAGTTCTTCTATTAAGCCTTGATCAATAAAACGACAAAATCCTTCAAGTTGTATTTTACCAAATTGGGGAATTGTAAATATTCCCTTATTTTCATCTAATTGCATTGGATGTTTCCTATATAAAGTATATTGGACATTTTGATATTTATTCCTCATTGTTCTATATGAATAAATTTGACAAAAAATTGGCATGTACATATTTTGTTGACTATATCCCAAAAATAGAATAAAAAGAAGAGGTCCTTTTTTATTTTCTTATTAAAACCTTTTTAATAAGGTTAAAATAGGGTGGATTTTTTAATATACGATGGGGATCTTTCTTTCTATAGTTATTCATTCTCTAGTTATTGAAAACTATGCATTGAGTGTAGTATAATTTCAATGGGGACTCAAAATCCCCCTTCTTTCTTTATATAGTTGTTCATTCTCTAGTTATTGACAACTATGCATTGAATGTAGTATAATTTATATAGGGACTCCAAATCCCTTCAATGGGGACTCAAAATCCCCTGGGGACTCCAAATCCCTAGAGCAAGGGGACTCAAAATCCCTCGGGGACTCCAAATCCCTAGAGCAAGGGGACTCTGGATCCCTAGAGCCCCCACTAGGGGGTTTAAATCCTAAACCCAAGGGCTATACATCGGTTATATGACATATTAGATTGATAAATAAGGATATGTAAAGTGAAATAGAATATAGAACTAAAAATCTCCTTTCCCCAGATTTAGTTTAAATTAGATCTGGGGATGGTGGCATAGCCAAGTGGTAAGGTAGGGGACTACAAATCCTCCATCCCTAATTCAAATTTAGGTGTCGCCTTGGTAGGGTAAATAAAGTGAAAAGAATGGAAAAGTTTCCATTTGCACTAAATAAGTTTTGGAAACAACTTGTGTAGCTTTAGGTCCTATTACTAATATAGCCGATAAAATTCAACATTAATTTTATCATGAATGTCTGATCCTATAGGTAGTTGAGAGTAACTAGTTCCAAGAAATAATTTTTAGAAGTCTCTACTATCAACTTATCCTTCCAGAATAGGTAAGGTAGAGGATTTCCACTTTGCACTATCCTGATTAGTTCCATTATCATCAAGAATCAATAATGATATTATTCTTTTTGTAAGATGGAGGTTGTGTGTAAGAGTCTTAGGTTGCTATGTAGTGGCATCTTACAATCTTTGGGTTTGTCTAGACAAGCCACATGTTTGTATCTTAGATCTCTTAGGGTTTCACATATGTAAGCATCTAGCATCAACATGTACAAGAAGAAAATTTGAATGTGAAAGGATTTTAAAATCAAAGTGTAAATTAGAATTATATCTAAAAGGATTGTGGAGGATAAAAAGTTATCAAAGTCTAAAAAGTTGCTCCAAACAAATCTAGGTGTGATATATTATTAATACTTAGCTCTAATGTCCTCATTCTCTGAGTGATCACCTATTAGATTTGGCTAACCTATCTCATTCCCATAGGCTAAGTCAGAGGGCTAAGGGAATAACCTAATTGACTAGATTTCATACTTAGTCAACTTCCTATATTTTCATGAGCCATTCGGTGAAGGAGAAATAATTTAATAAAATGGCTAAGAAGGTGAGTGACCCGGGAAGGATAAAATAAAGGATGGAAAATGACTTTGGGTATTTTTGTAATGCCAAGAAAAAAATAAAATAAATCCAAACAATTTTCCTTGGAGGAAGATGACCTAAGAGAGGTCCAAAAAAGGAATTATGAAGCCTTAAAAGGTGGTCGCTATGTTGGGAAAAATAATAAAAACAAAATAAAATTATTTTATATTCTTGGCACCTAAAGGGAGGTTGGCCCTATGGGAGAAAAGAATAAAATAAAATAAAAGGAATTGCCAAGAGGAGGTCGACCTTGAGGAGTCTATTATGGAGGGCTATAAATAAAAAGTGTTTTGGAGTCATTTCATCATCATTCACATCACATGTCTTCCTGAGTTTTATACTTTTTGGCTACAATATTGATAGCCTTCATTTCAAGGATGAAAACCCTTGCGAATGTGGTGAGTTGGACGAAACCCTAGCTCATCCTTGTGGAGGATTCATCACGGAGTCCTAATTGTGCTTCATTAGCATCATTTGGAGAAGAAGAACTTCATTGCATATTTAGATTTGGAGACCAGTTTTGGAGCAACACCTTGTGGCATTTTGGAGCATCCTTGCATTAGGGTTTTAACCTACCTTGAGTGCCACACTTGGTCAGATTTGGAGCGTCCATCTTTGTGGGCAATTTCACTTGTTTGGAGGGCGATTTGGAGCAACAAACCCTAGGCACACCTCATGGAGATTTCACCCAGCTAGGGTTGATCATTTGCCTTCTATTTTGCATGTATTTGGTATGTACAATCATACTTTATAAGTCTGATTTGTAGTGTAGAAATTTTGGGCATTATTTGACATCTTTGTGCCCTAGAATCCATTGTAAAAATCTTATTAGAACTTTCAATTTGTAGTAGTAGGGTTTTATTCAGAAGATTAGACTTGGTGGTTGGATTTGGATGCCCTACATTATGTATTTCATGGTGTAATTCATTCTTGTTATGAATGCCAACTTGTAGCATATATATATATGTTCACTATAATTGAATGTTTGTAATCAGAAAATAAAATCAAAAATCAAGGTTTTGAGTAGAAATCTAAAGTGCAGAAATTTAGGGTAGAATTCAAGAAATTAATTTTAGAATTTTAGGGCAGATCCCATTGGGGATATTACACTAGCTTATACATATTTTAGGTCTAGTTTTTATACATAGTTAAATCAAGATTTGAAATTCCAAGTAAAAGAAACTTGGTGATGCTACATGTCAAGATATCACATTAGTGATCGAATACAAATGAGCTGGATGGAAGTATCTCGCACCATTATAAGGTCATGCTTAAGCATCTTGCAAGTTAAATTTTAAGGTAAGTTAGAGAGTAAAGTAATCAGATTGAAACATGGTGCAATCTCAAGAGGTCCCAAGTGACACATGAAATCATCTTAGTGTACAAGGGTTCATTTGAGTATACCACGTGTTGGCATTTCACACCCCTAGTTTTCTACATGTTAACGTCTCAGGAAGGGGTCCATAATTTTTAAAGGTCCAATGGAAAATGTAAACTTGAAACAAAAATTGACCTAGATATAAATGAAATTGGATCTAGGAAAGGCTCATAGCAAAATATTATGAAAATGTAGGGAATCAAGGTGCAAAGTGATTTAGATGCAAAACCAAGATTTAATCATGGTGCACATTTTTTTAGATTCAGTGACTCCAAAGATGAAAAGATGAAAAAATATAAAATGTTGCTCTAAAAAGAATTTGGATGCAAAGTAAATATAAACTAAAGTTTAAACAAGGGTTCAACTCTAAATGTTAAAAGAAAAATAACAAGGAAAATTTGGATGCAAAAATAGATTGAGACTAGGTTAAAACCCATTTTGGGTCCTATGATACTCCAAGTCAACTCACCATAAAACTAAATGAGATGGATTCAGAATGACACATGTGTTGTACCCTTGCTGATGGTGTGAATTGGATTACTCTTGCTCTCATAGAAAAATCTAGTTAAGTAGCGAAAATTTTGATGGACTACTCTCTCTGTGTGTAAGGAGAGTTCGGTAAGTGACCTCAGTATTATTTTGTTGAATAGGAGTCACACTAATTAGTTCAATCATTTTGTGAGCAAGGAGTGCTTGGTGGTAAACTATGGTGCTTACTTGTGGAATTAGAGTTGGGTCAGATAAACTATCTGGGTGTTTTCTTGTGAACCTTTGAAGAGGCATGGTTGTTGTAACTCTAATATGGTTCGGTGGGTCACTGGCTCTAATTCTATTGAGCTCATTAGTGGCAAAGAGGTTGGATGTATTGAGCCTTCAGTCCTCTAGTTCAATCAATTTCTCCAAGAGAGCAAGTTCTCCCAAGTAGAATTCTTCTCTTGTGTATCTCCTATCATTGGCTTCTTAGATTTGCCTTAATATTTTTGCTTCTTCTTCGGCCTATTCTTGTGTTGGATTTAGCTCATTAGTCTATAAACCATGTCATTGTTGTTAAATCATGCATAGATCAAGTCTAAGGTGATAGGGTAATAGATCTTGCTCAAGGCAATGATTCTTTATCCCTTTTTTCTAAGACCAATAGTTCCCTTTGTCTAGGGTGACAATAGAGGAAAAATGAAATTCTTGAAAACATGTTTGCACACCCCCCATAATGGAAGTTTATCATAGTTCATGATTACAATATCCGTAGTGCAGAAAACCCCCATACAAGTACAAGTGTTGACACTTTATCATTAGTGTGATAATAAGGCATGTGCAACAAGGAGATTCAATTGCAAATTATAAGCGATCTAACTAAAATATGATAGCACAAGTTACATTAGATCGTAGATCTCAAAGATAGCTTTTTGATGCTTGTAAAAAGTATAAAAATGGAGGCTTGGGGCAAAATATATGTTTATTTTTGTGTTAGGTGAGTTGAAGAGATAACAAGGGAACTAAAGAATATTCTTGAATAATATTTTGGTATCTAATCCAAAATGATTTCAAGAGAGTATTCTAGAGGATTTATAAGCTTTGTACTTGTAGTCATGCAAAATAGTCCTAAAGACAAGATATCACTAAATGACAAAATCAAGCCTAGCACCACTTGGAGTATTGGTTGGCTTGGCTTACCTTCCAATCATTGAATCAAGTCTTCCAAGTTTTTTGAATTCCATTTCTTGTTTCTCTTGTCTTCCTTTCTAGTACTACATCCTCATGGAGTACGGTTCTTCTTTTCAAACCTAAGTCTTCTAAGGATGGTGGCACTTGATCTTCATCTTCATCTAGTGTAGAGGGTTCATAAATCTACAAGTACTCACAATTTACAACTAAATATATTTTCATAAAAGGAGGAAGATCAAGTTTGAATGCATTTTGACCTAGATGACCTCCAAAATTGTGAAGGATTCATACCTTAATGGTTGAATTTTCTTTGTTTTCCCTTGGAGCATTTCCTTGCCCAAGAACAGCCAAACTTTGTCTCCTACCTATAGTCTTATGTTCCTTCTACATTGACCATTCCTTTCTTTATACATTTGTCGTGTTCTTTCCAATTGCTCTTTAACTTTGAGTTGGATTTGCCTAATCCTCTCAACAAATTTAGATGCTTTAATCACATCATTATCTTACTCTACTTGTTCATTTTTCTTATCAAAAGCTACATCAAGTGAATTGGAAGCCAAATATCTTAAACATTCTTCAAATGGTGACTTGTTACTACAATAATGCAATGCTCTATTAAATGAAAATTGAATGTGTAGAAGTGATTCATCCCATGTCTTGGGACACTTACCATTGTACCCCTTGATGAGTTGTACCAAGGTCCAGTTGATCAACTTTGTTTGGCCATCAATTTGTGGGTAAAAGGCTATGTTTTTCTTTAGCTTGGTGTCTATCATGCTCCATAATGCAAATGTAAATTTACCAACTAATCATGTGTTCCTATCAAAATAATGGACTTAGGAAGCCCAAAGTGTACCCATACATTATTAAAGAACATCTTAGTTGCTTCTTTTCCTATGATAGTCTTTTTACGAGCCATTAGAATACATATTTTGCCAAACCTTTCAACTACCATAAACAAGTAATCATGCTTATGTCTACTCATAGGCAACCCACTTGCAAAATCCATAGGAAAACTTTTCCATGGTCTTGTGGAAATAGGAAAAGGCACATACTTTTCTTGTTTTAGATTTGCTAGTGCAACACAAATTATAACTTCTAACAAACTTTATTATCTCTTATTGCATTTTGGGATAAAACACACACCTTTTCCAATAAGCCACTATTTTCCCAACACCAAAGTGACCCGCTCATTAGCAAAAGATATCGGGTGTGCCAAGAGCACAAATGTATAGTGGCGCATTAACACCTCAATCATTAGTAGAAACCTTTGCTCTTGGCATAGACAATTTTATTACCTTATATAGCAACCAATCTTAAAGATAGAAGTCTTTAGCACTTTTTACAATTTCTTGTGATAGAAGCTCTTCATATTTCTTACCAACATCTTTATCATGTGTATATTCTTCAACATAAGCCTCTTTTGTGAAAGGCTCCAAGGGAGTTACCATAGCCATTGCCAAAATAAGTGGCCTATACAACATATCTGCCACAACATTGTTAGTCTTTTTTTATATTTGATTACCAAATGACATTGTTGAAGAAAGCCCATCCATTCGTAGTGTCTTTCTTGTAATTTATTTTGTGCTTGCAAATAATGTAGAGGTTAGTGGTTAGTATGCACAATATTTTTCATTTCCAAATAAATAGTGTCTCAAAATTTTAATTGCTTGAACTAGTGCATATAACTCCTTATCATAAGTTGCATAACCTATAATTGTTAAAGTAAAAGCCTCTAAATGATAACATATAGACATACCACCTTAAAGAAAGATGGCACCCATTGACCAACAAGCTGCGTGTCTCACCCACCTCTCCTTGTCGTCCCCAAGCAACTTTGTTTAACCACTCTTCTAGTTTATCAATGTATAACCCAAACAAAGTGGGGGAAAGCAAGCAACTTTGTTTGACACCCATGTCACTTCCAAAACATTCTGACATTCCTCCACTTGTTTTGATTTAAGTCCCGACTGGCTCATAAAACTTATGGATGACCACTCTATACTCATTTAGGATCTTGTGTTCCTCCATCATATTCTAAATTTTGTCTCTAGGCACAGTGTCACAAGATTTTTAAAAACCAAAAAAGCAACATAAAGATTCTTCCCCTTGGGTGTCCCATGTTTTTTCAATCGTGTCTAAGGGTGATGCAATGGTCAATAGTAGAGTGCCTTGGCCTGAAACCTACCATTTTTCCCTCTCTTTTTGTCCAACTACAAATTATGTACTCTATCCTGCTCTTGAAAAGTTTTCCAAGAAGATGATTGACCATAATAGTGTAGTAGTTTGACAAATTATTTATATCTCTCCTTTATAGAGGGGGATAATGACACTAGTTATCCACTCTAATGGGAAGTTATCTCGAATAACATCATTGAAAATGCTTTTGATGTGTGGGTAAGAACCTCTATTCCCCACTTTAAATATTCTACTTGTAATCTATATATACCTTACACTTTATCCCCTACTAGCCTCCTTATACCTTGATTGATATCCTTGATAGGAGAGAGCTTAGTATTAATTATAGGGGGATGTCTTTATCTTGAATCCTCTCATAAAGTAGTAGCTTTGCATATTCTAACCATTGCATTTGAAAGATTGTTTTTCATTTGTTTTATTGCATTTTGAAGGATTGTTTTCCATTTGTTTTAGTTATTTTTGTTATAATTCTTTCAAAACAAATTTGGGAATGTGTTGGCCAAAATCAACTCTTTCCGTATTCTTTCACAAATCTTTCTTCTATGAACCCTATCAATTTTCATAATCTTTCTTATTTTCTTTGTCCATCCCAAATTCATGTGAGTTCTCTTTCTTATTTTCTTTGTCCTTGAGTTTTCTTTACTGTCTTGCACTACCTATACCATAAATTTGTAGAAAAGTACTTGCAATTCTTTTCTTAGGTCTAAAAACTTTTTGCATGCACCTAATGGAATGAACCTATTTCTATTTACAGTTCCCTCGTCATAGAGGGAAGGGGAAGGGGAAGGGGAAGGACAAGCAGCTTGATGACTTGTTGCAAGCGGCAAAATGAAAAGACAGGAAAAGTACTTGCAATTCCTTGCTGAGGTCTCAATACTTTTGCATGCACCTAGTGGAATTAGCATATTTCTATTTACAGTTTCCTTGTCACAGAGGGAAGGACAAACAGCTTGATGACTTGATGTTGCAAGCGGCAAAATGACAAGACAAGAAAACAACCATTCCTGTAATATTGTGCGCTCAATCGATGCTTGACTCAATTTTGAAGAGAGTTTAAATTTTATAGGTGGAAAAAAGTAAACAGTGGGCAAGAATGGGTAGTGCCGGTAGACAGCTCCTTTGGCATTTGAAAAAGATTAGTGAATCCAGTGCGCATGCCTATTCCTACTCCAGACATGTCAATCCCCTGAGAAATGCAAATGCTGCTATCATTCCATCAAAGTTACCACATGCCCACACGAAGTATGTCTTCAGAGGCACATTCCTACAACATGTTTCAGCTTTTTCCAACGTCAGGCGTTTCATTGCCGAAAGAATAGTGAACATTAAACGTTCTTACGGAGCTGGTCGTTATTATGGGTAAGTTATTTACTTTCTTTTTCATTTTTTTAGGTATTTGGTTTGTGCCCCATTTATCCAAAAACCTGTGACAAATGATATCTAGGCCACTAGTGCCGACAGCATGCCAATATGCTTTATCAACTGAAATATGCCAAGACATGTATAACAAAACTGTTTTATTCATTAGACGAAATCTAATACCTACATGGTGCACGATTTTTAAGAGACAATGTCACAACATTCTTCTAACTTCTAAGAATGCGCGCTCTGACATATGTTCAATAGCAGGTTATTCAGTGAAAGAATGCTTGTTATGCCATTTAAAAACAATAGCTAAGTACTTACAGAAGAATAAATATACTGGAGGTTGCATATATAGAATTAGATTACTGCAATGCTATTGATATGAACTTATGGTATAGGGAGAGTGGCAAAATAGGTTGGTTTACAGAGAGGTGTGTTGAGTAGACCACAACTATCATGGCACTTTCCTTACGAAAACACACTGTTCTTGGGGAGACATGTATTAAGACAAAATCATTGTCGACTACAATTGTGTAAAATCTACCTGCATCTATCCTCCTCTTTAGACGAGTCTTCGTCCCTGTCAACGTAGACTCTAATACAGGATTCAAGAAGTAAAAGGAGTAAGGGGGATGAAGACGACATCCCTAATTGTGAAGGGGTTGAAATAGAAGGTACAACGGTTACACGAGATGGTTTAGCTGTCTTACTGATCCTCTAGCTGATCTGAACCCTGAAGAACCCACTGTACCAATCTTTTCTGCTTTATCTTGGCTCAAGGACTTGGACTGCCTCCCTTCATATCTTTAGCTGGTGGTTTGCTTTCAGCTCTTGTTCGTGAGTGTACTTCACCATTTCAATAACTTCCTTCATCTTCCCCATAAGATCTCTATTGGCAGAAACAAGTTGATTTTGTTCTACCTCTACCTCTGCTAACTCCAAAAGCTGATTTTGCACAGCTGTGAGGTCCTCCTATTACTCAGACAAATGGACCTCCTTCCCCTAAGTGGGTTGTTAGTACTGTTGCAATTAGTTTGAAACCTCTGACATTGCTCCTTTGACCAGGTGTGTAGTTCATTCTTCTCCCTTATGAACTTATCTCTGCCCTCAGTTATCCTCCTACATTCCTCAGACAACCTTTTATTCACTCAATTTCTTCTTCAATGTGAAATATTCATGCTTGCAGTTGCACCCAATAGCATGTGGCTCGTCAAGTACATGGCAAACTGGCGGGCATGCAATTTGGTACATCATGGTTGGAAATCACTGCTCAATTGTCTCTAGAATATGCTCTGGCTAACCCTCTTATAAATTTAGACAAATAGATGGCAATCTTCTTGTGCAAACCTTTACATACATGCTTCTGCCACACTACCCAGTATAATTTTTTTATCTTCTTGGCAATATCAAGTAACACCTGGGACATAGGTTCCAGGTTCTTTACAAAATAATGTAGGGTGTGATATGTGTCCATGTTTGCTGGTCAAGGATAAAAGATTTATGCAAACTCTGGGTTTGGGACCAGATTTACTCGAGCCCTCTTGTGAAGTGCAGGCTTAAGATGAATAAACCTACCTTCATTTTGATCCTCAACATGGATCTTGTCAAAAAAATATGCTTCGGCCACACTACCCAGTATGACTTCTTCACCTTCTTGGCAATATCAAGCATCACCTGGGACATAGGCTCCAGATTTTTTACAAAATACTACAGCGTGTGGTATGTATCCATGTTCTCAGGTCAAGGATAAAAGATCTGTGCAAACTCTAGGTTTGGGACCTGAGATTCACCCGAGTCTCTTATGAAGTGCAAGCGTAAGATGAATAAATTTGTGTATCTTCATTTGATCCTCAACACAGATCTCGTCATCACCCTCCTGGACATGAACATGCTCATTCTTTGTTAGTGTCCCCATCTCCTCCATCTGAATCAAGGTAATGATTCCTTCCATGAGCTCCTGCATAGATACTTCTAATTGCCAAGTTTGAACTTGACCTTCTGGTAATGTGTGAAACTGCTCTATTGGGCTGACCTAAGAGAGAGAGTCTGGATTTTTTGGAAGGTCTTGGTTGGAAGGGTGTTAAATTTTCAGACCATGGTAAGCAGATTCTGCACTCAGAAAATTAACCTTAACTGCAAAGTAGCTTAAAACAAAAAAAATTCAATCGAAACAGCAGATCTGAGTATGCTAATCTACAAACACATACTGCTGAAAATATGAACAGCAACTACACACAGATTTGAACTCTCAATACTGCATCTACCTTGTATTAAAACTGAAAAGAATTATATTGCAATAGCTCAACACTCAAATATGCTTTCTTTATCTGTTTTAGTGGTGCGCCCAAGGTCTCTTTGTAGAACAAGATAACTCTAGTGTTTACCATGAAAAATCCCCATCTCAATGGAGTGCCTAGGCTATGAGAAGAGAAGCTCTAAATTAGAAAAACTATAGCAGAAAAGTGCCTTGTTCTAAAATAAGAACAATGGCTGATTCACAGGATTTAGAATCCAATCTAAATATAAGAAAAGCAAGTGTTGTCATGCTAAGAGATGCAAAAATTGTGCCAACTAAAAGTAAGAAAAGCAAAAACAAAAAAAACTGATTGCTGCACTGTATTTGGTGAGTGTGCCTTGCTGAAGGAGAACTATTGCCAAGCAACACATACAAACAATTAACACTCCCTCTTTGTGAGGAAGGTGTTCTCCATCAAATCTAGTGTCTCTCTCAATATCTCAAACTTCCCTTTTGCTAGGGGCTTTGCCAAAATATTTGCAACCTATGAATTCAAGGGAACATACTTAAGAACCATTGCTTCCTTTTGAACTCCACCTTTGAGGAAGTGGTACGAAATGTCTATATGCTTGGAGCAAACACAAAACATTGGATTCTTAGAGAGCTTGATGTAACTTCGATTATCAAAAATTGTTGGCTCCAACATCTAATCAATAACTTCTAATATCAACTTGTGAGGCCAAATACTCTCACAACTAGCAGAAGAAGCTGCCATGCACTCTGCCTCTATTGAACTCAATGCCATTGCCGTCTGCTTCTTGTTGAACTAGGATGTCCTACCTGACTCAATGTTGAAACAAAACCCTAAAGTGCTCTTCGTAGTACAAGCATCACTTGCGTAGTCTAAATCTACAAAGCCATGCAACATCAACTCTCCATCTGTAACAAACCTCAACCCATAATGAATTGTGCCCTTTTGACTCTTCCTTGGTCCTCCTTTCTTACCACCTTTCCTCATCTTCCTAGTGAGGGCTAAGTTTTGAGTATCTCTCACTTTTGTTGAAATAGTCTCTAGTTTGGTCTCCTCTTGAACGAAATCATCCCAAAGCTTCTCAAAAGTGGGAAGCTTGTCATGAGCATAGACAACCTGAACAAATGGGTCCAAGATGGAGATAACCCATTTAAAGATATGGGCACCAACTCATTATTCACCACCTTAACCTGGTAGTATTGACTTGATCTCGAAGCTCAGTGATCTTCATAAGATAACTAGCCACTATGTCTATATTGCTCATGTGTGTGGCATTGAGCTTGTTCTTTAGTAACATCTTGAGGGAAATATTCACACTCTAATTCAAAGTGGTCTAGGCATCATGCATATCATTTGTGTCTTCTTCTTTGTGAAGTGAGGGATCAAATGGTCCTTCATTGAATCTAGGATGATTCACTTTGCCTTGGTTGACTTTTTGGTAAGTTCATCTAATTGAACGAGGTCAGTAGGACGTGCAACTTTCATCCCCACAAAACTTCAAAGATTAACCTTCTCTAGTCGAATTTGCAATTTGCACTTCCAAGGTGTAAAATTGGAAGCGTCTTCTAGATGGTCACTCTTTGAAACCAAGACTAGTCATTCATGTAGTTCATGGAACACACTAAAACCAAATAGATCAATTGGGAGAAACTCATATCAACAACCTATAACTAGTGCTTATCAACACTTCAATCACTAGAGCACTTAGGGCATCCCACCCTACAACTTTTCATAGGTCTAGATCTCTTCAATCACTGAATATTCTTGAGCATCACACCCACTAAAATAAATCAACCATCCATCTCAAGTTAAAATCAACCCTCCAATCATTGAAAGTTCCTAGGCATCACACCCAACCATAGATTGTAGACTCGGCGAGTACTTGCCAAAAAACTTGCAGAGTTTTCTTGCCCTTTTTTTGGTGAGTATTCGCCAAAAACTCGGTGAGTTCATACAAAAAACTCGGCAGATGCATCAATTGAGGCAAAACGTTTTTTTTTTCTTTTAAATCAGATTTTTTTTGGATCTTCATGCTAGTAATCCTAACTCTAATGGTCTATGGGCCTCACCCACACCCTAAGTAGTTACAAAAAGTGAGAAAAGTGAGAAAGGCTAAAGGTTGCAAGAGTGAGTATTGGGATAGGGAAAGGAAGCACATGATATTGCAGAAAACATAGTGATAAAATTGTGGAAATGACGTGCACCATGAAGGTTTCTGTAGTATTGAAGGCCTTAATTTGGGCTTCATAGGGAATGCGCCAAGGGTGCTTCCCCTAGACCCCTGCAAGGGGTACTGCCCCTCGATCCCGCTGGGGGCTCCTCCCCTAGACCCTCACCCACCACCACCCTACCATTGTTGCTCCATCATCCCCAAACTTAGGCCCTTGGTCCCCCCATCCCCGAAATCCGTTCCTTGACTCCTCTTTAGGAAACTCTATGGAACATAGATTAAATCTAATGGAAAACACTTTTGTACTCATTTATGTATTCATTGGATACATTTTGTCATTGAATTTTGCAAAAAAATGTGTTTTTAAATAAATTTAAGTAATTTTTTAAGTTGTTGAGGCTTTTGCCAAGTTTTTGCTGAGTCGCAAATTTTGGGTCTGCCAAGTTTTTGCCGAGTCCAAGTCTGCGAACTATGTACCCAACAACCTATCTCAAGTGTTTGTGCCTCTCATAGGCATGAATAGGCTTCAATCACTTAAGCTCGGGCATCACATCCGTTGAAACTCTCCGACAACTCTCTCACTACCTATGGAAACCTTGGAAGATTTCAGATTCAATGCTTCAATACCATGTTAAATTTTCAGACCATGGTAATACACTCAGAAAATTAACTGTAATTGCAAAGTAGCTTAAAAATAAAAGCTCCAATCAAGACAATAGATCTGAGTATGCTAATCTCCAAACACATATTGCTAAAAATATGAACAACTACTCATAAATCTGAATTCTCAAAATTGCATCTACCTTCTATTAAAATAGAAAAGAATTACATTGCACTAGCTCAACACTCAAATATGCTCCATCTATCTATTTCAGTGGTGTACTCGAGGTCTCTTTAATAGAACAAGAGAACTCTAAGGAGCGCCTAGGCTAGGAGAAGAGAAACCCTAACTTAAGTCAACTTAAGTAGAAAAGCAACTAAAGTAGATAATAAGAACAATAACTAACTCACATAATTTAAAATTCAATCCAAATATAAGAAAAGCAAATGTTGTCATGCTAAAAGATAGAAGAATTGAGCTCAACTAAAAATAAGAAAAGCAAAAACAAAAACAAGGATAATATTTATTTGCTTTGTCACTGGGATGCATATGAAATATAGCTCTACATCAAATGGTTAGCTTTTTGCATAGGTTGGCAAGATCACGAGCTTTGATACCACTGTAGTGTCCCTAACCAGACTGTTAGCCAAAAATTCCAAATCTTTACAATTGACACAAACCCAAATCCTTTTTGGTCACCAAGATCCCGATGTGGGTAAGGTGAGAGCAAATGGGAAACTGGGTTATGGACAGAAAATTAAACAATGTAGCTTACTGGTAGCAATGACCAGTTTACAATCAATGCCCAACAGGTGGATAGAATAAATATGCTCAAACTACGGATCGGGTCAATGCCAAAAATGGCATACTACAAGCCTATCTGGATCAACGCCGAATTGATGGATAATGAAGTGCAAATGTTGGCAGCTATGCCATACAGACCTTGATTACAAAGCAAGTATAGGAATTAAAAGAATTCGGTGGAAGACCTTCTGGATTATTACAGTGTCAATCAAATCCTATCTGGCGGTAAACCGCTCAAAGATTACAACATATAACCAGCTGAAACTTTTCCTAATTAATCTTCAGATTTGCAACTTGAAACTTACTTTGGATGAAAAGCCAAATAGCAGATTTAAAGAGATATTATCAGCTATTTTTATAATCATAAAAAATTGTAATTGAATGAAATTTTGTTGACCTTTCTTGCTGCTGTACAACCCTGAAATGCTGTCATAAATATACCAAATCTGATTGCACACAACTGAAACAGCCCAAATCACTTACCAAATAATGGTACGATTCATCCCCATAATGGTACAGCTCATATTTCTCAATAGAAATGAGGCAATTCCTCCCAAATAATAATCGCCCACTTTATTAAACTTGAATAACATGCTAAGTTGGGTGGCCAGCAAATAGGAAGTTGTACGACCCCACTTTGTATGAAATATTAACTTTATGAGGGTCGGCTGATGTAGAACTTGGTACGATCTGCCCACAATATAATAATCTCTTCCACAAAATATTAAGATTAGATTTGTAAACAAATGAACATAGGCATCACTCAAATTTGAAACTCACACACGGAATTAAAATTCACATAAATTGAAATCTGGAACAACACACTTATATTTTCGTATTTTTGGACTAAATCATGCCATAGGAACCATTGAAATCTTCACATCAATAGCAAATTGAAAATACAATGCAATCAACTCAATGGAAATCCATGTATGGAATTTATCCTACGGAATGGAGGTTTTTCCTCCTCAATTCCATTGCCGGTAGAGATTTCGTCCTAGGGCAAGAAATGAACACAAGGCTCAATTTCTAATACAAGAGTTTTTAAATAATTTTACGGAGAGTTGCAAATGAACTTTCAAACCCTTTTTATGGACTCTCGGTGAATTAAAATTAAAATATTTACTTTTTCCCCTCCCAAAAATCTAATTTTAAATTGACTTTAGTAACTCTATCCAAAAACAATTAAAATAATACTAAGAGTTACAAAGGCCTTATTGTGCCCCATTTAGGCAGCCTAGAAATAATAAATTAAGTTGGCTTTTACAATGCTAGAAAAAATTACAATAAGTCTGTGATGTCCCCATTTTTGGAATGGTCGCCATTAGGGTTAATTAGGGCCTTTCATCTCACTCCGAGACATTTGGAGGATATTATGAGCAGTGGAGATAACTTGTCACATTGGTATGTTGTCTTCGGGTCATCTATCAGGGATATAGAGACTTGTCTTCTTCGGAGTCAGTCACTTGGAGGGCCTTTCATATGAATTTGTGTCAGAGGTTCGGGCTTCACATGTTGTGTGGATGCTACCACTGCACTTTGGGATGCCTTCTCAGGGATACTTGGCTTAGGGCCACTTGTCATTATTATGGAGATCATCATCCATCTTGGGTGTAACCATGGAGGTCACAAGGTCATGGAGTTTATTATGCTTATTGTGCGAATTGTCTTCATCATGGATGCTACTATTTACCTTGGGACGGAGGATAACATATTATTCCCATAGGCGCTCATTGAGAAAATGTTATATACCTTTGTTAGCGCTTGAAAGAATAAAATAATGATTAACTATCATCCTTGGTGCCTTCCCTAATTCATATCTTCAATTTGAATTAGGTGCTACATTGGGAGGAGAGATTCTATATGGGTCGGCCCTCTTGGAGGGAAAAACTAGCATTTCAAGCATGATACTTTGCCCAGGTCAGCCAGGAGGGAAGAGAAGATAAGATGTGTATAAATACCCAATCGATTTGGCATTTCAAAGGCATCAATCAAGCATTCATTCATTCATACTTGGAGAGCAATCATAAGGAGCGACTTGGGATGAAAACCTCAAGTCTTGGAGGGAGTTGGACGAAAACCTAACTTCTTCATAAGGAGGATTCCATGACGGGAGTCGACATGTGCTTCAATGTTATCTAGGGCAGATTTGAGACCAGCTTGGAAAGCATCTAAGGGTGGCGAAGTTGTTTATGGTTGGGCGAATTGCTTTGGAAGAGGAGCGAATCACATTGGAGGAAGGCGACTTGCATCTTGAAGCTGCTAGGGTTTGTTTCATGGCAGATTTTGCACAGCAGAACAGCAGACCACTATTCGCCTATGTATGAGAGCTTCTTCTTTGACATTTTGTCACAGCACTCAGGGTTTTGACCCTATACTTTGGAACGCCTATTTGAGGTTAATTATCTATGCACTTTGGTATGTCAAAACTGATTTATTTGGACTGATCTGTAGCAGCACTATTCTGAGTTGTAATTGGAGGCAAATCAGATTTGTATATTCTAAGTTATAGCAGACTTCATACTCTATAGTCATGGTGTAATTCCATATGCTTTATGTATGATTGATGGTGAAAAACAATCTATATGCTTGAGTGAATCCATTGATGTGATCATATTGATTTTGTCATGATTTATGGTGAAAATATGCAATTGTTTCAAATCTGATCTTTGGGCAGAATCAGGGTTAGGGCAGAATTGTAAAGTGCCGAAATCTTAGGGCAGAAAAATCAGAAAATTCATTTGGAAACCCAGGAAATCCAAATCAGTCCAAAATATCCCCATTTGGGACATTACAAAGTCCTAATTAAATTATTATTAAAATAATTTTTCTAATCCCAACTCATTAACCTACAGAAAATCGAAAATAGGCTAAGGGACCATGTTGCACACCTAGGGCCGGAAAGGGGACATAACTGATTACAAATTGGGTAGATTAATCAGACCACTGCAAGATATATGTCTCGGCATGATCCATGATCTTGACATGACTTTGATTTCTCAAACTTCGCACTGTGATCATTAAGAAAGCATCATTTACCCTTATGTAATGTTTCATACCCTCTTGGTATTCCAACTGTGGGTATTGTTTGTAAAAATGCTGCTCTTCTTTTACTCTGTTCAATCTGGAAAACTCCTTTGATTGCACCAACTTATACACTAAGTAGGAAACCACATGAAAGCTGTGTGTTTGAAAGAAACTGCAAAATTGGCGGTGAATAATGTCACTAATCAGCCACCCCAATCAAGGAATGTTTTAGCTTCACAGATGATGTTGATAATATAGATTTAGAACATCCTATTTTGAATGTCCTTGTCTCTAACTGTCCCATTTCTCTGTTGAACAAAAAATAATCATGATACTCAACTCATCATTGAAATCACTTCATAGTAGTATCTTTGGAAATCTTTTTGGTCTCTTGGGCTTGAGCAACCATTTCTTTCCCAACCCCTTTTAACATTCTTCTAAATTATCATTCCACTCCTTTTAACATTTTTCTAAGTCAGCAGTTTGAGTTTCTTCATATGGCCATAATTGTATGGCAACTTCAAAGAAATCAGGTTCAAACTTACACACCACTTGGTCATTAAAATTGTGGATTTCTTTTCTTTCTGGGTCATAATCATGTGCACATGCTATTACCAACTCTCAACACTGAATAGGAACTGGAAAAGAGGCTGCTTGCATTAACCCACTGTCTCTAAATCTTTTTGCAACTTTACTTCCCTATTTTATTCTTTTGCCAAGGTGCAAATCAAGAATGTTCACATGACCAAGCAAGGTATCTCTGACAAACGAATATTCATTCACCAACAGTGATTTTATTGCAACAATGTGCTCTTGGAACTCCATTCTCAAACCAAACCCTTTATGAAAATCTGAAAATGCTGTTTTGTGTTTTAAAATGGCCAAAATCTACTGTAAAGACTGCTGAAATAAGTGTCACAAAACTGCCATCCAAATCCTTGTTTTAGGTTCTAAAATTCAGCCACCACAGATATCAAATACCTGCTTAAATCAGACACTCATGAAATTGCTAAAACAAATCCTCAAACCCTTGTGAAAAGCTGAAACCCTAGCACTTGAGTTAAAAGATATATGTGGTGCCAAACCCTAGAGGAAAAATTGATCCAACTGTTGGAGCATGGTTTTATGATAGCAAACTAGCAGGGCACAAACATTACAAAACCTGAAAATCTCTGCTCTTCAAACCCTAGAGATTTTTTTAAATGGAAGACAAACTTCACCAATCTTTTGCACAAAAACACAAAACCAATCTTGGAGCCTCCTTCCAATGATGAAAGCTGCTCAAATCTGCTGCAAATTAGTGTAGCCGTACCTCGAAACCCTTGGAGAATATGAAACCCTTTGCCTTCCAATTTTTCACACCCTTTGCCCTTGAGTGCTCCAAATGAAATGATAAAGAAATCTTCCTTTTTGCTTGTTTATAACTCTCCTTGTGGCAATGTGCGTGTTTTTTGAGGGGCATTTTTTTATTAAAGCCGTTATGTGGCAAAGAGGAGCTAGGCATGTGCTTTAGGGGTCTCAACCATAGCTATCGAAGATGAAATGTGCGCTTGGGAGAACCTAACCACCAACACAAGCTATTTTGTCAAAAGCGCACTTTTGGAAATCATTTGCCACTTAACACTTTTGAACATAACTTGAAAAATGTGCACCTATAGGAGATTTACCACCCATACTTAGCCAAATTTTGCCAGGGCACACTTTTGGGCGTGGCTAGCTAGGTGAAAGTGTCTTCTGGCACTTAACTTTTGGTCTTAGTTGGAGAAGCACGTGCTTTCCATGACTTTGTCACTTTTAACCTTGAAATTTTAATCTTTTTGGCACCTATACACAAAGCACGCACTTGGGGTCACTTAGTAATGGTAGATACACCCAAAGCGCACACTTTTGGGTTCCTACTCACTTTTGTTAGTCACTTTTTCCAGTTTTGGCAAAGTGTGCCCAAGGAGTCGTCTTGTAGTTTGTTTAATACTTTAGCTAATTTCACTGTTTTTTACAACTTTTTTGCCACAGACCATGAATTTGACATGTCCCCGTTTCCAATTTGATCGCCCAACGGAACACTGAGTTAGCCTATCCTCATTCCCATAGGCTAACCCATTAGAGCAAGGGAGTATTCTGGCGAAGATGGAAAATGAATTAATGCACTTTGCAATAATTATTAAAATGAAGACAATTAAATAATAATAATATTTTATTATTATTTAATTATAGCACCAAAGAGGAGAAAAATTATAACTCAAATTAAATAATATTATTTAATTTAGGCGCACTTTTGGGAGACGTCAATTTTTTTTTTTTTTGGGTGGATTTTTTGCGCCATATGGAGAAAAGGGAAATATTTCAAAAAAATAATAATTTATTCTCTCCTAGCGGAGCGCTCATCTTGGAGAATGCAATAAATTAATAAAATATTGTTATGTGTAGTTGGCGCCCATCATTGGAGGGATAAATTCAAATAAAATAATAAAATAAGGCATTGGATATTGTGCATCGCCTTGGAGAAGTGAATATTTCAAATTGAAAGGAGGGAATCGAAATTCAAATCTTTAATTTGAATTGGCAAACATCCAAGTATAAATAAAGCATGAGGGTGCTCATTCCGGCATCACGAATCTTTTGCATACTTTGGCATTTTTGCTTGGCATTTCATTTGCTACGGTGGAATTGGACGAAAACCCAATTTGCATCATTGAGGCGGATTCACACGGAGTTCGCAATTGTGCTACATTGAAGACCTTGTTGAGCTTCATAGATTGATCATTTGATATTTGGTCGTAGACTGTTGGTTGTCGAGTTTCATTGAAGATTCTTGCATTGAAGGTATTGAAGTATTATTCTTGAGTGCCGATTCAAAGGGTAGCATTTTGTTCAAGCACGGATTATAGATCATTGTTGAAAGTCGTTGAAGGTCAACATTGGAGACCTTGCATTCGTTGGGGAAGTGGATGCATATATTCTTGAGTGTCGAGTTCATATAAGAGTACATTGCTGGGCACTGATTCCTATATCCTGCGGTTCTAACAGCAATTTTCACTGGTCGCCGCCATCACATTGTTTGGAATTCGTTGTTTACTCAGCGCCACCCTATATACACTCAGATCTGTTATGTGGAGGCAGCGACGTATTGAGGAGGCAGCAACTTATCATTTGGAGGAGTCCGCAGCTGTGTGAAGGATTGATCAGCCACCTTGTGATGTCCCGATATTAAGGCATTGTTTAAATTAAAACCATCATGATAAAGATGGTGAAGTCACTTTCGTAAAATATGGCGTTTAGTCATATTTAAATAAAACATATATAATGTTATTAAAATATAATAATATTAAAATAAAATTATTCTATAAATATTTAATTAAAATATAATATATATTTATTTTAATTAATAAGATATATCATTATATTTATAAATACAAATGTAGATATAAATATAAATATCTTAATATAATATATTTATGACAAGATATATTATATTATAAATAAATATTAAAAATATAAACATAAATATTAATATTTAAATAATATAATACAAATATGTTTTATATACTACATGAAATATATTACAAAGGGGGAGCAAATAAGTGAATAAAGCAACTAAGACAAAGTCCTACGATTAAGTGTTTAACATTAATGAAACAAAATAAAGATTATATCTATGGCAGCGGGTGGACTGAAAAGTGAACAATTAAATAAAGGCAGTCAAAATAAAAAGGTAGTCAGCTTCATAAGATCTGACGATTATTCCAAATAGAGACAACGATCCATGTTATTAAGGCAGCGCTTGATATAAGACAAGGGAAATTAATATGAAGGATAAATATGCAGCGGTTAGTGGAGACAGCGATTAGGATATGTTTAACAAACAAATACAAAGGGCTGTGTCTCTTGGCAGTGATCACCCTATAGAGACATGGCTATTAATATTTATAACCTTCGGTGGGGAGAGATAGCAATCAGATCCATATCAATCAGATAGAATTAGATACAGCAGAAAATAAGAGTTATATATTTCTGATTTCTAGAATATATGCATATTCTAAGGGAGAAATATAGGACAGCAAACATATAAAAGGTATGTCTTCTAATTTAAATTACATGTATCATAATGATAAAATAGCAAACATATGCGTATAACATAGAATAAGAATATGAATCGAATGAAATGTCAACATAGAATTAGATGTTATTATAAATAAATGCATAGAATATATTGAAATTGCTATCATAGATTTGGATAAGCATGAAGATGTTATCATAGGATAAATAAGTATATGGAATGGGTTGAAAGGCTAATCTAAGATGAGAATGTTACATGTAATAAGAACACTCCTAATCCTAATGAAATGAAGATACTCATAATTATGATAGAATAATAATGCTTAAGGTATAAGAATGTTTATATGATCTTCCTATAAGGAAGCATATTGAATGAATTGCCAAGTAATGTGAATGGCAATCAACAAGATAGTAATAACAAATGATGAGTTATAACTCATGAAACCATGAAATACTCGAAAAGGGGTGTTCAAGCCTCATCCTTAATCATCTTATCAACCTATGAGTATGGGGTTAAGTTAAGGATGTGAAATTGGACCTAGGTGACCCTCAAGTGGATGAAGAACACCGGGTGTGTGTGAAGTCCCTTGAGCCAAGAGACGAAGAACTCCAGGTGTTGAGTGAAGCTCTTGGACCTATGGTATTATGAGCTCATAATAAATGTGCCCGACGGTAGGTGACTCTCGATGGGATGAAGAATGCCAGGTGTTGCATGAAGTCCCCTCGAACCAAATGGTGAAGGACACCGGGTGTTGTGAGAAGCCTTTGGGCCTCCGTGTGGGATGGATAACGCCTTAACAAACCATGCTCATATGGGAGATAGGGTTGATTAATGATAGGGCTAACCGAGAACTCTCTTGAGATAGTGCATAGGAATTGTGAATGAAAGAACGTGAATATGAAATGTCTATGTTTATTAATGTTAAGACGAAATCATTGTGATTAAGATCATAAGGTTATGAGCCTTAAGGATAAATGAGGAAAAGCATATGGACTGATAATTGATTAGTGAACTCTAATGATGATATGAAAAGGAAAAAATGAATACTAATGTTCTCTCTTGTAAGTTGAAATTGTGCAAGGTTAAGAAATTTTTTGGCTTACTAGAAGGGGACATTACACACCTCAAAGACAGCAGTCCATCCTTTGAAGATAATGAACAGATTGTAAGGGATTGTTACAGCAGTTGGCATCCATTTGAAGATCTTACAACAGCAGCAGCGATCCAACCTTCCTTGGCATCAGCATCACATTACTTTTGGTTCCTTTGTCATCTTCTTGGTATGTCAAATCTCTGATTTTATAACAGCACCATATGCTTTGTATTTGGCTGGCACTAGCCACCTTTGTTGATGTATTCCATGAATTGCATAGGCTGATGTATAACAGCAGGGTCTGAGTTAGTCTCATAATCCTTGTTTTCATTGTAATTTGCAAACTCAAGTTGTAATTGAAGGCTGCCAGCATCAATTTGTTTCATTTGTATTGTAATCCATATGATTGGCATAGTTAAAATTTAGATGTGCAAGTAGAAATCAGTCCTAAGGGTTGTTGGCAAGAGACACTGCTCTAGAGATAACCTGTGTGTGTTGTCATTGATGGAAACATGGCCAAGAAGATACATTAGCATGACAAGAAGACATCACTCCGGAAGAACAACTTGGTTTGGCAGCAAGGCACAAGTGTGGAAGGTCAAAATGACTAAGTATGGACAGGGTACAGAGTATGAGATAGAAAATGAATCAGTATGCCTCTGCAGAAGAAGACCACCTAATGCAGATCAGGTATGATGATTCATGGCTATGTGATGATGATTCAGTCCAGTGATCAAGTCATGATCTTCTCCGGAAGTCATGTGGAGAAAATGTCTAAGTCCGGACAAACAGGGGAAAGACAGAGATAGTGAACAGTACTCAGTAGACTGGTCTGCATTCCTCCGCAATTGCACATCTTGGCCTGCGGTTCTAAGGCAAGCAAGAGATATGTCAGTACTACCCAAATCCAGGATTATAACCTCTGAAGTTCAATATATCACATTCTACCAGTTGCTCAATATTGGGTACCAGTTCAACAGTATTTCTCTGTGACAGAGCAACAGTTCCATGATCCGCATTTTGACATGCAGAAGTATTTTGCTTTGCGGTTCTAAAGATATGTTAAGAGGTCAGTAATGAAACTTGGATATGATTTGTAAGGTCCCATTTAGTCTGCAGTGTGTGTAGTGATGTGACAGATGAGCTTACTAAGTGTTCTTAAGGAACAGGCCGACTGGCATGTTAGATCTCTATGCGGTGAAGTTAGAATGTATGGGTAATCAATTTAAATATTCATATGACTAAGGTCGACTTATATGAAGACTTGTGCACGAGTGTTTAAGTCCGCATTGAAGATTATACATAAGAACAAGCCGACAGAGTATGATATTTTGCCTTACACATTTCTTGTTTAGTTTGCCGACCTGATCAAGTAATAATTCTTGGTGCGGATATATATATCCGATGAATTCGAGAATTTGAGTCTTGATGGTGTGTGGTGTGATACGAATGTGAATGTGTGACATGCGGAAAAAAAAGTGATTGTATAAGAGCAGAAGAGAGATCTTGTTCCTATGTAAAAACAGAGCAGTGAAAAAGAGCAGTCAGAAATGAAGAGTTTTGAGACAGTGTTTCTGTGCTTCATTGCAGCTGTAATCGTGCATGTATAGATGCAATCTAAGCAGTTCAAATTGGCAGTGAGCCACTCTCCCTTTTTCTTTCTTTCTCTAGGCAGTGAGCCACTCTCCCTTTTTCTTTCTTTCTCTAGGCAGTGAGCCTGTTTTTGTAGTGAGCATTTCTCTGGGCAGTGAGCCCTAAGGCAGTGAGCCTTCTTGTAATTCGGTATTGAGCTATATTAATATATTGTGAGCTAACACTCACCGTGGTTTTTCCCTTTTTTGGGTTTTCCACGTAAAAATCTTGGTGTTCATGTGTTATGTCTTTGTGGTTGTTGTTCCTATGCTTATTCTGCTTTCATGTTATTAATTTTGGAATTTGGACTAATAAACTTATTAAGAAGTGGTTTTCTGGAATACTGATTCACCCCCACTCTTAGTATTCCTTGCTATCAACAATTGGTATCAGAGCAAGGTTCCTTGGAAGAAGTCTAATAGCTTAAGGAAGATCTGGGGTTCTGTAATCATGGCAGCAAGAAAATTTGGAAATTATGAAAGCAACAAGGAACTAGAAGCAACCCTTATTGATCTTGAAAAAATCCGAGGCAGAAATTAGGGATCTAAAAACAAATATTCAAGAAGCTGATGAATGCATCCTAAAGCTAAGAGAGCAAGTCAGGAAATTTAAAGAAAAAAACAAGGAGCTAAATGATCAATTAGATGAAGCACAAGAGTTCCTAAATGGGTTGACATTGGAAGTTGAAAAGGAAGAAATTGAAAGGCATCTGAGCCAAGTTGTTAAGAATAAATCAGAGGAATGTGAAAAATTGAGCAAAGAAGTGCTACTTCTAAAATTTGATCTGGAAGCAGCTAAGAGCTATGAAGAGAAGTTCAAGCTAAGTTCTACAAAGCTTGATGAAATGATTGCTGGTTAAAAGAGTACTGATGATAAGCAAGGTTTGGGATTTGAGAAAGGAGAAAGTTCAAAATCTGGTCAAGCAAATTCTGAGTTAAAGCAAAACAAAGGGAACCAGTTCAGAAATCAAAGAAGAAGACCTAGAAGACCCCCGGTCAGACAGCCAAATGCTCAAAGGTACCCATATTTCAATGGTCATTGTTTTAATTGCAATAAGTTCGGTCATAAAGCTACTCAGTGCAAAGTAGAACAAACCAGAATCAAAATGTTTCATCATTCTCTGGTCAATGCTTCAACTGTAAGAAAATTGGTCATAGATCAAATGAATGCAGAAATCTGGTAAGAAATGGCTTTCAAAATTCAAAGAATACTTAATCATTCAATGGAAGATGTTTTACATGCAATAGATTTGGACACATGGCTAATCAATGTAGATCAAGGATGAATTCATATAGAGAAAAGAATCAAGGACAAGGAAACATTGTGTGCTACAATTGCAACAAATTTGGACATATTGCAAGAGTCTGCAGAAGCAAAAATGTGAAAAGAAACCACAATACTGAATACAGGAAAACAGAGCAAAGGAATGACAAAGGGAAAGAAAAGGTTGATCCGGTTGAAACCAAGAAAGAAATGAGCAAGTTTTGGATCAAGAAAGATGTGATTGAAGTCAAGGATGAATCCGCACCATCATCTGGTGCAGATACTTCCTCCAGGAAGTAAATTGGGAGCTCTGGCTCAGGGGGAGCAATGTTGAAAATCTAAAACCCCCAGCCAGAAAGTGGATGCCAGAATCTGGCACGAAGGTATATGATGGAAGTTGATGTGACAAATCTCTTAAAAGAAAAACTAGAAGAAAAGAAGTCAATGCGGCACATTGTGGAGCAATCTTGATCGATAGTATCTTTCAAAGCAGACATGCAGCTTTTTGGGAATGAGCATTTATGACGATTTAAGTCAAGTCATGCGGAGGATAAAAAGGGACTTGTTTGATTTCAAAATCACTTTGCATTCAAGATATCAGACATCCAGGAGAGACTAAGGTGAAACTTGAGCGACAACAACTAAGATCTGAAGGGTTTGGAGTGATTCAGATAAAGGAAACCCTAGCTTGGCGGAACAAGGTATTTTTGTTCAAACCCCATTTGTGAGTCTGTTAAAATTCTAAAATGGCAACCCCGCAAGTTGTTGATATCACTGAAAGACCTCGACCAAAATTCAAGAAACACCCTTACAAAGCAACATAAGTGGATCCATTGTGAGCATTTTTAGACATTCCGCACGGAGTTCTGTACGTAGAGGATGTTAGGGCATATATCCATGTTGCCCTAAATGAGCACACTGACAGTAGGTTCTCGGAACTGTATCTAAAGCATCTGATTGACGATCAATATGATTTGAAGGCAGAGTATAAAGCCCTAAAGGAAAAGAAATTCATCCAATATGTGGACTTTCCTACCTTTGCGGAAGATGAATGGGTTCGGTACGTGCTTAGCAGAATGCACGATGAATTCATGTGGATAAGACAACCCTTCAAGATCACTAAGGAAGCAATCAAGGCAGTAACTGGATTGAACTCCACCACCGGAGGCGTGCCCTTGCTAAAGGCTGTCAAGAATCAAACTGTCTTAGAGGCCACCAGAGCTAAATTTGACAAAAGGGCATTAACGATCAATGATATTACAGATCATGGTGTGAGATTTGCCTCAATGGTTTTAGGCTACAAGGTCTACTTCTCCAACTGGGAGAACTTTGTTTCTGGCACAACAATTTATATTGCCTATCAGATGATAAAGGAAAATGCAGATTACGACCTATGCGAGTTGCTGCATAATCAATTAATGGAGAACCTGAGGAAGATAAAGGAGAGCAAGAGTTACCCCTTCAAGTATGGTAAGTTGGTCATCTGTTTATTCTTCTATTTCATGAATAAGCTACCCAACATGAATAATCTGTTCTAGACAAGTGATAGACCAGTGGCTATGTAAATTAGGGATCACTTGAATAGTCTAGGAGATTATGATGTGCAAAAGGCAGCATTGTGGGGGTATTTCAAAAATTTTCAAAGCATGATGCATTCTAGGGAAAGAATCCCTAAGGGAATTGTTGAGAAATACAAGGATACAATTTGTTTCATGGTCACTAAGGATCAATGCTTAATGGAAACTGTGGAACCTAGAACTGTATGGGTAATGCCCATGGGATATGAGGTAGATGGACAAATACTGGAAAACTATGCCCGGCACCTGCTCAACAAACCTAGAGACACTAAGGAAGAGAGGTTTGGGACTTATGAAGAACTAAGTTTAAAACTTCATGTTGAATTCAGGAAGCCAGAATCCACCAGGAAGGTGAGAAAAGAAGTAGAGGAAATTGTTGCAAGATATGGGTTCACAAAAGAACAAGTTAAAGAATCAAGGGAAAGAGCAGAGAGAGCAGAAAAGGAAAAACAAAAGAATGAACTAGTACAAGTTCCAGAAGAATCTCAGATGAAACAAGACAAGCTTGAAAAGACTCAAAGGCCTACTAGGAGCTCTGCTACTCAAAGAAATCTACTGTCAAAGATACAAAGAGGAAGAAAATGAAGGGGAGAAGACTGTATGGTAGTGTAGGGAGCAAGAATGAAGAAGAAACTGAGTCTGACGAAGAGGTGAAAAAGATGAAGGCAGAGGGCATCAAGGCCTCCAGAAGCACCAGAGAAAAGCGCTTCGGAAGCAAGAAAGCTAGCAAAAGACAAAAGGTAGAGGAGCCTTACACTGAAAAGGCTACAATTTCAATTAAGGATGTATTGAAATCGGTCACTGTAGATGGGAATCTGAAGCCCATGATTGAATTTTATGATGAGTATAATGATGCTGATAAGAGAGTTCTTGAAGATGCTGAAGTGGAATACCTGAACATATACAATAGAGCCCTTATTGAGATCATCTCTGATCTCCCTGAAAGCCTAGCTAACATTTTGACTATCAGTAAAGAGATTGTTAGAGCAAAGGATATTGAACTGAGATAGCATGTATTAACTAGACTATGTCTAGAGATTACTCCCAAACAAGAGGCATTAATCTCTAAGGAGATCAAGGATGAGTTCAGAACCAGGAAAAGGATGAACTCTTTAATGCTGGGAGAAATCGACAAGGTTGTCAAAGAAAAATAAGAAATCACTTTGAAAGTCTTGAAGAAATATAATCTTCCTATCATCTATGACAAAGAAGAATCATATGGTGAGGATAACACATCTGTTCTGGAAGTCAATGTTGAAAAGGAGACAGACAAAGTTGATGAAATAGCTGAAGAAAAGGGAACACTTGCCTCTTTGGAACATCAAATAGAGGACAAAACTGATGGTGAGAAGACTGAGGAAATAGAAATACTAGCTATTGAAACTATATCCTCGCCGAAACACAAAAGTGAGGAGAAAACTGACAAGGAAGAACAAGTTGAGAATAATCCTCCACAAGAGCAGAAGGATGACACCAACAAGGCCATGAACATAGATCCTTCGGAGTAGGAACAAAAAGATGAAGTCTCTGGTGCAGCAAGAAACACTGCAGAGGTGGTGAAAGAATTTTTGGAAAAGGAGAAACAAGTTCTAGATGAGCCAGAGCTACTTCACGGTCCGATAAACTTGGACACCATGTCACCGGTACAAAAGTTCAAATTGGCTTCAATTGCACAAGCCAAGGCAAGAGAAGAAATGCTAAAATCCCACATAGAGGACAGTGAACTCATCAGTGAAGCATCTAGCATTTTGGAGAAGTTGATGCCAATTTATCAGAAGGATACCTCTATGTCTGTCACAAGTCAACTTAAGGATTTGATAAATTCGGTAAGCACACATTTTGAATCTTTTGAAAAATCAGCTGAGATAAAAGTAAGGCAAGAATTCAATGAGAAAAGACTAAACGAGTTAAAGAAAATGATAGCTAATGATAAAATACAATTACACAATAGATTAAAGGGCATTCAGGATGCCATTAAAGAGGCTGATGATATATATAAATTTTGTCTATCTTGGCCGGAAGCTACAAAGAAAACAGAAGAAAAGATCAAAGATTTAGAGCAGTAACTAATGATCATATCTAAGTCATTTGATCCGGTAACTGAATCAGTAAGCGGCAAAGAAAGTCAAGTCATCAACATTCAAAATGACTTGAATAGTTTAATAAGTGAAAGGGATCAGACAAAATGTAATGTCCCCTTCTAGCAAGCCAAAATTTTCACAACCGTGCACCAAATTTCAACTCACAAAAAGAGAACATTAGTATTCAATCCTTCTTGTCTTATTATATAAATCATAATTATATAAAATCAAACCTTATAATCATAACTTATATGCAATATGCCTTTCTCTATTTTACTTAACAATATCATAATTTCCTCTAGAAGAGTCTATTTCTTGGGCCAATCATGTTAATCCAATCATTCACCCAACAAGAGAGGGTTCCTTGGGCACAATCTTGCCATAGGTCCATTGTCCTTTCCTTTGATCTAGAATGGCAATCATCACCAACTAGAGTCAAAGGCCTATCCACTTGTCCCATATTGGCAATCTTCACCAATTGGAAACAAGGGCCATTTCCACTTGTCCATATTAGCAATCTACACTAATTGAAACAAGGGCCTTACTCCTCTTGCCTCAAGTTAGCAATCTACACTAATTGAGTCAAGGGCCTATCTCCACTTACCCTGGATTAGCAATCTACACTAATCGAGATAAGGGCCTTTTTCCTCTTACCTCATATTGGCAATCTACACCAAATGAGATAAGGGCCTTTCTCGGTTGAGTACTCTTCCCGTTTAGGACAAGCAATCTACACTTGCCTTGTAAGGTTAGAGCCTTATCAACTCGAGCCTTGAATACCTTGGCCAATTGCTAGCCTTGGGTCTCACTTACTTGGTGTGATGGATTAACAATGATGCCCATTTCTCATTCCGGCCTTACTTAGTTATACATTACATTTTCTTATTCAAGTAAGCCTTTCATATCATTTCCAATTGTTCTCATAATTCTATATCCAATATATATGTTTTCACCATAATCATGCCTTATCTAAGATTGACATACTAATATTCATATCCTTATTCTATGATATAGCTATAATGAAATCCATTTATAAACTTACTAATTATAACATTACTTTCATTCATTTTCGATTCAATATAAGAGTTCAGATTTGGAATTATTTGATGTCTTAGTTTCACATTGACTAGTGCATGAGTTGTAAACATACCTTTGTATTATAATGGAGTATTCGAACTGAATTTCTGATGTGTTATAAGCCTGTACTGTAGATAGTGCCTTCCCTTGATTGGATCCCGGTTTTGTGGAGTTATGAATTCGATATGTATATGCCTGTTTCTATATAGTGCTGCTGTCTATATATGATATAATTAATATGCCATAGATCTGGGTATGATTCGCTGTAGTAATAATGATCTACAATGCTTGATCAATATCTTGCTCTTGGCCGATGGTTATTCCTTGTTTGATTGCTGATGGCTTTGTTTGATTCCTTATCCCTGATCAAGACTGATGGATATCTGATATGTTCTATTGATGATGATAGCGGATATATTATTCCTGTTTTCTTCTTGTCCGATTTCTTCCTTGATTGGCTATTGTATGTAGATATACGTTTGGCAATGATATGAAGGTATGAAGAATTTGATTGATGACTGATCCTGATGTAGTGTTTACTGTTTATTATGATAAGAAATGTGTTTTCTTCGATGATCCTTGTCTTCCCATCTCTGCCACCTTTATATGCTATCGGGCCTTTGAAAGGTTGCGCCCATGATAAATGGTGACGTCCCTTGATCAATTTTAAATAACTTTAATCTTATATGTTTTATCTCATGCGTTGCCACGGTCTAATCAAACTTTAGTTATTATTATTTAACACTTGGTCGACGGAGGTAATGAATATTTGTCATAGTTGTCTCTGCCTCGATCATGCAAGGGAATATCACAGACTTGTCTTTCTCTTATGATTACTTTTGCCTTGGTGTATGAGATCGACCCTTGCTTAATCCTCTTGTATTTGATAATCATGGTAATGATGTGGGTTGATCAAGACAACATCAAACCGGTCTTTCCAATCTTTAATTGGAAAACATCGAGACATGACACAAAAGGAAGAATGTGTCAGTTAAGAGGACTGATCAGTCCCAAGTTAGAATCCATGTATAATCTGGTAGCTGAAGCTCATGTAGCTTTACTAACTGATGCACCCACTGATCTGCATAAGGCAGAAACCCTAGTTTTCCTACTCAATGGAAATATTCAAATTTTGGACAGTGTTAAAAAGGGCTGGGATGGTGAATTGGCACAGATCAAGAACATTTTCAATGACATCCTTAAGCATATGTAAGAAAAAGTTGAAGACTGCATTTATATATATGCGGTTGAGTACATAGAAAAGTTTGCAGTTTTGACAAATTTTTGATTCCGGAACACACCCTTTGCCATTGATGTCAAAGGGGGAGAGAAGATTAGTGAAAAATAAGAAAACATCTCAGGGGTTTGAAGGAATATAGAAAGGGGGAGCAGTCAAGGCAACATTTTTCACTAAGTGTTGCAATCAATGCTGAAGGGGGAGATTGTTGGCAAGAGACACTGCTCTAGAGATAACTTGTGTGTATTGTCATTGATGGCAACATGGCCAAGAAGATACATTAGCATGACAAGAAGACATCACTTTGGAAGACCAACTTGGTTTGGCAGCAAGGCACAAGTGTGGAAGGTCAAAATGACTAAGAATGGATAGGGTACAGAGTATGAGACAGAAAATGAATCAGCATGCCTCCGCAGAAGAAGACCACCTAATGCAGATCAGGTATGATGATTCATGGCTATGTGATGATGATTCAGTCCAGTGATCAAGTCATGATCTTCTCCGGAAGTCACGTGGAGAAAATGTCTAAGTCCGGGCAAACAGGGGAAAGACAGAGATAGTGAACAGTACTCAGTAGACTGGTCCGCATTCCTCCGCAATTGCACATCTTGGCCTGCGGTTCTAAGGCAAGCAAGAGATATGTCAGTACTACCCAAATCCAGGATTATAACCTCTGAAGTTCAATATATCACATTCTACCAGTTGCTCAATATTGGGTACCAGTTCAACAGTATTTCTCTGTGACAGAGCAACAGTTCCATGATCCGCATTTTGACATGCAAAAGTATTTTGCTTTGCGGTTCTAAAGATATGTTAAGAGGTCAGTAATGAAACTTGGATATGATTTGTAAGGTCCCATTTAGTCCGCAGTGTGTGTAGTGATGTGACAGACGAGCTTACTAAGTATCTTCTTAAGGAACAGGCCGATTGGCATATTAAATCTCTATGCGGTGAAGTTAGAATGTATGGGTAATCAATTTAAATAGTCATATGACTAAGGCTGACTTATATGAAGACTTGTGCACGAGTGTTTAAGTCTGCATTGAAGACTGTACATAAGAACAAGCCGACAGAGTATGATATTTTGCCTTACACATTTCTTGTTTAGTTTGCCGACCTGATCAAGTAATAATTCTTGGTGCGGATATATATATCCAATGAATTCGAGTCTTGATGGTGTGTGTAGTGTGATACGAATGTGAATGTGCGACATGCAAAAAAAAAGTGATTGTATAAGAGCAGAAGAAGAGAGATCTTGTTCCTATGTAAAAACAAAGCAGTGAAAAAGAGCAGTCAGAAATGAAGAGTTTGGAGACAGTGTTTCTGTGCTTCATTGGAGCTGTAACTGTGCAGGTATAGATGCAATCTAAGCAGTTCAAACTGGCAGTGAGCCATTCTCCCTTCTTTCTTTCTCTAGGCAGTGAGCATTTCTCTGGGCAGTGAGCCTTCTTGTAATCTGGTATTGAGCTATATTAATATATTGTGAGCTAACACTCACCGTGGTTTTTCCCTTTTTTGGGCTTTCCACGTAAAAATCCTAATGTTCATGTGCTATGTCTTTGTGGTTGCTATTCCTATGCTTATTCTGCTTTCATGTTGTTAATTTTGGAATTTGGACTAATAAACTTATTAAGAAGTGGTTTTGTGGAATACTGATTCACCCCCCCTCTCAGTATTCCTTGCTATCAACAAGGGTTTCATTGTGAATTTGGTAAAATTCAAATTGTTGATTAGACCCTACTTCGGCACATGTCAGAATTATAGACTTGACATTCGTCCATCAACTCAATGAAAGCAATCAATGCGCTCCTAAGATGATGGACTTCACCTTTGACATTACAGAAGAATAAACAAGAACCATCAACCTACCCGGTGCAGCATTGGAATCTTAAGAATCCAAATAGAAGAACGGTGACTAGTGACCCTTCGGGTCATATAGTTATTTCAAAAACAACAGTCACAGAACATCATATTAGAATCAATGCACAAGAAAGGCCCCAACTTGAATTCCTTAATTACCACTAAGTAACGAATGTCAAATCCTAATATTAACCTTGGATAGATTCAAATTGTTGATTAGACCCTACTTCGGCACATGTCAGAATTATAGACCTGACATTCGTCCATCAACTCAATGAAAGCAATCAATGCGCTCCTAAGATGATGGACTTCACCTTTGACATTACAGAAGAATAAACAAGAACCATCAACCTACCCGGTGCAGCATTGGAATCTTAAGAATCCAAATAGAAGAACGGTGACTAGTGACCCTTCGGGTCATATAGTTATTTCAAAAACAACAGTCACAGAACATCATATTAGAATCAATGCACAAGAAAGGCCCCAACTTGAATTCCTTAATTACCACTAAGTAACGAATGTCAAATCCTAATATTAACCTTGGATAGATTCAAATTGTTGATTAGACCCTACTTCGGCACATGTCAGAATTATAGACTTGACATTCGTCCATCAACTCAATGAAAGCAATCAATGCGCTCCTAAGATGATGGACTTCACCTTTGACATTGGAGAACGATGAAGCAACAAACCTGATGCTTGACAGCTTTCCGTGTCAGATTGACAAGAAGACTAGTAAATTTTGCAAAATGGACTCCATTATGCAAAGTTTCATAGGTGTACAACAATCCCCATCTATATTGTTTGAATGGTGTCTTAGATCAGCCATCCTTGCACAACTTCTTCAATAATTGGAAGGTTGTTTCCTATAGTTTACATCCAATCCTTGGAGACATGCTTCTTTGTTTATTATGATTTCTTGCTGCCTAACTATTTGGGAGAATAGGGAGTTACCTATCTTATTTATGCTCATGCTGGTCTGTGTTCTATCAACCTATTTCCATCGAAGTCTGTGGCACCAAAATATAAGACATAATCTGATAATCATTGCCAATTACCTCTACTTTTGGGACTTCCTCTACTGTTGATATTCTTTTGTTAATTTTGCCAAAAGGTGAGTCAATAACATATGTCTGAGAAGGTGAACAGCCACTTTTAATTGCAAGAAGTTTGGAGTTTGGCTGTGAGCTCTGCCTTATAAGTGTGTGTTTAGAGCCGAGGGACACTACTATTCTGATTGTAAGCTGTAGGGAAAATGAAAAGGATATAAAGCAGATGTTCCTTTTAGTATTTTATTTTGGAAATCTATTATTTACCATTTGTTTTCCATTTATATAAATGTTGCAATACCTTGTTTATGGTAAATATTATGTTCATCATTTATACTGTATCTCATATATTTGATATCTAGGATTTCTGAACTGTGCAGATCTAGGGTGTTATAAATGCATTTATTTCTTTATTTGAATGAATTTCTATTTCAGATAATAGACAAGATTTTGGCAATCTTGGTTACAGTAGTTGAATTGCTCTTTGTGTAACGTTTTTAATGTTTCCACTTATACATACAGGGGTTCCAGTTTTTCATCACATGAGGGTGTTGTTTATAGTATTATTGGTGCTAATATTGTTGTTTTCTTATTATGGAATTCTGCTGATCGAAGGTTCATGCACCAGAATTTTAAGGTTGTTCTTTATCTATCACTAAGGAAGCTTTTATTCTTTATGTTCTTTAATTTGTAGGGTGCTTTTTTAATTCAAATCTGTGTGATAAGGTTTAATATGTAGTTAAATAAGCTTATAATATGGAGCTTCGTATGTTTTTTCCTTTGTACTCGGAGATAGATCATAACAGACTAGATGTGTTTTTCTGGTTCTGGGAACTTGAAAAAACTCAAGAGGCGTTTTAAACAGAATAAAGTTTGCCTGCAATACTGCTCACAGACTTCTAACTTAAGGATAATTTGCTTTTGAAAATGTGTTGGCCGTCAATGTTCAATGTTCCTTTTTTGAATCATTTTTCTTGTTGAAAATGGTTTATAGATTATATCAATTTCATCATAAATTGACTAAACTGTTTGGAAATGTAAATCCCTTTCATTCACCATATTGCATGATGCCAGATTCCCGTTTAACCTTATTTAATCTAATCTTATTGGTTGGAAAGATCAGATTTACTGATTTTTGCAAACTGGATTTTACTTCTATTGTAGTGATGCCATTATTAAGTTCGAACCAAGTAGTATCTAGTGCATAGTGATTTTGGATTTCATCTCATATCAGAAACAAAATATCAGCATTACATGGGACATGTCCCCGAGGAGTGACATCCTGGAGGTCTTGAGGGCTTGGAGGGGATGTCCCCTGTAATGTCCCTTTCTGCAGGCAAAAAAAAAAAAAAAAATTAATTAAATAAATAAATTAAGTTGCCTTGAAATGTTTTAAAAGCAACTTATATTTATTAAATTATTTTATTTAAATGAAACTTTTTAGCCAAAAAGGAAATGAAAAGAAAAATAACATAAAAAGTTACTTTTGGGAAAAATAATAAAAGTTTTTCTAGAAAATCCCTAAGTGGCAGCAAAAAGAGGATTCTAGAAGAAGCCAAGAGAAGTTATATAAGAGGTTTGGAGAAAATGTCTTCATTATCCATTTGCTTGTTTTTTTCTTTGATATTTTTCCATTGTGGAAAAGGCTTTGAACAGCTAGTTTAAGTTACTACTGCCTAGGTTTAAAAACCCTATGGTGAAAGATTGATTTCGGAGGACGAAAGGAATCTCCCTAGTCAGCAATTGGAGGTGAATTCATTCATAATTCACAATTGGGCATATTGATGAAATTTAAGGAAGATTTGTAGAATAAATAATAAATTTCGGAGGTTAGGATTTGGATATTTTGGGGGTTTTCATTTCCAAGTTTAACTGAAGATTATTCTTGTTTGCTGGGCATTGTTTAGTAATTCTGAAGCATTCTCTGCCCTAGCCGCCAGATTTCAAGGTAATACTGTCACAAAGACAAGCCATACCCAATATTTATGAAGGGAGCTGTTTGAATATTTTTTAAAAGAGAACGAATGAGCATAAAGGGGAATCATGAGTAAAGAAAGGAAGTCGCTTTCCTCTAATATAGTCATTGAAGACTATAATGAAGGCCACTAGACTTTATAGAAATTAAATAAGGTGTGAAAAAAGGCACGTGAAGTTTTAAAATAAATCGTGGGCATAAACAATGGAAGTGCTGCCTGTGGTGGGGAATTTATTGGGCATCTATTCATATTAATAAAGTCATTTGAGACTAAAAGCTGGCCGCTCCAACTTATTGGTTTTCAAAGTCCACCGTAACACAAATCATACAAAATTCCTTGCATTAAGGCTGCCGTGGAAAAAAGGAGGAAAGTAATGTGGGTTTTGAGGAGTGAGGTGTTGCCTCTTATTTGGTTTTCCGCTTTGCTCTGCTAGCCGCCCTGCTTTAGGATGATTCTTGGTGTATTGAAGGGATAGTACAGCTTTGGATAGACATAAGGAGCTTGTGCAACTGAAACAGATATAAATACAAGTGAAATTCGAAGCCTTCAAGGAATGATACAAGAGACCTTGCATACACAGGAATAATTAATTCGAGCCAGCATCATCTGCAGATATTTACAACTTCAGCTGAAAGTCAGAATTGATTTTATTGCTGATTCTATATAAACTGTTGAATGTAATGTCTGATATACCAGCAGAAATATAAGTTTGACTATTAATGGTATTGTTTAATTTGCATAATACATTCCATATTAGCTATTTGCATTTGAATATTTCAAGAGTACTCTTTGGCATTACATTAGTAATCAATTTCTACGACATTGCAATCAAATGAATTCAGTTTTAGCAAATCAGAAATTAAATTGAGAATGTCTGCCAAGTGTTTGACGAAATGCCAACATAGAAAAAAAATCAGAAATAATGCAAATTTGAGATAAATCTGGGTGAGGGATATTTCATCCCCTTTTTCTGTACAACCTGCTTCATTTGGTGCATAAAAATAAAAAAGTTTTAACTTTTTAAGGAAATAAATGCCTAAAAGCCCTAAAGAGCTAAAATTGGGAGGATTATCATTGCAAATTCAGCACATTTTATTTAGTTTTAAAAATTTCAGCTGCTTTTAGTTTGTTTAGGTTATTTTAATATCTGCGCTCCTGCTGTCCACAAAATTCGGGAAAATTTATGCTGTCCCTAGAACTACGTCCCCACATCTGTGTGCCCCCCTTGTCCAAAAAACTTGGATAAACATTGCGGAATATGCTCTTGACTAGACTATAAGGTTGTTAAAATCAAATAGCTTTGTCGAATATGGGAATGCAAGAGGAATATAAAGTTTTATTGTAACAATTGCTTCAAGGAGTAATTGAGCTCATGGGCAGTCATGAGATGTTTTTTGTACTTGAGAAGCTTGATGCTAGTGCCAAGAATTCCTTGTTCTAATACAGTTGCTTTCTTGGGGCAGTCAAAAGTTTGCACCATAGTTTGTTTTCCCACTTTCTTATTCAAACAAGAAACATGAAAGTCAATTTAATTTCACTTTGTTGGGAATGAGTACATAGGTAATTGTACTATTTTACTCATCTGAAAAGGACACAAATTTTTGTTTGATGCTTGTGGTGTTCGTGTTATTTTGCAATGGTTTGCTTTAAGGATAGAGTCAAACAAAGGCCATATATCCAATCTTAAAGTGCCATTGAGAGTAATGTTAGTTTTGTTTTTGTTTGATAAGGTTTGTGTCAAGTGTGCAGTTATCTTTTGATGTGAAGAAATATTTTGCATTCCTTGGAGTAGGTTGGTTGTTTTAGGAACTTGATTCTAAATAGTCCAGTTCTTGGTAAGGGAGGTTGATATCTGTACTGTGCTTTAATTCGTGTCATTTAAAAATTGAGTGGTAAGTAATTTTGAACCATAAAACCATCAAATCTGCATAACATATATTCTGATTATTCAACAATGTCTGCAAACATAGATCTTCAATGAAACTCACAAATGGTCTCCGACCAAATATTGAAAACCCAAATACAATGAAGCACAACTGTGAAATCTGAGATAATTTCACCTCAAGGTTGGTAAGGGAGCATCACCAAACCAACAACTACCAAGGGGTCATCTCCTTGATACCACGAATGCAAGGGAACATCTCCTTGACATTAGCTGAAGTCAGAACTTGACAAAAACATAAACATCAACACAAGCAGGATCCCAAATGGATCTCAGCTCTCCTTTTAAAACCTTCACAAAGGTTTTTGTGTACACAGTCACACCTATACAATTTTAAATGCTTACACATGACCTTTTTAAATGTTTGTTTTTGTGTACACAATAACACTTTATTTTATAAAGTGTTTTTAAATACTCAAGTAACTTAATAAAATATTAATTTTATAAAGCAATTAAAATACTATACAAAATTAATTTACAATTAGGACACTTTTAAGTTACTTGCAAAAATGGGGACATGACAAGTCGGCTCAGCTAAGAAAGACAAAAGGGGACATTACAGGAGAACAATATCATCCATTGAAGAATTTGGACGCTTGTATCTATCAAATAAGAGATTGGTGTCTCTTACCGAGTTGGTGCTCAGTTGTGGTGATTGGTGTCTCCAGTGGGTTGGTGCCTACAAATTCTACAAGCGGGGATTGGTGTTTCTAGTTCATTGGTGCTCACAAAAGAACAATTGTAAGAGAAGTAGGTTGGTGCCTACAAAGAAGATCAATATATAAGCAATATTTTGCCGTGGTTTTCTTCCGCAAGGGTTTCTACATAAATCATGTATTCTTCCTGTGTTCTTAATTGTTAGATCTTGCATGTATGTTATTCATTGTGGTTGTTAAGTTAGAAAAAGTAAAAGATTGTATTATACTGATTCACTCCCCCTCTCAGTATAATCGTGTGTTCATCAGATCCATGATATGGGAGTCATCACATACCTTGTATCTGTTCACTTGCCTATCTGATAAATGAATGCTTGCAATAATGAATAGAATTAACAATGCATACCAGATAGAGGAGTAAAAGTATATCTTTATTCGCACATGAAATTATTAAAGAAGTAGACTAGAGATGGTCGGCCAAAGATCAGAGTCGATTAGACTAGATCATACTACTTTTCTTGACGATACAAAGACTATTTAAAAGACCTGACGGTTGCTAAGAGGAACACAACCGTTGACTAATTGACTCATATAACTACCCAAGAGTCGACAACCAATTAATACATAGTTGGATAACCCATATTATCAAATATAATAATCAACATTATACACTGACTACATCATCCCCACCAAAAGAAAAAGTCGTCTGGACAGAAAACCATTAAGTATCAAGTGACATTAGGTAAGCTCTGCCAAATTGACAATGTTGAAGAAACCTGGAAGTACAAGCAGAATCGAAGTAGAACCAACACATCCCGAACACCTCCTAGTAGACGGAGAATGGTGAAGACCAACCAACCAAAGAACCCAATCTGATTGCACACTGAAGGCTGAGAATGTTGTACCCCATCGATCGTTGAACCTAGATAGTATTGCAAGAATCTTAAAAGCATTCTAATCATGAAAAGATTGTTTAGTGTCCCCATATGCCAAGAATGAACATTCATTTAATTCACTAGCCAATAAGAATGATTCTCTGTTTTTGTCTGGAAGAGCTAATGATAGAAGGTTGTCAAGTGTATGAGAAAATCTATTGATTACTACAACAAGATTACTTAGCAAAAACCGTACAAATGAATCATTTGAATCTTGCACTTCAACAATGAGGTCGAGGTGCACCTTCATGGCACACACCTTTTTTCTCTCCAATACCATATTGTTGATTGTGGAAAAAGTATACCTGAAACTTGTATGACTAGCAGTAGAGGCTGTTCTATCACTTGAGAATTAAATCGTATTGTTGTAATTAAGAACCGTACGGACGGAAATTACAAAATTTTTTTGAGTGATGGATGTTCAGATTGTACAAGAGTAAGTTGAAGGTGGAAGATATCCATCCATATGTGACCACTTCTTTGAGCAGGTTGTACAACAATTGCCAGAGTTTGCACAAACTAGATAGGCCGTACAACATGGTGAGATGAATAGGCCGTACAAAAGGATTATTAACACCCATCTCTGGTATGACAAAAAGTAGAATGGTAAATGTATGATCAGGAAAACATGAGGAAGTCGTACACCATAAAATTCCCTTGCCGTACTCTGAAAACATTGCAGGTTGGTCATACATGATAAACATTCCCTACCGTATGGTGGAAGACAGATTGAAAAGGATGTACAACAAAGCATAAGATATAGAAGTTTACGGTAACTGATAGGAAGGGAGATCGTACAAAAGTGGGAAGATTTATTAAAACTTCAATTTGATCATGCCTTTTGTCTCGTACGGTCAATAGGAAAAACTTAGTGAAAGTCTGTACAACAAAGAACGAGTGATATCTGCTCAAGAAAATAGGACGTACGACAATATTAGAATGAAATCGTAGGGCCAATGTAAAAGATGGTACAACGATATAAAACTGAATCCGTACGGTGAAATTATTATTTAATCTGATTTTTTGATCACTGTACGGTGGAGACAATAACATAGTCATACGATGGAAAAATTGGAAGTGTTGAAGTATACCGAGGAAGGAGAAAATGGAAGTACAACGTCAGGGAAAAGGAAGAAGTCATATGGTGGGAAGAAAATGAGGATAAAAATTTGGGAAGTCACCTCTCTTTGTCCGTACGATGAAATTTTTAAAGTTTGATTCCCTAGTGAGCTTTGAAATTTTAAATTTTCTTTGCTTATATTTTTCTTTTGAATGGTTTACCATACTATATTAAAAAAATATATTTGTTATTTAATTTGTTAAATTTTTCCCTTTATATTTTTTTATTTTTTTCATTTTCTTTATTACTTTTTTCGTTTTGCATTTGTGGGACCCACTTGAGAATTTTGATTTTTCTCTTTTGCGTTATAATTAGGAACTTGCGAATTTATTTTTTTTATTTTTGGCTTTGCCATCCAACACAAATGGAACAATTTTTTTCATTTTTCTTTGGCGGGGTCCATCTGTTATCTGTTGCCCTGACTGCAAAAATTTCTCGTCCCACAATATATTTCCCTTTTTTATAATTTTCCTGTATGATATACTTGGGTTCCGATAATTACCTTTTGGCCAATTAAGACACCAAGTACCTTAATATATTAAGATAAAATTTAGTTATCTCTATTAGATAATGGTCAATCTTAGCTTTTTTCTATTTCTGTTCTTCGTTTAGCTTTTTCCTATCTTTTCTGCTTTGTTTACCTGTAGTTTCCTTGTGAAACTCCTGCTTCTTTTTAGAAACTTCTTAATCTCTCTATAAATAGAGCTCCTCTCTATCTTTGTTATCATGACATTCAGTTTAATAAAATATTTTGTATTTCTCTGAAACACAACATGGTAGCAGAGCCAGAAATTTTTCTGGGCTCTCCGTATTCCTCACGGATTTGGTCTTTTGTTTTTTTTGCCTGTTAACCCTAGTCGCGTCTGGTGCTCGCGATTCCATTTGATGGTAGCGGGTATCTCTCGCGGGTTTTATCCTGATCGCCGCGTCCTCTCTGCAAATCAGAAGCTTTCATCGCGATTCTGTGTATTCTGAAGGAGTTTAAGGAGTTGTTTCTATTGTTAGTGGGATCTCACGTTTTCTGGCTTCCTGAAGGTGTCTTTTGTTCGAGATTTGCCTAGACGCGTTTCTTTAGTGGATTTTGAAGGTTGCGTTTGGATTTCACGTTAGTCTATGATTGCGTTCTGAAGGTTTCAGCTCTTTAGACATCGTTTCTGGAGGTCGTGTCTCTGTTTGAAGTTGCTGGCTCCTGCTCTCTCCATTGTTCGACGACTCCTTTTCTTCCTATTCGCAAAAGTCTTGACCTAAGCTCGTGGTCGTTCAAAGTCTTCTCTAGATACATTTTCTTTTTCGGCGGTTTTGGTTGCATCTTCCTCTGTCAACATTCATTTTCTCAACTACCATCTAGGTTTTCCTTAGTCATGGGTGTCTTTTGTTTCGATCATATATTGGGAGTCTTCTGTTTTTGATCGAAGTTGTTGAGGCACCGCTGGTGTCTTTTCTTGATCTGTGGTTTCTATCTTCAGTTCTTTTTGGCGGATTCTAAAAGATTTCTCTTGTGTGTGGGTCCCACAGCGACTAGCAGACATGCAGAAATATCTTTGTTTTGAAATCCATGTTCAGATGATGTTCTGAACCTATGCTCTCTACAATCTCAAGATCTGTGTTGTGAAATCCGTGTTTGGATTTGTCTCGAGATCCGTACCCCGAAGTCCGTGTCTAGGATTTTTCGAGTCAATATATTCCGTGTTTTCGGAATCTGTGCTTCGTAACTTGTGCAAGGGTTCTGTTCCCTGTCTGTGCTGTCTATCTGCTTCGATATATGTGCCAACTACTTATAATTCGTTTTTTGTGTTTTCGAAAAACGTGAAGTATGGCATCTTTGACCAACATTTTGTTGGAGAGCAGTCAGAAGTTCAACGACAAAAATTACAACACCTGGAAGTAGCGAATGATGACAATCTTCGAGTATCGGTGACTTGACCAACTGGTGCTGGGCAAAATTACACGTCCTCAACTGGCGGGTAAAGATCAGGATAAATTTGATGAGCAAAATCGTCAAGCGGTGATGCTTATCAAGTTATCAGTCACTGATGATCAGCTGCCTTAGGTTCCGTCTGGGAAATCAGCAAAAGAAATCTGGGATTTGTTGAAGGATCTTCATGAAACGTCCGACAAGAGCTGTTTGTTCTTTTTGAAGAACATGCTCTTCTCGATCATGATGGATGAACAGATGTCTTTGCAGGAGCGTCTCACCAAAATCAAGGACATCCGTGATCAGTTGACGGCGATTGGTCGTGACATGACTGAGGAAGATATGGAAGTTATCACTCTGAAAAGTCTACCACACTCTTACGAGCACTTTATCGAGACACTTAACATTACTTCAACTAATGTTACACTACAGTTTTCAGATCTCTACAACAAACTCTTGCAACAGGATCGATGGAAACAACAGTTCGGTAGCAATGCTACTTCCTCCTCAGAGCAGGCATTTACTGCCAAGACCTTTTAGCAGAATTAGGGCACCAATCAACCCTCTCAGCCATTCAGTCAGGTTCAGTCATAGGACCCTTCCAAGAAGTACAACATCCAGTGCAATTACTGCCATAAGTTTGGCCATATGAAAAAGGATTGCCGGAAACACTTGGCTGCTGCATAGTACAAGTCTGAAGAATCAGCACCGTCAGCACATGTCGCAGAGCACACTGAGTAGAAGGAGTTTGCTTTCTACGCCTTCTAGGCCAACTCTTCTGCCTGTTATTTCAGTTGTTTGTGGACCAGTCTATCTTAGTCTCGGTTGTCATCTTTAGGGGGGCAACTCAGTTTAGTTAGTAGATTGACCATTAAGGGGGGGTATTAAGATAAAGTTTAGTTATCTCTATTAGATAATGGTCAATCGTAGCTTTTTTCTATTTCTGTTCTTCGTTTAGCTTTTTCCTATCCTTTCTGCTTTGTTTACCTGTAGTTTCCTTGTGAAACTCCTGCTTCTTTTTAGAAACTTATGTAATCTCTCTATAAATAGAGCTCCGCTCTATCTTTGTTATCATGACATTCAGTTTAATAAAATATTTTGTATTTCTCTGAAACACAACAAATACCTTGTTGATCTGCACCCACCAGTTGAAAAGTTGGGAGCCAGAAAGTCGGCTTACTCAAACTTCTCCAAGTATCTTCTGGAAGTATGTTCACACTAGATTCGCCATCCACAATTGTATTGGTGAGATTCTTTCCAAGGATCTCCATATTTACCACCGCTGGTTTCTTTGTCGTGCTAACTGTTAATAACATGGGATCAATCACTTGGTCGCTCGACAAGGGAGGTTTGTTATTGGGTCTTCATTCTCCCCAGTCTTCAAATTGGCCGTAGCATGCACCATCTGATTCTTCCCTGATACAATAGCATTTTGAAGTTCCAGAATACATTGTAATAAATCCACTACTTTAATTGGTAGGGTAGTTTGAAGTACTTGCCTTGAAATATTTTTCTCGGAGTGTAATTGATTTGTTACCGTACTTGCATTTACATGTGAGTGGCGTCATTCATTATCCATAACCTGCTTCCTCCAGCTCTTGCTTCACGAAATTTTTCTTGTTCTGTACATGGGTCCGGGTACACAACTTTCTTTGCTTTGGCTCGAGTAACAACCAATACTTCATTTTGCCTTTCAACATCAATCAGGTTGATGTTTGCTTTTTGCTTCGGACATCCAGTGTCTTCATGGTCTCCAGGTCCACACCATTTGCACAGTAATTGTACTTTGTCTTGCTTGTTTTGGTAGTCTCTCGCAAAGTGTCCCGATTCGTTACATTGTTGACATTGTATGATCGGACGTCCTTTGGGGTCCGTACTGTATTTGACTTCGACCTCCTCTTTGATTTCGATAATTGTTGGGAGATGCGTTCTGTGGCTTTGACGGAGTGGACTACTCTCCTTGTGTGAAGAGTACTTGTGTACTCTTGGTCTTCAAGTTATACAGGCACACTTTTATCGAATGACCCATAACCTGGCAAATCTCACAAAACAATTTTTTGGGACAATTACCTTTGGTGCGACCTTCACTTTTGCACTTAGTACACTAAAGTTTAGTAGATTCTTTGTTGGTTTCTTTCTCCGCCTTCAATTCTTTCATCATTTGGAGCATGTCCCTCTAGAGCGCTTGTACAGTTCTTGATTCATTGTCGTTGCTGTCATCCAAACTTCCATCTTCCTCTGTTTTTCTTTTGCTATGGGAGGACATTTTGTCTTCACTTTCTATGTCCATCGCCCGATTGTAGGCTTCTTTGTACGAAGAGGGTAGTACTACCTTCACTTTTTTTTCTTCTTAATGACGGAATTAGACCTTCGATGAACCACCTTTTCTTAAGACCATCAACAGGTTCTTTTTCTAACTTTACAAGTAGTTTTTTAAGTCTACGATTGTAAGCTCGTACGTTCTCATGCTTACCTTGCTTGGTACTGCAAATTTCGGCTACTATTTCATTATCATCTCGCAGCAACTTAAATTCTTCTTCAAAGGCCTTCTTTAATCCCTCCCATGTATTTCGAGAGGCTTGGTCAAGTTCGGTATACCAGTCAATTTCTACACCTCACAAGGTGGCTAGAAAAGACCGTAGCCAAATTGCTTTATCATCTTGCCCATTTGCTGTCTAGATTGTCTCAAGTCTTACAGTGCCTGATTGGATCCTCTGATCCATTGCCTGTAAACTTGGGCAACTTCTGCTTTTCTCCAATGGGGTTTACCATGGTTTTGTTTTGATGCAAACCAAGTGCTTGGAACTTGCTTGCTAGGGAGTTTCGAATTGAACGTTCTGGGGTTTCTCTTGCATTCTCAGCCATGTAAGAATCCTCCACTTGTAATGTCCCCTTTTACGGAGAGTTCACAGAAGAAGACCTATGCGACCGATTTTCACATCTTGGGATTTTTGGTAAGCAAATTAAGCATGGAAAATGGATTATCATATTTTTCTCATAAGTATGGTGTATTTATTGTGAATTAATAAATTGCCCTCATAGAGAAACGACCCATTGGAGGAGAAATAAAATTTAAAATAGAGAAAACATGTTTGAAGTGGAGCGCCTCTTTGGCCTAAGGTCGACTATATGAAGACAAGGATTGATCTTTAATTTGAAATCAGGTTTGTCGGCCAATTATGAAAGGGCAGTCATGAATTTGAATTAGGTCGGCCTAAGGGAAAACATAACAAATTGAATTATGGGCGCCAAGATGTTGGGTTAGCCTAAGTAAAAATATCTTCCTAGGTCGGCTTAAAACAAATATATTTTAATTACTTTGGGCGCCAAGTTTGAGGGTCGGCCTCTTGAGTAAAACAATAAAATAAAAGGAATTCAAAACTATTTTGGGTGCCAACATCTCATTTGTGGGTCGGCCTTGTGAAGGAAATGATAAAAAAAAGGAAAACTACTCCTAGGTTGGCCAGCTTTTGGAGAGAGGGTAAATCATGTATAAATACAAGTTGTGTGAGTCATTTCAATCATCATATTTGACTTGTTATTTCATTCCTTTTGGGACTGCACTTTGGAGCAGCGTATTCCAAGGACGAAAACCCTTGTGAATAATTGGTGGATTGGATGAAAACCTGATCCATCTTGGTAAGGCTTCATAACGGAGGTCTACTTGCACTTCATTGGAGAAAATTCGTGGAATGGAAGAGCAGAATTTCAAATCAGATTGTGAAATCAGTTTGAGACAGCAGGTTCGTGGCTTGGGTGAGATCATTGGAGCTAGGGTTTTGCCCTAGGTAGGTGCGCCACCATTGGAGGAGTCGAGGCTTTCAAAGTATATCAATTTTGGGCCTGCTGTTCGTCATCCTTTCAGCAGAATACTAATGGTTTTGGAGCAGAAATCTAATTGGATTAAGAGCAGAAAATCGTTTCCTTTTAGAGCAGATTTTTGGAGCAGCTTTGTAGATCATATTGGGGCAGATTGGAACAATAATTCATCATCTCCTTGGAGCTGAAATACATCATCTTTTGAGGGAGTTCGTGGAGCAGACTTGCGCGCCATTGGGAGAACTATTTGGTGGATTGTTGGAGGTGATTTTGGAATTCGGGTTTGCAGATCTGGATCAGACCTGGTTCGCCACTTCCTTGGGCAGATTTGGGCGACTTGTTGGAGTAGATTTCATCATCTTGGAGCGCCATTTTTGGAGAGTTGTTTGCAGATTTTGCTATCAGCAATTGAGTGCCGCTTTTGGAGAACTATTTTCAGACTTTGCATCAGATTTGAGCGGCCATATTGGAAGGGTTTTTGAGGGTAGACTTTCAGATCAGACTTGTTGAAGAATTGTTGTGGAAGCGCCGAGCATCCTTGAAAGTATATCAATTTTGGGCCTGCTGTTCGTCATCCTTTCAGCAGAATACTAATGGTTTTGGAGCAGAAATCTAATTGGATTAAGAGCAGAAAATCGTTTCCTTTTAGAGCAGATTTTTGGAGCAGCTTTGTAGATCATATTGGGGCAGATTGGAACAATAATTCATCATCTCCTTGGAGCTGAAATACATCATCTTTTGAGGGAGTTCGTGGAGCAGACTTGTGCGCCATTGGGAGAACTATTTGGTGGATTATTGGAGGTGATTTTGGAATTCGGGTTTGCAGATCTGGATCAGACCTGGTTCGCCACTTCCTTGGGCAGATTTGGGCGACTTGTTGGAGTAGATTTCATCATCTTGGAGCGCCATTTTTGGAGAGTTGTTTGCAGATTTTGCTATCAGCAATTGAGTGCCGCTTTTGGAGAACTATTTTCAGACTTTGCATCAGATTTGAGCGGCCATATTGGAAGGGTTTTTGAGGGTAGACTTTCAGATCAGACTTGTTGAAGAATTGTTGTGGAAGCGCTGAGCATCCTTGAGGACATTTTGACATCATTTGTGGGGCACCGATCACCTTTGAGGGATTCACCCATCTTTCACTTGCATATGACAACATTCTCCACTCATACTTGGTTGATATGATTGCAGTTGTATATCTTCATTTGCCATCATTTTCGAAGTTTTAGAATATGTTTTATGCTCGGTGAAATCATTTGTTAAGGTGCAGAAACAAAAATCAGTTTTGAGACCTAGGGTTTGAGTAGAAAATTAAAGTGCAGAAAATTAGGGCAGAATTCAGAAGTTGGAAATCAGAAATCTAGGGCAGATCCCGTTTGGGATATTACACCACTCTTCCCACAGCTTCAGCGTTCCGTGCACTTGTTTTGCCTTTGGACTTTCTTTTATACACCCTTGGCTCGGTTTCTCCTCCTTCGATTGACAACCCTTCGATGCCTCAAAGGTTGCTCTCTTATGCTTTTTTGAAGGAATCTGACTTCGACTCCCAACTTCCTTCATCCAGAGAAGGTTGTCTTGACTTTTCAACTTGATCGAAAAGATCAATCCACGCTTCATCTGGCAATGGAAGGTGTCTTGCAATCTCCTCCCACCTTGCCCTTGTGCGATTATTTGTAGTAGAAATGTGTTCCCTCGCCCGATTATGACTCCTACTTAGGCTCCGACTTCGACTTCTACTTCGGGATGGACTTTGGCTTCGGACCTCAGTGATCTCTCTTAGTCTTCTTTTGCGTTCTCTTTGTTCTAACAGTTTAAGAGAGCGTCTGATCTCTTGATTCCCATGTGGTCTCTTTCCACCTTTATTGGGGTCTAAGGGCACAAATCTCTTATCTCGGACTTGATTTCTTTTAAGGCAACGACGCCAATGTTTACTTGCCTATCTAATAAATGAATACTTGCAACAATGAATAGAATTCATGACAAAAGGGATATAACAGTGGTATCGAAGCATTGTTCTTGCTAGCCTGTAGGGTTAGATCTGAAATTTTGATGTATATTTCATGAGAGAAAAAAATGAAAACTTTCCAAGAATCCATATCAGAAATGTTATAGACTTCATAGAATATGAATAATCAGTTTCCTGGTTAAGTGAAACAAAAAGACAAAGGAGTAAGACAGGAAGTAAAAAAGAAGAGCCAATATTTCAAGGATTAGTTGTTGAATCAGTTCATCATCACTTCAAAGATTTAGATCGATTCTGAAGATCATGAGAGAAGCATCCAATTCGAGAGGCATGGTTGGAGGAATAGTGCAATATAAATAAGGTCAAACTTCTTGCATTCGAGTAGTATGATGAAAACCCTGACATCTACAAATCTTATATCACCTTTGAAGAATTCTTGGAGACATTCAAAGAGAAAAGAAGTAGAAGAAAAGAGTTGATCAAGGAGCAAGAAGAATAGCTAGAATCAGAGCCACAAGACTTTGCTATGGAGCGAACCAATGGGTAGGAACAGGAAGGATCCAACATGCAAAAGGAAGGTAAAAGTTCTTTGTTTAAAAGAAGATGTTTTTTTGACTTCTAATGATTGCATGTATCAACAAAATATTGAAGAAGTTGAGGAAAGTGCTTCACTTGTTGGATGCGAAGAGTTCAAGATGAAGTAAGATGCACCAAATCATGCACCTCCAAATGGTGAGCCATTGATTGATATGCAGAGTCACATTATGGATGGATATGCATATGAGGAGAATATTTTGATTGGTACTAACCCGGGGGTTTTGAGTCACAAGGATGGAGGTGTTGAGAGTATCTCAACAATTTCTATTTCAGCAAAGGAAGGTGAGCGCTTTGATTGCAGCCTAAGGTATGAAAATGATGATCATATTTCAGATTTGTTGTTTCGTACTATGTCATTGCAAGATTGTCATCATGGAAAGCATTCTAAGAAGGGTGATAGAGTCAAGGATATAACTTGCAGCATAGGGCATGTAGATTCGTTGATTCAAGTCCAAGATTGTTTTTGCATACGGGATACAGGTGTGTTAGAAATGTTGTCATTGATGTCAAAGGTGCATACACATGTGGTCATTAATGTCAAGGTGCATGAACAAGATTGATGAGGTCAAAGAGTTTGTGGAGATTGTTTGACAAAAAAAAGACTTCATGCCAAGTGTTTGACAAAATGTCAAACCAATAAAATCAGAAATTTTAGGGCAGAATTAGACAGGGTTCTTACAGTGGTATAAGAGCTTAGTATCCTGCCAGCCTGGAGGGTGAAAATCAATTGGTTTCATGAACACAAGTGACAGGACAAACAGGTACATTGCTAGAGAGCAAAGAAGACAATTTCAGTTAGCACAACCCTACTCGGAAGAAGATACTTTATCAGCTGCAATAGCTGCAAGGCAGCCACAAACAGGTTTTGGAACACCTAGCACAATGGGGGATAGAAGGGATGGTAGTCCACCAAGAGATGAAAAAAATGTTGGTGAAATATTGAGGGATATGGCAAGAGGACAGCAGCAGATGACGAATGCATTAATGCAGTTCCAACAACAAATGATGGCATCCCAACAACAAATGATGACAACTATTGGACAAATGACTCAAAACATGGGAAATTTGACAGTTAACCAAGCAGATACAGGTGAAGGAAGTAATGCAGGTACACCCAATGTTGGTAGAACTCATGTTAGCACAAGTGATAGACCCTTACAACCCACATTCATACCAAGAGAGGTAGAAGAGGAAGAAGTTTTAGAGGAAGAAGACGAGATACCTTTGGCTGATGAGTTTATTGCCATTTATGATTAGTACAACTCTCTTCCACCACGTATTAGAGATGACTTGTCCTTCAACCAATTCATAAGTCAACGAAAGGATAGAAGGAGAACAAGGGTTGAGCAAAGGCCTAGGGGGCAAGATCGACAAGATAAGGAGTTTAAGCAAGCTTTGGGCAAACTAACTCTTCCAAAACATTGATTGCAGCGGTAAGAGTAGTGCACGAGCTTGGATTCACAAACTAGATACCTTGTTGACTCTCAAGCCTATGCAAGAAGAAAAAGCTATCCAATTTGCAACCATGCATCTTGAGGGTACAACATACAATTGGTGGCATTATGGTTTGGTAACTCAAAACCATGCAATGATACATTCTTATGAAGAATTCAGCAGTAAACTCATTGCTAGGTTTGATAGGAAAGATGTGGAGGTCTACTATAGGGAGTTGACACATAAGAAACGAAGTGACCATGTGGATACATACATCAATGAGTTTCAAAAGATCGCTGTTATGGTTCCTGATTTGCCCGAAAAGAGAGTTGTAATGTTGTTTGTAGAAGGATTGAATGCCAATTTGAGAGGTATGGTAAAGGCTTTCAAGCCTAGCACAATACAAGAAGCAATTCAAATAGCACTTGACTTAGAAACATCACCTTCTACCAATCAGCCACATAAGAAGAGTTCTAAGCATGAAAAATTAGATCAGAATTTACTTGATCAGCCCAAGCCTACAAAATTTGAAACACCACCAAAGATGGATCTTGAGACAAAGAATGATCTTCATAGAAAAAAAAATTATGTTTCTCTTGTAAAGAAGCATGTGAACCTTGTCATAGGTGTCTTGGAAAAGGTAAAGTGCACTATATAGAGATCACCTCCTATATTAATGATGTGGAAGTAGACACTAGGTCGGAAAGTGAACATGGACAACCAGCACCACATATTGAGATTGATGGTAACAAAGGGAGCATGATCACTTATCTTTCAGGAGTTCCAAGGTATAATCCATTTCTATTTCAAGGCATCTTATTTGGGTGTAAGGTCATGACACTTCTTGATAGTGGAGCTAATCATAACTACATTGATGAGAGTTTGGTGGTTAAAATGGGATTGCATAGTGATGATTCTGAGGGATTCGATGTGACTGCAGCATGTGGTTTAATTATTCCATGCAAGAAAGATACACTTTGTGATGACTTCTATGTTCTTGATTTGAAAGATAATGACATTGTTCTTGGGATGCAATGGTTACATTCACTTCATAGAGTCATTCAAGACTTTCACACCATGGAGTTGAGTTTCCAACATGAGGGGAAACAAGTTACAATGAAAGCACTCAAGCACACGCTGCCACACCAAATTACAGCCAAGAGTATGAGAGTTATAGACAAAGAAACACTTCATTTTGATAATTCACAAGTACTTGCTATGCAAAAAGAGGACATTTATGTGGATTTTTTAGTGTTTATCAGCATGGAGCAGCAAAAGCATGATGGGGAATCACAAAACTTTAGGAAGTTTGCTGAATACATGTGGAGGATTGTGGCACTTTTAGCAAGAAGGTTGCATAAACTCTCTTTTGCAAACCTTGTGCAACATAGCATATCACATGAGAAGTTATACCAAAATCCTAGATTAATTTGGGATCCGGGAATTGGTTGGAGTGTTTGGGCTTAATGCATATTTATCTCATTTGATTGCTTGAGGACAAGCAAGCTCAGGGTGGGAGGACTTGTAATGTCCCTTTTTTTGTCCTCCTTAGCAGAGCTGACTTAACCGAAGCCAAATTGAAGTTAAGTTGAGCCATTGTTGCAAAAGTGACTTGGAGAAAGGAAAGTTAGTTAAGTGAAACTAATTTTGAAGTCACTTGGAGAAAGGAAAGAAGTAACATAATAAAATATAATAAAATGTCAAATAAATTATTATTTTATTATGCAAGTGGAGTGCCCCACTTACGAATGTCAAAAAAGAATTAAAATTAGCAAAATGGAGCAGACTCTTGGAAGCTTTATAAGGAGGTCATTTCGAGTTCATTTCATCATTTATCATTTTGAGAATTGAATATTGGAACATTTTCATTTCGCTGTAACTTCTGGTTCAGCTTGTTCTAAGGACGAAAACCCTTAAGACATTTGTGGTTTAAGACATTTGTGGTTTAGACAAAAACCCAATACCATTTGAGAGGTAAATCCACCTAGGGTTTACTATTGAGCATTATTGTAGGATTTTGGCATTGTGAAAGAGCTGGAAAAGTCATTATGTTTGCAGGTTACAACTGTTAGGGTTTTGTATTATCCCAAATAGGATATTAATTGAATTTTCTGATTTTAGGGTTCTGATTTTTGCCCTAATTTCTGATTTTCTGAATCTGATCCAAAACCCTAATTTTCTGAACTTCTGATTTTTATGACTTATATAAACACTTATAAATGCCATTTAAACATGCCAAAACATCATAAAAATCATGCCAATATGTATACCAACATCATAGTTGAATTACACGATGAAATACACAATGAATCAACACCAAATTGCAACCATAATGACTGGAAATCCGGATCAGAAGTCTGCTGTTATAAATCAGAATTGATGAAGTCTGAAATTACATCAACAAGCATGGACAAACAAGCCAAACATGCCCAAATAACTGCTGTCTACAAATCTGAGATAAACCCTTATGCAAGAGCATCCCAGGTTGCAGAGCAATCTTGCATCAACCAAAAACATTTACATTTTCTTTTGTTTTCTTTCATTTTCCAATTTAGTACAGTTCAGTCAGTCAAAAGCAGTTTCAACATTTTGTACCGTATTTTGCCACATTGTCATTTCAGAGCTTGCGGAGCAGGACTTAGCATCTAGACATCATCAACTACATCATATCCAAAATTCAGATCATTTGGACCAATTTCTGGAAAGTCATCGCTATCAGAAGATCACCTGTTCTCATGGAACAGAGCATACAGAATAGCCAGGTGAAGGAGAAGATTCCCGGAGCACTTCTGTGACCTGCGGAGCTAAATGAAACATCATTCAAGATAGTTTGGGACCTAGCCGACCTTCCTTGAGATCCGCACCTTGTTTCTTTCTCTTGTGGAGGATATATCTGTTTTCACATGTTACACCTTCATTGGAGATTGTAACTTCTTCCTTGGCCGACGTGGAGGATTTCTTGAGCTTGAAGATGATATATAAACATGTCTTAGATACATAGGAAACCAATTCATGATTAGAAGTTGATAGATAGTTTGAATTCTTTTCGAAGAGGTGCTTCAATGCCATATCTTTCTAATCTATAATCAGGCCTGTGAGCCCTAGTTTGTAAGCCCGCATGTTGTTGGTGTATCAACATTTTGAATCTATGATATATTGAGCATTTGAATCATCCTTTGCATTCTATATTTGAGTTGCCTCCGTTGTGTTTACTCTTGCTGCACGACCTGGACAGTTCATTCTGTGAACCCTCTGACCGTGACTGCACCAAGTGGTATCAGAGCGAAGTTTGTATCCTTTGAGAGTGGAGTTTGAGCGAAGTTTGTGAAGGCATTCCATAAGATCTTGCTATGTACAGATTGTCGACTTGAGGCAGACTACCTGTGTTGTCAACCGATTGCCAATTGTGAGGCAGTTGTCACTGTGTAGCCCGATCGCCGAATTTGAGGCACTTACACTTGATCCTAGGAAGAGATGCCGCCAATGAGAATACCTGCTGTTGGTACTATGGCTGGAAGAATGGATGAAATGATGGAGACGATGAAAACAATGAAAGTTCGATTGGATGCTGTTGAAGAAGATAGAAGAAGAGGACTAACACCTCGACCTAATGTTGAAAGTGATGAAGAATTTCAATAAGCTGATCAAAATGAAGAAACCCTAGAAGAAGAAGAAGAATCGGATCAAGTGAAGATGTTGACAGCTATTTCGAAGATCAGAAAGCGACCTAGAGTGGAAGTACCGAATTACACTAGAAATTTGAATCCGGAGGAGTTAATTGATTGGATAAATGACTTGGAGGAATACTTTGAATATGAAGAAATTGAAGATCCGGAGAAGGTGAGATTTGCGAAGACTAAGTTGAAAGGACATGCTGCTATATGGTGGAAAGAAGTGCAGTTGGATAGAAACAGAAGAGGAAAATAAAAGACCATAAAGTGGGATAGAATGGTGACAAAGTTGAATCAATTTATACGTGTTGACTATGAGTTGGAACTGTTGAATAGATTGTAGAACTTGAGACAAAAGGAGAAATCTGTGAAGGAGTATACTGAAGAATTTCATAAGATAATCATAAGAATAGGACATAGTGAAGCAAGCAAGGAGAAATTGGCAAGATACATCAATGGACTGAGATTGAATAATCAAGAAGAATTGAGTTTAGTAAGGATGACAACAATAGAAGAAGCATATCAGTTTGCTTTGAAAGTTGAAGAAAAGTTGAACAAGAAGCATGAGTAGAGACAGAGAGGTAGAGGAGGTAAATTTCAGAGAGGTAGAACATATTCCGAAGGAGAAAGATCATATGTGCAGCAGAACAAACAAGATAGTACATTTAAAAAGGAAGATAGAGATAGCAGTGCAAGCGAGAGAGATGATAGAACTTTCTATCGCATAGGGAATCATAATTCATACAGGAGTGAAGGGTACAAAAGAGATGAAAGAGGGTTTGATTAGAGAACATTCAGAGGAAGTTGTTTTAAGTGTGGAGGTGAAGGACATAGAGCATTTGAATGTCATCAGGGAAGTACAAGCAAGAAGACAGAGAACAGTGGAAGAGCAGCTTATGTAGAAGAAGAACCTGTTGGATCACCTAATTCAGTTGGAAAGCCGGAGAAAGGAGAATCATTAGTCATGAGGAGAGCACTATTTCAATCAGAGACAACTGAGGAACCATCGCAGAGGAAAAGTTTGTTCCGAACTAGATGCAAATCAAGAGGTAAATGTTGTAAGGTTATCATTGATAGTGGTAGCACTGATAATTTGGTTTCAGAAGAGATGGTGACTAAGCTGAACCTAGAGAGATAGAAACAACCTAAGCCCTACAAGATAGCATGGATTTATGATGAACACAAGGTACTGGTGAGTGAACAATGTTTGGTGAAATTTCATATTGGATCTTATCATGATGAAGTATTGTGTGATATTATGCCGATGGATGTATGTCATATATTGTTGGGTAGACCATGGCAGTATGATAGAAAAGCTATACATGATGGGAGAAAGAATATTTACACTATAGTATCTAATGGAAAGAAAATAACCTTGATACTTTTGGAAGATGAAACTAAGAGTGAGATATGTGGAAATGCTAGAATTTGTTTGGTAGATGGAAGGAAATTTCTGGATGGTTTGAGACATGAGAATATGTGTTATGCTTTGATTCCTAAGAAACCTGGAACCCTAATCATAGAGACTGAGAATCACAGCCAGAGGAGATAACTGAATTGTTGATAGAGTATGAAGACATCATATCAGATAATGTACATGAAGGATTGCCACCGATTAGGAGTATCAGTCATCGTATGGATCTTATACCTGGAGCTAGTTTGCCTAATAAAGCAACACACTGGATGACACCAGTAGAGAATGCAAAACTGAATAGGTAGATACAAGAATTGTTGAGGAAAGGATTGATCAGAGAAAGTTTAAGCCCTTGTGCAGTACTTGCAATGCTAGCATCAAAGAAGGATGGAGAATGTGTACAGACTCTAGAGCAATCAATAAGATCACAGTTAAGTATAGATTTCCATTGCCTAGGATGGATGACATTATGGACTGTTTGAGTGGAGCAAAATATTTCATAAAGATAGACTTGAAGAGTGGATACCATCAGATCAGAATCAGAGAAGGAGATGAATGGAAAACTGCTTTTAAGACAAATAAAGGATTGTATGAGTGGTTAGTAATGCTTTTTGGATTGACAAATGCACCAAGTACTTTCATGAGATTGATGAATGAAGTTTTGAAGAAATTCTTGGGTAAGTTTGTTATTGTATACTTGGATGATATTCTGATTTTCAGTAAGACAAAAGAACATTTGAAGCACCTGAGACAAGTATTGCAGAGACTGAGAGGAGAAATTGCTGATAAACATCAATAAATGTAGTTTCATGAAGGAATAATTGGTATACTTGGGATTTGTGATTTTTGCGGAAGGATTGAAGATGGACCCTGAGAAAGAGCAATTGTTGAGTGGTCAACACTTGAGAGCATTGGAGAAGTCATATCATTCCATGGATTAGCTAGTTTCTACTGGAAGTTCATTAGAAAGTTCAGTTCAGTATGGACACCGATGACAAAGACAATGAGAGGTGACATAAAGGATTTTAAGTGGACACTAGGAGCAAATAAAAGTTTCGAATTGTTGAAGCAAAAAGTGACAGAGCAACCATTGTTAGCATTACCGGATTTCAACAAAGTCTTTCAAGTAGATTGTGATGCAAGTGGAAATGCAATAGGAGCAGTGTTAAGTCAAGAAGGTAGAGCAGTAGCATATTTCAGTGAGAAGTTGAATGATGCAAGGAGAAGATATTTAGTTTATGATCAGGAATTCTATGCCATAATTCAAGCCTTGAAGAAGTGGAGACATTATTTATTGCCTAAGGAATTTGTGTTGTATACAGATTATCAAGCTTTGCAGTATCTGAACAGTCAGGGAAAGTTAAATCAGAGACATATGAGATGGGTAGAGTTCAAGCAGAGTTATACCTTTGTATTGAAGCATAGAAGTGGAAAGTCAAACAAAGTTGCTGATGCATTGAGTAGAAGGAATTTGCTGACAGAGATGAGGATTGAAGTATTAGGTTTTGAAGAATTGAAGCATATGTATGAAGAAGACCTTGATTTTGTAGAACCATGGAAAACATGTAAGGAACTTGTTGTGACAGATAGAAGTAAGTGGTTGGATTATTTCATTCAGGAAGATATGTTGTTCAAAGGAAATCAATTGTGTATACCTAGGAGTTCAATGAGAGATAATTTGATAAAGGAGAAACACAGTGGTGGATTAGCAGGACATTTTGGAATTGATAAGACAGTGGCTTTGGTAAGTGAACATTACTTTTGGCCTCAGATATATAAGAATGTAAGGAAGTTTGTGCAGAGTTGTAGAGTATGTCAAGTTGCAAAAGGGAGTAGTCAGTTATTGGATTGTACAAATCTTTGACAGTATCAGAGAGACCTTGGGAAGACATAAGCATGGATTTCATATTAGGATTGCCGAAGACACAGAGAGGACATGATTCTATATTTATAGTGGTAGTCAGATTTTCAAAGATGGCACATTTCATACCTTGCAAAAAGACAACTGATGCAGTGCATGTTGCTGACCTATTTTTCAAGGAGATTGTGAGATTGCATGGATTACCTAAGAGCATAATTTTAGATAGGGATACAAGATTCATTGGATACTTTTGGAGAACATTGTGGAAGAAGATGAAGACAAATTTGAAGTTTAGTTCAACATTTCACCCACAGACAGATGGACAAACAGAAGTGGTAAATAGGAGTTTGGGATACTTGTTGAGATGTTTGGTAGGAGAGAAGGCAGGAATTTGGGATCTAATTCTATCACAAGCAGAGTTTACATACAATAATTTAGTGAACAAAAGTACAAGAAAGACACCTTTTGAGATTGTAACTGGAGTAAACCCTAGAGGAGTTGCAGCGTTGGGAGATATCAGTATGGATAATAAGAGAAGTGCAGAAGTAGAAGAATTTGCAGGAAACATGGAGACAGTACATAATCAGGTTAAGAAACATTTTGAGGAGATAAACAGTAAGTATAAGGAGCAAGCAGATGAGAAGAGAAAACACAAAGAATTTTCAATTGGAGGTGCAGTGATGGTGTACTTGAGAAAAGAGAGATTTCCAGTAGGCACATATAACAAGTTGAAGATGAAGAAGTTTGGACCATGTAGGATACTCAGGAAATTTGATTCAGGAAATGCATATGAAGTGGAGTTACTGGAGACATTTGGTATATCACCTATATTCAACATTGTAGACCTATATCAGTATCATGAAGTAGAATCCAGTAACAACATTCACTTGAAGAATCAGTTACCACAGCAACAACCGGAGCAGATAGAAGACATTTTGGACAACAGAGTTGGACGTAGTACCAGAGGAAAGCAATACAAAGAATATCTTGTGAAGTGGAAAGGCAGATCGGAAGAAGATTCATCTTGGATTTCTTAGGCTGAGGTGGAACGTCTTGGTTTTCCTCTAGCCCCAGCAAAGTGAGGGACTCACTTTTTCAACAACCTCGGGTGTCTGATGCAGGAGCATCCCAGGTTGCAGAGCAATCTTGCATCAACCAAAAACATTTATATTTTCTTTTGTTTTATTTCATTTTCTAGTTCAGTACAGTTCAGTCAGTCAAAAGCAATTTCAGCATTTTGTACTGCATTTTGCCACATTGTCATTTCAGAGCTTGCAGAGTAGGACTTAGCATCTAGACATCAACTACATCATATCCAAAATTTAGATCATTTGGACCAGTTTTTGGAAAGTTATCGCTATCAGAAGATAACCTGTTCTCACAGAACAGAGCATACAGAACAACTAGCTGAAGGAGAAGATTCCCGGAGCACTTTCGTGACCTGCGGAGCTAAACGAAACATCATTCAAGATAGTTTGGGACCAGGCCGGCCTTCCTTGAGATCCGCACCTTGTTTCTTTCTCTTGCGGAGGAGTACTAGCTACTTAAGGCCGACCTATCCGTTTTCACACATTACACCTTCATTGGAGAGTATAATGTCATGTCTCTCCTACACTCCATTATCCCATTCCAATTGAAGATTGGAATGATGGGACCGATGTTAGTAATGCAGCCATGTTGACTGAATTATCATGATTAAACCACAAAAATGGCAGATTTCCATTATACGAGCAGCATCATCCAAGCTCTCACGAATGCATGGAGACCAAATCAATGATAATAATGATTATTAGTAGCTGATATGTTAGGCGCCGATCACAAGAGTAGATGGTCGATTGTAATCGGTGATATCATAGGAAAAATGAATAAGACAAAACCATAATAAGACAAGTCTATTACAAGAGACAAATTGATAAAACAAGAAGTGATTATGTTAGAAGGGCGCCGATCTCTAAGGAAGCGATTCTCATGAAAGGTCGTGACTATTCTAAGAAGGCGAATATATATAGAGGATCGTGGTTATCCAACAAGCATGGAATTACTGCTCTTCTCTTCAATACATGCAATCTGCCTATTATCAATCCACAAGATAAATTCATCTCATTCATAATCGAATAGCATCAGCATAAATAATTACAGCAGATCATGCCTCCTATAATCATCATCAAATCTGAATTCAGTCATTCTATGCGTCAAAATCGCAGCATTGATTAATCCTTTATCAACAATGTTTATACTCATTCACATAATATTTGATCCGTGAATCTAAGAGCAACGGAGGTGGCATATTATATTAGACCCCAAGGTATGTCTTCTAACATAAGTTATATGTCTAAAATTCGTATGATAGATGAATAATAGATACTAGTCATTCGTGACAATATAAGAATGCTTGAAATCAAATAGTATAAGAATATTTATCATGGTAGAATAAAGAATGTTTATAATAGAACGAATGTTCATCATAGAATGAAATGTTTACCATAGAATGAAATGTTTACCATAGAATAAGAATGTTTAACATCAAGAATGTCTATAACATAAGAATGCTTATGACATAAGAATGTTTATTAGAATGATGAATGTTATATGACGCCAAGTGAATTGAATGACAATCAATGAGATAGTACAAAGTTGAGTTCCCGTAGAGGAACAATATGCTCAATGGTACTATCTCGTGATCCATGGGGATCACGAGATAGTAAGGATAAGTTTTTATAAGACATGATTCATAATTCTAATCATGGTATACTTGGAGGAGAGCAAGTAGCGTCACTATTACTCTCTCTATCACCCTACGAGTATGGTGGTGAGTTAGGGAAGGGCGGTCTAGTGATCTAGCACCTAGGTGACCCTCAAGTGGATGAAGAATCGCCGCATGTAGCGTGAAGCCCTTGGGCCTATGGTTGCGTAGACTTAATAATTATTATAAATGACTTAACGGTAGGTGACTCTCAAGCGGGTGAAGAATTGCCATGTGTAGCATGAAACCCCTTGAGCCAAATGGTGAAGAATTGCTGCGTATTGCAATGAAGCCTTTTGGGCCTATGGCAGTGGGTCTTGTTACACCAGCACCTTAACGTAACCGTACTCATATGGGGTGGGTGACGTAGAATAGATTAACGATCAGGCTCAATAATGATTATATGATAGAAATGAGAAAATTTAAAACACATATATGTTAATGAACTTTGATATTGATTATGAATGTGGTTACTAACCCGAATTGCAATATTATGATGTTATAAGGAATTATTGGTTGCTAATGTTCTCTTTAAGAAGTTAAAATTGTGTGCAAGGTTAAGAAATTTTGATCTTCCTAAAAGGGGACATTACATATAACTTCTTCTTTGGCCGACGCGGAGGATTTCTTGAGCTTGAAGATGATATATAAACATGTCTTAGATGCGTAGGAAAGCAGTTCATGGTTAGAAGTTGATAGATAGTTTGAATTCTTTTCGAAGAGGTGCTTCAATGCCATATCTTTCTGATCTGTAATCAGGCCTATGAGCCCTAGTTTGTAAGCCCGCATGTTGCCGGTGTATCAACATTTTGAATCTATGATATATTGAGCATTTGAATCATCCTTTGTATTCTATATTTGAGTTGCTTTTGTTGTGTTTACTCTTGCTGCAAGGCCTGGACAGTTCATTCTGTGAACCCTCCGACTGTGATTGCACCAAACCCTAGGGTTTATACATACCAAACAATGCAAAATGACCTCCAAATGTCGGGATTTGTCCTCCAAGGTGTGGCGCTTAGCTTAGGGCATGAAACCCTAATGCCAATGATCTTGAAACACACCAAGTAGCTGCTCCAATGATGCACTCAGTTCTGCTAGGGTTTGCTGCTCCAAAATGATGACAAATGACGCCACAACCACCCTCTAATCACCTCCAAATGATGGCGCTCCAAATGTAGGGCAAAACCCTAATCCAAAGATGACTTCAAGCACCAAAATCACACTCAAACAATGGTGAATCAGGTCTGATCTGCTGCTGCTCTAAAACTGAAGATGATATCAAACCCTAACTTCAATCAAACACCAAAATTGCCCTCCAAAAGCAAGTTGCTACTCCTCTAGAAGGTTGCGCTCAAGTTCTAGGGTGAAACCCTAGCCAAAACACAACACAACTCACCAAATGATGGCTCATCTGAATCTGATATCACAATTCTGCTCTTCTCCTTGACGAATCAACAATGAAGTCCACTTAGATCCCCGTCACGAAATCTCCACTAGATGAGCTAGGTTTTCGTCCAACTCACCGTGAAACACAAGGTTTTTCGTCCTTGGTTCCAAAGCCCAACTTCCGCTGCAGCCAAGAGAGTAATAACTCAAGCAAAAAGATGTATGAATGATATGATCCATGATGCCCCAAAATGACTTATATTTATACACCATTTCTTCTCTTCCTCCTAGCCTACCTAGGAATGATAATATCTTGTGTTTTGTTGATATCTTTCCCTCCAAAGGGCCAACCACCTTCTAGATATCTTGGGCGCTCAATTCGAATTAAAGATTTGAATTTAAGTTTCTTTTTCTCCTCTCCAAGTTGTCCTCTCGAGGTGCTCAACCTTACTCAATGATTATTTTAGTACTTTTCCCTTCTCTAAGGCACCCACTAGGAATTGATATTATTTTATTAATTTCCACTTTATCTTCTCCAAGGGTGAACATATGACATGATATCAAATCCATCTTATATCAAGTCGTCTTTCCATTACCCTTTAGTGGCTATTTTCCACACTTTACCATCTCCAAGATGGTTCGCTGCATGTGAAGGCAAATTATTTTATTCCAAATAAATACATCAAAATTATTAGAAAAATATGGCAAGTCATCTTCTACACTCAGATTACCCTCCAAAAATCCTGAAGTGTGAAAATTAGTCCATTATGCCTTCATCAGCGATCACTCTGAAAATGGGAACATTACAGGTTTGATCTCCAAATATGAAGAGTTGTGCCAAATACCAATTTGGGATTGGGTCGATTTTGTGGGAGTGTAATTGCAGATTTGATTGCAGGTTTGATTCAGATTTCATATCAGATCTGAGGGACATTTTTTTAGGGCCTCATATTGAGCGTTTTCATTGAAGAATAATGCAAGGGTTTTTACCCTAGAAGAGCGCCATCCTTGGGAAGCCGAATTTTAGGTTTTGAGGCATATTGGAGGCCAAACCCTATTCGGCGCCTTCTCATCTAGCAAGTTGATCGCCCATATTTGGTAGCACTGCCCTATTGGGAAACACAACTGTTTAAGGAGATATCGTCGGTCTTTTTGAGTTTCAAAGGTGTATAACAAGTGCCAATTCTGATCGCCCAGCTAGGGTTTGAAAAAGACATCATCATCCATTGTCTTTGGTATGTAAAGACCCTTGTTTATCAATGTAATAATATGATTGTGAACAGCAGAGATCTGATTTACATTTTGGCATGTTTAAGCATTGTATTGTGATGTCATTTCAATTCTGAATAATCTGATTTATATCAGCAATTGACGACATTCTGAAATCAGTTTTCTGAGTCACTTAATTTGCATTATAAGGGTTTAGTTATGAGATAGAATATATGTTTGACGAGTCATTCATAAATGCACATGAGTTTCATCTATTTTTGAGCAATTGGCATACATATATCTGCTGTCCAAAACAAATTACACTCAAACAGACAAAATCAGACTTCATGCCAAGTGTTTGACAAAATGTCAAACCAATAAAATCAGAAATTTCAGGGCAGAATTAGACAAGGTTCTTACATTCTTGCTAGAGACATGATATCAAAACCTTTACATACCATATTTCCTTCATGCCTTGGATTATAGTCCCACTGAAACCCAAAATCGATATGCATATACCTCTCAAAAGGTTCATCTTGCAAATCTGATTTTTCTTCATGCTTTACCATCATAGTTTCTTCCCTTTGAAGTATTGAAAATTGATGAAGAAATGCATCTAGTTTTTGCCTTTCATAACCCATTTGAACAATTTTTTCCTTAATCTCTTGTAGGTGCTGTTTTGCTTGAGTGGCTAACAACTTGGCTTCCTTAGCTATCCTTAGCCACTCGCGACACATGTTTTGAGTTCTCACAACATCCTCTATGCCATGATTTTCAAAATCAGTTGCTTTGCAATTTCCTTCCAATGTGATAACAAGTAGTGGTGTTTCCATGAAGTATGAAATAGCAAATCCATTATAGAATGTCGTACCTTACGTGTAGCTTGGATCCACATAGAACTTATCTATCACCTTACGATTAGCAAAATCATGTGAAGATAACAGACTGCTGTTCACAATCATATAATCAACTTTTGCTTCATACTCTTTGTTGATGTTTTCATAGTCCTTATGCACATCTTCTTCAATTGATGGATACCTATCATTGTTTGCTGTTCCAAAAAGTGTATGCATAACTTTCTCTTCCTTAACCATAAATTGAGCCTTCAAATCTTGCAATGCTAAAAGTCTTTGATCAAATTCATCAAAGTAACTTTGTTCATCACATAACGAATTTTTAGTATTGCTTTCGTATGTATGAACAATATCACCTTCAAAGTCAGCCAACTCATTAATTGATTTCTTGCAACTATTATGTAGAGATGGTGAGACAATGCTATGCTCAAGTAATGGATCATCAAGAGAATCCATATCTTCATATGGCTGATCAATAGCTGCTGATTTGACAAACTCCATATCAGCATACCCTTCAATCTCGTCATTGTCATGAAGACTCATGTACTCCTCACTTGTGGATGTATGAAGTGATTTCTTTTTGTCTACATCGTTACTCTGCTGAAATAAACCTGTGATCACCGATTCATCTTCTTTATTGTTTCCACATGTATGATTAGGTGTCCAAACTCCCTGGCATGTGAAGCAACGTTGTTCTTTCCTCAACTGATTTTTGCTCTTCTTTTGGGGCTGATTAGAAGATTTATAAAATGGTTTATAAATTTTGAAGTTCTTCTTTTCACATTCTTTCTTCTCTTTTTCTTTCTTCTCCTTATTTTCTTTTTTTTTTCCCCAATTTTTTGATGTAGTTATATAGTTTTATCTTGCTTGGATTCCCTGCTTCAAGTATTCCCAAAAAATCATCAAAGGAAATTTGATGCTTAAAATCATTTGGCAATCCTTGGTACTCATCAATAACTTTTGTGGCCTCTCTTTTCATTACTGACTCCTCATCCTCTTCCTTTTGTAAGAACCTTTGGAGAGTTCTTATGATCTAATTTTGACTTTCTCTAAGAGATTCAAACAACTTATATTGATTTCCTCTAAGACAGTCAAATCTGCCCATCTAAAGCACTGCTGAAATTCATTGCTATAACTCAGAATTTTTTTGAATCACACACCCAAACAAGCTGGTAGGATGCTAAGCTTTGATAGCACTGTAAGATTTCTAACCAAATCTGCCCTGAATTTTCTGATTTTATTGGTTTGACATTTTGTCAAACACTTGGTGTGAAGTTTGATTTTTTCTGTTTCTGAGTGTAATTTGTTTTGGACAGCAGATATATCTATGCCAATTGCTCAAAATAGATGAAATTCATATGTACTTATTAAGGAACTTATCAAACATACATAGCATGATTTTTCTAATGCAAATTAAATGATATTTAAATCTGATTTCTGAATATGGTTAACAGCTGTTACAAATTAGATTGCTCAGAATTGAAATAACATCAAATTGCAATGCTCAAACATGCCCAAATATGTGTCAGAACTTGCTGTTCATAATTAGATCATTATATTGATAAACAAGGGTCTTTACATACCAAAAACAATGGATGATGATGTCTTTTTCAAATCCTAGTTGGGGCGATCAGAATTGACACTTGTTTATACATTTTTGAGACTCAAAAAGACCCACGATTCCTCCTCAAACAGCCACGACTCCTTCCAAACTAGGCGGTGCTCCCTTGTATGTGGAAATGGCATGCTAAGTGAAGAGCAGTAGGAATCTCGTAATGAATCCACCTCAAGATGGAATTGGGTTTTCGTCCAATCCACCTAAAATCCCAAGGGTTTTCGTCCTAGGGTTTGTTGAATCTGTAGTTGCAGTCCACAAGGAAAAACTCCAATAGCAAATAACAAATCAAGGATGATGAAATGACTTGCCTTAATCTATTTTTAAAGCCACAAGAACTTTCTAGAAGTAACTTCTAAAAGGCTCACTTCTATTATTTTATTTTATTTTATATTTTTTTCCTTTTTCAAAAGTGACTTATTTTATAATTTCTCAATATAATATTATAAAGTCACTTTATAATAAAAATAGGTCCAGCTAATTAATTAAATATAAATAACCCAAAAATGACAGGATTATTTATTATTTAATTAATCAAATTATTCCCTTATAACTCCCGACTTAGCTTATGGGAATAAAATAGGCTAGTGGAACCCGTTGGATGATCACTTGGAAAATGGGGACGTTACAAAGGGATCACGAACAAAAACATGGAGGTAAATACATGTGACAGCCTGTGATTTAGCTTTCGTGAAATATGGTGTTTTAGCCAATTTGAATAGAAATAATTACATATGTATTAATATTTAATACATATAAATAATATTATTAGTATATAATATTTAATAAACAATATTAAATAATATTGTTATATAATTAAAATATAATATATTTATTTAAATAATTAATAAGATATTATTATATATTTTAATAAAGGCATTATATTATATTAATAAGGAAATAACATAAAGTGCTAAACGCTACTTATATGCAGCGATTGATAAAGGTGGTTCGATGACCATCCAAAGTCAGCGATTATGACTAAAATAAGGTTTATATGGCAGCAAATAGAAAAAGAATCATTGGCATATGTTTAGCAGACATCAATATAGGCAGCGATTATTATATGAACGATTCATATATAAAGCGATGTAAACATAAGAAAAAATAGCGATCATTGCTTTGGAAAGCCAGCGGTTGGTATCCTTACAAGAGGTGCGATTTTATAATCTCTTGACTGCGATTTGTTAAGAGACTGAAGCTATAATTAAGCAAATGTCAAAGGCTAGAATGAGGAGTCATGTCTATTAGGAAAAGAAGATATAAGAAGAATCCAAATGAAATGGAGAGGGATGGGAGAAGGAATCAAGAAGTGAATAAAGATAATTTCGGAAGAAGATTTTATGAGTAGAATATAATATATATATATCAGGAAGAAGATTAATAAATAGGATATAATGAGAATATACCCATGATAGATTTAAATCTGCAATATTAATAAGGAATGAGAAGCAATAAGGAATATTTGTTTTAGAATATGAAGATCAAGAATAATCTGATTTAAAAATATACTTTTGAGTTGGAGGAGGAAGAGTAATGTGTGGAACGAAGAAGATAAATCAAGTGCACCAACAGAGATATAAAATGCAGAATTTGTATTGAGTATATCAACAGATCATGAAGACCATGAGCAGAGTTATGATTGTCATTAGTTCATGCACATTATCATTTATATGTCACCTTCATAATTCATTATGCATTGATGATATGATTGTTTGCAACTATGAGTTGATTAGTTTATTATGCATTAATGTGGATTCTTGTATGAATGTTATGATAGAAGGAATGTGGTGCAAGAGGGATAAGATGGGGCACTCTTCTAGGTACGCCACCCCTATAGGGGGGATTGAATAATCCCATTGGGGCCAAGGGGGTACAAAGGGTACAAGGGTACAAAGGATACTTCCCTTGGGCTTAGGAGAGATGGCTTTCGGGGCATCTCTTGTGATCTCATTCTCCTATCATAGACATGTAAACTCAAAGGAACCAATCATAGAGAAAGGGAAAGAAAATGATAAGATGAGGGGATAACGGGAACGATACCTCACTAGGTAGACCACCTCATATGGATGGCACGGGCCACATGAGGCCAAGGAGGATGGTATATCCGCTCTTGGGCCTAGGGTAGAGGATCCAAGACACCCCATCGAAGTCACACTCTTCCACTTTATTATGGTTGAGTCTCGTAGATAGTTAGGATTAATAATGCCATTATGAGTTTGTTAATCATGTTAGCTTGACTGTGAGAAATATTATTGTAAGTATTTTCTAACTTGTTTGCAGGAATTAAATCAAGCTAATGTACTCTCTAAACCTTTGTTTGCTTGGAAATTGATAATTGAGGGAAAAATTAGTATTGTTCCTATAAGGGACATTACACAGCCTTGGGTCTTGTGGGAGTTTGTGGATATTTTCATGCATCATCAAATAAAAAAGGATCATCTTGAGGGTGAGCTGCATTCCTTGTCTTATACTATTTAGGAGATTCTTCTGGATTTTCAGAAGTTGATGTTATGAATCGTGCACACTTGGCCAAACTATTTCCTAAGTTGTAAATGTTGCATCCAATTGTTATGGGTAATGGAGTTAGGAGACGTTGTACTTGTTGGTCTAAGTTGCTTCACTTGATAGGCATGGGATGTAGACTGTAATGCCTCAGAGAAGAAGGTTCGAGAGCCAATTTTCACACTTCACGAATTTTTGGAGGCTTTTTGATCATGGAAAATGGATTATCATATTTTTGGTGTATTTATTGCAAATTAATAAATTGTCCTCTTAGAGAAGCGATCTATTGAAGATGGAGAAATACGAAGATGAAGAATGTTTTCAAATCTTTAATTTGAAAATCATGTCGGCCCTATTGAAGAAAACACTCAATCTTCTTGGTTGGCCTCTTTGAGGAAAATGAAATAAAGATAAATTCAAGTTTTGGGCGTAAGTATTTAAGGAGGTCGGCCCAAGTTGAAGGTGGTCGGCCTAGTGGAAAAGCTATTTAGGTCGGCCTTAAGTCAGAGAAATAAAGGTGAGTTGGCCCAATTGAAATCAGGTCGGCCAAAGAATTAAAAGGAGAATTGAAATAGGATTTGGTCGGCCAAGATCCAATCATTTGAGCGCCGATTTTCTAAGGAGGGTCGGCCAAGTGTAAGAAAATACAAACAGAAATTCAAATCTATATTTTGAGCGCCAATGATGATTTGAAGGTCGGCCTAGCCGAGTTTAATTTAATAAAATAATAATATTCTTTACCAAGGTCGGCCAGCCTTTTTGTCAAAAAGGAATTCATGTATAAAAGCAAGTATTGAGGATCATTTGAGGACATTATGAATTAAGTTATTTTCTGATTTTTCCCTAAGTGGATCTGCAACCTTGTTGCAACTATTCCAAGGGTGAAAACCCTTGTGAATATTAGGTGAGTTGGATGAAAATCTAGCTCATCTTGAGGAGGCTTCATAACGGAAGTCTATTTGCACTTCATTGCGATTTTTGGAGCAGAATTGGATCATTGTTGGAGCAGATTTCATATCATTTTGGAGCAGAAATCTTGTATCAAATGCAGGGCAGAATTGATCACATTTTGGAGTGTCATTTTTGAAGGGTTAGATTCAGATTTCAAGCGCCACATTGAGGAATTCATTGCAGACTTCTAAACCAGATTGGATTGCCATGTTTAAGGAAGTTTTCATGCATATTTGTAGTTGGATTTGAGAGTCATTTGTTGAAGACACTTTGAATCAAGTGAAGCACCGAATAGAAGAAGATTATTCAGGTTTTTATGATCAGTTAATTGCTGGATTTGGAGCAGCATTCATGTATGTTGGAGCGCCATCTTTGAAGAGACACTTTCAAACTTGTAGTTCATACCTTGGCACCATTGTTGAAGGACTTTATTGCAGATCAGACATCAGATCTATAGCAGATATTACAGCACAGCATTGAGGGCAGCCATAAACCCTAGCCGCCACCCATCTTGGTGGTTAATGCATTGTTTTGAGGAGCAATTTCATTCTTGGAGGTTTTTGTCATAACTCGATAATTTCCAATTAAAGATTGGAAATACTCCATTTCCATTATTCTCTACTCTGAAAACACTAAAGAGTTAGCCTATTTTATTACAAAAATAGAAGAAGACAAATAAGAGAATAAGACAAGGAACATGGCATATAAGACAAAGGGTGATGTGGCACTAAAGGACAAAAACATATGAGACAAATAAGACATAAGGACAAGACAAATAGGACAAGTCTTTTAGCGCCGATGGAGCAAGTGAATAGTTATCCTTAATACAAATTACATGAATAATGAAAGGGCGTTGATCAAGTGGGTATGACTCTTGGGTGAATGCATCCCAAAAGGAGTTATAAGTACTATGGACAGCACGGTGGAAGGCAGCATCATCCAGCAAAAATCACATCCCAGCGAATTACATACTTCAATCGAATCATCTAAAGGCAATCGAATATCAAGTTACCCTGCCATCGATTACTATTAAGTCTGTAATCTGAATATTATTCAAGCACCAAGAATATCATTTAATCTGCAAATCGATCTACTCCAGATCAGCGAAATTCAAATAGACATAAGCTCTTCAAGTTGATATTTACAGTGATAGAAATATACATCATATTTATAGTGGTCATATGGTGATCAGTCCCAGCAAAATAACAAGGTATGTCATCATTACTGTGTATTGTTATCTCTACATTATCTGAGTACATCGTGTTTTATAATCTGAAATCCATTAGAAGTCGGCAGAATTAGTATTGCATATGAATTGTTAAATCTTAGAAAGCATAGTAAAATATCAATAAGATGTGGATTCCAATTAAGACAGCATACGCCATATATTATAGAATAGAAAATATTCATGAAACTCAAGTAAGCATGATAGATATGATTATGTTATGAATTGGATAATGAATACATGAAGAATGCAAATTACATAATGAAATGAGTTAGATATGAAAATGCATTAAGATGATCATGGCAAACATGCTGCCAATGAATGGATATGAGTAACATGACAATGATCAAATAAGAATAAGGTTTATGATATACTCGGAGCTGACTAAGCGACTCTATCATTAACCCCTCTATCACCATTCGAGTAGGACGTAGTTAAGGGTAGTGTAATGGACCTAGGCGACCCTCAACTGGACGAGGTACTCTAGGTGTGAGTGAAGTCCCTTGAGCCAAGAGATGAGGTACTCCGGGTGTGAGTGAAGTCCTTGGGCCTAAGGTATAACTTGCAAGGTTATGTGCCCTACGGTAGGTGACCCTCGACTGGATGAGGAACTCCGGGTGTGAGTAAAGTCCCTCGAGCCAAATGGTGAGGTACTCCGGGTGTGAGTGAAGCCTTTGGGCCTCCATAAGGGATGGTTGGACTATCACCTTAGCAAAGTCATACTCGCATAGGATGGTGACCTAGAGCTGGTTAACATCCGAGTCTAGTAATGTCCCTCCCGAGACATATCATGAACAAGTTATAAGAGGAAATAATGCGAATGTGAAATGTATTTATGAAATGGAATTATTATAGTTTATGATTATGAGATAAAGTCTATGAATTCTAATATGAATATGGACAAATGTGCATTAATCTTAATGATGATATATATTAAAATAAAGATGAATCGAATACTAATGTTCTCTTTTACTAAGCTGAAATTGTGCAAGGTTGTGAAAATTTTTGGCTTACTAGAAGGGGACATTACAGTTTTTGCTAAGTTGGAGGACAGATTTGATCATCCTTGGACTGTTTTTCATCAGCATCTCGTCATCATTGATTGAAGACCTGGTTTTGGAGGAGTTCACCAACTTGGTATTTGCAATTGACATTTCAATTGGTATGTTAGAGCTCATCATTCATTTCTTATTTGTAACAGCAGCGATCTGGGAGCTTGATGGCCATGATTGGCTTATGAATTTGATGTAATTTCATTCCATACAATTGCAATTTTGTAGCAGCAGACCGCTTGATTCATAAAATCATATTTGTTCATATATATGTTTGCATCTTGATGTCATATATTGTTGAATAAGTTAACGTTTGAAGTCATCATCATAAGGGTCATCATTGCTAAGCTATTTTGAGCAATTTGTACACATGTGTCCGATGTCCATCTTTATTTGAATCAGAAAAATAAATCAGAAAACTAGGGTTTCAGCGGAAAACTAAGCTGCAGAAATTGAAGAATTAAATTCAGAATTTTTTGTCAAAACCTAGTTCGGGACATTACACAGACTCTACAGATGCATGGGAGTTTTCAAACATTGGGGAGAATGCATCCTTTGTCATCACGTCAAAGAGGAGCCTATGAACAGTTGGTCACCTTCATTGCTTGATCCTAGTCAAAGATGGAGAGGTATAATTATGATCACATCACAAATCGCCCTAAGGTTTGCATTTATGATGTTGTGATTCATGAGGTCAAGTTGTTTCTCAAAGAGGTGATAAAATTTCATGAGTTGTACATTGGAGATGGTAGATCTCACAACACCCTTTGGCAGGAGTCGTCTCACTTGATAGGTACAGGATCAAGGCTATATGGGCATTACAACATGATTCATCATATTGGCACGGTGATACTTGAGCATCTAGGTTTGCAATTGCTTGTGGGCAAGCAATTTTAGGAAGGGCGGACTGTCATGTCCCATTTTCCGAAATAGAGCCAAGGAGAAGACTTTCTAGCCTACCTTTATTTCCCATAGGCTGAAGGGAGGAAAAAAAGAGCAAGGGAAATAATAATATTTTAAGTGGGCCCAATAATTTGAAATTTAAAGGCCAACTTAATAATATTATTATAATAAAAATAAAAAGTATTTTTAAATACTAATATTAAAATAAAAAGTATTTTTAAGTACTAATATTGAAATAAAAAACACTTTTAAATGCTAAAAATAATATAAATAAAAGATTTCTAAAGGATGTGCCTATCTTCATTTGAGGATCATCATTGATCCTTTTTAAATTCAATTTTTATATTTGAGCAGTTTGTTCAATCTAGGGCATCCAAGGATGAAAACCCTTGGTTTGTTCGGGGTTTGAATGGACGAAAACTCTCGTGAATTCCACATTTGGGAATCAAAAACAAAAACTACTGTTTCCAATCTTGGGTGATTCCATCTGGGAATCACAATTGTGCTGATTTGTGGGGGATTTGGAGATATTTTCAGTTTACTACAATGCCACTATAGTATTTTTTTGCAAGCAAATATCATCACTTCATTGCCTAAGCATGTTTGAGGATTTATATATTATTCTTCAGATTTTTGGTGAATTTTGAGCATCATATAAAGCTGGATTTGAGTTGTTTTAGTCAACCCTAGCTGAGCACCACACTGGGAGGGAGAAATTCAGTCATTTTGGATATTAGATCAGTCATACCAGCTGTTCGCATCATTTCAATCATTATTCATTAGCAAAATGGAGAATACAATCATATTTTGACATGTTGCCAATGTTTCCAAGACAAAACTGATTTTGACTAGCATATTTTGACAATTTTGCAAGGGTTTAAAGGGCAGATTAGACTTCACTAGCTAGCCGTACATCTTCAGCTAGCCATCATACCATCTAGGGTTTCCAGAAAATTCATAAAATATTATTTGTGGCAGTTTCTAGCAGCAAACAAGGGTTTCTAGCATTTTTTTCACATTTTGTAGCAGTTCGTGCCTATGCCCCAGGCCGTACAACAGTTAAGTGATAAAAAAAGCAATAAAATTATTTTGTTGCTATTTATCATCTTTGTACTTTCTAATCAGCATTTGCAATAAAATAGAATAATTTTTTGAGGGTTTTATATTGTTGGAATTGAGCATTTATCCACCTAGGGCTTATGGTTTGCTGACATCAACAAAGTAAAGGTTTGAAAATTGTAATCAGTCTGTGTTCTTGCATTTTGGATTGATTTTGTTTCATAAAATCAGAAAAAATATAATAAAATATTACATGTTTTCAATTGGGGACATTACAAAGCATCTTGTTGTGACTATCTTCATTAGGCCATCACCTATAACCTTGTCCTCAAGCATGGGACTTAGCTCCAACGAGTGACCTATGAACTGTGAGCATTGATTCTTCACAACTTTGTTAGAATGCACAGCATACTCTATGGACTTTCTTTCTATCCAAATGTAGCGGATGAAGAATTCAATAGTGATATCAAAGTCTCTATCCTCTTTGTCCCCCAAAAGATCACTCGGATTCCATATGCAAAAACACTCTTAAACTTGAATCAAAGAATCTACATGCCTTGTACCGCAAGTTGTATCCTTCACTCTATCACCCTCTTTAGAATGCTTTTAATGATGACAAGAATCTTTCAATGACATAGTAGGAAGTAACAAATCTGAAATATGACTATCACTTTCATACCTTAGGCTGCAATCAAAGTGCTCACTTTCCTTTGCCAAAGTAGGAATTGTTGAGATATCCTCAACATCTTAATTCTTGTGACTCGAGTTAGGGCCAATCAAAATATTCTTCTTAAAAGCATGCTCATCGACAATGCGACTCTGAAAATCAATCACATATGACAATGGCTCACCATTTGGAAGATCAAAGGATAGTTCATGATTTGGCACATCTTCCTCCGTCTTGAGCTCTTTGCAGACAAGAAGTGATGCCTTATCCTCCTTCACTTCATTGATATTTGGCTGACACATGCAATCATTAGAAGTTTGTAATGTCCCCAATTATATTTTTTTCTGTATTTTATGATTTTTTTGTATTTTCTGGATGTTTCAAACTGAAAATAAATACTAACCGCTACTGCTAAACAATTGCTTATAAACTCCACTCAAGATGATACCAAAAATTGGAAATTGAACATGGAATCAGCTACCTTAGTTTGTCATTTAGATACCACTTAGATCAAGTTGATAAACAACTGATTATACTGGAAATATATATATATATGAACAACTTTGTAATAGGAATATGCAGTTCGCATCACCCTTAACTAGTATTCAAATTCTATTGTGGACTATACTCTGTGCATACAGCATTTGCATAGAAATATATAAATTAGCAATTACATGTGCACTTACTCCTGGCAGCAATCTATAGTATCCTTCTTGACACTATGGTGTAAATTTCTCCTTACTTGGTTTAGTGTTGATAACTTAACAGTTGTAGCCTGAAACGACTCCAATGTTGCTGCCTTTGAAAGACTTAGGCGGCAATGATTTGCAATTGAAATAACATACTGCAATCTTCGTCCATGGTCTGAACCTGCACTTGCATACGATTGTAATGTGCTAAAGCCTATGATTTGGTTGGAAACTAAGGCGACATCCTTTGTCTCTAATTCGCCCTTCCAAAAGGCGTGAGTATTGGGTGCGGCAGGCCTACGATCACTTAGGAATGTTGCGGTTACAAACAGGTCTAGGTATTGGCGTCACATTACTGTGGACCCTTGTATATTCAGCCTTCCACCTTGTAGAACGATTCTTCCAAGCTGTGATTTGAGTGCATTCTTGCTGCAACACTTAATGATGCTGCAACTAGGACAGCCCTATATGATGACACCTCCAATGCTGCGATCTGAATGCAGACTTATATGGATCAGCAAACAACTAAACAAGGTGCACAACTCAAAAATCTGCCAATAGAATTACCCCATTGTTGGAATATGTTGTCATTGATGTCAAAGGCACGAAGTCATAAGTGATGTCATTAATGTCGAGGTAAAACAATGAGGAGTTAACCGTTATACATCCCTGTTGGAGAGCAAAGCAATTAAGAGGTTATCCATTACACTTTACCGTTGGATAGATTGTGGAAGTGGTGGCCGATTTAAAGATACAGGTATGTTTAAATTAAAGATTTAAACATATTGAAGTATGTGAAAGATAATGTGCATGTAATATGGGCCGACCCATATACATCTTGGCGCCAATAGATTAAAATTAAATTTGAAACCTTCATAAGAGGGTCAACTTCATGCAAACTATATGGCCGACCTCATTGCTAATATAAGCTGGCTGACTTAATGAATAAAGTGTTCTATATTTATATGAGGAGGAGCGATTAAAGATAGCAATAATGTGCGCTGATTTGAAAAAGACAAAGAGTGCGATTTAGAAGATAAGCAGCGATTAAAATTCAAGAGATATGATTTGTACTTTGAAGGGTAGCGTTTATGAAGAGGTATGTTTCGTATGTGGTACGATTTGCATCTATGTAGGGCAGCAATTAAAATTTGTTAGAGCAGTGATTTATTTCAAGAGGTGCATCTATTGTGGAATGTGGTAATCATTGTGATAGGGTTTGTCTCTTACCCTCATTGAAGATATATAAAGGTAAATGATTTGGCTTTTTTAAAGAAATCAATCAATGGAATATTTTTGAGTATAAGGAAGAGGAAGAGCAGAATTATGAAAGGTGAATCTGATTTATATTGAAGATATTTGTGTGATAAAAGGAAAGGATATATGCTAGTAAGTTGAATTGATAATATTCAGATTTGAGAAGGAAGAGATTAGTGATTGAATCAGTTTTGCATGGATTGTGAAAGGATTTATAGTTTGGAACAGATTTGTGTGAAGGAGTATATCATATCAGCCATTGAAGGATTAATAGGTTGGAGCCTCTTGCTGGGTTGGAGCTTAGTTTGTGTGGGGGTTGGAACCTCCAATAGGTTGGTGCCTATAATTTTGTCAAGTGGAGATTGGTGTATCATGTGAGTTGGAGCTCATTATTTGTATGTAAAGTAGGTTGGAGCCTACAAGAAAGAAGAACAAGAGCAATGTAATATATAAGCAATATTTTGCCATGGTTTTCTCCTGTAAGGGTTTCCACGTAAAATCGTGTGTTGTCTCTGTGTTCTGAATTGCTAGATCTTACTTGAGTATTTTATTGTGGTTAATTAAAGTAGAGAAGGAAAAGTTTTATTATATATTGATTCACCCCCCCCCTCTCAGTATAACTAGGTGCTTATCACCCATTGGGTGGCGCTCAAGGATGAAGTGTAGTATGAGGACCACCACACCAATTATCTTTGAATCCCAATCGATTTGCTTGCAAATGTTTATCCTCCAAAGTTGAAATAAGAACAAAATCTCCGATTCAACTCAACATGCAAACCCTAGGTGGATTTGCCAATGCCGGAATTGAGGGTTTTCGTCCTCACCTCTAGAATGAGACGCAAAGGGTTTTTGTTCTCCTAAATCGCAGACAAAGCCAAGGGTTGTTGTCTACCAAATTTGAACACAATGCTCACAATGAAGAAATGCCAAATGAATTCGTGATGCTAAAATGAAGATAGGTGCCTCGTTGATATAAATTTTCAAATTGGGCCCTTGGGTCCTGTTGATGATTGTTTTTAGACAAGTCAACAATAGAGTAAAACACTAGAGTATCCCACTCTCTTGAATAAAGCTCTTCAAAGGCTGAACAATGTGATCCAGTGAAGTAACTCCAAGGTTCCTTTTCCTATGACTTATGGTGGGTTAACTCAGTGATTACATGTGATCTTGCTAATAATCACAAAGGGACTTACGCAGACTTCTTCATACACTTAGCTTATTTCTCCTTCAATGTGGATGATGATATATACAAGGTTGCAATGATAAAGAAATGGAAAAAAGATAAGGGGTTTATAAAGCTAATCTAAGGTCAATGAAGTAATGATGATGTATGAACAGACAAACTCCTAAGTAAACCTGACTCCACTTCGCCAAGGATGCCTACAACTACATGGAGTTGGTGCAATCTCCTAAGGTTATGCGAATGGTTTTCAAATCATGAAGGCTTAAATAAGCACCCATTGAACGACGCAGCTCAAACAAGCATCCACAATCGAACTTATACAAATAAGGCTCAGACTAGCTTTACACAACACTTCATCAGCGATGAATGTCAAAAGCATGAGCTAGAAGTTGATCAAATATTCAATACAACAAACATTACATCAATGAGCTTCTAATCTACTTTATTCTTAATTTGAAACACCTCTCCACTTCATCAAAGTTCAAGAAACCATGTGATTCCACAAGACAAGACTTAAACACCAAGTGAACTCCAATGTCCTTGCATTAATCTTGAGAAATATTTACAACAATTTCAAGCCCTCTCAGAGAATTTTGAGAGTCTCTCCTATTCTACTCCTACAAAACTATATCTATGAACTACCCCATTACAAATGAGGCAACAAGGCCTTTATATAGTGCTCCAGAATACATTGAATGGCCTAGATCAATTTGATAGCCAAGGGTCTAGATCATGCCACCTCAGAGGTAGTTCAACAATTTGCTATTTTTAGCACAAAAGAGAGATGCAATGAAGGCACGTTTTCCAATGTGATAAGGTAAGGCGAAAACATTTAAAAACAACTTCCACATAAGAATCCCTTTGACTTCTTTTATTAAATGATACATTTAATGCATTTAAAATGATGTGTACTCGCCACATAAGTGCCACTTCAACATATCTTGAAAATTGTATCATCTTGTAGTGATGTATTCGATGTGATTGCTTTTGATGATGAATACTTGATATGTATCTTGTATGTTTGGGAATACATCTTGTAGATCTTGCCTTGTATATCTTCTTGTAAACTGGATGTTGATAGATGTTGCTCCATTTGATTTAACTTTGTAATGCTTTTTCTTGTAGGTTGATGTGAATGATCTTCTTCGATGCTTCTTCTTGAAGAGTAATAGAGATATAATGTTGATTCCTTCATGTAAGAGTATATGATGAAGCTTGCTTCATGAATCGGAGTAGAAGATTCCTCTCAAAGACTTGAAGGTTGAATGGAACTTGAAGTATGATGGATGAATATCTTTGCTTGATGTAGAAGTTGATGAAGTGATCTTGCACGATGATCTTCGAAGTGACCCTTCGGAATGTAGATAACAACACCTTCTTTGAATGTGGAGTAGATGACCTCTTCAAGGATACTTGAAACTTGATGAATGAAGATTGGGAGAACTTTACTTGAAACTTGGATGAGTGAATGCCTTGTCTTTGAACATAATGCCACTTGATGAAGAGTTCCAATAGATTGATGAAGAAACTAGCTGATACTTGAGGTGATGTAGATCTCTTGGAATGATGCTTCCTGGAAGATGATCTTGAAGAGAGTCCTTTAGAGCAGCCACATGATGACTCTTTAGCTTCATCTAAGTTCCTTGTTCTTGCAAACAAACAAAGAAGCAACATCAATTCCTTGATAAACATTTAATTTTGCAATACATAAGAATCATTTCATGCACTTACAATCTAAGTGTATTAAATGGAAAATTATTTGATTTCATTCAAAGTGGTCGCATTAGTTGAAACTCTTAGGTTCTCCTCCCCCATGAAATACAATTCCCTACCTCTTACTCTAATTAAAACCCTTAATACTTACTTGAAGGGTGTTATAGCCTTAGGCGCATTAGATCAAGAAAGTGAATTCTTCCTAGAGTAGCGCATTAGATAGAGACTTCAAAATCTTCCTAAAAATGAAAGGTATAGACCTTAGATCAAATTTCGCACCGGTTGAGGTCTTTGAGATCCCCTTGTAGTGAGAGCATTAGATGAGGGTCTTTAAATCTTCCTCAAAACCTTATCCTCTCCTCCTTTGGCACGCTGGTTGAGGTATTTGATTTCTTCTTGTTTTGGTGCGGCAGTTAAGGATTTCTGTTTCCTCTTGCTGTGGTGCAATAGTTAAACAAAGTGAATTCCCCTTTATAAGCCTCTAAACCCTGGCGCATTAGTTCAAGGTTTTGGTTTCCTCTGGAAATATATTAAAATTTTGCACTTTAACACTCAAAACTTGCCCTTCCACCTTGGCGCATTGGTTGACACATTTGATTTCCCCTTGAAATCTGCCTTGGCGCATCGGTTGGGCATCTCAAATTCCTCTACCTTATCCCTTTGGCGCGCCGGTTGAGGTATTTGATTTCTTCTTGTTTTGGTGCGGCAGTTAAGGTGTTTGAAATCCTCATCTCCTTCTCTCCTTTTGGCGCATCGGTTCAAGGTTCGGAGATCCTCTAGCTTTTGTCGCACTAGATGGGAAATTTGTGCCCTCTCAGTACTTAGTCATTTTTTCAGGATCCTTGAGGGTAAAGGTATATTGAAAAATATATTTAAGTATAAGTTGTTTTTCAATATACCTTTCAGGATGTTTGAGATAGGTCTCAAATCCACCGGATTTAACATGCAAAATCTAGAATTTGGAGGATTCACCAGATTTCAGACTTAGTCAAATTTTCAGGATTTTAGGATTTTAGGGTACCAGACTTAGTCATTTTCAGGATCTCAAACATACATCAGGATGGGTCTCAATGTTCATTACTTGGATGAAATTTGATCAAGACTCTTCATTAATGCAAGTTCATGCTCCAGGTGAGATTTTCAATTATAGAGCAGAATTTTCTAGGAGAAACTTCTTGTTCGAATTGGCAGAGGAAACGACCCTAAGACATCGTCCAAAACAAAATGCAAAGCATTAGAGCTCAAAAAAAAGGGGGTCCCCATTTGCAATGGGGCGATGTGTGATTTGGTCACAACAGGTCCTAAAATTTTCCTCCAAGTATTTAAAAATACTTATTTTGTTTTATTATAAGTATTTAAAAATATATTTTATTTTAATACTAGTGTTTAAAAACACTTTTTAATTTAATGTTATTAATTCTTTTCCCTTGTTCAATCCTTTAGCTTACAAGAAAAGGGGATGGGCTAGAGGTCTTCTTCCATGCTGCTAATTTGAAAAAGGGGACTTGACAAAGTCAATAAAACATCTTCTACTATCAAAGGATCTTTACCTTCAACTTGCACGTTGGGTCTTTTCTGTTCTTACTTAATGATGTCTTGTGGCTCTGATTTGACTATTCTTCTTGCTTCCTAATTTCTTCCTTAGCCTCTTCTTTTGATTTTGATCTTTTCTCTTTCCTCATCACAATAGGAGAACTCTTTTCCTGTTGATCACTAGAAGTAAGTCCCTCAATTGTCAAATATGGCTTCAGCTTCTCTGCACACTGTTTAACAACATTTTTAGCTAGTGTATGTGCAACTAGTGAAACTTCCTACTCAAAACTAGCCAATAATACAAATAATAATTACTGGGAAATATTGTCACTCTCATTCAGAAGCAGAGTCATAATTGTTTGCATTGAGTCTTTTTCTGCATGATTCTTACTAACAGTTGCAAAGAAATGTTTAAACATTTTATGAATAAGATCATGGCATTCAAGATCCAACATCACAACACATGATTTGACTTTTGCAACGATTTCTAGAATTGTGACCCTCCTTGCAAATGAAGGATCTTTCATCTAATATAAATCTTGAAAACTTTCAACAATCAACTGAAATACCTGTCATTATGTTGTCGTTGTATGAAACTTTAGGTGTTGTTATTCTTGTAATTTCACTAATACAAGTGATAACTACAAGTCTCACCTCTTTGTCTGTGTGTCTTAGAAGCTCCGGCCTAACCAAAGAAATCATTGATAGAATGTGACTATGCTACCATGGATAGACAAATTTCTACTTCCTCCAAATTGCTAAGTGTATCATCTTTTGATTGAGGCAGATGCTCAAGTTTTTTCCCTGCTTTGTAAAGCCTCTCTCCCACATCTTTTTCACTTATTAACACCATGATTCATAGGCTGGAAGAATACCTGAATTTTCTGTCACTAGATCTGCATCAAACAAATTAGTCCTTCTTCAAACAAGCTGCAAGATCATTGCTCTAATACCACTGTGATGTCCCATTTTTGGAATTTTTAGTAAAAAGCAATTTTTTTATATTTTTTGGTTTGAACACACTTGAACAAATACCAAATACTGAACTAACAAACCTTTGCCTAAATGAAATACTGAAATCTCACACCTCAATGAAATATTATATCAACTGTAAACAAATTACTGATATTAGGCAATGCTACAACTAATCACAATGATGCCCTATACAGATGTAAGGTGCTGTAGAGTATTCCAAAATTATCAATGTTTCATACAGGGTTGCTTCTCTAATTATCAAATATTGAATCCTTAACACTTCAGTGATGATAAAAAAATCTAAAATGAAATGCTGATATGAAATTGCATAATGCTGATGGACATATGCTTCAACAACTTCCTCAATTTATATCAAGTCCATACCACAAATATTATTGATAATAACCAGTAAATCAGCAAGCTTTGACTATTACATGTTCAGCAAATACTAGCACAATAAATATAAAGCATACCTTGACTTCTAATACGGCTATTAGGAGACTATTTAGCAACTTTGTATATCAGTGATCCCCTTGCAAGGTTTACAACAGACAAAAAGTAATCTTGGCAGGGATGGGACCCACTTTAGATTGTTCCTTAGAAAACTCCAAACAAGATTTAAACCGTACTGCAGCCAAGAGGAAGGGGTGGCAATTTTTGAGGCAGTGCTGGACTTGGTTTACCCCAATGTGTTCAGCAGACCCTACCTTACACTTAGCTATTGTCAGAAGTAAATTTTATCACTGCTGGAAAATGCTATGCTAGACTTTGGAACTGGTATGGGACCCACTTGGAATGTATTAGCAGACCAACAATGTGTCGGTCTTTGTCCCTTACATGAGAGGCATGGAAAAAACTGCGATTCATATGATGAGCGTTATCTAGAATTCTGTGATTAAAAAAATTAAAGGTGCGGATAGGTACGGAAATGTACAACAATCTTTTCTCTTGCTATGACTCCAACTTCACCCTGTATAGAAATTCTGGCAGCAGAATAGTGTGGTATGGTCACAGATGCATTCACATCCACAGAATAGTTAATATGCTGTTACAGTTAATGCATAACAGTAACATGGGCTGCCAAACAATAATTTGAATAATATCAATCTTGGATTTAAGCAATATTAGAACATACAAGACATGGAGGAACAACAAACTTCATTGATATCTTCAATGGCCGCAAGTTTATAATATATGAATATCTTTCCTATCACACTAAAAACTGAGACTATAAAAATCACTAAAATTCCGAACTAAAAATCTACAACCTTAAACAATATCACTGATATAAAAATTTGCTTGCAAATCTAAATTGTTCTAGAACAAATGTGATTCTTGTGTAGAATCACCTCCAATGAGTGAGAGGGTTTTTGTCCTCAAGTCCACAATGGAAACTGAAGGGTTTCGTCCTCTGATCACATGTATACCAAAGGTTTTTGTCCTTGAATGCTTTGAATTCCAAATTGGAAGGAATACTGAAATGACCAAATCAGATGCTTTGCTTTGTGCCTTGATCTCTTTTTTATAGTTGCCTTTTTTGGGCCCTCCAATTTATTTATTTTAATTTTACTTTTCCCCCCAAGTATTTAAAAATACTTTTTAAATTATATCCATAGGTCTCTTTTTTGAATTACATTTGAATGAAGTGTAAAAAACACCTTTTTGAAACATTACATATGATCTAAATATTATATAATTGGCCAAAAGTGATCAGGCCCACTTAAAAATATTAACTATTTGGTTCTAAAAAAGGGGACATGACAAATCTTCACTATAAAAGGTGGCAAATCACTTAGACAAGAGGGAGTGACTGTCAAGGAGATTGTTGAAGAAGCAATTGTTGAGATCCAAGAGATTAGAGAGAGCATCAAGAAGATCTTCTCTTAAGTATTATAATTGAGAGGGTGCACACTTGTGTGTGATAGTTTATGATTGTAATTCAAGGCTAAGGCCTAATTCTGATTGTAAGCCCTAGTGGAAAAGTATACTGTTATAATTTTAAACCATGAATCAACAAAGTTATGTTCTACATGTTTCTTATGTGATGTGATTTTGCTGCGAGTATTTGAATTCTGCTGTTAAGAGTTTTGTGAATGTTTGTGTTAGGCTGCATAGTTGGATAATCCTTAATTGGATCCTGCATCCATGATTGCATCAACACTCATTCTAAACTTATGGGACTTATTTAGGGCTATCTATATGAATGATGATAGAATTCTCAGCAACAATACAATGTTCAAACTGAGCCCTATGTAGAGGCTAGTTTTCTTCCCCTCTGCTCAACCTGGGAAACTTTGTGTCAATATATATAGATGCATATAATTGTTTGGTAGCCTATACAAAATATTCTAGGATTTAGAGCAAATTGCTATAAAGATTTCAACATCTACATCCCCAACTGTTGCAGTGATATAGCTAGTAGGGTCCAATACTAGTCTCATGTTGTATTCTGCAAATCAGACGTATAGGTTTATTAAGAGGTTATCTCCTGGTCAACATACAATTCTACCAAATTGTCATAAGGTTTCTGAAGTCTCGATTCCCTGTAAACTGCCGGGATGGTCCAGAAATGGTTTCTTGCAGTCCTCAAAAACCAAAGGATAGATTTATTGTGAGTTTGTCATTGCTTAGAACGCAATTTATACAATTCTTAACTGACTCATCTATACTGTCCAAAAGACTGGGTTCCGAACCCTTATATTTTCTGGGCCACTGATATCTACTTTATGGACTCGTCAAATAATAGTGGGAGGAATCTGATAAATGCAAGGCTCACAAATTAAGATTCATGCATGGAATCTCTGCAAGGCACCCACATTGTTGATAAAAAGCAGGGTTGATTGGTATTTAACCTGTTCTGTGTCAAAGTCAAATCTATAGTATTGTGCAATACTTTTGCAGTGACTGAAGTGTGTCGTAAAATATTGTGCTTAGTCCCAGGAGGCACATTTCCATAAAGAATAAGATTTTTGCAGTGTTACATCTGCTTTCTATTATTTACTATGGTGTCTAATGACTGAAGTTTCTTAAATTGACTGTATGCTCATTTACTTTATTTTGTAGCATCAATTCTGCTTGCATACAGTCTTAAATTGCTTCTAAACTTCTCATAAAGCGATTCAAGTGGGATTGTTAGAGGTTGCTTTATTTTGTTTTCTTTTTTCAGTTTCTCATTGCAGGGTTTGGTTAATTTCTAGTGGTTTCAAGATTGGCATATGCTCCATCAATATTTTTGGCCAGGAATAGAGGATTTTTGAAATTGATGAGAATTTGAAGACATGTTTAGAACAAAATTAATGCGAAAAAATATATTGAATAAAAGTAGTTTTAGTTGGGTATATATATATTTAAAAAGTATGACGACTTTCATAACAGTGATGGTAATATTTGTGTTCATGTGGACAAAGCAGATATCTGTGGATAATTTCCTAAATGGGCGTGTGCACACACTTATTACCAATGCTTTCAGCCACAAAGACCTGTCTCACTTATTTTCCAACATGCTTGGATTCTATTTCTTTGGTTCTACGGTAATAGATTTTACCTATGCCCTTTTTTAAATCAACTAGTTGTAGCTTAAATCCATCAGAGTGATTTTATCTGTCAAATTCTGAAGAATATGCAACTTGCCAAGGAGAATTTTTTTTATTGCAGCATATGTTCTGCTGCTTACAGAAGCAGCTTTTGCATTGCATGTTCAACTAGACATGTGATAATATACATTGCATCTCATTATTTTCTATAAATTTATCTTCACTCTTGTTTTCTCTAAGCTGGAACGGATAAACTTGAGTAATTTCTTGGATATTTATAGAGCAGATTGGACGGGTTTTTGGATCTAAATATTTATTAAAGTTGTACCTTGCTGGGGCTCTTGGTGGTTCAATTCTATTTCTGATCAATGAGGCTTTTATTGTACCTTGGCGTAAGGTAGGTTTTATTTTATTAAATTACATTAAAATGATAGTGGCTATTTAATTTCATTATACATTTTTGAGAGCCATATAGGCACATAGGAGTGTTGAATACACTGCTTATACTTCTTATTTCAGCCACGGTGGAAGCACATTAATAGTTATATTTTTGCTTTCTTTGCCTTTACTGCTTTCTGATATATGTGACTTTTATGATTTTATCTTTTCTGCAGGGCATTCCCAGAAAGAATTTCAATCCAAGATACACTGCTTCAGGATTGGTAATATTCTGTTTTAGTTGTATATCCAAACGTTTTGGTCATTCATATTTGTGTAGCTTTTTATCTTGTAGAGGAAATTTATTATCATCATGTAATATCCCCAATAGGATCTGCTCTAAAATTCTGATTTTTATTTTCTGAATTCTGCCCTAATTTTCTGCTTTTTAGTTTTCTGCTCAAAACCCTAATTTCTGATTTTATTTTTTGCTCTTAAACAAATTATCACAGTGAATTCATACATGCCCAAACATGACTAATAAGCATGGAAAATGATGCTATCAAATGATATTCATAACAAACATGAATTACACCATGAAATACACAATGTAGGGCATCCAAATGCAACAACCAAATCTGATTCTCTGTAGAAAACTCTGCTGCTACAAATCTGAATATTCCGATCTGATTTTTACAATAAATTCTAGGGCACAAACATGCCAAACAATGCCCAGATTTCTGCACTACAAATCAGACCTAGAAAATATGTTTGTACATACCAAATACACGCAAAATAGATGGCAAATGATGAACCCTAGCTGGGCAAATCCTCCATGAAGTGCGCCTAGGGTTTGCTGCTCCAAGTTGCCCTCCAAACAAGTGAAATCACCCTCAAAGATGGGCACTTCAAATCTGCTCCAAGTGTGGTGCTCAAAGTAGGGTAAAACCCTAATGCAAATCTGCTCCAAAATGCCACCAAAATGCTGCTTCAAAACTGATCTTCAAATCTGATTATGCACCGACGCTTTTCTCCTCCAAATGTCTCCAATGAAGCACAAATAGGACTCCGTGATGAATCCTCCACAATGATGAGCTAGGGTTTCATCCAACTCACCACATTCGCAAGGGTTTTCGTCCTTGGAATGAAGGCTAGCAAAATTGCAGCCAAAGAGTATAAAACTCACAAGAAAATATGAATGTGAATGATGATGAAAAGCCTCCAAAGCATCCTTTATTTATAGCCCTCCAAATTATCCTTCTCAAGGCCGACCTCCTCAAGGCAATTTCCTCTCTGTAATTTTATTATTTCCTCTCCATAAGGCTGACCTCCCCCTGGGCGCTCAAGTGCTCATATAAAAATATTTTATTTAGTTTTCTTTCCTCCACCTTGGCCGACTCCCTCCTAGGCACTTCACTTTGTTTTATTATCATTTTCTAGTCTTTCTTTCCCTCACTCTTGGCCGACCTCATGCTGAGAATATTTTATTTTATTTTTTTCATTCTCTTCTCCAAGAGGAGCGAACCACCTAGGCAATTGATATTTTGTGTTTTTGATCTCCAATTAGGTCATCCACCTTAAAGGGAAATTACCTTAATTTTTTCTTATCTTTCCTCAAATCTTCGAAGGCATTTCCATGTTTTTCCTTCCTTGCATTCTTTTTCTCTCCTTGGTCGCTCATCTCTAGGGCAAATTATTCTATTTATTTTGACTTCACCAATAAGCTCACAAAAATACCCAAAGTCATCTCACATCATCAATTTGCCCTAATAAAATTGACTAAGTATGAAATCTAGTCAATTAGGTTATTCCCTTAGTCCTCCGGCTTAGCCTACGGAAATGGAATAGGCTAGCCAACTCCATTAGGTGATCGCTCGGAAAATGGGGATATTACAGTCCTCCCTTCCCGGAATTACTTGCCCCAAAATTACTTGCCCACAAGCAATTGGAAGCATGGATACTGCACAACATCCTCAAATGGCAAGTCTCTCCATCCATTCAAGTATTTTGTGATCACCTTGCTCCTCAACCTATGGCTACATCTCCCATAGTGAATATGAAGAATGATATGCAAAGTGAGTTTCGGTGGCCAGCAATGAGACAAAACTGGCCATACACACTCGAACTCAATTCGGTTCCATTCCCCAAATTCTGAAATCCTGCTCCTCCATGCAATTTGCCTGTGTAACTGTAGGAACAAGAATGCAAAATCCTCAACGACAAGAGTCATCAACTCTCTCCCTTCGAAGGCTCCATTGTCCACAAATGCTAAGTCTATCAAAGACAAAGCATCATACATAATCAAAGCCTTGAAGAGTTCATGCCCACCAACATGTGATATATGATATGATCTCTGAAACACAAACACCTGTACCAAACCTTCCACTGCTCCACTCTAATACAAACGTCACTCAATCAAAAGTTGTGAAGCAGCTTATCAAGATCCCTGTGAAGTATTGTACCACTCCAACTAATACTTGGATCCCAAATTATTACACCCTCACACCAACTGAGAATGAGAAGATAAGTATCTCCCATCATGTTATTATCACCAATTATCCATCCAAATTTGAATGGCCTCATATGGATGTGAGAAGTGTCCATCATATGTGCATAAACAAATATGCCAATCCACTCTAGGATGCTGATATAAATCAGAACAGCACTAAGAAAACTGAAAATCAGACCTATGATGGTGTCAAGAATGCCTCTCTTGTCATAGGATGATAGGATCTCATCATTATGTAACTTCCCAATGCTGTAGTGGCAATACCATGCATACCATTCCAACCCAACAGCTGCAAACATCAATGTACAGTCTGAAAACTCTATGATCAACAATGTAGAACAGCCATCAATCACCAAGGTGTGAGTTGAAAACCATAGGATTAGGGCTGGAAAGTTTCTGCTCTCATGCTCAACTGCATGCCTTGGACTAAAGTCCAGCTGAAACCCAACATCTACAAGCATATACCATTCAAAATTGAATACCTTCACGACATCCTTTTCACATACCTCAAGTCCTGAAATTAGGACAGCCGTATGCTCCATCAAAGAATCATCATCATAATGGTGTAGTGGCAAAACACAAGTAGACTCATTGAACTCTCCAAGACTGGTTGAACTCTTAACCAAATCACAAATGTTCTTCTCTACATTTGCATGACAATCATTATCTGTTGGTCCCCAATGTGTAGGTATAACTTCTTCTTCTTTAGCCATGATTTGAACCTCCAATGGGCTCTCCAAATGATGTGACACACGAACTCCATGATTAAAATCATTTGCACAAAATGAAATTTCAGAATCATACCTCTCAACAAAACCATGCAAATCTGATTGCTCTTCGTGTTCTACCATCACAAGAGGTTCATCCCGCAATTGCTTAACCCCCATAGCTTCTTCCCTTGGAAGAATTAGGAATTGACGAAGAAGTGTCTCTCTCTGCTGTCTCTCATGATCCATGTGACTGCATTGTTCCTTGATCTTCTGTAGGTGCTGTTTTGCTTTGGGCAGCCAGCAACTTGGCTTCTCTAGCTCTGCTTAACCACTCGTCACACATGCTTTGAGTCCTCTTTACATCCTCTATGCTATGATGCACAAAATCAGACGGTTTGTGGCTTGGATCCACAATCATTACCTCATGCTTAACTACTAAATCTTGAGTGTCAACAAGGTAAGGTTTCTTACCACTATCATCCTCATATGATATAGCTACCATCTCATGATTATGTGAAGGTAAATGATTGTTGTTTGCAATCAGAAAATCAGAACTATTATCATACCTTTTTGTAGTGTCTTCAAGGATCTTAAGCACCTCTCCCTCCATGGTTGGATGCTCATCAACAAAGGCTGGTCCAAGAAGTGTGTCACACTGAAAACCAAGTGTATTACTTGTCATAACTTCTATCCCATGGCTGCAAATTATATCTTCATGTGGACATTTCTCCTCTAACCTCAAAACTTTACATTCTTGATGTACTACTCAAGCTTTGTCAACATATTGAATTATTCTGTGTTTTCATTGTAGGGAGCCTTGGGATCCATCGCACAAGTGTGCTGCCCAAGCCAAGACTAAGCAGATAGAATACTTTTCAGCAAAAGAATCAACAAATGATGAGGCAGATCAGCATGCCGATTCAGGGAATTTAGAGAGGGAGAACTCTTCAGATGAGTCTGAGAAGGAGTGAGAAGATGATAGGCCCATAGCCCAACTCTCTAGCATCCAGAGAGGGTTCTTTCAGGATTTGGGGAGTTCTTAGAGGACATAGGGTAGTTACTCTACTTGACACAGGAGCTACTCACAACTTCATCGATGAAGGGCTAGTAGCTAAGAGGGGACTTAAGACCGAAGAATTTGAAGGGTTCAAGGTGAGAGTAGTGGATGGTTTTGTCATCACATGTAAGAGGAAAATCTCTAACTTGACAATTCAGTTGAGTGACTATGAGTTCCAAGCTAATTATTATTTTGTGAGCATGGGAGAGATGGATGTGGTTCTTGGCATGAAATGGCTACATGCCATTGGAGAATTTCACCTCAACTTGCGTACCATGGAGATGAAGTTTGAGGTTGATGCGAGAAAGCATGTGTCAAGGGGAATGCCAGATGGTGGTCTACATGTGGGGTCTCTCAGGAGGATGGAGAGACTTCTTAGACATGATCAGGTAGAGTGGGTAGCAGAGTGCTTGATTATGCTCACAATCACTGAGCAACAGAAGCAGGGTTACCACCCCAATATTCAGGCTTTGTTGTCCAAGCACAACAAAGTATTTAGCAACATTCCACCTGGGAGACGTCCTGAGAGGGGTATTGAGCATGTGATAGAGTTAGAGGAGGGGGCCAAGCTGGTCATTATTACTCCCTACAGTTATCCGAAGAGGTTGAAGGATGAGATAAAGCAAGCTATCAAAGAGCTTGAGATGGGGCACATCAAGCCAAGTAAGAGTCCGTTTGCTTCAGCAGTAGTGTTGGTGAAGAAGAAAGATGGGATGTTGAGGATGTGCATTGACTACAGGGCATTGAACAAGAAGACGATTAAGAATCGTTATCCCATCCCACGTATTGATGAGCTCATAGATGAGCTACATGGTGCTTGCTACTTCTCTAAGATAGATTTGAGATCCGGGTACTACCAGATTCGAGTTAGGGAGAAGGATGTGGAGAAGACAACATTGCGATACCACTATGTTCACTTTGAGTTTTTGGCTATGCCTTTTGGCTTAACCAATGCCCCAGCTACATTTCAGTCCTGCATGAATAGGGTGTTTTTGCATTATTTGAGGAAATTCGTCCTCATCTTCTTTGATGATATATTGATCTTCAGCAGGACATGGGAGGAACACCTACAACATATTGATGAGGTGTTGAGCATTTTGGAGAGGGAATCACTATACGCTAAAAAGTCTAAGTGCGAGTTTGGCATGACCGAGCTCTTGTATCTTGGCCACATTATCAGCTTTGAGGGTGTTAGAGTGGATCCCGAGAAGATTAGAGCAATCCTTGATTGGCCTTCACCCACGAATCTCTCACAGCTCAAGAGATTCTTTGGTCTTTGTAGTTTCTATAGGAGGTTCGTCAAAGGGTTCTCACAGGTAGCTGTCCCACTTACAGACTTGACAAAGAAGGGGGCATTTGTTTGGTCTAATGATGCACAACAATGTTTTGATCAGTTCAAGCAGATAATGAGCACTTGCCCAATGTTGGCTATTCCTGATTTCTCTAAGCCATTCGAGTTGTATTGTGATGCTTCTGGAGAGGGAGTAGGTGCAGTGTTGATGCAGGATAAGCATCTCATCGCGTTTGAGAGTAGGAAACTGCGGGGTGCTGAGAGAGGTTACAGTATTTATGATAAGGAGATGCTGGCTATTATGCATGCTTTAGCCAAATTCAAACAGTACTTGGTGGGAGGCAAGTTTCTTGTTAAGACTGATCACAAGAGCCTCAAGCATTTCCTAAATCAGAGAGACCTCAATGACAGGCAGCAGAAATGGGTGAGTAAGCTACAGGCTTATGACTTTGACATAGTTTATGTCAAGGGGAAGAAAAATATTGTTGTTGATGTATTGTCCTGAAGACCGCACTTGTGTTCCTTAGTGGAGATTTCAGCTGATTGGAAAGAGTTAATTTCAACAGAATATGCTAAGGATTAGTGGGCTACAGGCATTATAGAGGGTACCATCTAGGATGACAGGTACACCGTTGTAAATGATCTCATCATTTACAAAGACATGATACTGTTGGTACCAAAATCTGAGGTTAAGAAGAAGATTTTGAGGGCTTTTCATGATGTTCGTATGGCTGGTCACCCCGGTTATTTCAAGACTTATAGGCAGATCGGGGAAAGATTTACATGGAAAGGACTCAAAACAGAGGTACTTAAGTATGTTCGTGAGTGCCCTACTTGTCAGCAAAATAAGCATGAGCATTCTTATCTTGTTGGTTTATTGTAGCCCCTACCAATTACCAATCGAAAGTGGGAATGCATTTCCATGGATTTTATTACAGGGCTGCCCAAGGCCCAAGGTAAGGACTGTATCTTCGTTGTGGCGGATATATTGACTAAATTCGCCCACTTCTTTACTATTTCAGCCACATACACAACACAGGTTGCTGATTTGTTCTTCAGGGAGGTATTTAGGCTTCATGGGTTGCCTAGGAGTATGGTGAGTGACATGGACAACAAGTTCCTAAGTCATTTTTGGTAGGAGCTCTTCAGGCTGAGTGGAACTGAACTCACTCCTAGTACTAATTATCACCCACGGACGGATGGACAAATTGAAATTGTTAACAAGTGGGTGGAAGGATACCTCAGGAATTACATTGCAAGGTAGCAGAAGGCATGGGTTAAGTGGCTCCACCTTGGTGAGTATTGCTACAACACCACTTACCATATGTCCATACAGATGTCACCGTTCATGGCACTATATAGCTACGAGGCACACAACTTCTTAGATTTGTTATTTGGGGATAGTAGAGTGCCTAAGGCAAAGGACTTGTTACAGGAGAGCCAAGACATCATGAAGTCCTTGAAGGAAAACCTCCAGAAAGCTCAAAATCAGTAGAAGCAATATGCAGATCAGCATCGAGTTGAGCGTTCTTTTAAGGTTGGTGGCATGGTCTATTTAATGCTGTAGCTTTATAGACAATCCACTTTCAAGAGGAGTGGTGCAGAGAAGTTGAAGCCACTGTATTATGGCCCATTCAGAGTTTGCCGACGGATTGGGGAAGTGGCTTATGAGTTAGAGTTGCTAGCAGAGAGCAGAGTGCATAATGTCTTCCACGTGTCTCGCCTCAAGAAGGCATTGAGGCACAATGTATTTCCCCCCACTGAATTGCCACCTCTTGATGAAGAGGGCAAATTAATCCTTATTCCAGAGGCAATCATCAACATCAGGGAGCGTACTTTGCGAAAGAGAGTTATCAAGGAGTATCTGGTGAAGTGGAAGAACTTGCCGGTAGAGGATGCTACTTGGGAGAATGATAAGATTTTGCAGCATCCAGAGTTGAGTTTGTTTGAGGACAAGCAATTTTGGGGGAGGGTGGATTGTAATGCCCCCTTCCCAATCATTGTAATTTGGTGGATAGTTAGCCTATTCAGTGGTTCCCGTAGGCTAATATGTTAGGGTTAGGGAACTTTGGGGTGACAACTTATCCAGCAGAATGGCAGTATCAAATGTGTTTTGAGCTCCAATGGGTTATGATGCACACAACGCCTTTTTTTGGGCTGATTTTGGTTGTTCTCGAATACTTACTATTTTTAGTAAGTTAGTTTCGGGCAACGACTGACCCAACTGGCAGGGTTACTATTTTTAGATGTGTCGGTAGGAGTGGTGGATATCGACTTTTCGATATTTGGTATAGTCAAATGGTTTTAAATTAAATAACGATGAGTTATTATTTTATAAAGTTAAATTAAATATTTAACTTTATTCATAAAATGACTATATGGGCGCCTAAGGCATAAATTAAAGTGGAAATTGAAATATAAGAATTTGGGGAAAAGCGCCATTATATGGGAGACATAAGGAGTTAAAATAAAATAAAATATTTTATTTCCCCGAACTTGGACATGGGGTTTTGGAGGACAAACAAAAGGAGTTTGACCGCTCATTTTTGCATATGCCTGGAAAATAATTTTTACACAAGTTTTTGTTGGTTGGATAGAGTTCTTCCATTGCTTTGTGAGGACGAAAAACCTCATAGAGAACATCATCTGTGGGAGTGAAAGACCTCTCTAGGGTGATTGCTGATAGTTTTATTCAGAGGCTATGCTTGGATTTTCCATGCAGATTTCTAGTGTTCATTGGCAGGGGTTTTAGATGCAAAAAGAATGAAGATTCAATGAATATTATTTTTGAGAAGAGTTGTGATTGTAGAGTGTTTTAGAGTGATGCAAAACTACCCAAAAGCTGGTCGTACCAATGTAGAGGAGGCCGTACCATATCTACAGCTGGTTTGAGTGCTATTTTGGAGTATTATCTCTCTTTTTCCTTGGCATGGAGATATGAGTCAGATTGCAAGTGTTTTGGGACTGTTTTAGTGAGCAGATTTGGCGAGTTATAAATCTTTAGATTGCTGTTACACATTCCCAGCACAGGCTGTCCTATTTCAGATGAAGGGCGTGAGCTTTCTAGGCTGGAGCGCCTAGGTTTTAGGCCTCAAATCACCCTATTTGGAAGCGCCTAGGGTTTCTAATCAGCTGTGCACCATTTCCATGAATGAGAAGCTAGGGTTTGCTGTGTTTGGAGGTGGATTTGTAGCTCCAGATTGCTGATATCACCATTTTCAGGCCTACAGTTTATTGTATCAGCAAATGGGTATGTTTGATTTAGCTTTGTAATGAGATTTCCACATCTAAGTATCTCTTTCTTTGATGAGATAATATATCTTTCAGATTGTAGTTGAATATGGATGTTGAAAATATGTGTGAGTTATTTTCAGTTCTGTTTAGTTTGCTATGATATCCATTGTAAAAACAAACTTCTGCATATCCGTCTTATTCTATAAACAAACACAAAACTGAAACACAAATAACAGAAAAATCAGAAAAAAACCAGGGTGGGACATTACACAAGATCAAAGCTATGATACCACTGCAATATCCCCAATGGTATCTGCCCTAAAATTCTGATTTTCTGCCCTAAATTTCTGTACTTTTATTTTTTGCTGAAACCCTAGAATTCTGCTCCGATTTTCCGATTTTTAATTAAACAAGGACAGCGAACACAAATGCAACCAAATGCTCCAATAATAATGCAATCATGAACCCTCATGATTATATCTTCAAACATGATCTTATCCAACCAAACATATCATCAAATTGCAAACATAAACATGGAGCAAATCTGATTTCTGAGTTGTGCAATCTGCTGCTATAAATCAGAACTCTGAATATTCAATTACAACAACCATATAGGCTCAAACATGCCTAGAATACATCATAGAATTCTGCCCTTACAATTCAGAGTCAGACCTAATATTAGGTTTGTACATACCAAAATGATGGCGCTTGGACTGCTACTAGGGTTAGGGTTTAAAAACCCTAATCAATGGTGAAATTGCCTCCAAATGTCAAATCGCTCTCCTGTAGGTGTGGCGCTCCAAATTAGGGCAAGCCCTAATGCATTGAACAACGAAATGCCACAAGAATGATCCTCCAAAGGTGGCGCACAAGTCTAGGGTTAATACCCTAGTGCCAAATGAATTCAAATGCCACAATGAAATCTCCTCAAATGCTGATCCAAAATCTGAATATGCAATTAGGCTCTTCTTCTCCACAAATCTCCAATGAAGTGCAATTGTGAACTCCGTATGAATCCACCTCCAAAGTGTGATTGGGTTTTTTTCCAATTCTCTTATCTTCCTTAGGGTTTTCGTCCTAGGAAGGTGCTGAATCAAAGATCGCAGCCAAGAGAGATAAATCTCAAGAAAGGAATATGAATGAATGATGGTGAAGTGAGTTCCAACACCTTATATTTATACATGACTTTTACCTCTCCTTCCTCAAGGCTGACCTAGCCTTGGTATTTTCTTTTTATTTCACTTTACTTCCTTCTCCTAGGGCTGACCTCCTCTTGGGCGCCCAAACCACAATGAAAATACTTTATTTTATTTTTTTATTATTCTTCATCTGTTCTTTCTCCAAGGGCGACCCTTTTAGGCACATGGTATAATATGTTTTTAACCTCAAATGAAGTCATTATCTTCAAGGAAAACCCTTATAAATTATTCTTATTTTTCTCCATGGCATTTTCCATCTCTTTTTTATCCTCCAATGGGTCGCTCCTCCTCAAGGCAATTTATTTTATTAACATTGACTACACCAAAAATACCACAAAATAATACCAAGTCATATTCCATCATCCTTTTGGTTGACAAAATTAGTTAAATGCATGATTTAACTAATCAGAGTATTCCCTTGCTTCTTCGACCTAGCCCAGGGGAATAAAATAAGCTAGTCGGTGGTGCCATGTTTGGCACTTTTTTCTTTTTTTTCAGTGGTCTAATGGCAGGTCGCACAATTCACCATCTGTGCCACTCTTGTCAATTGACAAACTTTTAGTTGGGCTGTTGGTGAGTAATGTGAGTCACTATTGGCATGCCATTTTTTTTACCTTGCCTACTTTGGACACAATTTTAGTGTTCGTGCACTGATTTCTACCTCGTGTGATGCATTGGAAGGTGTCCATTGTTGGCTACACAATGATATTGATTAGAATTCAAAAATAGGACAACAATGAACATGGGACATGATGATTTCATGATGACTGACTAGATAGGAAATGACTTGTTTCCATATGAAAAATGAGTGTACATGAAACGTTTCATATGAGTACGACACATTGTACCAATTTTTTGGGTTTACATGGCCTACATAACCTTGCATCTGCATACCCAAATTTTTGGAGTATGCTCGAGGTGCTGCATATTCCTGCACCTTGTGTACCCAATCAAAATTTTTTGCTTCATTAAGGCATTTTGTGAAAGTCTAGAAATTTTTTTCGTCAATTTTTTTTTTCTAAAAATAGAAATTTTCTAAAAATAGAAGTCAAATTAGGTTTTTTTGGTTTCTTGAGATACGGATGCCGGCAAAATTTTCTAAAAATAGAATCTCTGATTCAGGGGACCTGCCTAATTCTGATTGGCTGATATTGCTTCACGATCAAGGTGGTCTAGACAGAATCTGCAAAAGGTTGAGTTTTCTCTACTGGGTCAATTATGCTTTTTCAGAAGGCGAAGCACGAGCTCTGAGTGCATTAATGAAGGGAACTCATCTGCCAGGGGGTCAGTTTCAAGATGTCAGTGTTGTTCAGAATGTGAGGAGCCATCGAGCAACCGTCAACTGACGAAGGACGGAGAACGAAGTATGATGAATTCGGAAAACGAGGTAAGGATGGAAATCATCAAAAATTGACTAAGACTGGGAAATCCAAGCGCCCTTAGAGGCTAGGTGTGCCCAAGCAACCCAGTGTTAGATTTTTTTGCGTTTTTTTGAAAAACGTCAAAATACCTTCGTCAGCCCGCTTCCATGAGGTCAAAAGTAGTTAAATTCAGTCAAAAGGTCTGTAAAAGCAGGAGATTAATCTTAGATATGCTCAGGCTATCCAGTCTACCCTAAGTCTGATGTCCTGAAGCCCTGAAAAATTGACTAGTCTGAAATCTGGTGGATCCTCAAAAATCTAGAATCTGTATGTCAAATCCCATGGATCTGAGACCTATCTCAAACATCCTGAAAGTATATTTCAAAATATTTAAAGTATATGAAATTCATCATATACTTAAATATATTTTGAAATATACGTCAGGCAAGGACCTTCAAAATCTGGCGGAATTCAAGATTTGTGGAAGAAGTTGAAAAATTCCAAAATTTTTCTAAGGCATGAAATCCCAGGGGCCCCTAGAGGCTAGAGGCGCCCAGCATTTGCAGAGATAGATTATTTTTCATGTTTTTTGGGAAAGTTGCAAATCTTCAAAAACGAAAATTTAAAATCTCGAAAAATGGCTAAGGCATGAGATTCTAGGCGCCCCTGGAGGCTAGGGGCGCCTATGTTATCCAGTGTTAGAATTTTTCTTGTCACAGCAGTGCTTCTTGCAGCCGCTTTCGAATCTTTGTCCAGTGACAGTTCCTGAAAGTCAAATTTGCAGTCAAATGTCGTCAGAACGTCAGTTTGAGGCTGGGGGTCAAATAAGAATTGATAAAACTTCAAGATGCCATGATCAGTCAGCTTTTTTAGTCAATGGTGATAGTTTGTCATCTTGTTGAAGTCAGAGGCAAGTCACACTGAAGTTAGAACGAGTGCAAAGTTTCAAAACGAAGGAAAAATTGGCTAACACTTTTGCAACCTCGCTTGTTTGATGACATCATCGAAATAGAAGTTTTTTCATCATCCTCACACATGAAGCCATAAGCAGCTATAAAATAGGGATTCTTTCTATTCGAGCATATCAACTTGGATCTGTGCTTTAAAAGTTGCTTTCTTCATGGATAAGTTTTAAGTTTTATGCTCTCACAAAGAAAGCTGTTTTTTCGCCCTAAAGTTTTATAAAGACAAGCTTTTGGCTGCTTTTATTCATTATTTTTGCAGGTTGTATCCAGAGGAAGAAAACATATTTTTTCTTCTCATGAAGATTTGAGAGCCCAAACGAAGTGCTTTTTCAGTGTTCTTCGTGGTTTCGGGATTGGGAAGCACAGAGGCATGCTTTTTCAAGGTCCATTTTTCTAGGAGATCATTTTTCAGAAACAGGGTCGGAGCTTTTTCAGTTTTCATCGAAATGGGTCCATCTGGAATTTCATCCTCTTGAAGATTGGAAAATTTTATTTTTTCGGAAATCTGCTTTTTCGCTACTTTTTCGGGAAATCTTCGGTTTTTTTAAAAATCCAATGATCTGGGTTGCTTCAGAACGAGATTGCTTACAAAACCCATGTGCCAGCTTTTTCACTCAAACTATGCTTTTTGGAGGATATTATTTCCCAAAATATCCATGGATGATGTCATCAACGGGACAGCAATGAAGATGAGGATGAGACACAAAAAACAACTTTAACTCAATGCTTTTTGTTTTAAAGCATTTGCTTTCATTCAAAGCTCATCCATTCTTTATTTAGAAAGAAATCACTTTGTAATAGTTGGAGTTTTCTTTGTTTTAAAGCAAATTGTTTTAAAACATTTGTTAGTTGTAATATTTGCCTTAGAATAGAAGTAAAGCTTGTAAGTTGGCAAGTTAGTTAGATAAAATCAAGGAGATTTTAGGGTTCCCTACTACTTTGATATAGTATAAATAAGGGCAGCCTTGCCCATTGTATGTAATGGTAATTGTGATAGCAAAATTTGCTGTGCCTATTCTAGCCTGCAGAAATTGTTGTTACAAGTGCTCGTTCATTCTATGTTGTCTGTTTTCCAGTGTTCGATAGTATATTGTATGCCTGCCTTTTGCTACAATATTCCTGTCCTAAGTTGTATCAACTTTATGATATTAGAATAGAAGTCTCATGCCTGCCTGTTGCTTTGATTTTCTATCTCAGATCATCTAGTTTGGTCGTCAGATGTGTGGCTTGCGTAATCTTATTTCAGCTTTCATCTTAAAGTACACTGAGTCTTCTGATGTGAATCTGGAAGAAGTTTATTATAGCTTTCATGTTAAAAACAAATCATTTCCTTGTTAACTTTTAATCCCTTTGCTCTGAATTTACTTAGGAGGTTAAAAGCATCATTTAGCTTAGGCCTAGCTGTAGTTAGAAGGTTTAGAAAGGAAAAACCTCTGCCGCAGTGATTTAGAGTTTTATAACCTTGTGTTCGCAGCTGAGAATCAAAAAAAGAAGATAGGCAAATTTGTTTTATTTATCTTTTTAGCAAACATCAGCAAAAAGGGAACTCCCCCTCATAATAGGAGAGCAGTTTATCTGTGCATAGCTGTCCGTTTCTAGCTTGCATTCCAGAGGTGTGAATTGAAACGCCAACAATTTTCTGGCGCCCACCGTGGAGCACGAGGCATAAAACTTCAAGCAAGCTTAGGCTTATGTCACAAGAATGACTATCTGGTGTCCTACTGCTCCTGTTCAACAACCAAATCTTACACCACATACTATTCAACCAAATCTTGTACGTGTGGAAGGAGAGCAAACAGACATCATTAGTAGCCTGAGGAGTTTCATATTTGTGCAAAAGGAAAGTCCTGTTCAGTGGAGAAACGCGGCTACTATTCTTGACAAAGAAGAAAACAAAGCAGATCTTGCATCCGGAAGACCAGTATTACCACTTCCCGCGTGGCAGTAGATAATCCTGGCTCACAGGGTTTTTCAAGAAGGGGGAAAGATAGTACTACAGATCTGTTCTTCCAAGATCTTATTCCTACAGAAGTTGGAGAAGCATCCAACATAGTTCCTGGAGTCCAGCAAGTTCCTGAAGTCAAGTAGGAAGTACTTCAAGAGGAATCCGTAATCTAGCCTAGAGCAATGAGTGATGCTAATAATAATGTTCGCAATAATCAGAATTAGCGGCATCCACCCCCATTACCTTGGGGTAACAACATTGGACCATTGGCATTAGCAGAAAGTCATGACCTTCCTGAAGGATTAAGAAAAGGTTTTCCGAAGTTTCATGGTGATGGCAAGCATCATCTTGATGAGCACATTGCTGCCTTCACCACTGCCTGTGGGATTCTTAGCGTTGCACATGAAGATGTTGCAGTACGTTTGTTTGTGGAATCATTGCAAAGCTCAGCAACTGAATGGTTTAATCACCTCACTGCCAGCTCTATCACAAGTTGGGAGTTGATGAGGGAGAAATTTCTTGCCTGTTTCAAACCTGCAGAAGACAGTCATGTCTTGTTTGCACAACTCTTGAACATCAAGAAAGACAAGTGAGCCGATGCGAGAGTTCGTGGCTAGATTCAACCATTTGGTTGGAAAAGTTGCAAACACCCTGAATCCTTCGTCAGAAATTCTCCTAAGTTGTTTCACGAATGCACAATCTTCAGAAATTTCTTTCTACCTCAAGCAAAGACATGCTACAGAATTGCAAGAAGCTCAGGAGTATGCTATTGAATTAGAAGATCATATGATCACTTCAGGAAAGATCCAGAGAGATTTAATCAAGCCACTGGTGTCCTTGAATGTTGTGCCGCTTCGGCAAGTTCCATCTCCTTCATGTATACCAGATTCTTTCATTAACTATGTTAGTGATCAACCTGCTTCACCTGTGCATCAAGTATCACCTATGCGTCAAGAGGCAGATGTGTCTTCTGCAATACAAATCTACTGCTTGGTCCACGTAACAAACCAACATGATGGAGAAAATTGCCCTGAGATGAGAAGATTCATTCAAATATTAAAAGCATCAAATGAAACTCAAGGATTTTCGGATAATCCTGAATGTCTCTTTGACGAATCCGATGGCGGCTCTATGAAGGGATTTTACCAGTGTAAATCAAATATTAAAAGGGATCATTTTCCTAACTCTGTTTCAAGCGACATCATGTGTTTGCATATGGAACATGAATGTTCATCGGAAGCTGTAAATTTGCATAATTTCTTCGAATATGAAGAAGGATCGTTGATGGAAGAACCTGAAGAAATGCAGGACTTGCATACTTTCTTTGAGGAAGAAGTGCAACAATCTTCCCAAGAGCAAAATTACGAGGAAGAGATCAAATATGCTGCAGAGAGCAATAGTGAATCCGATTTGTTCTTCTCATCTTTTGAAGGTTGGTTTGAAGAACTTGTGTCAGATACTTTCAAAGGAGAAGAGACCAAAGAAGCATTGCAATTAGAGCAAGAACAAGATCTTCATTTTGAAGATGATTCATCATTGGAGGAATTTTTTAAAAATGGAGATCATATGGAAGATTCATCATTGGATCTCGACATTTTTCTACATCACTTGGAGAGTGATTCTTCAGTAGAGGATACTGTAAATTTTATTTTACAGTTTAGCCCGTCTTCATCTTTGTCTCAGGAAGTTCTCATTAGTGAAGAAGATGATGCTAAACTTTTAGAGGTTATCCATGAACCTGTGCAAGAAAGAGACATCACAAATATGATAAAGTCAACACAAAATGCAACATATGAAGAGACTTGTGGAGAAGAAAAGTTCATGGAATATTCAGTCTTGGTCATTAAAGAGAATCAATTGGAGAAATCAGAAATACTCGACAAGTGTATGGTGAGATATGCCGTATGTGAAATCGATCAAGCAGATGAAGAAGAGACACAAAGCCTAGAGGAATCTGTCTTTGATCCTGCTTGCCTATTAGAAGGGTACATGGTTACTGAAGATGAGATGCTACCAAATATCCGCATTTTTGGTCTCGAGGATACGTTTATTGAAGAAGCTTGCTCTATGGAGATTGATGAGACTCAAAATGATGGATGACGAAGTGAGCTACTAGGTGAAGATGTTATCCATCAAGTGTACTTTGATGATAATCAGGTGCTCGAAGATTCAGATCTTGATGATTTATCAAATCCCGAGGATTGGATGGATGAAGACCTAGTTGAAGAGGACCATGAAGAAGTACCTGAATTACTAGATAAATTGATGATAACAGTTGTGGATCCGGTAAGCCAGGAACCAGTGACGGAAATTTTGTATCAGCAGCTTCAACCTTTTTCAGAGGATGATACATTGATAGAATTCAGGGTTGCATATGTTGAAGACATAAATGAAGAAAGTCAAGTTCTATATGTGGTGGTTATTGTTCCCACAAGTATACTTTGGCCACAAGATATTGCTTCATATCTTCAAAAAGAGGTTCTGTACCTTCACGTGTTGCAGAGACTTCTCGCTTTGGAAGAAGTTGATCAACCTGAGCTCTAGCGTATCAATCAGTTCATCATAAACTTCTCATGGCCCGAACGTGAATACCCACCTGAATCATGGCTCTTCAAGAAGGTGTTGCAAAGGAAGAAAAGCTATGTGTTGTCAAGACAAATCTCACAGCTCAGGAGAAAAGGCTCTTATTTTTTTGAACCAGTTGATGGTTTTGTGTAACAGTTTTTGTTTTTCTTGTCCTCGCTTAGAAAAAGAGCGTTTGTGTGTGTAATGTGTTTCCCCTTTCCATGTTGTGATCGTTATGTTGTAATGTGTTTCCCCTTTTTGTAATGTGACAGTTGTGTTCTTTGTGTTATGGGAAGTTTCAACTCTTAGGTGATTTTAGGAAGTTCGGTTTTAGGTGATGTAGGGAAAAGTCTTGTTCTAGGTGATTAGGAAAATGTCCTGACTCTATTGCCCAATGGATAAGGCACTGGTCCAAGCTAGAAAAGTCCAGAGTTTCTCGGTTCTCCTATGCCGTAAGTATCCGACATGGTCCCCAGACAGAGCCAATTGTTGTACCCAATCAAAAATTTTTGCTTCATTAAGGCATTTTGTGAAAGTAGAAATTTTTTTCGTCAATTTTTTTTTCTAAAAATAGACGTCAAATTAGGTTTTTGGGTTTCTTGAGATACGAATGCTGGCAAAATTTTCTAAAAATAGAAAGTTTCTAAAAATAGAATCTCTGATTTAGGGGTCCTGCCTAATTCTGGTTGGCTGATATTGTTTCATGATCAAGGTTGTCCAGATGGAATCTGCAAAAGGTCGAGTTTTCTCTATTGGGTCAATTATGCTTTTTCAGAAGGTGAAGCACGAGCTCCGAGTGCATTAATGAAGGGAACTCATCTGTCAGGGGGTCAGTTTCAAGATGTCAGTGTTGTTCAGAACACGAGGAGCCATTGAGCAACCGTCAACTGACGAAGAACGGAGAACAGAGCAGGATGAATTCGGAAAATGAGGTAAAGATGGAATTCATCAAAAAATGACTAAGTCTAGGAAATCCAAGCACCCCTGGAGGCTGGGGGCGCCCAAGCAACCCAGTGTTAGATTTTTTTGCATTTTTTCGAAAAACGTCAAAATACCTTCGTCAGCTCGCTTCCATGAGGTCAAAAGTAGTCAAACTCAGTCAAAAGGTCTGTAAAAGCAAGAGATTCATCTCAGATATGCTCAGGCTATCCAGTCTACCCTAAGGCTGATGTCCTGAAGCCCTGAAAAATTGACTAAGTCTGAAATTTGGTGGATCCTCAAAAATCTTTAATCTGCATGTCAAATCCCATGGATCTGAGACCTATCGCAAACATCCTGAAAGTATATTTCAAAATATTTAAAGTATAGGAAATATATACTTAAATATATTTTGAAATATACGTCAGGCCCACCTTCAAAATCTGGCGGAATTCAAGATTTGCGGAAGAAGTTGAAAAATTCCAAAATTTTTCAAAGGCATGAAATCCCAGGCGCCCAGCATTTGCAGAGATAGATTATTTTTCATGTTTTTCGGGAAAGTTGCAAATCTTCAAAAATAAAAATTTAAAATCTCGAAAAATGGCTAAGGCATGAGATTCCAGGCGCCCTTGGAGGCTAGGGGCGCCTATGTTATCCAGTGTTAGAATTTTTCTTGTCACGGCAGTGCTTCTTGAAGCCGCTTCCTAATCTTTGTCCAGCGACAGTTCCTGAAAGTCAAATTTGCAGTCAAACGTCGTCAGAACGTTAGTTTGAGGTTGGGGGTCAAATCATGATTGATAAAACTTCAAGATGCCATGATCAGTCAGCTTTTTCAGTCAATGGTGATAGTTTGCCATCTTGTTGAAGTTAGAGGCAGGTCACACTGAAGTCACAATGAGCGCAAAGTTTCAAAACGAAGGAAAAATTTGCTAACACTTTTGCAACCTCACGTGTTTGATGACATCATCGAAATAGAAGCTTTTTCATCATCCTCACACATGAAACCATAGGCAGCTATAAAATAGGGATTCTTCCTATTCGAGCATATCAACTTAGATTTGTGCTTTAAAAGTTGCTTTCTTCATGGATAAGTTTCAAGTTTTATGCTCTCACAAAGAAAGCTGTTTTTCGCCCTAAAGTTTTATAAAGACAAGCTTTTGGCCGCTTTTATTCATTATTTTTGCAGGTTGCATCCAGAGGAAGAAAGCATATTTTTTCTTCTCATGAAGATTTGAGAGCGCAAACGAAGTGCTTTTTCAGTGTTCTTCGTGGTTTCGGGATTGGGAAGCACAGAGGCACGCTTTTTCAAGGTCCATTTTTCTAGGAGATCATTTTTCAGAAACAGGGCCGGAGCTTTTTCAGTTTTCATCGAAATGGGTCCATCTGGAATTTCATCCTATTGAAGATTGGAAAATTTTATTTTTTCGGAAATATGCTTTTTCGCTGCTTTTTTGGGAAATCTGCTTTTTTCAAAATCCGATGATCTGGGTCGCTTCAGAACGAGATTGCCTACAAAACCCATGTGCCAGCTTTTTCACTTAAACTATGCTTTTTGGAGGATATTATTTCCCAAAATATCTATGGATGATGTCACCAACGGGACAACAATGAAGATGAGGATGAGACACAAAAAACAGCTTTAACTCAATGCTTTTTGTTTTAAAGCATTTGCTTTCATTCAAAGCTCATCTATTCTTTATTTAGAAAGAAATCACTTTGTAATAGTTGGAGTTTTCTTTATTTTAAAGCAAATTGTTTTAAAGCATTTGTTAGTTGTAATAGTTGTCTTAGAATAGAAATAAAGCTTGCGAGTTGGCAAGTTAGTTAGATAAAATCAAGGAGATTTTAGGGTTCCCTACTCCTTTGATATAGTATAAATAAGGGCATCTTTGCCCATTGTAAGTAATGGTAATTGTGATAGCAAAATTTGCTGTGCCTATTCTAGCCTGCAGAAATTGTTATTACAAGTGCTCGTTCATTCTGTGTTGTTTGTTTTCCAGTGTTTGATAGTATATTGTATGCCTGCCTTTTGCTACAATATTGCTGTCCTGGAGTTGTATCAACTTTATGATATTAGAATAGAAGTCTCATGCCTGCCGTTTGCTTTGATTTGCTATCTCAGATCATCTAGTTTGGTCGTCAGATGTGTGGCTTGCGTAATCTTATTTCAGCTTTCATCTTAAAGTACACTGAGTCTTTTGATGTGAATCTGGAAGAAGTTTATTATAGTTTTCAAGTTAAAAACAAATCATTTCCTTGTTAACTTTTAATCCCTTTGCTCTGAATTTACTCAGGAGGTTAAAAGCGTCATTTAGCTTAGGCCTAGCTGTAGTTAGAAGTTTTAAAAAGGAAAAACCTCTGCTGTAGCGATTTAGAGTTTTATAACCTTGTGCTCGCAGCTGAGAATCAAAAAAAGAAGATAGGCAAATTTGTTTTATTTATCTTTTTAGCGAACATCAGCAAAAAGGGAACTCCCCCTCATAATAGGAGAGCAGTTTATCTGTGCATAGCCGTCCGTTTCCAACTCGCATTCCAGAGGTGCGAATTGAAACGCCAACACACCTGCACACCCATGTTGTTTTTTAAAACATTGCTTTATCCTATGATATGGTTCTTTTTCCATTTTGGGCACCTATGTAGGCTGCATTTTCAATGCGCTTTTACAAGCTTTCCACTTTTCCTACAAGTCAGCCTTTTTCTAAGATATGAGGTTTTGATCCATATTACCATCATACTTCATTGTTTTATGTCTTCATTAAGATATATAGATCATCTAGTGTCACTTAATTGCTTGTTAATGATAACTCAGCGTAGACCTATAATTGATAACCCTTGATAGTCTTTAATTTGTATAAGAAGGATATAATGATGAATACAATAGAAGCTTTTGTTACAGGCACCTTTTGTTTACAACTTTTTGTTCTACTCTGGACATTGGTTAATTATTAATCCTTCGGTAACCAGAGACATATATGTTAATTGGACCAAATTTTTCTCCTTAATCTCCAGGGTGCTAGTGGCGCTGTGAATGCAATCATGTTGCTGAATATTTTTCTTTACCCAAAAGCAATAATATACGTGAATTTATTCATTCCTGTTCCAGCAATGATATTTGTAAGTTGTAAACCAAGTTTTTAAACTTATGCAATTTACTTTTACCATTTCTATATACTGTTCTGGAAAGATGCAGTTGTGCTCATTCATATACTGTAATCCCAAAACATTATTATTACAACAAATTATCATTATTGGCAGGGTGCCTTTCTTATTGGACATGATCTCTGGAGGGTGAAGCAGGTGTGTATGCTTTGATTTTCAAATGTAATCAAAATTTATGGTTTACATACAAGCCTATGAAATTGATTTTCTTTGATCAAATCGCAATCTAAATTTTATTGGGCTTTAGCTCGACTTGTTTTTTAAAGCATAATTTTTGCCCTCTTTAGGAAAGCTACTTTGTCATAGAATACAGAATGATAAACTGTTTATTTTGAATGTCAGATATTGGTCTTCCTCTATTGGAAGGGATTTCTAAGCCCATATTTCTTTTTTATTGTTTTTTCAAGCCTGACATTTTTGGGAGGAACCTTTTAGCTATGTATTTCTCTAGCTTCTCTATCTGCTTGCTGTCTTAAATTTGAATATGATTCTACTATTCATCTTCTCCCAGTAATAGATAAACCATATGTTCTTCCTTCAATCTCTCAGATAGCCTATGGAATGGACTTTGTAAAGAGCCATGATGACTAAGTGTTGCATAGATAGATAATGATGCAATAAGTCCAACATTTATTCCTTCAGACATTTGTAATCGGACAAAAACATCTATAATGACTAGGATGAATATCCTGTGTATGAAAAGTATCATTCCATAAACCTATTCTGCCTCTTTGGTTATATCTCAAGGGGATAAAGGAAAACCAAGTTCTTTGAACTATAAACTTATGCAGGTGATAAGATAAACTAGATTGATTTTAGAGCTTTTAGTACACCAACTTTATCATTAGCTTTTACTGTCCCAATTTTCTCTGTTTTCCACTTTCATATAAATAATAAAAGTAGGAAGTTTTCCTTGTTTGTTTAGAAAGAACGGATATAGGCTTCTTTGTTTTATGTTGTACTTGCAGGTGTTATCTTGCTTATTTTGCAACATGTACATTTATGTACACATTTAACAAATATCAAATGTTCTGTGCATGATTTTCTAGTGATGCAAATAGACTCTCCCTTGCCTTATACATATTGAACCAGCCTTACGAAAAAATGTAGCTGTTAAGAAAGACTATGTAGAAGACTGAATTAGAAGGCCCAGTGTGTGGATGTGTTTGTGGCTGTGGTGCAAAAAGAAGGGTTAGGTGTTGAGAACCTTGTCCAAGTGAGGTATCAAGGTCCAAAAGAAAGGGAAGCTCTAGCCATGGGACTAGCGACGGGCAACATTGCCAACTATTGCAGGTGTAATGAATTGCCTGTACTAGAATGTAGGATTAAATCCTAGAAGTTACTACATTTTTATCAGCTTTGGATGGGAGAGTGCTTTTGTGATCCTCCATGTGGGATAGCAGGTCAAATTTGTAAAACAATTACTGTTGAAATGGATTTGTTAGATAATTTTGGAGTATTTCATCTGATGTCCATAAGGCACCATTGCCCATCAGCTTATTATGGGGTTGTGTGTGTCTTGGATGTACTGTCTTCTTCTGGGTTTGTTATCTGAGAACCAACATAATCAAATATGAATTCATAATGGTCGAAAACCTACTTATTGGATGTCTCCCACCTGCAAATTTGAGTGATATTAGCAGGAATTTATGATGATTTAACCCTAAATATTTAAACCATATTTGAACCAGAGCTGAAAGTCGTTTGAAATGTAAAAATATTTGTACAAAAGTTTCATACAATTTTCTATACATAGGTGTCATCATTGCTAAAGAAATTCTTTACAGATTAATTTTAAGAAACCCTTTCAAATCTGCCTTGCAATTTGTTAAATTTTTTTTTTTGTCGTTCTGCTTAGCTCTTGTAACCAACTTTGCTTGCCACATTTCTACAAGTTTTTGAGGTTAAATCCAACATTTATTAACAGTAAACCAAATAATACTGTTTTGCAGCTCCAGAGTTTGGTTTGCATGTCTAGTTGATATCTCTGATTCTCTGCCATTCTTTCCTGTTGTTTGGCTTGTCGATTTGTAATATCCCCAATGGGATATTCCCTAAAATTCTGATTTTTAACTTATGATTTCTGCCCTAAATTTCTGCTTTTTGGAATTCTGCTCAAAACCCTAATTTCTGATTTTTGATTTTGATTTTCAGATTGATAAAACACTTATAACAGCCAACATATAATATCCAAAATCATCAAAATATTATGCCAAATGATTCGCCCAATATCAGAAATGAAATACACCATGAAATACGCAATTTATAAACAACAAATGCACATAACAAGTCTGAAATTCTGAAGACAACTCTGCTTTTATAAATCAGAATGTAGAAATCTGAAATTACATCCAAACATGGGCTACAAACATGACAAAACAAGCCCAGAAATGCTGCTGTCCCAAATCAGATCAAAACCCTAGGTTTTATACATACCAAACATGGCAAAATGAGTAGCAAATGGTGAAATTGCCCTCCTAGGAAGTGGTGCCAATTTTAGCACATGAAACTCTAATGCAATGATGACACAAACCATCAAAAATGCTGCTCCAAATATGGCGATCAGATTTGCTCCAATGCTGATATGAAATGAAACCCTAATCAATGAACAAATCTGCTCCAAACTCCAAATTCACCCTCTAGATCAAATCACCCTTCTCCCAAATGGTGGCGCTCCACTCTAGGATGAAAACCCTAGGTCAATACAATCACAAACTCACCAATAGGTGCTGCTCCAAATCTGATCTTAAAATCTGAATGTGAATTTCTGCTCTTCTCCTTCACGAAGCACCAATGAAGTGCATATAGGTTTCCGTCACGAAACTTCCACAAGATGAGCTAGGTTTTCGTCCAACTCACCAAGAATCACAAGGTTTTTTGTCCTTGGATTCAAGCCCAACTTTTGTTGCAGCCAAAGAGTAAAACTCTATGCAAAAAATGAAAGATATGATATGAGCAATTGCCTCCAATTGAACTCTTATACACAATTTTTCACTCCTAGGCCGATTGTAATGTTCTACCCCAATTTTTTTCAGATTTTCTCACACTAACAAACAGTGTTAGCAAATCAAGTGCAACCATGAAATCCCCTCCACACCATCTGATCACCCAGTTCCCGATATGGGCAAGGTGAGAGCATACAAGTGCTTCAGACTTAGCAATTAAAATATAGAACAACAAATAACAACTTCCACTTGTTCAGTGGGCATCCACTTATTCAGTGGGAAATCACCATTTATTTAGTGGGAGTACTGAAAGGAAAAACAAAGGCACATCCACTTATTCAGCGGGAAGCTTTTATCAATGAAACCACTTATTTAGTGGGGTGAGTAACATAAACAAGAAAATATCAATCCCACTGACGGTATTACCATCCAAGGGTTACAATTACCCAATAATGAATTATAAATGTATCACAAATGAGTGTAAGCTGCAATACATCAAATAATTCTGATTTTCAAATTAAACATACTGCTGCAACCTTTCACAGAGATAAATTTGTTATCACTGCTGTCGCATTGAAATCATGAAGAAATAGCATTAAAAATTATCCAAACAACATATGAAGTCATACCCACAAAGTTCTGGTGTTGTAGATGATGAAGAAATCTCAAACTATCACTGTAAACCCTTCTGAAAACACTGTAACAGCAGAATCACAGGTCTGATATAAATTGCAGCAGGCTATGGGTCTGAAAATGAAACACTGCAAACCCTAACCAACAGAGAATAGTCCACAAATCTGATTTATTCAATCCAAAACAATATTGATTTCAGACTTGTGACTGAAATATACTGTTTATCAGGTCTGAACAACAAATGAAACACTCCAAAACTTCACACTGATAGGTGTTATGAAGTACCCAAATGATGCAAATTGTCCCAACACTGATCTTCTACTGAAAACACTGACATGCAACCATTAGAACTAACATGCAATCACTAACAATAACATGCAATGATTGATACCACACATGCAACCATTGAGCGTTGACATGCAACCATTAGAACTGACATGCAAGTGTGTAATGTCCCACCCTAGTTGGAACCAATTTTTTCCAAACACCCACAAAGATTTCTATCATCTATCCTACAAGTATTTCGTCAAACACTTTGCTTTTGTTTGATTCTTGATATGTTTTCAATGTGTATTTGGTTTGGGATATTCAATATGCAGTTTGTGATAGTATTTGCTCAAATAATAAATAGTAATGCATTGGAAACACCATGAACAAATCATCAAACACTTTGCTAGTAAAGAGCAACAATAATAACACAATTCTGACCTTAACTCCAGCAATATATATAAATCTTTGATAGAAGAACTTGCTGTTACAATATCAGAAATATACCAGCTGTGTCACAAAGCCAAATAATGATGTTCCACAATAAAGTAACACTGCTGTCATGAAATAGACACTGCTGTAGCTTGTTTTCAGAGTGCGGTAGATGAAAAAATGGGCAATCTGACTGTACACAGCTTCCAATCTCCTCCAAACAGTTGGAACTTATTGCTGTAGCCTTCTTCCACAATCTAGACAATGTATTTCAGTAGTATTGTTTTACCAATTTCCTTTCAAGGTGCCAAAATACAATAAACTAGATGCTGTTATAACTGAGAAGAATTCATAACCAGCTGCTGCAGCTAAACTAAACATAGAGACAATCAATGAAATATCAACAACCTCCTTATAACTCCCAGAACAAGACCAATTTCATAGGAGAGCACCCGAAAATACCATAGAGTCATAAGTCCAAGCTGAAATGAATTTTAATTTGTATTAAATTCATCAAATGAGGCAGTGCCTCCTTTTTAATTTGTATTAAAGGCAAAAAGGAGCAACAAGTAGAGCTTGATGACATGACACAAGGTACAATTGCTTTCCTTTCCGGTGCTCCTAAGCATAGAAGCAAAAATCGCCAAAAAATCGCGATTTTTTTTTAAAAATCGTGAGTCACCAAGTTTGGCGATTTTTTACCCAAAAAAATCGGGGTTTTTTTATATAAATCGCGCTCAATATTGTTTAATGGGCGTCTAGGGTTTTCATGTCTGCTGTATTCTTTCTATTTTCAATGTTTAATGGGCGTCTAGGGTTTTTATGCCTGCTATATAACATTCGAGCCAGTGTACGATATTTAAATGACCTGAGACTGTTTCTAACGATTTTTTCCCGTCGTGAGAACAACCGACGAGTTCAAAAAATCTTTCGGCGTGAATTATTTTACAGTGTGAGAACAACCGATGAGTTCAGAAAATCTTTTGGCGTGAATTTTTTTACATCGTGAGAACAACCGATGTAATGTCCCCTTCTAGTAAGTCAAAATTTTCCTTAACCTTGCACAAAATTTCAGCTCACAAAAGAGAACATTAATATTCAATTCTTCTTTTCATATTTAGAGTTAATAACTAAGTATCAAACTCATATATTTTCCACAATTGTATTTAAGGCTTATAATCTTTAATTATAATCACATACATTTCATCTCTATACTTATAGTTATGATTCATATGAAGTTCATACATTTCATATTCATATTCTTTCTCTCATCGTTCCCATGCATAATCTAAATAGAGTTCTTGGTTAGCCCTATCATTAATCAACCTTGTCTTCCACATGAGCATGGTTTGTTAAGGCGTTAACCATCCCACACGGAGGCCCAAAGGTTTCTCCCAACACCCGGGGTCCTTCACCATTTGGCTCAATGGAACTTCACGCAACACCCAGCATTCTTTATCCCATTGAGAGTCACCAACCGTTGGGCACATTTATTATGAGCTCATAATACCATAGGCCCAAGAGCTTCACTCACACCCGGAGTTTTTCGTCTCTTGGCTCAAGGGACTTCACACACACCCGGTGTTCTTCATCCACTTGAGGGTCACCTAGGTCCAATTTTACATCCTTAACTTAACCCCATACTCATGGGTTGATTAAAGTGATTAAGGATGAGGCTTGAACATCCTTTTAATTACATCATGATTTCGTGAGCCACAATTTTATCAATTTGAGATCTTTACATCTCTATTCTTGTTCTTTCATGGAACCTCAATTTATTCTTCTTGATAGCCTCATACTAGGCTTCATTGATAATTCATTTTATGCTTATTTTTGACATATAAATGGTTTCATTGCCTTAGATTCACATTATTATCATATAGTTTATATCATTCATATTTACTTTGAAGCATGAGACAATTAACCAATACCTTATTTCACTACTAATCATAATTCATTTATTTCTGCCATAATTATATTATTCTAGCATTATATTTCTCATTCATAATCATGAAATGCTATTTACCTATTGACATATCTTTATTTATTTAATTTCATTCCTTTCTAAATTCATTATTTACCTTATACAATATATACTGAAATATTACTAACATATATTATACTATTTATTTAATTACTTAATGAACAACGTACCTGTGATAGTTGCAGACTTACCTTGGCTGCCCCTGTGTCTTCCTTGTGATATCTTCTTGCTGCATCTTTGATGAATTCTAATGTTGTTGCTTTTTTATTGCCTTTATTGACTTCATAGCTATTTATTTATTTCTTTTCATTACTTCTTTCTTCCTATGATGATTTCCTTCTATCTCACAACCTTTATTTATTTCCCTTTCAAGGGATATGTTCGAAGAGGTATGTCTCTTATTATTTTTATTACTTTATATTAATTCCCTTTTGTGGTAAAACTAGTTCTAACCATACCTAACTCCGTTATCATAAGAGGGTAGGTTAAAAGATGTTTATTTATATTTACATTATATCATTTATATTATAATAAATGATATATGATAAATTTTATATTATTTATACTATATCATTTATATCATAATAAATGATATATGATTTATATTATATTATTTGTATTTATATTATAATGTAAGATAATTATAAGAATATTCATATTTATATTATTAGATATATTTATATATATTGTTATTTTTTTTTTTTTTTTTTAAATGCGCCTGGTAAACTTTTTAACGTGACCGGTGACGCTGGTGCGACATGCCCTCCGGCTCCACGCGAATGCTTTTGCCCGGAGCAATGAACCGGTGAGGCCACAACTGGGGGACCTCATCCCCTAGGGAGAACACTTCAAACCTGCGAGCTCATTGGCCCAGCGAAGGCGTAAAGCCTTGCGAGCTCATTGGCCCAGCGGGGGTTTGAACTCTGGTGGCCGCCACTACATCCTGAGCGACTTAACCACCGAACCATGCCATCATCGGCATATATATTGTTATTTATAATATGGATATTATATTTTAATTATAATAAAATATTCATACAATAATATTATTTATTAAATAATATATAATGTATGTAATTATTTCTATTATCCCAAATAATATTTTACAAACCATCTTTATCATGTTCAAATCTTTAATTTAACAGTGTCTTGATATGGGGACATGACAATCGACGAGTTCAGAAAATCTTTCGACGTGAATTTTTTTACAGCATGAGAACAACCGATGAGTTAAGAAAATTTTTGGGTGCGTATTTTTTTTAGGGCGTGAGATAATTTTCGGAGCACTATAATGCTCACATATAAAAGCCTATGGCTAATTAATGTATAAACCTTAATGTATAAATATTAAATATAATTTATAATATATTAATGTATAAATATTATAATATAATAATGTATAAATTTATATATAATATTATATTATTATAATATATTAATGTATAAATATTATAAATAGAATAATAAATCTTAACTCCGTTCTTTCCTACCGGTGCCCGCATTGAACGGAGTATGTATTTTCTTTTTAATTATTAATAAAAAAACTACGGGCTTAGGCCTTTTACTGATTAAAAAAAAAATATTATATATTTAATATTAATAATATAATATTTGTATATTATAATATTAAAATATAATATTAATATTTTTAATATATAATATATTATTTATATTTATTATTCTATTATAATATTTATATAATTAATATAATATTATAGTATAATATTTATATCATTAATCTATATTTTTCTACGTTAATATATTATAATATTAAAATATAATATTTATTATTCTATTATAAAATTTATATCATTTAAAAAACAATTAGGGTTCCTCTCCTTTTTGTATTTTTCTACTTTTTTCGCAGATCCGATTTTTTCACAATTTTTTGAAAAAATCTTATACTTTTGATTTGCTGATTTTTTTCCCAAATGATTTTTGCTGCTATGCGTCCTAAGTATTATCCTTTTAGGGTAAGAGGTGTTGTGAAGGGTAATGAGTATCTTGTTTAGTTGATAATGGTGCCACCCATAATTTCATTAATGAGGGTTTCGTAGTCAAGAAAGGACTACAAGTAGTGGAGTTTCCTGGATTCAGTGTCTTGTTGGCAGATGGATTTTGTAATGTCCCAAATGGACAAAAATATGACAATTTTGGTTTTCCCGGGTGTTCCAAATAATTTGTCAATTATACCTTCAATTTCTGCCCTACCTAGGTCTGCCCAAACCCTAGGACTGCTGTAGCAAAATCAGACTTGCAACAATTATAGATTCCACCACAGATTTATGCTCAATGATCAATATAAATCACTACAATGATTTGCCCAAATATGTAGATCAATTATATCATGAAATAGCAAGCAGGAGGCACGATAATATGATACCAACACAAATGAATATCCTGCTGTAATACTCAGATCTGCAACTATATATAAACTGCTGAGATATGAAATGTAGCATACAATAATGTCCAAAGAGGGGCGAATTAACCCAGCACACAAGCGCTCCTCAATGATGATAATTACATACCAATATGAAGGAATATAACATGAATATCAATGGCTATAGCTTCAACTGATAAAACCCTAGGCGCAGCAGCAGATGAAAATGTAGATGTGCCTTAATGTGGTTCGCTGATCCTCAACGAAGTTCGCCTAAGGGTTGAGAAGATCTCTCACCAAGTTCGCCTCCAAAGATGCTCTAATCCACCTCCAAAGAAGTTCGCGTAGCCCTTATGTGAATTTGCCCATGGTGGATGCTTAAGCTGATATGAAATGAGGCCCTTATGAAGATGAAGCTCAATTAGACTCCCGTCACGGAATCTCCACAATGAAGGAATTAGGTTTTCGTCGAACTCCCTCCAAGACTTAGAGTTTTCGTTCCAAGCCTCTTCTTGAGATCTTGAAGTATGAATGATGAATGAATGATTGATTGATGCCTTTGGATGCCAAAACGATGGTATATATATACACATCATGTCTTCCTTTTCCCTCCTGGCCGACCTAGGAATATGTGCCTTAGTTCGAATTATAAACTCCCTCCAATAGGCTGACCCATCTAGAAGCTCATTTCCTAATTCAAATTGAAGATATGAATTAGGGAAGGCGCCAAGAAGTCATAATTAATTATTATTTTATTCCTTGATTATTTCTTTAGTGCCGCACATAGGAATAATATATTATTATTGCTTATGATGAAACCAATTCGCCCAAATGCATGAGCGCCTAGGAGACAATGCAATGATGTATCATATGATGAACTCAAGAAGGCATCCAATAGTGAAATAGCATCATCCATATATGAGAAGCTCGATCCTTTGTCTCGAATCCACATGACAAGCCCTCCAAGTGACTGACTCCGAAGAAGACATGCATTGAAGACAACATACCCAAGTGATAATCTATCTCCATGGCTCGTGATGTCCTCAAGATGTCCCGAAGTGAGATGGAAAGCCTGTCCAAGACCATTGGTGACCATTCCGAGAATGGGGACATTACAGATTCAAGATGAGTTGCACAAGGAAGATCTCCTAGTTGAGCATCCAGTTGGATAGCTATACATTTGAGGATGAGTTCTATGTGGTTGGCATTGGAGAGACCGAAGTTGTTTTAGGGATCCAATGGGTAAAATCACTTGGGAGGTACATTCAGGATTTCAACAAAATGGAGCTTGAATTCACACTAATGGCAAGCAAATCACTTTGAAGGCAATAAACAATGGCACACCTATGAGCATGATAGCCAAGAGGATGGAGGCTCGGTTCAAGCTAGAGGCATGTGATTTTCAGTTGGAGACATCTTTTGGATCTGCACTTGAGGGAGAGCATTCAGCAAAGGAAGAAGAATTGTTTGAGGTGCTTGAGGACGCCACCCAAAGGTATGGCAGCAGTTCTGCTTTTCTGTTTTATAATAGCAGTCATATATCCTTGCATAACCGTGAGATAGCAGCTATTTCACGAGGATGATAGTATTGTGGAGTCTCCCAATGTTGGCACTCAAGATTTGGGTATCAAACATGAGGAATGTGTTGTGGATTCCAACCACAAAGGTTCTGATTTTGTACATCATACCATGGAAGTTGTAAAGAAGACACGAGACATGTGTGACGAGTGGTTACAGAAAGCTAGGAAGGCAAAGTTGCTGGCTGCCCAAGCAAAACAACACCTACAGGAGGTTAAGGAATGTTGCCATCATTTAGATCATGCAAGGCAACAAAGGGAGTCCTATCTTAGATCACTATTTCTTCCAAGGGAAGAATGTATGGAGGTTGAACATACAAGAGATGAACCTCTTGAGATGAGCAAGCAAGAAGAACGTTCAGAGTTGCATGAACATGAGAATAGGTATGAATCAGAAAATTCTGTTTGTACACATAGTTTACATCATGAGGATCATAAGTTACCTCTTTTAGAGAGCCCATTGAAGGCTCAAGTCATGGACATGGATGGGAGAGTTGAGCATACACCTTGTGGACCAGCCAACAGAGATATGCACGCACACGTAGATGGAGACATTGGTGGTTCAGATTTTGCAATGTCCCTTTTTTCGGAGTGATCACTTAGCGGAGTTGGCCGCTAGCCTATTTACATTCCCATAGGCTAAACTGGAGGGTTCAGTGAGTGCCCTACATGGTGAATTATCAAACTTGACTAATTTTGTAGGTCAATTTGACTATAGGAGATGATCTGACATATTTTTGTGGTATTTTTGATATAGTCATCATTGATAAAATAAATTTCCCTAGTGTGGAGCGAACCATTTGGAGGATGGAAAATGGAAGATAATGTAGAAATTGCCTATGGAAAAATAAGAATAAGTTATGATGATTTTCATAGAAGAGAACGACATGATTTGAGGTCACTTTGATGATATCTCATATGCCCAAGTGATTCGCCCTTGGAGAAGGGAAAGATGGAAATTAATAAAATAAAACAAATGTTGAGTTGGGCGCCAAAGAGGGACCAACCTAAGGAGTAAAACACCAAAAAGCAAATATTTAATTTGATTTTTGAGTGCCAATATTGTCTTAAGGAGGTCAGCCACTTGAGAGGTGAAAATAATAAAAATAAAGGTATTTCTTGCCTAAGTCGGCCTAGGAGATAGAAGGAAAAGATAATATATAAATAAGAGTACTTTTGGAGGCATTTCATCATATCATTCATTCCTAATTTCATTTGATATTTATCTCTCTTAGCTGCAACTTTTTGGTTCAATTCCTTCCTAGGACGAAAACCCTAAGGAAGATAGTGGATTGGACGAAAACCCAATCACACTCTGGAGGTGGATTCATATGGAGTTCACAATTGCACTTCATTGGAGATATTTGTGAAGAAGAAGAGCAGATTGGTAAATTCAGATTTTAGATCAGACTTGGAGCAGCAGATTCGTGGCTCTTGTGCATCAATTTGACCTAGGGTTTAACCCTAGCTTTGGGTGCCACATTGAGGAGAAGGGCGAATTGATTTGTGAAGGGCGAATTTGGTGTTTGAGGGCAGATTTCACCTTGTTAGGGTTTCCTAAACCCTAGATAATTGCAGCAGACCTAAGCGCCACCTTTGGAGAGGATTTTGGAGCATCATCTATCATCATTTGATTGTGTTTTGACATCATAACCTAGCTGATGTAATTTGCTCAGCTAGGGTTTTGATGGGAGCATCTTGTTCATCACAATTTGGTATGTATCAACCTTTTGAAAGGTCTGAATTGTAACAGCAGAGATCTGATTTGTAATTTGGCATGTTGGCCTAGATATTTGGATGTAATTTGCATATTCAGAATTCTGATTTGGTAGCAGCAGAGTTTCAGTTCAGAAAATCAGATTTGTATTGTCCATTTGATTGCCCTACAATGTGTAATTCATGTTTATGATGAATATCAATGTGTAGTATCATTTGCCATCAATTTTGCCATGTTTGGATGCATTTTATTTTCGTTGAAATTAATTTTTTAAGAGCGGAAAATCAGATCAGAAAATTAGGGTTTCAGCAGAAAACTAAAGTGCAGAATTTTAGAGCAGAATTCAAAGTTCAATATTCAGAATTTTAGGGCATATCCCATTTGGGACATTGCAGATTTGGTGAGGCCTTTGGTCATTCCTGGAGAGCTTGAGGAGTATACTTTTGTGGAGGTACAACCCCATCATTTTGGTGATTTCTTGGTAGAGTATGAGGCTGCCCTACTTCAGGGATTTGTGACATAAATCATGGAGTCACTTGCTTTTGTTTGGTATGTGCTTGAAGGAATGGAATCTTAGCTGATCTATGATCCAAGGTATGGAGATGATGACATGAGGATACTTGATTTTGAGTTGCGAATGTGTGATTCCTAACTGGACTATGGTGTATGGTATGAGCATGAGCATGAGCATGAGCATGAGGGCATAGGTGTTCCAGCCCTAATTCATGAGTCACTACTTCATGCATTGTTGAGAGATGGCTGTTCTACATTATTAGACATGGATATTCTAGGGAGTACTTCGAGGAAAGCAGCTGTTTGGGTGCTTTGGAGAGATGTGGATCGCCACTTTATCATTGGAGGTTGGCATAATGATGAGGCACTATCATCATATGTCATTAGAGGCACTTTTTGCATCATCAGAGGTCTGATTTTCAGTTTAGTGGAGACTGTTTTGAGTTACATCAGCAGCCTAGGATGGGCTGATATATTTTTCTATGCATTTACGATGGGCATCTTCACATCCATGGGAGATCATTCAGAGTTGGAGGGTTGGTTGATGTTGATAACTCTTGGAGAGATGTCTATCTCCTCATTTTTGATGGATGTGATAGTGTGATGATTTGGGATCCTGGTGGTGGCATGTTTGATGTGCTAATTCAGTGGGATCATGATGAGTTGCTTCATAACTCTTGGCTTGATAATGATTGTATCAGAGTGGAGTAGCGGAAGTGTAATGTGTCGTACCTGTTGATTCTTTTTAAAATCTTAATAGTGTTGTTTTATTATTTTTATGTGTTCTTTCAGACTAAATGGAAGATGCAGAAGGGGTTTTAGTTTTCTTGAGATGTTGCCAGATACATTGCAATGTAACATATGTATTGAAAAACCCAGAAAAGATACAATAGATTTGAGCAAAATATTAGATACCTAGATCATAAAATATCATATAATGAATTACTATCACATACCCGTATCAAAATATGCAACTTCGTACAACTGTTGTAGCTGGACTAGCAATGGCTAGTGTAGATCACCTCCAAATCACCAAGGAATGATAGTATTGTGCATACAGAGGATTACAACAATCTCAGAGGCACTAGACGCCCCTTTAGGACAAGATAAGTGGCTGCAATCGTTGGAGAAGACAGTCCCAGATACCCAACGTCCTTCCAGGCAAGCTGGTATGGCTGGGTATGAAAGCATATAGCAAGTGAAGGCTTCAAAACAGGTCTGCAACCCACTGTAAATCTTTGCACAGTTCTAATGCGCCTGAATGCCAAGATTGGAGTGAAGAAAATAGGGCAAAGTCACCACAAATGCCTCCTATGATGGGTACGGCTACCCCAGATGGTACGACCAACAAGAACAAAGGAAAACAGCCCCAAAAACTTCATCAATCTCTGCTCAAATATGCACTACAATCTGTCCCTAAATCTGCATATGAAAAACTCCACAAAATCCGCAAGTATGTATCATGTTCTTCCTCAAACCCTCGTCACATGAACTCCATTGAAGCACAACTGCAAATACTGAATGTATCTGCCCTCAATAGCACCTTTGGATGGTATTGCACATCTGTAGAATGCTGTTACTAATGGAGGTTTTCGTCTCGAAAAGCCACCGGGGTTCAAATCTCTTCAAACCCTCTCAAAACCTTACCAGAGCCAAAGCAAGCAATTTCACAATATCAAGCATGACAAATGAAGCTCGCTTTTCATCTTTTATTCTTCTCCAAAAGGGTCGATGCATTTAGGAGGGAAAACATTTTATTAAAGTAACTATATTATCCTCCAAGATGGGTGCCCAAACTCCCTTTAAGTGACATGTTAATATTTCTCATTAATGTCACTTTACTTTATTATTTTCAAAGGCCCCATTTAAATAATTAAATTAATCTTCAGACTTTAAAATGAAAGCCAAGATGAACTCGAAATTCTGTGTTCTATAGCTCGCCGGAAAGGTCTCGACGAGATGCATCCACTGCACTACCAAGAATCTCAAAATGATACAATTCTCCGATTTACTAAAAATAGCAAATCCGGCACAAGGCACCCAAACCATCACTGAAAGGGCCAACTACAGCAACTGAACCCAAACCAACCTCCACACAACTAAATAACCCATCCAAGGCTCTACCAACCAGGGTTCCCTAACCAAGTTAGTTAGTCTACGGGAACCCAATGATAGACTAACTCTGTATAGAGAAAGGGGACATTACAGTCTGCCCTCCCTAAGATTGCTTGCCTCAAGCAATCTCAGATCAGGATGCGATAAAATCTGCTTGATCTCCTAAGTAGCTTCCTCAACTGGCAGGTTTTTCCATTTGACCAGATACTCCCTGATGATCCTCCTCCGCAAGGTATGTTCTCTGGTATCAATAATAGCCTCGGGTACGAAGATCAACTTCCTCTCTTCATCAAGAGGAGGCAACTTTGCAAAAGGTGTCACATTGTTCCCTAGCACCTTCTTGAGGCAAGATACATGAAACACATTATGTACCCTGCTACCTGCCGGCAACTCCAACTCGTAAGCCACTTCTCCAACTTTCTTGGAGATCTTGAAAGGTCCATAGTAATGTGGCTTAAGCTTCTCTGCTCCACTCTTCTTGAGAGTGGACTGTCTGTAGGGATGCAACATCAAATACACCAAGTCACCAACCTCAAAAGAGCGCTCAGTCCTATGCTGATCTGCATACTGCTTCTGTTGATTCTGCGCCTTTTGAATGTTTTCCTTCAAAGACCTCATAATATCCTGATTCTCCTGCAGAAGGTCTTTGGCCTTAAGTACTCTGCTATCACCAAACAACAAATCCACAAAGCTTGGTGCATCATACCCATATAATGCCATGAATGGTGACATTTGAATGGAGATGTGATAAGTGGTGTTATAACAATATTCACCCATGTGTAGCCACTTTACCCATGCCTTTTGCTGCCCTGCTACATAATTTCAGAGGTATCCTTCCACCCATTTATTAACTCTTTCGGTCTGGCCATCTATCTGTAGGTGGTAGCTAGTACTGGGGGTGAGCTCTGTCCTAGTCAATCTAAAGAGCTCCTGCCAAAAATTACTTAGGAACCTGCTGTCCCTATTGCTTACTATATTTTGTGGCAACCCATGAAGACGGAATACCTCTTTGAAAAACAATTCTGCAACATGTGCTGCAGTGTAGGTGGTTGGAATGGCAAAGAAGTGTGCAAACTTCGTCAATCTGTCCACCACCACAAAGATACAATCTTGACCTTGGACTTTGGGCAACCCTGTGATAAAGTCCATCGAGATGTCCCATTTCCTCTGGGGAATGGGTAGAGGCTGCAGTAACCCACCTGGAAAAGAGTGCTCTTGTTTATTCTGTTGACATGTTAGACACTCTCTCACATACTTCAATACTTCAGTTTTGAGGCCCTTCCAAGAGAAGTGCTCTCTCACTTGCCTGTATGTTTTGAAATAGCCAGGATGACTAGCCATAGGCAAATCGTGGAAAGCTCTCAAAACCTTTTGCTTCATCTCGGAACTTGGTACTAGAAGAATTCTGCCCTTGTAAATGATCAAGTCATTTACTACTGAATACCTGTCATCTCTGATAGTGCCATCAATGATCCCAGAAGCTGTAATGTCCCCTTCTAGTGAGTCCGAATTTTTCCTTTGACCTTGCACAATTCAACTCACCAAAGAGAACATTAGTATACAATTCTTCTTTGAATTCACATATCATCTATAAACATAAGCCATTTGTTATCATAGATTGATTGTATACATTTCATGATTCCCTAGAAGAGATCTACCTGGCCCTTTGTTAATCAAATCCTCCATCTTATGAGAGTGAATCCGTTAGGGTGCAATGCCAATGGTATAGGTCGTTCTTCCTTCGAGGGGTACTCTAGACCCAGGCCACTCTAGGACCTTCCTTTGACTTGGGGTTCTCTAGACCACTCAAGTCAAAAGACTACCTCTTGCTCCCTAAGGTACCATCTTGAGACAAGGGCTCGAAGGGGTGCTCTAGACCAATGAACCCGTACCTATCCTTGGTTGATTGCCCGCCCCTAATCTTCCCTACTCCTCATAGTGGCGAGTTGATTAACATTATTGCCTTCCTCTATTTTAGGAATTCATGTCTTTTATGTGCTTATACTCTTTGTATTCATTTAACCTTTCCTTAATTTATTATAATGAAAATGTACATAAATATTTCATACTCATTACATAATCTAACTAGACTGATTGCAATGTAAACAATTCATAATTTATAATGATTTCATGCTATCACAGTCAGCTTCATTGTTCACCATTTATCATGACATTTCACATGCTATCTTTATGATCTTATCAACATATACTTCTTATCTATAACTTATATACTATTCCTTAACACCATATGGGGTCGATAGGGTGTAGCATGTTGTTGTTCATCTTAGGCTATGTTTGTCTCCCATCCTTATTCAAGAACTACTTGGTGTATTCTTGAAGCTAAGGCATCCGTGAGGATTCTTAGTACTCTAGGTAGCCAAGACCAATACATCGCCTATGAATGATATACTAGACATGTCACCCTTCATTGATCCCATATGTGGTTAATGAATGGTATATAGATTACACAGTTAGCGAATATTACATATGACTATCCATGAATTATATTGCTCAGAACTGGCTGTAAATAAATGCAGTGTTATACTGAACATTAATAAAAGCAAGGGAAACAATGTACTGTCATACCTATGGTATTATATGGCTCCTACTTAATAACCTTATCATTTATATCTTACAAGTTATAAATTGAACAAGTAAATATAAATTCTTACAAATCATAAATTGAATAAGTAAATATAAATACTTACTTACCTGTTGTAGCTTTACCTGGGATTTCTTACTTATGCTGCCGTAATATAATTTTTATTGTATTGTTGTTGCCGTTTATATATTTTATAATATATATTTTCACACCCCTTTTACTGCTAATGTATATATCTTTCTTACTTATGACTCATAAATATATCCTCTTTTTTATATTTTCTCCCGATGATGTTTTACTTCTATCTCACAACCTTTATTTATTTCCCTTTCAAGGGATATGTTCAAAGAGGCACGTCTCTTATTATGCTTGGTGGTAAAAGACATACTTACCCTCTTATAATTTTTATTACTTTTTATTAATTCCCTTTCGTGGTAAGACTAGTTCTAACCATACGTAACTCCCTTAGGTTAAAAGATGTTTATTTATATTATTATTTATTTATATTATATCATTATAATAAATGATATATTATTTATGTTATATTATTTATATTATATCTTTGATATATGATTTATATTATATTATTGATATTTATATTACAATTATATAAGATAATAATAATAATATTTGTATTTATATTATTATATATATTTATAATATATTATTTATTTATGTGATTGTTGGTGTCAACCAACTTAATCGCTACACTTATAAATATCCCCTTCGGCCTCCCCTTAATCTTTTTAAAGTACATTATTTATATAATATATATAGTATAAATAAATACATTTGTTATTAAGTATAAATAATATTTTTGTCTTATTAGACTTTTATCTTTATATGATTTTATTTTGATTTTGACCTTTTGTTTAACCACTTTGCCTTATTCCAAATTACTTTACTTTCCATTTTACTTTACTTTCTAACTTTAATGGGTAAGACTCTTCATAATATTTATTTTTATATATAATTATATATCTTATTAATTATTCACATAAATATTATATTAAAATAGTTATATTTATAATATATCTAGTTAATTAAATATATATATTTCATATATTTTATAATATTTAAATTATATTAAATGAATACTATTATTTATTAACTAATACACATTAATAATATATTTTAAATAAATATATTATATATTTAGTTTATATAAGGCTAACTTATTATTTAAATAAACGATTCAATTATAAATCATTATAGGGACATGACAGAAGCCCATTTGTCTTTTGCATACTCTGAAGATATGAACTCTCTCCAATCCTCTGTAATAGCACCCAATGCACACAAATGAGGTCTCCTGGACAAAGCGTCAGCAACTATAATCTTCTTTCCTTTGACGTAGACAATTTCAAAGTCATAGGCCCAGAGTTTGCTGACCCACTTCTGTTGCTTGTCATTTAGATCTTTCTGACCAAGGAAATGTTTCAGGTTGTTATGATTGGTATTAACCACAAACTTACTCCCTACGAGGTACTGCTTGAACTTAGCCATAGTGTGCATGATGGTAACATCTCCTCGTCGTATATACTGGAGCTCTTCTCCACACCCCTCAATTTCCTGCTCTCGAATGCTATGGGATGTTTATCCTGCATCAATACCGCACCAATGCCTTCTCCAGAGGCATCGCATTGAAGCTCAAAAGGCCTGCTGAAATCTGGAATGGCCAACACAGGACAGGTACTCATCAACTCCTTAAACCTGTCAAAGCATTCATGTGCACCACCTGACCAACTGAATGCATCCTTTTGAGTCAGATTTGTAACTGGGGCAGCTGATTGTGAAAAACCTCTCACGAAACAACGGTAATATCTACAAAGACCAAGGAATCCCTTGAGCTGAGAGAGATTCTTTGGTGGAGGCTAGTCGATAATCGCCCGAATCTTTTCCGGGTCCACCTTAACACTACCAACGCTGATAATGTGACCTAAGTATAACAACTCGGTCATCCCAAACTCACACTTCGACATCTTGGCGTATGATGACTCACGCTCAAGACAATGTCGATGTGCTTCAAATGTTCCTCCCAAGTCTTGTTGTATATTAGTATGTCATCAAAAAATATAAGCACAAATCTCCAAAATTGTTCTCTGAATACCCTGTTCATACAGGATTGGAATGTAGCTGGTGCGTTGGTCAAACCAAAAGGCATGACCAGAAACTCGAAATGCCCATAATGGCATCTAAATGCTGTCTTCTCAACGTCCTCTTCCCTGACCCGAATCTGATGATAGCCGGATCTCAAATCAATCTTTGAGAAGTCGCATGCTCCGTGCAACTCATCTATGAGCTCATTGATGCAAGGAATGGGGTATCTGTTTTTTATTGTCTTTTTATTTAACTCCCTGTAGTCTATAAACATCTTGAGTGTTCCATCCTTCTTCACCAGGACAACGGAAGAAGTGAATGGACTCTTGCTTGGTCTGATGTACCCCATTTCGAGAAGCTCCTTAATAGCCTTCTCGATCTCGTTTTTATACCTCTTTGGATGCCTGCATGGTGTGGTAATAACAGGTTTGGCACCCTCCTCGAGCTCAATAACGTGCTCAATACCCCTATCAGGGGGTCTACCTGGTGGAATATCACTAAACACTTTGGTGTGTTTAGTCAATAGAGCTTGAATTTCAGGAGGATACTTATGCTATTGCTGGTCTGTAGCTATAGGCATCACCATCACCTCTGCTGCCCACTGAACCTGATTATGACGTATCAACCTCTCCATCCTCTTGAGTGAAACCACTCTCAATCCACCATTTGATATTCCCCTGAGCACTTGTCGTCTCCCGTTCACCTCAAACTTCATTTCCATAGTCCACAAGTTGAGAGTGAACTCCCCAATGTTATGTAACCATCTCATGCCCAAAACAATGTCCATCTCACCCATGTTAACCACATAGAAATTTGACTGGCAAGTGTAATCATTCAACATAATGGTTAGGTTGGGTATTCTCTTGGTACAGGTGAGAACAAATCCATCTGCCACTCTCACCTTAAAGCCTTCGAACTCTTCTGTCTTGAGTCCTCTCTTCGCAACCAAGCCCTCGTCTATAAAATTGTGAGTAGCACCAGTGTCTAATAGAGTGATCACTCACTGCCCACCAAGTACTCCTCTCATCCAGAATGAGCCCTCTCTCTGAATGCTAGAGAGATGTGTTGTGGGTAGGGCTGTCTGCTCCTCCTTATCTGAAGCCTCAGATGAACCCTCTGAATCTCAATCATTGGCTTCTGATTGCTGGTCTGAATGTGGTTCTGACTCCACTGACTCATCTGCAGAAAAGTATTCCAACTGTTTCGTTTTCCCTTGGGCAGCACACTTGTGCTTAGGATCCTAGGGTTCTCGGCAATGAAAACAAAGTTTCTTTCTCCTAAGGTCATACAACTGATCATTATCCAACCTAGGTGAACTCTTATGTTGCTGTCCGGAATCCTTCTGAAAGTGTTTCCTGTCCTTATCCTTTTTGTGAATGAATCCATTGGACTGAAATTTACTCCTCCATGCCGAGGAGTCCATGTCACAGGGCTTCTTCATGGCCTCCATAAGAGATGAGGGATTTAGACCCTTTATCCAACCACGCAAAGGATGTTACAACCCGTCAATGAATAACATCATCAACCTGCGCTCTGAGGTATCAAAGACCATAACAGATAGGTCCTGAAATTCCGAGATGTAAGAATCCACCGAGCCCACTTGCCTGAGTTGAGCTAACTCCTTGAACTGCAATTCTGGATCTTTCTTATCAAATCTGTCAATCAATCTGGTAGTGAACTCAACATAAGAAGTGATCTGATCATGACCCAAGGTGATCTTACCATTACTCCATTTGTGAGCGCTGCCCTCAAAATGTAAAGCTGCATAAGTGATTGCATCAGCTTCGGGCATAAGGCTGATCTGTAAATAGCTATCCAACTTTTGAACCCATGCTCTAGCAGTGGTTTTGCCTGAGCCATCACAGTACGACAAAGTCATCTTACTGACTTTCTTTTGGAGCTCCTGATTGTGCTATCTGTTACCCCTATTAGGTCTATGTTTTATCCTAAGATCCGAATATGCTGTAAAAGTCATCTCGGCTTTGAACTCATCACTGGATGCTTGCCAGTCCCTTAGAATTACATCCTGAAACTCAACTTGCGTAGGCTCTTGTTTGGGAACATTGTTCCTTGGTGCAAAAACAGGTATACAGGTTTGTCACCAGCTGTAAACTGTGTAGCTCCCCTATTACGGACTGATGCTTCACCCTCATTATCCCTGTCTCTGTGCCTATCTCCATAGTTCTTGTCACCTCCATTGTTAACTCTGTTCTTATCCCCATTGTTGTTCCTGTTCCCTCCATTATTATTGTTGTTGTTCTTATCAATATTGTTTCCAGCATTACCAGGTATCAAGCGAGACAGGATCTACGCCAGTTCTGTTTGTGACCTCTGCATCATGTCAAGCATATCTCACTGCCCTCTAGCTAGATCATTCAAGGCATGCATTATGCTAGAGAGATCTGTCCTACCTTTGTCATACCGGTCTTTGCTAGACCTACCCTCACAGTTATCCATGTTTTCTGAGATGGGTTCCTCTTCACTATAAAACACTATTGGTTGTTCCTCTGCGGCTATCACCTCTGTATCTGTATATGCAAAACGATCTATCTATGGAACCTCAAGATTAGTCTGTGATCTGTTTCTTCTGAGATAATACCTATGTGTACCAGGCTGCATGTCTCATTTCATCATCTGCATGTTTGTGTCTGACCTCACAGGATGGCAGGAAGAGCTGTGCTCTGATACCACTGTAATGTGCCGTACCTGTTGGTTCTTTTTAAAATCTTAATAGTGTTATTTTATTATTTTTATGTGTTCCTTCAGACTAGATGGAAGCTGCAGAAGGGGTTTTAGTTTTCTTGAGATGTTGCCAGATACATTGCAATATAACATATGTATTGAAAAATCCAAAAAAGATACAATAGATATGAGCAAAATATCAAATACCTAGATCATAAAATATCATATAATGAATACTATTACATACCCATATCAAAATATGCAACTTCGTACAACTATTGTAGCTGGACCAACAAATGGGTAGTGTAGATCACCTCCAAATCACCAAGGAAAGATAGCATTGTGCATACAGAGGATTACAACAATCTCAGAGGCCCTAGACGCCCCCTCAAGATAAGTGGCTGCAATCGTTGGGGAAGACAATCCCAGACACCCAATGTCCTTCCAGGCAAGCTGGTATGGCTGGGTATGAAAGCATACAACAAATGAAGGCTTCAAAACAAGTCTGCAACACATTATAAATTTCTGCATAGTCCTAATGCCCCTGAACGCCAAAATTGGAGTGAAGAAAATAGGGCAAAGTCACCACAAATGCCTTCTATGATGGGTACGCTACCCTAGATGGTACGACCAACAAGAACAAAGGAAAGCAGTCCCAAAAACTTCGTCAATCTCTGGTCAAATATGCACTACAATCTGTCCCTAAATCTGCATATGAAGAACTCCACAAAATCCGCAAGTATGTATCATGTTCTTCCTCAAACCCTCGTCACATGAACTCCATTGAAGCACAACTGTGTTGTACCCAACCAAAATTTTTGCTTCATTAAGGCATTTTGAACAAGTCTAGAAAATTTTTTCGTCAAAAAGTAAAAAAAGCAAAATTTCTAAAAATAGACGTCAAATTAGGTTTTCTGGGTTTCTTGAGATATGGATGTAGGCAAAATTTTCTAAAAGTAGAAAGTTTCTAAAAATAGAATCTCCGACTCAGGTGTCGCGCTTGATTCTCATTGGTTGATTTTGTTTCAGGATCAACGTGGTCCAGACGGAATCTGCAAAAGATCAAGTTTTCTCTTCTGGGTCATTTCTGCTTTTTCGGAAGGCGAAGCATGAGCTCTGAAGTCGTCAACAGAGGAAGTTCATCTGCCAGAGCTCGTCTTCATGTTTTCAACGCTGTTCCAACGACGCAGAGCCGACGAACAGTCGTCAACTCGATGAAGCACGCAAAACGGAGCAGAATGGATCCGAGGTGAGGGGAAAATTTGGAAATCACGAAATTTGGCTAAGTCTGAAGATTTTAGGCGCCCCAGGAGGCTTGGGGCGCCCAGTCCCACCAGTGTTAGAAATTTTACGCGTTTTTCGAGAAAATGCGAGGAATGTGTCCGTCAGTTCTGGTGGGCGTAAAAGCAGTCATTTTGATCATCAGGCTCTGAAAAGTTGGAAAACTCGTCAGATGTACCCAGGCTATCTAGTTCATTCACCATCCAGTGACAGTAGACTGACGAAATCAACATCAGGAGCAGCTGTCGGCACGCAAAACGGAGCAGGTTGCAAACAAAAGTTGGAAATCAGAAAAATGGTTAAGTATGAAGAAACCAAGCGCCCCTGGAGGCTAGGGGCGCCCAACTTCTTAGGTGTTAGATTTTTTTTCACGTTTTTCGAGAAACGTAAAAATGCCTCCGTCAGCTCTTTCTCGGTTGGTCAATCAAACTTGGTCAAACTCACTCAAATGTCAGTCAAAGCTGGGATTTCATCACAGATATGTTCAGGCTACTCAGATCATCCTTCGTTCCGCCTCAGCAATCATCTGGACGACTGAAAACGAAGATCGAATAGAGGTTGTTGGCACGGAAAACCAGAAATGGTATAAAATTTGAAAATTTGAAATTTTTTTCCAAGGCACAGAAAACCAAGCACCCTAGGTGGCTTGGGGCGCCCAAACTCACCATACTTAGAATATTTTTGAGTTTTTTTGAAAAACGTGAATCTCCCTCCATCAGCCTGGTCCGGTTCAGAGCTGATCAGTTTGGCACGTTTCCCGAGACAGACAGAGAGTACAGTCAGCTCAATTTTCATCAAACCTGCCTATCTGTCAGATCGTCAGACTTAGTTTTGTCCCAACAGACAGAAATCGACAGCCAAACAGGGGTCCACAGTCACCGAAACACGCACGCAAATCAAAAAATTGAAGTTGCAAAATTCGAAAAAATGGCTAAGGTATGAGAAGTCAGGCGCCCCAGGAGGCTAGGGGCGCCCAAGTTCATCAGTGTTAGAAAATTTCTTGATCTGCCAGTGTCTTTCGACAGTTGTTTCCATAACTTCGCTCGGTGGTTGATTCAAGAGGTCAGATTTGCAGTCAAACTGTAATGTCCCCTTGTCATAGATCAAAACTTCTTTACCTTGTTCACAAATTTCAACTTGCAAAAAGAGAACATTAGTACATTTTTGCATTTAAAGCCACATATATAATTTACATAATCACATTGCTTTTATCATTTCTATGATCAAATGCCAACACATAACTTTAGTTTATCATTGGTTACTTTCAATATACATTACTATCATCAATCTATGATTACTTTTAATGCATGTTACTATTGCTAAGCTTATGATTGTTTTCAATGCACCTTATCTATCATTCATATTTCACGTGTTATTCTTATGATCACTATTCATATGCCTTGCATATCATTAACATTTCACATGTTACTCTCATGATCATTATCAATATGCCTTGCATATTCTCTATCATGACATTTCACATGATCTATTATTAACTCATGGTCTTTATCAATATATATTGCATACTTGCTATCTCTTCGTATGTCATTTATTAACAGCATATGGGAGATGAGATGAGAGTTGCCGTTATCCACCATGGGGCTCTAATGTCTCTTATCCTTAGACTCAAGGGGTATCCTTAATACTTTAGAGTCAAGGCCTCTATGAGACTCCTTGGTTCTCTTATGATGCCTTACATCAAGTAACCAAGGCCATTACATCACTATCCTTGCACCATGGGTACTTTATATCTCATGTGACAAAGGCCTCCAAATACCTATGAATGGCCTCTTGGCACTTTTCCTTCATTCTCTCATATGAGGTTAATAAGTCACATAACATTATGAATAATTGCTTACAAGATACATCATTATGAACAATTGCATACAAGATACATCATTATGAATAATTGTATATGACTGTCTATACATTCATTGTTAGTGATGACTACATATAAATCTTATCACTGTCATAAGGATACATTTATGAATGAATGACAAACAAGGAAATATAAATAACATCCATACCTGTATAATTATGACAGTCGATCAGAGCTATAAAAAGAACAATAATGTTGAGATGGCTTACTTGCTGTTGCAATTCTGTGATTTCTGCAAAGTCCTTGATCAGATGTAGTCTTTATATTGTCTAACTTGAAAGTATTATATCTGCTGTGAGAGTATTATTTTATTTAGATATTTACAGACTGGAATGATCTTGCTTTGGATGATAGGAAGAATGCTTCGATTGATGGATTTAATTTGATGAATACTGAGGATGTCCGATTCTTATTCCCCCCTCCATAATGATGAGATGAGTGTTCAATTATATTTAAAACACTTGAAACGTTGTATCTCCCAATGGTTACAGCGATTACCTCTTCAAGGGGTTCATTGCCTTTCATAACTCTTAACCGTCGTTTGTTTGCTTTTTTTAAGTGACTTACGGTTTTAATGAGATCGGCGTCTCTTTCCTTAGAGACCCGATCCTTTTAATATAAGATTTATATTTATATTAGCGCTGCTTATAGTAATCGCTGTGCAGCCTTAACACTTATATATTCGTTGTTTACTTCTTATCGTTATATATGATAAGAGTCTCCTTTGTTTGCTGCAGTTTATATTTAATTGCCACTTACTAATACATAATCACAGCCTTCATACTATTATTTATTTTTTATTTATATAAGATGGTTGTCTTTATATTAGCTTATATAATTATAGGATAATAATAATGTTATTTATATTTATATTAACAACATAGATATACAATATCATTTTTTAATGTTATTTATTAGATATTATATATATATATATATATATATATATATATATATATATATATATATATATATATATAGTGATTTCTATCATTTAATTTGATATTTTATAAAAGCAACTTTATCGCCTTTTACATGATGTTTAAATCTTTAATTTAAATAATGCCTTAATATGGGGACATGACACAAACGATGCCTGATCATCAGTTGGAGGCTAGGGATGGAATCTCAGTTGATAGGTCTCCAAAATGTCACGATCAGTCAGCTTTTTCAGTCAACGATGACATTTTGTCATCTTGTTGAAGTCGGAGACAGGCCATACTTGAGTCAAAACGAGTGCAGAAGTGTCGAAAACGAAGAAAAATTGGCTAACACTTCTGTCAACTCGTGTGTTCGATGACATCATCAAAAGAAGATATTTTTCGTCATCTTACATATGAAGCCATAGGCAGCTACAAAATAAGGATTCTTCCTATTCGAAGACATCCACTTGGATTTGTGCTTTAAAAGTTGCTTTTTTCATGGATGAGATCCAAGTTTTATTCTTTCACAAATAAAGCTGCTTTTTCGCCCTAAAGATCTATAAAGACAAGCATTTGGCTTGTTTAATCCATTATCTTTTACAGGTTGCATCCAGAGGAAGGATTTTTATTTTTCTTTCAACAAAGATTCGAAGACCCAAACGAAGTGCTTTTTTAGCGTTCTTCATAGTTTCGGGTTGAGGAAGCAGGGAGGCTCGCTTTTTCAGGGTCCTTTTTTTGAGGGGATCGTTTTTCAGAAATTGGACCGAAGCTTTTTCAGTTTTTATCAAGATGGGTCCATCCAGTATTTCATCCTCTTGAAGATTGGGAGTTTTGCTTTTTTCGGGAATTTGCTTTTTTGCTGCTTTTTCGGGGAAGTTTCCGCGGTTTCAAAATCTGACAATCTGGGTTGCTTCAAAACAAAATTGCCTACAAAACCCATGTGCCAGCGTTTTTGCTCACATTTTGCTTTTTTCTAAAAATCAGCAAGTAATTTTTAGCCATTTGTCCAAGATTTTTCCGACATAGGTGTGTTCACAGTCAATTTTCGAATCTTTCAATATGCAGTACTCTCCAACACAAATCAGGCCCAAAACGACGTTGGTTCATGATTACCTGAGAACTTGTGAAACAGACTTGCATAAAGTACTTCCAGTGATCAATTTACATTCTTTGGAGGATGCAGGAAATAATGCTATCAGGAATCTAGGACACTCTGGTTTGCTTGCAGCAGCATCCTTTCCCATCACAGTGCAAAGTATCGAATTTGTAATTGCTTGCATGACGCATTACTATTCGGTCACAAGAGAAATCCAATCAAGAGATGGACGTGTGCTCTGTAGTCTGAGGCCGAATGACATTGAGAAGTGTTTTACAATACTAGTCTGGAGGGAAAACTTAACTGTTTCAATTGAAGAATGCAAGAGGGTTTGGAACAATGATAAAGAAAAATACCGGAAAAAGATTGGTCAGAGGTGGTTAAAGGAAAAGCAGAATGTCATGCCAAAGAATGTTGGATGTGGAGAATTCAAGGAGGAACACGCAATAATGATTACTCTGCTAAGTCGGATCACGGGTCAAGCAGATGCTAACAAGTTCCAACCTTGGATGTTTTACATTATGTCCCAGATTGTTGATGGAACCGAGTTCTATGACTGGTCGGCACTCATCAATGATAGTCTCCACCAACAAATACTTGATTTTCAAAGGGCTCATGAATTCCACATGATGTCATACCTTGTGTATTTGATGGCTTTTCAGGGTCAATTCAGAGGTTTGAATGTTGTTGGAACTCTGGGTATTTAGCATGTTTATCATCATTTCCCGCAGTTAGAACTTTTTCAAGCTGAATGACATTACAAGCGGGTGAATGATGCATTCCTGATGCATGCAGTGCGAGATATGGATAATGAGTTGCATATATGGTTTTCAGCAGATGCTAGAATAGCAATGGCAGAATGGGCTGATTGGTTTATCCAATTTCCCACTTTTTCCTACATCAGAGTATATGGCTTCTCAGGAGAGCCAGCCATGTTGCCGAGATATCCTACAGATGTAATAGCATTTATGAATTTTTTGAGGCAAGCCTATGAAGTTCATACATTTTTGCATAGCAGACGCAAAGCAACTTTCAATTTTCCACTTGGGATGAGTATTTACAGATGCAGATCTGGAGCAGAGGCCAAGGCAATCGGTAATGAATCATCCAGATATGGTCTTAAGTTTTTCGACAGGAGATCTTCATATGATCCTCGTGGTGTTTTTGCATCACATCTTGGTCAAAATTGTACGCACAAGCATGCGGTTGAAGACTTCTGGGCTAATTGTGCTGATGAGTTTGAAGTGCGAGAACGTAGTTACAGTAGGTTTACTCTTCAGCAGATGTCTGATATCCTATCAGAAGATATAGAGGGTTTGACATAAAATGGTGAAGTTCTACTTCCCACGTATTTTAGAGACCAAGTTGAGCAACAACGGTTGCCACCAGTTAATTGGTCAGTAAAAGAGAATGCTTCCATTGAAGAAAGAACAAGTCGAGTGGTTAAAAACAGTTTGATATTCTTGAAGAATAAGCGGAAGGATGATATTCCGGTAGTAGAGCCGCCAGTTGTACAACCATTAGAGCCTTCCACTTCCAGACCAAAACGAAGGGTTAAAGCTATGAGTGTTCTTCTAGAAGGAACAAAATGGCTAAGTTAAAGAGGAAAAATGATGAGTCTCCAGCTCATGTCCAACAGGAACAACCAGCAATTGAATCAGAAGTTCCTGTTGAGCCAATGCCGCATGTTGAAGCGTTACCTTCAGATCATGTCTCTCCACCTTCACTGAGCACTTCTCCTATCCACATAGATTCAGAGCCAGGTTCACTGGTTCGTAACTCTGATGCACATATTGGTTCATCAGGAGTTGATGAGGTTAGAACCGAGTTTTCAAGAGAAGAAGGTTCATCCTGGCATGAAAACATTCTGGGAAGGAAGAGGAGAAAGCCTTCATATCAGCTAGATTTAACAGAGCTTAAAAGCGTCTACCAAGACACACCAAACAAGAAGCTGAAGAAGTAGGTTCGCATTGAAAAGAATGCGGATGGAGAAATAATCCTTGAAATTGCAACACCGCCAGAAGATAGAAGTGTTGATGATATCGAGGTTGATGACTTCAAGGTTGTCAAGGCTAACCTTGGTAGGAGTACCCGGCATGTAGATGTAAATCTCTTCGAGGTTGCAGCTGATAATTTGAAGGGTGTTGAAAAATGGAGAAGACAAAGCAGCTCTCAAAGTTGAAGTTAGGCAGTTGCGGCAGTATACTTCCAACCTTTTCTATGGCACATCACAGGCTGATTTATTGCTTCCACCGAATCTGGAATCACCAGCCGATCAACGACATTTCAGTCAGTTGGTCCTCTATGGGAGGCACATGAATAATTGGGTGGAAGAATTTGTGACTAAAGGGAGAGTTGTACTTTCAGAGTTTTATCAATTAAAGTATAACGCTCATGATCTGCGTCAAGGCATCCAGGGGTTGTAGCAGACTATGGCAGAAAATAGACCGGTGCTTGAGATCATTATCTTCGACTTGAAGATAGCACATGATTTTGTGGATTCAGCTGATGATAAGAAGACAATTTCTACTTGGAAAGCGCAATATCTTTTCACAGTAAAAACTTATGACAGTATAATTTCAGAGTTGACAGAATGGAAAGAAAAGGTTGTCAATGTCCTCAAGTTCGTCAGATCTTTTGTTTCTCAAATCCCGTGTTCGTATGAAAAAGATGGTACCCTGTATGATCTCAGGGAAGTGCAAGCAGAGTTCCAGACCCTCGTCCATAGCAATTTTAATGATGATATCAGTGCCAGCAAGATGGGTCGTTTTGCCGCAATGATAGTGAAGTTCGACAAGGCCATGGGCGAAGTTCATGAATTTCTTCAGATGGTTGCCAATGGTGAAGAAATGTTAGAGAATCAAAATATCATTCTAGAGAGTATTAGTGTTCCTGGCAAAGATGCAGTCACTCGCTTTTTAGAAGATATTGTTTCCCAGAATATCAATGGATGACATCACCAAAAAGCAAGAATGTTGATGAGGATGCATTTCAAAAGAAAGCAGTTTTAAATCACATGCTTTTTGTTTTAAAGCATTTGCTTTCATCCTAAGCTCATCCATTCTTTATTTAGAAAGAAATCACTTTGTAGTAGTTGGAGTTTTATTTGCTTTAAAGCAAATCGCTTTAAAGGGTTTGTTAGTTGTAATCTTTGTCTTAGAATAGTAATAAAGCTTGCGAGTTGGCAAGTTAGGGTTAATCAAGGAGATTTTAGGGTTCTCTACTTCTTTGATTTTAGTATAAATAAGGGTAGCCTTGCCCATTGTAAATGATCGACTTTTGTGATAACAAATTTGCTATGCCTATTCTAGCCTGCAAACCTTGTTATTCCAAGTGTTTGTTCACTCTGTGTTCATTGTAAGGAAACGGTGTTGAAGATAACATATTTTGCTATGCCTATTCTAGCCTGCATAATTGTTATTGAAAGTGCTTGTTCTCTCTGTGTAACTTGTTCTCCGATTTTTGATCGCTTGCTGTATGCCTACCTTTTGCTATAGTATTGTTGTCCTGGAGTTGTATCAACTTTGTGATACTGAATAGAAGTCTCATGCCTATTTTGCTCTGATATTCTATCTCGAATCATCAAGTTTCGTCGTTATATGTGTGGCTTTTGTAACTTTTATTTCAGCTTTCATCATTAAAGTACTATAAGTCTAGTGATGTAAATCTGGGAGAAAATTGCTTAAGTTTTTGTGTTAAAACAATCATTTCTCGTCCACTTTTAATCCCCTTCGCTCTGAATTTACTTAGGAGATTAAAAGCATCATTAGTTTATGCCTAGTTGTAGTAGAAGTTTGAAAAAAGGAAAAAACCTCTTCTGCAGCGTTTAGAGTTTTATAACCTTGTGCTCGCAACTGAGAATCGAAAAGAAGATAGGCGAAATTGGTTTTAATTTATTTTTTCAGCGAACATCAGCAAAAAGGGAACTCCCCCTTCCAATAAGAGAGCAGTTTATCTGTGCATAGCTGTCCGTTTCCAACTCGCATTCCAGAGGTGCGAATTGAAACGCCAACAGTTTTCTGGCGCCCACCGTGGGGCACGAGGCATAAAACTTCAAGCAAGCTTAGGCTTATGTCATGGGAATGACTTTTTGGCGTCCTGTTGCTCCAGTTCAACAACCAAATCTTACACCACTTGCTATTCAACCAAATCTTGTACGAGTAGAAGGGGAGAAAACAGACATCATTAGTAGCCTGAGGAGTTTCATATTTGCACAAAAGGAAAGACCTGATCAGTGGAGAAACACGGCTGCTATTCTTGATGAAGAAGAATAGAAAGTGGATCTTGCTGCAGGAAGACCAGTATTACCACCTCCCACGTGGCAGTAGATAATCCTAGCTCACAGGGTTTATTCAAGAAGGGGAAAAGGCGGTGCTATGGATCCTTTCTTCCAAGATCTTGATCCTACAGAAGTTGTAGAGGCATCCAACATAGTTCCTGAAGTTCAGACAGTTCCTGAAGTCAAGCAGGAAGAACCGCAAGAAGAACCAGTAATCCAACCTAGAGCAATGGGTGATGCAAATAATAACAATCACAATGATGCAAATTAGAGGCGACCACCCCCATTGCCTTGGGGTAATAACATTGGACCTTTGGCCCTACAAGCACATCATGAGTTACCAAAGGGGTCAAGGAAGCACTTTCCTCGATTCCACGGCGATGGAACTCAACATCCTGATGAACGCATCTCTGCATTCACAACAGCTTGCACTGTTTTGCATGTATCACATGAAGATGTTGCTGTGCGTCTCTTTGTTGAGACTCTCGTGGGAAATGCTGCCGATTGGTTCAATCATCTGGAACTAGGTATCATTACAAGTTGGGCAACTATGAGCGATAAATTCTTGGCAAGGTTTAAGCCTGCCGAAGATGGTCACAGATTGTTCGCCCAACTTTCAAATTCAAAGATGGAAAACAATGAACCAATGAGGGAGTTTGTGGCAAGGTTTAATCGCCTGGTTACACGTTTTTTTCATACACTTAATCCATCTCCGCAAATTCTGTTGAGCAGTTTCATTAACGCTCTTCCTTCTGAGATAGCCTTCTTTTTGAGATTGGCTAATGAAACAGAATTATCCAATGCACAAGAAAATGCCATCAAGTTAGAGGATGACATGATTACCTTTGGCAAGATGAAGACGGATTCAATCAGGTCTCTTGTTCAGAGTTCTGCGGATCCACTGCTACATAAGGCAACGAATGAAGTGACTATCACGAAGAGACAGTTGCCTACTTAGGGGCAACCTGCACAACAGCCGTATCAGTCACCACAGCAACAATACCAACCACAACAACAGTACCAACCACAGCAACCATATCAGCCTAAGAGGAATAATTTTCAGCCTTTCAACAATTACAGGCCTAGGTTGCCAGCACCACCACCAAGACAAGCAGTTGATGCTGCTCAAAATGTAGTGTTTTGTTCCTTTCATGAGACTGATGCACATACTGGAGCCACATGTCCTGAAAATTTAAGAATGAATCAAATCATGGGATATGCTGATGCTGCACCCATTTCAAGCATTGTACCTTCCCCAAGTGTGAATGTTGTCTTACCACAGACGGATAACTTCGATGGCGACTCTACTACGGGATATTTCCAGAACGAACCCGTTATAATAAAGGAAGAACAAGATCTTCGTCAATATTCTCTTGCGGTGAATCATGAAAATCTTTCGACACCTGTGTTTACACATGCTCATCATTTCAAAGCACAGAAAAGAAGAGGAGGATAAGCAAAGATCAAAAGAAAAGGGGAAGGAAGTGGCTTCCACTTCCAATGTTAACCCACCATATGAAAATGTCAAAGCCGCTCAAGATTCGTCTTCGGCGAATTTTGATATAGTGGATTTCATGATGAAGACAAAGGTGCAAATTTTCCAGCTGGAGTATCTTCAGGACCATCCAGATCAGCTGGATAGAATTGTTAAGTATGTCAAGAAGGAGACTGTCATTCAGCCTACATTGCTTGAATCTTTCGTTCCAGCAGAAGAGAAGCCCAAGCCTTTCTATATCTCTCTGTATATAGGAGGCTATAAATTGAGCAATTGTATCATTGATTCAGGAGCCTCAGACAACGTCATGCCTTTGCAGGTGATGAACGCTTTGGGACTCTCGTGCACCAAAACGCATGACAAGTGTTATTTGCTTGAGTCTAAGTCAGTGCCATTGGTTGGACAATTGAAGGATGCCCAAGTACGGTTGGCGCCTTGCCTCGAGAAGAAGATAATGATGACTATATGGGTAGCCGACATTCCAGCCAATTACAAGATGCTGCTAAGTAGAAGCTTCTGCAAAGATCTTGGAGGAGAAATACAATTGGATTGGTCATCTGCAACTATTCCATTAAAGAAAGGTAGTTTCAAATTAGAGCCTGAAACCAAGTTGCGGTTCACAGTGGTGAAATCTCAGGATCCTCAAGCACAAGTGCTATATCAAGAGACGGGTCCTGGCACATATGTTATGCTGTCTGAGATAACTGAAGAGAATCAGGAAGTTATCTGTGCGGTTGACGAATCAGAGGAAGAATCCAAAGAAATGTACAACTTACAAACTTTCTTTGAGAAAGAAGTGCGACAATCTTCTTGAGAACAAAATAATGATGAATCAAATTTGTTTTTCTCGTCTTTTGAAGGTTGGTTTGAACAACCTGTGTCAGATACATCCAAAGAAGAGACCAAAGAAGCATTGCAATTGGAGCAAGAACACGATCTTCATTTTGAAGATGATTTCTTCCTAGAAGAATTTTTCAGAGCCAGAGATCATATGGAAGATTCATCATCAGATCTAAATTGTTTTCTACATCAGTGGGAAAGTGATTTTTCAACAGAAAATATTGCAGATTTTTCTTTACAATATAGCCCATCTTCACCTGTGTCTCAAGAATCCTTCATACACACTAGTGAAGAGGACGATGTTGAATCCGTCTATGAACCTGTACAAGAAAAAGACTTTATTGATATTATGCAACCAGTGTGGAATGCAACATATGAAGAGATTGATGGAGAAGAGGAGTTCATGGAATATTCAGTTTTGGTCACTAAAGAGGATGATATTGAAAAGTCAGAAATTCTTGACAAATGTTTTGTGAGACACACCGTATGTGAGATCGATCAAGAAGATGAAGAAGAAACATATAGCTCAGATGAATCTGTCTTTGATTCCGCCTACTTACCAGAAGAAGACAGATACATGAATGCTGAAGATGAAACGATGCTGGATATTCGCATTGAAGAAGGTTACTCTACAGAGGATGACGAGATTCAAGGTAATGAATGGGAAAGTGAGCTGTCAGGTGAAGATGTTATCGATAATGATCAAGAGTTTGAATAGTCAGACCTGGATGATCTGTCAGACTTTGAGGATTGGATGGACGAAAACACAACCAATGAAGAAGAAGAGGAAGCTCCTGAAGCACTGGAAAAATGGGCTACGATAGTTGTGGATCCTATAAGCCAAGAATCAATAATGAGAGTTGTGTATGAACAGCTTGCACCCTTTCCAGAAGATGATGCATTCATTGAATTCAAAGTTGCGTGTGTATAAGATATAAATGAAACTCATATTCAATATGTGGTGATAACCATTGCCACAGATATGCTTTGGCCACAAGACTTTCCTATATATCTTCAGAAAGAAGTTCTGTACCTTCACCTGTTGCAGAGGTTGCTTGCTTTAGAAGAAGATGCTCCACCTGATCTCTGGCGTATCAACCAGTTCCTCATGAACTTCTCGTGGCCTGAACGTGAATACCCTCCTGAATCGTGGCTCTTTGAGGAGATGTTGCAGAGAAAGAAATTTTTTGTGCTACCAAGACAATCTTCACAGCTAAAGAGAGATGGTTCTTACTTTTCTGAGTCAGTTGATGGTTTTATGTGACAGTCTTAATTTCATTTCATCCTCGCTCAGGAAAAAGAGCGCGTGAAACACTTTTTGTTCTCTTGATGTGTTTCCCTTTTCTGTAATGTGATCTTTATGTCGTAATGTTTTTCCCCTTTCCGTAATGTGACAGTTGTGTTCTTTGTGTCCTGGAAAGTTCCAACTCTTAGGTGATTTTAGGAAGTCCGGTTTTAGGTGACGTAGGGAAAAGTTTTGTTCTAGGTGATTAGGAAAGTGACCTGACTCTATTGCCCAACTGACAAGGCACCGGTCCAAGCTTAAAAAGTCCAGAGATTCTCGGTTCTCCTCTGCCGTAAGTATCCAACATGGTCCCCAGACAGAGCCAATTGTTGCACCCAACCAAAATTTTTGCTTCATTAAGGCATTTTGAACAAGTCTAGAAAATTTTTTCGTCAAGAAGTCAAAAAAACAAAATTTCTAAAAATAGACGTCAAATTAGGTTTTCTGGGTTTCTTGAGATACGGATGGCGGCAAAATTTTTTAAAAATAGAAAGTTTCTAAAAATAGAATCTCCGACTCAGGTGTTGCGCTTGATTCTCATTGGTCGATTTTGCTTCAGGATCAACGTGGTTTAGACAGAATCTGCAAAAGATCAAGTTTTCTCTTCTGGGTCATTTCTGCTTTTTCGGAAGGCGAAGCATGAGCTCTGAAGTCGTCAACAGAGGAAGTTCATATGCCAGAGCTCGTCTTCATGTTTTCAACGTTGTTCCAACGATGCAGAACCGATGAACAGTCGTCGACTCGACGAAGCACGCAAAACGGAGCAGAATGGATCCGAGGTAAGGTGAAAATCTGGAAATCATGAAATTTGGCTAAGTCTGAAGATTTCAGGCGCCCCAGGAGGCTTGGGGTGCCCAGTCCCACTAGTGTTAGAAATTTTACGCATTTTTCGATAAAATGCGAGGAATGTGTCCATTAGTCAGTTTCGGTGGGCGTAAAAGCAGTCATTTTGATCATCAGGGTCTTAAAAGCTGGAAAACTCGTTAGATGTACCCAGGCTATCTAGTTCATTCACCATCCAGTGACAGTAGACTGACGAAATCATCGAAATCGACATTAGGAAGCAGCTGTCGATATGCAAAACGGAGCAAGTTGCAAACAAAAGTTGGAAATTAGAAAAATGGTTAAGTATGAAGAAACCAAGCGCCCCTGGAGGCTAGGGGCGCCCAACTTCTTAGGTGTTGGATTTTTTCACGTTTTTCGAGAAACGTCAAAAATGCCTCCGTCAGCTCTTTCTCGGTTGGTCGGTCAAACTCAGTCAAACGTCAGTCAAAGATGGGATTTCATCACAGATATGTTCAGGTTGCTCAGATCATCCTCCGTTCCGCCTCAGCAGTCGTCTGGACGACCGAAAACGAAGATCAAACAGAGGTTTTTGGCAAGGAAAACGAGAAATGGTATAAAATTTGAAATTTTCAGGAATTTTTTAAAGGCACGGAAAACCAAGCACCCCAGGTGGCTTGGGGCGCCCAAACTCACCATACTTAGAATATTTTTGAGTTTTTTTTTGAAAAACGTGAATCTCCCTCCGTAAGCCCAGTCTAGTTCAGAGTTGATCAGTTTGGCACGTTTCCCGAGACAAACATAGAGAATAGTTAGCTCAGTTTTCATCAGGCCTGCCTATCTGTCAGATCGTCAGGCTCAGTTTTGTCCCAACAGATAGAAATCGACAGCCAAACAGGGGTCCACAGTCACCGGAATGCACACGCAAATCAAAAAATTGAAGAAGTTGCAAAATTCGAAAAAATGGCTAAGCCATAAGAAGTCAGGCGCCCCAGGAGGCTAGGGGCGCCCAAGTTCATTAGTGTTAGAAAATTTCCTGATCTGCCAGTGTTTTACGACAGTTGTTTCCATAACTTCGCCCGGTGGCCGATTCAATAGGTCAGATTTGCAGTCAAACGATGCCAGATTGTCAGTTGGAGGCTAGGGATGGAATCTTAGTTGATAGGTCTCCAAAAGTTCAGGATTAGTCAGCTTTTTCAGTCAACGGTGACATTTTGCCATCTTGTTGAAGTCGGAGACAGGCCATACTTGAGAGTCAAAACGAGTGCAGAAGTGTCGAAAATGAAGAAAAAATGGCTTACACTTCTGTCAACTCACGTGTTCAATGACATCATCAAAAGAAGATATTTTTCATCTTACACATGAAGCCATAGGCAGCTACAAATTAGGGATTCTTCCTATTCGAAGACATCCACTTGGATTTGTGCTTTAAAAGTTGCTTTCTTCATGAATGAGATTCAAGTTTTATTCTTTCACAAATAAAGCTGCTTTTTCGCCCTAAAGATCTATAAAGACAAGCATTTGGCTTCTTTATTTCATTATCTTTTGCAGGTTGCATCCAGAGGAAGGATTTTTATTTTTCTTTCAACGAAGATTTGAAGACCCAAACGAAGTGCATTTTCAACATTCTTCATAGTTTCGGGTTGAGGAAGCAGGGAGGCTCGTTTTTTCAAGGTCCTTTTTTCGAGGGGATCGTTTGTCAGAAATTGGACCGAAGCTTTTTCAGTTTTTATCGAGATGGGTCCATCCAATATTTCATCCTCTTGAAGATTGGGAGTTTTGTTTGCTTTTTTGCTGCTTTTTCTGGAAAGTTTCCGCTTTTTCAAAATCCAACAATCTGGGTTGCTTCAAAACAGAATTGCCTACAAAACCCATGTGCCAGCTTTTTTGCTCATATTTTGCTTTTTTTTCTAAAAATCAGCAAATAATTTTCAGCCATTTGTCCAAGATTTTTTTGACATAGGCGTGTTCACAGTCAATTTTCAAATCTTTCAATATGCAGTACTCTCCAACACAAATCAGACCCAAAACGACGTTGGTTCATGATTACCTACGAACTTGTGAAATAGACTTGCATAAAGTACTTCCAGTGATCAATTTACATTCTTTGGAGGATGCAGGAAATAATGCTATCAGGAATATAGGACACTCCGGTTTGCTTGCAGCAGCATCCTTTCCCATCATAGTGCAAAGTATCGAATTTGTAATTGCTTGCATGACACATTACTATTCGGTCACAAGAGAAATCCAATCAAGAGATGGACGTGTGCTCTGTAGTCTGAGGCCGAAAGACATTGAGAAATGTTTTACAATACCAGTTTGGAGGGAAAACTTAACTGTTTCAATTGAAGAATGCAAGAGGGTTTGGAACAATGATAAAGAAAAATACTGGAAAAAAATTGGTCAGAGGTGGTTAAAGGAAAAGCAGAATGTCATGCCAAAGAATGTTGGACGTGGAGAATTCAAGGAGGAACACGCAATAATGATTACTCTGCTAAGTCGGATCACGGGTCAAGCAGATGCTAACAAGTTCCAGCCTTGGATGTTTTACATTATGTCCCAGAGTGTTGATGGAACCGACTTCTATGACTGGTCGGCACTCATTAGTGATAGTCTCCACTAACAAATACTTGATTTTCAAAGGGCTCATGAATTCCACATGATGTCATACCTTGTGTATTTGATGGCTTTTTAGGGTCAATTCAGAGGTTTGAATGTTGTTGGAACTCTGGGTATTCAGCATGTTTATCATCATTTCCCGCAGTTAGAACTTTCTCAAGCTGAACGACATTACAAGCGGGTGAATGATGCATTCCTGATGCATGCAGTGCGAGATATGGATAATGAGTTGCATATACGGTTTTCAGCAGATGCTAGAATAGCAATGGCAGAATGGGCTGATTGGTTTATCCAATTTCCCACTTTTTCCTACATCAGAGTATATGGCTTCTCAGGAGAGCCAACCATGTTGCCGAGATATCCTACAGATGAAATAGCATTTATGGAATTTTTGAGGCAAGCCTATGAAGTTCATACAATTTTGCGTAGCAGACGCAAGATAGCTTTCAATTTTCCACTTGGGATGAGTATTTACAGATGCAGATCTGGAGCAGAGGCCAAGGCAATCGGTAATGAATCATCTAGATATGGTCTTAAGTTTTTCGATAGGTCTTCATATGATCCTCGTGGTGTTTTTGCATCACATCTTGGTCAAAATTGTACGTACAAGCATGCGGTTGAAGACTTTTGGGCTAATTGTGCTGATGAGTTTGAAGTGCGAGAACGCAGTTACAGCATGTTTACTCTTCAGTAGATGTCTGATATCCTATCAGAAGATATAGAGGGTTTGACAGAAAATGGTGAAGTTCTACTTCCCACGTATTTCAGAGACCAAGTTGAGCAACAACCGTTGCCACCAGTTAATTGGTTAGTAAAAGAGAACGCTTCCATTGAAGAAAGAACGAGTCGAGTAGTTAAAAACAGTTTAATATTCTTGAAGAATAAGCGGAAGGATGATATTCCGGTAGCAGAGCCGCCAGTTGTACAACCATCAGAGCCTTCCACTTCCAAACTAAAACGAAGGGTTAAAGCTATGAGTGTTCTTTCAGAAGGAACAAAAATGGCTAAGTTAAAGAGGAAAAAGGATGAGTCTCCAGCTCATGTCCAGCAGGAACAACTAGCAATTGAATCAAAAGTTCCTGTTGAACCAACGCCGCATGTTGAAGCGTTACCTTCAGATCATGTCTCTCCACCTTCTTCACCGAGCACTTCTCCTATCCACATAGATTTAGAGCCAGATTCACTGGTTCATAACTCTGATGCATATATTGGTTCATCAGGAGCTGATGAGGTTAGAACTGAGTTTCCAAGAGAAGAAGGTTCCTCCTGGCATGAAAACATTCTAGGAAGGAAGAGGAGAAAGCCTTCATATCAGTTGGATTTAACAAAGTTTAAAAGCGTCTACCAAGACACACCAAACAAGAAGCTGAAGAAACAGGTTCGCATTGAAAAGAATGCGGATGGAGAAATAATCCTTGAAATTGCAACACCGCCAGAAGACAGAAGTGCTGATGATATCAAGGTTGATGACTTCAAGGTTGTCAAGGCTAACTTTGATAGGAATACCCGGCATGCAGATGTAAATCTCTTCGAGGTTGCAGCGGATAATTTGTAGGAAAGGGTGTTGAAAGATGGAGAAGACAAAGCAGCTCTCAAAGCTGAAGTTAGGGAGATGCGGCAGTATATTTCCAACCTTTTCCATGGCACATCACAGGCTGATTTATTGCTTCCACCGAATCTGGAATCACCAGTCGATTAGCGGCATTTTAGTCAGTTGGTCCTGTATGGGAGGCGCATGAATAATTGGGTGGAAGAATTTGTGACTAAAGGGAGTTGTACTTTCAGAGTTTTATCAAGTAAAGTATAACGCTTATGATCTGTGTCAAGGCATCCAGGGGTTGTAGCAGACTATGGTAGAAAATAGACGGGTGTTTGAGATCATTATCTTTGACTTGAAGATAGCACATGATTTTGTGGATTCAGCTAATGATAAGAAGACAGTTTCTACTTGGAAAGCGCAATATCTTTTCATAGTAAAAATTTATGACAGTATAATTTCAGAGTTGAGAGAATGGAAAAAAAAGGTGGTCAATGTCCTCAAGTTCGTCAGATCTTTTGTTTCTCGAATCCCGTGTTCGTATGAAAAAGATGGTACCCTGTATGATCTCAGGGAAGTGCAAGCAGAGTTCCAGTCTCTCGTCTGCAGCAATTTTAATGATGATATCAGTGCCGGCAAGATGGGTTGTTTTGCCGCAATGACAGTGAAGTTCGACAAGGCCGTGGGCGAAGTTCATGAATTTCTTTAGATGGTTGCCAATGGTGAAATGTTAGAGAATCAGAATATCATTCTAGAGAGTATCAGTGTTCCTGGCAAAGATGCAGTCACTCGCTTTTTAGAAGATATTGTTTCCCATAATATCAATGGATGACATCACCAAAAAACAAGAATGTTGATGATGATGCATTTCAAAAGAAAGCAGCTTTAAATCAGATGCTTTTTGTTTTAAAGCATTTGCTTTCATCCTAAGCTCATCCATTCTTTATTTAGAAAGAAATCACTTTGTAGTAGATGAAGTTTTTTTTTCTCTAAAGCAAATCGCTTTAAAGCGTTTGTTAGTTGTAATCTTTGTCTTAGAATAGTAATAAAGTTTGCGAGTTGGCAATCTAGGGTTAATCAAGGAGATTTTAGGGTTCCCTACTCCTTTGATTTTAGTATAAATAAGAGCAGCCTTGCCCATTGTAAAGGATCAATTTTTGTGATAACAAATTTGCTGTGCCTATTCTAGCCTGCAAACCTTGTTATTCCAAGTGTTTCACTCTGTGTTCATTGTAAGGAAATGGTGTTGAAGATAACATATTTTGCTGTGCCTATTCTAGCCTGCATAATTGTTATTGAAAGTGCTTGTTCTCTCTGTGTAACCTGTTCTCCGGTGTTTGATCGCTTGCTGTATGCCTGCCTTTTGCTACAGTATTGCTGTCTTGGAGTTGTATCAACTTTGTGATACTGAATAGAAGTCTCATGCCTATTTTGCTTTGATATTGTATCTCGAATCATCAAGTTTCGTCGTCAGATGTGTGGCTTTTGTAACTTTTATTTCAGCTTTCATCATTAAAGTACTATAAGTCTAGTGATGTAAATCTGGGAGACAATTGCTTAAGTTTTTGTGTTAAAACAATCATTTCTCGTCCACTTTTAATCCCCTTCGCTCTGAATTTACTTAGGAGATTAAAAGTGTCATTAGTTTATGCCTAGTTGTAGTAGAAGTTTTAAAAAAGGAAAAAACCTCTTCTGCAACGTTTAGAGTTTTATAACCTTGTGCTTGTAACTGTGAATCAAAAAGAAGATAGGCAAAATTGGTTTTAATTTATTTTTTCAGCGAACATCAGCAAAAAGGGAACTCCCCCTTCCAATAGGAGAGCAGTTTATCTGTGCATAGCTGTCTGTTTCCAACTCACATTCCAGAGGTGTGAATTGAAACGCCAACAAACTGCAAATACTGAATGTATCTGCCCTCAATAGCACCTTTGGATGGTATTGCACATCTGTAGAATGCTGTTACTAATAAAGGTTTTCATCTCGAAAAGCCACCGGGGTTCAAATATCTTCAAACCCTCTCAAAACCCTAGCAGAGCCAAAACAAGCAATTTCACAATATCAAGCATGACAAATGAAACTCGCTTTTCATCTTTTATTCTTCTCCAAAAGGGTCGATGCATTTAGGAGGGAAAACATTTTATTAAAGTTACTTTATTATCCTCCAAGATGGGCGCCCAAAATGCCTTTAAGTGACATGTTAATATCTCTCATTAATGTCACTTTACTTTATTATTTCCAAAGTCCTAATAAATAATTAAATTAATCTTTGGACTTTAAAATGAAAGCCAAGATGAACTCGAAATTCTGTGTTCTATAGCTCGCCAGAAAGGTCTCGATGAGACGCATCCACTCCACTATTGAGAATCCCGAAATGACACAATTCCCCGATTTATTAAAAATAGCAAATCCGGCACAAGGCACCCAAACCATCACTGAAAGGGCCAACTACACCAATTGAACCCAAACCAACCTCCACAACTGAATAACCCATCCAAGGCTCTGCCAACCAGGGTTCCCTAACCAAGTTAGTCTACAGGAACATGTGGTCGTGTTTGAGAGTTCATACTCTTCATCACTTATTGACTGGCATGGCACTCGTCAAGGCTTTAGTTTGTTATAGTGTTTGGTCCTTGATAGACGTAGCACTCACAGATGGTGGAGCCCTGAGAGACATAGAGATATTGGTACTCGTGGTTGAGAGCGTTGCATTCTTGTTCCTACAGCTACACAAGCAGGGCACACAGAGGAGCAATATTTTAGAATTTGGAGGATGGGGCCAAGTCGAGTTCAAGTATGTATGACTAGTTTTGCCACTGGAGCTCACTTCACACATCATTCTTCATATTGTTCTTGGGAGATGCAGCCACAAGTTGAGGAGTAGAGTGATCACATGACATTTGGTTGGATGGAGATACTTGTCATTTGACAGTGTTTCACAGGATACATGTTTGCCATTGCTTGAGGACAAGCAATTCCGAGAAGGGAGGACTGTAATGTTCCCATTTTCAGAGTGATCACGAATGAATACCTAATGGACTAATTTTCACACTTTGGTATTTTTGTAGGGCAATTTGAGTATGGGAAGTGGCTTGGCATATTTTTCTAATAATTTTGATGTAGTCATTATCAATAAAACAAAATTGTTCTAGGGTGGAGCGAACCATCTTGGAGATGGGGAGTGTGAAAATTGTCAACAATGAATAAAGGATAAGAGGGCAACATGATGTAAAATGAATATTGATATTATTCCTTATGCTAGTGATTCGTCTTGGAGAAAGGAAGGTTGAGAAATAATAAAATAATTTCTAAATCCTTGTTTGAGCACTTGAGGAGGACGACATGGGGAGGAAAGATATTAAATTCAAATCTTTAATTTGAATTTGAGCGCCTAAGTTTGGTCGGCCTAAATGGAGGGAAAAGAAGACAATTTAAAAAATAAAATAATTTCATGCCTAGGTCGGCCTAGAGAAGAAGAAAAGATTGTGTATAAATAAAAGATCTTTGAAGGCATTTCAAGATATCTATCATTCATCTTTTCATGAGTTTTTACTCTTGGCTACAATGGAAGTTGGGCTATTGAATCTAAGGACGAAAACCCTTGTGATTCTTGGTGAGTTGGACGAAAACCTAGCTCATCTTGTGGAGGTTTTGTGATGGGAAAGTGTGCTTCATTGTGGATTGATGGAGAAGAGCAGAAATACAAATCAGATTTGCAGATCAGACTTTGGACAGCAGACATTTGGCGAGATTGTGTTGATATCGGACTAGGGTTTTGCCCTAGATTGGAGCGCCACATCCTAGGAGAAGGGCAAATTTGGCATTTTGAGGAGTTTAGAGTTTGATTTCTACATCAGATTTGGAGCAGACCCGTTCGCCATTATTGGAGCAGCATATTTGGTGCTTGATGTAGTCATTGCATTAGGGTTTCGCCATAAGATTGAAGCGCCAACATTTGGAGGAGTTTGCTAGGTTTTTGTGGAGTCAATTTCACATTTTTGGAGCAGCAAACCCTAGCTGATTTGGAGCAGATCTGAGCGCCTCATTTTGGAGCAGCTTTTTGGTGTGTTGGTGTTCAATTGCATTAGGGTTTCATGCCCTGACCTAGGCGTGTAAGATCCTTGTCTTATTCTGCCCTGAATTTCTGATTTCAAAGGTTTGAGATTTTGTCAAACACTTGTCATGCAAGGTAGCTGAATTCTGATTTCTGAGAGTTTGATTGTTTTGTGATGTTTGTTTGAATGATTTTCAATGACAAAACATATGCAAATACATAGAAAAGATAGCCAAATACTCCCATAAACAAATATCAATGATTCAACACTCAAATAGGCTTTATTTATTGTTGGTACAGGTCTGATTACATTGATAATCAGGTCTGATACAAAGTATATCAGACTGATTAAACCTATAAGAAATGCTGATAAAGCCTATTCAAATTAAAGATTTGAATATGGAGTTTGTTTACAACATACCCGATTGAATAACACTTCTTCTAGGCACAATATGAAATCATACAAAGCAAATAGATGACTGCTGTTCACAATGAAGTCTGATATCAATTTGCTGATGTTGACAATGATGAAACAGCTCCAAAATTGGCCACGAACCTCCTCCAAATGTTAGCACTAGATTCTCAATGGGAGTGCTCAAACCCTAAATGATGAAGAGTGCCAAATGGATGAGAATTTCTGCCTTCAAACCCTAATCTGTCAATCTGATATATGTATAGAGATCTGAATTAAATCTGATTGCAAAATTATGATGATAATAGCCCCACAAACCCTCCAAATGAAGCGCTTAAAACCCTAGATGAATAAAGATGCCAAATGGATGCAATTCCGTCCTCAAAGTTGGATCTGCAAGTCTGAAATATCTGATGAAGTTTGAACCAAAAATCTGATTGCAACTTGATGGTGTCAAACTCCTACAATCACTCCAAAATGCAGTGCCACTCCTCAAAACCCTAGGCAATGGAAATTGGATGAAACACATCATGAAAAGCTCCCAATCTGCATACATTCGCCCATGATCTGCATATAAACTTCAAACCCTAGCGCCAATACCAAACCCTAGCTTGAAAGATAGTGCCGTTTCAAACCCTAGCTTCAAATCCACGCCAAAAACCTGCAATAAACTCAATAGTAAACCCTGTATGGATTCACCTCTCAAAGTGGAATTGGGTTTTTGTCCAATCCATGAATTTTGTAAGGGTTTGCGTCCTCAGAAAATGACTGAACCGATGTTGCAGCTCAAAGGAAAAATATCCAATATCAAATGACAAATACACAATGATGGAATGACCTCCCAAATGCCTTCTTTTATAACCTTCAAGTTGAGCGCCCAGTTTTGCCATAATTTATAAACATTTCAAATCCATAATGGAGTGCCACAATTGATGATTAAAATATTAATTTTTATTTATTTTCCTTCCTCAAGGTGGGGTTGCCAATTTGACAAATAAAATATTATTTTATTTTGTCATTTTATTTTATTTTCCTTTTTTCCTTTTAAAGTGACTTTCCATTCTCCAAGCTTTAAGTTATTTTGTCAACTTTCCAAATTTTGAGTCTTTTTACCAACTTTCCAAATTCCAAGTCATTTTTAGCTACAACGGCTCAACAAATCATTCCCTTACCAAACGAATTAGCCTACTGGAATGGTGAACAGGCTAATCCTCCACTGCTAGGTGATCATTCCAGAAATGGGGACATTACAAGGCGCCACATCATTGGAGGGCGATTCCACCATTTGAAGATCGTTTTGCTATGTTTTTGGTATGTATAAACCCTAGGGTTTAGTTCTGATTTGTGGACAGCAGATATCTAGGCATGTATGTCATGTCTTGGCCCATGAATTGATGTACTTTCAGACTTCCATTAATCTGATTTATAACAGCAGAGATTTCCTTAAAAATATCAGTTTTGTAATTGCATTTATTGCTCCTACATTGTGTATTTCATGTTGTAATTCATCTATGATGTTGGGCGAACCTATTGGCACGATTATTTGATGTGTTTGACATTCCTAATTGGCTGTTATAAGTGTTTTATCAAGTCTGAAATAAAAATCAGAAATTCAGAAAATTAGGGTTTGGAGCAGAATTAAGAAAAATCATGAATTAGGGCAAAAATCAGAAGTATAAAAATCAGAAAATTAGTGAATATCCTATTTGGGATATTACATATTTTCAGGTGTTGCTGCTAATTTGCATTGTGTTGTTGATTGGAATTTGGTCTTCATGGTTCATTTCTTGTCTTCAGTTAATTAAAGTTCATTTTCAGTTTTAATGAATGCTTAAGATATTCGATGGATTCCATGTTCATACCATTGGCAGTTTGCTGATTGTAAGTTGTTGTGTATGGTTAGTCTGAACTCTGAACAATTAGTTTATTTCAGTTCGATAATAAGAATTTAATAAAGTTGTGCCATACATCAGGTGTTTGATGAAGTTTTATGATTTGAAAATATTGAGTTCCCTCTGAAGATTGCACTATTTTCTGCAACGCTGTGATTAATCTGATTAAGTGGAAAGTCGTTTATTGCATGAATCTGTCTAAATCATCCAATTAATTTTGTGGTTGTCCTTAGGAATTTCTCACCTCTTTTCTTGCCTCCCCATCTTTTGAATTTTATTTGAAATTAATAGTAGTTAAGGAAAAGCATCATTACATTGTAAATTTGATGAAAGTTTGTTTTCAGATTTCAGATCTGAAAATTGTCAAAGGGTTTCTGCAAATTCCTGATATGCCATCTGAAAACCCTTTTGTATTTCCAGTTCCTGTGTAAGGTCCCTTTGTTAAAACAACATAGACATTGAACAACTGAGTCATTTCACAAGTCAAGACCTGGCAGTATAGACCTTGGGGTAGTCATTTTCCAAATCTTTGGGATTTGATTCCTTTCAGGAGAGATAAGATATTTGGTATTTTATCTAAGTTGTGTGCAAAAACACGCATCAACTGGTAGTTAATAAGTAGGCTTGTTACTGTCCCTTCTAATATGATTGAAGCTAGAGACCTTGACTTCAATGATTAGTTTTTGAAAGTCATTCACAATCTTCATGAGCATCCAATGGGCACATCTTTAGGACTGCAATCGTTATTAACATCAAATTTCCTTAAACCATTATCCTTTTCTTGTCTTTCTCCTTTGCAATCATAAGCCCTCTCCAAAGCACCTTATCCTCGGCCACATTATTGGGTGAGGCTTTCTGAGCCCTCATAGGGGCTCTCTGAGGTAATTCCTGGACGTTACGCCTGCCCCAGCTGTACCCATATTTCCATTAGCAACTTGGTTAAAGTTCAGTTTACAAATTCCTTGCTTGGAAGTGTCATGGGAAGGGGAGAAGAGGGTAAATTATTTTGTGGCAATTCCATTTTCTCCTTGGAGGTAATAATTTCTTTATACACCTTTCCTGTGTATTTTATTTTGTCTTGTATTACACCAAAAAAGTGTGGACTTCACTTTGGTTGAACATTGGAAGGACAAGAAAGCCAGGTTTGCTAAAGGCAAGAAAAGATAATAACTGAGTCTCTTAAAGGAACAATTAATTTTGGCATTGACATACACAGGCAGGTCCCTTTTAAAATGTATTTAACTCTCCTAAGCCTAATGGCAAGTTATTCTCATAAAGGTTGCCTTGCATCTTGCTTTTCAAAGGAAATCAATAGAAGACAACCTTACCGTGTGCCCCAGAACTGTAGCAGGTCTTCACACTTGCTTTGTCTGACTCAATTCACTTGCCAAGGTTCATCAGACATGGTTTCGCTCAAGCACCTTACCTAACTGGATTCTCTTCACTGCACGGCCAGCTTGGCATTTTACCTTGTGATACAATTTTAAAAAAGCAATCATTTGCGTTTGTCATGTGACATAAACCTCCAAGAATAAATAAGCATCTAGCTTTCCAAACTCCCTTTAGTAGCAAACTAAAACTGAATTTATATATGTTGTTTCAATGACTATTGCTTTACTGGTTTTGATTCATGGATATTATTCAGTGTAGAGTAATGCAGCTCTCTTCTTGGCTTGCTGGTGTAATGACTATTTGTTCAATAAGCTACTTGTATCCTCCTGTTGATACTTAGGTCAAATTGAATAGGACACCTTATTAGGAGCAACAAACTGTCTGAAAAGACTCAAAATTTATCATTCTATTTACCTTGAACATAAACAATTCCTTCAGGGAAAAAATAGCAACTCATAGAAGAAGCTCCAAAACTTCAAGAAGCACAAATAGAGATGTCTGTTGAAGTATGAAATCAGAAGAGTCAGTGCCAAAGTGCACTTTAACACTTGTAGTGCTCTTCATCGCTTGGTTGTAGCTGGGCTGCTGAAGACGAGTTTTTACAACGCTTGATCTTCACCTGTATTACTTGGAATTCTGTATTATATCTCACTTCTTAACACTGTAAATGGATATATTTTCTACTTTAGCTTGTGCAAGATTTCTTCCATCTTAATTCACTTTGATTGTAAATTAACAAACTAGGACCAAGAGTCCAAAAAATTATAGATGCTTCTGATCTATAAGCATTCAGTGATTTGTGTATATTCTTTTTCAGGGCGACACTCAAGTTTCAGGAGCAGCGCATTTAGGTGGGGCTCTTGTTGCAGTTCTTGCATGGGCAAAGATCAAGAGACCCTGGATTTAGTCAAAATTGTCCCTTGGTCTTTGCAGCTTGAATGCTATGGGGATAAAATAGATTTACTCAATTTGTTTTTTGTTTCTTTCTTGAAACTAAGAGGTGAGAAGATTAGAGATTAGTGAAATCAATCGGGGGCATAGTTGTGCTTTCAGGGCTCCTTCCAAGTTACAAATTGTGTTAAATTTTAATACAGCTATAAATGTTTGAAATTATTGCATCCATACATTTGAGATTTGAATATAGAATTAGAACAGCAATGACATATGAGCTTTTCTTTAACTTTTGGCTACTCCACAAACTATGTTTGTGTACATGGACAGACACAAACATATGCACACATGTTAACATACAGATACAGACACACAATGAAGCATACACACAAATCATGTAGAGACAGAGAGGGAAGCACACATGCATATATATGCATACCCTAAGAAAGAGATATTAACACACATACAAAAGAGAAAGGTACACAAACACAGGCATAGGGACACACAAACACAAGTGCATGCGTGGACACAGAGATACAAGCAACTATACATGTGTAGACGCATATATGCATATACAAACACACATTATCTCCTTCAAGCAGAAAGGCTTTGCTAATGGTGTGCTAATATTAGGCAGCATTCTAATTGCTCATAAGATTCATTTCTTGACTAAGAAAGATGAGGGTATTGGTCATAAAGCTCAACATAAGTGAAGCATATGATCATATTAATTGGGATTTTATAGATTGAAAGTTATTTGAGGCTTTCTCTTCTTCGTGAATTGTTGTAAGTGGGTTCAACACTGCATATCTATCCCAGAATTTTCAGTGTTGGTCAATGGGAGCTCTATTGGATTCTTCAAGGCTTCTTGGGGATTGAGAAAAGTGACACAATGTCATCATGTGTGTTTTCACATTGTGGCTAAAGCATTTGGGAAATGCCTATTGGCTGGAAAATGCTCAATTGTCTTAGGGGCATCTAGTCATTTAGATGAGCCACAAATGTCCCCATGTTACCAATAAGGGAAGTGCAAGTATATTATCATTTTGTATGCTCACATACATGGTCAAATGAATTTAGGCTTATGCGTTCTAGAAAGTCCAGCTTATATCATGTCATCACAATGTCGACTGCATGAGGTATTGTATGCTAAGATGTGACATTCCATAGGCTAGGGATTGAATTGAGTAGGACACACTTAGGTGTAACTAGATTGGCGTTTTGCATGCTCATGTATGCAAGCAAATGAATTTAGGCTTATACATTCTAAAAAGGCAAGCTTATATCATGTCATCATCTCTACACATGTAGATTGCATCAGGTATTGTAGGCTAAGATGTGATGTATTGTAGGCTAGGGATTGAGTTGATTATGACACACGTAGTCCCATAGAGAGTGACAATCTCTATGTACAGGATGCATGTTTTGGCAAATTATGTAGAGAGACAAGTAATGCAGTTTTGATATTGGTGTCTCTATTTTTCTGTCCTCTTTACTACATGTAATTGTTTTTTTCCCATTATTTTTTGTACTAGGGCATTAATTAACCTTCTTTGAGAGACATTGTGAGAGATATCTTTCATGAGATCCCTTTTCCACAGCTAAAGGTAAGCCCACTACCCATTAATGTGAATGAACCAGTCATACAATCTTAAGTGGTTTGGTGCAGACAAAGCCAACGCAGGGTCTGCTACGAGAAGCTTGAAGATTGAGAGGCCACAATTCTTTGTTGGAGGCACTTTTGAAGGCAATTTCCAGGAGGAAAGGAAACTATATGTTGGATTGTATTAGCTTTTTGTAAGAATAATTGTAATATGAGATTGCAAGTAATGGTTGCATAAAGAAACAACCCTTTTTGAGGGAACACATTGCAGCAATGCATGAAAGAGTTGTTGCATATGGAGGTATGTGGGAAATAAAATTGATTTCAGACGATGAAATCTGTGATAGAAAGGGCTTATAAGTCTAGAAGATTTATTTTTTATTTTTTATTTTTGTGTGAGTCCATAAGACTATTTTGTAGAGAATTAAAAGCAATCTAGGAAGGAAGAAAAAGCAAAGAAAAAACCTTGGAGGGAAGATATGGCACTTACATAGCTCATAAAGGAGCCCCTCTATTTTAAAAATGAACTCCATGATTAGATTCCTTGACCAAAAAAACTTTTAGGGGCAAGCTTTCCTTGATTTTGGTTGATCCAATTAAGAGTTATATGCAATCTTTGCAAAAAAGAAGGCATACAAGAACAAAAAGATCAATGCAAATGAAGCTTTAAAGTTTTGTTATTCCCTACAAATGTTTTCATACTAGACTCCTTTTTGCATGATTCTTTGACCAAAAAAACTTTTAGGGGCAAGCTCTCCTTGATTTTGGTTGATCCAATTAAGAGTTACATGCAATCTTTGCAAAAAAGAAGGCATACAAGAACAAAAAGATTAATGCAAATGAAGCTTTAAATTTTTGTTGTTCTCTACAAATTTTTTCATACTAGAGTTCTTTTTGCATGATTTAACAAGCTTTCTTATTAGTCTATCACGAGAAGTTATCTACTGTCTGTGTTGTTCCTTTGTTGCTTTCATGTGTTGTTCCTTGATGTATTTTCTTGACAACAATATCTCATGTATTGGTCATTCTTAATGCTCAGCCTTCGGTTCCTTTTTGTTCCTGGGCTGTTAGCTGCTGTTTGTAAATTTCATTTTTTTAATATAAAATAGGTGAGTCTTCTCACCCTTGATTGATAAAAAAAAGTGTAATAAATGTTTTTTTGCTTTATATAAAATATCATAACTATCCACTATAAGTGTGTTATTTATATGATAAGGTGTTCATCTAAACAAGTATTGTTGTTATATGGACAAATACTATTCTTATGTGTACAACTATTGGTGTGGCAATGTACATGCATTTGAATACTTCATATTATGTGTTTATTCTATAACAAATATAAAAGGTTAGTATAATAATACCTCGTATTTTGTCATGAAATGTAAAAGGTTGTAAAAGAGTTTTATGATCAGTTAAAGTTGAATATAAGTTGTATTTTAAATTAAAAATGTGTTGTTTTTATAATAATAAATAGTATTTTGTGTTCAACTATTGGGTCATTTGTGTTGGATATAAAGGTTAGAGATAACAAGATTCATGTTTACCAAAAGGTATTGAGATCATTAAGGTTGCATATAAGTTATATTTTAAATAAGAATATGATTTTATTCTAACAACAAATGATAATTTTTTTCAACAACTAGGGATTCCATGATGAAGTTTTGGTCAAATATTTAAAAATTTATTTTAAGGACACTTCTCACTAGACGTTTTAATGAGGAGAGTTACGTGATGAGTCACACCTCCAAACCTTAGTTATAGATAGACGAGTCCATATCACATTTCTAAAAAAATAGAGGTCATATGATATTCCATGTAATCACATGGTCTTAAAGTTAGCCCTAATGACCATGAGCCCCTCTTTCCTATCCACTAGAAGCGTGTCATTTATAAAATAAGGTGCTCGTCTAAACAAGTATTGTTATGTGGACAAATACTATTCTTATGTGTACATGTATTGGGGTGGCAATGTACATGCATTGAAATTCTTCATATTATATGTTTGTCCTATGACAAATGTAAAAGGTGAGTACAATAAATACCTTGTATTTTGTTATGAAATGTAAAAAGTTAAAAAGTTTTATGACCATTTAAAGTTGAATATAAGTAGTATTTTAAATAAGAATATGTTGTTTTTATAACAATAAATAGTATTTTGTGTTCAACTATTGGGTCATTTGCGTTGGATATAAAGGTTTGAGATAACAAGACTCATGGTTACCAAAATGTGTTGAGATCATTTAAGTTGCATATAAGTTATATTCTATTGCAATCCAAACCTAATGATAGGTTTATACATACCAACACATGGCAAAATGAGTAGTAAATGGTGAAATCGCCTTCCTAGGAAGTGGCACCAATTCTAGGGCATGAAACCCTAAAGCAAAGTGAACACAAATCACCAAGAATGCTGCTCCAATGTGGCACTCAGATTTGTTGCTATGATTTAGGATTAATGAAACCCTAATCAATGAGAAATCGCCTCACAAATGCCAAATTGCTCCTCCCAAAGGTAGCTCTCCAAACTAGACTGAAAACCCTAGGTCAATATCAACACAATCTCGCCAATAGCTGCTGCTCCAAATCTGATCTTGAAATTTGATTATGAATTTCTGCTCTTCTTCACAAATCTCTAATGAAGTGCAATTAGGCTTTCGTCACGAAACCTCCACAAGATGAATTAGGTTTTTGTCCAATTCACCTAGAATCACAAGGGTTTTCGTTCTTCGATTCAAGCCCAACTTTTGTTGCAGCCAAAAGAGATAAACTACATATGAATTAGGATTGAATGATATGTGGAAATGCCTCCAAACAACTTGCTTTTATACATGATTTATCTTATTGCCTCTAGCTAGCTGACCTCCCTCAAAAATCATCTTTTATTTCACTTATTCTTCTCAAACTAGGCCGGCCTTAAGAAAAACATGCTTTTTAAATTTTATTTGAACTCTTTTCCCTAGGCTGACCTCCTTCCTTGGGCGCTCACCTTATGATTTGGTCCAACCACATAAAAAAGGATGTTTTCTTTTATTTTATTCTTTCCTCTCCCAGAGGGCTGACCCTCTTTCTAGGCAAGATAGGTGCTCAAAAAGGCATTAAATATTTGTTTTTTGTTTTTATTATTTTCTCCTTGGTGCCCAAACACGAGAAATCATTATTTTATTTTATTTCCCTTTTATACCTTCTTTTCACTCTCCAAGTGGGTTGCTCTACATTAGGGCAAATTATTTGACCAACATTAACCACCAAAAACACCACAAAATTATACCAAGTCAGAATCCATCATTGTTTTGCCCTACAAAAATGGATTAGTATGAAAATTTGCCCAATAGGATATTCCCTGAGCCCTCCGGCTTAGCCTACAGGAATGAAAATAGGCTGGCCATCTCCACTAGGTGATCACTCTAAAAAAAATGGGACATTACAATCCTCCCTTCCCAGAATTGCTTGTCCTCAAGCAATTGCAAACTTGTATCCTGCAAATACTGTCAAATGACAAGAATCTCCATCCAATCAAATGTCTAGTGATCACTCTACTTCTCAACCTGTGGCTGTATTTCCCAAAGATAATATGAAGAATGATATACAAAGTGATCTTTGGTGACAAAACTAGCCATACACACTCGAACTCAATTTGGCTCTACTCCCCAAATTCAGAAATCCTGCTCCATGTGCTCTGGCTGTGTTGTTTTAGGAACAAGGATGCAAAACCCTCAACCACAAGTGCCAACAACTCCATTCCTTCAAAGGCTCCACTGTCCATAAGTGCTAAGCCTATTAAAGATGAAACACTATACAAAACCAAAGCCTCAAAGAATGCCATGCTCAACTACAAGTGATGTATGATAGGATCTCTAAAACACGACCACTTGTACCAAGTCTTTTGTTTCTACACTCTGATAACATCATCGTTAAGCCAAAGGTGGTGAAGCAACTCACTATGATCCCAATGAAATAGTGTACCAAACATATCAATACCAGGATCCCAAATCATCACACTATCACATCCATAAAAATTGTGGAGATAGATGTCTCCCATCATCAAATCATCACCAACCTTTCATCTAAATTAGTATGATATCATATGGATGTGAAAAATATCAACCATATGTGCATAGAAAAATATGCCACTCCATCCTACGCTGTTGATATAACTTTGAACATCAAACAAAATGAAAATCATACCTATGATGATGCCAATAGTGTCTCCAAGATCACATGATGATAGAGTCTCAACCCTATGCAAGCCCACAACATCGTGGTAGTTATCCCAAACTCTTCGCTCCCTCCAATCAACTATTGCCACCAATGTACATCTTGGAAATTTTGTGATCAACAAGGTAGGACAACTATCTATCAACAAAGTATGAGCTAAAGACCAATGGGTTAGGGTTAGAAAATTTCTACTCTCATGTACATCTCTATCCAGCTAAAACTCAATACCTCCTGACACATACCAATCAAAATCAAATATCTCCATGATACATGTCTCAAGTCCTAAAGCTAGGACAACTGCATAATCCATCAATGATTCATCATCATGAAGGTGTTGTGTCTCAACACAAGTAGACTCCTCGAGCTCTCCAAGGGTTGTTAGATTCTCAATCAAATATAAACTACAAATGTCTTCATCTAAACATGTAAGCATAACACTAGTGGCTGATCCACAAGGTGTGTGCTCAACTACCTTATCCATGATCACTTGAGCCTTCAATGGGCTCTCAAAAAGGTGTGACTCAAAATCCTCATGATGCAAACTACTAGCACAAACTGAAATTTTTGAATCATACCTTTCATGCAAATCCAAGTGCTCCTCATGCTTGTCTATCACAAGAGGCTCATCCCTCTCATCCCCCATGCTTTGAGTCTTCTTCACTTCTTCTATGCCATGGCATACAAAATCAGACCTCTTGTGGCTTGGATCCACAACAAATGCCTCATGTTCAATCCTTAAATCTTGAGTGTCAATAATAGAAGTCTTCCCACTATCATCTTCATGTGTAAGGGTTGCCATCTCATGATTATGTAAAGGTAAAGGATTGCTGTTCCAAATCAGAAAATCAGAACTTGTCTTGTACCTTTGTGTAGTGTCCTCAACATCCTCAAGCACCTCTTCTTCCTTTGTTGCATGCTCTCCGTCAAGTGTTGATCCAATATGTGTCTCCCAATGAAAATCACATGCCTTAAGGCTGATCTGAACCCCAATCCTTTTGGCTATCATGCCATGATTCTATGAAGATAAGGGATTGTTGTTGCAAGTTAGAAATCAGAGCTTGCCTCATGATTTTGTGTGATGTCTTCACATGTCTTAATAATCTCTCCTTCCATGAGTGGATGGTCAACAACAAGTGTTGGTCCAAGAGGTGTCACCAACTAAAAACCAAGTGTGTCACTTGTCATAACTTCTATCCCATGGATGCAAGTTATATCTTCATCTCCCCTTCTCAAGACTTCACAACGGGGTCCCTCAATTTCTTCATCCATGTGTCCACTCTTCACAATCTTCATATTGAATTGTTGTGCTTTGGATGTGGCTGCCATAGAAGACTGAATTTCTGCTATAGATGATGAAGAATGTACCAAGCTCAACTCTAAACAAAGCTCATCAACTTGATTCTCCAATTCTCGAAGGGCCATTTGAGTGCTCTTCAAGGAATCCATAGTATCCTTAAGCTCAAAGGTAAGATTATCAACTTCATCTTCCCTTCCTTTCAATACATCATAATATATCTCATCTAGCTTGAGGAGATGATCTCTATTTATTCGAAAGTAGGTGTAGGTAATTTAACTTCATTACAACCAAAGCCTCTTTGAGTACTTGTAAGTCGGCAAGAGATAGTTCTCCTTCAAAGTCATTGTGTTTTCCTTGAGCCTTCCAACAATAATCCGCCATCATCGTATGAGTACTATCAAAATGAGTTAGGGCTGCAATAATCATGTCTTCATTTACCTTCAATTAACCTTCCAAATGATGTGACTCATGGGGCCTAACATCTTTATGCCATTTTTTTGACTGGTCTTCACAATCATGCCTCTTCAAATCAGCTTCTTCCTTGACATCTTCTCCACAATGTCCATGTTTGAAAGCTGGACCATCATCATGCTCAATCAAGGGATCACCATCATAATAGTAAGTAGAATCAATTACATCATGCTCTTTCTCAATGGTTGATCTAGAAAGTGTATGTACAACTATGACTTCCTTAACCACAAAGTGATCCTTCAACTCTTGCAATGCTAAATCAATCTCATCAAAGTTTCTTTATTCACTCCATACTGAAATTTCTGAATTTCCCTCATATGTATGAACGTCCTCTTTTTCAAAGTCACCCAATGTACAAATTGAATCCTTTCCATTATGATGTAGAGATGGTGAAGCAATGCTATGCTCAAGTAATGGATTACTAGGAGAATTCATACCTTCAAGTGGATGATCCATTGCGACTGGTTTGGTAAACTCCATGAGTGTATACTCTTCAACTTTGTGATCACCATGAAGACTTAGGTGTTCTCCACTTGTAGATGCAATAGGTGATTCTTCTTTGTCCAAACCCTCATATGGCTGAAGTGAACTTGTGAACATAGCTTCATATTCTTTAGGGCTTCCACATGTATGAATAGGTGTCCAAACTTCAAGGCATGTGAAGCAAAGTTGTTCTCTTCTCAATTGATTTTTGATTTTCCCATGATCACTTGTAGGTTGTAAATCACACGGAAGCAAATCTTCTTTCCTTTCTATCTTCATTTCTGTCCTTTTTTCCATGGTAACTTCTGATTTTTCAAGAATGCAATTCCCTTTGATTTTTGTGGTTCCTTCTTTATCCTTACATTGATCCAACTTCTTTTTCAAATCAACTTGAATTTTTCAAAAAGATTTGAACAAAGAATCCATCTCTTTATCTTCCATAATTCATATGCAAGACAAAAACCCTTCAATCAACATTCGATGATCACCAAAACAATAGCCACTTATAGAACCTGATAGGATGGCAAGATCATGGCTCTGATACCACAAAACCCTTAGCAACTCCACAAAGTAAGGCGCTAAAAAATACCTTTTTCAATCTTTGGATTTTGTATATGATCAAACCCTCCACGCTAGCAAGATCAAGGCTCTGATACCACTGTAATGTTCCCAATGGTATATTCCATAAAATTCTAATTTTTAAATTTTGATTCCCGCCCTAAATTTCTGCACTTTTAGTTTTCTGTTGTAACCCTAATTTTTTATCTGATTTTTTGCTCTTAAACAATTAATTCCAGCGAACATAAAACACATCCAAACATGGCAAAACATGATGGCAAATGATACTACACATTGATATTCATCATAAGCATGAATTACACCATGAATTACACAATGTAGGGCAATCAAATTGGCAACACAAGTCTGATTTTCTAAACTAAAACCATGCTGCTACAAAATCAAAATTCTGAATATGCAAATTACATCCAAACATCTATCTAAACTTGCCCAAACTCATCATAGGTTTCTTCTATTACAATCGAAACCTAATGATAGGTTTATACATACCAACACATGGAAAAATAAATAGGAAATTGTGAAATCGCAATTCTAGGGCATGAAACCCTAATGCAAAGTGAACACAAACCACCAAGAGTGATGCTCCAATGTGGTGCTCAGATCTGTTGCTATGATTTAGGATTAATGAAACCCTAATCAATGAGAAATCGCCTCACAAATGGCAAATCACTCCTCCCAAAGGTGGCACTCCAATCTAGGATGAAAACCCTAGGTCAATATCAACATAATCTTGCCAATAGCTGCTGCTCCAAATCTGATTATGAATTTTTGCTCTTCTTCTTCACAAATTTCCAATAAAGTGCAATTAGGCTTCCACCACAAAACCTCAACAAGATGAATTAGGTTTTTGTCTAATTCACCTAGAATCACAAGGGTTTTTGTCCTTGGATTCAAGCCCAACTTTCGTTGTAGCCAAAAGAGATAAACTCCATATGAAATTAGGATTGAATGATATGTGGAAATACCTCCAAACAACTTGCTTTTATACATGATTTATCTTATTTCCTCTAGTTGATCGACCTCCCTCAAAAATCATCTTTTATTTCACTTATTCTTCTCAAACTAGGCCAACCTTAAGAAAAGTATGCTTTTTTAATTTTATCTTAACTCTTTTCCCTAGGCTGACCTCCTTCCTTGGGCACTCACCTTATGATTTGGGCTGACCACATAAAAAAGGATGTTTTCTTTTATTTTATTCTTTCCTCTCCTAGAGGGCCGACCCTCTTCTAGGCAAGATAGGTGCTGAAAAAGGCAAATTAAAGATTTGTCTTTTATGTTTATTATTTTCTCCTTGGCGCCCAAACACAAGAGAAGTCATTATTTTATTTTATTTCCCTTTTATACCTTCTTTCCACTCTCCAAGTGGGTCTCTCTACATTAGGGCAAATTATTTGACCAACATTGACTCCACCAAAAATACCACAAAATTATACCAAGTCATAATCCATCATTGTTTTGTCCTTAAAAAATGGATAAGTATGAAAACTTGCCCAATAGGATATTCCCTGAGCCCTCCGGCTTAGCCTACGGGAATGAAAATACGCTAGCCATCTCCACTAGGTGATCACTCTGAAAAAGGGGACATTACATGCTAGTGCAATTTTCTTTTTGTAGCTCTATCAAAATTGAGTTTCCAGTCTTTAGGTGGTTTCTTCTACACATGTTTAGAATTTTCAACTTATTTCCATCAACCCTATTATCATAATTAGCTTCCATCTTGTTAGAATTTCCTTATCTTTGACCGATTATGATACTAAAGAGTTAAGTTCTATTGTATTATTCACATTGGATTTTCCTTCTTCCTCTAAATTTTGGAGTTTGTTTTTAGCCATAGATTTGATGTACCCCTACAAAACTCAATGTTCGTACTTACCCTTTGCTCATTTATCATTAAATTGATCATTGTTTATGTGTCAATCTACGTTAGTTCTGGTCTTCCCTATTAGGTTGCAAGGTTGTTATGTCATGGTCTTGTTTTTTGATTAAAATCTTTTGTAGCTTGATTGAGGTTACAATTGTTCTCAAAAGAAGTTGATGAGGATGTTAAATAAAATATTGAAGGCATAAAGGATAGGTGTCATAAGTTAGCCAAAGGGAAGCTTTGGCTTATGTGGACAATTTTTTTGATGGAAATCTAAGAATGGTTAAGGCTAAGTTAGGGACACTATTCATGTGGCTAAGCCACTCAAAATCTCAGCAAACATTTCAAGGAAAGTGGTTTCAATCATCTAAAGTTTGACCTGGACTTAGAAAGGTGGCAAGAGCATGTTAATTCAAGAGCATAAATTAGTTTGTCTTTTAGAACTTCGCTTGTTTGACTTAAGTGAAAACATGGGTGCTCATATGACATGGCTTAACCGAGCAAAGATTTTTCCTAACAACTTAAAATTGGCAACAATCATGTTTTTCCAACTAGTTGCACTTTAAGAGTGGCACAACCATTGGAAACTTCCCCCTAGGATAGTAAACTTGGCACAATTGATGTGAACATCTTCCTTGGCTCGAGTAGACCAAACTTTTGCCTTGGTTGAAGTGAGGAAAAGTTTTGCCTTGAAATCAAGTTGGCACTAATGAAAAATAGGATGCTTTTATGATGGTTCAACCATATAATATTTTGCCAAGTTTTAAAAAGTAGCTCAAATGGCTTAGGCATGTGCCTAGAGTGGCTCAACCACTTAAAATCTCTACCTAACTTAGGATTGGTTCAAGTCCTGTAAAATTCCACTAGAGTTTTTAGTGGAACGATGACATTAAGTGAAGAAAGCTCCACCTAAGTTTACATGGCACAAGTTAGGTGCACTTTATGTTTGGTTTAACCACATAACTATGCTACTTAACCACTTAAAAGATGGCAAATTCCTATCAAAATTTCGCTCATGACCTGGAAATGTGGTAAACGTCATCTAAAGTGCTGCTTAAATCATCAAATGACGGTTGACATAGAAAAGGAGTGCATCTAGGTTGTTATGGCTAGTTTAAAGGATTTTAATTCCTCTTTTTAAATAGTCTTCTAATTTGGACTTGTCCCATCTAAGTTGATCCTTCTCTCTCACATTTGAAGAGGGTTTATATTTGAAAATATTTTTCTTAAAAAAATCTCTTTCATTTCCCTTAATAATGGTTTCAATTTTGTTCATGTTGGTCTCATACTTGGCATCCAACATCACCTTGGTATTGTTAATGTGCTTGTTAGTCACATACATAAGAATAAAAGTTATCACAACAAACTTTTACTCATCTTGAAAGACGATAAATTTAGGGTGAATTTATAATTCCAAGGCTTCGTTGGTCAGGTATTGACCTTCTGGCAGTCACTTAGGGGTCATTGTGATATGTTGTTCCATTTTGGGGGACTTACACCTTGCAATTGTATTCTTTCCTAGATTCTATATCACATTCCACAAAGATCATGTCTATTGTACCTGATCTGCATATATTCTTGACAATTGTATCAAATCCTACAATATCTAGTTGATATTTCAGCATATAAGTATGAATTGAACACAACTTTGATCAATTCTTCTAAAACTATCTCAACTTTGATCAGTTCTTCTAAGATTATCCTAACTTTGATTAATTCTTCTGAAACTATCTCTATCTAGACGAATCTTTGCATATACTCCATGAATCAATCTAAAGATGTTCTTTAAAACATGCAATTCATTGTATTTATGACCATCTACATAATATTTGCCATTATTTGTAGCTTTTACTGTGTATGCTTTGGATGTCATTACTTGCATCAATTTTGTATGTATTGCTTAAGATATGTCAACTATTTGCATTTATCCACTGTATTTATGAAATGAAGAGGAAAAGTTTGAGTTAAAGAGCTAAGATCCTAAACTAATTAAGTTTTACCAATGATCCACATGCATATTCTGACATAGTCATGAAATAAAGAAAAACCAAATCATACTTCACCATGGAATCCACAATTACGTATGATCAATACAAATCTTCGGAGGTAAGTTGATGACAACATGTAATTACTTGAATGTACTTCAATAGAACGCAACAATTCACAATCGCAAGTTAGAAATCAACAGAAGATTACTTAAGGTATATGATGAGATAGTAATCTGTAGCTTCATTTTCATTGTGTATGCAAAGAATATACACATATGCATTGATCTAAGAAAGAACCTTGGGAAGAGGTCAAAGAGTTGCACAATTACAAAATCAGTGCTCAAAGTTTCAACAATTCAGTTTCTCTTTTACAAGATAATCTAGGCCCTCTTATAGAACAAGGAGCTGAGATTAGTTACAATGATCCTACAATCAAAATATCTCTCAAAAATATCACGGGTCAAGAAATGTGGCACATGATTGCGAGTTTGCAATCATTGGTGGAATACGGTTGGTAAAATAGAATATTCTTTAGTATCGTCTGTTGGTTATTTTCCCGGACTGGATGCTTATTCCCAGTAATCCCTACAAAATAGCCATCAATGATCGACAGGATTCCCGGGCCAAGGGCCAACGGTATAGGAGATAGACTCTATAAATATCTCCTCTTCTTCTTTAGGCTCTACAGAACCAAGGGGGGTATTCCCTATTCAACATCTATAAAATGCATTTATGAATTTGCTGGGATGTTGACACAAACCAGATAAATCCTCTCTTATGCAGACCAAAACTGTGAGATAAGTGCAAAGGGGCTAGCTTTGGGCCTATATTCAGTTGTAGACAGAGGATTTTGGTCCTAAAACTATTTCTAAAATCCTAAAGGTTTGTATATAAAGTTTGAGTTTGATTTGTATTTGGACGCAAAACTAGGACCTTGGGTTGCAACAGAGATACCAGACCAGATCGGTGCCTATCCAGGGCTCGGAGTCAGTAGACATATATATGTGAATGTTTACCACAGACCTAAGACAGTAATTAGATTTCAAGGGGTCTCTAAAATGTCTGCCTTACAGACAATACCCAAGAGAGAGTATTTAGTTATTTCTTCTTACAAACATCCTTACTGCAATGCATTCTTCTCAACACTTAATCCAAAACATTCAATCTACTCCTTGAGCAGAAGTAAGAGACTACGTATTCAATATAGAAAACCTATATTCTAGAATCTATAACACCCCTTAGATGTTCAGAGTCAGAAGAAAAATACATTCAGTTTGGAGACAAATAACAAAACACATGCAATGAAGCATTACTCATTTAAATCAACATGAAATTGATGATTTCTATGGATAATACATACAAGATACAATTCATAAACTCAAGAGACACCTGAAACAGAGCCACCAAAAAGTTGTATTCCTACTGTAACACCAAAACTTGTCCAGTTTTCAACAACAACAAAAGAGTAACACAGTTTGCTTAAAACAACAAGAAAGTGTACTTCGCAAAAATTAATTACATGACAAGGTCAAAAAATTCTGCCAAACAATGTACCAGAGATGGCGCTCAAAATAATAAATGCAGTAGGGGACAAAATGGGAAGAAGCAAGAGAAGGGTGAGGAGTGGTTGAGCTCGAGCCCTGTGCCGCCGCTGGAAGACTCCCCGTCATAAACTAGGTACTTGACTGTTCGACCATCGACCCATGCCTATCTGTAATCCTGCTAATAATGTCTCAACCACCCGCGGGATGCAACAACAGATGCATCTAGAGATTTTCCTGCTAAAAAATGGTCGCAAATGCAAGGAATAAACCATCACCGAAAGTTCAAAACCCGACTGTCGATCAAAAACCCATCATCGAGATCAACCGTCCCAAAGCACCTATGAAGAGCTGCCAGCTAATGACATCGTGCCACATAGGCACCTTGACTTTCTATCGCTGACCTTTTCTTCCTTTATTTTGCCTTTATCGCTTTTGTATATGCAAAACCAAATGCATATACAAATGTCTGATATACAAGCCGGACCTCAAATTTTCATATAGTAGCCTAAAATTTTCATCGGGTCTGGAATGTATGTCTTTCATTGTATATCCACGATATACAATGCACACAAACATGCAAACCACGGAAATCAACCCTTTATCTGCCACAATGCATATCCATTTCACATCTGAGTTGCATGTATGCAATGTATATTTGATTGTATATCTAAATATACAATCCCAAATATACAAGTGATAGGCCCCTAGTTTCGCAGCTTGCTCTGCATTTGTCCTCTTGCACTTTTCTGCCTTTGTATATTACGGAATATACAAGGCCACTTGTACATTGCATTGTTCACTTTGTATGTCGCGGCGGACCCTGGTACTGTAGCACATGCATATTTGACTTCCTTGTATGTATTTCATTATATAAAACCCAATGTACATTTGACATACATTCATTCCTTTCTGCATACAAGCACGTGATTCCCTCTGGAATATTCCCACAATGTATCTTCCATCTTGAACCCGATATGCAATTGAAAATGCATACAAGTGTAGAATATTCCCGGGAGTCCTGCGAAAGATTCCACTAATGTATATGCAACCTGATATGCACTTGGAAATGCATATAACTCAAATTTTTCACCACTTCTGGAAGTCGATAGAGATTTTTTGACCTGCCAATGCACATCAACACTTGTACATACAAAAACTTAACATTTTCACAGGTGCAATATGAAGAAGCGGTAAAACACAGGGTTTGAAATAGAAAACCTGCAAACACTCAAGCTTAAAACCCTAGACATAAATGAGTACTAACAGAGGCTCCGATTGGGGACGTGCAGGCTCAAGATTGTAACGAGGACCAGAATAGTCTGGGGTAGACCAGGCAAAACCCAAAACTCAACACACGATCGACTATACAAAGTATGTACAAAATACTTACAACTAGTTTACAGTGTGCACAAAAGGTACTCGTTTATGAGAAGAAAACCTTAAGGAATTTACCGTGCACAGGTAATTCCAGTGGTTCACCATTGAGAGCCTGGAGAAAATAAGAATTAGCTCCATGAATAGTGCCAATTGGTATGGGCCGGTCCATAAGGGCTCAAATTTACCATGTTTACCCTTATCTTGACTCTTTGCATTCCACATAAGGACCAGATCACCTATCTGAAACTTCCTCTCTGTAGCCCTTCTATCAAATAGATATTTCACTTTCTGCTGCGTCTTGATGTTTGTTTTCTATGCCTCCCTTCTCATTTCATCTACTGCAACCAGCTGATTGATTCTTTCAGTCATTGGGTCTCCAATCTCTTCATCATTTTCTTGTATAAATTTATAAACTAGCAGGAGGTTGTTCACAGGCAATCTAGCTACTGCACCATTTACTAAGTCATAAGGTGACCTTCCAGTTGCTCTTTTCACTGTCACCATGTTAGCCCATAATGGCAACTTCAGCTTTAAATCCCAAGCCCTTTTGTTTTTACCTACCATTCTCTTTACAATTTTCATGAGGCTTTTGTTGCTTGACTCAGCTTGACCATTACCATGTGGGTGATATGGTGATGCATGTAACAAATTAATTCCATAATTACTGCAAAAATTAGTATATTCACTAGAATTGAAGCACATAGCATTATCTATGACTAATTTTAATGGTAGTCCAAACCTGATAATAATATTCTCTAGAATGAAGTCCATCACCACTTTGCTGGTAGCTCTTTTGGTCGGGATGGCCTCAATCCATTTGGTGAAATAATCAGTAGCAACAAGAATCCAACTGTGTCCTCCACTTGATTTCTCTGAGATTTCCCCTATGAAATCAACCCCCCACTGTTGAAATGGAGCTTCTACAGTTACAGTCTTAAGGGGCAATGCACCTCCATAGTTTAGCCTTCCTGAGAATCTTTGGCAAGGATCACATTTTCTTACCATCCTATGTGCATCTGAGAAGAGAGTTGGTCACCAGTAGCCTTCTCTAAGAGTTTTGTGGGCTATTGTATGGGCAGCATAGTGTCCACCACATACTCCATTGTGCATGTCACTGAGAATATCCTTAGCCCGATCCTCATTGACACATCTGAGTAATACACCATCAGGGTTTTTCCAATACAACTCTCCTTGAACAATGATGTATTTAATAGCCTGTAGCTTCAAGGTCCTTTTCTGATTATCATTAAGATGGGAAGGACAATTTAAGTTGTGCAAATAATATATTATGTCCTTATACCACTCAGACTCTGACACATTTATAACTTCATTCTGTAGTACATTTACTTGGCATGCCTCTAGATTTGACTGTTATCAATTTTGCAAAACCTTGTCCTCTTACCAATTTTGTGATCTGTATCTCTATGTTGAACTCCTGCAATTTGTTTATCCATCTGTATCTCCTTCCAGTTACCTCTTGTTGAGTAAATATATCTTTGACTACTGCATGAGGCACATATGCAATTATGTGAGAACCCACTAAATAGGGCCTGAAGCTCTTCACTGCTCTAACCAATGCATATGCTTGTTTCTGCATTATGTCATACTTTAATTCAGCAACCTGCAATGACCTACTAAAGAAAGCAATAGGCTATTCAAACCCTTCTTCATTTTTCTGCAATAAGCATGCAGCAATAGTATGAAAAGAAGCAAATAAAAATAATTGAAATGGCTTAGAAAAATTAAGAGATTTTAATACAGGAGCCATCTTTATTGCCTCTTTGATGTTTTGAAATGATCTAGTTGCTTCATCCTCCCATTTGACAGTTGCACCTTTCTTCAGTATTTTAGAGATATCTTTTGTGGTCTCTACAAAGTTAGGCACAAATCTCCTAACAAAATTAATTTGTCCAAAGAAGGACTGAACACCTTTCACTGTTTTAGGGATCTGAATTTTATCAATTGCAGCCACCCTCTTAGGATCAATCCTGACTCCATCCTTGGAAACAATGTGTCCAAGCAATTTTCCTTCCTCAACCCCAAAAGCACATTTCTTTGGGTTGAGTGAGATGCCATATTCTAATGCTCTAATAAAAATTTGCTCCAAATGCATACAGTGTTGTTCTTCTTTCTTTGAAAAGGCAGTTAAGTCATCTAGATACACAGCCAAGATTGAGTCAATCAATCCTGCAAAAGAAACATCCATTGCCCTTTGAAATGTAGCACCTGCATTTGTCAGTCCAAATGGCATCCTCACATATACATAGGTTCCCCACGGGGTGGTGAAAGCAGTCTTGAATTGTTCTGATTCTTTCACTTTCACTTGATTGTACCCTGAAAATCCATCCATCATGGACAAAAGTTCACAGCCAGTCACCTTCTGCAACATAGCTTCCATATTGGGCAGTGGATAATTGTCCTTCAAAGAAGACACATTTAAATTTCTAAAATCCACACAAAGTTTGATATCACCATTCTTTTTTCTGACTGGGACAAGGTTAGACACCCAAGTTGAATGTCTGATAGGCATGATTATTCCAGCCTCCCTAAGCTTCATAAGTTCTTTCTACATTTTAGGAGCTAAGGTTGGATTTATAGGTCTCTGCTTTTGTCTAAATGGTTTAGCTCTAGGCTTCAAAGGGATTTCATGCTGAAATAAATCCTCTCTATAAGTTTTCAGGTCTTCATAAGACCAAGCAAAGACATGCTTATATCTTCTTAGTAATGCAATCAACATAGTTCTGATATGTGGCTTGAGCTGTTTGCCAATGTATACCTTCTTGGGGGCATGAGATGTCCCCAAGTTTATCTCCTCCAAATCATTCTTATTTGTTGGAGATGCCCTTGTGACAAATTGGTCCCTATTGTCAAAAGCTCTCTCTAAAGCAACTAGCTCTCTAGGGATTTTATTTGTCTTGAGTTGAATCACCTCCTTCCCTAAGAGAGTTTCCTTTCCATCTACCACCTCTACAAAATTCTGAAAATCCACTTCTTGGTTCTCATATTCATCAATGCAATGTAGAAATCTCAGTAAATCCTTATCATCATCAAACACTTGCTAGATGCATACATTATCTGGCACTACAAGTCTAAGTTTGACTTCAACATTTGTAACATCTAATAGAGTGATATCATCTGGCCTTATAGCTACATTAGCTAGAAAATCTGCCCTGACATTTTTTGATCTCTCTATCCAGTTTATTGAAAATGCATCAAACAATTCAATTGTATCCCAAACAACATGCTTATATTGATTTAACCTCTTATTTTTTGATGCATACTTATCTCTAACTTGGGAAACAATAAGCTCTGAATCACCAAACACTTTGAGCATCTTAATTCCATGCTTCAAAGCTACATTCAATCCTAACAACAAAGCCTCATACTCTGCAATATTATTTGTACAGGCAAATTTCAACAAGAAAGAGAATTTGATAAGCTTACCAGCTGGAGACAGAAATATAATCCCAGCACCAGAGCCATCCTTTGAACAAGCTCCATCGAAATACATGGTCCATAGACCCTGTTGGTCAAACTCTTGAATGCACATGTCTCTCCCTTTACCCTCTTTATCATCTGAGACAACCCTGAAATTATCACAGTCAGTATCCACAAAGCATATATGCTCCTCTGATTCTTGATCCTCCACTGTCTCTGATGACCTTTCTTCTCTAATCAGTTTGACATCCCTACCATTCATTGGGATCATGGCATATGACAGATCTAATTGCATACTCCCACCAATCAATGCTGCCCATCTTCTTGACAACAACATGCCATACTGTGGCTTGATATCAACAATTGTTACATTCATTTTGTAGGACTTTTCAGGATATGCTACCAGTCTGAAATCTACATCTTTCATAATTCCAATGACAGGTACCTCCCTAGCATCCATTGCATAGCACTTCCCACATGCCCTATCTATTTTTAACCCAGCTTGCTGCATGATGGCCAAATGCATGATATTCGTTGATGCTCTTGAATCTAGCATACAATTCTTAATCACTTTTCCATTTATGACAAGGGAGACATAAAATGGTTCAACCTGTGAAGGGCATTTTATCATGGTCATCCCCAAGTATACCTCAGGAACTTCATCTTCATCAATATATAGGGCTTGTTTCTTACCCTGAGGTTCATCACTCAACTTGGTTTGACATGGTACTCCTGAGATCAAGGATACTGCCTTATTTCTGAACTCTTCCACTTTCATCAGTTCCATTAGTGGAACAGAGACTTTTATCTGAGATAAAACCTGAGCGATGTCAAATGGAGCATAATTTTGAATAACAGTTGTAACCTGCTCCACCATTTCACTTCTATCCTGGGATGATCCAGCGTTATTTTTTGTGGCTCCCTGACTATCATTCCTACTCTGAAATTTTTTATTTTGATCCTCAATCTGGGGAACTATATTTTCTGCCTTTTGAGAATCATAACCTATTTTTTGCTTAAAACCTTGCTTGTTATTGTTCCATTGTTTCTTATATGGTTCAGTCCCCTTATGATTTTGCATCGGTTGGCCCACAAAAGTGTTCTCTGGTTGAGGTGTACCACTTACCTGAGCTTTACCCCTTAGGTTGTAATTGCTTTTGACTTGAGCCACTGCTGCAGCTGTGAGGGCTCTTATTTCTTCATCAGACGGTCTCCTCAAGTTATTCAGAAAATTGTGTGAATCTTGAGTATAAGCGTAGCTATCTTCCTCATCTTTGTCATAGGGAAATTGCTACCAGACCTGAACTTCATTATTCACGCTTGCATCAACATCATGAGAAGAGTATTCTCTGTTTGTAGACAGCATATTGACATTATCATCTTCCATGTAATGCGGCTCATTACATTCATCACAGACAACAACATTATTGTATAAAGACTGAGCAATCATGCATTGTGACTGTGAGTGAGTCATTTGATATATGATACACCATGGGGTGTCATTAACAATATTTACAACCTTCTTCACAGGATCAGGAGTTTCCTTAACGTTTTGAGTCCTTTGATTTGAGTTGTTGTTTGGAAGAATAGGCTTACCATTATGCCAGTTAGTATGATATGGCATGTCATGTAATGATGGCCTTCTTTCTTGCCTTTGGTAAACTGGTCTATCAGGACCTATCCCCTTTTCACTTTTAGCCATTCTATAACCTAGGTCCTTGACAATGGTTGTCAACTTACCTATTTTATCCTCGGAAGTAGATGCACTACCCTGAACAGTTTGAGCTTTAGTATTTGGGTTTTGCAGGATTTTTACATCATCTCTTCTGTTTATCTTACCAGACGCTTTTCTGTTATTTTCAATATTTGTTCCTATTTTGAAAGCATCTCTGAGGCTGGCAGGACCCTTATCTCTCAATCCATAAGCTATTTTGGCATCAAAAGCATTTATTTACAACACTATGCACATAGGTTCATTAGGCCTCAAGTCCTGTGGCAATTTGTTCAATACCTTTATGAATCTAGCATTAAAATCAACAACCTGTTCATTTGATTCTTTGGTAATGCCAGTAAATTCATTAATGAAAAAACTAGGATCAGTTTTGTCACCATATTGTTCTTTGAATATTCTCCTAAATTCATCCCATGATGAAATGCTTCTGTCAGGTAGACCTTTGTACCACTCCTTGGCTTCATCAACTAAGGATTGCATAAATGATTTCATGAAAATATCGTCAAGCTCAACCTCAAAGTTGTCCATGATATTCTGAAAAGCTTTTAAATGGTCTTCACCTGACATAGTGTTGTTTCCTAAAAATTTAGGCACTTGCAGCCTCACATGTTTGTCAATAGGGTTTGGATAACCAGGAATGCCATCAAAAACCAGTTGTCTGAATTTGTCTAGCTGCATAGGTTGTCTACCAGGCTGAATAACATTGGCATTTCTATTTGTATTATGATTTCTTACATTATTTAATGGTATTCTAACATTATTTGCATTCTATCTTTGATCATTGTGCTGACCCTGGACTTCATTTCTTTGCTGATTTATCAGTACATTTGCATTTTCAAGGGTAGGAATTGAGTCATTATGGACAACTCTCAGAGCTTGCACTTTCTGTCTCATGTCATCTTTGATCTTCATCGCCTACAGATATTCTAATTCTGCCCTTAAGCTCTTAATTTCATCGGCTAGTTCCTCCTCTCTAGGCATAGAAGAGGACGGTTTTGGTATATTCTGATCATCATTATCATCATCCCTTAGGGATTTAGCTTCTTCAAATCTATCAGGGGAATCAACAAAAGGGCGTTCTTGAAATACCTCTGATCTCACTTTCAATCCACCACTCTACTGTTTCTTATATATGTTCTGGATCTCAGCCTCAATATTTGAAAAATAAGGTATTGCTTGCTCTGAGGATCCTGGATTGTCTTGAATAAAATCATTTTTCCTGAGGCTAGGAGAACCATCTTGACTGGCTTGAATAGTCCCTTTTTTCCTATACATCATTTTTATGGGTAACTCTTCAAACAAAGTATTACGTTGGGATCTTCTCCCTTGCATACAAATTTTTACTTTATGGGTTGGGAGATTGGTTCGGAGTCACCACCTATTACTAGGAATTGTTTTCTTTTAAAAATCAGGGTTCTTTCACTTCACTTCCCTAGCAGAGTCGCCAAAATCTATTGGTTATTTTCCCAGATTGGATGCTTATTCCCAGTAATCCCTACAAAATAGCCATTAATGATCAACAGGATTCCCGGGCCAGGGGCCAACAGTATAGGAGATAGACTCTATAAATATCTCCTCTTCTTCTTTAGGCTCTACAGAACCAAGGGGGTATTCCCTACTCAACATCTATAAAATACATTTATGAATTTGCTGGGATGTTGACACAAAGCAGATAAATCATCTCTTATGTAGACCAAAACTGTGAGATAAGTGCAAAGGGGCTAGCTTTGGGCTTATATTCAGTTGTAGACAGAGGATTTTGGTCCTAAAACTATTTCTAAAGTCCTAAAGGTTTGTATATGAAGTTTGAGTTTGATTTGTATTTGGATGCAAAACTAGGACCTTGGGTTGCAATAGAGATACCAGACCAGATTGGTGCCTATCCAGGGCTTGGAGTCCATAGACATATATATGTGAATGTTTACCACAGACCTAAGACAGTAATCAGATTTCTCTAAAATGTCTGCCTTACAGACAATACCCAAGAGAGAGTATTTAGTTATTTCTTCTTACAAACATCCTTACTGCAATGCATTCTTCTCAACACTTAATCCAAAACATTCAATCTACTCCTTAAGCAGAAGTAAGAGACTAAGTATTCAATATAGAAAACCTATATTCTAGAATCTATAACACCCCTTAGATGTTTAGAGTCAGAAGAAAAACACATTCAGTCTGGAGACAAATAACAAAACACATGCAATGAAGTATTACTCATTTAAATCAACATGAAATTGATGATTTCTATGGATAATACATACAACATACAATTCATAAACTCAAGAGACACCTGAAACAGAGTCACCAAAAAGTTGTATTCCTACTGCAGCACCAAAACTTGTCTAGTTTTCAACAACAACAAAAGAGTAACATAGTTTGCTTAAAACAACAAGAAAGTGTACTTCACAAAAATTAATTACATGACAAGATCAAAAAATTCCACTAGACAATGCACCAGAGATGGTGCTCAAAATAATAAATGTAGCAGGGGACAAAACGGGAAGAAGCAAGAGAAGGGTGAGGAGTGGTTGAGCTCAAGCCCTGTGCCGCCGCTGGAAGACTCCTCATCATAAACCAGGAACTTGACCGTTCAACCATCGACCCATGCCTGTCTGCAATCCTGCTAATAATGGCTCAACCACCAGCAGGATGCAACAATAGATGCATTTGGAGATTTTCCTGCTAAAAAATGGTCGCAAATGCAAGGAATAAACCATCGCTGAAAGTTCAAAACCTGACAGTCGATCAAAAACCCATCGCCGAGATCAACGGTCCCAAAACACCTATGAAGAGTTGCCAGCCAATGACATCATGCCACGTAGGCACCTTGACTTTCTATCACTGACCTTTTCTTCCTTTATTTTACCTTTATCACTTTTGTATATGCAAAACCAAATGCATATACAAACGTCTGATATACAAGCCAGACCTCAAATTTGTATATAGCAGCCTAAAATTTTCATCGGGTCCAGAATGTATGTCCTTCATTGTATATCCACGATATACAATGCACACAAACATGCAAACCACAAAAATTGACCCTTTATCTACCATAATGCACATCCATTTCACGTCTGGGTTGCATGTATGAAATGTATATTTGATTGTATATCTAAATATACAATCCCAAATATACAAGTGATAGGCCCCCAGTTTTGCAGCTTGCTCTGCATTTGTCCTCTTGCACTTTTCTGCCTTTGTATATTACAGAATATACAAGGCCACTTGTACATTGCACTGTTCACTTTGTATGTCACGGCGGACCCTGGTACTGTAGCACATGCATATTTGACTTCCTTGTATGTATTTCATTGTATAAAACCCAATGTACATTTGACATACATTCATTCCTTTCTGCATACACGCACGGGATTCCCTCTTGAATATTCCCACAATGTATCTTCCATCTTGAACCCGATATGCAATTGAAAATGCATATAAGTGCAGAATATTCCTGGGAGTCCTGTGAAAGATTGCACCAATGTATATGTGACCCGATATGTACTTGGAAATGCATATAACTCAAAATTTTCACCACTTCTGGAAGCCGATAGAGATTTTTTGACCCGCTAATGCACATCAGCACTTGTACATACAAAAACTTAACATTTTTCACAGGTACAACAGGAAGAAGCGGTAAAACACAGGGTTTGAAATAGAAAACCTGCAAACACTCAAGCTTAAAACCCTAGACATAAATGAGTACTAACATCGTCACTTTGGCATCATCAAGAATATCCTATTCCTCTTCTGATTCGAAGGAATATTCTCAAATCATCATTTCCCTAGAATCAAACCTTTTATACAACTCATATGCCTTTATGGCTACATCTATTTTTGTCTGATCAAATTGTTGTGCTTAGCTTTTGCATATTCCTGCATTTGCAGTTGATCGGTGAGGGTCACCCATTGACTTGTCCTATCCTCCAGCTTTCCTTTGTATTCCTTCATTTTCATGGATAGTCCCATTACTTGATCTATTGCCTTCTCTGTAAAATGTGAGATGAGATCCTTCATCATAGGATCAAACCTGGCCCTGAATGCTTCCTTGGAGACTTGCTCATCATATGTCTCTTTATCATCCATCAAAGTCCCTAGCAATTCCTCTAGGATATCCACTTCATCAGTCAGTAATTCTTGTGCCTTAGTAATAATATCCTTTGCTTCATTTTGACATCTCCTCAAGATATCTGCCTCAAACTTTAGATCTTTAATCCACGTGGATATCTTTAGTATGGTTTGTAATGTCAGGATATTATGCCTAAGCAACACTTGGTCATCTAGTTTCCTTATATTCTTTAGCTTTGGAAGGTCTTGATCATTTCGACCAAGCCTCTTAGAACACTCTTCCTTCAACATATTAGCTTTTGTTATGATAAATGCCAGAGTATCCTAGTGGGATAGTTATGTCCCAATTATTTCTTCACCTTCTTATATGAACTCAGTTGACCACTTATGTATAACACTTGCTTGATGCTTTTGAGCATCCAGACCACTTATTTAACCAATGCAAGAGCCACTGGTGCCTCTATTATTTGAGTACTTGGGGTGACCAACCCCTTAATGAATGATTGGAGCTGGGTAACGTGCCCTTTCAACTCTTTATTTTGATCCTAATCTTATGCATATGGGCAGCCACCACTTCAGTACTCCCTTTGAGTTCTTCTATCTCTTGCTCTACCGTTGCATGCCCCAAATCAATGGTTGTTAGCTAGAATTCACTAGCCGTAATCTCCCTCTTAGCCTTGTGAACTATGGGCACATCCAATTGTGTTGTTCTTTGCCTAGTGACGGCATCCCTCTTTATTGTGGACACTACCCTTGCTTTGCACTTGGGCTTTGCATCTTTAATAGAAAAAAAATGATTTGAAATAAAATGGTACAATATCAATAGAAGTAGGTCCTATTACCTTTGATGCTAGCCAGTCTGGGACATTTTGTTCAGACTCTTCATGTTTAGATTGCTCAATGTGAGCGTCTTTTATTACTGTGTCTTCATCTTTATCTTGACCTCCTTACATGTCGTTTCTTGCTGATGAACCTCCTCTTGATCAAAGGCCTTATCCTTAGGACCTTCCTCTTGGAGCATTTCATCTTATGTGGATTGTTGTTGTTGATCCTCATGATTTTCTTCTTGATGTATATTCATATCCTGTTATGGAATCTTTTGAGGGATTTTTGGATTCTTCCCTACTTCAACCATCTCCTCATCTTCTTTTTCCTTTTGAGCTTGTTGCTTAGATGACTCCATTTTATGCTTAGTAAGTTGTTCTGATTCCTTTTCTATGTGTTCTCTATCTTGTTGATCCTATATACCCACATGAATATCCTGGGCTGCTTCATCAATGACTATATCATGAACAATCTCTCCTTGTCCTTGTGTATCTTGAGTAGTATTTGTTGTGTGGTCTCATAACACACCCCATTTTTCTATATCAAAATAGGGACCCAACTTTTGCTTGGCTCTGCTTGTGTGTTTTCTCTTTCTGGTCGGTATGGTAAAATGTCATGTCTTGATCCATGGTCGGAATTCAACGTTTGAATCTACCCTAGAAAATGTCACCAACAAATAGAGAATGAAAATTTGAGCGACTTTGCCTTTTACATCACATTGAAATTCCTTGGAATGAGTGAGTTATGTTTGGTCAAAGTTTTGGCTTACTAGATAATTTGGTCAAAGGGATATGGACATTACGAATTTAATGTTCAGTTCATTTTAACAGCCATACCCATGTCTTTCATCATATCTAGTCTTTACATTAACCCTTGAGTGCTTAAACCTTGCATGCAGACCCGAAACAATTATTAAATCAAATTAAATCAATGATCATATCCGCGGGGGGATATAATGTCTTGTCGAATATCTATATCCATATGCCTTGAGGCTGTCAAATTTACCATAATGAACATGGAAACCATCAACTGGATGCATATTTTGACATGGATATTTCGCATCTGCCAGATATCCATATCCATGTCAAATATCCATATCCCTCTGACGCCTGTCAAATTTGTTCCCAATACTAACATTCTGAGGTATGGATATTAAGCATAGGATATTTCGTATGGATATTCAGTTTTCAATGTCCATATCCCAAATATCCATATGCTTCCCTTGTTTTAAATCCTAGTCCGAATCGTTGACTTTTCAAAGGGATATTCATGATCAGATATTTAGCATTCTCCAAATATCCATGTCTCTCAAATATCCACATCTGTATCTAGAGAAAGGACATTGTTCCACATGTCCCACCATTGACTTTTCAACGCGATACTTGTCCTGGGACATTTTGTAACAGATGTTTCGAATATCCTGATCTTTTGAAAGGCAAATTAGATCTCATCACCCACTCATTTGGTCAACGATGTTTGACCAAGACCTTTTACTGATGTCATAAGGACATTTCGATATGGACATTTTCAACCTGACAATTAGAACCTGAATATCCATATCTATATCTGTTTCTTGCATTTAATGCAACTCATAAAAGTTGTTGGCCTTTTAAATTCAAAGGCGTGCCCTTTAACAATTGTAATTTTCTCCCGCTTTCACGCTATAAAAACCTTCCTAACTGTGAGGAAAGCAATTAATTTTCCCTAGTCGATAGATTTTCCTAAGGTTAAAAGCCAAAATCATCCATTCTTGTTAAATACTAAGTCTTTTGAGCTAGAATTACAGAGAGAAAGGAGGTAAAAGTGAATTACAGGCGATTAAGGTAACTTTGCAGTAGCTGAGGAATGGTGTTACAAATAATAGAATGAAAAGCATAGTTGGAATGGTATCCACATCCCCATCTACACGTTAAAGGTCAAGCTCACGATCTCTAGGTATGAATATAACAAACCTTGCCAGTCATTTTTATAAGTTACTAGTCATTTTCACATGGACAGAAGGTAAAATTCTCGTGATCAAGGTAAAGCATTGGGTAAATTCTTGTTTACATATGGCTTAGGGTGAATTTCAACCTATATATAGGAATTTAAGCTAGTCCATGGTTTAATCTCTCAACCCTAGAACTCATTATGGACACCTGTATATTATAGGACGGAATGGCTCAAAAGAGGATAGATCTCCAAGATGCAGACTTCAAGCATGACTTGTTCCCTGTCCCTAGAGAAATATGCCTCAAGTTTGGTCACACCATTGATACACACTATGGAAACATAGATTTAGATGCCTTTAGGGCACAAATGTTATTTGGCGATGACAACCCTATACTACAGAACATATATGCCACAGGAATGTTTAATGTGATAGGTTTCCCATATATAGTAGATGCATTGGAGCTGGTCCTGGAATGTGCCAGTAAGTACAACCCGGCTAACAGAAGAGTAGAGAGCTAGGGGAGGGTATATGCCAACCTCTCTATGAGAGGAATTATAGACATTTAAATTGCCTACTGCTCCCACCATGTATCAAATTGATTTATCTACATTGAAGGCAAAATATACAAGTGGCTTAAGTGATTGCAAGAAAATCATCTTTGTGTCAAGGAGAGACCCTTCCAAAAAAACTAAGGCTGTGGCCAAGATGCCACAACACATGTATAAATATGATTTCTACCTAGAGGTACAATACATGATGGTCATGTTAAGCAGGATAGCAGGGAAACTAGATGTCAGATCATTTGAGCCATGAATGTTTGGATTAATCTGGCTAGTAAAGGATAATGTCATCTGTAACTGAGCCAAACTTATCAGTGACTCCTTGCATGAGGCCCTGGTAGCATGGCATAACAGGAAACATTTGTTTTAGATGACTTCATACATGGTATATGCATACGCTTTCAAGGCACGTCCTGTAGGGCTTATTACTTTTGGGAGATTAGGACCTCAACCCATAGATTAAATAGTGTGGGAACATTACCCACAATTAGAAAGGAAAATGTCCATTCAACACTACAAGGTTGTCAATGACTTCTTTATCATGCACCTGGTGAGGCTGATGGAAGATGATAGGGCAAAGAGAATCTCAAAGGAAGCCTAGGAGCTTATCTAGCCTCATGGGGGATGGTGGTTTATTCAATTCCCAAGCTACACTTATATCCGGATGGAAGGTTTTGATGGCAACCCATTCATGTTGCCAAGGTATCCCACTAACAGGGTAATGTTATGGGAAATAACATGATAGATCATCCCCTCATATGAGGCCTACAAGAAGAAGAACAACTCATTAGAGATAGATTGGTATGTCTACAGGACAATAGACAATGCAAAGAAATTTGAAGCAGAACTATATGCATTGTATCTTCAAATATTGCCCTTGGCCAGATATTTTGATCCTTACAATAGGATGGAGAGATATGTAAGTAAGAAGCTTCAACATGAGGCACATCTGGAGGATTTCTAAGTGGATTACATAGATGAACAAGAAGTCAGGAAGAGAGGGTACCAACAGTTGACTCTCAACCAGATCAGGACCTTGGGCTGCTTGCAGGTACCTCCCCAACTAAAGTCAGATGTTGGAAAGGACAACATAGATCCTGAGTATGAGGAAAGGCATATATACAATGAGCCTTTATCTCTCCTAGACTAGACTGTAGAGGAGGAGACATCTATTGAAATTATAATTGCAAAGTCATGACCATCACTAAAAAATAGGTTGACAAGAAGCTAGCCGCGTTGAAGGCCAAAGGGGTAGCTCTTACCTAGGATAAGAAAGGGAAGAGAAAAGAAAGGGAATATTTAAAGTATGATGACTTACTCATTCACAAGATGCAAGTCATGGAGGAAAAATTGGCGGAGCCTGGATCCTCTATAGAAGGGGAAGCACTCATGTCTGAGGGCATTACCATCACCACTCAACCATCACCCCCTAGAGAGGTACATGTACTAGCCATCCCCATCAGTGCCACCATCATAGAAGAAAGGAGGGTAGTAGATGTATTGGGGGCAGTAAATATCCCCAAGTCAAAGAGGGGTGGTGCCAATTTGATGAGGGGGTCAACATTAGGATATGCTGATGTCCATATGGAAGATGCAATGGGGCCAATGAGAATGGAGCAAATTTTTTCTCAAAGTTCACCTCATTTATCTGTAGCTCCACCTATTGCACTTCAAACACATCTAGCAACACATGCACAAAACTTTCTTGATCTTGCAATGGTGGTGACAATGGAGTTGTAACACAATGTCCCTCTGTCAAATTATACAAGTGAAGAAGGAAATGGCTGAGGAAGCCAAAGCAATGGGGTATATGGGTTCTCATGATCAACCCCTACCTCTGAGCCAAATCATTGAGTTATCGGATGACAAGGTCACATGGAGTGTCATCTGGACTTTGGTTGATTCACCTACTGCACCTCACCTGCATACACAACAAGAAATGTTACAAGGGGATTATATCTAGGACCAACAAGAACAAGATGTGCAGTAGATTAAAAATCTTGAGCTTGCAAAAGATCCTGAGATACAAGAAATCTTAGATATAGAGGGGGCAGAGTCACCCCAAATCCTTGTGCAACATTACCAATTGGATATCTTGGTCAATACAATAACTAGTCTTGAGGTTGTGGACTTGGTATATATTGTAGAGACAACTTAGGATGTGGAGATGACTGAGGCCACCCATGAAGTCCCTGAAGATAAAGAAAAGGATTCAATAGAAGGACACATGGAAGAGATGCTTGTGGAGCAGAAAACAACATTATCTGAGCAGCAGGCTCACATAGAGAAAGGGGATGAGGGGATGATAGAAGCTGAAAATGATACAACAATACCTCATCCAGACCCTAAAGATCAACAACAATAGGAGGGTCCAAAGGAGAAAGAATCCCAAGGAGTGTGTGAAACAGATGTAGAATGTCATGAAGAGCCTCCTGAGGATGAGCACCAAGAATAAGAAACAAATAAGGAGCCTCCCTAGGATGAAAGTGAAAGACAACATGATAAAGGGGAAGATGATTAGGCTCAACAACAACAGGTGCATCAAGAAGAGATACAAGTAGATAATTCCCATGATCTAAAGAATGCAAAACAATAGGAGGATCCGAAGGATATGCCACCTATTTAGAAGGATCAAGATAAAGGGGATGATACAGTAAGGAATGATGCTCACATTGAGCAACCAGGTCAGCAAGGACTAGATGCCATTGTACCAAACTGGCTAATATCTGAGGTAACAGAGCCTTCTATTGATACTATTCCTTTTGATTTTAAATCATTATTTTCTCTCGAGGATGCCAAGCCAAAGCATCGAGCCAGAGCGGTATTAGTCATTAAGAGAGAGCCTACTATTGGGAAGAGAACAACTTAATTGGCTATGCCCATAGTAGACAAGAATAAATGAGAAATATCTACAGATGAGTTTCAGATCACCACCATTGACTTAGGGTACACTACAATAGAGTAGGAAATAGAAGAACTGAAGGGGAGTATTGAAGCTGTAGCTACTCGGATGTAGAAAATCATGATGAAAAATAAGGAGTTAAAAGGGCAAAATGCCCAAATCCAAGCATTCATTAAGGGGTTGGTCACTCCAGGTACACAAATAATAGAGGTGCCAACTACATTAGTATTGGTAAGCCAAGATGAAATAAGTGGACTAGATGCCACAAAACACCAAGCAAATGTCATGTAGAAGTGGTTCACCACTTTCCTGACTGAAGGTGAGGAGGTTATTAGGATTGCCTTATCCAACTGGGATACATTGACCCATATCCAGAAGAAAATAGATCAACTGAAGATGAAGTGTGTGGCAAGGCTTAACCAAAATAATCAAGATCTCAATAAATTGGTTAATGCTAAGAAATTGAAAGACAAGGCGTTGCTTAGGCACCACATCTTGACTCCACAAATGCTGGATAAATTGTCAATTTGGATTAAAGAGATGAAATTTGAAGCGGATGTCCTCAAAATCTGTCAGATACAAGCATCAGACATAAGTACCAAAGCTCATGACTTGCTTACTAATGAAGTGGAGATCTTGGAGGAATTGTTGGGCAATCAGGTCAATGCGAAGGAGAACTATGATGAGCAAGTCTTTGTGGAGACATTTAAAGCTTGATTTGATCCTATGGTTAGGGATCTTGTTCACCATTTTTTAGAAGCAACAATTGATGAAGTGATGGAATTAGGTGTGAAGGTGAAAGGGTATAACCGTTTATTGGAGAGTCGGACAAATAAGTGGGTAGTCCTCACCAATTAGTTGCAAGTGCAAGAATATGTAAAACTCAAAGCACAACAATTTGATCAAACAAAGATGGATGCAGCTCTCAAGGCATATGATACTTTTGCTAAGTTAGACTCTAGAGGAGTGATAATTGGCGAGGACTCTTTGGGGGTAGAGGAATAATATATTTTTGAGGGCATTAAAGTGAAGATTATAGAATATTCCCTTTTGCCAACTGTACTCCACCAATGATTGCCAACTGGCAATCATGTGCCACATATCCTGATCGTTGATTATCTTGGATGAGATCCTGACTATTGAGGTCATTGTAACCAATCTAGTTCTTGCTCTATAGAAGGGCCACAATCTTTCTTTTGTAACAGAGACTAAATTCTTGAACTTTTGAGTACTAAGTTTGTAATTTTTGCAACCTTTTGTGATCTCTCTCAAGGTGTTTTCTCAAGATTGATGTAAATGTATTTATTCCTTGAATACTTTATGAAAATGGAGCTGTAGATTACTTCCTAATCATATATCCTACGTAATCTTCTGTTGATCTCTAATATGTGATTGCGAATTGCTGTGTTCTCTTGAAGTGCATTCAATTTATTGCATATTGTCATCAATTATCCTTTAAAGATTCGTACTGACCATGCGTAATTGTGGAGCATCCTGGTGAAGTATGGTTTTTTTTGCTTCTTTTCATGACAATATTGGAATATGTAAGTGGATCATTGACCGAAACTTAATAATTCTAGGATTTCATTTTATAATCATCATCTTTTGATTTCATTTCATAATTTATCATATATAACTGCAAATCATGACAAATCATAAGCAAATACTATAAGTACATGTTGAATTGGTACAAATAACAATATATCCAAAGCATATTTAGTGAGAATTGTAAAACATAGCAAGTATCATGCAAATAGTAATAAATATCAGTTAAATGCATGCTTGTAAGCACATTCTTTAAGCAAATTTAAGGTGCAAAAGTAAAGATTAGTTCAAATTAGAGACAGTTTCATAAGAACTAATCAAAGTTAGAAATATCCTAAGAATTAATCAACATTGGAGATAATTGTAGAGGAATTAATCAAAGTTAGGATCAAACTCATATCAATTTGCACATATCCTAACCAGATATTTTAATATTTAACATAATTGTCCAGGATATACGTAGATCAGGTACAATAGACTAGATATTTGTGAATATTGATTCAATTTGTGGAAAACATGAACAGCAGCACATAAGGCCCCAACATGGATAACAACAGGACACAACAACCCTGAGCAATGATCAAGTAGTCAAGACTTGACAGATGGAGACTTGGGATAATTCATCATATCTTTCAAGATGAGTGAAGGTTTGTTGTGAACTTTTATTCTTGTTGTTGTGACTAACAAACACATCAACAATATCTTTTACTTCTGTACTTGCTGTTGTAGGATAAGACAAGTCTACAACTTCAGGACTTGTAATTTTATTAATTAGGACATCCAACTGCTAAGGCTAGATGGGCCCTTGGGGTGATTCTACACCCTCTGTGTCTGATATATCTTGAACCTCCAAATCCTTTGCTAATTCAAGATTTTCTATCTCCTCCACATCCTTTCCTTGTTGTGAAGGCACTAAAGATGTGAGAAGTGATGTAATTGGATTACTGGTTACATCCCTTGTGACCTCATCATTTGTCAAGTCTATGATTTGACTTAGAGATAATGGATACTCCCCAGCCCTTGCTTGTTCTGTAGCTCTTGCCTCCTTAACCAATTCATTCTTCACCTTTATGATTTGAGGGGTTGGGACATTATGCTACAATTCTTTTACTATCGCCATTGTAGGGTCAGGCAAGTTCTTGACTTGCTCTGCCAAGTGTGTTTGAAGCATGGTGGGTGGGGTAGGTGCTAATGATGACATCACCTAGGACTGGTCTTGAGAAAAAATCTACTCCATTCTTGTAAGTCCCTCTTTACCCTTTATCTAGACATCCATAGACCTAGAGGTGGACCCTCTCATGATTGTTACATGTCCTCTTTTTTGAGTAGGGATGTTCATCCCTCCCAACAAATTTGTAATTTCTATCTCCTCTGTAGCCATGGTAATAATAAGAATAGATGGTAAAGGCATACCCCTAGGAGGTGAAGGTCGGGTGGCTATGGTTATGCCTTCAGATGTAAACTCTTCCTCCTCTCCTGATGTTGAGGGTCCTAGTTATGATAGCTTTTCTTGCATGACTTGCCTCTTATTAATGAGGAAGTCATCAAATCCTAGGTCATCCCTCTCCTTCAACTTTCTCTTCTTGTCTTGGGTGATAGCCACATCCCTATCTTTCAACTCGCCTACCTTCTTATTCACCCATCTCTTGGTAATGTCCATTACTTTTTTCCGTTATGACATCTATGGGTGTCTCATTAGGTTGGCTCCAATCAGGAAAGAATAATGGCTCTTTGTATAACTACTTCTCCTCATATTCTAGATCGAAAAGGTTCCCATCATCAGACTTGACTTGGGGCGGGACTTTGAGATGCCCTAATGTCCTGATTTGATTTAGAGTAAGTCTCTGATGTCCTCTTTTCCTTACATTTTCCTCTTCATCACAATCCACCCAATAGTACTCAAGGTGTACTACATGTTGCAACTTCTTGCTCACCCACTTCTCCATTCTATGATATGGATCATAGTACTTGGCTAGAAGAAATAGCTGTAGATGTAACATATACAATGTGGCTTCAGATGTCTTGGCTCCATCAATTGAGGCACATGCATACCAATTGATTTCCATGGGAAATCTGACATTTCCTCTCTTATTCTTCTTCATGTATGCTTCGTAGGATGGGATTATTTGTCTTGTCACCTCTAGTAACAATACACTATCAGTAGGATATCTTGGCAGCATAAATGGATTACCCTCAAAACCTTCCATCTTGATATATGTATAAGTAGGGAATTCAATGAACCATGCCCCATTCCTCTGTATCAGCACTTGTGCTTCATTTGAGAGCTTTTTGTCTTTGTCACCTTCCATGAGTTTGAATAAGTGCATTATCCAACAATCATTGATTGCTTTGTAGTGTTGGATGGACATCTTCCTCTCCAACTGTGGATAGTGCTCCCATGCTGTTTTCTCATTTGGCAGATGCCCCAGCCTTTTGACCATCTACAATCCATTGAGTGGTGACTTATATACATATGCATATACCACATAGGATGTCATATAAAATAACCTTCTATTCTTCCTCCGTTGTACCATTCCATCAGGGAGATTTTATCTTATCAACTTGGCCCATCCGACCACTAGGTTTTTGTCCTTCACCATTCTAATCAACCTAAACATCTAGGGTTCAAAACTTCTAGAATCTAGCTTTCCTGCCATTCTACTAAGAAGCACTATCATGTACTGTATCTTGGGGATGAAGTCATATTTGAATAAGTGCTGAGGCATTTTTGCCACAACCTTAGCTTTGTTTTCTGGCGCCCTCCATGTGGAGAATATGATTTTCCTACAATTTACGTGGTGCAGTAATAGTTAGGAGGGTGCACAGAGTGAATAGTCTAGACCGTGTAGAAAGATTAAACACAATGGAAGCCACTCAATTGTAGAATGTAAATATAGACTTAGACATTTAGTATATCATAGATTCAAATACAAACATGCCAACAACATGCATGCTTACAAAGTAGGGCTCACAAGCCTGATTCTCTAGTTACAATATATGCATAGGATATTGCTTTGAAGTACTTACAAAACAAAGTCCTAAGATTAAAACTTCATATCATGATTCACTACTTTCCTATGCATCTATTACATGAATATATATCATCTTTGGATCATAAGAATCCTCCATGTTGGCCAAGAAGATTACAACTCCAATGAAAGAGATGTAACGTGTGTACATGGATAGGTAGGCCCTAAACAACTTGTATTCCTCCACAGGTAAATGAAACAAGGTGTGGATCTCAGGGAAGGTCGGCCATGTCTCAAACTATCTTGAATGATGTGTCTTTTAGCTCCACAAGTCATGGAAGTGCTCCACAAGTCTTCTCCTTTAGTTATCTGTCTGAGACTGTTTGAATGCTCTGCTATGAGAATACAGTTGATCTTCTGATAGCGATATCTTTCCAGAAATTGATCCAAATGATCTAAATTTTGGATATGATATGCATGATGATGTCTAGATGCTAAGTCTAGGTCTGCAAGGTCTGAAATGCAACTATGGTAGAATGCAGACCAATCTACTAAAACTGCTACTGACTGAACTAACTGAATTAAACTAGGAAAATGAAAGAAAACAAAATGAATGCAAATATTTTTGGTTGATGCAAGATTGCTATGCAACCTAGGATGCTCCTACATTAGACACCCAGGGTTGTTGAAAAAGTGAGTCCCTCACTTTGCTGGGGCTAGAGGAAAATCAATACGGTCCACCTCAGCCTAAGAAATCCAAGATGAATCTTCTTCTGTTCTGCCTTTCCACTTTACCAAATATTCCTTGTATTTCTCATCTCTATTGCTGCATCCAATTCTTCTATCCAAGATGCCTTCAATTTGCTCTGGTGGTTGTTGTAGTAACCACTTCTTCAAATGATCTTCAATGATGTCACTAGTTTCTCCTTCATGATACTAATATAGGTCTACAATGTTTAAAATAGGTGATATACCCAATGTCTCTAGTAGCTCCACTTCATATGCATTTCCTAAATCAAACTTCCTAAGTATCCTACATGGTCCAAACTTCTTCATCTTTAACTTGTTATATGTCCCTATTGGAAATCTTTCTTTTCTCAGATATACCATAACTTCATCTCCAACTAAAAATTCTTTGTCTTCTCTTCTCATCTGCTTGCTCCTTATACTTACTATTCATCTCCTCCAAATGTTTCTTAACCTGATTATGCACTGTCTCCATGTGTCCTGCAAATTCTTCTTCTTCTACACTTCTCTTATCCTCCATACTTATATCTGTCAACTCTGCTACTCCTCTAGGGTTAGTTCCTGCCACAATCTCAAATGGTGTTCTTCCTGTGCTCCTATTCACTAAATTATTGAATGCAAACTCTACTTGTGATAGAATCAAATCCCAACTTCCTGCCTTATCTCCAACCAAACATCTTAACAAGTTTCCCAAACTCCTATTTACTACCTTTGTCTATCCATCAGTTTGTGGATGAAATGGTGAACTGAACTTCAAATTTGTCTTCATCTTCTTTCAAAGTGTCCTCCAAAAGTATCCAAGGAATCTTGTGTCTCTATCTGAAACTATACTCTTAGGTAATCCATGCAATCTCACAATCTCTTTGAAAAATAGGTCAGCCACATGAAGTGCATAAGTTGTCTTCTTACAAGGCATGAAATGTGTCTCTTTGAAAATCTATCCACCACTACAAATGTAGAATCATGTCCTCTCTGTGTCTTTGGAAATCCCAATATGAAATCCATGCTTATGTCTTCCCAAGGTCTCTCCGGTACTATCAAAGATTTGTACAACGTAGTATTTTGACTACTTCCTTTTGCAACTTGACATACTCTACATCTTTGCACAAACTTCCTTACATCCTTATATATCTAAGGCCGAAAGTAGTTTTCACTTACCAAAGCCACTATCTTATCAATTCCAAAATGTCTTGCCAATCCACCACTATGCTTCTCCTTGACCAAATTATCTCTCATTGAACTCCTAGGTATACATAACTAATTTCCTTTGAACAACATATCCTCTTGAATGAAATAATCCAACCACTTACTCCTATCTATCACATCAGGTTCCTTACATGCTTTCCAAGGTTATGCAAAGTCACGATCTTCTTCATACATGTTCTTTAATGCTTCAAATCCTAACACTTCAATTCTCATCTCTGTCAACAAGTTCCTTCTCCCACTCAATGCATCTACAACTTTGTTTGATTTTCCACTCCTATGCTTCAGTACAAATGTGTAACTCTGCATGAACTCTACCCTCTCATATGTCTCTGATTTAAATTTACTTGACCATTCAAATATTGCAAAGCTTGATGATCTGTATACAACACAAATTCCTTAGGCAACAAGTAATGTCTCCACTTCTTCAAGGCTTGGATTATGGCATAGAACTCTTGATCATAGACTAAATATTTTCTCCTTGCATTATTCATCTTCTCACTGAAATATGCTAGTCTACCTTCTTGACTAACACTACTCCTATTCCATTTCCACTTGTATCACATTCTATTTGAAATACCTTATTGAAATCTGGTAATGCCAACACATGTTGCTCTGTCACTTTCTGCTTCAACAATTCAAAACTTTATCTGCTCCTTATGTCCACTTAAATTCCTTTCTATCTCCTCTCATTGTCTATGCCATAGGGTTACATACTGAACTAAAATTTCTGATGAACTTCTGGTAGAAAGTAGCTAATCCATGAAATGATCTAACTTCTCCAATGCTCTCAGGTGTAGGCCACTCAACAATTGCTCTAACTTTCTCAAGGTCCATCTTCAATCCTTCTACATAAATTACAAATCCCAAGTATACCAATTCTTCCTTCATGAAACTACACTCTTGATGTTTATCAACAATTTTGCTTCCCTCAGTCTCTGCAATACTTGTCTTAGGTGCCACAAATGTTCTTCTTTTGTCTTACTAAAAATCACAATATCATCCAAATATACAATAACAAACCTACCCAAGAATTTCTTCAAAACTTCATTCATCAATCTCATGAAAGGACTCTGTGCATTAGTCAATCCAAAAGGCATCACTAACCACTCATACAATCTTTCATTTGTCTTGAAAGCAGTCTTCCATTCATCTCCTTTGATTCTAATATGATGGTATCCACTCTTCAAGTCTATTTTTGTGAAATACTTTACTCCACTCAAACAATCCATGATATCATTCATCCTAGGCAATGGGAATCTATACTTAACTGTGATCTTGTTGATTGATCTAGAGTCTATACACATTCTCCATTCTCCATCCTTCTTCAGTGCTAGCACTACAGGTATTGCACAAGGACTCAAACTTTCTCTTATCAAACCTTTCCTCAACAACTCTTGTATATATCTATTCAATTTTTCATTCTCTATTGGTGTCATTTTGTGTACTGCTTTGTTAGGTAAAATAGCTCTAGGTATAAGATCCATGTGATGACTGATACTCCTGATTGGTGGCAATCCTTCAAGTACATTATCTGATATGATGTCTTCATACTTTGCCAGGAACTTAGTTATCTCCTCCGGTTGTGATTCTTCAGTCTCTGTCTTTAGGGTTTTAGGCTTCTTAGGAATCAAAGCATAACACATATTCTCATGTTTCAAACCATCTAGAAGTTTCCTTCCATCTACCAAACAAATTCTAGCATTCCCACATATTTCACTTAGGTTCATCTTCCAAAGGAATCAAAGTAATTCTCTTTCCATTTGATGTTATAGTACAAGTATTATTTCTTCCATCATGTATAGCCTTCCTATCATATTGCCATGTTCTACCCAACAAGATATGACATACATCCATAGGAATAATATCATACAATACTTCATCATGATAAGATCCAATATGAAATTTCACCAAACATTGCTCACTCACCAGTACCTTATGATCATCCTGAATCCTTACTATCTGATAAGGCCTATCGTGTTTCAATCTTTCCAACTTCAGCTTAGTCACCATCTCTTCTGAAACCAAATTATCAGAACTATCACTATCAATTACAATCTTACAACATTTATCTCTTGATTTGTATCTGGTCTAGAACAAACTCTTCCTCTGCAGTGGTTCCTCACTTGTTTCTGCTTGAAATAATGCTCTCCTCATGACTAGTGATTCTCCTTTCTCAGGTTTACCAACTGAACTCGGTGATCCAACAAGTTATTCTTCTACATAAGTTGTTCTTCAACTGTTCTCTGTCTTCTTGCTTGTACTTCCTTGATGACATTCAAATGCTCTGTGTCTTTCACCTCCACACTTAATACAAGTTCCTCTGAATGTTGTCCTATCAAGTCCTCTTCTGTCTCTTTTGTATCCTTCACTCTAGTATGAATTAGGGTTTCTTCTGTGGTAGAAAGTTTTGTCATCTCTTCGGTATGCATTGTTATCTCTATCTTCCTTCTTGAATGTATTATCTTGTTTGTTTTTCTCTGTATATGATCTTTCTCCTTTGGAAAATGTTCTATGTCTCTGAAATTTACCTCTTCTACCTCTTTGTCTCTGTTCATGCTTCTTGTTCAACTTTTCTTCAATCTTCACGGCAAACTGATATGCTTCTTCCAATATTGTCATCCTCACCAAACTTAGTTCTTCTTAAATGTTCAATCTCAGTCCATTGATGTATCTTGCCACTTTCTCCTTGCTTGCTTCACTATGTCTTGTCCTTATGATCATCTTATGAAATTCGTTAGTGTACTCCTTCACAGATTTCTCCTTTTGTCTCAGGTTCTGCAATCTTTTCAATAGTTCCAACTCATAGTCAGTAGGTATAAACTGATTCTTCAACTTTGTCACCATTCTATCCCACTTTATAATCTTTTCTTTTCCTCTCCCATTTCATCCATCTGAACTTCTTTCCACCAAATAGCAGCACGTCCTTTCAATTTAGTCTTTGCAAATCTCACTTTCTTTGGATCTTCAATTTCTTCATATTCGAAGTATTCTTCTAGGTCACTTATCCAATCAATTAGCTCCTCTAGATTCAAATTGCTAGTATAGTTTGGTACATCCACTCCAGGTCTTTTCCCAATCTTTGAAATAGATCTCAACATCTTCACTTGATCTGATTCTTCTTCTTCTCCAAGGTTTTCTTTGTTTTGATCAACGGATTGAAATTCTTCATCATCATCACTTTCAACATTATGTCGAGGTGTAAGTCCTCTTCTTCTGTCCTCTTCAATAGCATCCAATTGAACTCGCATTGTCTTCATCATCTCCATCATCTCATCCATTCTTCTAGCTATAGTACCAACAACAGGTATTCTCCTACAACATGTCTTCCAAGGATCAAGTGTAACTGCCTCAAATTTGGTGGTTTGGCTACAAGGTGACAACTGCCTCACAATCGTGGATCGGTTGACAACACAAGTAGTTTGCCTCAGGTTCGGTGATCTATCCAAATTGCTAGTATAGTTTGGTACATCCACTCTAGGTCTTTTCCCAATCTTTGAAATAGATCTCAACATCTTCACTTGATCTGATTCTTCTTCTTCTCCAAGGTTTTCTTTGTTTTGATCAACGGATTGAAATTCTTCATCATCATCACTTTCAACATTATGTCGAGGTGTAAGTCCTCTTCTTCTGTCCTCTTCAATAGCATCCAATTGAACTCACATTGTCTTCATCATCTCCATCATCTCATCCATTCTTCTAGCTATAGTACCAACAACAGGTATTCTCCTCAACAACATCTCTTCCAAGGGTCAAGTGTAACTGCCTCAAATTTGGTGGTTTGGCTACAAGGTGACAACTGCCTCACAATCGTAGATCGGTTGACAACACAAGTAGTTTGCCTCAGGTTCGGTGATCTATCCAAAACAAGATCTTACAGAATGCTTTTGCCAACTTCACTTAATTCACTCCCAAAGATTCAAACTTCACTCTAATACCACTTGGTATCGTCACGATTAGGAGGGTCCACTGAGTGAATAGTCCAGACCTTGCAACAAGAGTAAACACAATGAAAGCCACTCAATTGTAGAATGCAAATATAGATTCAGATGTTCAGTATATCATAGATTCAAATACAAACATGTTGGCAACATGCGGGCTTCCAAAGTAGGGCTCACAGGCCTGATTCTCTAGTTACAATATATGCACAGGATATGGCTTTGAAGTGCTTACAAAACAAAGTACTAAGACTAAAGCTTCATATTATGATTCACTACTTTCCTATGCATATATTACATAACTATATATCATCTTTGAATCACAAGAATCCTCTGCGTCGGCCATGAAGATTACAACTCCAATGAAAGAGATGTAACGTGTGTACACAGATAGGTCAGCCCTAAACAACTTGTATTCCTCCACAGGTGAATGAAACAAGGTGCAAATCTTAGGGAAGGTTGGACATGTCCCAAACTATCTTAAATGATGTGTCTTTTAGCTCCACAAGTTATGGAAGTGCTTCACAAGTCTTCTCCTTTAGCTGTCTATCTGAGACTGTCTGAATGCTCTACTCAGAGAAAATAATTGATCTTCTGATAGCGTATCTTTCCAGAAACTGATCCAAATGATTTGAATTTTGGATATGATGTGCATGATGATGTCTAGATGTTAAGTCTAGCTTCACAAGGCCTAAAATGTAACTGCGGTAGAATGCAGACCAAACTACTGAAACTGCTACTAACTAAACTGGGAAATTGAATGAAAACAAAATGAATGCAAATATTTTTGGTTGATGCAAGATTGTTGTGCAACCTCGGATGCTCTTGCATCAGTACAGTATTATTGTTATATTCCGCAGTTGGGGTTTCTAGATTTACCTTGTACATATCCTTGTTAGTAGGCAATTTGAATGTCTCTGTAATGCCATTCATGGAGAATTCAGCATACAAACGGCCCTGACTCTTTACCCTTTTGGTCACCACATTTTAATTATTTGTGCATTCAATTATGATCTCCAGAGCTTCAGTTGCATACATGAAACCTGTAGCATGGAACATCCCTGTACGCACAATGTTCTTTAGAATTGGGTTATTCTCACCCAACAGGATCTGTGCCTTGAAGGCATCTAGATCAGTCTACCTGCAATGTGTCTCATCCATGTATCCATACTTATAGCATATAGGTCTTGGGATGGGGAACATGGGTGCCTTAAACTCAGCATCCCCACAATCCTTGTGGTTCTACATCTTATCCTGCAAGTTACAAACATCCATAATTAAAACTAGGGTTTAGGTGCTTAAGCACGTAGATTACCTTAAATATCAGTGTAAACCGAAATCCAACATACCCATATGTAAATCTAGATTTACCCTAAAGATTTACTTTTGTAACATAAGATTTACCCTTGGTAAATAAACTATAATGACAAAATGATGAGAGATGGTTTTTGTCTTATTCATACCCGGCGGTTAAGGTTTCAACCTTAATATGCAGATTTGGATATGAATACCATTCAACTGTGCAACACTTTCTCCATTATCTATAATCCTGTTCTCCTATTGCTATAAAAATCACTGTAATCACCTGTAGTTCATCTTTAATCACTTTTAGTTCTCTGCAAATTTAGCTCGAATACTTTGGTAATTAACAATAATGAATGAATTTGGCCTTTTATCCATAGAAATTAGTAGATTAGGGCATAGTCATTACCCACTCTACAGTTAGGTGAGTATTCATTGTTTAGGTGCGGGAGAAACTAACAGTTGTTAAAAGTGCACTTTTGAGTTCAAAAGGCCAACGACACTTATGTATGATATTAAATGCGGGAAGAGATATAGGTATGGACATTCAAAGCTTAAAATCTGATTCAGAATGTCCATATGAAAATGTCCATTTGACTTTGACAGGATGAGGATGAACATCCTGTCAGAACTTTGTCCAGGTGACATCAGAAAAGTCTTGGTCAAACATTCGTTGACCAGAAAAGTGAGCAATGAGATCTTATTTGCCATTAAAAGTCGAGATATATGAAATATCCCTTATAAAATGTCTTTGATTCTTCAGTCTCCTTCAATGCTTCAGGCTTCTTAGGAATTAAGGCATAACACATATTCTCATGTCTCAAACTATCCAAAATTTTTCATCCATTTACCAAACAGATTCTAGCATTCCCACATATTTCACTCTTAGCGTCATCCTCTAAAGGAATCAAATTAATTCTCTTTCCATTTTCTATTATAGTATATGTATTCTTTCTCCCATCATACTGCCAAGGTCTACCCAACAAGATATGACAAACATCCATAGGCATAATATCACACAAGACTTCATCATGATAAGATCCAATATGAAATTTCACCAAACATTGTTCACTTACTAGAACCTTATGATCATCTTGAATCCATGCTATCTAATAAGTCTTAGGGTGTTTCAATCTTTCCAACTTCAGCTTAGTCACCATCTCCTCCAAAACTAGGTTATCTGAACTACCACTATCAATCACAACTTTACAACACTTACCTCCTGATTTGCATCTAGTTCTGAACAGACTCTTCCTCTGCAGTAGTTCCTCATTTGTCTCTGTTTGAAATAGTGCTATCCTCATTACCAATGATTCTCCTTTCTCAGGTTTGCCAACTGAACTTGGTGATTCAACAAGTTCTTCTTCAACATAGGTTGCTCTTCCACTATTTTCTGTCTTCTTACTTGTACTACCCTGATTACACTCAAATGCTCTATGTCCTTCACCTCCACACTTGAAACAAGTACCTCTGAATGTTCTCTTATCAAATCCTCTAGCTTCTCTTTTGTATCCTTCATTTTGGTATGCACTAGGGTTTCCTCTTCGGTAAAATTTTCTGTCATCTCTTCGGTAAGCATTGCTATCTTTGTCATCCTTCTTCAACGTGCTGTCAAACTTGTTCTGCTCCACGAATAATCTATCATATCTAGAAAATGTTCTTCCTCTCTAAAATTTACCTCCTCTACCTCTCTGTCTCTGATCATGCCTCCTATTCAACTCCACTTCAACTTTCAGGGCAAACTGATATGCTTCTTCCAAAGATGTCAACCTTACCAAGCTTAGTTCTTTTTGAATGTTCAATCTCAGTCCATTGATATATCTAGCCACTTTCTCCTTGTTTTCTTCACTATGTCATGTTCTTATGATCATCTTATGAAATTCTTCAGTATACTCCTTCACAGATTTCTCCTTTTGTCTCATGTTTTGCAATCTCTTCAACAGTTCCAACTCATAGTCAACAGGTATAAATTGATTCTTCAACTTTGTCACCATCTGGTCCCACTTTGTAATCTTTTCCTTCCCTCTTCTGTTTCTTTCCAACTGGACTTCTTTTGACCATATAGCAGCATGTCCCTTCAACTTTGTCTTTTCAAATTTTACCTTCTTTGGATCTTCCATCTCTCCATACTCAAAGTATTCTTCCATGTCATTTATCCAATCAATCAATTCTTCAGGGTTCAAATTACCAGTATAGTTCGGCACATCAACTCTAGGTCTCTTTTTAATTTTTGAAATAGATCACAACATCTTTACTTAATCTGATTCTTTTTCTTCATTACCACCTAGGGTTTTGCCAATTTGTTCAACAGATTGAAATTCTTCTTCCTCATCACTTTCCTCATTAGGTCTCAGTGTCAATCCTGTTCACTTATCTTCTTCAACAACATCCAAACAAATTCGCAATGTTTTCATCATCTCCATCATCTCATCCATTCTACCATTCATTGTTCCAATGGTAACAACTCTCCTCGATGACATTCTTCCTAGGATCAAGTGCAAACTACCTTAGGTTCGGCGATCAGGCTACAAGGTGATAACTGCCTCTCAATTGGCGATCGGTTGCAACACAAGTAACCTGCCTCAATTCGGTGATCTGTCCACAACAAGTTCTTACGTAATTCCCTCACCAAATTTACTCAATTTGCTCCTAAAGATTCAAACTTTCACTCTAATACCACTAGGTATAGTCACGGTAGGAGGGTTCATAGAATGAACTGTCCAGACCATACAACAAGAGTAAACACAATGGAAACAACTCAAAGAAATGAAGCAAATGTAGATTTAGTCATTTAGTATATCATAGAATTCAAATACAATCTAGTCAGCAACATGCAGGCTTACAACTGGGCTCAAAGGCCTGATTACATACATGTGCAAGATAAAGCTTTGAAGCTCCTTTGCACAAAATCTAAACTAAGGATTATGAATCAATTGCTAATTGCTTTCCTAAGGATCTATTACATAAATATATATCATCTCCGGACCAATAGATTCCTCCGCGTCGACCAAGGAAGATCACAAATTCCAAAGAAGAGGTGTAATGTGTGGACACAGATAGGTCAGACCTAAATGCATAGAAATTTTCAATAAATGAATGGAATGAAGTGCAGATCTCCAAGGAAGGTCAGCCATGAACCAAAGATCATTGAATGATGTGTCATTAGGCTCCAAAGATCAAGAAATGCTTCCGCAAGTTTCTCCTTCAGCTGGTTGCCAGTGAATATCAGGATGATCTACTCTGAGAAACAGTCAACTTCTAATAGTGATATCTTTCCGGTAACTGATCCAAATGCTCTGAATTCTTGATATGATGTAAATGAATGAATGTATATGCTAAGTCCATATCCACAAGATGTGAAATGACAATACTGGACCACAAGATGAAAACTTTTTTTGACTGAACTACCTGAATTGAACTGGAAAATGAAAGAACTAAAATGCAAACACACTGAAATGCAAATGTTTTTGGTTGATGCAAGATTGCTCTTGAACCAGGGATGCTCCTGCATCAAATAATCTCCTTAACAAAACTATACCTTCCCTTAGTTCTGATGCTCTCCCTTCAAAAGTAGAAGCATTGGTGGATGAGAAAAGGTCCCTCACATTAAATCCTTTAGGGATAGATGTTGGGTATAATTGAGAGGAAAACAATGTTAATTCAATTTTCACCAATAGACTTATTCCACCCACTAAGGGGTTGCTAGATAAATCTAGAAATGTTCCTAAGATGATTGTGTGAGGGGCACCTAGTGCACCTTCTTGCTTAAAACCAGCGATTATAGTTCAAGGTGATCGAAAACCACCTCGACCCCCGTATTACATTCTAAATTATGCAAGACAAATCACTTAAAAGAAGTCAATGTGTTCAAAATGTGCTGCAACATCCCATGATTGCCCACACATACAACACCCATAATAACAAGCAAAGTAAGAAAGCACCTCATGTGCCTATCTCTCTTCCATGTTCCCAACCTATGCTCCCTCCACCACCTTGCCGTACTCATAAAAGTGGTCAAGAGTATGATCTTGTTGAGTAGCTTCACGCTACTTCAGCTAAGATATCTCTTTGGGATTTAATACAAACATCACCTACATACCATGGAATGCTCCAAGAAGATTTACAAAAGGTGATTGTACCACCTACTATTAATCCGAATGATGTAGCAGCTTTGTTAGATTGTATGCATGCGATAAAAATAGATATTCTATTTCAACAACATGAAATAACATCAACTAAAAATGAATATGATCCGCTTATAATCTTTGTGATAGTAGATAAAAAGTTGATAAAGTGAGTTATGATTGACAATGGATCGACTCTTAATGTTTTTGGCATGGACTTACTACACAAACTCAAGATTGACACATCTTTAATCAAACCGAATAGGCTTAGCATTCGTGGCTTTGATAATACTAGTAGACAATCCGTGGGTACCATAACTTTACCTGTAAAGGTTGGACTTGTCACTTTATCTACCCTATTTCATGTTATGCCCAGATTAATTTCATATAATATGATTCTTGGTAGACCATGGGTCCATGCCATGGGGGCATTTCTATCTACCCTTCATCGATCAATAAAGTTTATTTATCAAAACAAGATCTACACCATTGAAGTCGATCCTGAACCAGATAGTTGTTTACGTATTGAAACACAAAAACAAGTTAACAATCATACGAGTCTAAACATCTTACGAGTTGATTCATCAACACCTCTTGCTATAGATAGTGTTGTGCAAGAATCTAAGCCATCGAATGCACTTTTTGGTGATGATTGGGGTTCATTAGATTTTACTCCCTCCTTTATAGGGGAATACAAACTTAATAACTCTGATGCATCAAAAGTTGCATCGATCTCATCTAAACAATTTTTGGAAACACTTGAGAAGCCTAAACCATCCTTGGTAGAAAATAAAGACTACTCTTACTTATACTAGATATTATGACACCTACGAGGCCTCGCCATCCTCTAAAGAAATGGACTCCCTCTATGGTTGTGGATTTCACTTTTTCTACAAAAATTGTGACTATGCAGGTAATGGATGTGGTGTAAATTAACAAGGAATTAGAGTACCTTTATAAGTTGCTGGAATTAACTACACAACCAGTATTGTATACCACTCTTTAAAGCCCACCAAAGCCTCTCGTCATCCTAAACTTAATGTTAATGCAATATCAATGAGACTGAAACGACATGTGAGATATCCTGGGCTGATAGACAAGAATTATTTGCCAGGAAATATCCCATTGAATCAGATAAGTATTTCTCCCCCTTTAGCTACACTCATTTTAGTAGCTATTCTAGTTGCTTTCAAGGCTAGCCTCTTCCTAGATATATATGTTGTTAGAATCATGTTGTCTTCCCCTATGTTGTGTTATGTGTGTTGTTTAGGTCCCCTTAGATGACCCTTGATACTCTTGTAAGGTCAAGGATACTGGGAGACCGCCTCTGTTGTGACTATTCTTCTATTTGTTTCATTATTCTTCTATTGTTCCTCTCCTCTATTTTATTGTTGTGTATCGTGCACTAGGCGCAGAGCATTACAGTTGATGACCTGGGGGCATCCTCCTATGTGGTGTTCCTAAGGCACTTGTTCTCCTCTCTTATTTTTTAGTTTACCTTCTTCTAGTGATTCTACCTAGTTGGCGATGATGAAAACAAACAAATACCATGTGTCCCTTCAGCAAGCAAAGCAAAAATGGACTTAGTTCATACATGACGACAGGGTTGATATATATATATATTCAATGCTTGATTAGTAGAATCACTCCATGTGATGTTTTATCTTATGGAATTTCTTGTAACTAACATTTTACAATCCACTCAATCTTCTCTTGTACACTTTGATTGGTATCTGACCTTGTTGTTACACTTAGTTCTGAGGTATCTGTAGTATAGCCCAATGGTTATACTCAGTTCTAAACCCTAGTATATCCTTGGTCCTTGATGTGATTGTCTTCATGCATAGATTTAATGAATTGATTTAGTTATTATCTTAGAGTAAGATTTGTAACCTCTCTTGTTATCTTATCTTAGCATATCTTATCATTATGTTTGTGGGAACATTCAGCGATCGTGAGCACATGTCACCTTGGGGGCATGGACTTTGCGAAAGTTCTTGTTTCCTTGCGTGTTTTCTCTCTACCTTAACGTGCTTGATATCAGTACATGAGATCAACCACCTTAAGGTGGGGGCATATATAATGATATTTGTCTGATGATTTTTGTACTAACAAAGCGTGTTTGTAATCCCTCTCCATGAGGTAGGATGTTGTATCTCTGGTGTGAGTACACACCTTTATTTATATTTCAATCGAGAAGCCCTCTGCATGAGGTGGGTTAACGTATCTCTTAAGATAGTGTGTATCCTTCATTCAAATTACCTATGTGGAGGTGGGATGGTGTATCTCTTGAGCTAGTGCACATCCTTTTATTTCAAAAGTCCTTTGCAGAGGCAGGGTTGGATCTTGAGACTATCCTTCCTTAAGCATGTCTTTGGTGGTTGTTGTGGCATATTCCCAACCATCAGGTGTGTCTGCAATGTGTTTGAGATGGTGGGACTTAGCAATAAGATCTTTCCATCACCTTGTTTGTCATGTTTAAGACATATAGTACATCTATGACATACTATACGACACTCGTGTTTTTTGTGTGTCTTTCCCCTTGTGTGGTTAACACCCACTTGGGATTTGTATGGCATGTTTTCCCCTCTTGTGTGTGTGTGTCACGACGGGATCCACCTACAATCAAGGTTTGTTTGGTGTGTTCCCCCCCTTGTGCGGTCTCCACCCACACTCAGGATTTTATGTTGTAACTTTATTTCCATGCATTTGTATATGAAGATGTTTTGAATATGCTATGAAAATGTTATATATATGTATTCATCATGTTTTGTGTGTCTTCAATACTATCTTCTCCATGTTTGGTGTGCTTGTTATTGTATTCTCCATGTTTTGTGTGTCTATAATGTGTCTTCTATTGCTTACCTGAGATTGGGGGCTAGAAATAGTTCCTCAATCTTTGTGTATGCCTTAGCTTCAAGTGCCTGGCATTTTGATGTGTTTTTTACCATACTTTAATGCATGTATGGGTCATAAGATCATACATACATTAAAGTGTGGGCTAAATGTTATGTCATAAAATATCCCCCTAGGACTTTTACCTCCTATGTTTAGCTCTTAGGTCCCTTAGGATTAATCATGCACGTTTAAAATGAATCCCAGAGAAAAATCCCCTGAAACCATGTCAAATGGGACCTAGGGGTGGATCTTAGATCTTAACCAGACCTTAAAATAGGTCCCTAGACAAGGGCACCCATGCCCTTGTCCTACCCTATTTTGTCAGGGTCCCAATTTAAAATATCTGCAAAGTGACCGTTAAAAGGTTTCCCTTTGTTGGCCTATTCAATTTCAATTACGAATGTTTAGCGGGAATGCATATATAAGCATGTTTAGGACTTCATTTTACAACTAGATGGATGATGCAAACTTGTGATCTTATGCTAAGGGTATTCAAGGCTTTCATTGTGTTGCAGATCAGTATTGTGTTGTGTTTGTTCATGTTGTTGCAAATTTGTCTTTATCAGTCCATCTCCTCATGGCATGAAAGATGTTCATCTCCTCATGAGAGCTTCACCTCCTAGGTGATATCTACTTTGTGTTTCAATCATTTATCATGCCATTACTATTAAATTTGTCCTTCAAGGACACACTCTCTCTATCTAACAACAGTGTTGGAAGGCTTGAATGCCATTTCGGGGCTTGACTGAGGCAAGATCCTAAACACCACAACCCCCAACCCCTCTCTTGTGATTACAGGTGACAGGTATCAGATCTTGCAGAGAGGAGTTGTAGACGACTGTTGCAAATCATAAGGAATCAGGATCTAAAGAAAAAGATAGAAAATATTACAAAAAGGTCAAGGGTGCTCTCACCTTTGACCCTTAGTTTCACAGCACCGAAAATCTCTGAAGTGGTTGCAATCTGTAGCAGGTTTGGTCCCGAAGCCCTCTAAAAAAGTGCCACCTTGGGCTTGGGTGCCCGCCCCTTCGACCCTGAATTTTTTGCATTCCAAAACTCAAAATATGGTATATATCTAATCTATATTTAGTGTCTTTTTGTAGAAGGGTTTGTCATGTTTCGTCCATTTGCCTATGATTTTGTATAAATAGGGTTTTAGGCTTAATCGGGAAAAGAGTTAACAAATCAATCAAAAAATTCCAAATTTCCTTATCATTTCAAGTGACAGCCAACCTGATAGTTGAGTCCTCTTGCATAAGTTTTGATTCAACTTGATTAAATGTCCTTAAATGTATGTAATAAAAGGTGGACCTAACTAAACTATCCATTAGTCCCATTAACCCTCTTTTCATACATTACAATTAATAGCACTTGTATTATCATAGAAGATAGGAATAGGTTCATCATATACCACTCTGATATCTTTGAAGGTTTGCCTCATCCACAACACTTGTGTGCAACAAGATGCTATAGGAATGTATTATGCCTCTGTAGTAGATAAATATACTAAATCCTGCTTCTTACTTAACTATGACACCACTCTGCCTCCAAGAAAGAATGCACCATCACTTGTACTTTTCATGTCATCTACATAACCAGCCCAATCCGAATCTATATAAGCACTGAGAGTAAAGTCATTATCCTTTGGATACCACAAGCTATGATTTGGAGTGCTCTTTAAATATTTGAGTATCCTCTCACTATTGCAACATGTGACTCTCTACGATCTTCTTGAAATCTAGCCACAAGACAAACTGCATGCATAATATTTGGTCTAGTAGAAGTTAAATATAGCAATTCTTCAATAATTGACCTATACCTGCTCTGATCAGCCTTAGGAGTTTCATCATTCTTGCTGAGCTTGCAACTAGTTGTCATAGGGGTACATACTAGTTTAGAATCTTCTGTTCAAAACTTCTTTAACATCTCCTTGACATACTTAGATTGTGAAATGAAAATACTTTTATCTATCTAATTGATCTATAGTCCAAGGAAGAAGTTCATTTCCCCACACATTGACATTTCAAATTCTTTCTGCATTTCATCTGCAAAACTCTTACACATACCTTCATTTCCACCAAAAATTATATCTACATATACTTCTACAATCAGAATTTGATCTTCTCCTACTTTGATGTACAAACTGCTATCTACAGTACCTTTGTTGAATCCTTGCTATAATAAGTTCCTGTCTAACCTTGCATACCAAGCTCTAAGGGCTTGCTTCAATCCATATAGTGCCTTCTTCAACCTGCAAACCATATTTAGTTTATCTGATAACTGAAATCCATCTGGTTGTTCTATGTATACTTCTTCTTCCAACTCACCATTCAAGAAAGCAGACTTCATAGCCATTTGATATACTTTGAAATCCTTATGTGCTACAAAAGCCAAAAACATCCTAATGGCCTCCATTCTTGCCATCGGAGTATAAGTTTCCTCATAGTCTATATTCCTTCTACTTGTGAGTAACCTTTACACACAAGCCTTGCCTTGTTTCATACCACTTCTCCATTCTCATTCAATTTGTTCCGGAATACCCACTTAGTTCCAATCACATTTTTGTTTGCTGGTCTTGGTATAAGTTCCCATGTTTAATTCTTTTCAATTTGCATTAGTTCTTCTTCCATAGCCTTGATCCAATACTCATCCTTGTATGCTTCAATCACTGTTTTAGGTTCAACTTTAGAGAGTAAACATAGATTTACATGTTCTTCAATAGCTTTCCTTCTTGTCAGCACACCTTTGTTCCCGTCACCAATGATTTGATCTTCAGAATGATGCTTTTGCACATACTTGGGAGTTTTAGGAGTCTTTTCTGAAGCTTCTTCTTCTTCAATATGTACTTCATTTTTATCAACATTTTCTTCTTCTCTGCAAGAGGAATCATCTGATTCATATCGATTAACTTCTAAATTCTTTTGTAGATCTTCATCAACTTAACATTTGCACTCTCAAAAATCCTTCTTAACATCTTGTTGTAGCACTGGTAAGCTTTTCTTTTAGTAGAATACCCAAGGAAGATACCTTCATTAGACCTAGCATCAAACTTTCCTAGATTTTCTTCATCCCTTCTGATATAACATTTGCTTCCAAACACTCTGAAGTACTTGGCAATAGGAATCCTTCCATACCATAACTCATAAGGGGTCTTTGTACTATTTGCTCTTGCATGCACTCTATTTAGTATATAAACAATAGTATGGATTGCCTCTCTCCAGTAGACCTCTGGTAGATTTGCTTCTTTTATCATTGTCCTTGCAACTTCTTGAACAATCCTATTCTTTCTTTCAACTACTCCATTCTGCTGAGGAGTCCTAGGGGCAGATAAGTGCCTCTTTATTCCATGATTCTTACAAAACATGTTAATCTCATTGGAGGTGAACTCTCCACCTCTGTTAGACCTCAAACATTTAATTTTCATACCCATTTAATTCTCAACCATGACTTTGAATGGTTTGAACTTATCTAGGGCTTCAAATTTTTCTTTGAGAAAAGTAGCCCATGTCATCCGAGAATAATCATCAATCAGTAGCATGAAATAATTGTCACTTTCAAAAATCCTTACCTTGGTAGGACCACAGAGATATGTATGCACCAATTCTAACATTTTGGTAGAAGATTGATCCTTGAATTTGAAACTACTTCTTTCTTGCTTTACAATTTGACATTCCTTACAAATAATATTGATAGGCTTTGTAATCTTTGGCAGATCTCTCACAGCTTGAACTGAACTTATCCTTACCAGGCTATCAAAATTGATGTGACACAATCCTCTATACCATAGCCAACTTTCACTGATCTGAGTCATGAAGCAATAACCATCACCACCTTTGAGATGAAAAACATTTCTATTTGTCCTCTTTCCAGCAGCTATTACAGTTCTAGAATCTTTTCTGATCTCACAACCACCATCCTGAAACACAAGATTGTATCCTTTGCTACACATTTTTCCAACACTCAAGAGGTTATGTTTTAAACCCTTAACATAAAGAACATCATCAGTATTATGCTTGCCATCAAAACTAATTGAGCCTCTTCCACCTATCTTAGCAGCTATATCATCACCAAATCTAACTAGTCCTCCATCATATTTTTCAAGTTTAACAAACTTACTTTTATCACCGGTCATATGATTTGGGCATCCACTATCAATAACCCAATAGTTCTTTTCATATTTGGTATGAATAGAAGATATTAAAGTACCTTCAGTATTAAGACATACCTCTGGAGCCTTTTGTTGTTATATGGAGCCTAATTAGACTCAGAGGTTAGATTTACCCTACTTTTATCAGTGCAGTTTCCCCCCAAATTATTTAACGGGGTCAAGGGGTAGCGCCCCCAAGATGGGGTCAAGGGGAAAGCCCCTTGCAGGGTCTAGGGGCAGTGCCCTTGGTGCGCTCCCTATCAAAATACACGGTGGGGTCGAGGGGTAGCGCCCCTAAAACCTCCAACGATTTTTTATTATTTTATTAAGGCGTCGGGAGTTATTTTTCTATTCCAGCCGACATAAAAAACCCTATTTTTGTAACCGACATAAGGTTTGATAAAAGTGGCTAAGGGTTAGGGTTTCCATTGATGTATTGTAGAATCTTGCAGCGGTATTGAGTTGCAAGGATTGCTGGTTGTAATCGGTTTGATTTATTGGATTATTAATAATATTGGACTCTCTGTTGGTGGATGTAGCCTGAGTTTGGGTGAACCACATTAAAATGTGTCTCTCACTGTTATTATTTCTATGTATTTTCATTCCTCTATTTAATCTTTATTTGCATTTAATTGATATCTTCTGCCGGCTAACCCTAACACCTTTTCCTTCACACATTTCTCAGGGTTAGTAGAAACGGTATCATCTTTTAAAGCTATGAACAAACATTCATTATCCTCATCATTTTCATAATTAGATTCATCATCAGATATACTTACATCTTCTCTAACATAGTAGCTCTTTTTAGGCACTCTACTCTTGTTTTCCCTGTTCTTACTTCTCAAAATTCTTTTCGGACATCTTGAAGAATAATGACCAATCTTGCCACATCTAAAACACTTGAAAGGCAACTTACAACTATACTTAACAGTACCCAACTTCATTTTTCTCACAAAGTTAGCTTCCACATCATTAGAATCCTCCTAATATGATTTCACAACCTTCTCAGATTTTCCAGCCTTGAAGGCAGTCTTAGTCTTTGCACTACTTGTACCAAATTCTCTCATTTCAAATTCAGTTAAGGTACCAATCAACTAAACTTTGGTAAACTGATTCAAATTTTGTAATTCTTCAATAGTAGAAACTTTATGACTGTAAACTTTAGGAAGAGTTATGAGTACCTTCAATACCACTTCTTTTTCATCCTTTGATGCCATTGACAACTTCATCCACCTTTTGTAAGTATCTTGTAATGTTTTCATCTTCAGACATTCGCATGGTCTCAAACATGAGCTTTAAATTCTACATTTTAGTTTGCTTGACCTTATCATCTCCTTCATAAATACTTTTTAACTTTTTCTAGATTTCATTAGCAGTTTTCATATTTATAAATTTCACCAACTTAGAATTAGTAAGATCACTTAAAACAACATACTTCGCTTTACCATTGGTTTCATAGGCCTTGATCTCATTTGCAGTACTTGGACCATTTTCTGGTATAGTGTATTCAGTCTCAACAGCCTTCCAGATCTCATATCCAAGAGAAACTAAATAAGCTTCCATCCTTTTTTTCTAGAATGCATAATCTATTCCATCAAACAAAGGAACATCCTTCTTGTGTACCATCCCTGATCTACCTCAAGCGGTTAAGACTTCTTCCAAGGAACCTTGCTCTGATACCGATTGTTGAATGCACAAGACAACTGAGAGGGGGGTGAGTTAGTTGTAACATAATTAAAAAACCCTCAAACACATTTAGATCCAGATCAATTCAATTAGCCCTTAAAATGTTATGATGATTAAGCATGAAAGCAAATAACATAAACCAAATCAAATCAACATCAAACACAAGAGAAGACCAGATTTATGTGGAAAATCTAAGAAAGGAAAAACCACGGTGAGGATTAGCTCATAGTATAAAGTAATAACAAGACCAAAAAATAATAGGCTCATTCCCAGAAGGCTCACTACCCAAAAGAAAGGCTCACTACTAGAATAGAGAAGAAGATAGAGAAGATTGTTACAAGGAGAAAACTATCTTAATGCAACAAGGAATTCCACCGCAACACCATCAACACCTTTGCAGTCACACTAAAGAATTTTAGACACCTTTTGCTCACTGCATCCAGTAATCTAACACATGAAAGCTTGTATTGTACCACACATTCTACCACTCTATTATTCACATCACATACATCGTGCACACACTTGATCACGATCCATTAACACTTATTTATATTGTCTTCAACCTTGAGAACATTCTCCAAGGTTGGTAAATCATCTTAACCTAGAAAATTTAAATTAGATCTGGACCTAAACATTTCTATGGTGGAAAGGAATGAATGTAGACCACACCACACCTTAGCTCGAACCTAAATCCACTCTTACACATTACTCCATGCTTCCACAATCACCAAAGCACAACTGCAAGTAGTGTAAACAACCAATTCGACCAAACTTGTGTTAACACTATGAAATTTAAGTACATGCTTCCTCAATGATCAAAAGATAAATCATGGACCATGTGCCAAGCTTGAACATGATCTAGAGGCATCCACAAGCACCTAAAACTAACAAATCCTTTCACAACAACTTTCACCTGACAAAAGTTCACACCGGAGCACTCAAACAACTCTGTCATACACTGCAACTCAAGAAATCAACTTGCGGAGCACCAAACCACAAAAAACTTGAACTAAAAAAATATATAAGCATTATAAGAACAAATCTAGAATAGTAAAGCTAGAAAAAAATCTACGAAGAAATATGGAGCAAAACAGTTTATCCCAGATACCTCTATAAAGCTCAGAAACACAGTCCACACATTGGTGAACACAACTTTCTCTGCACAACGAACCAGGACACCGAATTTAGAATATAACATCTCTGAACAACATATCCAGACTGCAAAGACAAATCTTCAACATAGGAAAAATACGGAGCAAAACCAGAACACTACTTTGTAAACCAAAATGCCACTTCAACACAGTGTTTCCTTTATTAATCAAATTTTCTCAAAATCAATTTGAAACCAGCCAACAGAAACATATTCTTAACATCTTCATCAACTCTTCAAAGCAACCAAATCAGCTTCAGCAAAGAAACTCAACCAAACAACTCATACTATTGCAACAAACTATCTCTGCTCAACTAGTTGACAGTAATGACAATACCAAGCTAACATGTTGACATCTATGACAACACTAACTACACATACTTGCAACATTATATACATATGTTGATAACTGAGAGGGGGGGGGTGAATCAGTTATCCTAATTATTTCCCTTATTAAACTTTCCTTTTAATTGAAGCAGCATAAAATCAAACACAAAACATAAACCATGAAATAAGAAACACATGACACAGTATTTTTGACGTGGAAACCCTGTTAAGGGAGAAAACCACGGGGTGATTAACCCAAGAATTATTCTCTGTTAGAAGAATAGGAAATTACAAAAATGGCACTTGCCAATTAGGGCTCACTGCCCGAGCACACTGCTCACAAGAGGCTCACTGCCTACAAGAAGACATACTGTCTTACAAAGTGATTAGAATCACAGTCTTGAACTGATTGGAAGCATCTGCATATGCTGGAGTTCAGTTCCGGTTAGGTTCAGTATACTGATCTGCTGCACTTCATCTTTCCTCTGTTCTTTAGTCTGCTGTCCTTTCACATACCGGATCTTTCTTGTTACTTCTGCTCTACTCTGGACTTGTTCGCATATCCTCACATACATTCCCACCTTTTACCACTAAATCCATCCTCTATATATATCCGCACAAGTACTTTCATCATCTTTTTAGTCGGCATCCGGAACAGTCTAGTTTCTTACAAACTTAGTTCTGTCGGCTGAATCCTTGCTCACCAAGCAATGCGGATCAAGCATATACTTGTAGATATCATCAATTATGTCGGCCAAACATGATTCATGCCACCGCAACCTTTATCATCATCTGTAATACATCCGGAAAGTAGTTTGATACTCGATCAGTCAGTTCTTCCTCTGTTTTCACTGTCTCTCAGGAATCCGGTACTCAACTATTCATATCTTTTTCCTTGTCCATCTCCGGAGGCTAAATCCTTGGAATATACTACTCAAGATAGTCCTCTTGACTTCCCCAGATCCGCACTGCACCAAGACACTTCCTCTGAGAGATCCGGACCAATCTGTCGGACCTTGCCACATGCTCTGTTCTTGTTCACCGGACCACCACAATCTTCAATCTGACTTCCGGTAGAGACATATCATGACTTGCGGATATGTGGGATGACCTTTGTTGCCATCAATGACAACAACCATGAATCCATATAGTGTCTCTTGCCAACAATCTCCCCCTTTGGCATTGATGGCAACACTTAGTGAAAAATGACTAAGTGTTTACACTATGCTCCCCCTTTGCTGATGCTCTGTCTTTATATACAATTTCCGGAACTCCCCCTGAGTTGGATTCCTCATTTTTCACTGCTCCTCACTCCCCCTTTGACATCAATGGCAAAGGGTAGGGTCCGCACACCAAAATTTTCAAAAATTCTCTATATATAGCCGCATATTTACATACTCACATATACTGCAGAATGTCTGCAAAGGATGTCTGCAGTTGAACCATTTCAGTAGCCCAACTTAGCTTCATTCTGTCCAAGATTGAAATGTGACCACTCAACAAAAATGCAAAAGCTTCTGCCCGCCTGAGATCTGTCGGATCTTTTGTATGGGCGGTGGTCTGGGCATCACTGATGGCCTCATGCATAGTTTCCAACTTAGGGACTATAATCCTTCTAAGTTCTTCCATCCGGTTGGTAATGTTCTTCCTCTCCTTCTCAAGATTCTTTATTTCATTCAAGACTGCAATAGTCTGACATTCTTGATTTATTATAGAGGAAGAGAGAGGATCAAAACTTTGAGATAAGCTTTGAAGCTTGTCCTGTTCCTCTTTTATTTTCTTGTCAATTGCTGCTGTTGCCTTTGACCAAGATATACAAAATTTGTAGATGTCACCGCCATCCTTAAGAGCATTTTCTAAGCTCTTTATTCCAATGCTTACAATCTTCCTATCCTTAGAGATTAAATCTAATATTTCAGAAAATCTCTTATCCAAAAATTCCTTCCGGACCTTGTCTTCAGCTGATTTTTCTAGAGAATTAAAATGTGTATCAATACTGCTGACTAAGGTTTTTAGATTACCGGAAGTGGAGGCTGTCGGATCTATTTGGATTGATGGCATGATCTTTACAAGTACTCCGGAAGCAGCCTCTATCAACTCACAGTCCTCCATATGAGACTTTAGGAGCTTTTCATTTGCCTTGGCATTTGCAAATGAAGCTATCTTCATTGTTTGTACCGGAGAGAGAGAGTCAAAATCAAATGGACCTTTTAGAAGCTCCGGTTCATCAATCTCTAGAGTTTCTTTGCTCAAAAATTGTTGAACAGTTTGTGCAGTGTCTCTTGCCGGAGACAGATGTTTCTTTTCTTCTGCAGTCTTAGAACTGTCAACCTCTTTGTCTGTCACCACTGCTTCCTTCTCCTGCAATTGCTCTTCTTCTTTGGATCCGGAGACTGTAGGGGAAACCGGAGGAGAGATGCTTGCTTGTTCATGGGTCACTTCTTCTGGAGCAGAGGGTCCCAAGTCCTCACTTGTCTGTTCAGGGCTCACTTCTTCCGGAACAGAAGATTCCAAGTCAGCAGCTGTTTCTGCACCTAAGTCCTCTACAACAGGAAGATTGAACCTTTTGAAGGCCTTCCGGAGGATCTCTTCTGTCTCTTGTGCCACTTTGTCAGTCTCACCAAGCATGAGCTGATTCATCCTGGCTTTACTTCTGAACTCATCTCTGCAGTCCTTGAAGATCATGTTCATTGTCTTGGGATCAATTTGAGGATATAGCTGAATAGCTATCTGCTCCCGGATCTCAAGATCTTTGGCATGCGCATTATTCTTTCTTACTTCCATTTCCTTCTCTAGGCTTTTAGGAATGAGAGATATGATCTCAATGAAAGCCTTATTGTATGTGTTCAGATATTTAACTGTGGCTTCCTGCAGAGTCTTTTGGTCTGCCTCACTGAAGTCATCATAGGATTCAGTCATTGGTTGAAGGTTTCCATCCACCGTGACCGACTTGATTATGCTCTCTAGTGACAGAGTGGGCTTTTCAACAGTTACCTCTGCCATTTCCTCCTTGTCTTGGCCTGTGGAGGGCTTACCGGATCCTTTCTTTTTCTGTTTCTTTACTTCTCTTACTCCTTCATCTGATTCTGTCTCCTCTTCATCCTTTTGGCTTTCATAAGCCCTTGATGCTTTTGTCTTGGATCTTTTACCGGATGCCTGGACTTCCGGTTTTGAGCTTTTGGTTGTGGAGGGTGCAGATCTCTTTGATGATCTGGTCCGGGTGGGGGTTTCAACCGGAGCACTTTCTTTGCTTTTCTCTTCTTCCTCAGCCTTTCTCCTCTTTTCCCGGCTGGCATCAAGTGCCTCTTTTGAGATGCCTAGGCCTTGAGCAATGTGCTCTACTTCTTTTCTCACTTTTCTTTTAATCTCAGGTTCCCTGAGTTCTACATGTAATTTCACGCTCAGCTCCTCAAAGGTTCCAAACCTTTCTGCCTTAGGATCTTTGGGCTGACTTAGCATGTGTTGAACATGCAGCTCTACTATCTGTTCATCAACTTCATACCCCATGGGCATGATCCAGACAGTCCTTGGCTCCACTGCCTCCATTAGGCACTGATCAGTGTCAACCATAAAACATACTGAGTCCTTGTATTTCTCAATGAGAGACTGGGGAATTCTCTCTCTTGCTTGCATCATGCTCTGAAAGTTTTTGAAGTATCCCCATAGAGCTGTATTTCTCGCTTTTGCATCCCCAAGTCCATGCAAATAGTCTCTTATCTGGACTGCAACAGGTTTGTCATTCTGCCATACCCATCCACTTGTTCCGGGTAGCTCATTCATGAAGTAAAAGAAGAGACATACAATGAGAGTACCATACTTAAAGGAGTTCTTCTTGTCTTTCTTGATTTTCTGTACATTTTCCATCAATTGGCTTAGTAGTAGTTCACAAAGATCATAATCTGCATTCTTTCTTAGCATTTCATATGCTGTGTATATTGCAGTTCCGGATACAGAATTCTCCCTGCTGGAGTGATAGATCTTGTATCCTATGATCATTGATGCATATTTGATATCCGGATCCGAAATATCTTCAATGGTCATTGCTCTCTTATCATATTTTGATCCGGTGGCTTCAGTTACAACGTTGTTCTTGACAGATTTGAGGATAGGTACCCCCCCGGAAGAGTATAGACCAGTTACTGCTCTAATTGCTTCTTTTGTGATCTTGCAGGGTCTATCTAGCCAAAGGAAGTTGTCATGCATCCTGCTCAGTACATACCGGACCCATTCATCTTCTTCAAAGCTAGGGAAATGAATGAATTGCTCAAATTGTTTCTTCTGGATACCCTTATACTCTGGTTTGAGCTCAAAAGCATTGTCTATCAGTTGCTTGTGATAGAGGTCTCTTAATTTGAATTCCCCAAATTCCTCAATGTTTGCGTGTATGTAAACCCTAATATCTTCAGTATGTAAGACTCCGTGGGGAACACTAGAGAAGGCTCCTAGTGGATCTACCTCCAACGATTTGTAGGGATGTTTCTTGAATGAGGGGCGAGGTCTATCAGAGATCTTAACTATGTTTGGAGTAGCCATTCTTCAAAGATTTGCAGTGAGGCAATGAAAAACGAAGAATACCTTATGCGCCTTCGGTTTGCACGGAGTGGTTGGATTGATTTCTTTATGCAATAGCTTCGGCAGGAGATCCTTGGTGTGCTTGATGATCCTTGTTGCAGAGCTCCACTATTCGCTTCTTCTCAAGTGTAGAATGAGCAGATAACTTTTGAGAAATCCCTTATATTGCTCCGCAAACCCTAATATCTGTCTGCAATAAATGCTTCACCTGCATTATTCCGGTTTACCATGTCTGGACAGCTTGGAGTATCCCGGATTAGTCCTGATCACTGAATATCATCCGGATCTTTAAATCATGAATAAATCTAGGTAACATATTACAAGAACATCCCAAACACTTTGTCCAATCCGCAAGACAAGATCGTGCACTTCCGGATCTCTCCGGACCTTTTTGTAATCCTTTATCATACCGGAGCACCTCCCTGAACAGGTCTAACTTAATCGAACACAGCTTCTTCATAACTCCATGCGGACCTCTGAAAACTTGACTGAAGCATCTCAGGACTTATATCTATAAACCCTTTAATCCGCATCTTGTGCCACATCCGGCACAACTTGTTTGGCTGGGGGAACAGAATCTTCTTTGAGTCTCCCCCTGAGCCTGAGCTCACTTTTTAATTTCCGGAAGAAATATCAGCACCAGAATCTGGTGCGGATCCAACCTCTACATTCTCTGAGCTTTTCTTCACCCAAATCTTGCTCATCTGATTCCTAACTTCATCCGCATTCATCTTTTGTTTACCCTTGTCTTGATTCTGATTATACACCGGACCTCTTTTGTCCTGATTCTTGTTTCTGCAGACTTTAGCATTATGACCGGACCTATTGCAGATTTGACAAATAACATTTCTTTGCATATTTAACTGATATCCCCTTGATCTGCATTGATTAGCCATATGACCTACTCTTTTGCATGTAAAGCATCTACCTTTGAATGATTTGTTTACTTGCATAATTCTGCATTCATGGGATTTGTGTCCATACCTTTTGCAGTTGAAGCACTGTCCGGAGAAGGATGAATTAATCTGATTCATTCTCATTCTGCATTGATTAGCTTTGTGACCAAAATGGTTGCAGCTGTGGCAGTATCCATTGAAGGATGGATATTTTTGAGCATTTGGCTGTCTTACCGGAGGTCTTCTAGGCCTGCTCCTTGGATTTTCTGATCCAAGATTCTTCTGACCGGATCCGGAGCTTTCTCCTTTCTCATATCCCAAGCCATACTTGTCATCTGTCCTCTTTTGACTTCCAAGAAGAACTTCAAGTTGAGCAGAACTTATCTTGAATTTCTCTTTATATTCATTTGCTGTTTGAAGGTCTCTTTTGAGAGAGGCAATTTGATCCTCAAGTTTTCCTTCATTATCTTTGGAATCTTCAAGATCAGATTCAAGGTGTCTGATAATCCTGTCCATCTGGTGGCATTCTTCTGATTTTTCCTTAAGAGATTGTTTTAGATTGTCTTCAGCCTTTCTTTTTTCTTCAATCTCTTGAGTGAACTTTATAGTTCCTGATTCCATTTCATGTCTTAACATGATGACTTCTTTTGATAACTTTTCACATAACTTGGTTTGCTCAGTCAATTCTTCATTTGTATTGCTTTCTTCACTTTGTCTTGCCAACTGTTGGAGCAGCTCCTTTCTCTTTTTCATAGAGAGACTTAATTTGTCTTTTAATTCCCTCATGAATTCATCAGCCTGTTTGAGTCTTTCTCTTAATTCACTGACTTCAGAATTTGACTGTTCAAGATCCTCAAGGGCAGTCTTGAGTTGCTCCTTTAAACCATATGCATCCATTTGAAATCCCAGATCTTCCTCAAGCTGTTAGGCTCTATTAGGAGGAACTTGGCTCTGATACCAATTGTTGATAACTGAGAGGGGGGGGGTGAATCAGTTATCCTAATTATTTCCCTTATTAAACTTTCCTTTTAATTGAAGCAGCATAAAATCAAACACAAAACATAAACCATGAAATAAGAAACACATGACACAGTATTTTTGACGTGGAAACCCTGTTAAGGGAGAAAACCACGGGGTGATTAACCCAAGAATTATTCTCTGTTAGAAGAATAGGAAATTACAAAAATGGCACTTGCCAATTAGGGCTCACTGCCCGAGCACACTGCTCACAAGAGGCTCACTGCCTACAAGAAGACATACTGTCTTACAAAGTGATTAGAATCACAGTCTTGAACTGATTGGAAGCATCTGCATATGCTGGAGTTCAGTTCCGGTTAGGTTCAGTATACTGATCTGCTGCACTTCATCTTTCCTCTGTTCTTTAGTCTGCTGTCCTTTCACATACCGGATCTTTCTTGTTACTTCTGCTCTACTCTGGACTTGTTCGCATATCCTCACATACATTCCCACCTTTTACCACTAAATCCATCCTCTATATATATCCGCACAAGTACTTTCATCATCTTTTTAGTCGGCATCCGGAACAGTCTAGTTTCTTACAAACTTAGTTCTGTCGGCTGAATCCTTGCTCACCAAGCAATGCGGATCAAGCATATACTTGTAGATATCATCAATTATGTCGGCCAAACATGATTCATGCCACCGCAACCTTTATCATCATCTGTAATACATCCGGAAAGTAGTTTGATACTCGATCAGTCAGTTCTTCCTCTGTTTTCACTGTCTCTCAGGAATCCGGTACTCAACTATTCATATCTTTTTCCTTGTCCATCTCCGGAGGCTAAATCCTTGGAATATACTACTCAAGATAGTCCTCTTGACTTCCCCAGATCCGCACTGCACCAAGACACTTCCTCTGAGAGATCCGGACCAATCTGTCGGACCTTGCCACATGCTCTGTTCTTGTTCACCGGACCACCACAATCTTCAATCTGACTTCCGGTAGAGACATATCATGACTTGCGGATATGTGGGATGACCTTTGTTGCCATCAATGACAACAACCATGAATCCATATAGTGTCTCTTGCCAACAACATATATTACATAGACTACAAATTTCTCCCTTAATGCTTAGGCTTGGAAATAGTGTTTCAGGAATTATCCATTGACAGGCAATGGGACATCCTCTCCAATTAAGGTTTTCAACCTGTATGTACTATCCCCTAATATTTCAGCTATTTGGAAAGGACCTATCCATAATTTGTCAAACTTTCCATGGTCTCCTTTCTTTTCATGGGCTTTATCCCAAGACAACACAAGATCATATATCCTGAATGCTTTGACTTTAGCCCTTTTTTCAAACCAACGCTTGACAATGGCCTGATGTTTGGAGAAATGATCGATTGCTCGATCTCTCTTTTCTTCTAGGTGCATAAGTTGTAGTAGCCTAACTCCTAGTTTGTTATCTAGACCTAGACATTCCTGGGGAAACTGCAGGGTAGGGATTTTTAAGTTGATGGGAAGGATAAGATCTAGTCCATAGACCAATTGGTATGGGGAGTTACCTAGGGCTGACTTTACTCTAGTCCTTTCAACTAAGTCATATTTTAGGAGAGTATTCTACTCCCTCAGGTTCTTTTCTACTAGTTTTTTGATAATATCTAGTAAGTTCTTGTTAGTAGACTTAGCAAGTCCATTTCCTTGGGGGTAATAGTTAGATGAAAAATTTAACGTTATTCCATATTCAAATGCCCAATTGGAAAACTTTAAGGAATAAAATGCAGGTCCATTATCACATACTAGGGCGTAAGGAACACCAAACCTAGTAATGATGTTATCCTCGAGGAACTTGATCACGTCTTCAGATGTGCATTCTTTGTTGCTCATAGCCTTAGTCCACCTAGTGCAATAATCAGTAACAGTCAGGACATACCTGTGTCTAATAGATGATGGAGGATTGATAGCTCTTATGAAATCTATGCTCCATTGTGCAAATGGGCACATCTCCTTCATGGGTTGTAATGGTTGAGCTACACATCTTTCTTTGTTTGTAGTTACCTGACATGTATGACACTACCTAATATGGTTAGCTGTATCTTTGAAGATTGGAGGCCAGTAATATCCAGACCTAAGGATCTTATGTGTTGTGGCTAGATGGGATCCATGAGCCATCTCGAATTGATCATGTAGTTCCTACAAGACCTTGGTGGCTTCTTTTCTATGGAGGCATCTATGTGTAATGTTAGAAAATGTCCCCTTGGGGGCTTTTCCCTCATAAGGTTTGGCTTCCGGGTCTTTAGCATGCATTTAGGACATCTTAGTTCATATTTTGGCATCCCGATGGAATGAGACCTAGGTTCCATGACAAATTGGACCTAGGTGGACCCCTTGAGTTTTACCCTACCCAAAATAGGGGGGAGGACTTGGGCGCTCGCGCCCTAGTCCTACCCTATTTTGGGGCAGCCCTAATTTTTGGGTGTTGGTTTATGACCGTTATTTAGGTCCTTTGTCGACATGGTAAGTTTGAATTTATGAAATTTTGGTGGGAGTGCTTGTAGTTGCATATAAAAGCATGTTTAGGCATTCATTTGTAAAACTAGATTTCAACTAGATGATTACTAGCAAGCTATAGTGTTCTTAAGGTGATTCAAGGCTTTCATTGTGTTGTAAGAGTAGACTTGTGTGTTGATATTTGCAGATTTGAGCATCAATTTCCTCATGGAATGAGGAGCATCTTCCTCCCATGAGAGCTTCACTACAAGGTGACATTATATTGTGATTTCATCATTGATTCCTTTAGTTTTTTCCTTTGACTCACAAGGTCACGCACTCTTTATCTGACAACGGTGTTCAGAGACTTAAGTGTCCTCTGGGCTTGACTGAGGCAAGCCTCTAAACACCACAACCCCCAAACCAAATCTTGTGATTGCAGGTTATAAGTGTCACATTTGGGAAAAGTGAAGTTGCAGGAAGGATTAGTAGGCATCAAGGATTTGGGATCTGAAGAAAATTAGGGTACAGGAGCATTTCTAGGACTTGGGCGCTCGCTCTAGTGTCCTCCATTGATAAATTGCCATAAACAAAAGTTGCAGGGTTGATCAGTGTCAGAAGGAGGTCCGGATCCCACAAAGAAATTGGTACCTTAGAATTGGGCACCCACTCCAGTGTCCCTAACTGTTCTGCCTCAGAACCTTGAAAACAAGTACTCTGTGATTTGGTATTTTATTCCTATCTGCAAGAGCTTTTTCTGTTATTCGTCAATTTGTTGCCGTATTTGCATAATTAGGGTTTTAATGGTCAATTGAGTATAAGAGAAGGAAAATTGATAATTAAATTCCCTAATCCAAGTTTCCCTACATCTCACAGTGACCTAGGGTATGATAGTGCTCGCCACTTGACCCTAGATCCTTGAATGTTAAGTGGAAAGGCAGATTTAAACATCAAAACACTAAAACATTAACAAATCTAATTTTCCTCTAAACATTTTGGTGAACCCGTGTTTGTGGACTTAAATTGAAACTTGCTAAGTGTGTGTCTTCAGATTGGGATTGATTTCATTCATTCATATAGTCTTTCATTTTATTGCATTAAGAAAAATTCAAAAAAATTGAAAATTTTGAAAAATTCAAAAAAATTGCATTGTTTGGCTTACTAAATTGCATCAATTCTTTCTAAATTTTCCTAATTCATGATTTTTGCATCAAATATGATATAAAATACATAAAAACACAAAAATTCAATAATTTGAATTGTATTTTCATCATTAATTTGCTAGGCTTTGTTAGAAATTTTGACAATTTTCATATGACCTAGTAATTCCAAAATCTAGGGTTAGTAGGCGAAATCTTCTTTCAGATTTTTCTACTGATTTTAGAGTATAATTCAAACTTGCATTTGGCTTTAGTATTTCATTTTAGTGTAAATTTGCATTTAGATTTAAAATATTTGCATTTTTGCATAGAAAATTTCAACAAAAACTAGCAATTTTCATGCATTTTCATTAGATTTGCATTGGCATTTTGCATATTAAATCTTGAAATTAATTTTTAGATTTGAGATTAATGAATTTCTATCATAAATCAGACTTCAAAACATTCACATAGCAGTTTTGTCCCAAGATCTCAAACCTAGGGCTTCAAAAACAACAATTTTTACTAAATTTGGCCTTATCGACTCTCTAAACTTGCACCATAGGTGTGTTGTGAAGGGTATTTTTAAATTAATTATTTTTTATTAGGGTAATAATTTTTTTCCCCTCCTAAAAATCTTCACAACACCTTTTTAACGGGCTCTTGTATTGAAAATTTGGTGAAAAACTACACATTTTGACCATTTTTGCCCGAGGATTTGACCTAGTTTGCACTCCAAGCGTGTTGTGATCAATTTTATGGATTGAGGTGACTGATATAATTGATTTTATTTTCTTCACCTCTTTAAATTCATTACAACACCCCTTTTTCTAGGTCTTGGAATTGAAAAATCGTGAAAAATAACTTATTTTTGCTATATTTCACTAGGGTTTTACCTTAAGTGGCACTAAATGTGTGCTGTGTTGGATATTTTGACACCAAATGGCTGTTATTACTGATATTATTTTATTTCCATCATTATTTTCCTCACAACACCTTCTGTTATGATCTTTTGCATTGAGTTTTAGTGAAAAAAGTGCCTATTTCGACATATTTTCACTATAGTTTGACTTGGCATTATCTTGGATTTGCATCAAGAGTGTGGTGGGAAGGATCATATTGCTATTTTGGACTGATATAATACATACAAATTGCTTTCCTTTATCAAAATCCTTACAACACTCTTTGATTTACTCATTTGCATTGGAAAAAGTACAAAAAAAACAAGCATCTAGGTCATTTTGGCATATAGTTTTGCACTTGAATTTTGCATAAAGTTGAAAAAGCTTTTCAAAATCTGATCTTACATTGAAAACAATGCAATGGCACCTTCATGTCATTTTTCTATGGTATCTCTACATGCATTTATCAAAGATCTTGATTTTGACAAATTCCTAATTCTCATGAGTGAACATCCTTTGATATTAGAAGATTTAACCAAATCATCTCTAGGAACACTCACGAGAAAGATGAGAGTGAAATTCATTTTTTTGCCATAGAGTATGATGATGATGATGTACCTTACTCTCATCTCATTGCTCTCCCTGGCCAAGATGTAGCGTTAGTGGATGAGAAAAGGTCTCTCACATTAAATACTTTAGGGATGGATGTTGGGTGTAATCAAGAGGGAAACAATGTTAATTCGATACTTATTAATAGACTTGGTAGCACTATTCCTAAGATGGTTGTGCGGGGGGCACCTAATGCACCTTCTTGCTTAAAGCCGGTGATTATGGTTCAAGGTGTTCAAAATGTGTTACAACAACCACACCACAATGTGATTGCTCACACATACAACACTCGTAATAACAAGCAAAGTAACCAAGCACCGCATGTTCCTGTCTCTCTTCCATGTTCTCAACCTATGCTCCCTCAACCACCTCATCTTACTCATAAAAGTGGTCAAGAGTATGATCTTGTCAAATAGCTTTGCACTACTCCAGCTAAGATCTCTCTTTGGAATTTAATACAAACATCGCGTACATACCATGGAATGCTCCAAGAAGCTTTGCAAAAGGTGATTGTCCCACCTACTACTAAGCCTAATGATGTAGCAGCCGTATTGGATAGTATGCATGCGACAAAAATAGATATTCTCTTTCAACCACATGAATTACCGTCAATTAAAGTTCAAAACCAATATGATCCTCTTATAATCTTTGTCACAATAAATAGAACGTTGGGAAAACGAGTTATGATTGATAATGGATCGGCTCTTAATGTTTGTGGCATTGACTTATTACATAAGATTAAAGTTGATACATCTACCATCAAGCTGGAACCGTTAAGTATTCATGGTTTTGACAATGTTGGATGACAATCCATAGGTGCCATAACTTTACCTATACAAGTGGGACCTATGATTGTGCCTACCCTGATTCATGTCATGCCTAGTTCTTTACCTTACAACATGATTCTTGGTAGACCTTGGATTCATGCATTGGGGGCAGTCCCTTCTACTCTACATCATGCAATCAAATTTATATTCAAAGGTAAACTTCATACTATTCATGCTAATCCTAAACCAGATAATTATTTACACATTGAAATGCAAAAACCAGTTTACAATCATATGAGCTTAAACAATTTGCGAGGTGATCCATCAATGACTAATGTTGTGCAAGACTCTCAACCATCAAATACACTTGTTGGTGATGATTGGGGTTCATTAGATTTTAATCCTTACAGTACAGGGAAATACAAATTTAATAAACCTAAAACATCAAAAGTCGCATCGATCTCGTCTAAACCATCTTTTGAAACATCTCAGAAAAACAAAGTTTCCTTGGTTGAAAATAAATACAATACCCTCACTTATACTACAAATTATCATACATATGAGGCTTCACCTTCTTCTAAAGAAATGGACTCTCTGTATGGTCATGGATTTCAAATCTTGTACAAAAATAACAACTATGTTGGCAATGGTTGCCGTGTAAATCAACAAGGAATTAGAGTACCTTTACAAGTTGCTAGAATTAACTACACAACCGGTATAGGATACTGCTCTTTGAAACCCACCAAAGCCTCTTGTCATCCTAAACTTAATGTTAATACAATATTAAAACAACATGAGAGATATCCTAAGTGTGTATGTTCTTAACGACGGTTCTACAGGTAAGTATCTCTAACCCTTTATCTCTCTTGTGATGTGTTTCCCCTATGATGTTTTATGTTGTTTAGGCCTCCTGGGATGACCTCATATTCTCCCGTAAGGTCTGAGATACCAGGAGACCGCCTCTATTGTGACCTTCTTCTATTTGTATCATCATTCTTCTAAATTGCCTCTCTCTGATTTCATCATTGTGTGTTGTGTCTTACGGACATAGCGTTGCGGTTGGTGACTTGGGGCACCCTCCTACATGACTATCCTTAAGACACTTGTTTCTTCTCTCTTATTTATTGTTTCCCTTCCTCTAGTGTTTCTATCTAGCGGGCGGATGACGACAAACATTTATATTGATGCAGACCTAGTGTCCCTTTCAAGAGCAATCAAAAAATAGACTTAGTTCCTAATATGATGATGGGGTTGTATATCTTATCTGATGCTTGGCTAGTGGAAGCACTCATGCTTTTCACGTAGTGAATTTGATGATGTTTCTATCGCATTTACAAACCTTAACAATATTGCTACTCTATGCACCTTTGTTTGCCTTTGAATCTAGCCTTGGTGGGACTCGATTTGGAGAGCTTTGTGATATAGCCCCATGGTTATCCTCGAACTCCGGATTCATTGTATAACCTTGGCTCTTTGTGTGGTTAATCATATGCATTGATGTTGTTTTTTATCATAATCTTGTAGACACTAACATGTTTCTTGCATAGATGTATTTGTGGGAACATTTGGTGATTGTAAAGTACATGTCACCTTCGGGGAGGCGTGGGCTTTGTGAAATTCAGTGTTCCCTTGTGTGTTTTCTTCCTACCTTAACGTGCTTGATGTCGATAAATGATATCAACCACCTTAAGGTGGGGGCATATATAAGGTAAGCTATCTGTTATAGATGTTAGCAATGTGTTTGACCTCAGATGCAAAGACTTGCGCCCCAAGGTAGTGCATCGTGCATCCTGAGTTTGTTTGTAATCAACCAATCAATCATGTAAGCCCTCTGCGGAGGTGGGATATCGAGCATATCCTTTTTCTTAATCCCTCTGCGGAGGCGAGGATGGTGTATTTCTCGGTGTAGATTGCATCATCCTGTCATTTTCAAAAGTCCTCTGCGGAGGCGGGGATCGGTTCTATGACTAACTCAACCCTTAAGCGTGTTTTAGGTAATTGTTATGGTGAATTCCAATCATCGACGTGTGCCTGTAATGTGCCTGAGATGGTGTTGGACCTAGAAATAGGTACACTCCATCACTTGTTTGCTGTGTTTTCTCTGTCTTCAAGTGTGTGTGTTTCAGCGTGCTTGCTTTGTTTAGCGTGTTTGTTGCCCCATATGTAGAGACCATCGCCTTCAGGTAGTGCTTCCTGCATTTTGGGAGGTTTTTCGTGTCTTGCGTGTGTGTTGCCCCATATATACAGAGACATGTGCCCTAGGGTAGTGCATCCTGTATTATGGGAGGTTTGTTTACTTTTCAGTACTTGCATTTGCATTTCATATATATGAGAAAAAGAAAAGAAAAGAAAAGAAATCATGTCTGTATTCCATGCATTAATGTGTCTTCTATGCATTGACTGTATTCTCCGTGTTCTACATGACTATAACTATCTTCTCCGTGTTTTGCATGCCTATTATTGTTTTCTATGTGATTGGCATCTCTTCTCCGTGCTTGGTGTGTTTTCTATGTTTGTGATCTTACTTTAATGCATGTATTGGCCTTGCGCTTATACATACATTAAAGTGGGGGCTAAATGTAACATCAGAAAATGTCCCCTTGGGGGCTTTTCCCTCATAAGGTTTAGCTCCTGGGTCTTTAGCATGCATTTAGGACATCCTAGTTCATATTTTGGCATCCTGATGGAATGAGACCTAGGTTCCATGACAAATTGGACCTAGGTGGACCCCTTGAGCTGTACCCTACCCAAAATAGGGGGGGAGGACTTGGACGCCTGCGCCCTAGTCCTGACCTATTTTGGGGCAGCCCTAATTTTTGGGTGTTGGTTTATGACTGTTATTTGGGTCCTTTGCTGACACGGTAAGTTTGAATTTACAAAATCTTGGTGGGAGGACTTGTAGTTGCATATAAAAGTATGTTTAGGCATTCATTTGTAAAACTAGATTTCAACTAGATGATTACTAGCAAGCTATAATGTTCTCAAGGTGATTCAAGGCTTTCATTGTGTTACAAGAGCAGACTTGTGTGTTTTGTGTGTTGATATTTGCAGATTTGAGCATCAATTTCCTCATGGAATGAAGAGCATCTTCCTCCCATGAGAGCTTCACTACAAGGTGACATTATATTGTGATTTCATCATTGATTCCTTTGGTTTTTACCTTTGCCTCACAAGGGCACTCACTCTTTATCTAAAAACGATGTTCAGAGACTTAAGTGTCCTCTGGGGCTTGATTGAGGCAAGACTCTAAACACCACAACCCCCAAACCAAATCTTGTGATTGTAGGTTACAGGTGTCACATTTGGGAAAAGTGAAGTTGTAGGAAGGATTAACAGGCATCAAGGATTTAGGATTTGAAGAAAAGTAGGACACAGGAGCATTTCTAGGACTTGGGCGCTCGCTCTAGTGTCCTCCGCTGACAAATTGCTAGAAACAAAAGTTACAGGGATGATCAATGTTAGAAGGAGGGCTGGATTCCGCAAAGAAACTGGTACCTTGGACTTGGGCACCTGCTCCAGTGTCCCCAACTATTCTGCCTCAGAACCCCAAAAATAGGTACTTTGTGATTTGGTATTTTACTCTTGTCTGCAAGAGCTTTTTCTGTTATTCGTCAATTTGTTGCCATATTTGCATAATGAGGGTTTTAATGGTCAATTGAGCATAAGAGAAGGAAAATTGATAATTAAATTCTATAATCCAAGTTTCCCTACATCTCATAGTGACCCAAGGTATGATAGTACTCGCCACTCAACTCTAGATCCTTGAATGTTAAGTGGAAAGGCAGATTTAAACATCAAAACACTAAAACATTAACAAATCTAATTTTCCTCTAAACACTGTGATATATGCCTTTGTGATTCTTCTTGAACGAGATTCCTCCCTTTATCATATAACTTTGAGCCTTGATCCTTAGAGGTCTTCTTTAGGATGCCTTAAGGTTAGATGGGCACCTTCCTATGACCAGGATATGCCTAATGTTTGAGTACCAATCCTCATGCATTTCAGAGTTAAGTACATACTGCCGACTAACAAGATTAAGACCTATCTCTGTGATCATTTGCGTTAAGGCCTATCCTCTAACTAATTTCATAGGAGTAATATCCATATCATACTCCTGTAGGACAATTATCCACTCAGCCCACATTTCCCAGGCTCATTCTGCATTAACAACATCTTGACTGCTGAGTTCGGTACAACAATGATCACTTTGCTTCTCAGGATATAGTGCCTAAATTTATTTACTACTTGTACTAAGGCTAAGGCCCATATTTCAACATCCAGATATCTTAATTATGCATCCTTGAATAAACTACTCATGAAAGTGATAGGTTTCTCATCTTTCACCTAATTCCTTTGTGTTAAAATGACGACACATGTATGATTTAAGGCAAATGAGTATATGTAGAATGCTTTAGTATAGTTTGGACTATTCAAGACCTAAGCATCTGCGATGGCCTTCTTAATATCTTTGAATGTTGCTTTGTCTTTAGAGGTCCACTCTATCATGGCATCCTTTTTTAGTATAGTATTAAGAGGTCTTACTATTTTAGCAAAACTAGTTATGAATTTTTGGACAAAGTTGATCTTGCCGAAGTAGGATTTTAACTCCTTTTTGCTTCTAGGCAACTAAAGCTTCATGATGGAATTTACCTTATCTGGGTCAATGGATATCCCATTCTTGGACACCAAATGTCCTAATAGCTTCCAATAGTGATGCCAAACATGAATTTCTTGGGATTAAGTGAGATACCGTGTTGCTCACATCTTTGTAATACCTTTCACAAGTCACTAATATGATCTCCTCTGATTTTGGAAAATAATGTTAGGTCATCCATGTATATTGTGATGCATTGGCCAACTAGACCTTAGAAGGCTATATCCATAACACATTGAAATGCTGTGCCAATATTTATCAAGTTGAATGGCATTCTTCTATAGGCAAAAATCCCCCACTTGGTGGTGAATGCAATCTTGAATCGATCAATATTACCAACCATTACCTGGTTATATCTAGAAAACCTATCCAGTTTGGACATCATTTGAGCTCTGTTTACCATCTAGAGTATTTCATCTAAGGGAAAAGGATAATTATCCTTTTCTGATGCCTTGTTGAGGTTCCATAAATTTACACAACCAAATATCTCCATTCTTCTTTCGCACTAGGACTAAGTTGGTGACCCACGTAGAGTGCTTGATAGGAAAAATAATCCTTGCTGCTAACAACTTCTTGACTTCAAATATCAAAGGTTTTAGAAATGCATTTACTGGCATTTTCTTTTGCTTGAATAGTTTTGCATCCAACTTCAATGGGATGGTGTGCGTGATGATTGAGATGTGATATGTCTTGAGTTTATCATAAGTCCAGGTGATCACATGGATATCATCTTTTAGGGCCTATGCTATCCCATTGCATTTTGAGGGAGTGCAAACATTACCAATCAAGATGTTCCTAGTCTCTGAATTGTTTCCTATGTTTATAGGCTCATAGTCTCCTCCATCTGCTTTGGGGAGATTCCTCTACTTGACTATGCCATCTAGATCAAACAACCTTTCCAGTTCTATCATCCCCTTTGGGATCTTGTTATCCTATAAGTTGATAATATCTTCTTCGTCCCAATCTTGGTCATCTCTGTTTTGTTCATCTATTACATGGGCCTTGAACACATCCCTATTGACGATAAAATCTAGGATGTGTTGATCATCTTCAAAAACTTGGAAGTTAGTGATGTTATTTGAAACTTATGGAGTGGAGACCAGTTCAACTAAGAATCATTTCATCCGAGATCTTGTCAATGATTCTAATGTATTGGCTGTGGTGGTCAGAGCATCTACTTGATGATTAAATTTCCTTGGGACATGTGTGATGTTGAAAGCATTAAAGCACTCTATCAAGTCCCAGACTCTATGTCTGTAACTGAATAAACATTTGTATTTATAGGAATATAACTTCCTTACCTACTTGACCACAAGCTCAGAATCTCCAAAAACATGAAGGATTTTGACCTTCCTCTTCAATGCAAATAATAAGTCATGGATCAGGGCCTTGTATTCTACCACATTATTAGTGCAGTGGAATTGCAGTCTGTATGCTGCTAGGAATGACTTTCCTTGCGGGTTGATAAGGTTGACTCAAACTCCAACACCTTGCTTGGATTTGGATTCATCAAATCTTAATATCCAGGGCTTATCATCAGGAGGATCCTTGTCATGACCTTTCTTTTTCTTGGCCTTGGATGCATTTCCTTCAGCAATCCACTTCAATTTAGGTGATTCACGATGTATGATCATCTTCTGTTCCAAAAAGAAAGGGACATCTAGACATTCTGGTGTCTAGATGTCATGTGATTGGACATTTGTACTAATTGTATTCTTAGTATTTTGGGTGTCTAGATCTTTAGTTTGCATTACAGGGACATCCATTAGGGCTCGCTTAACCATCTTGGATTCCTCTTTAGGGACTTCCAAGGTTTGATATGGTAATGGATGACTTGTTTCATTAGCTTCAGATTTAACTTTCTCGAGTATTCTAGTTGATGAATCTGAATTGCTTCTTAGATATACACATTCTTTTTTATCAATCAAATCTAGACACAGTGCACATGTGGTTTCGAAATGTGACATCCTGTGCAATCTGCACCACCCTTCCAGCAGTGTTTGCATAAGAGGAATTCCCTGTAGTCTATACCTCTAGACTTGTTTAGATAACTACCTTTTAAATTATTTAGGCTTCTTCCTTCATCCTCATCTGAGGTTCTAGGATCAGACTCTACCAGTATATCAGTTCCTAACATGATTTGGTTCACTTTGTTACTCTCTCGTGTATAATTGCACATCAATACCTCCTCCACGATGATATCTTTAAGTTCAACTCTGTATACGCCTTGTTCTACACTAGTATACAACACTTCATTATTCTGGTGATACTCAGTAATCATATGCTTCATCCTTGGTTAAGCTTTAATTTGGATCTAGTTAGGGATACCCCTCCATGGTAACCACATATGTGAAAATTCTGTTGCCATGTATCCGTTTAAGGTCTTGGACCAATCTCGACTTAGTAACATGCTGTAAGTATTTAGGATGTCAACTACCTGGATGTTAATAAAATGCTGGACCCTAAGATCAGAGGCTAACTGCATGTGGATATGGGTTAACTCACCTATGACACTAACTTCAAACTTATCTAATTGAGTAACTTTCTTTAAGGATTTAGCAGGTGAAAGGCCTAGGATTTTACATACTAACAAGGGCATGACGTTAGTGGATGCTCCAGAATCTACTAGACAATTATGTAGGTTCTTGCCAAATATCCTCAAGGTGAGGAGGAAAGGAGGTGACTCAGTCTTCCCTTTATATAATGTCACTTGTGCATCTGTAGTATGGACTTGGCCTTTATCCTTAGGCTTGAATGGAATATCCTTGGGTGGAGGATCTCTAGTCTAGATATTACTAGGGATATTTTCTTTCAATGTAGGTTCTTCTAAAGACTTAAGGAAGGCTTTCTTTATGACTGGATTCTTAAGTATTTCAGATAAGGATAAACTAATCTTCATCTACTTAATCTCCTCTGCTAAATAAGTGACTAACTTATCAGACTCAGAGAGTTCATTCATACCTTTGGCCAGAGTAGATGATGATGTGAAGTGTTGCTGATTGAGCCTCAGAGGTCCTAGATTGTTCCTAGCAATCATATCCAGAGGAGTGTTAAAATTATTTGGCGGGACAAAGCTAGTTAAGGTCCAGGTGGCCTATTATTATTGTTTGAGAGTTGTAGTTATGTTCTCTTTGAAATTGCTAGAAGGCATGGACTTCATCCACCTCATGCTCTAGTTCATTATCACTCTCAAAAGGGAAAGTGTAATCCTCAAAAGCTAAAGTTGATTCTTTGCATATGAGAGTGTAATTCTCATGTACTGTATCCACTTCTTCTCCTAGGAATAGGGAGCTTTCTAAGACCATAGCGGATTCATATCCTAAAGGAACGAGTTCATTACCTTCAGACGGGCTTGTCTCCCTTTTTGTGTTTTGCACTTTAGCTTGGAATATGCTAGCAACTATTTTGAACTACAGACAATCCAACTTAGCATGAGAGCTCGTGTTGCAGATTTTGCTCCAGTTGTTCAATGTATCCTTAGCTAGGTTGACCCTGGTAGTCTGTTTAGGTTCAGCAGGAACCTGATTATCCAAGGGTGAGGGTAGACTTCCATTATTCAGTTTGGTGTTCCAAACTCTTGGAGGTTGTAGATGTCGTTATTGAACCTCTATCATTATATCCCCTATCATTATATCCTCTATATGAGTATCATCCATTCTGCACATTTTAAGCATTTCTCTGGGAATACAGATTTTGATTCCTTAGATAAGTCACTTCAGTAGGCAACCTCTTCAATTGAGTTGTGATCTCCTTGACGTCTTCTTTCTCCTCCTAGACTTTGGCTACTATATTGTCTTGGGAAGGAAGGAAAAATGAATTACTATTTCTGTTAGGCCTGACTTCGGTAGGAGCATGTCTAGGATGCATAGTCATCTGGCCATTCCCCTATGGAGGAATCACATTGATCGATGGAACTTGTAAGGGATTCATCATTGATGCATGATTCATCAGTGCTCTATTGAACTATTGCATTGAGTCAAACACAACAGGAGGTCCTATGCTTGGCAGGGGACCATGACCTACTTGTTTCATCTCAGTATTTACCTTGACTGCCTCTACATAGGCACTAGATAATGTTGCGACAATAGGATTTGCTCTCCTTACGAACATAGAAGTTAAAGGATCTAAAGAAGAATAATAGACTAGCATAGCTGCATCTTCCACAATATTGTAGGGAGTGGTTAGCTTGGAAAATGCCTTTTGGAAGCGATAAGTAAAATTTGTAATGAATTTGCCTTCACCTCTCTTGATTTCAACAAAGTGACGATACATCATTGTTGCATCAATTAGAATTCAAAACCTGGCCTTGAAGGCATTTTTCATCAATAACCAGGAGTTGACGGAGTGCTGATGTAAATTCATGTACCAGTTGTATGCCTCTTCCCCTAGTGTATATGGAAAGAGTCTGCATACTACATCCTCATGTTGGATTCTTTCTCTAAAGCAAGCTTCCTTGAATGTTCTCAAGTGATCCTTTGCATCTTGATATGGATGATACTTCAGGCAAAGTTTATTAGGATTCTTTGGCAAATCATTATATGCTACAAAGTGGAGAAGTTATTTGACATTAAAGAATGCCATGGGAGCTTGTACATGGACTGTTGGTGTCACAGGGATAGGAGGTTTAGGTTGTGCACTAGCTGAGCATGATCTTGGCCTTACAACATGTAATTCTTTTAAAGGTCCACTAGATCTTGATCTAGTAGTAGGCCGATGAGCTAGCTTGAAATCTCGAGATGATCTTTAAAGTTTTAGACTAGATCTTTGCAAAGATAAAATCAATTCTTCTCGGAGAAGGGATATTTGTAATCACTTAGCTCAAATTGTGAAATATTGATAGGATCCTTGAAGGAACACAAGTTTCAAGCCACGAGGCCCTCCTTCTAGTGCCAAATCTATTGATGTGCTTGTTAGTCACATACATAAGAATAAAAGTTATCACAACAAACCTTTACTCATCTTGAAAGATATGATAAATTCATGGTGAATTTATAATCCCAAGACTTCATTGGTTAGGTCTTGACCTTCTGACAGTCACTCAGGGGTCATTGTGATATGTTGTTCCATTTTGGGGGACTTACACCTTGCAATTGTATTCTTTCTAAGATTCTATCAAATTCCACAAATATCCTATATATTATACCTAATTTGCATATATTCTTGACAATTGTATCAAATCCTACAATATCTAGTTGAGATTTAAGCATATAAGTATGAATTGAACACAACTTTGATCAATTCTTCTGAAACTGTCTCAACTTTGATCAGTTCTTCTGAGATTCTCCTAACTTTGATTAGTTCTTCTGAAACTATCTCTATTTGGACTAATCTTCGTATATAATCCACGAATTCATCTAAAGATGTTCTTTAAAAAATGCAATTCATTGATATTTATGATCATCTACATAATATTTTCCATTATTTGTAACTTTTACTGTGTATGCTTTGGATATATCATTACTTGCATCAATTTTGTATGTGTTGCTTAAGATATGTCAACTATTTGCATTTATCCACTGTATTTATGAAATGAAGAGGAAAAGTTTGAGTTAAAGAGTTAAGATCCTAAAATAATTATGTTTTACCAATGATCCACATGCATATTTTGACACAGTCATGAAATAAAGCCAAACCAAATCATACTTCACTAGGGAATCCACAATTACGTATGATCGGTACAAATCTTCAGAGGTAAGTTGATGACAATATACAATTAGTTGAATGCACTTCAATAGAACACAACAATTCACAATCACAAGTCAGAAATCAATAGAAGATTAGTTGAGATATACGATGAGATGGTGATCTGCAGCTTCATTTTCATTATGTATGCAAAGAATATACACTTATACATTGATTTGAGAAAGAACCTTGAGAAGAGGCCAAAGAGTTACACATTACAAACTCAATGCTCAAAGTTTCAACAATTCAATCTCTCTTTTACAAGATAATTTAGGCCATTTTATAGATCAAGGACCTGAGATTAGTTACAATGATCCTATGGTCAGGATATCTCTCAAAAATATCAAGGGTCAAGAAATGTGGCACGTGATTGCCAATTAGCAATCATGGGTGGAATAGAGTTGGAAAAACAAAATATTCTTTAGTATCATCACTTTGGCATAATCAAGAATATTCTATTCATCTTCTACTTTAGAGGAATCTTCTCTAATCATCATTTCCCCAAAATTAAACCTTTTATACAACTCATATGCCTTTATGGCTACATCTATTTCTGTCTGATCAAACTACTGTGCCTTAGCTTTTGTATATTTCTACATTTGCAGTTGATTGGTGAGGGTCACCCATTGACTTGTCCTGTTCTCCAACTTTCCTTTCTATTCCTTCATTTTCATGGATAGTCCCATTACCTGATCTATTGCCTTCTCTGCAAAATATGATACCGGATCCTTCATCATAGGATCAAACTTGGCCTTGAATGCTTCCTTGGAGACTTGTTCCTCATATGTATCTTTATCATCCATCAAAGTCCCTAGCAATTCCTCTAGGATATCCACTTCATCAGTCAGTAACTCTTGCACCTTAGTACTAATATCCTCTGCTTCATTTTGACATCTCCTCAAGATATCTGCCTCAAACTTTAGATCTTTAATCCATGTGGATATCTTTAGTATGGTTTGTGATGTCAGGATATTATGCCTAAGCAACACTTGGTCATCTAGTTTCCTTATATTCTTTAGCTTTGGAAGGTCTTGATCATTTCGACCAAGCCTCTTAGAACACTCTTCGTTCAACATATTAGCTTTTGTCCTTATAAATGCCAAAGTATCCCGGTTGGATAGTGATGTCCCAATTATTTCTTCACCTTCTGATATGAACTGGGTTAACCACTTCTGCATAACACTTTCTTGATGCTTTTGAGCATCTAGACCACTTATTTCATCCTAACTGACCAATGCAAGAGTCGTCGGTGCCTCTGTTATTTGAGTACCTGGGGTGATCAACCTCTTAATGAATGATTGGAGATGGGAAATGTGCTCTTTCAACTCCTTATTTTTCATCCTAATCTTATGCATATGGGCAGCCATGACTTCAATACTCCCTTTGAGTTCTTCTATCTCTTGCTCCATCGTTGCATGCCCTAAATCAATGGTTGTTAGTTGGAATTCACTAGCTGTAATCTCCCTCTTAGCCTTGTCAACCGTGGGCACAACCAACTATGTTGTTCTTCGCCTAGTGACAGCATCCCTCCTTATTGCAAACATTTCCCTTGGTTTGTGCTTGGGCTTTGCATCTTCAATAGAAAACAATGATTTGAAATCAAATGGTACAATATCAATAGAAGTTGGTCCTGTTACCTCTGATGCTAGCTAGTCTGGGACATTTTGCTCAAACTCTTCATGTTTAGATTGCTCAATGTGAGCATCTTTTATTGTTGTGTCTTCATATTTATCTTGACCTCCTTCTTCTTGTGCCATTTATTGCTGATGAACCTCCTCTTGATCAGGGCCTTATCCTTATGACCTTCCTCTTGGAGCATTTCAACTTGTGTGGATTGTTGCTTTTGATCCTTAGGATTTTCTTATTGATGTATATTTGTATCCTGTTGTGGAATCTGTTGAGGGATTTTTGGATTCTTCCATACTTCAGAGATCTCTTCATCTTCTTTGTCCTTTTGAGCCCATTGCTCAAATGACTCTATTTTCAGTTGAATAAGCTATTCTAATTCCTTTTCTATGTGTTCTCCAACTTGTTGATCTTGTATACCCACATGGATATCCTGAGCTACTTCATCCATGACTATATCCTAAACAATCTCTCCCTGTCCTTGTGTATCTTGAGCAGTATCTTTTACTTCTATACTTGCTCCTGTAGGATATGACAAGTCTACAACTTCAGGACTAATTGTAATAATTAGGACATCCAACTACTTGGGCTGGATGGGCCCTTGGGGTGATTATGCACCCTCTTTGTCTAATATATCCTGAACCTCTAGATCCTTTGTTGATTTAGGATTTTCTATCTCCTCCACATCCTTTCCTTGTTGTGAAGGCACTAAAGATGTGCGAAGTGATGCAACTAGATTTTTGGTCACATTTCTTGTGACCTCATCATCTACCAAGTCTATGACTTGATTTAGAGATATTGGCTACTCCCTAGCCCTTGCTTATTTTGTAGCTCTTGCCTCCTCATCCAATTCATTCTTCACCTTTATGATTTGAGGGTTTGGGACATTTTGTTGCGATTCTTTTACTATCACCACTGTAGAGTCAGTCAAGTTCTTGACTTGCTCTACCAAGTGTGTTTGAAGCATGTGGCGGGTGGGGTAGGTGCTAATGATGACAACACTTGGGACAGGTCTTAATCAAACATCTACTTCATTCTTGTAGGTCCCTCTTTATCCTTGGTTTGGACATCCATATACCTAGAGGTGGATCCTCTCATGATCATTACATGTCCTCTTTTCTGCTTAGGGATGTTCATCCCTCCCAAAAAATCTATAATTTATGGCTTCTCTGTACATGTGGCAATAAGAGGAATAGTTGGTAAAGGCATATCCCTGGGAAGTGAAGGTTGAGTGGCTATGGTTATGCCTTTGGATGTAAATTCTTCCTCCTCTCCTGATGCTAAGGGTCCTAGTTGTGCCAGGTTTGCTTCCATGATTTGCCTCTTATGAATGAGGAAGTCATCAAATTGTAGGTCATCCCTCTCCTTCAACTTTCTCTTCTTGTTTTGGGTGATAGCCACACCCCTATCTTTCAACTCACCTACCTTATTATTCATCCATCTCTTGGTAATGTCCATCACTTTTGTCATTATGACATCAATGGATGTCCCATCAGGTTGGCTCCAATCAGGCAAGGATAATGGCTCTTTGTATATCTGCTTCTCCTCATATTATGGATCCAATAGGTTCCCATCATCAGACTTGACTTGTGGCGGGACTTCTAGACATCCTAATGTCCTGATTTGATTCAAAGTAAGTCTCTGATATCCTCTTTTCCTTACATCTTCCTCATCACCACAATCCACCTAATAGTACTCAAGGTGTACTACATGTTGCAACTTCTTGCTCACCCACTTCTCCATTCTATGATATGGATCATAGTACCTAGCTAGAGGAAATAGTTGTAGATGTAACATATACAATGCGGCCTTATATGTCTTGGCTCCATCAATTGAGCCACATGCATACTAATTGATTTCCATGGGAAATCTGACATTTCCTCTCTTATTCTTCTTCATGTATGCTTCGTAGGATGGCATTATTTGTCTTGTCACCTCTAGTAACAATGCACTATCAATAGGATATCTCAGTAACATAAATGGATTTCCCTCAAAACCTTCCATCTTGAAATATGTATAAGTGGGGAACTGGATGAACCATGTGACCCATTCCTTTGTATCAGCTCCTGTGCTTCCTTTGAGAGCCTTTTGGCTCTGTCACCTTCCATGAGTCTGACCAAGTGCATTATACAATAGTCATTGACTACTTTGTAGTGTTTGATGGACATATTCTTGTCCAATTATGGGTAGTGCTCCCACACTGTTTGCTCATTTGGCAGACCTCCCAACATTCTAACCGTTTGCAATCCATTGAGTGGTGACTTATATGCGCATGCATATACCACATAGGATGTCATATAAAATAACCTTCTTTTCTTCCTCCACTGTACCATTTCATTATTGAGATTGTTGCTTATCAATTTGGCCCATCCAACCACTTGGTTTTTGTCCTTCACCATTCTAATCAACTCAAACATCCAGGGTTCAAAATTTCTAGAATCTAGCTTTCCTGCCATTTTGCTAAGGAGCACTATCATGTACTATATCTTGAGGCTAAAGTCATATTTGAATAAGTGTTGAGGCATCTTAGCCATAGCTTTAGCTTTGTTGTCTAGCACCCTCCATGTGGAGAATATGATTTTCCTGTAATTTGCGGTATTATTGTTATATTCCGTAGTTAGTCTTCCAGATTTAGCTTGTACATATCCTTGTTGGTAGGCAATTTGAATGTCTCTATAATGCCATTCATAGAGAAGTCAACATACACACGGATTTGACACTATACCCTTTTGGTCAACACATTGTAATTGTTTGCACATGCAATGACAAGGTCCAGAGCTTCAACTGCATACGGGAACCCTGCAACGTGGAACATCCCTGTTTGCACAATATTCTTCAGAATTGGGTTATTCTCACCTGCTAGGATCTGTGCCTTGAAGGAATTTAGATCGATGTGCCCGCAATGTGTGTCATCTATGCATCCATACTTATGACATATAGGCCTTGGGATGGGGAACATGGGTGACTTAAAATCAGCATCCCTGTGATCCTTGTGGTTCTGCATCTTGTCCTACAAGTTATAGACATCCATAATTAAAACTATAGTTTAGGAACTTAAGCACATAGATTACCTTAAATATCATTGCGTAAACGAAAATCCAACATACCCATATGTAAATCTAGATTTAACCTAAAGATTTACCTTTGTAATATAGGATTTAGCCTTGGTAAATAAACTGTAATGACACAATAATGAGAGGGGGTTTTTGTCTTATTCATACTTGGTGGTTAAGGTTTCAACCTTAATATGTAGATTTGGACATGAATACCATTCAAATATGCAACACTTTCTCCATTCTTTGTAATCTCGTTCTCCTATTGCTATAAAAATCGTTGTAATCGCATGTAGTTCGTCTTTAATCGCTTTTAGTTCTCTGCAATTTTAGCTTGAATACTTTGGTAATTAACAATAATAGATGAATTTTCCCTTTATCCTTAGAAATTAGTATATTAGGGCATATTAATTACCCACCCTACAGTTAGGTGAGTATTCATTGTTTAAGAGTGGGAGAAACTAACAGCCGTTAAAAGCACACTTTTGAATTCAAAAGGCCAATGACACTTATGTACGATATTAAATGTGGGAAGGGATATAGGTATGGACATTCAAAGATTAACATCTAATTCAGAATGTCCATATGAAAATGTCCATTTGACCTTGACCCAGATGAGGATGAACATCCTATTAGAACTTTGTCTAGGTGACCCCAGAAATATCTTGGTCAAACCTTCATTGACCAGAAAGGTGAGCGATGGGATCTTATTCGCCCTTAAAAGTTGAGATATATGAAATATCCCTTACAAAATGTCTTTGTACGAAATATCCGATTGCAAAGTCAATGGTGGGACATGTGGATCGAAATCCTTATTCAGGATATGCATGCAGATATTTGCATGGATATGGATATTCAACAAGTTTGAAATATTTGGTCGCAAATAACCCTTTGAAAAGTCAAAGGTTTGAGTGTGTGGCACATGATTCTTTAGTAATACAAGATATGGATATGGACATTTGAAATTTAATATCCATGTTGAAATATCCTGTGTGAAATATCCATATATTGGAGATCCATAGACGAGAATAAATTTGATGAGCATCATAGGGATATGGATATTTGGCAATCGATAATATCCATGTGCAAATATCCTGTCCAGTTGATGTTTTAATAATTTGTCATGATAAATTTGATGGTTTGAGGGGGCATGGATATTTCGATAAGTGATTGTGTCCATCCCATTGGGGCGATTATTGATTTAACGTGATTTAATGATCATTTCTAGTCTGGATCTATGGTTTGCTCCCTTAAGTGTTGGTATAAAGATTGGACATGACGACAAACATGAACATGGATGTTAGGAATGTATAAGCTATTATAGGCACAATATCCATATCCCTTTGACCAGACATAACTTGCTCCTTTTAAGGAATTTTGACATGATGTAAAAGGCAAAGGTGCTTATAATTTGATCCTCTATCCATTGATGACCTTTGCAGGGAAACATGCTTGAATTGAATTTTGACCATGGATCAGGACATGACATTTTACCATACCTCCCAAAGGGAAACCACACAAGCAAAGCCAAATGAAAAGTTGGGTCCTTGTTTTGCTAAGGAAAAATGGGGCATGTTGTTGGACACACAATATGTATTTTTTATGAAACTATCCAAGCTTATCTCTAATGATATGATCTTATCCACTTGATGGCTCAATGGTATGGGGTCTACTTCTTCATTAGTGAAGAGCATGTTAATGAACATAGGGATTAGACTGTTGAAATCTACTCTCGGGAAAGCTATAGTTTTCTTCTCCCCCTTTTCATTTATGATATTTGGAACCCCCATTTACACCAACTACTAGAAATCTTGGAGTCTCTCCTTTAAATCCTTCTTCAATTTTCCCATGATTGTAGCATTGTCACAGAGTAGTTTAGTGACCTCATAATTGTCATTCATAGCTTGGGGGTATCTTTGGCATACTTAGAATTTCTATAGATATCCCTCATTGGGAATACTGAAGGTATGCATTTAACATTAATACCAACTAGCTCAAGATCAAAACTCTACATTTTATTTTATGTTTTAATGATATTATCACAACTCTTCCATATCTCATCAACTTTTTTTCTTGTTGGTAAATAGTATTGTTGATGTGAAAATTCTTGTCTTACCAAATGAGCAACAACAAAATGCACCAACAAATAGAGAAATCGTTGTGAGGTCAACAATTATCCTCTGTGTTTGAGAGGGGTAGTTCCCTTGTATGATTAAATTTTGGGTTTTTTGAGTACTTTTAATTAGAAAATACCAAAAGGAAAATAGGAGAAGGGAAAAGAATTTAAGCTACAAACGTAAAAATCAAAACGAACTAAAAAGAGGAGCACAAAGTCTCCAAATCCCTTATACATTGAGAGTGAGTAGAAGAGATTATAAACATGTAAAGAAAATGAATGAACATAAGAACAACCAACATCCATGAAGAAATTGTTGATATAAGAGCAACAATTCTTCATATTAAAATAAATAGGAGCACAAAGTCTCCAATTACCCCTCTACAAAGCTCTTTGTTACACAGGGCAGAAAAAGATCCCCGTATAATTAAAAATTTCTCCCTTTATAGCCTATTTCCCCATTTCCTAACCATTTCTTGAAAATCCTCATTATTTAATTTACAAATTTACTTTTAGAAGGATGGCCCTTAGAATTCCAGCGAGCCCTCTCCAATTCTTACGGAGAAATGAATATGAAACATCAATCCAATTTTTTTTTTCAATATTGAGGATGATGTTTTAGCCTTCACATGTGAGTGTCCTAAAATTTATATAGTACCTTCTTCCTTGGCTTCAATAAGATCCATAAGCTCTTTCATGACTGTGCAATCTAACTCGGGGAAAACATCTAAGAGCAGAACTTTGACTAATTATAGACTAGGTTGCTGAGATGACTACTTGACTTGCCACTATTGATGCTAGTGTAGCCACTACAAAGACTGGCTAGTATACTGATTCTGGAATGGCCTTGTAAAAGCTTCTTTGTAAGTCCCACTTGTGTTTGGAAAGAAAAGCTGCTTCACCCACGTAAGCGAGAATTAAACAAGGATACACCAGTCCTATGAATGCCATCTTAATAGATAGCTGGGAAAAATGTCCCAAATTGGCAAACATAGCCTCAACACTTGTGATGCACAATACCACACCTGCAAGTGACACCTAGATTCTTCTATGCCTGTCTTCTTGAGTAACTTATACATGTAATAGGGAGAGATTGCTCAGAATTTATTTGGGTTCCAATGTATTTATTATAGACACCAACTCTGCTTATACAGATGAGCCAAGCAATCACAATAGGTGCAAATAGAAAAGCAACCCTGTTTGTTCCATAGTGTTGTAGAGAAAAAAGGCCCATTAAAATTACACAAGCAATGTCAACAACATAATCTGCTTTGCATCACTTCTTATGAAGTTTCATTCCCAGCAATTTTCTCACAAGTAGACTGCAACAAATGTGTTATTGTATGATGAACCTTTGCTCTTTTCCTTAATACGACATTCACTATAGCATTCACTTCAATACCAACACTTATCTTCCCCTCAATATTAACTATTTATGATTGAACAACTTCTACATACATTTATGAGGAAATGCCTCTATGGAATCCTTTAGCGCCTTTCCACTATGGGTTAAAAGTAGGCTAGTTACCAAGATTCTTCATGGTGATACAGTATGAGATATGACCAAGTCGCTCCTATGTTATGCCATAAATGCCCATATAACAAAAGTAAATCCATTACTTCCAATAGGCGAGCCTTTTGCTAAACCTTACTTAACAAAAATTATCGAGTGCAAATACATATTTGTTGATTAGACTATGCTCTCCCATGAATGAATACACAATTCTGATGGAGGAAAGTACTTTCTCTACAATTGTATAGGCCCTCTTATTTTATGCATGCATATCTCTAGCCAATATCATCAGAATATTTCTGCAATAAATACTGAGGTGATCAACGAAAAAATCACTAAGGTCAGCTTTCAAGACAAGTTAAAGCACCTCGGCTATGTCTGTGACTCTACCGCTTGCATACATATCTCTTAGAGCATTTTCCAGTTGTGAAAATAAAGAAAAATCTTGCTATCATTACGCCATTTCAAGATCCCATTATGACACACATATGGAAGATGCAGGCAAAGATATGGAATATGGCGTTATGCATGTTAATTGCATCAACTCAAACATTTCAACAACCTCTTCAACAATTCCATTTTGTGTAGATCCTGTAATTATTGTATGCAATGAAATAACATTTATTTTCAGTACCAAGCCACAACTTTATCTATGCTTTCACATTTTGCATACCTCGCTAACAAATCATTCCAACTACAAAATCTGACAAAAAAAAGTGTCTTATCTCCAAATTTTCTATTTTTGGGTCGAATAGAGAAGATGTTGGTAAATTTTGTGGGATAGGGCATTATGTTGGAAATTTAATCTTTGTTAGAGCAATTTAATGCTGACTACCCTACGTCAGACCTGGGGATCTCCCGCATCCTCCCCCAGCACCGTTGGCCTGCCAGCATTCAATTCTGGTAGGTGCATTTGAATTTGAAATGTTTTTGAGCGCCCATTTTTGCTGGGTATGTAGAAGAGACAAAGGAGAGGGAAAATGCAATGAGCATAGTGGACGGAAGAGAACATCCTGCAGTAGCAGAGGAATGAGAATGTTCCAGAAGAGAACAACATAGAATAGTAGAGGATAGAAGTTTGTAGCAGCAACAGTAGATAGCTATGGAGTTCACACAGTCAGCTCTGGATATACAGTGTGCAGCTCCAGAGATTGGAGCAGAGTATAAAAATAGAGTAGCAGCTCTGACTGTAATTTGAAATGTGCATTGGAGTTTGAATGTAATCTAGAAAAGAGGAATATATATAAAGTTATATTACTATCCTTCTGTGTTTTGGTTTCCTGTGTATGCATTTGTTATTTTGCTGTTCATTATTGCTGTAGCATTGCATCTTCGAAACAACATTCTGCCCATCTCCCTTGTTTTTTCTGCCAACAAGTGGTATCAGAGCCCTGTTTTTCTGGGCAGTCAAGTTTGTGTGGGTATTCTACAATCCCTAGTTTGTCTAGACATTCATGGCAGGTGGGGATAGCAAAGGATGGCAGTAGCCACCGAGTTTTGATGGGCAGAACTATGATATTTGGTCTAAGAAGATGAAGACCATTCTGGTTGCGAATGACCTATGGGATTTTGTCACTAATGGGTTCACCAACATCATAGACCCAGCAGCCTATGCAGCCCTAACGAATGCACAAAGAAACCACTTGAAGGAAACTAGGATGAAAGACGCAAAAGCCCTCAGTCTAGTTGAGGCAGCCTTGACAGAGGATATTTTCCCCCGCATTGCAGCAGCAAACTACTCTAAACAGGCTTGGGAGATACTGCAGAACAGCTATAAGGGAACTGACAAAGTGAGGTTAGTCAAGCTCCAGTTGTTTAGAAGAGATTTTGAGATGCTTCAGATGAAGGAGAGTGAGTCTATTTCAGACTTTCACACCAGTGTTTCTACCATGCTAAATTAGCTAAGGATAAATGGAGAAACCATGGATGAACAAAGGATTGTTGAGAAAATCCTAAGGAGCCTACCTTCCAGATTTGACCCTATTGTGATAACCATTGAGGAGACAAAGGACCTGTCCAAGATGACAGTGGATGAGTTGATGGGCTCTCTACAAAGCCATGAGCAGTGGTTGAATAGATCCGCTCCTTCCCTTGAGCAAGCCTTCAAGGCTCAGACCAATGCAAGAGGTCGGGGAAGAGGAAGGAACAACAGAGGTAAAGGTCAAAGAGGTAGAGGAAGAAGCAACTCTGGAAGAGGAGTTTCAAATAGCCAAGAAGAGGCAAGCAGCTCACAGCCAAGCTATCAAGGAATGAAGAAGAACAGCAGTTCGAATCAAAGGTATGACAAGAGTAATATTCAATGCTATTACTGTCATAAGTTCGGCCATTATGCTAGTGAGTGTAGAAAGAAACAGCAAGACCATGGAGGCCAAAATGCTAATGTAGCAAATGAGATTAGGGCTGAAAATGAGAAACAGTCCAAGGTATTTATAGTGTGCAACCTTGTTGAGAAGAGCAGCCCTGAAGTCTGGTATTTGGACAGCGGGTGTAGCAACCACATGAGTGGTAATGAAAACTTGTTTGCTTCCATTGACAGAAATGTCAAGTCTGAAATCATGATGGGGAACAGCCAAAAGGTTCCTGTCATAGGAAGAGGCATCATAACAGTCCTCAGCAAGTGGTGCAGAAGCACCTCGAAGACATTAAGAATCTGAGGATTCTATACATTTTATGTTATGTCCAAAGTGTAATATTGTAAGGCCTTCGTGCCCCATGGAGTCATGCATGGCCAAGTAACGGCATAATGTTGAGTAGTTTGTATACGTGTCATTACCATTTGTAACCGAACTGAATGTCTGAAAGGTTTGTAACCGATTGGCAGGGTGGTTATAGGTGATTCACCTTCCACCGTGTGTAACTGTCAATTGAGAGTCTTTTAATAGGTGGTCTGTAGATAGACAGACGGATAGAGAAGAAGAACAAATCTGTATTAATATTTAGAAGAAGGAAATAAAGAGCTTCCATTGTTTTGGTGTAACCCCTGGGATGTAGGACGGAAGCATTCCACTGGTTGAGGTTTCTTCGAAACCAGTGGAATGTCTTCCTTAGAGTAGGTTGTTTTTTTGTTATGTAGTTTAAGTGTTTCTATGAATGGCTATTCGGTTACAATGAGCACAGCGAAGATTTTGGTTAAAGAACTGTGCACTTTAAGTGTATACAACTAATGTATGTGGGAAGCATCCCCGGTGTATATCGCAAATACAGTTCGTGTGTATCTTCCTTTTGAATGTTGCTGTTGTATATGGTAGAAAGATGCATTCTAAATGATATAAGGGTTGACCAGTAGAAACGGTAAGGAAGACCGGTAGAGCAAGTCAAAAAATGTATGCGAGAAGTCATCGGCGTGAGTTAGCATGTCGCCCAGAGAAATGTCAGGTAGTCCGATAGTATCAGTCTGACCGATGGTGCTAACCATCGGGAAGAGGTGATGTATCAGCCCAGGAAGAATTAGACTCACTGATAAAGAGTGATCTTGCCGATCGTGTTGTATCGGGGTAACAATTGGTTGGTCCCACCGATGATTAAGCAGTGTGTGTGCAGAGAGGGGTCATCGGTGTGAGTATCACCATCGGAAGAAGAAAGTTACATTGGGCTGATGGTAGGATCTCTCACCGATCGGGGAGATCATTATCGAGTGTCGCCGATGAAAGAGGTCGGCATGACCAAGGATATCGGCGGAAGAGATAATATCTTCACCGAAAGGTTATGTCTGGGCGATGGAGATGTGGTGTCGGTGAGAGTGGAGAGAAGTCTTGCCGATGGTAAGACATATCGGCGTAACCCGGGGCATCGGCAGAAGATTCAAGGAGCCCGCCGATAGAATAGTGTCTTGCCGATAGGCAAGAGGGGGATTGCTTCGGTGAGAAAAGTAAAAGGTCTTGCCGATGGTGCTATGGTATTAAACATATCGGTAAGAGATATGTATCGGCGAAGGAGTGTTTTAGCTTAACCGACGGTGTATAGTCTTGCCGATAGGCAGGCATATGTATATTTTGGTGTGACTTCTACCTTATCTGGCCGATCCACACTTAATGGCTATCTTGTGGGTTTTTCAAGGATTATTCAACCCTGTTTTATGCTGTAACTGGTTTCCCTCTGCATCAGCAAGCAAGGTGAGAAAATGCAGATCCATGATGTCTATTATGCCCCTGGCATAAAACATAACCTACTAAGTATTGGACAGATGGTCCAAAACGATTATAGAATCCTGATGGAAAACGGAGGGTGCACTATATTTGATAAAGGAGGTAGCAAGAAGGTCATTGTAGCAGTGCAGATGACGAGAAATAGAATGTTTCCTCTATCGCTAACTCCGGCGCCATCTCCGGTGCTAACTCCGGCACTATCTCTAGCGCAGTTTCCTGCACTATCTCCGGCGCTCACATCAATGGGACAGCAAACAGCCTTCAGGACAGTCATCAAAGACCCATCCAAATTGTGGCATTTAAGGTATGGGCACTTAAGCTTTTCTGGTTTGAGTTTACTGTCTAGGAAAGGCATGGTTAGAGGGCTACCGAATATTATAGAGCCCGTTGGCAAATGTGAAGCCTGCATTCTAGGAAAGTAGCATAGACAACCCTTTCAATCAGGGTATTCCAGAAGGGCAAAAGCGCCTTTGGAGTTAGTGCATTTAGATTTATGTGGCCCTATGAAAACTCCCACATTAGGTGGGAATGTATATTTCATGACCTTCATTGATGATTATAGCAGAAAAATATGGATTTATTTCTTGAAAAACAAATCAGAGGCCTTTGAGAAGTTCAAGGAGTTTAAGGCATCGGTTGAAAAGCAAAGCGGCCGACATCTCAAGGCCCTAAGAATAGATAGAGGAGGAGAGTATGTCTCCAAACAATTTCTGAATTTCTGCAAGTATGAAGGCATTCATAAATAGTTCACAACAAGGTATACTCCACAGCAAAATGGAGTTGCTGAAAGGAAAAACAGAACCATCACAGAAATGGCAGCAAGCATGTTGAAGGAAAAGGGACTGTCAAATGATTATTGGGGTGAAGCTGTAGCAACAACGGTGTACCTATTGAATAGGTTTCCTACAAAGGCCGTTCGTGATAGGATTCCACAAGAGGCGTGGACAAACAACAAATGGACAGTTGAGCACCTAAGAATTTTTGGGTGTGTGGCATATGCATTCGTGCCTAAAGAGAAGAGGCAAAAATTTGATGATAGAGGTGAGAAATGTATCTTCACAGGTTATAGTGAAGAATCACAGGCCTACAGATTGTTTAATCCCATCACCAAAAAACTTGTGATCAGCAAAGACGTTGAGTTCATAGAGAATGAAGCATGGGATGGAACAGTGGACAGCACCACGAGTATTTCAGTCACAATACCCCTTGAAGATGAAGAAGCTCCAGAGTTCAGCAACTCTGGAGGAGTTACGGAGAGCAGCACCTCAGGGAGAAACTACTGTAGAGCTCTAGAAAACAACAGCTCTAGAGATGCTCAACATAGCAGCTCCGGAGGATGTTATAACAGCAGCTCCAGAGGTCTGTGCAGTAGCTCTGGAGGTCACAGCAGCAGCTCCGGAGGTCGTCACAACTACAGCTTCGGAGGTCAGAACAGCAGCAGCTCCAGAGGAAATTTAGATCCCACACTCGCATCAATGATCCCACAAAGGACAAAGAGTGTGAAGGAGATTTATGACAGCACAAGGTATGCTGATGATGATGAAGATTTGAATTTTGCATTATTTTCTTCTAGTGATCCAATCTACTTTGAAGAAGCTGTGAAAGAACAGAAATGGTGTGAGGCCATGGATGAAGAATTGGATGCCATTGTGAGGAATGACACATGGCAGCTAACTGTTTTACCCAAGGGTAAACAAGTGATTGGAGTTAAGTGGGTCTATAAGACCAAGTCTACTACTGAAGGAAAAATAGAAAGACATAAGGCAAGGCTAGTTGTCAAAGGATACAAACAATAGCCTGGAAGAGATTATGATGAGACCTATGCACCAGTTGCAAGGCTGGAAACAGTTCGGGCAGTCATAGCAATTGCAGCCCAACACAGATGGAAGGTGTCTCAGATGGATGTAAAGTCAACCTTCTTGAACGGAGTACTGAAAGAGGAAGTGTATGTGGAGCAGCCACCTGGCTATGAAGTCCTAGGGCAAGAGGACAAGGTATACAGGCTCCGGAAAGCCCTCTATGGGATGAAACAAGCACCTAGGGCATGGTACAGAAGAATTGACTCATATTTGTTGAGCAATGGCTTTAGCAAAAGTAGCAGTGAGCCCACTCTCTACATCAAAGCAGCTGAAGGTAAAATTTTGATTGTTGTTTTGTATGTAGATGATCTGATTTTTACTGGCAATAGTGATCTTTTCATTGTTGATTTCAAAGAGGCAATGAAGAATGAGTTTGAGATGACAGACTTAGGTCTGCTGAAATTTTTTCTTAGCATTGAGGTCAAGCAAACAGAGCATGGCATATTTATTTCACAAACTAACTATGCCAGACAGATTGTGAAAAGGTTTAAAATGGAGAATAGTAAACTTGCCCCTACACCTACAGCCACAGGTCTGAAGTTGAGTAAAGAGGACAGCAGCAGGGAAGTAAACCCAACCCTCTATAAGAGCATGGTTGGAAGCCTCATGTACTTGACAGCAACTAGGCCTGATTTGCTGTATGCTGTAAGCCTGATTTCTAGGTTCATGGAGAAACCTAAGGACACGCATTGGCAAGCAGGAAAGAGGATCCTAAGGTATGTCAATGGCACAACAGGCTATGGTATTTTGTATGATGTTTCTGATGAGTTTAAGTTGGCTGGTTTCACGGACAGTGATTGGGCAGGAAATGTTGATGACTGGAAGAGTACATCCGGCTATGTATTTCACATGGGTTCAGGTGTGATATCATGGGCATCCAAGAAGCAGCCCATTGTCTCTCTCTCTACAGCAGAAGCTGAGTACATTGCAGCAAATGCAGCAGCTTGTCAGGCTATTTGGCTGAGAAGAATCCTTGTAGACTTGTATGAGCAACAAGAAGATGGTACAACCATTCATTGTGACAATGTTTCATCAATAGCTCTGACAAAGAATCCAGTCTTCCATGGATGAAGCAAGCATATTGAGATCTGTTATCACTTCATTAGGGAGTTGGTAGAACGAGGAGAGATTGAGTTACAGTATTGCAGATCCGAGTAGCAGCTTGCTGACATTTTCACAAAAGCATTGCCGAAAGATTCCTTTGAACGCCTAAGAGATAGGCTCGGCATTGTGGACAGCTTCGGAGGTGTGCAACCCCGGAAAGAGGACAGCTATGGAGGTGCGCAGTCCTACAAAGAGGAGAGCTCCGGAGATACATATCCAGAAAGACAGTAGGAGAGCTCCAGAGATTCAACTCTGGAATGTATGTGCAGCTCCGGAGATGCAGAAAAGGAACTCTAGAGTTGCAGAGAGTTAGCTCCGAAGATGCTCTGGAGACGCTGAAAAGGGAAGTCAGCTCCGGAGATGCAGACAAGGAGCTCCAGAGATGCAAAGGGTAGCTCTGGAGATGTTGCAGCACAGCAGAAAGAGCTCCAGAGATTTGCTCCGGAAAGGCAAAGGCAAATGTATAGCTCCGGAGATCAATTCCGAAATGAAAATTGCAAATTGACGTCTGACTTCAGATTAAGGGGGAGTGTTGGAAATTTAATCTTCGTCAGAGCAATTTAATGCTGACTGCCCCCGCGTCAGACCTGGGGATCTCCCGCATCCTCCCCCAGCACCGTTGGCCTGCCAGCATTCAATTCTGGTAGGTGCATTTGAATTTGAAATGTTTTTGAGCGCCCATTTTTGCTGGGTATGTAGAAGAGACAAAGGAGAGGGAAAATGCAATGAGCATAGTCGACGGAAGAGAACATCCTGCAGTAGCAGACGAATGAGAATGTTCCAGAAGAGAACAACACAGAACAGCAGAGGATAGAAGTTTGTAGCAGCAACAGTAGACAGCTACGGAGTTCGCATAGTTAGCTCCGGATATATAGTGTGCAGCTCTAGAGATTGGAGCAGAGTATAAAAACAGAGCAGCAGCTCTGACTGTAATTTGAAATGTGCATTGGAGTTTGAATGTAATCTAGAAAAGAGGAATATATATAAAGTTATATTGCTATCCTTCTGTGTTTTGGTTTCCTGTGTATGCATTTGTTATTTTGCTATTCATTATTGCTGTAGCATTGCATCTTCGGAACAACATTCTGCCCATCTCCCCTATTTTTTCTGCCAACACATTACACGTGCCAATTTCATCTGCTTGAAAGTTTCTAAAACCTTTTCAATGATCCCAATTTGTACATATCCCACAATTATTGCATTCCATAAGATAACACATCTTTAGAGTATTCTTTGATAGTTTGCGACCCGAAATAGAAGATAAGGTAGAGAATTGTAGAATAAAAGAATATGCATTGCATTTATCATGACATTTTTAATCATAAATCTTTCACCATGTTAAACACTTCCTCCTCTTCACTTATTTACTTTCCAATGGTGATTCTTTATTTCACATGCTTCATTAATCAAATCAATTGCCTTGTCAAAAAGGTGCTGACCTGCTATATAACAGTTGGATAATTAAGTGGTAACCACTAGTGATCTATCTACGATCTTCACACCAAAATGCAATTCATGTATTTCTTTCAAACCATGCAAAATGTTGATGGTGCCAGTCACACTAAGTTCAACTATATACACCTGATCAAATTGACATTCAAATACATGATCTCTCTCTGCAAACTTATGATATTCTTTCAATCTAAATGCCTCCACACACCTAGTTAGCCTTGAGCAAGCATTAATTTAAAAGAATTAACAGCATCCATTGAACTCTAAGTGCATTTAGCACTGAGTTCACCAAATGTATTTAGTCAATAAACATAATGACTCATCCAAAGGATCCATCCGTGCACACTGTTACAACTTCTTTCCAACCATAAATACCCACAAAGATCAAAGAAACAAGAATTCCAAGCTAGAGAGCTACCAAAACAAACATGGTACCAAAAGGAACAACACCAGATATTTTCTCACCCTAATATCAACATGCAAAATGTACTACCTGAAACAAGAGGGCTGTCTTAACTAAATTCTTTCTTCCTTATGTGCTCTTGAATATATGGGAAGGAGTCCTTCCTTAGTATGCATTTTCAAATATTGCTTTAGTTTGTCATCACCATGAACAATTTCCACTGCATAACCACCTAAAACATAAGATGGTCTGACAAAACATAGAATATCCAGTCTTTTCTGTTATAATCAAAGCATCTTAATTACTTTTAGCAATACCTTCATTCTTCAACGTGACTAGAGCAATCATAACTTCCGCTAGTCCAAAGTGTAAATACAATGAGGCTAGACATTTTGAATGTATCAGAAATGCTTCGAACTACAAATACAAATTATTGACCACAATTTGACAAGTGATTGGAATTTGAGGATGATGGGGATTTTGCAATTAAAACTAAATGATAGAAGATTCTGACACACTATGAAGCATATCAATTCAACAATGGAAGAAAGTTTTGAAAATTTCAAGGTTCAAAATTATGGACAACACTTATCAAGTTTTGAACCTTGGATTTAAATGTCATTTAGTAGATCCTCTACAATTTTTTTGGCTTTTGCACTCAATTCTTGCTCATTACTTTGTGCCTTTTGCAATAAACCTTTCAATTTATTTATCTCTTCTTGCAGGGTATTGCTTCCTTGTGATGCATTGGGAGGGGATGTAATGCTTTTCTATTGAGCCCTCATATTTTCTCCTTTAGCTTGTTTGTTCATTGGCTAGGGCTTGCTTTAGCTTTACTATCTTAGCTTTGGCCTCTTCATGTTCTTTGTACAATCTTTTAGCAACGACCTTAGTAAATTGAGTTGTGTGTACTACTAAAGAAGCAAATAGAGCATACACCTCTTTGAATCTGTTCATAATTAACTTCCCTACATAATCGAAGGTTAACACTCCACATCTAGCTTGTTTTCTATATGGGGAAGTGCACATATTTCCAATTCTTCAATTTAATGGTCAAAGCTAAAACCCTCCATAAATCTATAAGCTTCTTCTTGGCTTGTAAACAATTCATCATTTCATCTCTTGATAATATCCATTAGCATGGCATCTAAGATACTCCATCTTGATAATAAGAGGCAACTACTCTCCCTTATCATTCTCCTTCATTGCTTTGGGGTCATGTTCTCTATATTTAAGTCAAACTATGGGGGAGGATTGAAATTTTGTGTTCTATCTGGTTGATCTTGCCCCAAAAGTTCATTTAAATTCTTCTTTTCTTTTAGAATTCTCTTCTCCCTAACTTTAACTTAAAGGATAAATGCCTAGAACTCCTTGGTCTTAATAGATCATTATCTGTGAGAAACTAATCACAAGCCTTCTACCTCACATCTTTCATAATTATGGCTTGAAAAATCTCTTGCATTAGAGTTGGAGTTGGGGGAGGGCTAGAACTCTTGTTATCATTCCCTTCATGGTGGGATTGGACCTATGCAACCACTACACGTGCTATGGGAGAAATCTCTCACGTGCACTCTATTATCTTGTAATCAACCAAAGGAACAACTTCACTCTGAAGTTGGTTTATTGCCATATATTACTTTAATTGCATTTCCATTGGAGATACATGTGGTGATAATGGCCTATCATATGGTTGATCAATCATCATGGATGAATTGGTTGCCCCTTGTTCTCTATGATCATTCTCCATAGGTAACACCATCGATGTGGTGGGGACATCAACAATCATAGTTTTTAATGAAGGGGCCAATTCAATTGTTACTCTGAAGCTTTAGCCAATGATGTCATATGTAGTTAAGGCCTCGAAGAAGGATATTTTCCCTTTCAAGCTTCTTCATCTTCTCAAGAAGATCTTCAATGTAATGGAAAGCACCCTTTTAGTTGGGGTCCAATTCTTTCCTTTTGTTTTTAGCATGCTCAAAATACATCTAGCTCCTTTCAAGCACAATCCTCTCCATGTAATCCTAGTTCACGCACATGATAGGAGTGTTGGAAACCACTCTTTCCCATACTCTTTCTCAATTTGTGAATGAAACCTTTAGGGCCAAAGTCTCTATGGTCTATAGTGTTCATATATAAGAATCTAAGGATTTCATCCACCTTTCTGTTAGTGTAGGTTTTTTATTTTCCTTATGTTAGGGAATATTTATTTTTCCTACACATATATTAAGTTTGCCTAGGTTATATAGACATGGTTAATATGAGGACACATGTCATAATCCATCAGTTACATGTGTCACTCTTACCTACCTTAGGGTAGTTGAGCTTCACACCCTCTTTTGGACTTATTTGCCACCTCTCATAACCATTTTTTTTCTTTACCTGAAATGGTATAACCATGTAATTCAACATTTACCAAGTAGATATAACTACAACCTATTTTGGGCAATTGGGAGTCATTACCTCTCCTGGCTTTATTTTCCCTTCTTTTTCTATATAAACAACACTCATCTCTCCCTTTTGCTAATTGAAGTTCAGTGGAAGGGAGTGATGATATCACTCATATCTAGGTTTCTATTCTTGCTTTCTCTTAGTCATTTTGATCTTGGGTGGCTTCACAACCAAATCTAACACTTTCAAATCCTTCCTTGTTGTAGGTTTGGAATTCTTTCCATTGGACTTGGTGGCATGAAAGTGACTTTCTTTATTTTTTTGAAATGCTCAAAATATGCATAATTAAATTGCCTCATTGTTTCTAAATAAACAATCTATCTTATACATCCTAAGGTAACACATCTACACCTCCAACCAACGACCTCCTGTTAGAATAAGACATCTTTTATAGCTGCATTAGGCACATATGCTTCCACCTTTGCACCAACTAAGGTATGAAATTATTCATGGCTTTCACCAAAGCAAATGCCTGCTTTTCTACCATATCATACTTTAGCTCTGTGGCTTGAAGAGACTTGCTAAAAAAACTTTCTTCATTTGTTTGCAGCATAACTACTGCAATAGTGTGGAATGAAGCAAATGAGAATATCTGAAAAGGCTTACCTAAATCTAGAGATTTTAACACTGATGCCTCCTTGATAGCTCTTTTTATTTCTACAAAAGCATTAATAGCATCATCATCCCATATAATTTTGTCTCCTTTCTTTAGCATCTTGGAAATAGGTTTAACAATCTCTACAAAATTAGAAATAGAGCTTCTCACAAAGTTGATCTAGCCAAAGAAAGAATGTATTGCTTTGATAATTTTAGGGACTGATATCTTGTCTATAACTGCCACTTTCTCTGGATCTATCCTTACTCCATCCTTGGATACAGTATGTCTTAGCAGATTCCCTTCTAATACAACAAACATACATTTCTTGGGATTGAGAGATATCCCATACTCTAGAGCCCTTCTAAAGATTTGTTCAAGATGCATGCAATGATCTTCAACCCCTTTTGAAAAGGTAGTTAAGTCATCTTGATACACAACCATAATTACATTAATCAAGTCTGAGAAAGCAACATCAATGGCTCTTTGGAATTTCACTCCAGCATTGGTCAGCCCAAATGGCATCCTAATCTAGACATACGTGCCCCAGGGAGTAGTGAAAGTTGTCTTATATTGTTCTGACTCCTTAAATTTCACTTGACTATATCCTGAAAAACCATCAATCATGGACATCAACTCATTCCTTGTGACCTTTTGGAGCATTATTTCCATGTTGGGAAAAGGATAACTATCCTTCAATAAGGACACATTCAAATTTCTAAACTCTACACAGAGTCTTAGATCCCCATTCTTTTTCCTTAGTGGCACCAAATTTGAGACCCATGTAGAGTACTTGATTCGTTTGATGATTCCACCATCCTTCATCTTTGCTAATTCCTGTTCCATTTTTGGAATCATTGCTATATTAATGGGTATTTTATTTTTCTTGAAAGGCTTGGCATCTGGTTTCAAAGGGATCTCACGCTAGAATAGATTCTCTCTATAGGCCTTTAGGTCATCATAGGACTAGGCAAAAACATGCTTGTATTTTCTCAATAAAGCAATAAGCATTGTTCTTACCTTGGGACTGATCCTTTTCCCAATGTATACTTTCCTAGGTGAGGTAGCAGTCCCTAATTAACCTCCTCTAAATCATCCCCATGGACTGGTATATGCTTCTAAACATTGTTGTTAAATACACTTTCTAAAGCTACCAATCCCCTCAGGATTTTGCTTTCTTTTAATTGAATTACTTCAGTGCCAAAGATAATTTCCTTCTCATTAACAACTTCCACAAATGCATTGAAATCTCTCTTGTGAAAGGTATTTATCTTCACATTGAAGGAATTTTAGCAAGTCTGCATCATCATTAAAAACCTGCCAGTTGCAGATATTGTCAGACACACATGGTCTAGTTTTGACCTCAATCTTAGAGATTCCAAATAAAGTAATGTCATCACTCCTTAGGGTTATATTGGCCAAGAAATCAGCCATCACATTCTTATTTCTTTCTATCCAATCAATGGAAAATGCATCTATAAGCTCTATGGTGTCCCACACAACATACTTGTATTGCTTAAGTTTTCTATGCTTTGTCAAATATTTATCTCTCATCTATGAGACAACCAATTCAAAATCTCCAAAAACTTTGAACAATTTTATACCATGTCTGACCACCATGTTCAAGCCAAACAGTGATGCTTCATATTCTGCAGTGTTGTATGTGCAAGAGAAATTCAGCAAAAATGAATGTTTAAAAGTTTTACCACTGGGTGCAATGAAAATTACACCTGCTCCTTCTCCTATTTTAGAGCATGCACCATCAAAGTAAATTTGCCACACTCCTTGATTTGCCTGAAATTCATCTTCTAGCAGATTATTGTACCTTGGAGCTTCCTAATCTAATTCAACTTTGAAGTTATCCATATCACTACCTCAAAAACTGACTTCTTGATTAAAGTGATTAGGATTGTTAATATGCTCTACCATTGTATGGAACCTAGGTTCCCTGTCCAATATGACTTCCTTTCCATTCATTGGTATAGTGGCATAAGACAGGTCCAATTGTATGTTTCCCCCAACTGCTGTAGTCCATTGTCTTGACAAGAGCATCCTATATTGAGGTGGGATATCCACATCAGTTATGTCCATTTTGTATACTTTATCAAGAAATGCTACAAACCTTAAGTCAATATCCTTCATTATCCCAATAAATGGAACAACTTTGTTATCTATGGCATAACACTTGCCATAGCATATATCACCGAAAGTCCCATCTCATAACTTCTAAAGGCATAATATTTATAGCAGCACCCGAGTCTACCATACAATTTCTAATTATCTTGTTATTTATAAGCAGGGTAACATAAAAGGGATCAATTTGAGATGGGGATCTTTTTAATGCTTCTCTTACATATACCTCAGGGGTTCCCATCTCTCTACTCTTAGCTTCAATGCCTTGCTAATTTACTTCCTGGGAAACATGTGATTTTTTGGGAACCTTAGGTGATACTTTAAATATAATTGCAATCATTTTCAAAGCATTGTTCCTATGTTCATCTATTTTCATCATTTCTAGTAAAGGAACTGAAACTTTCATTTGGGACAAAACTTGGGTCATATCAAACATGGGAATTGCAAATGAATCCTGGATAACTTTACTCACCTCTGTTTTCTTGACCTTCTCCCTTTCAGTGGAACTAAAAACTTTAGGAACATCATGTTTATCTAATTCTCTTTTTGTTTTTGTTTCTTTTTGACATTTATCTAGCACATCAAACTAAACTTTCTAGTTTCCTAGAAACTTGCCCTTCCTATCTGATTCCTTCATGGTCTTAGGACTCTTGATAGCAACAAATGTTTCTTTGATAAAGAGACTACTAGGCTTACCTTGATCAACATTTATAGTTCTATTTCTCAAATTGTAACTGCTCCTAGCTTGGGCAACAATAGCTATAGTTAGGGATTTGATTTCTTCTTCTGAAGGTCTTCTTAGACTAATCCCTTTGATTCTAGTATCTATAGCATACACATTCACATTTTCTGTACCACTATCCTCATGATCAGAAAAAACCTGCTGATGGTAACTTTCTCCACAATACACCTCTGGTTATTCACATCAATCTCAACATGTTCCTCTTCAGAAGAAGCATATTCCTCTATCATCACATATGGTTTAGAGGAGAACATGTTGATTGTATGATCTTAGTTGTAGTTGTCTTCATCATACTCCTCATCAGGCATGCCAGACTCCTGAACTGATTGTGCCATCACACACTAAGCTAGGAAGTGTGGCAGTTGGCATGCTATGCACCAAAGATTGTCCTCAACCATATTTGCACTACGTCTATTTAATGGATCAGGAGTTTCTTTGTTAGGTGCATTTGGGGTTTTTCAAATTTTTCACATCATCTCTCTTACCAACTCTCCTTGATGCCCTCCTATTACTCTCAATATGCATAGCTATTCAAAGGACTTTCCTCAAAGAATGAGTTTCCTTATCCCTCAATTCATATACTACTTTGGGATCGAAAACATTACCATATAGCACCAAACACATGGGTTCACTTGGTCTCCTATTTGCAGGGATTTTGTTCATGAGTTTAACAAATCTTGTATTAAAATCTGAGACCATCTCATTATGACCTTTGGAGATACTAGTGAATTCATTGATTAGAAACCTAGGCTCTATCTTGTCACCATACTGTTCTTTGAACACCCTCTTGAATTCTTCCCATGAGCTTATACTTGCATTAGGTAAACCTCTATACCAATCCCTGACATCCTCAGTTAGAGATTGCATGAATAACTTTATGATCACATATTCATTCTCAACTTCAAAGTCATCTATCAAATTCAAAAATGCCCTCAGATGACTTTCACTTGATTATGCATTATTTCCTAAAAATCTGACAAGTGCATTTATCGTTTCATTAGGGATATCATTAGAATAACCATGAATTCCAATAAAGTCCAACTGCCTATACCTTTGTGATTGTAAAGGTCTTCTAGTAAACTGAGTATTTTATTGTTGTCTCACATGACTCTAACCTTCCCCACCTTGTTTTCCTTGCTAGTTTGCATTGTATCCCCCAGGTTGAGTGCTTGTATTTGTGATATAAGGTGGGTGTTGTCCACAACGACCCATATTATGTGGTTTAGAGAGGGGGAGATTGACCCACATGTGCTGATGTCTGAGGACCAACTATTGAATTAGGATGGGATGAAGTTATAGGAAGATTTTGGGAACTAGAGGTCATCATACTTCCGGACTTGTAAGTGGCTTTTAAGAAATCAATCTTTCTCTTCTTTTCTTCTTTAGTAGCCAATTGCTCCATTCTCTCTAACTCCTTTTTTAAAATTTCAACCTCCCTTTTCAATTACGATTCCTTTTTATCTTGTGCTTCAGGTACAGTAGGCTTATGGGATGCAAGATTTATAAGAAAGCCTATACTCCTTGTGGGATCTATGATCAAGGGTTTCTTTCCTCTATCCAAGCCATGAGAAATAATATTAGTAGCAGAAGTTATTGAGACCGAACTAACAATAGGGGGATTACTCCATGTATTGGTATGAGTATTTCCTAAAGGAATATTTTTAGTATTGCTACTAATTTCAGGGTTAGTCTTGGCATTGCTTGATTTATTTAGAAGAGAGATCTTCTTGACAAGATAATTTTAGATGATCAACTCTCCTTTTCAATTTATCCTTGAAGTTCATAGCCTTTCTTATTTTGTCTTCCTCCTCCTTAGCCTTCTTAAGACTAACTTCTTCTAATTTATCCATCTCCTTTTGGATCTCAAGGACCTCTTGAAACAATTCATCCTCAGCTGGTAAAGTAGTATCAGAGTTTGAAGTATCAAGGTAGTTTACAACAATATTGGAAAGACCTTTGGGAGAATTAGGATTAAGATGTGCAACGTCTTTATGATTTGGGCTATTCAAAGGAACATATTCTTCAGGATTGGGCCTTGAGGCTTTAGGATTTAAACTTTGAGATACCAATTTAGCATCAAATTTATATTGCAAATATCTTTCTCTTTGTCTTTGTTGCTTAGCTAAGACATTAGGATGAGACTGGTCTTTACTTATAGCAAGTCAGATTACTACATTATTCTCATTTGCAGGGGGTGATCCAAAATCAATAAGATTTGCAAGATCATGATTATTACTACCATGAAAATACTTTGAACCAGGAGGTGGGGTATGAACAAACTTACTTGCATCTCTTTTCCTCCATGATTGTCAAGCATTGTGAGGTAGCCTTCCCTCAAGCTTCTTTTTAGGATCCTTCTTGTATTGAGATCTTATGCCTTCCATCATTTTGTTAGTCTACTTAACTTTCTTTTAATTTACACTAGAAAGTAGAAATTAGAGTTGCCACCCAATTAAGGGAATTCAAAATATTCAAATTCTTCAGGGAAGATTGCAAAGACAGAAGTGAAGGGTAGACCCTTAAAAAGGTATCTCACAGAAATATGAAAATATAACCAGAAGCCCTTAGGAAGACTTTAGGAAGTGACGAGCCATAAGGGTTTTGGAATTTGCAAATAAGGGAATGAAAGAACTGATATATGACTTAGGATAAGACACAATTTGTAAGACCCCAGTAGAGTCGCCAATCAGTTGGTTCCTCTAGATGATTATCTAAATCCTCTAAAGGTTTAGCCAATTTATCATGATTAAGGATTCTAGGTCAGTGCCGAATGGGATTCAACTTAGACTTGGTTAAAATCCTTTGCACTTTTGGTTTTGCAAGACCAAGGCGGATGTACCTATACAACATCCAACAGTATTTCTTGACTTATGCTAGATGTTGATGTTTAAATAGAAAGTTCTAAATGAAAATATACTAAGGAAATGATTGACTCCTATCAGATTGGCTTAATCCTTTGGTAAATCAGTTCAACCTAGGATTGAGAACAGTTATTAGTCTAATTCTACTCTAAGATAATACATAAATAGAAATGATTTTGATTGTTGGGATGGATTTGAATCAACATATCAGCCCAATGAGAGATCGCTGCCTAATCCCAAGGTTACAGAGTTAAGTTGCATAAATCAAGTATATCTTTCAAGCAATATTACTTCATAACAAATGGACTAATAACATCAATGCCTTACACCAATGCTTCCTGTACTTAGAATTATAAAACTATCCTTTAAACCATAGTGTAGAATGAAATTAACAGAGTACTTCCCAAACAATTATTTCTCTCCTTGAGAGAAAGCTAAAGACAATACACACATTATAGAGAACTGCAAAGATGAATCAAAATATCCTTTATTCACATCACTTATACTAACTTTATTGATTACACATATGGAGAGAATTCTGCAACCAGTATAACAATACATTCAAGATTAAAAATGATGTGTTGTGTATACGCCTAAAAATGACATGACTCGGTCTAAGTAAATATTCTTAATATTTATTCCATCTAATTCCTCTATCAATAAATAAATAAACAAATTTATTTATTCGATTCACATTCCTCTAAGTTAATTAAATATCAAAATATTTAATTACCTCTTCTAAAGTCAAAATTAAATAAAATCCTTTATTTAATTAAATTCTTCCAAACAATTAAATAATTCTTAATTATTTAATTAAGTCAAAACCATTCTTCCAAATTTGAATAAATCAAATTGAATTTATTTAAATTCTCTCAATCTCTAAAAATAAAATATAATAAAATATTTTATTTATTCTTGCAAATCATGCACAAAACAATTAAATAAATTTATTTATTTCATTTGCTTTCTTATCTTCAAATATCTTCCAAATCTTCTAAAAATAAGTCTTCTTCATGCACACAAAATTAAATAATTTATTATTTAATTTCTCTCAAATCATCCAAAAGCAAATCACAAGTTGAGTTAACTGATTCAATCAACCTTGTTTTTATCAATATCTCTTAAATTAGAAAAAAGGTTTCTAATTTATGAAAAGCATGTCTTATCTTTAGAAAAGAAAGTAGTTAACTCAAATAAAATAGCTTTTATGTGACATTTGTCTTCTTCCTATTCGTGCACGTTCCCTCAACTGTTCTATACCATTGATCTTCTCATTCTTTCTATACCGTTGATCTTTTCTCTCCCAACTCTATAAATTGAACCCATTCTTCCATTTCATTCATCCAAGCTTTAAGTAAACTTAGTCTGCAGGAATTACAGCATGCCTTTGGCACCAATTCCTTCATTGCTTGCAATCACACTCATTACCACACACTACTATCATTGTTGTGAAGCTCATCTTCATGGAGAAACTATCATAGCCATTCTCCTTTGGCAATCTTGGAATAACAAGGACATGCACTCTCTGAGGGCCTTATTCATACATGCAAGATCGATTGAGATATGCAACCAATGGAAGCTATGAATTATTGAGGTTTGCAAAGGTTTCATCTTTTGTTTGTTTGATCTTGATTATTTCTATTTTTGTTGAGTTTTGGGTATTATTGATATTGATATATTGATTATTCATGTTTACTCCAATTTTCCCTTAACATTTTTGGCACCCATTGTGGGGCCTAGCCCTGATTTTTAACCCAAAAACTAAGTTTTTGTGTTTTAGAAAGCCATACACAGGAGGAAACTGCGCATTTGCCACATCCTAATACGCATCTACTATCTGTTCCAGTGCATACATTCCTTCGGCGCATACAGACTCTGTTCTGGCGCATCTATCCTCTGATACATCACATATGTCATTTCCATGCATATATACTATTTTCTTGTGCTTTTGACCTCTATCTTAGCATATATGTACTGCAGCGCTTCTGTGTTCTATTTCTACGCATTCAAGCTCTGAAGCTACGCATCTGATCTAGGCAGTGATTTTTAGGGTTTCTCTGAAGTTTTCGCTAACACTGATGTCTTTTTGCAGGAACACTCTTGATCTGTTTGCAGGCTAGGTACTGGTTTAGAATCATATAGTTGCACTTGTTAACTCACACTTTGATTTCTAACGGGAAAGTAAATGGATGCTCATGCAAATGTCACATAGTCTTAACTAGGAAGGTGGTAATTGAATCATTGCTATCTTGCATATCATTGAATCATTGCTATATTGCTATCCTTCAAAGTTAACAACTCATTGCTATCTTGGTAAAATTGGACCATTGCTATCTTATTATCACTTCAAAGTTAACAAATCATTGCTATCTGGGTAAAATTAAACACATCATTGCTATCTGGGTAAAATTGAACCATTGCTATCTTGTTATCATTGCAAAGTTAACAAATTTATGTGCTTGCCCAAGTAGATAGCTCATCTAGTTTTTCTCATTTTAACTAGGGGAAAAGAACCACTATCTTTTGTGTTTTGGGAATGATACCAAGCCTATGCTTTCCCCTATCTTGGGTGACCAAAATGCCAGACATATCATTTTCGCTTGTGTTTTTCCTTTAGAGGGGCCTGCTCTTGGATACCATTCATCCAAGTAGGAATGAACCTAAGTGGTAACAGGTTAGACGCCAAGCCCTACCAATACACTATAAATAAATTGTGTTTGGAGCAAAAGCTTCAAACAACGAGTGAAGTTGTGTTATACCGACAGCCAACCTCCCCCAAAACCCTCCAAGGTGCAACCCTTGTAGGCTGGGAGACTCCATAATAGATAGTAGTGTTGCCGCATGTATAACCACTCGAATGGTTGCCTTTATTAAACACCTTTGTCTTAGTGGTGAAAAACCCCTATAATTCGGTGTAGGGAAGGGCGATTATCACCTCTCGAAGATGCTTCACTAGAGATAGTGAGAATTCAATTTTATACTGTCCTTTGAAACCTAGGATTGTACTTGCTTTCTTTTAGTCCGAAAAGAGTCAAAAAATGACAAAAAAATTAAAAAACCATAAAAACATTCTTTGTGTTTCTTGTGTCTTCTTGCCATAATTTTAGAAAACTAGATCAAAAAGACCTTCTTGTAGCCAAAGATACCAAAAGCATCAGAAAATTGCCAAAAACTTGCAAAAAAAAACACTGAAAAAACTAGAGCAGCGCATTTATCCTTTTTTGCTGTGCATTTGTACTGAGTTGTTGTGCATATGTGTTGACTTATTGCACTTTTAACACTTGTTGGTGCGCATCTAAAATTTACCAGTATTGCACTTTTGTACCAACTTTTCACGCATTTACCAATTTTTGCGGCGCATCTGTTCTGGTGCATGGGTAATAGTGAGCACTTCCACACCTTTTGAGAGAAAATCTTCAACCTTTTTGGGTACCCATTTCAGTCTTGTGTCAGTTTCTATGGAGCTTTATCTCTGATGGAGCACAACCAACATATCTCACACAAATTTAACTCTCCTCTACCCAACAAAGACTCTGGAAGATGCACCTCTTCAAGACCTCTTCTGCCCACTTTCTCTCAGTGGAAGAAGTCTCTACACCTTCTCTATTGGAGGACAGTGAACATATATCTCACAAAATCAATTTTTTTTTTGTAATTACAAAAATTTCTCATACTTCAACACATAGGAAAATAATTTACTTCACAAACTCCTCTCAGTCCTGGTGCATACTCTGCACACTTAAGATCAACCCGCTCTGATACCAAATGATGCAGCACACAACATACACTCAATACAATTTTGCCATTAATCATGTGAGACTCAAAGAATTGAAGACTGGAACATAAAAAAACTTCTATTCATCAACTCTCCTGCTACAATGAGAGAAAACTCTCTTATATCCAAGAAAAACAAAAAAAAAAAAAATTACCTTTTTTGGCAGATTTCGACAATTGTCAGATTTTGCCATTTTAGGTAATTTTACAATCATATCTTGAAAATCTTTTTTTTTCCCAAAAGCTTCCTAAAACTAAGGTAGGATGAAATGCCAACTAATATTCTAAATTCGAAACATGAGTTTCAATTTATTACAAAAGCAACTTTTTTAAAAATCTAGAAAAAAATATTAAATTGCTATTTTGAGGGCCAAGATGAAAGTTTCAAGCCCTGAAAAAGTGCCAAGACGGGGTCCAACCCACTAGAGTCAGTTGTGAAACCACTTTCTGTCTCATAACGCATCCACCCATAAAATATCATAGAAAACCCACATCCGAGTCAAAAGTTATCATCTCCGGAAGTTCCTGCATCAAGATGACAAACCAATTAGAAGTAATTGCTCATGAACTCCAATACCTGCAAGAACAATTAAACTTCGATATCTCTCCCCAAGATTGTATAGCAATTGCTTAAGAAATGACAATCTTACAAGCTGATCATGTTAGTACTAGCTACGCCCCACCCCAAAATCGTACATCCTTTTCCCGTCTTAATGGTACTGGTGACAAGGCAAGTGCCACCTCAAGTTGGATATCATATACCCCTCCGTCTACTAGTCCTCTTTCACCATCTCCTAGAACACATGGCCCAAAGCATACTAATCCTACCATGGAGAACTCCAAATCCACTCATCCATTACCTCACTCCTCTACCCATACACCTACCAATGATGTGATCCAAGGGTTACTAGTAGAGAGACAACCATGTCCCCAAATTCCAGTCCTTGACCTTATCAAAGAACCTTCAAGCATGTCCATTACTCTAACCTCATCATGTAACCTGCAACCCCTTGAGCATATTGAAGAACCTCCTACCATGCACCAAAGTCAAGGTCCATCATACCTTCATGTTGTTGACCAAGAGCCTATCCAAGAGTCTTCTACCTCAGCTTCCATTCGAACAACCCAAGCGTTATGTCAAGAGCACACTTTAGAGCATGTGGAAATGTCAACCCCTTGTCTAAATCAAGGTCAAACCACCCCCATCTGACCCATGCATAACCTTTATCTTTTCGAGGATCCTATACCTATACATGAGCGTGAAATCCAATCTCAAGCCATTCATGACCTATACCTTTTCAATGATCAAGATACTACCTCGGATGAAGAAGCTATCCATGAGCAACTTGATCATATACATGAGCATGAGGTCCAATGTTAGCCTCTCCATAACTCCTCTCCTTTCTATGATCAGGACATTCTCGTTGATGAAGAACCTATACAAGAGCACATTAATCCCATCACGCTAAATACTATCTATGATCAAGATCCCATCTATGATCACGAACCTATCTATGATCAAGTAGACCATGATGATCCCCTAAGCCCACTTTATGCGTTCCATGGTCCTAAGCTCATAATCCTGTCTAGTCCCATCCAAGATTTAACAACTTCCACTTCCCTTGATGAGACACTTGCCTCCCAAGCAAGCACAGAAGATCAAACTGGTAATAATCCTCTGCCATCCATTATCGACCATGCTACAAATCCCCCATCATATATCCTTGGTCTTACCACCTTCATTCATGAGTGTTCCTCCTTAGAACACCAACAACCATTATCCTCTACCTCACATTCTCCAGCCAATAAGGAATTCATGTCTAGTGTTCCACCTATACACAATCCTGTTGTCCACCGCATACTCCAACATATGAACTATCAAGGTAAAGGCTTAGGCCTTCATGAACAAGGTATCTTGGAGCCCCTCCATGTTAATGTTCATCCTCATTCATATGGCCTTGGATACATACCCCAAGGTGAACAATCTCAAGATGTTGGTACTTCTTCCACTCCTTCAAAATCCTCCACTTTCCATCGAAAATCCTTTCACATCCCCAAAACATATGTCACCATTCCACCTCCATCATCCTACACATCCCAAAAGCATGTGACCATACACCTTCCACCATCTAATCTACCTCTTCTACTTCCAACTCCTAATATCCCTCCATACATTTTACCACCACTTCTTCCAACACCTTATCCATCCACCAATACATCCTCTAACAATCCCAATCATGACCTACAGATGCACATGTTGTCTAAACAAAGAGCTTCCATCCACTCCACTTCCACCATCTCAAGAGAATTCACCAGCAAAAATCTAGATACCTCTACCCCTAAAGTCAAAATCCTAAGAGTCCTCATGACCTAGGATACAAAAGCCAAGAATCAAAGAAGCATCCTTATCAAGAGTGGCATACACCCTCACACCTATATGCCAAGCTGAAAAAGGTGTGGGTCCGCATCCAACAAATGATTACTCCAAAAGCTGCACAAAAGTTGCATACACCCAAACCCATACCTTCACAAGTACTATCTCAAAGCAAAATGGCTTGGGTACCTAAGCAAAAATCCCTCAAGTTACATGAGGCATCTACCTCTTAAGAATCTCAACCATCCACTTTCTCCCTTTCCATCCAAAAGTCACAAATTTTTCCATCCCACATGACAAACAAAAATTAGGAAAATACTTAGTCTATGTGGATCCCTACATGCCTAAGTCATTCATCCACAAGAAAATGTCTCTGTTGCTTCCTACACTACTTTCTCATCACCAACTTTAATGTTTTTCATGGTATGTGCAACTGTTGGTCATTATTCCCTTCCATCCCATAACATTTCCATATACCTCCATCTCCCCTTCCTTCCACTATTATCCTACATATCTTCCTCATCCTATTCCTATGGTCCATGCTTTTTCATAGACTTTTCATCCATCCTTACATAAGTCCTCCATAACCCGCATCATCATCCACTATCGCACCTTCCGCAATCCGCTATCTACCTTCTCCATCTCACTTTCATGCAAACCCCTACCAACATCTATGAGAACACTAGACATGGTCGGTACGATAGCATCCATCTAGCGGGACTATCACCTTTCAAGGAACTAGATACTTGTGTCTCTCCCTTTCGTATTCACCTTCGCCTATTCAAAAAAAATAAAAATCAAAAGAGTAAAGAAAAATCCCTTCATCCAACTGTGAAAATCTGGCAAACAGGTGCCTTGGATAAGTACCATGATGAAAACCTGGCAAATGGGCATCATGTGTAAGTTGATCATCTACATCACCTACACTTGGGGTTACCTTGTCTCATCGGCATATCACTCTTCTCCTATCAATTTCCTTCTATACCATTCCTTATCCTATCCTTCTATCCATTACATACCTATACTATCTAGTCTATCTATCCTAATTTTCCATTCCTCTACTTTCTTTGGTCTTGATAAAGATTGGGGGCACAATGTTGACAAATGTTTTAGGTGTCTCTTGACATACCTTATCCCTCCCAAACCAAGCAAATCCTTCATTATCCTCTTATCCTCCTATCGTCATAAGCGTTGCCATGAAAAGTCCTAAGTATTTACCTACAATGGAGCACGTTATTCCTATGCGACATAGTCCTTGGAGATCACATCCTTAAATTCCTTCTACCTCACCATACGTATCTACTGTTCCCCGTCCATCTGCCTATCTATGGTGTTTACTTGTCATCAGTATCTCACATTGAGGCTATCCATAATGTCATCTTATCCTATCGTGGCTTGATACTCTATCTCTTTTGTCGCCTTATCAACTAAGGTCTTATCTAGTATCCTATCCATAGTGTCATCTTAGCATAGCATTTGTTGTCAGTATCAGAAGGTCAATCCCGAACTACATTGCCTCTGTGTCGTCACGTAGGCAAGGCCATTATCAATGCACCCCCGAGGCTTCCCCGTCCACCCCATATCTTGTTGTCTATCCTCTAGTCCATCCATGGTCCAAGTTGTGAACTACGCTGCCTCTACATCATCATGTAGGCAAGGCCATTTTCATTGCACCCCTGAGGCACTAGGTCAGTCCCTTAGGGTCTATTTTTCCCCAATAAGGATTATGGAACCTTTCACCAGACGCAAGTGTGTGTAAGCAAAGCCCATTTCCAAGAAAAAATTTTAACGCAAGGCTTCAACCTATCCAAAGCAAAGCAAGTAAGTACCTAAAGAATTCTAAATGATTTTACCTAAATTATGGCAAGAAACAAACACATCTAAATGTAGAAATGTTTTGTGGATTAGAATCATGGTTAAGTTATAGCGTCTTGATTTCTGTTATCATGCCTTTCTATGCTACTCAAGGATGCCAAAAGCTAGAGATGCTATGATGGGGGCATGATTATTTTCTTTGTTTTCTATTTGTGAATTAAACTCTAGTAATGTGATGCCTTGTCTAACAACATGATCGGCAAAAGATCATCAAGGACATGAAAGGTTTAAACATTGTTGTACCCAACCAAATTTTTTGCTTCATTAAGGCATTTTGAAACAAGTCTAGAAAATTTTTCGTCAAAAAGTCAAAAAAGCAAAATTTCTAAAAATAGAAATTTCTATTTTTAAAAATTTCTAAAAATAGACGTCGAGTTAGGTTTTTTGGGTTTCTTGAGATATGGATGTTGGCAAAACTTTCTAAAAATAGAAAGTTTCTAAAAATAGAATCTCCAAATTAGGGGTCGCGCTCGATTCTCATTGGTCGATTTTCCTTCACGATCGGCACGGTTCAGACGGAATCTTCAAACGACCAAGTTTTCTCTACTAGGTCACTTTTGCTTTTTCACAAGGTGAAGCATGAGCTCGAAAGTCATCAACACAGAAAAGTTCACCTACCAAATCTCTTCGATGAGTTTCCAACGCTGTTTCAACAACGCAAAACTGACAAACGACCGTCGACTCGATGATGCACACAAAACGATGCAAGATGGATCCAAGGTGAATGGAAAAGTTGGAAAATCACAAAAATGGCTAAGTCCAGTGAAACTGGGCGCCCCAGGAGGCTTGGGGCACCCATCCTCTCCTGTGTTAGTTTTTTTCACGTTTTTGAGAAACGTCTAAAATGCTTCCGTCAGCTCCTTTTCGGTTGGTCAAACTTGGTCAAACTTGGTCAAACTTGGTCAAAAGTTAGTCAAAGCCAGGATTTCATCACAGATATGTTTAGACTACTCAGATCACCCTCTGTCCCGCCTCGACAGTCGTCAGAACGACCGAAATCGAAGATCGAACAGGAGCTGTCGGCACAGAAATCGAGAAAAGGTACAAAATTGATAATTTTTTAAAAAATGGCTAAGTGTTGACAAACTGGGTGCCCCTGGAGACTTGGGACGCCCATCCTCACCAGTGTTAGTTTATTTTTCATGTTTTTCTTGAAAAACGCAAATCTCCTTTCGTCAGCCCGCTCCGGTTCAGTGTTGATCAGTTTGGCACGTTTTTTGAGGCAAACAACAGGTACAATCAGCTCAGTTTTCATCAGGCTTGCATATTTTCTAGATCATGAGACTCATTTTTATCCCATTTGTTAGAAATCAACAGCCAAATAGGGGTCCTGTGCCTCCAGAACACGCACGCAAACAAAGAAATTGGAAAAGTTGAAAAAAACTGAAAAAATGGCTGAGTGTTGGGAAATTGGGCGCCCCAGAAGGCTTGGGGTGCCCATCTTGAGCAGTGTTAGAATATTTTTGTGTTTTCAATGTTTTCTGACATGCCTTGTTACCAATCTTCACCCGTTGGCAGTTTCCGGGAGGTCAAACTTGGTCAAACGATGTCAGATCGTCGAACGGAGACAAGGGATGGAATCTCAGCTGATCAATCTCCAAAATGTCAGGATCAATTAGCTTTTTCAGTTCATGATGACATTTTTTCACCTTGTCAAAGTCAGAGACAGGCCATATTTGAGTAAAAACGAGTGTTGAAGTGTCGAAAATGAAGAAATTTTGTTAACACTTCTTCCAACTCGCGCATTTGATGACATCATCAAAGAAGATATTTTTTGTCATCTTGCACATGAAGCCATAGGCTCCTACAAAATAGGGATTCTTCCTATTCGAAGACATCCACTTGGATTTATGTTTTAAAAGATGCTTTCTTCTTGGATAAGGATGAAGTTTTCTTCTCACACAAGTAAAGCTGCTTTTTCGACCAAAGATTTATAAAGACAAGCTTTGGGCTTCTTTATTTCATTATCTTTTGCAGGTTGCATCCAGAGGAAAGATTTTATTTTTCTTTCAACGAAGATTCGAAGACCCAAACCAGGTGCTTTTTTAGTTTTCTTCATAGATTCGGGTTGAGGAAGAAGAGAGGCTTGCTTTTTCAGGGTCCTTGTTTCAAGGAGATCATTTTTCAGAAATCCGACCAAAGCTTTTTCAGTTTTCGTCGAGATGGGTCCATCCAGATTATCATTCTCTTGAAGATTAGGAGTTGTGCTTTTTTTCGAGAAACTACTTTTTTCCTGCTTTTTCGAGAAAATCTTCACTTTTTCAAAATCTGACAATCTGGGTTGCTTAGAAACGAAATTATCTACAAAACCCATGTGCCAGCTTTTTTAGCTCACACTCTGCTTTTTCTAAAAATTAGCAAACAATTTTCAGCCATCTGTTCAATACTTTTTTCAACATAGGCGTGTTCACAGTTGATTTTTAAATCTTCCAATATGCAGTACTCTCCAACACAATTCAGGCACAAAACAACATTAGTTCATGATTACCTGAAAACTTGTGAAACAGACTTGCATAAAGTACTTCCAGTAATTAATTTACACTCCTTAGAGGATGCAGGAAATAATACCATCAGGTATCTTGGACACTTTGGTTTGCTTGCAGTGGCATCCTTTCCTATCACCGTGCAAAGTATTGAGTTTGTGATTGCTTGTGTGACGCATTACAACTCGGTCACAAAAGAAATTCAGTCGGGTGATGGACGTGTGCTCTGCAACTTGAGGCCAAACGACATTGAAAAGTGCTTTACAATACCTATTTGGAGAGAGAACTTAACTATTTCACTTGAAGAATGCAAGAGGGTTTGGAATAATGATAAGGAAAAATACAGAAAAAAAGATTGGTCAGAGGTGGTTGAAAGAAAAGCAGAATATTATGCCAAAGAATGTTGGACGTGGAGAATTCAAGGAGAAGCATGCAATAATGATTACTCTGCTAAGTCGTATCACGAGTCAAGCAGATGCAAACAAATTTCAGCCTTGGATGTTTTACATCATGTCCCAGATTGTTGACGGAACCGAATTCTATGATTAGTCGGCACTAATCAGTGATTGTCTCCACCAACAAATAATTGATTTTCAAAGGGCTCATGAATTCCATATGATATCATACCTTGTGTATTTGATGGCTTTTCAGGGTCAATTCAGAGGTTTGAATGTTGTTGGAACTCTGGGTACTCAGCATGTGTATCATCATTTCCCGCAGTTAGAGATCTCTCAACCTGAACGACATTACAGGCAGGTGAATGATGCATTCTTGATGCATGCAGTACAAGACATGGACAAGGAGTTGCATATATGGTTTTCTGTAGAGGCTAGAATAGCAATGGCAGAATGCGCTGGTTGGTTTGTCCAATTTCCTACTTTTTCCTACATCAGAGTATATGGCTTCTCAGGAGAGCCAGCCATGTTGCCGCGATATCCTATAGATGAAATAGCATTTATGGAATTTTTGAGGCAAGCTTATCAAGTGCATATATTTTTATGTAGCAGACGCAAGACTGCGTTCAATTTTCCACTTGGGATGAGTATTTACAGATGTAGATCTGGAGGAGATGCCAAGGCAATCGGTAATGAATCATCCAGATATGGTCTTAAGTTTTTCAACATGAGATCTTCATATGATCCCCGTGGTGTTTATGCATCACATCTTGGTCAGAATTGTACACACAAGTTTGCAGTTGAAGACTTCTGGGCCAATTGTGTTGATGAGTATGAAGTGCGAAGATGCAGTTACAGCAGGTTCACTTTTCAGTAAATGTCTGATATCTTATCAGAAGACATAGAGGGTTTGACAGAGAGTGGTGAAGTTCTACTTCCCATGTATTTCAGGGACCAAATTGAGCAACAACCATTGCTGCCAGTTAACTGGTCAGTAAAAGAGAGTACTTCCATTGAGGAGAGAACAAGTTGAGTGGTTAAAAATAATTTGATATTCTTGAAGACTAAGCGGAAGGATGATATTCCAATAGCAGAGCCGCCAGTTGTGCAACCATCAGAACCTTCCACTTCCAAGCCAAAACAAAGAGTTAAGGCTATGAGTGTTCTCCCAGAGGGAACAAAAATGGCAAAGTTAAAGAGGAAGAAAGACGAGTCTCCAGCTCATGTCCAACAGGAACATCCACCAGTTGAACCAGAAGCTCCTATTGAAACAATGCTGCATGTTGAAGTGTTACCTTTAGATCATGTATCTCCACCTTCTTCACCGATCCCTTCTCCTATTCACATAGATTTAGAGCTAGATTCACCAGTTCGCAACTTTGATGCAAGCATTGATTCATCAGGGGTTGATGAGACGAGAACTAAGTTTCCAAGAGAGGATGGCTCATCCTGGATTGAAAACATTCTGGGAAGGAAGAGAAGAAAGCCCTCATATCAGCTGGACTTAACAGAGCTAAAAAGCGTTTATCATGACACACCAGACAAGCAGCTGAAGAAGCAAATTCACATTGAGAAGAATGCGGATGGAGAAATCATTCTTGAGACTGCAACACTTCTAGAAAATAGAAGTGCTAATGATGTCAAGATTGATGACTTCACAGTTGTCAAAGCTAACCTTGGCAGAAGTACTCGCCATACAGATGTCAATATCTTTGAGGTTGCAATGGATAGCTTGAAGGAAAGGGTGTTGAGAGATGGAGAAGACAAGGCAGCTCTCAAAGCTGAAGTTCGACAGTTGCGGCAATATATTTCCAACCTTTTCCATGGCACTTCACAGGTTGATTTGCTTCTTCCACCGAGTCTTGGATCACCAGCCGATCAACGGCATTTCAGTAAGTTGGTCCTCTATGAGAGGCACATGGACAGTTGGGTAGAAGAATTTGTGACCAAAGGGAGAGTTGTACTTGTAGAGCTTTATCAGTTGAAGTACAACGCTCATGATTTACGCCAAGGCATATAGGGGTCGCAGCAGATCATGGCAGAAAATAGACCGGTGTTTGAGATTATTAACTCCGACTTGAAGATTGCACTTGATACTGTTGATTCAGCTAAAGATAAGAAGACAGTTTCTACTTGGAAAGCACAATATCTTTTCACAGTAAAAACTTATGATAATATGATTTTAGAGAGTTGACAGAATGGAAAGAAAAGGTAATCGGCATCCTCAAGTTCATCAGATCCTTTGTCTTTCAGATCTCGTGTTCATATGAGAAAGAAGATGGTACCCTATATGACCTCGGGGAAGTGCAAGCAGAGTTCCAGACTCTCGTTTGCAACAACTTTAATGATGATATCAATGTCGGCAAGATGAGTCGTCTTGCCGCAATGTCAGTGAAATTTGACAAGGCTACGGGTGAAGTTCACAAATTTCTTTAGATGGTTACCAATGGTGAAGAAATGTTAGAGAATCAGAATATTGTTCTAGAGAGTATCAGTGTTCCTGGCAAAGATGCGGTCACTCGCTTTTTAGAAGATATTGTTTCCCAGAATATCGACGGATGACATCACCAAAAAGCTAGAATGTTGATGAGGATGCATTCCAAAATAAAGCAGCTTTAAAACATATGCTTTTTGTTTTAAAGCATGTGCTTTCATCCTAAGCTCATCCATTCTATATTTAGAAAGAAAGCACTTTGTGATAGTTGGAATCTTCTTTGCTTTAAAGCATTTGTTTATTGTATCTTTGTCTTAGAATAGTAATAAAGCTTATGAGTTGGCAAGTTAGGGTTAATCAAGGAGATTTTAGGGTTCCCTACTCCTTTGATTTTAGTATAAATAAGGGCATCCTTGCCCATTGTTGGTAATGGTAGTGGTGATAACAAATTTGCTGTGCCTATTCTAGCCTGCAAACATTGTTATTCCCAGTGTCTGTTCAATCTGTGTTCATTGTAAAGAATGGTAGTGGTGATAGCAAATTTGCTGTGCCTATTCTAGCCTGCAAACATTGTTATTCCCAGTGTCTGTTCAATCTGTGTTCATTGTAAGGAATGGTAGTGGTGATAGCAAATTTGCTGTGCCTATTCTAGCCTGCAAACATTGTTATTCCCAGTGTTTGTTTAATCTGTGTTCATTGTAAGGAATGACTTTTGTGATAACAAATTTGCTGTGCCTATTCTAGCCTGCAAACATTGTTATTTCAGGTGTTTGTTCACTTTGTGTTCAGCGTTCTCTGGTGTTTGATCGCTTACTGTATGCCTACCTTTTGCTGCAGTCTTGCTGTCCTGGAGTTGTATTAAACTTTCTGATATTGAATAGAAATCTCATGCCTACTTTGCTCTGATATTCTATATCGATTCATCAAGTTTTCGTTGTCAGATGTGTAGCTTCTGTGGCTTTCATTTCTAGCTTTCATCATTAAAGTACTCTAAGTCTTGTGGTGTAAATCTGGAGGAAAACTACTTGAGTTTTTGTGTTAACAATCATTCCCCGTTCACTTTCAACTTCTTTTGCTCTGAATTTACTTAGGAGGTTGAAAGCGTCATTAGTCTATGCTAGTTGTAGTAGAAGTTTTATTAAAAAGGAAAAACCTCTTCTGCAGCGTTTAGAGTTTTATAACCTTGTGCTCTGCAGCTGAGAATCAAAAAGAAGATAGGCGAAGTTTCATTCAAGTTATCTTTTCAGCGAACATCAGCAAGAAAGGGAACTCCCCCTTCCAATAGGAGAACAATTTATTTGTGCATAGCTGTCCATTTCCAAATCGCATACCAGAGGTGCGAGTTGAAACGCGAACAGTTTTCTAGCACCCACCGTGGGGCACGAGGCATAAAACTTGAAGCAAGCTTAGGCTTATGACATGGTAATGACTCTCTGGCGTCCTTCTGCTCCAGTTCAACAACCCAATCTTACACCACTTGTTATTCAACCAAATCTTGTACGAGTAGAAGGAGAGCAAATGGACATCATTAGCAGCATTAGAAGTTTCATATTTGCGCAAAAGGAAAGTCCTGATTAGTGGAGAAACGCAGCTACTATCCTTGACGAAGAAGAACACAAAGCAGATCTTGCAGCAGGAAGACCAGTACTACTACCTCCCGCGTGGCAATAGATTATCTTGGCTCACAGGGTTTATTCAAGAAAAGGAAAAGGCGGTGCTACGGATCCTTTCTTTCAAGATCTTAATTCTGCAAAAGTTGGAGAAGCATCCAACATAGCTCAAGAAATTCAGATAGTTCTTGAATTCAAGCAGGAAGAATTACAAGAAGAACTAGTAATCTAGCCTAGAGCAATGGGTGATGCAAATAACAACAATCACAATGATCCAAATCAAAGGCGACCGCCACCATTGCCTTGGGGTAATAACATTGGACCTTTGGCCCTACAAGCACATCATGATTTACCAAAGGGGTCAAGGAAGCACTTTCCTCGGTTCCATGGCGATGGAACTCAACATCCTGATGAACACATCTCTGCATTCACAACAGCTTGCACTGTTTTGCATGTATCACATGAAGATGTTGCCGTGCGTCTCTTCGTTGAGACTCTCGCGAGAAATGATGCTGATTGGTTCAATCATCTGGAACCAGGAATCATTACAAGTTGGGCAACTATGAGTGAGAAATTCTTGGCAAGGTTCAAGCCTGCCGAAGATGGTCACAGATTGTTCGCCCAACTCTCAAATTCAAAGATGGAAAACAATGAACCAATGAGGGAGTTTGTGGCAAGGTTTAATCACCTAGTTACATGTCTTTCTCATACTCTTAATCCATCTCCGCAAATTCTATTGAGCAGTTTCATTAACGCTCTTCCTTCTGAGATAGCCTTCTTTTTGAGATCGGCTAATGAAACAGAATTATCCAATGCACAAGAAAATGCCATCAAGTTAGAGGACGACATGATTACCTCTGGCAAGATGAAAATGGATTCAATCAGGCCTCTAGTTCAGAGCTTTGCAGATCCACTGCTGAATAAGGTAGCAAACGAAGTGACTATCATGAAGAGACAGTTGCCTACTCAGGGGAAACCCGCGCAACAACAATACCAACCACAACAATAGTATCAGCCTCAGCAACCATATCAGCCTAAGAGGAACAATTTTCAGCCTTTCAATAACTATAGGCCCAGGTTGCCAGCACCACCACCAAGACAAGCAGTTGATGCTGCTCAAAATGCAGTGTTTTGTTCCTTTCATGAGACTGATGCACATACTGGAGCCATGTGTCCTGAAAATTTAAGGATGAATCAAATCATGGGATATGCTGATGCTGCACCTATTTCAAACATTGTTCCTTCCCCAAGTGTGAATGTTGTCTTACCATAGATGGACAACTTCGATGGCGACTCTACCACGGGATACTTCCAGAATGAACCCGTTATAATGAAGGAATAACAAGATGATTTTCGTCAATACTCTCTTGCAATGAATCATGAAAATATTTCAACTCCTGTGTTTACACGTACTTAACATTTTAAAGCACAGAAGGAAGGAGAGGATAGACAAAGACCAAAAGAAAAGGAGAAGGAAGTGGCTTCCACTTCCAATGCTTAGCCATCACATGAAAGTGTTCAAACTACTCAAAATTCATCTTCAACGAATTTTGATATAGTCGATTCCATGATGAAGACAAAGGTGCAGATTTCTCAGCTGGAGTATCTTCAAGACCATCCAGATCAGCTGGATAGAATTGTCAAGTATGTCAAGAAAGATACTATCGTGCAGCCCACATTGCTAGAATCTTCTGTTCCGGCAGGAGAGAAGCCAAAGCCCTTCTATATTTCTCTGTATATAGGAGATTATAAATTGAGCAATTGTATCATTGATTCAGGAGCCTCAGACAACGTCATGCCTTTGCAGGTAATGAACGCTTTGGGACTCTCATGCACCAAAATGCATGACAAGTGTTATTCGCTTGAGTCTAAATCAGTGCCATTGGTTGGACAATTGAAGGATGCTCAAGTTCGATTAGCGGCTTGCCCAGAGAAGAAAATAATGATGACTATCTTGGTAGCTGACATTCCAGCCAGCTACAGGATGCTACTAAGTAGAAGTTTCTGCAAAGATCTTGGAGGAGAAGTACAATTGGATTGGTCATCTGTGACCATTCCTTTAAAGAAAGGTAATTTCAAATTGGAACCAGAAACCAAGTCATGGTTCGCGGTGGTGAAATCTCAGGATCCTCAAGCACAAGTGCTATATCAAGAAACAGATTCTGGTACATATGTTATGTTGTCTGATATAACTAAAAAGAATCAAGAGGTTGTCTATGTGGTTGACGAATCAGAGGAAGTATCCAAAGAAATGTGCAATTTGCAAACTTTCTTTGAAGAAGAAGTGCAACAATCTTCTCAAGAGCAAAATTACAAGGAAGAGATCAAATATGTTGCAGAGAGCAATGAAGAATCTAATTTGTTCTTCTCATTTTTTGAAGGTTGGTTTGAAGAACCTGTGTCAAATATATCCAAAGAAGAGACCAAAGAAACATTACAATTGGAGCAAGAACAAGATCTTCATTTTGAAGATGATTCATCATTGGAGGAATTTCTCAAAAATGGAGATCATATGGAAGATTCATCATTGGATCTCGAAAGTTTTCTATATCACTTGGAAAGTGATTCTTCAGTAGAGGATACTGTAAATTTTCTTTTACAGTTTAGCCCATCTTCACCTACATCTCGAGAATGTTTTATACATACTAGTGAAGAGGATGATGTTGAATCCATCTATGAACCTGCACAGGAAAAAGACTTTACTGATACTATGCAACCAGTGTGCAATGCAACAAATGAAGAAGTTGATGGAGAAGAGCAGTTCATGGAATATTCAGTTTTGGTCACTAAAGAGGATGATATTGAAAAATTAGAGATTCTTGACAAATGTCTTGTGAGATACGCCGTGTGTGAGATTGATCAAGAAGAAGAAGAGGAAACATATGACTCAGATGAGGCTGTCTTTGATTCCACTCCTTTGACAGAGGAAGAAAGATACATGAATGCTGAAGAAGAAGTGATGATGGATATCCACATCGAAGAAGAGTACTCTATAGAGGATGACGAGATTCCAGGTAATGAATGGGAAAGTGAGCTAATAGGTGAAGATGTTCAAGAGTTTAAGCATTCAGATCTTGACGATTCATCAGATTTTGGAGAGTGGATGGACGAAAACACAACCAATGAAGAAGCTCCTGAAGCACGTGAAAAACGGGCAACGACAGTTGTGGATCCTATAATCCAAGAATCAAGAATGAGAGTTGTGTATGAGCAGCTTGCACCTTTTCTAGAAGATGATGCATTGACTGAATACAAAGTTGCGTGTGTACAAGATATAAATGAAACTCATATTCAATATGTGGTGATGACCATTCCAATAGATGTACTTTGGCCACAAGACTTTCCTGTATATCTTCAGAAGGAAGTTCTGTATCTTCACCTGTTACAGAGGTTGCTTACATTGGAGGAAGATGCTCCACCTGATCCCTGGCATATCAATCAGTTTCTCAGAAACTTCTCATGGCCTGAACGTGAATACCCTCCTGAATCATGGCTCTTTAAGAGGATGTTGCAAAGAAAGAAAAGTTTTGTGCTACCAAGGCAATCTTCACAGCTAAAGAGAGATGGTTCTTACTTTTCTGAGTCGATTGACGGTTTCATGTGACAGTTCTAAACTCTTCTCATCCTCGCTCAGGAGAAAGAGCACATGAAACACTTTTGTTCTCGTAATGTGTTTCCCCTTTCTGTGATGTGATCGTTATGTCATAATGTTTTTCCCCTTTCCGTAATGTGACAGTTGTGTTCCTTGTGTGTTCTGAAGTTCCAACTCCCTAGGTGATTTTAGGAAGTCCGGTCTTAGGTGATGTAGGAGAAATGTCTTGTTCTAGGTGATTAGGAATGTAACCTGACTCTATTGCCCAATTGATAAGGCACTGGTCCAACTTGCAAAAATCCAGAGATTCTTGGTTCTCCTATGCTGTAAGTATCTGCCATGGTCCCCAGACAGAGCCAATTGTTGTACCCAACCAAATTTTTTGCTTCATTAAGGCATTTTGAAACAAGTCTAGAAAATTTTTCGTCAAAAAGTCAAAAAAGCAAAATTTCTAAAAATAGAAATTTCTATTTTTAGAAATTTCTAAAAATAGACGTCGAGTTAGGTTTTCTAGGTTTCTTGAGATATGGATGTTGGCAAAACTTTCTAAAAATAGAAAGTTTCTAAAAATAGAATCTCCAAATCAGGTGTCGCACTCAATTCTCATTGGTCGATTTTCCTTCACGATCGGCACGGTTTAGACGGAATCTTCAAACGACCAAGTTTTCTCTACTGGGTCATTTTTGCTTTTTCACAAGGTGAAGCATGAGCTTGAAAGTCATCAACACAGAAAAGTTCACTTGCCAAATCTCTTCGACGAGTTTCCAACGCTGTTTCAACGATGCAAAACTGACAAATGACCGTCGACTCGACGATGCATGCAAAACGATGCAAGATGGATCCAAGGTGAATGGAAAAGTTAGAAAATCACAAAAATGGATAAGTCTGGTGAAACTGGGTGCCCCAGGAGGCTTGGGGTGCCCATCCTCTCCTGTGTTAGTTTTTTTCACATTTTTCGAGAAACGTCGAAAATGCTTCTGCCAGCTCCTTTCCGGTTGGTCAAACTTGGGCAAACTTGGTCAAAAGTTAGTCAAAGCTAGGATTTCATCACAGATATGTTCAGACTACTCAGATCACCCTCTGTCCCGCCTCGACAGTCATCAGAACGACTGAAATTGAAGATCAAACAGGAGATGTCGGCACGAAAATCAAGAAAAGGTACAAAATTGATAATTTTTGAAAAAATGGCTAAGTGTTGACAAACTGGGTGCCCCTGGAGACTTGGGGCGCCCATCCTCACCAGTGTTAGTTTATTTTTCATGTATTTCTTGAAAAATGCAAATCTCCTTCCGTCAGCCCGCTCCGGTTCAATGTTGATCAGTTTGGCACATTTTTTGAGGCAAATAGAAGGTACAATCAGCTCAGTTTTCATCAGGCTTGCATATTTGCTAGATCATCAGACTCATTTTCATCCCATTTGTTAGAAATCAACAGCCAAATAGGGGTCCTGTGCCTTTGGAACGTGCACGCAAACCAAGAAATTGGAAAAGTTGAAAAAATTGAAAAAATGGCTAAGTGTTGGGAAAATGGGCGCCCCAGGAGGCTTGGGGCGCCCATCTTGAGCAGTGTTAGAATATTTTTGTGTTTTCAGTGTTTTTTGACATGCCTTGTTACCAATCTTCGCCCGTTGGTAGTTTCCGGGAGGTCAAACTTGGTCAAACGATGTCAGATCGTCGAACGGAGATAAGGGATGGAATCTCAACTGATCAATCTCCAAAATGTCAGGATCAGTTAGCTTTTTCAGTTCATGATGACATTTTTCCACCTTGTCAAAGTCGGAGACAGGCCATATTTGAGTAAAAACGAGTGTTGAAGTGTCGAAAATGAAGAAATTTTGTTAACACTTCTTCCAACTCGCGCATTCGATGACATCATCAAAGAAGATATTTTTTGTCATCTTGCACATGAAGCCATAGGATCCTAAAAAATAGGGATTCTTCCTATTTGAAGACATCCACTTGGATTTATGTTTTAAAAGATGCTTTCTTCTTGGATGAGGATGAAGTTTTCTTCTCACACAAGTAAAGCTGCTTTTTCGACCAAAGATTTATAAAGACAAGCTTTGGGCTTCTTTATTTCATTATCTTTTGCAGGTTGCATCCAGAGGAAAGATTTTATTTTTCTTTCAAAGAAGATTCGAAGACCCAAACCAGGTGCTTTTTCAGTTTTCTTCATAGATTCGGGTTGAGGAAGAAGAGAGGCTTTCTTTTTCAGGGTCCTTGTTTCAAGGAGATCATTTTTCAGAAATCTGACCAGAGTTTTTTCAGTTTTCGTCGAGATGGGTCCATCCAGATTATCATTCTCTTGAAGATTAGGAGTTGTGCTTTTGTTCAGGAAACTACTTTTTTCCTGCTTTTTCAAGAAAATCTCCGCTTTTTCAAAATCCAACAATCTGGGTTGCTTAGAAACGGAATTATCTACAAAATCCATGTGCCAGCTTTTTTAGCTCACACTCTGCTTTTTCTAAAAATCAGCAAACAATTTTTAGCCATTTGTTCAATACTTTTTCCAACATAGGCGTGTTCACAGTTGATTTTCAAATCTTCCAATAAGCAGTACTCTCCAACACAATTTAGGCACAAAACAGCATTGGTTCATGATTACCTAAAAACTTGTGAAATAGACTTGCATAAAGTACTTCCAGTAATTAATTTACACTCCTTGGAGGATGCAAGAAATAATGCCATCAGGAATCTTGGACACTCCAGTTTGCTTGCAGCGACATCCTTTCCTATCACCGTGCAAAGTATCGAGTTTGTGATTGCTTGTGTGACGCATTACAACTCGGTCACAAGAGAAATTCAGTCGAGTGATGGACGTGTGCTCTGCAACTTGAGGCCAAACGACATTGAAAAGTGCTTTACAATACCTATTTGGAGAGAGAACTTAACTGGTTGAAAGAAAAGCAGAATATTATGCCAAAGAACGTTGGACGTGGAGAATTCAAGGAGGAGCATGCAATAATGATTACTCTACTAAGTCGTATCACGGGTCAAGCAGATGCAAACAAATTTCAGCCTTGGATGTTTTACATCATGTCCCAGATTGTTGACGGAACCAAATTCTATGATTGGTCGGCACTAATCAGTGATTGTCTCCACCAACAAATAATTGATTTTCAAAGGGCTCATGAATTCCATATGATATCATACCTTGTGCATTTGATGGCTTTTTAGGGTCAATTCAGAGGTTTGAATGTTGTTGGATCTTTGGGTACTCAGCATGTGTATCATCATTTCCCGCAGTTAGAGATCTCTCAAGCTGAACGACATTACAGGGGGGTGAATGATGCATTCTTGATGCATGCAGTGCGAGACATGGACAAGGAGTTGCATATACGGTTTTCTGTAGAGGCTAGAATAGCAATGGCAGAATGGGCTGATTGGTTTATCCAATTTCCTACTTTTTCCTACATCAGAGTATATGGCTTCTCAGGAGAGCCAGCCATGTTACCGCGATATCCTACAGATGAAATAGCATTTATGGAAATTTTGAGGCAAGCTTATCAAGTGCATACATTTTTGTGTAGCAGACGCAAGACTGCCTTCAATTTTCCACTTGGGATGAGTATTTACAGATGTAGATCTGGAGCAGATGCCAAGGCAATCGGTAATGAATCATCTAGATATGGTCTTAAGTTTTTCGACAGATCTTCATATGATCCCCGTGGTGTTTATGCATCACATCTTGGTCAGAATTGTACACACAAGTTTGCAGTTGAAGACTTCTGGGCCAATTGTGCTGATGAGTATGAAGTGCGAAGACACAGTTACAGTAGGTTCACTCTTCAACAAATGTCTGATATCCTATCAGAAGACATAGAGGGTTTGACAGAGAGTGGTGAAGTTTTACTTCCCACGTATTTTAGGGACCAAATTGAGCAACAACCATTGCCGCTAGTTAATTGGTCAGTAAAAGAGAGTACTGCCATTGAGGAGAGAACAAGTCGAGTGGTTAAAAATAGTTTGATATTCTTGAAGACTAAGCGGAAGGATGATATTCCAGTAGTAGAGCAGCTAGTTGTGCAACCATCAGAACCTTCCACTTCCAAGACAAAACAAAGAGTTAAGGCTATGAGTGTTCTCCTAGAGGGAACAAAAATGGCAAAGTTAAAGAGGAAGAAAGACGAGTCTCCAGTTCATGTCCAACAGGAACATCCACCAGTTGAACCAGAAGCTCCTGTTGAAACAACGCTGCATGTTGAAGTGTTACCTTCAGATCATGTATCTCCACCTTCTTCACCGATCCCTTCTCCTATTCACATAGATTCAGAGCCAGATTCATCGATTCGCAACTTTGATGCAAGCATTGATTCATTAGGAGTTGATGAGGCGAGAACCGAGTTTCCAAGAGAGGATGGCTCATCCTGGCTTGAAAACATTCTGGGAAGGAAGAGAAGAAAGCCCTCATATCAGCTGGACTTAACAGAGCTAAAAAGCATTTATCATGACACACCACACAAGTAGCTGAAGAAGCAGATTCATATTGAGAAGAATGTGGATGGAGAAATCATTCTTGAGACTGCAACACCTCCAGAAAATAGAAGTGCTAATGATGTCGAGGTTGATGACTTCACAGTTGTCAAAGCTAACCTTGGCAGAAGTACTCGCCATACAAATGTCAATCTCTTTGAGGTTGCAGCGGATAGCTTGAAGGAAAGGGTGTTGAGAGATGGAGAAGACAAGGCAGCTCTCAAAGCTGAAGTTTGACAGTTGCAGCAATATATTTCCAACCTTTTCCATGGCACTTCACAGGTTGATTTGCTTCTCCCATTGAGTCTTGGATCACCAGCCGATCAACGGCATTTCAGTGAGTTGGTCCTCTATGGGAGGCACATGGACAGTTGGGTAGAAGAATTTGTGACCAAAGGGAGAGTTGTACTTGCAGAGCTTTATCAGTTGAAGTACAATGCTCATGATTTACGCTAAGGCATACAGGGGTCACAGCAGATCATGGCAGAAAATAGACCGGTGTTTGAGATCATTATCTCCGACTTGAAGATTGCACTTGATACTATTGATTCAGCTGAAGATAAGAAGACAGTTTCTACTTGGAAAGCACAATATCTTTTCATAGTAAAAACTTATGACAGTATGATTTTAGAGAGTTGATAGAATGGAAAGAAAAGGTAATCGGCATCCTCAAGTTTGTCAGATCCTTTGTCTCTCAGATCTCGTGTTCATATGAGAAAGAAGATGGTACCCTGTATGACCTTGTGGAAGTGCAAGCAGAGTTCTAGACTCTCGTCTGCAACAACTTTAATGATGATATCAATGTCAGCAAGATGAGTCGTCTTGCTGCAATCTCAGTGAAATTTGACAAGGCTGCGGGTGAAGTTCACAAATTTCTTCAGATGGTTGCCAATGGTGAAGAAATGTTAGAGAATTAGAATATTGTTCTAGAGAGTATCAGTGTTTCTGGCAGAGATGCGGTCACTCGCTTTTTAAAAGATATTGTTTCCCAGAATATCAATGGATGACATCACCAAAAAGCTAGAATGTTGATGAGGATGCATTCCAAAATAAAGCAGCTTTAAAACATATGCTTTTTATTTTAAAGCATGTGCTTTCATCCTAAGCTCATCCATTCTATATTTAGAAAGAAAGCACTTTGTGATAGTTGGAATCTTCTTTGCTTTAAAGCATTTGTTTATTGTATCTTTGTCTTAGAATAGTAATAAAGCTTGCGAGTTGGCAAGTTAGGGTTAATCAAGGAGATTTTAGGGTTCCCTACTCCTTTGATTTTAGTATAAATAAGGGCATCCTTGCCCATTGTTGGTAATGGTAGTGGTGATAGCAAATTTGCTGTGCCTATTCTAGCCTGCAAACATTATTATTCCCAGTGTCTGTTCAATCTGTGTTCATTGTAAAGAATGGTAGTGGTGATAGCAAATTTGCTATGCCTATTCTACCCTGCAAACATTGTTATTCCCAGTGTCTGTTCAGTCTGTGTTCATTGTAAGGAATGGTAGTGGTGATAGCAAATTTGCTGTGCCTATTCTAGCCTGCAAACATTGTTATTCCCAGTGTCTGTTCAATCTGTGTTCATTGTAAGGAATGGTAGTGGTGATAGCAAATTTGCTGTGCCTATTCTAGCCTGCAAACATTGTTATTCCTAGTGTCTGTTCAATCTGTATTCATTGTAAGGAATGACTTTTGTGATAACAAATTTGCTATGCCTATTCTAGCCTGCAAACATTGTTATTTCAGGTGTTTGTTCACTTTGTGTTTAGTGTTCTCCGGTGTTTGATCGCTTACTGTATGCCTACCTTTTGCTGCAGTCTTGCTGTCCTGGAGTTGTATTAAACTTTCTGATATTGAATAGAAATCTCATGCCTACTTTGCTATGATATTCTATATCGATTCATCAAGTTTTCGTCGTCAGATGTGTAGCTTCTGTGGCTTTCATTTTCAGCTTTCATCATTAAAGTACTCTTAGTCTTGTGGTGTAAATATGGAGGAAAACTACTTGAGTTTTTGTGTTAACAATCATTGCTCGTTCACTTTCAATTTCCTTTGCTCTGAATTTACTCAGGAGGTTGAAAGCGTCATTAGTCTATGCTAGTTGTAGTAGAAGTTTTATTAAAAAGGAAAAACCTCTTCTGCAGCGTTTAGAGTTTTATAACCTTGTGCTCTGCAGCTGAGAATCTGAAAGAAGATAGGCGAAGTTTCATTCAAGTTATCTTTTCAGCGAACATCAGCAAGAAAGGGAACTCCCCCTTCCAATAGGAGAGCAGTTTATCTGTGCATAGCTGTCCGTTTCCAAATCGCATACCAGAGGTGCGAATTGAAACGCCAACAAACATGAAAGGGGGCAATCCTTGTCTGTTGATACACAAGAAATACTTAGGTCATCTCGGTTCAATTATACCTAGATGCTTGTATTAACTTGCTAAATCAAAATCCATGTAAGCGATACTTAGGTCATCTCGATTCAATTATACCTAGATGCTTGTATTAACTTACAACATTTTGAAAAAGTATAAAAAAAAATTGCCCAATGATGAAATAAGAACTTCAAAATACTTGCAGCATCAAGATGAAAAATATCTGCATCCATATTGTATCCATTCACATCCATTCACATCCATATCCATCAATAATTACAAAAGCTTGTGAGTCCTTCTATCGAGTCTTTCTTCTATCAATTAGATTTCTATCTATCATCATATCTTTCATCCTTGTCCAGTCAATCTGAGCAATGATCCACATGCAGGTCTATCCTTAATCCATACCAATCGAGTCAAGTCAATCTTGTCAAATGATCCAATCACAAACAGTGGTCTTGATCCTTGTCTAGTTGTAAACCAACTCAATCAGTTATAGTCAATCCATTGTCTTATATAGAATGTTACATTGTCGAAATCAGACCAACACACACGTCTTACATGACATGTTTCATTTCCTAAAACTAGACACTATCCTATTGTGTTACTCTAGGGATCTATCATTCCCCGCCATGACAACACTACCGTATATCAATATTGATTAATCGTTGGTTTACAGCTGGACAGGGGCAAAAACTTGTTTGTTCTTATATCATTTGTGCATACTTGCTTTCTTTCTTGTGTGTGTTATTATTCTATCTTGCATAGCATATCATTCAGCTCTTTCTTCAAACCTAACCTATTTTTCAACTTTTTCTTCGTGAGATTGTCTGTCTCATGCCTTCTGCCTTCTTCCCATCCAATCTCCCGAGGGGGCATCTTACTGTTGCTAAACCTGTACCAGGGGCAAATTGGGGCATGTATCTGTTGCAAGTATGGGCCTAACTGGTGTTGTCATTGATGTCAACATACTCCTGTTGCATTGATGATAAGGATTGGATGAACTGTTTGCTGAGGATATTAAGAAAATTAGTCATATCAGGAACAAAGAAGAACAATGAAGTCAGTAAGCTAAAGATCCTAGCTAAGATGAAGATCAGAGGATGTGGTTTAAAGGGTTTGTAGATATGTGTCTTAAGGTGATCCAGTAAATATTTCAGAGGTCCCAATGAAGATCTAAAGAAGTTGTGGCCGCTCAAGTAAAACCGGTTTTGGCAGGTGTTTAGGGGTGACAGAGTGATACAGATAGGTTCGATGAGATCCAGAAATGCAATATCCTATTCTGTAGATTTGAGGGAATGTTTAGGAAGTCAATGTGAATTGACAACTCAATTGGTTTGTGGTCTAGAGGTCCGCAAGCATCTATTCCATTGTGACTGATGACAAACTTTGTTCTTGAGGTTCCAGATGAAGGAGATAAGGATTTCAGTAAGCAGATGTAGTGTGGATGTTCTTGATGACTCAGGCAAGCTTGTGGAGGTCTTTGGATCGTGTCTAGTTCATGTTGGTGGTCTGCATTGGAGTTTGAGCTCGCAATTGAAGAATTACTTTCAGATAATGGTGTTCTTCCTAAGTCTGGCTGACCAGATGAGTTACACATCCTGCGGATGATCTTGAAGATGTTATGTGAAGATTGGCGTGTTCCTAGAAGAAGATTGAAGTCTTAGATCTATGTGGCCAACAGTGTGTTGTTCCGCGTGAAGTCTTTTGTAATTAGTCATGATGTATTTATGTATTTTCTTTGTAATGTTTGCCAACTTAGATGATCATTGCTAAGTCGATTTCTTGTATAAATAAGGAATTATAAAGTTATTTCAAAGTGATCTTGTAGAGATAAGAGTGTAGCGAGGAGGAGAGCGAAAGGCAGAACAAAAGTATTGGGCTTAAATGGAACTAACTCAAGCATGGTGAAGATGCTATTCTCTAGTTCAAGTATGTGATACTTATTATTTTGTAGACAGTGTGTCTCTTGTAGGCAGTGAGCCTCTTGTGAGCAGTGTGCTCAGGCAGTGAGCCCTAATTGGCATGTGCCATTTTTTTCTTTCTATTCTTCTAACAGAGAATACAATCTTGGGTTAATCACCCCGTGGTTTTTCCCTTAACCGGGTTTTCCACGTCAAAATCTTGGTGTCTTATGTGTTGATGTGTTTCTACTCTTGATTTAATGCATTATGTTTCCATGATTGATTTATTATTATGCTACTAAATTATAAAGTGGATTTAAGTGTTTAATTGGAAGAAAGTTTTGGACAACTGATTCACCCCCCCTCTCAGTTGTTTATCCTGAATCTACAGTATCATTATCAGAAAATTTATTCTTTGAAGCAATGTTATAAACTGCATTGCATCAAAGAGGGGCAAAATGTATACGCCTAAAAATGACACGACTCGGTCTAAGTGACTCGGTCTAAGTAAATATTTTTAATTATTATTCCATCTAATTCCTCTATCAATAAATAAATAAACAAATTTATTTATTTGATTCACATTCCTCTAAGTTAATTAAATATCAAAATATTTAATTACCTCTTCTAAAGTCAAAATTAAATAAAATCCTTTATTTAATTAAATTCTTCCAAACAATTAAATAATTCTTAATTATTTAATTAAGTCAAAATCATTCTTCCAAATTTGAATAAATCAAATCGAATTTATTTAAATTCTCTCAATCTCTAAAAATAAAATATAATAAAATATTTTATTTATTCTTCCAAATCATCCACAAAATAATTAAATAAATTTATTTATTTAATTTGCTTTCTTATCTTCAAATATCTTCCAAATCTTCTAAAAGTAAGTCTTCTTCATGCACACAAAATTAAATAATTTATTATTTAATTTCTCTCAAATCATGCAAAAGCAAATCACAAGTTGAGTTAACTGATTCAATCAACCTTATTTTTATCAATATATCTTAAATTAGAAAAAAATTTCTAATTTAAAGTAGTTAACTCAAATAAAATAGATTTTGTGTGACATTTGTCTTCTTCCTATTTGCGCATGTTCCCTCAACTGTTCTATATCGTTGATCTTTTTTCTCCCAACTCTATAAATTGAACCCTATTCTTTCATTTCATTCATCAAAGCTTTAAGTAAACTTACTCTGCAAGAATTACAGTGCACCTTTGGCACCAATTCCTTCATTGCTTGTGATCACACTCGTTACTAGACACTACTATCATTGTTGTGAAGCTCATCTTCATGGCGAAACTATCATAGCCATTCTCCTTTGACAATCTTAGAATAGCAAGGACGTGCACTCTCTGAGGGCCTTATTCATACATGCAAGATCGATTGAGATAGGCAACCAATGGAAGCTGTGAAGTATTGAGGTTTTGAAAGGTTTCATATTTTTTTTGTTTGATCTTAATTATTTCCCTTTTTGTTGAGTTTTGGGTATTATTGATATTGATATATTGATTATTCATGTTTACTCCAATTTTCCCTTAACATGTTGCTCTACAGATTTGAACACAAAATAACATGCAACTTTTTTCTATTACTCTAGAATAAGACACAAATACACTATTGCCCAAAACAAAGATTCGAAACCTTTAACAAATGGCCTTGAATTCCATTTTATAGAAATAAGGGAGCAAACAAGCTTCAGGCCTCTAGACACATGTCACATTTTCATTTGACAACATTCATCATAACAAGATACGGGTGCAATGGCTCATGGAGAGAATATCCCAAAAGGGCAAAGATAGTTACAGATACAAGTGCAAATCCTTAGCCTCCAAAATACATTTTCAAAAGGTTGTTGCAACACATTTATCATTTCTTCAACAACCTTCCTGAAAGTCCAAAATCCTAGGAGATACTTATTACACAGATGAGGACAAAAAGGTAGGCCCACAAGAAGAAAAAATACTTGTTGAGACTTGAAGGATGTATGTTGATGCAATACCATATGTTTGAGACTATGGAAGGTAAACTTCTTTTGCCATGCTAATGGCAAAATAATGGCCATTCGAGAAGTTGTCAGTGCGTTTGAAAGAACAAGGAAGGCCAAGAAGTCAAGCTCTGACAAATCAGACTTCAGAGCTCAGGCCTTCCACCTTACATCTTACAACATCTGAAAGAGGAAGGAGGGAAGCCCTAACCCCACCTATGTATAGACATGAAACTATCAGAGGTTGGGCCTCGGGCATTCACCATTTCACCTTACGCCTTCCAGAAGAGAGAACAAGGAAGCCCTGACATCTACCTTCCGCCTTCCATAAAAGGAACACTTGTCAAGAGTTGGGCATTTGGAGGATCACTAGCAGGAGAAGTGTAACCCTTCTTGATAGATTGCCAAATACCATACCTTAGAGAAGATAAATAGTTTTCCATCCTTAGCTTCCAGAAGGAATAATTTTTTCCATCAAACATAGGTGCCTTGTGAGATTCATTATGAGCCATCCTAAACCTTCCTCAAGCAGTTCAGCTTCTTCTGGATAACTTGCCTCTGATACCAATTATTGAATACACCCAGATATTGAGAGGGGGGTGAATCAGTATCCAAACAAACTTCAAAACCTCTGGAACATATTAAAACTTAAACATTGCAACATTAACATAAACATGAAAGATCAACACAATTCACATCAACACATAACACCAGATATAAGTGGAAAACCCCAAAAGGAGAAAAAACATGGTGAGGATTAACTCACAATATATAAAGCTCACTACTATAAAAATTACAACTTTGTTTTAGGGCTACAACCCAAGGAAGCTACTACTCCATGTTGACTTTGTTTTAGAGCTACAACCCAAGGAAGCTACTACTCTTTGAAGACTTTGTTTTAGGGTCACTCCCAAGGAAGCTACAACTCCCTGTAGACTTTATTTTAGGGCTACAACCTAAGGAAGCAACTACTCCCTGAATTGAGAATAAACTCAGAAATGATTACAATATGACAATCCTACTACCTGAAAACTGACATTGAAGCTCACACCTTTGATGATTGAAATTTTTCCTCTTCACTCCTCTTTTGATGATTGGATCAATTAGGCACACTCTTTATTTTACTATTGTCTTAAAAACGTCTTCAATATGAATCAAGACAACCCTTATTGCTTCTACTATTTCTCCTTCGGTTGCACATCATAATGCATATCATATTCATATTTTGCTCTTCACACACTCATATACTCATCTTCACAATCATACCCCACCTAGATAAACTAGGTTCACATTATATACATGATATTACATTGATTACATTACAAGTTAGCCAATACAACAAGAATATTACAATTTAAAAGTTGACCAGAGATCACACAACATGAAGCATGCATAGGGAAAGCCCTGACATGAACTACACACCACTCTAGAAAGAGACGTACGCCTTGCGGATCCCAATAATTTCTTAATCTAGTCCTAAACATCCTTCACAACATTATCCTTCAAATAAAAACATCCACATGCTTCACAAATTTGAATTAGGTCGCCCTTAAGAAAGAAAACCTGAAGCTTGTAACTCATTAATCTTTACAATCTTGGCAGTACTCATGAATGATTAAACATTACTTGTTCTTCTTCTAGATGGGTCGACAGGACCTACACAACATCTCCAAACACTCCTTGAGCTCCACACATCAACAACTTTGTGGCGCACATCACCAACATACCTCAGTCGGCCTCAACAACAACAATTCTTCACAAACTAACTTGAAAACCTTGTGCAGTATAGGAAACAAGAAAGATCTTCATGCTTTTCAAACTTGAAACACTCTAAAATATGTAGAATGTCCTACACAAACTCATATAACTAATTTGTATACTCTTCCACTGGTGCAAGTACCCAAAAATATATCCTGAGACCAATTAGACATCCAAAATCATTTGTATCACTTCTGTGATTTAAAAACAAAATACATGTTGAGTTTAATAGCTTAAAATTAGCTTCATTATTTATACATATGGTTGTGTACAATTGATACTTGGAAAAACAATACTTGGAATAGTAGTATTATCATTATATAACCAATATGTTTGTGAAGAAAGGTTACACATAACTTTATTTGTGACTATGTGTCTTGATTACATTTGAAATTAGCCAAGAGTAGCATTTCATATGATTGTCATACATTATATACCTGGAAAATAAGACTATGACAACCTTATTTATGGTCATTGTAGAGGAAAACTAATGCGTTGTAGACTTAACACAATTTAGGGGTAAACCTATCTGAACAGTCCACTTGACATTGTACACCTACATTAAATTATCAACCAAGGAGTGTAATCTTATGATGGTACTTGCACTATATGTGCCTTCAAGACTCATATTTTCCTAAACTATCCTATTCAAACCTACTCAAGTTATTCTACTTTGTTGGAATTCATAGAAATGCAAGAACAATAAAAATAGTTATGGAACCTAGTGGCTACGGGTACCTGTAGCATGAGCTGTAGATAGCTGCTAACAATAGAAAAATATAGAACTAATCCAAAACCATTCAAAATGATAAGAAAGTTAATGCTAACCTTTAGAGGACTAAGATGGATCACTTATACATTTGTTCATGAACCACAACTACTACATAATTAACAACAAGAGTATTCTACTCAACTCACAATGCATTTATAAAATAATAGAAAACAACTTTAATAAGAATACATAAATGAATAAGAAAATAAATGAAGTGAGAATCAGTACCTTGAGTGGCCGGCTCAGGGGACTGACTCACTTAGCTAGAAATCAAATCTAACTCAGATACTCATGTATCCACATAACACAGTTCCATTCATTTCATATCACAAAAATATTTCAAACATAATCTTTTTTGTAGATTGTATTCAATAATTGCATTTCAAAAATTCATGTCTGGAGAAAATAACTAACTATTGTATCTTCTAATATTAAATAAAAAACTAACAGCTGAGTAACTGGATAACTAAGTAACTAACTTGACTCTGAGATCATCCCCTAACTTATACAAAACAAGAGAGTCTTATCCAACTACCAACTAACTACAATCATTAACCCATTTCTAAATATTAGGATACAGAGTTAAGATTGATTTATTAATTCTAACTGAACAGAGGAAGGAGAATCCTATTCAAATAAGAATTCCTATGCAACGACTCATATGAGAAACACATAAGCTACATTTAGAATATTAGAACAAGTCTACTTCTTCTACATTTATTCCTTCCCATAATGATTCACGTTCAACTTCTAGCTACCTGCACTTTTGGCAGCTTGACTTCAACTTCCTTCAATTCCCCTGTTCTGCGACTTGTTATAAATTCTCCTCTCCTTGATGCCACGTGCTTGTTACTACACAAGGGTTAATCCACAAAACATATGCACAAAAATAACCTTCATAATTAAACCATAGAATTTCATCTATATTGCATACATACTCATGTTCATATCATTCAATTGATAAATATCATCACCATATTTCATATTAACAAAATAGGTTCAAGGTTTTGCAAAGTATATAAAAAGATAGTATATCATGATGGTAATGTTTGAAAAGTATCTAGAAGACCATGTGGAAAAGGTCTGAAAGCATATAAAAACAACACAAAAGAGGTCAATATTTAAACCCATTAGTCATACCTTCAATAAGTGAAAAGAAAACTCATGGACAACCCTATATAAGATTGTACTTTCATTCTATAAGTGCATTGTATGAACTTACCTATCTGGTACAACAAATAGATAGTATTTAAATGATGTTCTATTATGATTCTCGCTCAAGAGCAAGGTATGCTAGGAGTCTAGGAAATGTTATGATATTTTGGAAACTTATATTTTGAATTGTACCTTGTATTTTTATAGTTATTTTATGATCATTTTGATGAGTCAAGCAAGAGATAGTAGTGTTGTGAAATATGACATGCATTTCTATATAATCAAAATGTGATAATGATTAAATGCTTTGGCCAAAGTGATGTTATAGCTATATGCATTGTCAGTTCATTGTACTCTCAGGATTGCATGGTAGTCAGAATTTATCAACAATTAGAGGGTATCTAGGGTTTGCATGAATGACTACATGTGATAGTGATTGCTCTTATATACACTTGGTTCTCATGTTTTGTAATGGTACTACTACAAATGTCATTATCTACTACCCTCATTGAATGGTTAGGATACTTCTAGTAGGAAGATGTGTGGGGGACTGCCTAGTTTTTAGTTAGAGGCAAAGTGCTTGGATGATGCTCTCCCTCCTTAAAGCTATTAGAAGGACCATATTGCTTGCACTAAAAAAAGATGAATAAGAAAGTGAGTCTTTATAATAAAATTTGAAAGTTTATCCTTGTGTGGATCTTTCTTTAATATATACTATATAGGACAGTAGTCCTAATCTTGATTTGTAGTACATTCTATCAATTTTAAACTTGTACTATGATGTACCATGAAAGTTAGTAAAAGTATAGCATATTTCTACCTAAGTTGTGAATCTTCATGGTTAGTTATAACTTAATATATATATATATATATATATATATATATATATATATATATATATATATATATATATATATATATATATATATATATATATGCCTTATGTTGAAAATAATTAGATTCATTCAATTAGATTCTTTCTTTTCTAAAGTATTAATTATGTTTATTAGTTTAAATTGGGAAGCTTGCTATAATCTTAGGTGACATACATCCATCAACACTATATCACACAAGACTCATAATGGTAACCCCCTATTGTGAATCTTACCCAACATTGCCATTAACCATTACCTTATGTTCCTTCTGCAACCAAGTGATCACACAAGGGTTTGGGTGTTTTTTCCTATTCAAGTGTTATGTAGAAAAAGAGGGTATGTTGATGAGGTTGATAGTTTAATTAGATCCTTCTTTCACTACATACATTCAAGGACATTAAACCGAGTTGAATCACAACTTTTGCAAGAGGACTCAACTACAAGTTTGGTGTCACTTGGAATGATAAGGAAATTTAGAATTTTTTGATTAATTTGTTAAAACCCTAATTCTATTATGCCTTAAACCCTAATTATGAAATTGTAAACAAATGGATGAAACATGACAAATGGTCACACAGGAAGGTACTAAATGGAGATTAGATACATACCAGATCTTGGATTCTACAAAGTGGAAACTTCGGGGACACTAGGGTGGGTGTCCAAGTGCTTTTTTTGAGGACTTGGAACCAAAGTATGCTTTTGACTGTAACTTTCTCAGAGATTGTAGTGTTTAGGAGCTTGCCTTGGTCAAGCCTCAGAATTGAATTCAAGCCTTCCAACATCATTGTTAGATAGAGTGTGTGTCCTTGGTGGACAGAGGCAAAAGTAAATGATATGATAAATTGATTGAAACACAATGTAGATGTCAGCTCAGATGTGAAGCTCTCACGAGGAGATGGAGATCTTTCATGCCATGAGGAGATGGATTGATGAAGACAAATCCGCAACAAACAAGTACAAACACAACACAATACTGCTCTACAACACAATGAAAGCCTTGAATATCCTTAGCATAAGATCACAAGTTCACATTATCCATCTAGGTTTGAAATGAAGTCCTAATAATGTTTATATATGCATTCTTGCTAAACATTCATAATTCAAATTGAATAGGCTGACAAAGGGAAACCTTTTAACGTCACTTTATTGACATTTAAAATTTGGGTCCCGACAAAATAGGTCTGGACTAGGGCACATGTGCCCAAATCCAAGGCCCTATTTTGGGGCTTGATTAAGCTTAAGATGCACCCCTAGGCCTCATTTGACATGGGTTTCGAGGGATTTTGCTCCGGGATTCATTTTTAACATGCATGATTAAATCTAAGGGACCTAGGAGCTAAACTTATGGGGTAAAAGTCCTAGGGAGACATTTTACAACATAACATTTAGCCCCCACTTTAATGTATGTATGATCTTACAACCCATATATGCATTAAAGTATGGTTGAAAACACATCAAACATGCTAGGCACTTGAAACTAAGGCATACACAAAGATTGAGGAACTATTTCTAGCCCCAGTCTTAGGTGAGCACTAGAAAACACATTGCAGACACATAAAACACAGAGAATTTACAGTAACATGCATGCAAAACATGGAGAAGATAGTATTGAAGACACACAAAACATGATGAATACATTGATATATCATTTATATAACATTTTCATATATGCAATAAAATTCTAAGGGGCGAGGGGAGATCATCGCTACACCCTTTACATTGCCAAGAACACACAATACAAAACCCAAAGTGTAGGGGGGACTCATTGCCACACCCTTTAGACTACACCAAGGGAAAATAATGCCATATAAAACCCAAGTGTAGGGGGGACTCATCGCCACACCCTTTACACCACACACGAGGGAAAACACGTGGAAGACACATGGAATACATGAGCATCATATAGCATGCCATAGACATACTATACATCTTAAACATGGCAAACAAGGGTGATGGAAGGAGCTTATTGCTAAGTCCCACCATCTCAAACATGCTACAAGCACACCTGATGGTTGGGCTTATGCCACAATAACTGCCAAAGACATGCTTAAGGGAGAATAGCTCAATATCCAACCTTGCCTCCCGATGAGGACTTTGTAATAAAAGGATGTGCATTAGTCCAAGAGATACACCATCCCACCTCGTGATGAAGGCTTTTGTATAAAAGGACATGCACTAGCTCAAGAGATACATTATCCTACCTCGCAGAGAGGGCTTATAGACACTCTTTGTTAGTACCAAAATAATCAGACATATACCATTATATATGCCCCCACCTTAAGGTGGTTGATGTCGTGTATCAATATCAAGCACATTAAGGTAGAGAGAAAACACGCAAGGAAACAAGAGCTTTCACAAAGCCCATGCCCCTAAGGTGACATGTGCTTACGATCGCCAAATGTTCCCACCAACACATTGATAAGATATGCTAAGATAATATAATAAGAAAGGTTAGAAATCTTTCTCAAAGATAATAACCAAAGCAATTCATTAAAGATATGCATGAAAATAGTCACATCAAGGACCAAGGCTATATTATGGGTTCAAAGCTGAGTATAACTGTTGGGCTATACTACATGTACCTCAGAACCGAGTGTAGCAACAAGATGAGATACCATTCAAAGTGTGCAAGAGTAGATTGAGTGGATTGTAAAATGTTAGTCACAAGAAATGCCACAAGATGATACATCACACGGAGTGATTCTACTAGTCAAGTGTCAGATATATATAGATCAACCCCATCTTCATATATAGACTAGGTCTATTTTTTCTTTGCTTGTTGAAGGGACACATGGTCCATATCAGTATTTGTTTATTTTTGTGATCTACCAACTAGGTAGAATCACTAGAAGGTAAACATAAAAATGAGAGAGGAGGGCGAGTGCCTTAGGAACACCACGTAGGAGGATGCCCCCAAAACACCCTCCACCATGCTATGCCCCTAAGGCATGACACACAACAATAAAATAGAGGAGAAACAAGATAAAAGAATGATGAAAGAAATAGAAGAAGGGTCACAACAGAGGTGGTCTCCTGGTATCCTTGACCTTACAAGGGTATCAAGGGTCATCCGAGGAAGCCTAAACAACACATAACACATCAAAGGAGAACACAACATAGAAGAGGAGGTCACGTAAGCGAGCAAAGGTATGCTATGACTAAGGTGACCAATAGGGTTAGAAATACTTACCTATTATCTTTGATCTTGATCTTTAGATTTATTGTTAAAGCTTTGTCCCTTGTTCTTCCTTCTCGCTGAATTATGTTATCTGCATTGTCTTGAAGATTTTCTCTTGCAATATTTAAGGATGGTAGAGAAGGAGTCTCACAGATTCCAATTTAAGTTGGGTGAGGTAATGAGGAAGCCAAAAAAATGCCCATTTCAACCAGTTTGTAGGTTGTTGGAATACCTTGGTTGTAGGGATTTTTTTAGTGGTGAATCTTCGCCAATTGGTGAATAGTTTATATTTTTAAATTGTGATTTGGCGAATACATTGCAATTGGTAGGGGGCTGGTTCACCCAGATTTTTCAAATTTTTGATCAAATGCATTTCAATTCACCACCAATTTATTTATGAGGCATTTATAATTATTATTTTCACCACAGTATTCTATGTAGTTCTAATGGTGAGTTGCCTAAAATTTTGGAGGCATGTTTTAATTTACCTACATATTTGCCAATAGCATTAAACTGTTTACTATGTATGAGGACCGATTTCACCATTACTGTATTAAATTCATGCTTATATTATAGAATAAGGGTCCGTATTTTATTTATATCCATTGATTTCCATTTTAATCTAATGGTTGTAATTAAATTCTGTGGGTCATTTAAGCAGGTGCCTTTTTAAAGGCATGCTGAGCCCAGAATTGCTTTTGGGCTCTGCCCCTTAACCCTTGCAAGGGGCACTACCCCTTGACCTCGTCGGTGGCTACCGCCCTCAAGCCCCTTCTTTTGAATTATAAAAAATAAAAGAATATATGGGGGGACTGCGCCGACCCACTATGTAAAATTTTAAAGGAAGGATTTTCCATTGTAATTAATTTTTTTGTCTATCATTTGCTATGATTTGCCAGGATTTTTTTAAAATTTCTAATAATGTGCATAGATTCACCAAGAAAATTAATATTTTTTTCAAAAAAAAAAAGGAAAGATTCACTAGGAAAATTATGGCACTTAGCTAGGATTCGCCAAGATTTTATAGGTTTTTTTTTTTGGGGGGGGGGGTTCCTTAAAGTTATCCCTGCTTGGTTGTTAGGAACAATATGTTTATTTATGTTCTCTGAATTGTTAGTAGTTTCCAAGGTATATAAGTCTTTGGGTAAGGGTGTGTGATCCATTTCTTTGTTTAGGATGTAGTTAAGAAGTGTTTGAAGGTCAGTTGATGAATTTTTCAGTATCAATAGGTTGAATGAGTTGTTCACAAAGGGAGTCTGCATCATCCAAGACTTCATCCTGGCCAAGGATAGCATGAAGAAATGGTAGAGTAGTGTTAAGGAATGTATCAATTATTTCTTCTTCTTGTGCCAAAATATCCTCACATGGTGACTTTATGTTAGGAGAAGGATCCAAATCTTTAGATGAGTCACCCAGGGCTATGTCATCTTCATATGTCTTAGAAATGATGTCCATTATATCATCATGAAATGTAGGAAGAGAAGGAGGAATGTCTTCATCATTACCTTCTTCGTTATCTTTCATGGAGATGAAATTAGTGAGATTTTCTAGGATCGAAGGGTAGATTCCCATGAGAGTGGTGAAACTTTCAAAATCAGATATGTAGCATAGAATTTTGTATGTAGAGCTCATGGGAATGTCAATATCACAGATGTGTGCTATTTGTTGTAGGACTTGAGGATACTTGTCAGTGAATTTATAGAAATTGTCAACATCTGTGATGTATGAAAACAAAGCTTCCAAAGATGAATAACAAGATGCATCCATGATGAATAGGCTATTTCGCACTAACGTAATTATTTAAGGGAAATGGGTACTAAAAGATACATAGAGTCCACAACAAACATAGTGGATAGAGGAAAAAGTACTACCCAACAAGGAAAAGTAAGTTTTTTTAAAGGTTTTGATCAAGGAAGTGTGAATGAGGTGTGTAAGCACTTAATATTGAAATACACACTATGTAATTTAGCAACTTATGTCAATTTTCAATCTAGATCCTTTAATGATGCCAAATTTTCAAATGATAGATAATTATATTCCTAAAAATGAATGTAAGATCTAAAATGAATGATATTTATGCCAAATGCAATGAAACAAAGCAAATCTATGATTGTTTATGCACCTAAAATGTTTAATTTTTTTACTTTTTCAATATAAATGCACAAAAATGTTATAAAATTTATGCACAATGGTGGATGACTAAAATGTAATCTGATTAAATGTGTAAAATGACTCAGATCAGATTTGAAAATGATGAAAACATGCTATGATGCTGAATGCAAAGTCAAAATCAAGGCAGGATGAATGAATATGCTTGTTTTTATTGAAATACACAATGTTTAAATGCAAAATTTGAAATCTAAATGCAATAACACAAAATGATGAAACACTACAGTCAAAAATAAGATTTGAATGAGTGTTAAAATGAGTAATAAAATCTGAAATAAGATTTTAATGAGTGTTAAAATGAGTAATAAAATCTAAAATAAGATTTTAATTACAAACCCTAGCTTTTGAAATTACTAGGTTATATGAAAAATGCAAAATTTCAAGCAAAACCCTAGCAAATGAGAGATGAAAATGCAAGGTAAATGATGATAAAAAGGTGAAATGCTATAATTTATCTCAGATCTGATGTAAATATCAGAAAATTAAATTTTTTCAATAATATGCAAGAAAAATAGTACAAACTATGCCTAAATGCAAGCAAAAAAAAGTCTATTTTTTCAAAAATTTCAATTTTTATGCAAGATTTTCATATGTATGAGAATGAGAATGATATGAATGAGTGCAAATCTGATGTACAACCCTCAATAAGATTCAAGTTTAGAAAAACACGGGTTCACCAAAATTTTATGTAGAAAAATAGGGTATGTTGATGAGGTTGATAGTTTAATTAGATCCTCCTTTCACTACATACATTCAAGGACATTAAACCAAGTTGAATCACAAATTTGCAAGAGGACTCAGCTACAGGTTTGGTGTCACTTGGAGTGATAAGTAAATTTGTAATTTGTTGATCAATTTGTTAAAAGCCTAATCTAATTATACCTTAAACCCTAATAATATGAAATTGTAAATAAATAGATGGAACATGACAAATGCTTGCACAGGAAGGCACTAAATGAAGATTAGATACATACCACATTTCAGATTCTAGAAAACAAAAACTTTGAGGACACTGGGGCGGGTGCCCAAGTCCAATGCAATTCTTTTTCTAAGGGCTTGGAACCAAAGTATGCTTTTGACTGTAACTTGCTTAGAGATTTTTAGAGATGCAAAACTGGAGGACACTGGAGTAGGCACCTATGTCCAATCAAGGATATTTTCTATCATTTTCTTCAGATCTATAATTTTTATACTCTACTCTGTCTTCCTGCAACTCCTCTTTGTAAGATCCGACACCTGTAACCTGCAATCACAAGGGAGGGGTTGGGGGTTGTGGTGTTTAGGAGCTTGCCTCGGCCAATTCCTAGAACACCATTTAAGCCTTCCAACACCATTGTTAGATAGAGTGTGTGTTCTTGGTGGATAGAGGCAAAAGCAAATGATATGATAAATTGATTGAAACACAAAGTAGATGTCACCTTAGAGGTGAATCTCTCATGGGGAGATGAAGATCTTTCACGCCATGAGTAGATGGATTGATGAAGACAAATCCACAACAAACAAGTACAAACACAACACAATACTACTCTGCAACACAATGAAATCCTTGAATTAACATAAGATCACAAGTTCTCATTATCCATATATGTTTAAAATGAAGTCCTAAACATGTTTATATATGCATTCCCACTAAACATGCATAATTCAAATTGAATAGGCCGATAAAGGGAAACCTTTTAACGTTCACTTTGCCAACATTTAAAATTTGGGTCTCAAAAACATAGGTATGGACTAGGGCGCGGGCACCCAAGTCTAGGGTCCTATTTTGGGGCTTGATTAAGCTTAAGATGCACCCTTAGGCCCCATTTGACATGGGTTTCGGGGGATTTTTCTCTAGGATTCATTTTTAACATGCATGATTAAATCTAAGGGACTTGGGAGCTAAACTTAGGAGGTAAAAGTCCTAGGGGACATTTTGTGACATAACATCAAGTTTAAATTTTCAACCATTTCTTCTAATACTAGGTTACCTATGTGTTTTCTATCAATAATAACTTTACAACACTTTCCTCCAGCTTTGCATCTAGTTCTAAACATGTTCTTTCTTTGTAGTGGTCCTTCTTCCTCATGGTGCTTCAACAAATCCTTTCTCATCATTAGTTATTCTCCATGTTTAGGGTCATCATCTAACTCAAATGATCTTTGGGGCTCATCCTCCCCAAATGTAGCTCTGACGCAACCTTCTGTCTAGTTTCCTTGACTTTGAGAACACTCAAATGCTCTGTACCCTTCTTCTCCACGGTTGAAACATGTTCGCTTGAAAGGTCTTTTCTCATTCCTCCCATATCTTCCTCTTCTTTTATAATATCCATCTCTGTGATATGTATCACCTTCTCTTTTGTCTTTGCAGTAGTAGTTGTTATCTTCTAGTCTCTTGTGATGAGTGTCATGACTCCTTTATTCATTATGGTAAATGTCACTGTCCCTATGGTAGGAATTGTTAGCTCTCCTATCTTCCTATTATGGTATTCCATTGCCACACTATGATCTCTCCCTTTGGGGTTTCTCCTCTCTTCCTCTTCATCGATTCTATTGACTCTCAATCCTCTTGTTCAACTTGTCTTCTTAATTCGTTGATGTATCTCACAACTTTTTATTTTCTTGTTTCACTATGCTTCATCCCAATAATCAGCTTGTGAAATTTTTTAGTGTATTCCTTCACAATCCTATCCCTTTGCCTTAGGATTTGCAAATTCTTCAGTAGTTCCAATTCATACTTCATTGGTATGAATTGTCTTTTCAATTTTGCAACCATCCTATCCCATTTTGTTATTCTTTCCTTTCCCCTCCCATAAATTTTTAATTGTACTCTCTTCTAGCAAACAACATGTCCCTTTAGCTTTGTCTTTACAAAACTAGCCCTCTTAGGGTCCTCAATTTCCTCATACTCAAAATACACATTCACCTCATTTATCCAATCAATCAATTATTCAAGGTTCATATCATCACAATAGTTGGAAATCTCCATTCTATATCTCTTACCAATATTAGAAATAGCCTTTAACGCCTCCACACATTCTAATTCTTCTTCTTGGTCTTCTAGATCTTGTGCATCTTCTTTGACATCTTCCTCCACATTTCTCTCATCATCATCCCTTGATATTTGACCCATTTTTATATCTTCCTCTAAAGCCTCATATCAAATTCTATTCTTCCTTACCTCTTTCAATACCTCATCCAACTTTCCAACAATGTTAATAATACCTTGGGCTCTTCACAACACATATTTTCTAGGATTTGGTGTAAACTACCTCAGGTGGATAGTCTACCTACAATCAATCCTTGCAACTACCTCTCAATCAGTGATCTACTGACAAGATTCTTGTAGGATGCCTTAATTTGGCAATTTGTTCACAAGCAAAACTTTCAAAACACTACTTTCTCTCCTAAAGAGTCAAATATTATGTTCTGATACCACTTGATGTAGTCATGGATGGAGGATCCAATGAAGGACAATCCAACCATGTAGCAAAAACTCAAAACAAAATGTTGAAGTTGATAATTAACTCAAGCCACAAAGACCACCCGCAAAACCTAAGATTTACCTTCCACAAGAGAAAAAAGAAAAAAGGGATAATTTGCACAATAATGGATGAATTAATGAAATGGATTGATAATTGCATGTGACAACTTGCTTTTATATTTGCAAGTTAAATAAAACCCTAATATGACTTAATAAAAACCTAAGACTAAAAATAAGCCCTAAGTAAACTTATTCAAGTGTAATTAAATATTTAATTACACCAACACCCCCCCATAAGTGCAACTTAGGGAGAAATGAAAAACCATGCAACTAATGCAAGAATGGGTCCCAGCTACAAGGCCATGTTGGGTACCCATGAATAACAAGAATCTCTCATAAAGTGTAGAGAAAGGAGAAAAACCCAGTGGGAGAAAACTCCTTTCCAAAAGAGAGAAAATACAACAAGTACATGAACATGTGATGGAAGAAGGACTAACACTAAGACCCCCCAAGAACTGAATCCATCACAAAAGTACAAACATGAATGCCCCCCATAAGAGAGGAAGAAGAGAGGAGGTCTGCTAACCCCCAGAAGTGAGAAGGATGAAACCCCATGTGAGGAAATGCTCCCTCCCAAAATAGAGATGAGAAGAGAGACCATGCATCCATTCCTCAAGATGACTTCTGTAGTGCTAGAAGATGCTCGACATAGAATAAAAATGAAGACCTATGAACGTCGAAAATCATTCCTCCCCTTGGGAAGAAATTGAACTGCAGATGTGTGCATAATGTCTTCCCATTCCAGATAGGAAAATGGAGGAAGAAAGATAAATGTCTCTGAACTCTGCACATGATCCAAAGACAACAATGATGCTCTTGAAAATTGCTCAAATGTCTCCAATCCAATGCAAAACCCTGACTGAATAAGAGGATGAAGAACAATCTCTGAAGCATATGATGGTGATGCAACTCCAATGAAGCTATCATCAAAGAGAAGACAAATGTCCTCAATGTGGTCCTCCAAATCTACAAGGTGGGATTCTCCAAAACAACAATGATATGTTTGGTAGATATATGTCCTAATGACCTATCTCTAGAAGACTGATAATGTCGTGCTGCAAAGAATCTAATGTAGCAACAGGTAATAAAGATGTGATCTCGATAAGAGGAGAAGGAGAAGCAAGTGAAGTCTCTGTGTCATCTGAACTAGCAAGACTTGCCAAATATTCAAGCTTCTCAACTGTATCATCATCAAAAGGTATGCAATCTGCATCATCAAGGGGTATGTGGCAATCCATAGCAAGATCATTTGGGAATGGAGAGATATGTGGGTCTCCATAGATCTCCCAAATGCTAGTCCAAAGAGCATGTGGGTACTCAATATGTGAGATAGAACATGGTGTCATAATCAACACTAGAACCAATCAATCCTACAATATGATCAATATAATTTCCCCATACAGATTTCCTCCCAGGTGTATCTAGTTTAGGTATGAGTCCATAAAGATAAGGCAAAAGATTAAGCCACCTGAGATGTGTCAAGATGCCCTTTTGCTAAGATTCATAATTATCTTTACCCAATGTTACCATAGAAGGGTGAATAGCAAAACCCATGGTATCAAAGCTAATCTGCAAGTCCCTTCTCAGATTTGGAGAAAAAATCAAGAAAGAGCCATTTTCTAGGTGTGTTTCTATGTAAGACGGAGTATTCCATTAGATTCAGAGTAGTCGAGATAGTCATATTAGCCTTTTATTTGGCTGGATTTGAGTTTCGTAGGCTAGATCTGCAAGGGTCACTCACAACAAGTCTTAATAGAATAATAACATGATCTTTATTAATTTCAAATTATGAATAGTTACAATCTATTGCAATGGGGTCCCTACATGCTAGGTTCTATCCATTTGATTACTAATATATAGAATTAATACATGTAAATAAAATTCAATAAATTCAATGACATCTGCATCCTCATCATCAAACTCCATCTTGAAACTGTATGCTCTGAAACATGACTCAAACACAATGTGAATGAGTCATCTCCGATATCACACATGAACCATCTCCTTGCAATGGTCGACCTCCAAGTCACTCTCACTCTCGTGGATAAATCCATTCGAGTGGAAGCGTAACCTGAGGGTGGTTTTGTTTACGTGGAAGTAGAATGTCGTAGAGGGTAGTTGGTTGGTCTGTGGTCTAAATATGGGTATGTACAGGATCATGATGGGCCAAACTATACCTCTAAGTGGCAATGAAAATACAAAAAATCAGACTTATCAAGTTCATGTGAAAATTTGAATGGATTATCTACACAATTTGAAAAATATGTAAGAACAAAATTTGTAGAGAATTGAATCTAGTTTATGGGCTACTATTTAAAAAAAAACTAAATTAAGTTAGTGAAAAATGAATATTTCAATGAACAACTATTAAATTTTTCAGAAAAAATAAAAAGTGGGTGTCATTCCAGCCAACCTAAGTATGAGCAAAAAAATATATTTCTTTTTGAATCTTTCAAAATAAGTAGAGGACTCATGCTCGGATGTGATGCATGTTTTTTTGAAATTTTTTTCCAATAAAATAATTAGTTATGATTTTTTTACTGTGACTTTTTTAAAAACTAAAAAGTAATTTTCCAGCCAACCTAACTTGATAAAAAAAAATTAGAATTCAATTTTTTTAACCTATAGCCAGAAAAGCATAGAGTGTGACACAACTTTCAGATCTCAAAAAGGTGAAATGGTTTGAAAGTTATGGATATTTTTCAATCAGTGTGTCCATCAAGATTTTAGACACACACTATATAAAAAATTATTAATAATTATTTAATAAAATGATAACCAAACAAATCTTATATTTTTAGAAAGCTGACAATTTCTTCTATAAACCCTTTTTGTTTTATCAATTTTGCATAAAAAAGGTCGTTAGCACGAAGGGTGAAGTTCGAAGAAGAGAGTGAAACCTGCAAAAATGTTAGAATTGAGGAAAAGTAAACTATGATAGTCCCAAGCCTACATACAAGGTAAAAGAGAAGCAAAACAGATATCCATTATTAACAGATATCTATTTTTCTTTGGTAAAAATTGGATATCCGTTTTAGGTTGCCCAAAATAGATATCCATTTTGCTTTACCCTATTCTTTTCATTACTTTTTAGTTTGTTACTAACTATCAATAGTTTATTACTAACTATAGTCAATGTATTCATGTCTTCTTGTATAACCACCACTACCAACCATAAGCTTGTGGTAACACATACAACCATCTAACCAATTCTTTCAACTTCTAGTATTGTATAACATTCTCTTAACATAACCAAGCCTCTAGATTGTTCCACATGAACTTCAACTCTGCTACAAGTGCACCTACATTATTATTTATTCTTCTACTAACACAATTAAATATGTAGTTGTGAGTACTTCTTCAAATGACTCATGGTTAAATTTCCATAGCATCACCACATGTAGACATATCTCCATGCTATATCACAATATCTAAAACTCACCACATCCTACCACATTACATTTTATCATTGTTCAATAGTTGAACCATATAAACTCAGGAACTCTCCATCTCCCCTCTCCCTCTCCCTCTCTCTCTCTCTCCCAAAACCCTAAATAATGTTGGGAATTAAGGTGTCTCAACCTTGGTAATTCCTTGTATTATTTCATTGTATTTATTTATTTATTGCCTATTGTATAATTAGGATGTAAATCCTATGTTGTCATCTTGTGGGATTTGACACAATGATGTGTCATCCTACATGGCATATGACCACATGTAAATTTGTCCTCACATGAGGAGATAGGCATCCCACTTAGTGGTAGGAATATTTTGCCATGTGTCGGCATCTTGACTTGTGTGTAATGGAATATTGACCAAAATGGTCATGACAGATTCCTATAACAAAGTTATGACATGTAAGAGTTAGAAATAGAAGATCCTATGATAGGTATGGACATGTGTCAAGAAGCATCTTTGAAAAAGGCATCTTTTGGTGCTCCAAGGTGGGTTATGACATGTAAGAGAATATGCTATTTATAGTCTATGTATGACAGATTCTCTTACAACTGTAAGTTATCACAACTATGACATATTCTATGACAGTTGTAAGAGTCATAGGAGCATTTGTCATTACCCATTTTGGAAATAGGCAACATCTTTGGGATGGGGTGACTTGACAAGTGTCAAAAACATCCTACTGTGTTGGACAAGTGTCCATAGGTGTGGGTTTTAGGCCATGAGGCCATGTTGGATGCCCATCTCAATGTGGAGCTATTTTTGCCTTGTATATTTTTTATAAATAGGTGCTTTTGGAGAGGTGATGTATTATGTGATTGACAGGTACTGTTATGCTTCTGGATCATCTCCAGATATGAGTGTCGAAGACTCCTGCAAGAGCATTGGCTTTGTGACTGTATTGTAACCTTCATTGTTTACGGAATACATTTGAGTTGTATTTTGGAGTGTGGGGTTTTTCACCTATAAGGGTTTTCCCCACGTATATCTTGTGTCTCTTTTCTTCTATCTTACATTCTTATGTATGTGTTTGCTACAATATCTCTGTTAGTGGGTCAACATATATGTAATTGTAAGGATCAAAAGAATTTGCACTAATCTCTCCTCATTAGATTAGTGTAGGAAGCGATTTCTGCACACCTAGCTTCCTTTCAAATAATGCCCCTAAACCCTAACCCTAAACCCTAAACCCAAGCAACCCTAAACCTCTATCTCCCTATCTCTCCCTTATCTCCCTATCTCTATCATCCTTCTACCTCTCAATCCTTCTCCCTACCTCTCTGGAAATCTCACTCACTCTCTATCTCCCTATCTTCCCCCCTGTCTCCTCTATCTCTCCATATATGTCTCCTCTCTCTCTCTCTATCTAGCTATCTCTCTATCTCTTGCCTCTCTCTCCCCTATCATTCCTCTATCTCCCTATCTCTCCCCTCCATCTCTCCCTCTCCCTTATTGATGAAGGAAATGAAAACAAGAAAACTAGGACTCTCTTTCTATCTCTCTCTCTCTCTCTCCTAGGAAAATTGGAAAGGAAAAGGAAAACTAGGAAAGCTAGGAAAATGATTTAACTAGAAGGTAGATAAGTTAGAGAGAGAGAGAGTTCATTGGGGTTAGGGGTTAGGGTTTAGGGGCATTGTTTAGGGTTTATGACTTTAGCATTCCTCAAGTTTAGGGTTTAGGATTTAGGGGTTAGGGTTTAGGGGAATTATTTAGGGTTTAGGGGTTTAGGGTTGCTCAGGTTTAGGGTTTAGGGTTTAGGGGTTCAAGGTTTCTTGGGTTTAGGGTTTAGGGGTTTAGGGTTTAGAGATAGGGAGATATAGGAGTGATATGGGGAGAGAGGCAAGAGAGAGAGAGAGAGAGAGAGTTGTATTTTTTGTCAAGTTTTATTGTGTCCAAGTTGTATTGTTTGTCAAGTTTTTAGTAGATAATTGTTAGTCCTAGCTCTCATCGTTATTAAAATGTTAGTATAGCTAGATTTATCCTTAGGTAACATTAATTTACACATTGTTGCAAAAATAACCACACTAAAAAATAACCTTACCTAATTAAGATTAATCTTTAAGGTTCTTTCATTTGGTGAGCCTAACAGATCCAACTAGTTCAATCTTCTTATAGAACATGCTTAGCCTTCCAAGAGAGTTCATGCCATGTTAACTTTGCATTATGTCCTCACTTTCCTCTTGCTAGTTGTAGTACTCTTTTTTTCTAATCCTATCCCTATATCATACTATTGTTGTTGACTTTTCTTTCCATCTTCATCATCATAGTCCTAGTTATCCTATTTTGAGCCTACCATTTATCCTTAGCCATGTCTTGTACTTCTTCTATTCATGTCAATTTTAATGACCTCCAAATTTTCCATAAATCCTTCTCCACCAAACCCTAGACCCTCACCCAAATCCTTACTTTCTTAAGAAAAACCCTTCCCCAAACATCATTTGATCATGTGGAGCTCCTTCCATCACCAGACAGGTGCCCCTACTTTCCATTATTCAGCTAATACAATCCCAATGTCATAGCTCACATTCCCACACCTACATTCATAGACTCCATTCCCCCTATTGACACCATCATTGATAATCATTTTAAGGAGTCTCCCTTGAATAATCATTAAACCATGGATTATCCCATATCTCCATCTTACAATTTCCTCACCTTTGAACCCTTAGAAGATGACATTTAGCTATCCGCACCATTACCAATCACACTTTCGAGCAATCCCACATAAGACACCTCGGTCATCAATTTATAGGTTTTTTGTGAGGAAAACAAAACAAATATCTATTTTGGGGAAGTGATAGCCGTTGCTAGATATTCGTTGCCAAAAGAATTGGGCTTTTAGAAATAGATATCCATTTTGTAAATGCCAAAAAAAGACAAAAGGAATGTTGTTGGGCCCAACAACTGTGCCCACATACCCTCTACTATCGAAAAACCCGTGATTTCTGCCTGTTATAGTAAAAAAAATACTTTTATGCACTTTTAGAGACACAATTTTCTTGTTACAATCATAAGGGTGATATTTTTGTTCCCCTAATGGGGAGCAACAGTTGTCGTAAAGCAAAAAGGAGGAGGAAAGTTACATTAGAGGAAATTGAAGGAATTAGGGAAAAGGATAGGGCAAGGAAGAGGATTGGAAGACCGCATTTGGCAGATTCTCATTAAGGTGAATCTTCTTCTTTACCATCTAATGACATGCAAATTGAAGATGGTAATTTTGAGGGTAATGAAATGTTAGATAAGAATGAAATTGAGCATGATATTGCAAATAAAAATGTTACAAAATGTTATGAAACACCTATTGATAAGAGCAATACCATGGACAAAGAAGAAGAAGAAAGACAAAGACATACGCTTGAAGAAAGTGGATATGAACTTCATGATGTTGAATTTGCACTCCATATTCCATTTGTTGATAAAATTGATGAGGTTGATAACATGGATGAAATAATGAAAAATAATGTATCTCCAAATTACATAAGAAGAGAGGACATTTGTCAACATGATAAAATTGGAAAACATCCAAGAACCCCAAAATGGTTACTTGAAATTGATGAGAACATAATGGAAAAACTTGAAGGCAAGAGGTCATCACGAACGGTTTGGTTGTGGGCATCAAAACTCTTTAATGAATACTTTAATAATAAAACATTAACCGAACAATGCCAACTTTTTGTGCAATTACTAAAGATGTACAAAATGAGACCTTTACTAAAGAAATTAAAGATTCGGTTAAAGAAAGTGTCTGATCGGAATAAAATTATTGTTAGAAGCCTTTTTAATGCACTCAATTATATTGGAAAAAATAGCAAGGAGAAAGATAAAAGAGCTGCTCGTAGAGTAATAACAACCTCATTAGTAAGCAAACAATTAAAAAAGGCTTGATTAATGAGGCAAACTTGTGTTAACTTAAGATTGAATCATAAAACATTGTCAAAAGTACTAGCATTAAGATCAAGACTAGATAGCCCTCTTGAAAATGATACTTGGGCTTTTAGTGGTAGGCTTCCACGAGTTGACAAGAAGCTAATCAATAGCACAAAGGAAGAAATTGAATGATTTTGGTACACATCCTAAACATTACTTGGAATGTATCCAAACAACATTGTACAAACAATATTGTGAAACACACCTAGGTATGATAATCTCACAAAGAGCATTTGAATCTCTTACGCCATTTTATTGTGTTCCTCTTAAAGTTCATAATACATGTTGCAAATACCATGTAGAGTTTTCTATATACCATGAATTATTATGCAATATTCATTCTACTTTGTACACTAATGAAATGTTATAGGAGTGTGGTGCAATTCAACTACCAAAGTCATCTAGGGACTTTTGGATTTATTTCTATGTATTAGAGATGATGGTTGCATTTTCTATAAGAATGATTGTTTAAATGAAAAGTGTTTACAATGTGGTGGGTTATCAAAGTTTGTATCATGTTTTCATGAGGGTAGTGAGAATGATTTTGGAAAGAGAATGGTTGAGAAAAAGAGATATGAGACAGTGAAATACAATTTGAAAAGTGGAGGTGAAGGTTCTAGATGTGAGTTGATTGTAAGAAAGGTAAGTATTGCTGATTTTATTGATGATTTTAAGAAAAATCTTTTCTACAAGTATGTTAGACACAGCCATAGGTCTCAATGGTTAAATCAACAGTTCATGATGTGTAAAGACTTTTTTTCAATTGGAACTATTGTCTCTATAGTTGATTTTGCAGAAAACTACACACTGCAACCCCAAAATGAAGTTCAATCCCAGTACTACAATTCTATTCAAATTGCTATTTTTGTTCACATCACATACATACATGCCCCCGATAGTACACAAGAGAACAGGAAGATTGTTAGAGAATACCATTTTTACATGAGTGATGATCGATCTCATTCATCAGAGTATGTGCAATATTGTTTTCAACAATTTTGTGGGTTCTTGCAAGAAAAAGATATTAGAATGGATCAACATATCATTTGGTCAAAAAATTGCACTTGTTAATTCAAGAATGCTCGTACTAGTATATTCTATTGGTTGAGTAGAAAGCATTTAGAGACGGGTATACCTCATAATTAGATTTTTTTGAAGCTAGGCACGGAAAAGGTGAACATTATGGAGCGGGTGCATGCGTGAAGAGAGCTCTTTTTAAATAACAAATAAAGATTAGATGTGGTGCTACATTCAGTGATGCAGATTTTATTGTTAAGTGGTAACTATGCATTGTCACAAGGAGTGGCTCTTGATTCAGAAGTGTGCAGGTTCTTTAGGTTGGTTGATGAAGGGATAGTGAGAGATAAATTAGATTGTTAGAGAATTAGTGAGTCGTCAAAGATGCATTCATTTCGAAGCTTAGATGCAAGTGCATGGACTATTTGGACACGATAATTAGCTTGTTTTTGTTAGAGTTGTATTAAATGTGATTGGGATAATTGCGAGTCAAGTGAGTGGGTAGATGCATGGATTCCATGATATTTAACCCCTTTATCTCAAGCTCAGTCATCTTTAGTCAATGACATGGAGAGCTCATTTGACTATGAACATCTTTCAGACCTTGTACAGCCAAGTCATGTTTATGTAGTTGTTGCACCTCATGGAAATGAAGAGAGATCAGACTATTGGTTGGCACGATGTGTACAGGGAAAACAAAAGCTAAAACAACCAACGATAGATGATGATGGGTTCACATATCCTATAGGATTAGTTGTTATTACCGAGACTTGGTTGTGAACATATACGATTAGAAAGAATGGCATCCCTGCCTTTGAAGACTTTGAGAAGCATAAAACCATATTGATGTATTCGCACCTAGTTGTAGAAACAAATGTTTAGTTACTAAGGCATCATGCAAAACCAAAAACAAAACAACTATGGACAATTAGTAATGCTGATCATGAAGTAATATTGGATACTTTGAAGGTAAGAGATGATCCCTTAGCTATGCTTGACTAGCATTTAAACTTCTAGATGGATAGGTACGACAATTTGTATCTTAACTTGTTCTTATTTTTTCTATTTTTTAGATTTGTTTTATTAAAAATCTCATTTCTTTAACTATAATGCATGTTTTTGACTATATAGGATTACGAATGAGGTTATTTTGCATGGCCTTGTAGATTTTTTTGCATGGCATCATAGGTTATTTTGACTATACCCGAGGTACATTTTTTAGTGTTAATTTGAATTTCTTAATATTTTTCTTTCTATCTTTTTCTACATACTAATTTCTGCCTATGCTTTCTCACTTTGCATTCATGTCTCCTAGGGCAGTTGTAACTACAACATCTGATCAATTTGCCATATCCTTCATGCAATCTCATATGGTATATGGCAATCTCTACTTTCCTTGGGTTTTGGATAAATGGTTTCAATGACACCTTGACCATGTTCAAGCAAGTAGGTATGACAAATGAAATCAAATTACACACTTTTCTATGTTTCCACACTTTGCTTTACACCCGCCAATTGCATTTGATTGAAATTCTGTAAAGAAATAAATCTATTTTGCATATATCTTGCAATCATAGTATAACAGTCCTAGTAAAAGGTTGGGGAATTTGGCTTTACACCCACCAAATGTATTTTCTTGAAAGTTTGTATAGCCTTATCAAGAAATCATTTTTTTTCATATCTTGAAATCATTGCATTCCATGATATGACATCTATTTGACGTGTTCTGTCAAATAGTTCATGTGCATTGTCTATCCTTCCACACTTTGCATACATGTCTACGAGGGTAATTGCAACTACATAGTCTAACAAAATCTCGCTTTATGTTTTGATGTATGTCCATGTGCCCTGTTCCAAAGATCCCATTTGCTAATGATAACCTTGTCAAAAGCTCATGGAAATCTCATATGGTTTATTTCATAAATCCATTTTGCATATATCTTGCAATCATAGTGTAACAGTCCTATAACAATCCTATATAATAGTCCTATATCATGCAATCATGGCATTCCATTAGACCACATTTCTTTGAGGTATTCCACTGAACAGTTCATGTGCCTTGCCTATGCTTTCTCACTTTGCATTCATGTCTCCTAGAGTAGTTGCAACTACAACATATAACACTTAGGAAGGCTGCACTTAGCTATAGGATCATGCAATAGTCTCTTGGCAACCCCATTTTCCTTTATGACAATGCTCATGACAATCTTGAAGGAATGAAACTTTATGTACATTAGTCCACTATGACAATCATAGTATTAGAGTATTTTTGAAACCTTCCTTCAAACTTTCCTCTAGACTATATTACCCTCATACCCCCATGACTATCATAGGGCAGAGTATGACTATTTTTTAAAAATCAAGACAACATTGGCCCTCTAGACTATCTTAAGGTTTATAATTGTTTAGGATAACCTAGGTATAATAGTCCCCTATGCCTTAGTAAAGATAGATTCTATAATTTAACTATAACATTCAAGAAAGGAGGGTTGATATTGTGCACAAAGTCTTAGCAAATAGTTCATGTGGCTTGTCTATGTTTCCACACTTTGCTTTACACCTTCCAATTGAATTTTCTTGAAATTTTGTAAAGCAATAAATCCATTTTGTGTATATCTTGCAATCATTGCATTCCATCAACAACATCTCTTCTCCCAAGGTAGTTGCAACTACAACATGTAATAAAATTACCATATTCTTTATTCTTTTATGGATGTCCATACACTATTCCACATATTACATTTTAGCATAGGATGGGATGATGTTAGAAAAGGTTGTGGAATTTGGAATTACACCCACCAGTTGCATTTTCTTGAAAGTTTATAAAGCCTTATCAACAAATCCATTTTGTGCATATCTTGTAATCATTACATTCCATCAAACAACATCTCTTGCAATCATTGCATTCCCTCAAACAACAACTATGTTCATATGGACTAGTATAATAGTCCAATTCATCACCATGACCATGTTCACATGGACTAGTATAACAGTCCTATAACAGTCCTATAATTGATTTTCTTAAAATTTTCTAAAGCAACAAATCTATTTTGTGCATATCTTGCAATCATTGCATTCCATTAGACAACATCTCTTTGAGTTGTTTTGTCAAATAGTTATAAATGTAGGTGTTTTAAGTTTTTTTTGCTTGACAAATTTTAATATACAAATGCAGGTGTTTTGGAGAATAGAGAAATTGTAGATTCTAGTTAAGGCATTTAGATTTCATTTTGGAGACATTCGATATAATTCCTAAGGTGACATATAAGACATATTTTATCAATCTTCTTATAAAAAAATAAGTTAGTTGTACTTGATGGTATTTACTTTTCTTAACAAATTTTTAACTTGTAAATGTAGGTGTTTTTGACTATAAAGCTATTGTATCCAAGGGATTGAGATCAATGGTTAAAGTATTTAGCTTCCATCGTGGAGACATTTTTTATATTTTATATTTGTATTACTTATCCTCTTAGTGTTTCTCCAAGGGATTGAGATTAGTGGTTAAAGAATATTGTATCCAAGAGATTGAGATCAGTGGTTAAACAATATAATAGTTTTTCCATCTTACATATCCTCCTAGTGTTTCTTCACATCTGGTGCTAATAATTGATAACCATTTCATTTGATTTTAGTAGTACACTCTTAAAGGTGTGTTTTTTCATTATGTTTAATGCTAAATTTGATGGTTATATATGTAGTGATTGGATGTCATGAATATTTTAACAATAAACTAGTATATCTCTTCAAATTAGTCATTGGATGTCATATTTAAGTATAAACCAGTATATATCTTCAAATCAGTCATTTGATGGTTATATTTGTAGTGATTGGATGTCATGAATATGTAGTGATTGGATGTCATGAATATTTTGTAGTCGTTAAGTTGTTTCAAGGTGATTTTTTTGTCAAGCATGGCTAAATGAACTATATCAAGTAAATGAAGTTAAAATCATGAAGATCACAACACCATACAATCCTCAAGTTGTTAGAAGATCAAAGACTAGAGTGGCCTCATGCTCAAACCATCATTGGGCTATTAAAATGCACAAAACAACCATACAAGACAATCATGAAGTTATCATCATGAACAAGGGGATTATATATCAAAGTGACATGTATAATAGAGTTATCAAGGTCATGAAATAATAATAAAGTGAAAATATCATCTGGAAGTGAATAGAACAATCCATGCAACTATGAAAAGAACACATTTCATACAAGGGTTCCAACATTGCCTACTGTTGTCATAGTCAAACAACAGTGCTATGAGGTCTTTCATTCATGAAATTACTATGCAAAGAGGGTTTATAAGTTTCATTAGGGTTTGTATAAATGATTAATGGATTTATAAGGTTGTCAAACACCAAAATGGATGATTTATATGAGTTTTGGGACTATCACAGTCCATGTACAACTTGCTATCCTTATTGACTGCTATTAGAGTTTTTAATGTTTTTACTTGATAAATCCGTGATCCTTTGTCATGGAACATCAAGAGGATGAATATAGACACACTTATGACAAGTGGATTTCATTAAATTCATAAGGGGCTACCAAACCAATTCTAGGGTTGTTCTAATAAAACAAGAGAGGACTGCCAAATACATAGTGGTTGTCCCAACACTTATATGACTGTCATAACAGTCCATAAACACCACTTGTCCTCATGATCAATCAAAGATACCATTAATAACATGAAGATAATCTAATTTATAGGTTCAAAACAAGAAGGAGGAGGTGGTATAAAGGTCCAAATGCAAAGGAATGATTATTTGTTAAAAAGATACACATAGCTGTCCAAAACTGCCCTTTATGACTGTCTTAAAACAACATCGTGTATATGGTCATAAAAGACATCAAACTTTAAGAATAAACTTCTCATTGGATAAGGAGTTGAAGGATAAAGTTTCTAAGTATCTTATATGAAAAATCTAATCATTGTTTCACCTAAAATCAAAAATCAATCTCAAACTGCTCATGAATAGTCATGTACAATTGGGACAACCATGACCATATTTTGAGTTTGAACTGCATGCTTATGAAAACTTGATGAAGATGAAAAATGGGGTCAAAAGAGAAGATGGAATGGTGTAGGTAAATTATATAAACCAGATAAGTGACACAAACTTGTGAAGTTACGACATTGTAACATATTTGACAAGAGACACTGCCTTAAAACCTAGTCAAGAAAATTTTTGTTGTTCATGCCATTCCCAAAAATCCTTTTACAAAAATTCCCCAAAACCTCTTAAAATCACATGTCTCCCCTTATGAAAACTAGGGTCTTTGCTAGTACATTGTTCCCTAAAAGCAAAGTCACTTAAGATCTTGAGAGCAAAAACCTTTCCAGGTGCCATATTTTTTGTTTCGCTCATCGTGGGGCCGAACGAACTTCACCAACATGTCGGGGTGGGTGGTTAAATACTAGGGGAGATCTCCTTTCGTGCGCCAAGCATCCTAGTCATTTCAGGCAACATGCTACCAATAAAGTCCCTTAAGATCCCTAAGATGAAAAATTGCCAAACTTTGATGGAGTAGTTCTCATAATTTGTGGTAGATGGGAATGTTTCATTTAGACAATCATGTGCATGTGGGGTCTATCCATAATAACCTCTCTCAGTTTCAGTCAACTCCAGTCTGTTTGACCGTGTTGACATCAAACACATTCTTGCAAAATACTTCAATTTCATGCAGTGGAAAGGTGCTAGAAGTGACATTTTGCATTCCATAGCTCATGAGGCCAAATGGACTATGCCAACATGTTAGGGTGGGTGGGTAAATGCCAGGGGAGGTCTTGTTTCATGCACCAAGTGTCCCAGTTAGTCCAGGAAATAGGCTACCGGTAAAGTCTCTTAAGATCCCTAAGATGAAAAAATTGCCAAACTTTGATGGAGAAGTTCTTAGAATTCATGGCAGTTGGGAATTTACCATTTGGACCTCCATGTGCATGTGGGGTCTGTCCACAATAACCTCTTAGTTTCGGTCAACTCCAGTCCATTTGACTGTGTCAACATCAAATGCATTCTTGCAAAATACTTCAGTTTCATGTAGTGGAAAGGTGCTAGGAGTGACATTTTGCATTCCATAGCTCATGAGGTTGAACAGACTATGCCAACACATTAGGGTGGGTGGGTAAATACTAAGGGAGGTTTTGTTTCATGCACCAAGTGTCCCAGTTGTTCCAGGCAATAGGCTACCGACAAAGTCCCTTAAGATCCCTAAGATGAAAAAACTGCAAAACTTTGACGGAGCAATTCTCAAAATTCATGGTAGCTAGGAATGTTCTATTTGTACCTACAAGTGCACGTGGGGTCCGTCCATGCTAACCTCTCTTAGTTTTGGTCAACTCCAGTCCCTCTGACCGTGCCAAAATCAAATGCATTCTTGCAAAATGCTTTAGTTTCATGCAGCACAACCTTGCCAGGTGCCTTATTTTTTTATATGCTTGTCGTGAGGCTGAACCAATTGTGCCAATGTATCAGGGTGGGTGGGTAAATGTTAGGGAAGGTCTCATTTCGTGTGCCAAGCGCACCAGTCGTTTTGGCCTGCAAGCTACCAATAAAGTGACTTTGTTAGGAGCTTACAACTCGAAATGACTGGGACCCTTGGCATATGAAATGAGACCTCCCCTAACATTTAGCCACCCAACCCAATGTGTTGGCACAGTCAGTTTGGCCCCACGATGAGCAGAACAAAAAATATGGCACCTGGCAACATTGTGCTAGATGAAACTAAAGCATTTTGCAAGAATGCATTTGATTTCACCACGGTCAAATAGACTGGAGTTGACCAAAATTGAGAGAGATTATTGTGGAAAGACCCCACATGTACCTGTAGATCCAAACATAACGTTCCCAACTGCCACGAATTCTGAGAACTACTCTGTCAAAGTTTGGCAGTTTTGCTCTTAGGATCTTAAGTGACTTTGCTGGTAGCTTGTTGCCCAGAATGACTAGGATGCTTAGCGCACAAAATGAGACCTCCCCTATCATTTGCCTACCCACCCTGACATGTTGGCATAGTTTGTTCAGCCCCACAAGCTATGGAATGTAAAATGTCACTTCTAGCACCCTTCCACTACATGAAACTGAAGTATTTTGCAAGAATGCGTTTGATTTTGACACAGTCAAATGGACTCGATTTGACCAAAACTAAGATAGGTTATTGTGGATGGACCCCACATGCACCTGTAGGTCAAAACAAAACGTTCCTAGCTACCACAAATTTTGAGAACTGCTCCGTCAAAGTTTGGCAATTTTTTCATCTTAGGGATCTTAAGGGACTTTGCCGGTAGCCTGTTGCCTAGAATGACTGAGACGCTTGGTGCATGAAACGAGACCTCCCCTAGCATTTACCTACCCACCCCAACAGATTGGCATAGTCCATTCGGCCCCACGAGCTATGGAATGCAAAATGTCACTCCTAGCACCTTTCCATTGCATGAAATTGAAACATTTTGCAAGAATGCATTTGATTTTGACATGGTCAAACGGACTGAAGTTGACCAAAACTAAGAGAGTTTATTGTGGATGGACTCCATATGCACTTATAGGTCCAAACGAAACATTTCCAGCTGCCATGAATTCTAAGAACTACTCCGTTAAAGTTTGGCAGTTTTTTGGTCTTAGGGATCTTAAGGGACTTTGCCGGTAGCCAGTTGCCCGGAACAACTGGGATGCTTGGTGCATGAAACGAGACCCTAGTTTTCATAAGGGGAGACATGTGATTTTAAGAGGTTTTGGGGAATTTTTGTAGAAGGCTTTTTGGGAATGGCATCAAAAACAAAAATTTTCTTGACTAGGTTTTAAGGCAACAGGTTGCTATAATTCTTGTCTCTTGTCAAATATGTTGCAATGTCATAACTTCACAAGTTAGTGTCACTTATCTGGTTTATATAATTTACCTCCACCATTCCATCTTCCCTTTTGACCCCATTCTTCATCTTCATCAAGTTTTCATAAGCATGCAGTTTGAACTCAAAATATGGTCATGGTTGTCCCAATTGTACATGATTGTTCATGAGCAGTTTGAGATTGATTTTTGATTATTTTAGGTGAAATAATGATTGGATTTTTCATATAGGATAATTAGAAACTTTATCCTTCAACTCCTTATCCAATGACAAGTTTATTCTCAAAGTTTGATGTCTTTTATGACCATATACATGATGTTGTTTTAGGATAGTCATAAAGGGCAATTTTGGACAGCCATGTGTATCTTTTTAACAAACAATCATTCCTTTGCATTTGAACCTTTATACCACCACCTCCTTCTTGTTTTGAACCTATAAATTAGATTGTTATTAATGGTATCTTTGATTAATCATGAGGACAAGTGGTGTTTATGGACTGTTATGACAGTCATATAAGTGTTGGGACAACCACTATGTATTTGACAATCCTCTCTTGTTTTATTAGAATAGCCCTAGAATTGGTTTGGTAGCTCCTTATGAATTTCATGAAATCCACTTGTCATAAGTGTGTCTATATTAGTCCTTCTGATGTTCCATGACAAAGGATCATAGATTTATTAAGTAAAAACATTGAAAACTCTAATAACAGTCAACGAGAGCAACAAGTTGTACATGGACAGTGACAACCCCAAAACTCATATAAATCATCCATTTTGGTGTTTAACAACCTTATAAATCCATTAGATCATTTATACAAACCCTAATGAAACTTATAAACCCTCTTTGCATAGTAATTTCATGAATGAAAGACCTCATAAAATTGTTGTTTGACTGTGACAACAGTAGGCAATGTTGGAACCCTTGTATGAAATGTGTTCTTTTCATAGTTGCATGGATTGTTCTATTCACTTCTAGATGATATTTTCACTTTATTATTATTTCATGACCTTGATAACTCTATTATACACGTCACTTTGATATAATCCCCTTATTCATGATGATAACTTCATGACTGTCTTGTATAATTGTTTTGAGCATTTTAACATCCCAATGAAGGTTTGAGCATGAGGCCACTCTAGTCTTTGATATCCTAACAACTTGAGGATTGTATGTTGTTGTGATCTTCATGATTTTAACTTCATTTACTTGATATAGTTCATTTAGCCATGCTTGACAAAAAAATTACCTTGAAACAACTTAATGACTACAAAATCTACACAATGTCATCACAAATCAAAGTAAATTCACCCTCAAAATTTTTTCATAAGATTAGAACAAAGGTATATGGATAATATCACAAAAGCATACCTCATCATGTAATAACCACACATGCATATCTCACAATGATAACATGGAAACTCATAAGTCCAAAATCTTAAGACATAACTATGGGAATACAAACCATACTCAACCAAGACCTCCTAAAGCAATAATAACTTAAGCCCATCATACCCATGTAACCAAGAGCCTCATTAAAACCCAAATGCATTATGAACCAACCCAGATTCCACAATCAAAAGCATGTCAAACCTTAACCAATGGACACACAATCAAACCATCAAATTGACTCAAATGAGATATGTGGCAACAAACAAGTGCATCCAAAGCATACAAGTCAACTAGGACCTCTAGGAGCATCCAAATGCATCTAAGACCATGCTAAGCAACCAATTTCCAAAAATCATCAAAGTATTTCAAACTATTACAAATGCATGAAGAAATTTGTTGTTAGTGTAACACTACTCATGGAGGCCCTCTTGGGATGGATAAAAAATTAAAATAAACATGGGTCAATGACACAAAAATAATTCTAACATATAATATATCATAGAATTTGGAGGCAAGAAGAAGGGAATAGAGGGAGAGAAACATATAAAGAGTAAAATATGAAAGTTCTTCAATACAATAAGTTTTTGGCTCTTTATTTAATATAATCCCTCTTTCTTTTTACAATGTTGTTTGAAATTTGTATTGTGTTCTTAGCTAACATCTACAAGATTGTGTTTTGACTATTATTTTCTTGTAAAGGGTAGATCACATCCCTAGAAACTAGAGGCTTCACAATAAATCTCCAATTGTGGAAATCTCTAGAATATTCTCCAAAGTCAACCAAGTGTACTTATAGGACAGTCATAAAGAGTTTTATCCTAATTTGCATAATTGAAGGAAGGAATGATTTCAAACTCCTAATTTTTGCTATACCATCCATGAAACAAGTTGATTTTCAGACCTATATCACTATTGTACCTACATAATCATATCTAGAAATGGTCAAAGATGAAGGAATCAAGGTCTTCGAACTGAATGAAAGTGAAATTTATAATCATGTATGAGAATTACAACCTTAAATATGATTATTGTAGCCTTCCATGAGGTACCAAATTGTTGTTCTAGATTGCCGATGTCCTGAATAAGACTGAGAATGGAGAAAACATGAAGAAAGGAGGCTAGAAATGAAGTTTTGATGGTGAAATTAGTTATCTAAAATTGCTTTTTGACGTTTGTGTATACGCCTAAAAATGACACGATTCAGTCTAAATAAATATTCTTAATATTTATTCCCTCCCAATTCTTCTATCAATAAATAAATAAACAAATTTATTTATTTGATTCACATTCCTCTTAATTAATTAAATATCAAAATATTTAATTAATTCTTCTAAAGTCAAAATTAAATAAAATCAATTTATTTAATTAAATTCCCTAAAGTCTTCTAAAGTCTCACATAATTAAATAATCCTACGTTATTTAATTCATCCTAAATCCCTCTATCCTAAGTCCTAATTTCATAATTCCACCTCATCAATCCACCTCACCTTTTCCACCTCACCTTCTCCACTTCATCATGTTGCACATGTAATTAAATATTTCAAATATTTAATTACCTAATATTCTCTCACCCACATGTCCTATTTCTTCTCTAATCAAAATTAGTTAACTCATCAATCAAAATTGTTAACTATTCAATCAATTCTGTCTGCTCCTCAATCTATTCAGGTAACTGATTAATCAATTTAGTCAATTCCTCAATCTATTCTATTAACTCTTCAATCAATTTTGTTAACTACCTTGTTACATGATGGGAGTGGGACACTTGTCCTCTTTTTATTCGTTGCACATTCCTTAACCATTCTCAACCATTGATTTGCTCATTTCATCTCAACCATTGATCTTCATCCTCCCAAGTCTATAAATGGAACCTTATTCTTCCATTCTATTCATCTAGGCTATTCGTATTGTTACTCTGCAGAAATTCACCAGCACGCCTTTGGCACCCCAATACAATTTGCTTGTGATCACCCAAAGCTTTTGAAACTCCTTTTCATTGCACATTTATCACCATAACCATTCACTATCGATATTCTTGAAAATAGCAAAGGAGTGCACTCTCTGAGGGCCTACTTCATACAAACAAGGACGATCTTGATAAGCAACAATAGAAGTTTCGATTCAAGGAAGGTTTGCATTGTTTTATTCATTGATTCATTTTATTCAATCTTCTTAGTTTCACTATTCTATTGTGTTATAGGTATTTGATGTTGTTTGTTGCATATTCATTATTGATCCTATTTTACCCTAACATTTTTGGTACCCACTGTGGTGCCTAGCCCCTTTATTCAATCAAAATCTAAGTTTTTTTGAAGACAGGTTCCATACAGACATTGCACAGGCTAATCCAGCGCATTTGAACAATTCCGCGATGCTTTTGTCCTCTGTTACGACGCATATATTATTCCTGCGCATATGTTATTTCTTACTGTGCTTTTAAACTCTGTTGCAGTGCATATATTCTTCTTATGCATATGCTCTTTCTTTCTGCGCTTTTAACCTCTGTTACGGCGCATATGTGTTACTGCGCTTCTGTTGACTATTTCTGCGCATTTAGTCACTGAAGTGGCACTTTTGTAGTAGGCAATGATTCTAGGGTTTTTCTAAGAAGATTTTGCTAATGCTGACATCTTTGCAGGTATTCGCTGGAGCTATTTTGCAGGATAGGTTCGGGTTTAGTTTCATATAGTTGCATTTTGATAGCTCACACTTCACTTTCTAAAGGGATAGTAAAACATATACTCATGCAAAATCTCACATAGCTTTTAATTAGGAAAGAGGTAACTGGATCATTGCTATGTTCTTTTCAAAGTTATTGCTATCTGGTATAAAACTGAACTCATCATTGCTTTCTGGGTTAAAACTGAACCACTACTATCTTGATTGACCAACATTTCAAAGTTAACTATTTGTGCTATGTGGATTAAAACTAAACTCATCATTGCTTTCTGGGTTAAAACTGAACCACTGCTATCTTAATTGACCAACATTTCAAAGTTAACTATTCATGCTATGTGGATTGAAACTGAACTCATCATTACTTTTTGGGTTAAATACTGAACCATTGCTATCTTGCTAAATCACTTCAAAGTTCTGTGCTTGCCCAAGTAGATTAGCCCATTTAGTTTTTCTACTTTTAACTAGGTTGGTTAATCAGTGTCTTCTATGTTTATCGAATGACAATAGGCTTATGCTCTCCCCTTTATTGGGTGACCAGAACGCTAGACTTGTTATTCCAATTGTTTAACCTTTAGAGGGGCCTGCCCTTGGATGCACGCCTGTCCAAGTGGGAATGACCCTGAGTGGAAATAGGCTAAAAGCCAAGCCCTAGCAATCCACTTAAAATAAATGTGCTTGAGGTGAAAACCTCCTGCAACAAGTGCTGCTATGTTACACCGATGGCCAACCTCCCCCAAAACCCTCTAAGGTGCAACCCTTTGAGGCTGGGAGACTCCATAATGGAGAGTAGTGCCACCACATGTGTAACCACTTGAACGGTTGCCTGCATTAGACACCTCTTGTTCTAGTGGCCAAAAACACTTGTAATCCATTTCTAGCCTAAGATTTTTGTACTTGCTTTTGTTTCTTTTAGTCTAGAAAAGAGTTAGAAAAATCACTAAAAAATTCTTTGTGTTTGCTGTGTTTTCTTACCATTAATTCAGAAAATCAAATCAAGAAGACCTTTTTTTTGCAACCAAAGTATAAAAAACATCGAAAAAATTCCAAAAATTGCAAAAACACTAAAGAAAGCTAGAGTAGCACATCCGTCCTCTGTTCTTGCGCATCTGTGCCGACTTGCAGCGCATTTGTTTAGACTTCCTACGCTTTTGCTATCTGTTGCTGTGCATACACTTTTTACTAGTATGGTGCATATACCTGACTTGCTGCACATTTGTCAATTTCTGCTGCATATCTGTTTCAACGCATACACAACAGTGAGCACTTGCACAATTTTTGAGTGAAAAATTTTACCAGTTCCGAGTACTCATTTCAGCTTGGCTCCAAGATCATAGATCAGGTTCTACCTCACAGTCAGTTTTCATCCATTTTTGTCCAAAAAGTCTCTCTTTCGTCAATCATCCCGTTCACCTTCTATCAGGTCTTTCCAATCCCAAAGCTAGAATATCCCATATCAGATCAGTGTAGGTCCCTTTTTCGTATCATTGTGAATTCAAGTAAACCTAGTAGGTCACAGAACTTTGCTAGTGGTTTGTTACACGACTAGTCCCTACATAGTAAGACTGGTATCAACTACCCTTACTAGTGGCTACCATCTTGCGTCAGCCATCTTGTTTGAAATCATTGAACAAAAGAGTCCTTTATCCAAGTCTTGTCCTAGATATCCTATTCACAGTAGTCTCTGTTGGCACCTTACCAAAATTTCTAGTCCCAGTCCACTCCATCCCACATCACCTTGCATGGTTCTTACTAGATCTCAATACAAAAAGCAACTTGAAATGGACGGCTCATCCAATCACATCGTCACACCTCATGATAGTGATGAAGAAATCTCTTACGAAGATTATCAAGGAAGCATTCAAAATCAAAAATTCCAACGCCTAATAGAGAAAGTGCTCCATGAAGACCCTCATAAGTATTTCTATCATCTTGCTAGTCTTGGAAGTAAACTCCTTGCGGATTTTGATATCAGCTCAATCTTGGAAAACATGGAAAATAATCACGAAAGGGAAAGAATGCCATAGACCCGAACACAAATGATAAAGGAAAGAGAACCATGGACCAAAATACTCCTATGGAAGAAATGAGGAAACAACTCAAGAGTCTAACATAACAAATATCGGACCTCAAGATGGGTACAAACACTAAAAACTACTCCTTGGAGGATATTGCACCGTACCCCTTTGATAAAAGTTTGATCATGAAACCATTTCCCTATCGATTCGAAGTTCCTAAGTTTGACAAATAAAAAGGGAAAGGGGACCCTAGAGACCATATTAGGGAATTCAACGCAGCATGTTTGGAAGTAGCTCACAATGAGACTTACTTAATGAGACTATTCCCTAGGTCTCTAGGCGGCCAAGCTATGGAGTGGTTCTCATGGCTTCCACCGGGCACCAGAACTTTTGATGAACTAGTCAACAAATTTATCACGCACTTCTCTTACAATATTGAACACGAAGTATCTATGCTAGATCTATGCAACACCAAACAAAAGAGTGGTGAGTCATTCGCCACCTTCCTACAACGATGGAGACAACTAGCAAGTAAGTGTTCTTACGATATACCTAAGAAACAACTATTGGAGATGTTTGTCCATAACCTCAATACCAATCTTAGCTATCAAATACAAATACAATGCCCTACATCATTCTCAAAAGTCATTGAAATGGGATTGTTCATCGAAAAGGCTATGATCGCCAAGGGGGAAATCAAGTTATACAAGGACACACCTACCTCCAACTACGCGACGGATAAATCAAAGTTTTGGACCAAGAATAAGAATGTTGTCAATGATGGGGTCGTGGATGCCAAGGTGGCAACTCCCAAGCAACAACCCATATTCACTCTCAAAGGAGAAACAAACAATGTTGCACCCAACAAACCATTCTCTAGGGAACCAAGACCATGGTTCAGTTCAAATCCAAGGCGAAAGTTCACATTGCTGGGTGAGTCTCAAGAATCCGCATTAAGGAAGTTGTTGGCTAACAATGAAATTTCTCTACCGCCAACAAGTGATTATGAGCCTATAGTCAAACCTCCCTATTGGAAGGATACATACTATTGTGAATATCATAGAGGAAGGGGGCATACAACCAACAATTGTATCCATCTCAAAAATGTTATCCAAGATGTGCTTGATCAAAATCAAGGAGGAACCCAACAGCATACTTCCAATGAGACACATGTGGCTTACAGGGATCCACTTCTAAATCACAACAGGCTGTACAACAACAATAACAACAACAGCCATAACAACAACGACAATGCCAACAACAATCGCAACAGGCCAAATCAGAATAGTGGGAATAGTAACACCAACTATGCAAGTGTGCCATTTGACTCTACCATAAATTGCATTTCTGAGCATGTCCCGCAAATCAATGTCATCATGCCCAATCCACAATCAGGACCTAATAGAACTGATTGTAGTATCATTACCCGTAGTGGTAAAGTCACGCTCAATACCACCCCTCCAAGGTCGTCACCTTCTCAATCCAACTTCCACCAGTATAATGTCATAGACTAATTACAGAAAACTCTGGCCCACATTTCTATCTTGGAGTTGTTGCATCTATCTCCTTCCCATAAAGAGATCCTTGAAAAGGCCTTAGTGGAAACCACTGTCCCCACTAACTTGGCCCAAGAGAAGTTTCAAGCCATGGTAGGTAATCTAACCTCCTCAAGCTCCATTTCATTTACCAAGCAAGATGACCTCTCTATGTCTCAACCTCATAACACCCCTCTACATATTGTCGCCTTCATCCACAAGCACCGCATCAAGAGGGTTCTCATTGATGGGGGGACTGGTTTAAATATTTGCATGTTAAAGCTAGTCCTTGCATTGGGGTTCTCTGAAAAAGCAGTTGATCCAAGGAAGAAGATTACTATCAAAGCATATGATGACGAAGAGCGAACTACAAAGGGAACAGTAGTCCTACCCATACAAGTGGGACCGGTAATAAAAGATGTTGTGTGCTAAGTCCTTGATAGGGAGCTCGCTTATAATATCCTTCTAGGGAGACCATGGATTCACGCCATGAAAGCCGTGCCCTCGACCTATCACCAATGCATAAAATTCCCGCACAACAGCAAGCAGGTCACCATCCAAGGTGACCCTAACCCCTTTTAGCATTACAACTCCTTCCTTGCCAAATCTGATTACATCATACCAAACAATAGAGCATTTATATCCCCTATCCCACAGCATGATCATACCGCTGAAGCCTCCTCCTCAAGGCCCAAAGAGCAGAAAATTACCATAAAAGAAAGTGGAGTGGGAGAATACTCCATAGAGCATAGCCTCAATCTAGCCAAGATGCCTTTGTCTCCTTGATCTTTTGGCCAACCCAAACATTTTCCAAAGCCATCTACTCCTCCTATAGCTCCCACAACTCCCCTTTGTAAAATGGGGAACCTTATCTGATGAATCAAAGGAAAGAGATATCCTATAGTGGCTTTATAATGAAGAAGAGAGCACATCACAAGAACCGCCTAGGCTCCCAACAGAACTCTATGGGCAAGGTGAAACTATCCTACATAGAATGGGCTATGAAGGACAAGGCCCCATCGGCCTCAGAAAAGAAGGAATCATAGAGCCTATTCAACCCACTTCATCCTCATTGGCTAGAAATACAAATGGTCTAGGATACAAAGGCAAGGGCAAAGCTAAAGAAAATGCTTGTCTTGTGGAAATGACCCATACACTTCAAGAGGACAATGACACAGACTCCAATGAATATGAGTGGGATGAGCTAACAGAGCATTCCTATGACGACAAGGAGGTCGATACCATCCAAACTTTTAGCCCCTACTATGAGGGACAAACGCTACCAAACAAACCACTAGAGTTTGATTCGCCCATCTCTGAGATTATGGCTTTTGAGGAAGGTTCAAGTTCCATCGCAATAAACAACTTGGAGGAAAGTACCATCCTGAACACCACCCCTACCTATACTCCTAGCAATCCATTCAAACTATCAATGAATCAAGTCCATCCTTCGACTCCCTCCCCCTTATGCATCCTAAGCTTATTGACTGGGATCTGCGAGGAACTCCCCAACTAGATATGTTCCAAAACGATGACGCTTACATTGAATATATGGAACTTAGGGACCACCTACCCAAAGGAGATCATAAAGCTGGTTTCACTATTGAACTTAATACTATGGCCTACTTCAGAGAGGGTGCGAAGCCTTCTAGTCGCAAAAATATCAAGATAAAAACTGGATCTGACGGTGAAAACTATTTTGCGGCAGTGTCAGATCCCAAAACAGTAAAAAGAAAGGATGCATCCGAAGGTGAAAACCCAACTGTGGCACCTGACGATGGAAGGCTTGACACTCTCCCCACAGACATGCACCAGGAGAAATCCCAAATTTTTGTGGAACCGACAGAGCCTGTTAATATTGGTATAGAGGAACAGCCTAAGATCATTCACTTTGCTAAATCCCTTACTCCACCGGAAAAGACTAGGTTTGTACCATTCTTCAAGAAAAAGAGGGGCAACTTCACTTGGTCATATGTAGACATGCCAAGTCTAGACCCGAACTTGATTCTACACCATCTTCCATTAGACACAGGAGTAAAACTAGTGAAGCAGAAGCTTAGAAAGATGGATCCACACATAGCGCTATTGGCCAAAGAAGAACTCAAGAAATTACTGGATGTAGGGTTCATCAGAGCTATAGACTACCCAAAATGGATATCCAACATTGTACCAGTATCCAAACCTGATGGCCACGTCAGACTATGCAATGATTTTAGAGATCTAAACAAAGCTTGCCGCAAGGATGATTTTCCATTGCCAAATATCGATATCATAGTCGACTTAACAGCAGGGCACACCATGTTATCTCTCATGGATGGTTTCTCAGGATATAATTAGATCCAAATAGCACCAGAAGACCAACACAAGACAACTTTTACTTGTCCATGGGGCACTTTCTACTGGAATGTCATGCCATTTGGGCTAAAAAATGCAAGAGCCACATATCAATGTGCTATGACGACTATATTCCATGATATGATGCATGTAACAATGGAGGACTATGTCGATGATATCCTAGCAAAGTCACTCACAAGAGAATCACACCTGGATGTGTTAGAGAAAGTCTTTCAGAGATTAGACCAATTCAAAGTCAAGTTGAACCCAAAGAAATGTGTGTTCGGAGTCACTGCAGGCAAGCTACTAGGCTTCATTGTGTCGGCAAATGGAATAGAGGTGGACCCCACCAAGGCCAAGGCTATTATGGACATGCCACCACCTAAAACTCTTACTCAACTAAGATCGCTACAGGGAAAGCTACAAGCAGTCCGCAGATTCATATCCCAGCTAGCAGACAAGTGCCAACCATTCAGTCATCTCCTGCATAAGAACATTCCATTCAGGTGGGATGAAAGGTGTGAAGAGGCATTCAACAAGTTAAAAGAATATCTTACGAATCCACCCATTCTCATGCCTCCTATTCAAGGGAAACCACTAATACTCTACATATCTGCTACACCTACGGCTCTTGGGGCTCTTCTGGCACAACAAGATTATGAGAATAAAGAAAGAGCCATCTACTACATCAGCCAAACATTAGTGGGCTATGGATTGCAATACTCAGATAGAAAGATCATGTCTTGTGGTAGTTTTTGCTTCACAAAAACTCCAACATTATATGCTTGCACATCCAGGTAAACTCATTGCAAAAATAGATCCACTGAAGTACCTACTAAGCAAAGCATCTCTCACAGGTCGCCTAGCTAAATGGGTAATGCTCTTAAGCAGATATGACATTGAGTATGTAGACATAAAAACTATCAAGGGACAGATCATTGCTGATCAATTGGCGGATGCACCATTACAGGACACCACACCGATGCAATTTGAGTTTCTAGATGAATCCCTATTCAACATATCAACATATTCCTAGAAACTCTACTTCGATGGGTCCTACACAAATCATGGATTGGGGGCAGGAATCTTGTTTGTGACTCCTCATGGCGACACAATTCCAAAGTCTTACCGTTTGTTATTCCCATGCACCAATAACATAGTAGAGTATGAAGCCTTAGTAATTGGTCTCAAGATGGCAACTGAGTGGAAACTCCAAGAGCTACATGTCTACGGTGATTACCAAACCAAAGATGAAAAGCTTGTCCCATACAAGCAGATGGTCGATGACTTCAAAGAACACTTTGTAATCATCTCTTTTGAACAGATACCTAGGATCGAGAACAAAGTAGCAAATGCCATGGCAACCATTGCCTCTCTCCTCGAGATACCTGAAAATGAGACACGGTACGAGTTCTTAGTTGAAACTATCCGGCAACCAGCTTATGATCTTCCTGAGACCCATTTCATATGCCTTCTAGTTGGATCTGATTCACCTTGGTACGGTAAGATTTACACTTACCTCAAGGACAACATCCTCCCACCCGACCTATCTTCTAACCAATGATGAACTTTTATATGCCAAACCTCTCACTACACCATCATTGCCGATACCCTATACCGACGTGGCCTAGATGGTACTTTACTCCATTGTTTAGAATGAGAAGAATCTATAACCTCTTTGCAAGATGTACACGAAGGGATCTGCGAAACACACTCTAGCGGTCCTTCCTTAGCCAAGAAACTCATGCGCTTGGGTTATTACTGGCTGAACATGGAAATGGATTCACATCAGTTTGTCAAGAAGTGCAAGCAGTGTCAAATACATGGGAACCTAATACATGCACCAGCTTAAGAGTTAAGACCTTTAACGACACCTTGGCCCTTTTGCCAATGGGGACTTGACCTTGTGGGAAAGATCCATCCACCCTCATCCAATGGCCACATATTCATCATAACTGCCACTGAGTACTTTACAAAGTAGATTGAAGCCATTCCCCTCACCACTGTCACAGGTAAGCAAATCTCCTCATTCATCCTGAATTACCTCATTTGTAGATATGGAATTCCTTCATCCATTATCATGTATAATGGAAGACCATTCAAAAACCAGGATGTCCAAGAACTTTGTGAATGTTTTAAAATCCAACACCATTTCTCCACTCCACACTACCCCCAAGGTAACGGTCAAGCTGAAGCATCCAACAAGACCATCTTGAAACTCCTCAAGAAGACAGTCAACAATGCTAGCCGTGATTGGAATATCCAACTCAATCCCGCTCTGTGGGCCTACAGAACCAGTATACGCACTCTCACGGGTGCTACACCCTATGCCCTTGTCTATGGCTCAGAAGCTATCCTCCCCATTGAGGTTGAATTACCATCTCTCAGGGTGTCGTTAAAAGGTCTCATATCAGATGAAGATTACAGAGTCTCTAGGTTACAAGAACTAGAGTTGCTGGAAGAGAGATGACAGAAAGCCTTTGATCATCTCAAAGCATATCAACAGATGATATCAAGAAGCTATAACCAAAGAGTTCACCCAAGAATCTTCAAAGTTGGAGATCTCATTCTTAAAGAGAATCCTCGCAACCAACAAGATAGAGAAAAGAAAGGCAAGTTCGAACCCAATTGGCTTGGGCCTTATGTAATTGTAGCAGCATATGGATTAGGGGGCATATCAGTTGACAATGTTAGAGGGTGAGCTGTTCGATGACCCGATCAACAGCATGCATCTTCACTGGTTCTATACCTAGGAGAACCCCAAATGTAAGGGGGGCATAAAATACAAACAAATCAAAAAACATCAGAAAAATACAAACAAATCGAAAACATAAAAAAAATACAAAAAAAATAAAAAAATCAGAAAAGTACAAAAAAATCGTCCTTTGGTGAAAACCTGGCAATCAGGCACCTTGGATAGGTATCATGATGAAAACCTGGCAAATAGGTGTCATGTATACTTTCTAGCTTTTGTGCAAATAAAAGAAAGTGGTGAAAACCTGGTAAACAGGTGTTACTTGTGATAAACCGCCTTATCCATCTTTGGGAAACCAATCACCTTGAGTCCATTCTTCCTTGTGTCCCATTCAACCCATATCTGTCCCATAATAAACTCCTGATAGTTACCTATCATGGCTTGATACTCTATCTCTTTGTTGGCCTTGTCAACCAAGGTTTTGTCCCATACCGTATCCATAAGCCTAGCATAGTGTCTCTCATTAGTTTTCCACGGTCCAAATCCATGAACTACGTTGCCTCTGCATTGTCACGTAGGTAAGGCCATTCCTCAAATGTGCCCCCGAGGCTCCCACTGTCCCATCTGTCCCATATCTAGTCCTTCTATCCATCTGGGTCTGTCTCCACTTTCTCTCGCCTAGGTCTTAGGTCCATTAGGGTTTACCCCAAACTACGTTGCCTCTGCGTTGTCACGTAGGCAAGGCCATTTAGCAATGAGCCCTTGAGGCACTAGGTCAGTCCCTTAGGGTCCGTCCCCCCAATAAGGATTGTGAAACCTTCTCACTAACCAAGCAAGCGCAAGCAGAACCTCTCTCCAAAGCAAAGATTTTGACACAAGGCACTTAACCTAGCCAAGGCAAAGCGAAACAACACCTAAGGTCTTCTAAATGATTTTACTCAAATTATGGCAAGAAACAAACACACCTAAATGCAAGAATGATTTGTGTTGGTTAGGTTAAAAATTATAGAGTGTTGATTTCTGCTATCATGCCTTTCTATGCTACTCAAGGATGCCAAAAGCTAGAGATGCTATGATGGGGGGATGATTCTTTTCTTTGTTTGCTGTTTGTGGAATAATTTTTAGTAATGTGAAGCCTTGTCTAAGGACATGGTCGGCAAAAGATCATCTAGGACACCAAAGGTCTAACATGAACGGGGGCAATCCTTGTTTGTTGCTACACAAGGAATACTCAGGTCATCTTGGTTCAATTATACCTAGATGCTTGTATTAACTTGCTAAATCAAAATCCATGTAAGAAATGCTCAGGTCATCTCGGTTCAATTATACCTAGAAGCTTGTGTTAACTTACAACATTTCAGCAAAAAATACCAAAAAAAATCGCCCAATGATAAAATAAAGCACTCCAAAATACCTGCACCATCAAGATGTCAAAAAATCAAAGCATCCATCGAATCCCTCCATTATACATCCATTTACACATCCATACATCCATATCCCATGCAATAAAAGATCTAAACAATACAGAGTGACAATACAAAATGAAGCTTGTGAACCTTGCTATCGAGTCATTCTTTTGTCCAATCAGTCTTCTATCTATCATCCTATCATTTCTGTGTTGATAGAGTACATTTGGATAGCGCAAAAACATAACGTCTAGTTGCATATCATCACATATGAAATAGTCATTTACATGATTAAATCAGTTGCATACAAAATAGAGTGCATCAGGTCATCCATATCCCATCATCATATAGTGTCAAAAAAATCAAAAACATAGAAAAGAGCATCACATCAAGTTGCATAGTCATATAGATATCATTTTGCATTCACGTACATCACAAACACATCAGATAATTCATTTTACACTGCATTAGTTCATACAAACATCACATAGCATCATATCACACATTGCATCCAGATAACATCTCATATAGCATCAGATAAAACATCTAAGTCTGCATAGGCATCACATTGTATAATCGAAAAGAATCATAAACCCATAACATGTAAAGCCAGTCGCATAGCTGCATCATCATATACACATCATAAAATGAGTCCAAATCTACAAATATCATAGTATCTGTCTTTGAATCAAAGTCATATACAAAAATACATCCCAATGGATGATGATACATGTCTCAAAAATACAAGTGTGATACAAGTCTACCCCTACTGCTGTGAACCCCCACTGCCAACAGTGTCTCCCCCTCTGCCAACCCCTGACTGCTGTGGGCCCATCACAAAAGCTCCTAACCTTGATGGACTTTCTCTCTGGGAGGCCGCAGACTGGCTCCTATAGCTAGAGGCCCTCTGGCTCGCCGGCACAGCTCCATGATACAACCCCCAATAATATTGAGCTTGAGCCTGCACTCTACCAAGCTCACCCTGAACCTGTGCTAGCTGTGTCTATGACTGGCTTAACTGTGCCTGTGCCTGCTGCACCTGCCCAACCAAGAAACTGGTCACTGCATCTGTCCCCAGGGCTACTAATGTGTTATCCCACTCTACATGGATGACTCGTATCCGTGCGTCTGCCATATCTCTCTCTCTGGCCAGTCCCACAATCACCTCTGCATCTGTCTCTCGTTGGCTATCAGCTCTCCTGAGCTATGCCCTTAGCTATCTAATCTCTCCCCTCAGGGTGGCTATTGCCCTCTCATGTATGTCTGACTGTGTTGGACCCTGAGCTACCTCTGCCTGTCTCTGCCCCTATGGCTGAGGTCCCTGCTGCTGAGGTCCTAGCTGGGGTGGCGACATCTACGCCTGCTGTGGTACCTGCTGTGCAACCTGTGATGGCACTGCCTGCTTAACTCTCCTCCTCTGTCTAGGTTGACCTCCGTCATCTCCATCATCTCCGTCATCTCCTCCATCTCGACCACCCCCTCATCCTCCTCTCCTCCCCCTCCTCCTCCTCTGGCCCACCTGGCCCTCATCATCTATGCGAGGCACCAACATCCCAGGCCCTGAATATCTCAGAAAGGGGTGTGTAGTAATCCAGTCCTTGTAATCTTGCGTCATCCCTGCATCTGCTATCTCCATCCTCATATCCCAGGTGACATAAGGTGTCTGTCGAAACTCTACTAGGGCCTCCTCATAGGATGCCATCAGTCCCCATTTGACCCTCTCTGCATGTGTCCGTGCAAAGTAAGCCTGCCCCTGTGGCATGCCCTGCCTCCTACCGAACTATCTCAGTACTCTGCCAACAATCTGCCTCTCTAGTATGTGGCGGGTCCATCCTATCAACCATCTCATCTAAAAGTAGTAAAGTAACTCATCTGCCTCATCATCCCACGGCTCGCACTCTAGATATGGTCACCAGACGACCACATCTACCCCATCCAAGGCATGTCTCCAATACTCCAACTTCCCTAGCCTATGCTGGGAAATCACCCCTGCATAGCCATAGTTGTATGGCTCCCCTCTCTGTCTAGCGAAAACACAAATCGGTCACGTGATCACTATGTGCTCCCATAGCCAAAACTGTAATAGTGACACACCGGCTGAAAGGCTTAGGCTCCGGTGGTATACTACCTAGTGCATGTCGTGATACAAGTGAGCCAACACACAGACACCCCACGCATATCGGGTGCCCTCTGTCACCATCCTCTCCATGATCCTACCCCATCCAATTGGGAATCCATGCGATCTCCTATCGGGGCACACAACGCCTCCAATCAATCCTGCCACAATCCTAGGGAAGTAGTCGTAATAGTCATAGATATCATGCCACAGGATGACCTGTCCTACCAACCCCAGGTCATCAAATACTTGCCTGCACTCGACGAGTCTCGTACCTCTCTGTGGGTCATACTCCACAAGCTCACCATCAATAGGCAGGTGTAGAATCTGATAGACATCCTCTAGGGTGATGGTCATCTTGCCAGTAGGGAGGTGGAAAGTCCCATCCTCACTATGGAATCTCTCCACTGCAGCCGTCAGCAATCCGCGGTTCGCTTGAACCTCAGGCATGAAGCATACATAATCTAGTCCCATCGCACCAAGCGCCTCTCTATCTATCTCAGTCAGCATATATCTCTGCAACAAGGGCATAGGAACTGCTCCCTAGACTGTAGTGTATCCCGTATCTCCTCCTGCAAGCATGCAAAGCAAGGCGTCAATCAAGCTGAAAAATCCCATACTCAACATATCTATAGAACTATATCAACTAAACTTAGCATTTCAAATTGATCATAACAGCAAACTACATCTCTCGACTAGATTCCTACAATCTCAGAGATAGCTTATCGATTGACGTGTCAAGCAGGACACCAATCGGGTCAATTTCACTAAGTAATCTACCTATCTATGGCATATGCACCACAACAGGTGGTAAATGCACCACTTTTTCACAAAAGCACCATTTCTTGTCCTATGCGCCACTTCTGGCAAAGGCGCTGCAACAATCAATATATGCGCCATCCTATTGTATGTATGCGCAACTTTCACGTAGGTGCCGCAACATGTTGTATATGCGCCACCAAATAATGTATGCGCTGTCTAAAACTATGGATGCGCAGCTCTACCAAATGCACCGTTTCATTTCACATATGCGTTGCAAAGCGACATATGCGTCGTTTCACGCAGCATATGTGCCATTTTGCAGTTCAGCACATCTATTTACCTATACTTTCTCCTAGAATTTATTGCTACCTAACTCAACCCTAGGGGAAGCTTTTCAGGATACATACCGGTGGTCCTACCTCTGGTAGCCGACTGAATTGACGAACACGCTCGAATCGATGCTCCTCGCGTGGAATGTTCACCTCTCTAGCTGCCATGCTGCTCCAAAGTTGCTCTAAGCTCTCCAAGACAAATCCAGATAAGACAAGTGTGCAAATAAATTGTCTTGTGGACCCAGCTCCTCTTTATAGCTTGCAAAACCCTAATTTGGCTAGGTGGTGACTGTGACTACTTCCCACACCCATTTTTTTTTCTAGTTTTCTTCCCCTTTCTCTGAAACGCATCTTGTTTTCTTCCAACCTAACCTAAACCCTTCGTCTTCGTGAGATTGTCTGTCTCACGCCTTCTACCTTTTTCCCGTCCAATCTCCCGAGGGGGCATCCTATCGTCAAACTTGTACTAGGGGCAAACTGGGGCATGTATCATTGTCAGACTATTTATTCTTTGAAGCAACGCAGTAAACTACATCGCATCAAAGAGGGGCAAAATGTATACGCCTAAAAATGACACGATTCAGTCTAAATAAATATTCTTAATATTTATTCCCTCCCAATTCTTTTATCAATAAATAAATAAACAAATTTATTTATTTGATTCACATTCCTCTTAATTAATTAAATATCAAAATATTTAATTAATTCTTCTAAAGTCAAAATTAAATAAAATCAATTTATTTAATTAAATGCCCTAAATTCTTCTAAAGTCTCACATAATTAAATAATCCTACATTATTTAATTAATCCTAAATCCCTCTATCCTAAGTCCTAATTTCATAATTCCACCTCATCAATCCACCTCACCTTTTCCACCTCACCTTCTCCACCTCATCATGTTGCACATGTAATTAAATATTTCAAATATTTAATTACCTAATATTCTCTCACCCACATGTCCTATTTCTTCTCTAATCAAAATTAGTTAACTCATCAATCAAAATTGTTAACTAATCAATCAATTCTGTCTGCTCCTCAATCTATTCAGGTAACTGATCAATCAATTCAGTCAATTCCTCAATCCATTCTATTAACTCTTCAATCAATTTTGTTAACTACCCTATTACATGATGGGAGTGGGACACTTGTCCTCTTTTTATTTGTTGCACATTCCTCAACCATTCTCAACCATTGATCTGCTCATTTCATCTCAACCATTGATCTTCATCCTCCCAAGTCTATAAATGGAACCTTATTCTTCCATTCTATTCATCCATGCTATTCGTATTGTTACTCTGCAGAAATTCACCAGCACGCCTTTGGCACCCCAATACAATTTGCTTGTGATCACCAAAAGCTTTTGAAACTCCTCTTCATTGCACGTTTATCACCACAGCCATTCACTATCGACATTCTTGAAAACAACAAAGGAGTGCACTCTCTGAGGGCCTACTTCATACAAACAAGGACGATCTTGATAGGCAACAATAGAAGTTTTGATTCAAGGAAGGTTTGCATTGTTTTATTCATTGCTTCATTTTATTTAGTCTTCTTAGTTTCACTATTCTATTGAGTTATGGGTATTTGATGTTGTTTGTTGCATATTCATTATTGATCCTATATCTCTGCACATGTGTGAACCATTCAAATTTGTCATTTCATGAAAATCCTATATATAACTAAAACTACAATCACGTGGCAACTAAGATCAAGTTATGTCTTGAGGTATGAAACAACATATATCATCTTTCTACCAAGAAAAATAATCATATATAATAAGAAATCAATCAACATGTTATTGATCATAACTCAACCATTGTAAATTGATTATACTTCAAACTTTTAAGTTTCAAAGTAGGAATACATGCACATACATAATTTAAATTATATTGTATATCAATGTGTGTGTGTATATATATATATTAAAATCTAGTCCATAATGGTAGACATATACAAAAATTTGGCAAATATGCCAACTCAAAACATTTTTTTATAAAATGTGGCATATGCCATGACTCAAAGTCTATATACAATCTACATGCCGAATAGCTACATCAAATACTAAAGGTCCACTTGACCCTATGTCTTTGGTGAATTCTCAATCTATGATGGATCCTTAAAAAGTGTCCTCTTCATACCATGATGTCTAGTAGTTGATGGAGGTAAAGTTGACTGCATTAACAAGTCAAACCACAAATTTGATCAATCTCTTCAATGGTAAATAAAAATAAGTTAGAGTTAGTAAATACAATCTTATCAACTATAAGACCAATATAAACTATCAATTATTTAGAAAAATTTAATTCAATTACCTCGACTCTTTCTTGTCATTTGGGCAATCATTCTACAAATGATTTTCTCTTAAAGAGATCAAGTGTCCTACTGAAGCATGATGGCAAAGGTGGCACATCACTGATATTCTCAAGAGACTGTAGAAGTAAAGTAACATTGAAATAAATTCATAGATAATTATTAAACAAAAAAGGAAATGCATACATTAAAAAAGATTAGATGTGTTACACATAAACAATCTAGAGTGCACTACACAAAAAATTATCTACTAGAAAACAAGCACATACCACCATCGAGGCCTCCTGCATCAATTGAGAAGGACTCATCATGGATGAACCAACTAATATCTCCTGTATGAAAAATTACAAGAATGTAAGACTCTATGTATACAAATAATTATAATAATTTTTAAATTATTATTTATCTAAATGACTATAATCAAATATTTAAGTTTTCTAAATTATCAATTAAAGTACAATTCAATCAAATTACTTCCACCCTTTGTTGGCATTCAGAAAGCTATTCCGCGAATGATAGTCCCTTGGGTTGATCGGGAGTTTGAGTGAAGACCATTGGCAAATATGCCACATCATTCACATTTTGGATTGACTATAAAATTAAATTAACATCAAGATATAAATTAATATATAATTACTCACAAAGAAATAAATGCATACAAAAAAAAGTTGATGTGTAGAACAAATTATACCCGCAAGTCAAAGCCAAATTGGATGGCAGACAAAGTTCCATGATGAACTTCTGTCAACTCCTCCTCTATCATCAACTGTTATCCCCCTTAGATACATTAGTACTAATAAATTTGTTTATATTATTCATATGGAATACACCATGAAATTTAACTTTAAATTTTACCTGCATAAAAGATTGGCCATGCTCTTCTCCTTCTCTATGGTCCACTGATGCTTGTGCTTCTACTCTTATCCCTGACCCCTTAGCTTGAGTTCTGGACCCCACTACCTCATCTCGTGAATGGACAGCATACTCTAAAGTGTTCAAAGGTTGTTCACTACTCTCCATAATAGGACCTAAGCACAGTTGATTGCAAAAAATGTAATGATGGGGCACACAGACATGTGTGGACGAGGAGGGTATAGTAAAATCAGGTGATCCAATATCATCACCAACATCATGTGGTTGTGCAAACTAAGAAGTCTATATAATCAAGTGCTTGGTCAAAGAGTGTATTGCACTAAAGCCTTGCTATGTTACATTTGCAACAACATCTAGGTGCTGAATTGGGGGTGGAGAAGGGATAGCAGGAGGGGGAATATAGGGACCTTGTACTTATCTCATTGCCCTAGGTATATCTTGAGGCATTCCCTTACCTACTCCCTAAAACTCTCTAAAATCAAAATAATTAGCATGGTGGCCCATGACGAACTCTACATAGAGTTTATGAAGGAAATACAAAGGTAAATCTAAATTGTTGTTGGGTGGTTTATCGAAAACCATCCATCAATGATCCCAAAAATTCCAAATAATGCCCTAATGTGTACACCATTTGATTGAATACTTGAGCTTACGAACATCAACATGCAATCTGGTTTTAGGATTGACAAAATATTGGGCTAACATACCTTTCGTAATGTCTAGCTCTTTCACTTGATCATATGATAAATCGTCAGCATATTCTTCCTTCTTGGTTTCTTGCCATTGCCTAAATGATTTGTGTTGGCTTGACAGGGTTTGAACATGATTAATAATTCCCTCTAAATTTGATGTCATTGTAGACAATCGAGGGTGGCGGCGATACATTTCTACAATCCTACTTATTTGATCAATGTTTTTTTGAATTTTCTCTTCGGTTGTTGGAGGGGGAGGGTTTGGTGGTGGAGGGTTTGGGTTTTCATTTTTCTCATCCATTTTACCTATTTAAAATATAAAACATACTTATTTAGCATAAAAAACTAAAAAAACTTGCTTGAATATACAAAACAAACAAAAAAAATGCAAACTTACTAACCTCTTTGGATCGTATATCCATTCTTGAGCTTTGATATCAGTTTTGTAAGAGATTTGCGTTTTGCAAGCTGCAAGTTTGCAAAACATGATCTCTTTTTCCCTTTTTTTATGTTTTGCAAAACGAATATCCATTTTAGGTTGCCTAAAACGGATATCCGTTTTTCTTTACCCAATTCTTTTCATTGTTTTTTAGTTCGTTGTCTTAGATTAACTAATATGATAGAGGAGTAACTTAAATATACTATATGGAGTAACTTAAATATACTATAATATTTTTTAGTTTGTTGTCTTTTCATTACTCTTTTCATTATACTATGATAGAGGAGTAACTTAAATAATATGATCAAAGACAATGATACAAATGTATTATCTATCTAGTAACATTTAAGAAAGCTCATGTGATAGTATATAAAACCAAAAGAAACAATATGGGACACTAGATTTTATGTTAGAAACCATTATGTGAGAAAACCTAGTAGTAAAAGATAGTTAAACCATTATATTATTTAGAATCCATTGATTTAATAGAAGAATTATTTTGATAGAGTTGATATCTACATGCTTATAGCATACTTTTCTTCTATGTTTCTCACATCCAACACCTAACTAATCACAATCCAACCATTCTCCATTCACATGAGTAGATAGGTATATGCATCATCACATAATACTAATTGTCTAACTATCCAATGAACCAATGGAATACCAAGAGTCACAAAGCTATATGTTGACCATATCATAAAATCAATATATCACATATATCACTAAACATGATGCCTCCATGTGGATAACCATTATAGATGACTATATGTTAGATTACACATTAAATATTAATAGTTTAAATTACTAACTATAGTCAATGTATTCATGTCTTCTTGTATAACCACCACTACCAACCATAAGCTTGTGGTAACACATTCAACCATCTAACCAATTCTTTCAACTTGTAGTATTGTAGAACATTATCTTAACATAACCAAGCCTCTAGATTGTTCCACATGAACTTCAAGTCTTCTACAAGTCCACATGCATTATTATTTATGCTTCTACTAGCACTATTATTTATGCTTCTACTAGCACAATTAAATATGTAGTTGTGAGTACTTCTTCAAATGACTCATGGTTAAATTTCCATAGCATGACCACATGTAGACATATCTCCATGCTATATCACATCTAAAACTCACCACATCCTACCACATTACATTTTATCATTGTTCAATAGTAGAACCATATAAACTCAGGAACTCTCCATAGGTGAATTATACATACAAGAAGAGGACATTACAAAAAAAAAATCATCAAAGGATACTTTGATTTGTAAAAGACAAGAAATAATCTAATCCAAATCATCATATAGGCCATATGCATGTCTGTGTATGTTGCCTTTAATATCTAGCTCAACATCATTAATCTTTCTCCCCAAAGGGTTTGACCTAGTTGAACCCATTCACCTATCAAGTCAACAAACTCCTAAATGGCTCCCTAAACACCACCAAGTGACAAATTCAACTATTAACAAGGAAAAAGCAAGTAGTTTTGATGTAAATTCTAACAAATCATTTCACTTAGTACATATTAGATGATATTTGTGTCAATAATTGAGATCAAACTTGTGACACTCGAGATTGACCTCCATCATTTTTCTATGCCTGTTTAAATTCCAAGACAATCATTGGATTGATGCCATTTATTTTCTAGAGGTGGCAAATCAATTTAGCACATCTTCAACATCATTCTTCTATCATCAATTCTAGATCAAAGTACTGATATCCCTCACCTTTAAGTTTTGTATTTATTGCAATTATTTGTCCCAACTTTGATTAATCTATATATCTATGTTAATTCATGTTTAAATGATTGCATTTGATTAATTACCATAGATTTATGTAAAAGGATTTTATTGCTTTACATTTTTGGTGAACTTGATGTTCCTACACAACTCAGGGTTTATTATTCCTTCTTGATAGGGTTTTCAAATTTGATTTTTTAAATTGCATAATATTATTTCTAGATCTCATTAGGGTTTATCATTTGGATTCCCTTTTTTCTTACATGCTTCATAAATATGTCTTCCTTTAGGTTTTTGTGATCCATTGTGTGCTATTGTTTCACCCATCATACCCACCCTTCCTTTTTGCCTTTAGGATTCCATTTGGTAATTTATTCTCACAGATAAGTGCTTGCTATTATTTTTGATTTTATATTAGTACTTACATTCTTTTATATTAGTTTTATTTCTAGGGTTTGAATCCATGCTTTATTTGTGTGTCATTATTTTATCTTTATTAGGGTTTATACCTTTATTATATCATCTCTTCTTGATTCGTACCCAACCACCCTTGTTTATGCTTCATTGATACATGTTTTTATCATGGATTGTCATATTCCATTATTTTTAGCCTCTATTCATGTCATTATTACATAATTTGATATTTTTATACACTTTGTGATATTTGATCCCACTATCCTTGATTCACTCATGTCCTTTTATCACATGCATGGCCTTATATTGTCAATGAAGGTCTTGTTCCATCATGTGTGTGCCTCTTCCTTCATTCACTTAGTTATTGCCCTTCCTTCCCTTGTATACCCCCATTTAACTTATAGACAAATCTCATGTTGTTTCTATTTCTCCTATGGATAAAGCTTATAATGTGTTTGAGCATAGTGATAATTTATCTTTGAGCATTTTTCCTTCATATATGATTTGATTCATGATACATGGTTTGAGAAGGATACACATGATATATACCCTTACCCTCTAGCGATAAAAATATGAATGATACTTTATATGGTGAAGCTACACCTTCCTTAATCCTTCATGACATTGTTATGCCTTGTGATGATGATGATCCTTCATGTGATGATGGTATACCTAGTGAACATATCCTTTATGCATCTCATGATAAATTTCCTTGTTCACTTATGGATTTTGCTACTTTTGTCTCTCTTGCTTCATCTTTTCTTGAGGATCTAATGATAAATTTATACACATGTTCCACTTTTACATGAGGTTACTAGTACATCTTAGCTATCTTGTGGCTCATGGCTTATTGTTGATATGTATTGTGATGAACATGATGAATTTTTTTATCTTCCCACAATGAAGTATATGACTCTTTGTATCACATACACTCTATTGGCCCTTCCTTAATGGATTCCATTGATTTTTCAATGCATCATGATGATATACAACTTTTGGATGGAGACCCTTCTTTAGATACTTTTATGCTTTTTGTTATGTATCCTTAAGTGATCATGGAGTACATTCTTCTAAATCTTCTATTGAACAAACATATGATTTAGGCATACCTAAGGATGACAAACATGTAGATCTTTTACAATTTTTACTTGGTATATGTGAGGATAATGTGCCATTAGATGACATGATACATCTTTCACATGTCCTCCACCACTATTACACATGACAATATGCAAACACACATGAATATGATACAAGTTGATAATGATACTTCACCTTATATAAACTACCTCAGATGTCACTAGGATTGACCATCAAGAATGGTATATTGATGCTTATGTGCAAAGATCTAAACCACAAAATGATACTAGCAAAATATTTCATAATCATTTGGCACATAAAATTTGAACTTATTCTCCACCAAGTGGATTGGTGGCACCTTTGTTTACAAAGTGTGATGGTAAAGGTGATCCAATTTTAAATCTAAGTACTTTCACTACTACATGATTTTCTTATTTTCATGAGGACCAATTACTTGCCAAATTATTTCCAACAAGCTTAAGTGGTCATGATTTTAGATTGTTTTGTTCTCTACCTTATGCTTCTATCAATTCTTTTAGGGAGTTGGATACTACTTTTGTCAAGCATATTCATTACAATATTGAGCCTAAGACATCTATCGCATAATTCATGCAATATAAGAAACAAGAACATGAACCAATTCAAGATTATATCATGAGATTTCATGCTTTGATTACTAATATGAGATCTTCGCTATGAGATGTAGAACAAAAATCTCACAAAATCTAACATTGTTGAATGACATCAATGTAGAACAAAAATCACTAAGTAGCAAATAAACAAACTACTATGTTGCACAAAATGGATATCCATTTTGGTTCGGTATCCAAACCAAAATGGATATCTGTTTCAAAACCTATGAAAGTCAAACTTGTCCAAGTCGCGAATTTGGCTAAGTAAAAACGTGATTTTTTTTTCTATTGCCACTGTTTGGCCTATGATGATCCTGCACATACCCATATGTATTAATTCTTGATGAGCACGTTCTATGACTGTTGTTGTGGGGATAACTATAAGACCTGAAGGGTCACTAGTTCTAAGTCTCATGTTGGGACTTCATAAGTTCCAACACCTAGTGTTAGATGGTTTTATTTATTGATTATCCTAAGGCATTCTAATATATTCTCATGTGCTTGAATGACTTGTTGTGTGTTATTCCTTTCTTGAATGACTCTAAGAGTGTATTCTTATTCTTCAACCATTTGTGGTGTATGTTATGGTGTAGGATGGATTGCCTCTATGTCTTCAAGAATATATTTAACCTAATCCCCTCTAATCCTTGGGCACATCGAATGCTTGGGTGAGAGAGAGAGTTTGTTGTGTTGAATTAGGTTTGACCAATTGTTGAATTTTGAGTTGAATTTGACTTTGAGTTTAATCAAAGGTTTGCTACACTATTGTTTGATTGTCAACCTCATGATGGCACTGAGGAGTTTTTGAATTCTTTTTGTGTTTTTGTTTTGTTTTCTATGTTTTTGTGATTTTTTTATGTATGTAGCTATTTATGAATGCAAAACAATATTTTTCATTCTTTTTCTGATTTTTGAATGTTCTAATTACTATAAAGTAAATATGAATGCATTATAAGATGGTTTTTCTTATGCAAAGTTTAACCTATGTTTTTGTGTTTTCTTGAATCAATTTTTACATCTAAACTAATGAAAAACAAATAACAACTATTCTAGGCAATGGAAAAAAATTCTATTCTAACAATGCAAATCCTATCAAGAAAATAGAAACAATCAATATTACTTTCCCAAGAGAAAATTGGTGATCTAATTAACTACTAAGCATATGAAAAACCTAGAATGAATTTAGTGCATGAGCTTGGCGTATCCTTAGAAGTCCTTCTTTTGTGGAAACCTCCTCTCAACTACAGTAGCAGGGTCCTCCTCTTGGCAACATGGATGAATATAGAAGTGATGGATTCAAGTATGAATTGAGCAATGATGCTATGATGAGATGAATTGAACTATGCGAGCTATGGGAGAACTATGGCTTGGGATTTTGAAAGAAATTAAAGAGCATAACAATGCTATAAAGATATTGAAGCTTGGGCAACTAAGCTAAGAAGAAAACAAAAGGCTCACAAAGTCCTACAATGAGCATATAAATGCAATGGAGAGAAAAAAACAAAGATTGAATGAATGTGCAACAATGAATTTGCCTCCCATAATGCATATAGGAGGGATTATTTATAGGGTTGAGAAGCTCATAAATGGTGGAATTGATTTGAGAGTTAACTCTATTGATTGGAGAGTTAACAATGTTGATTGGACAACGAACTGGGTTGATTAGAGAGTGAACAAACTTTGAAAGCTTATCACTGGAGGAACAATGGACGTAGCATGAGATGGATAGGAGGATAATAATAGCTTAGTGGGAGCTAAGAATGGAGTGATTGAGAGTTTAGAATGAGTTAGAAATAGATTAGGCTTAATTAGGGTCGAAGATCCATGCAAATTGGAGTAAAAATGGAGCTATTTTGGGCCCAAATTGAAGAGAAACATGCATGTCAAAACACAATAGGGTCAGCTAGTTTGTCAGGGAAGGTCACCTCGGGGGGATTCACTTAAAATGCAAGGTCACCCTTGGGAGATTTAGAAGTCAAAGTGGGTGACTCATAGGGAATAGGTCCTGCAGGTGGTTTCAAGGGTTGAGATTGGACCTAGGGGGCTAAAGATGGCTTTAGGACCCAGAGACAAGTCATGGGACTTCAAGAGAGTGGGTCATCAAGTTCACCAAGGAATGTCACCCTCGGGGGATCCACTTCAATGTTAGGGTCACCCCTGAGAGATTCAAAGTCAAAGTGGGTGACCCAAAATTAAGGAAATGGGTGTTTAAACTGATGATTGGAGATGGTCTTGGGTCAATTGAAGGCTGAGCTATAGGTTGAAATGGTTAAAATGGACTTAGGGAAAGTGAATTTCCCATATTGTGATGTAGGTAGATCATGTCGATAGGGCTAGAAAGCGACAGAAATGAATTGTCAACATAGGGTAATTGATTAAGATGTAGGATTTTAGAAGGTTAGCTAGAGGATCTAGGAGAGGTACAAACAAAGTGAAGAACATCAATCGATGTGTCACCAAGAGGAATACTACTGAGAGGTCATATTTACATGTTTAGGACTATATCTCATCATTAGATTACCATGTAGGCTCATGCACTTTTTTAGTGCTTACAAAAACTTCATCCTTATGTTTGCACTCAGCCTCCACTCTTAGATAAATGATTTGTGTTGGCTATAAGGTGGCACAAAATTCTATCCTACATGCAACGTGTGGTTGACTAGTGAAAAACTAACTCCTTGAACAAAACAATGGTAATGTAAAAGAATTTTGTGTGGTACTTTATGTTCACTCCCTCAGGTCCAATGAATCCTCACATGTGTTCCTTGATTTTCACAAGCTTCAAATGCTATGGTGCCAATGGTATACATAATTGTGATAGTTTGCTAGTCTAGTGTAAGTCTTCAAACTAGATTATGTCACTCTATGTATCCAGTTATCCCAAAATATGGATATGACATTTAAATACCTTTGTAAAATATTATCTAAAAATTGTAGGACCAAAATGCAAACTACAACAAAGTCTAGTGACTTCTTCTACAATTGATTGGTAAATGAAAACTTGCAAATAGATAAACAAAGTGAGAAAATATTTTGGGTAATCCAAATTTGCTCTTTTCCCCTAAGGATTCTTTTGTATCAAACTTTAGGACATTTCCTCTCGCTGCAAGCCAATGAAATAATACTAACCCACACAAATCTCTTGTAATTGTGGGATCCAGGTTAAACTCAATTGCAACACCAATCTCCTCTTCTTTCTGATCAAAGATAATCAATATTTGCCTAATCGTAAAGTAAAATATCTTTTCAATGGATGCAATTTTGTTAATGTGGAATTTGTGCAAAAAAAATAAATTTATCAATTCTTCCTATAGGTGTTTGATTAATACCAATTCCAATTCCATTATTGCAATTGACCAACTTCTACTTTTGAAGCATTTTGAATATGTATATTTTTGCAATGGAGGGCAAGGATTGTAGCTACCCTGCAACCCTTGTTTATTGGGATGAGACGTCACAATGCATATGTTAGGTAAGGATTGTATACATTTTATGTTTAATAATTGGGATGGGTTAATTGTAAGTGATTAATTTTCTCTATATTTGGGAAACGAAATTGGGTTTATTTTAGGTTTTTCTTTTTTTTCCTCATGTTATAAAGCACTCATGTTTAGTTTTTCCATAATTCATTTAATGCATAAAAATGCTTTTGATGTGCCTATTTATATCTGCACATGCTTAAGGGTGAAGTAAGAAATTCATTATTGTATTGGAGACTGATTGAGTTTTATGCAATAGTAAAGAATTTTAAGGTGCTAGGTTATTTATCCAAAAAAGTTTTCCAAGTAAAAAAACTATATATTGTCTTTGCTTTCTATTTATTATGTTATTGCTTTAAATTGTATATACCCTACGTCTATTATATAACATATTGTCTTTGTTTTCTATTTACTTTGTTATTGTTTGGAATTGTATTTGCACTACTTCTATTGTGTAGATTTATCAAACTTCTTTTACTTTACAACATACCTTCCCTATTTACAAAAATTATATTTTAATTGATTTACCAAATTTGTTGTCCATCCAAGCCTTAAATTTAAAGACTTAATACAACTATTAGAAAAACTATGCTTTTAAATGTCATGATTCTACTTTTGTTTATAACTTTTAATCCATATACAACCTTCCATTAGCCTATCAAATGATATGGGAATGCTATGAGCAATAATATTTGGCTAAATAGAAAACTTAAATATAGGAAAATTTATTTTTATGTTAAATCATAATGTATATTTATTAGTTTTAATAATGTTAATTTTGAATTTAGAGTGTCTTAATATTTGCACTCAAGTTGGATTATTATATTGAAATTTGAATTATTAGTTTATGTTCAATATATATTTTTAATTATCTTTATTTTATAAAATATTAAAAAAGTAGAATATTAATTTTGTTTGATGTTTTGATAAAAAAATTAGTCTTTCCAATATTTGTACTTACATATTTTAAGTATTGACAACAAGTGAATTGTTTAAAGATATATAGAGAGATATTTAACTATTAGAAGACTTCAAATGAAATATCTTTGTTTTTCTATATGTCTAGAAGCATCTTTCAAAAATTGAGAACTTCCTATATATTTTTGATAAGATCTAAAAAAAACTAAAATAATACACTAATAGGCTTGTAATTTTCTATTTTCATTAAAAAATATAAAACAAAACAAATATATATTATAAACTAATTAATTTTTATTTAGTAAAGAAGTTATTGTTTATTTTTTAAATATAAAGACATCAAGATTTAAAAAATAACACATAAATATATAACAATAGAATTATGGAAATAATGAAGGGTAGCTTTTCCAAAAGTAAAATAAAAAGTTATATACAAAAAGTAAAATAACTTTCTAAATAAAAATAAAGTAAACAATGTAAATAAAACAAAAGAATTCTTAACTAAGAATTAAAATTTATGTGTTCATATATATAGTAAATAAAATAATTTTAAAGTAAAATCAAATAATTCTTTAAGTAAATAAAATAACAAAAACTTATATTTAAAATATCTATGCTAATTCCATTTATATTGATACACGTCACCACTCTAAGCCTGTTATATATAAAAAACTTATTTCTTGGAAGATCTTGTCATCAATATTTGGCTGTAAACATATGGACAAGTTTATAAACATATTAATAGCTGTATTATAATTGCTATGCAGTCTTCACGTGAAGAAAGGAATTATTTTTAACAATGTTCATTTCTAAAAAAGAGTGCTTTTGAATTTAATTGTGTGTATTTCTTTATAAATGTACAAGAATCTCAGTTTTCACCTGAAAAAAAGTACTTTTAACATGTTCATTTATAGAAAATAATACTTTAATTGTGTGTATTTGAACTTTTGTTGATCACAACTCCATTCAATTATATTTCGATTGAACACAACATTCAAAAGTACTGTGGACTGTGGAAAGTAATACCAACTAATATTATATATCGATGCTCATTTCAGTCTAACTTTATGGAATCATTTCACCCTAATTCAGCGCAAGCATTGAAGCATGGCTGAAAAAGCTCCCAGCTCTTCAAAAGACCAAGTTCTCCTCAATCGCGGTGCCTGGACTGCCAACGAGGATAAACTTTTGTCTGATTACGTCAAAATTAATGGCGAGACTGGTTGGAATTCCATCCCCAGAAAAACAGGTAAACGAATGCATCTAAAATTCCCACATTTCTAACTCCATCGATTAAAACTGGATTTGTTTTTCAGCATTGAAGCGGTGTGGGAAGAGCTGTAGACTCCGGTGGTTGAACTATCTTGGTCCTGGTATAAAGCGCGGAAACATTTCATCTGATGAAGAGGAACTCATTGTTAGATTACATCGGCTCCTTGGCAATAGGTATAATTCATTGTTTGACCATTGAAGTGGATGATGTTTAAGTAGAGTCGCAGCTTAATGCTTAGAAGGGTCATTTGGATTGTAGATATTAGTAAGCAAGATTAATAGATATAACTGTGACGTGTGTTCAATTCTATGCAGGTGGTCGTTGATTGCAGGTCGGCTGCCTGGTCGAACAGACAACGAGATCAAGAACTTCAAGAACTACTGGAACACTCATTTCAGCAAGAAGAGGTTGTCAAAGAACAACTCTCTGGTCGAACAGACAGCGAGATCAAGAACTTCAAGAACTACTGGAACACTCATTTCAGCAAGAAGAGGTTGTCAAAGAACAACTCTCTTAATAAACAGCGGACACGTTGTCATGCCACTTCGGAAAAAGAAATGGCGGTGAAAATAACAAAGGGATGCAACAAATATGTGACCAGTGGTAGTTCAAATCATGAAACCACTGATCCTGCACAAACAGATATAATCGACTTTACAATGGCAGCTGAACTGGAATCTCCGTCTGTTGAAATTAACGGTCAATATTCTCCTGGGGATTTTGGAATCGAAGAGTTACAGGCAAGTCCCTGTAATCACTTGGAAATGTCTTTTCTCTCTAATTACATTGAACAAGTTGAGAATTCTGCACATGCTGGCTGTAATGGAATGGAGGGACTCTGCAGCACTACGCAGCATGGAGATTGGATGGATGAATTACAATATTTGAACCAGATGTCAAGCGAGGAAGATTTTACACAATTTTCATAAAAATTAAGTTTTTGATAAGGTTAGATTATGTTACTAGTAAGTTAAATAATAATTAAGAGGTGTAATGGTTACACCTATTGTAATTTATATGGAATGTTCTATAAATTTGAAAGTAGTATTGGGTCAATAGAGAAGCCTAGTATTTTATAAGGTCTTTAAAAGGAGTTTATTGTCTTGCTAATCTGAGATGAAGTTTTAAAATTAAATAATTATACTCGAAAAACTATTGGATAGGGGTGTTCAGTGGAGTATAAATGTCATCTATCATTCAACAATTAAATCATTACTAAGTAATTGTTCTAACAAACAAAATTTTTCTACAGCCCATTAAAATGAGATGAAAGAGCTTCTAGATAGAACAATGGGTAAGTTTTTTATTATCAACATTTCGGATCACATTCTGTGATCCATAATCAAGATGAAGCAAAGGAATAGATATGAGAAAGGTTGCAAACCAAACTCCATATAAAGGAGAGGTAGAGTGGAAACAAGGAGTCAAAGAAGTAGAGACTCATAAAGACAATGGAAGATGATAAGACATACAAGGAGCTAGGTAATAGAAAGAGAGCTAGAAATAACATATATAAAAAAGTGAAAAATAAGAGCAAATGCCTATTAAAAAGCATAAATATATGATAAATAACTTATTAAAAGACATAAAATTAACATAAAGAAAAATAAAATAGTGAAAAAAATGAAAGAATACCTATTAAATGACCTAAAAGAAATAACATAAAAAAAGAGCTTATTAAAAGACATAAAAGAAATAACCTAAAGAAAAATGAGAAAAACCTTATTAAATGACCCAAAAAAGTTATTAAATGACCAAAAAAAGTAAAATAAAAAAAGTAAAATAAAAAAAGTAGGAAAAAATAAACCTACCTAAACGACAAGAGGAAAATTTGAAAATGCTTAGAACCAACCTTACGGTTCACCAAAAACCAAAAAAACTAACCTACTTTAACATAACAGAGAAGAAAAGAAAGACCAACTGCACCCAACTACCACCAAAGGCTTAGAACAAAGACTGACAAAGCCTAAGGCATGAGAAGAAAAAAACCTACGAAGAGGAGGTTTAAGGGAATTCAACCCCAGAAGCCAAGCCTGGCTGAAAGACCACCCCTCATCTTGATTGATGTTCAACTAGTGGTTTTTAATTTCAATGGCCTTTGTAAGTTTTCTCTTGAAAAAGGTGTCTTCAATAGCCAAGACTTGTGTCTCCTTCATGTGGATGTGGTGTTTGGATTGGGAGTAGTGTTCTATGAAGGACGATTTGACCACCCACTCATGTCTTAAGTTAGTCCAATGCTCTTTGATCCGAGTGCTAATGGATCACCCTATCTTACCAATGTAGGGGGTCCTATATACCATTGCTTATGTGCAACTTGTTATGTTGTTGTTGCTATCACATTTCATGTTATATTAATTTCATTCTCACTTGTGTTGTTGTTGCTTATATTGATCATACATAAACATCATGATCAACACATATATCCATCCATAATCATGACAAATAAATCCCAAATTCATCATATCATATATCTCCATCAAATGTATGCACAAATGTCAAATACAAAATGGCACATGGCCTCATCATATACGAAAATTTGTCATCATCCATCCAATCACATGTGATTGAGCTGCTATCCTCCTCTCCCTCTTGTGGCCCTAGTGATGGTCCTAGTGATGGTGGTGGTAGAGGTGGCCTGGCTACTAACTAGGATTTCCTTGAAGCCCTTGATCAAGCACTCGAGTACTCCACAAATGAAGTCTCCCTCTACTCCATTGGTACTGCATGCTCATAAAGCAATCTATAATACTACGCCTCACGGAGGGCCCTTTGTGTCTCCTGAGAAGCCCTAGCTATCTCGGCAAATGTCTATGACATGCCTTGTGTCCCTAGTAGCCCTCTCACTTGATCCCTCTCATGTCTCAATCACTATACATCAACCTACATCTTGTCTTGCTCATGAGTGGCATCTAATCAGGTCTACAAACTCTCTCTCTCTATGTGTACACCATCTGCCCCCTGAACACACAGCACTGCCTCATCTCAAGACTTGTTTGAGAGACTTTGAATCTAACCCACACCATCTTTCTCCTTTTGTAGATTGTCACTTACCCCCCTCAATCTATTCTGATTTGCTATGAGGTTGTCCCTCTCCTCCTGTAGACTATCTCTCTCCGCCATCAGCTCATCATGCTCAACCTAGAGTCTATCCAACTCCAACTAGATGTTGCCTTGATCTATGATGGCATTATCCCTCTATCATCGAACTTAGACTAGCTCTTGTCGTAGGCTATCTACCATATCCCTTGTTAGAGGTGACCTCAATGGCCCTACCCTAGTCACTCTTGTCCCTACTACCCTTGTCTGTGTAGCCACATCCTACATCTTCTCATCCCCTCCACCCCCTCCATCTCCTCCCTCTCCTTCCACTCCTAGTGTTGCCATAAGGACTTGCACTATAGGGATCTCTAGTCCTCCCCCTCTACTTCCTTCCCTCCTCTACCATTAGTGTTGCACCCTCAACACTAGCTCTATCATGCTGCACAAATCTCTGACCTACAACACCCTTGAATTATAAGAAGCTAAGCTACTACTACATTATTCCTATTCTAGAACCAAATTTTGAAGAAAGAACAAAAGATAAGAGGGAAGAGAGGATTTATAAATGGCCCTTAATAACCTTGATAAAACACTAGATTTAGTGAAGGATACTATCAGTAATCAACCAATCTTGGCACAATCAATAATGGTTAAATCATAGATTTAGGACGATGATTTCTTAAAGGGAAAATGAATCATCAATGCTATTACACTTGAACATCATATTGTATGCACATACCAAGTATACCAAGTATTATAGATTCTCAAAACTTAAGATATATCATGAAAAACACTCAATGTATTCACTAAAGCTTCTTTAATAAATCATAAATAACTCTTTAAAAAAGTTCAGACTCAGTTTGGAAGAAAATCAATAAAATAAAATAAAAACTAGTGATCTAAATACAAGTTGAATAATGACTGTTTTTTTTTTGTTTTTTTCAACCCCAAAAACAATGGTTGGCATTACAATTTATAGACAAGGTCCCAATGGGCAAAATCTAAATTTTCATTTCAACCAACCTAAATCAGGTCAAATTTCAACAAACATTCTACTCCAACATTAATTTTCTCAAAAAACATTCATTACTCAACAAATCTTATGTTAGGGAAATAAATTATTGATCCTCTAGCCACTCCAAGAGAATAAGATCTTCATAAATTATTCAAGAAGGCATATGCATTAAATGTAGATATCTGAGTTTTCCCCTTGAACACAAGTATACTCTTATCCTCGGCACTTGAAAAATATGTTACATTAAAATTCTCACAAGAAATAGGGGAAAATCCCACATATATCTCCAACCACCCTAATAGCAGCCTAAACTCAAAAAATATTTTGTATCTTTTCCCAAAAGCATTCTCTAGGTTCAATAGCAATTTACAAAATCTAATTATAAAATTAAGCCAAATTGACTTTAATTATCTACATCATAGCATGTAAATTAACACAATGAATATGATCTTTATCCAAGTGAGCATTGAATAGTTGACTAAGTAGGATCAACTCAAAATTCAATAAACCCAAGAGGAGATCCATATCATCATGAAATAGTACTTAACAAGATTCTTGAAATTACAGATATCACTTATAAAAATTCAAGACAATCTAATTTTCACAATCACACTCCTACAGAACAATGAGCAGCACCAAATTTGTGTCAAGATAAACTATCATATTTAAATTTAAAATATTTATTTTTAACAAAAAAATCCGTCTTTCCAATGTCACTAACAAAATTTAATATGCTTCTAAAAATCTCTTACAAGAAAAATCCAACATTTGATTTGTCTAAGGTAATTAGAAGACACTCTAGTTTTTTAGACACAAGGCATGTGGTAAGAAGTCATATATGTCAGTCACATCTCTTAGGTTAATTTGTATAAATCTGGAGTATATCAAGCTTCCATCTTTTGCACCTGTGTCGAATCCCTAAGCTGTGATTATAGGTTTTATAACTTTCTCAAAGTTCTGTACCAAAAAATCAGCCAAAGCATGAAAAACCCACTTCACAGAGTTTCAAGATGGGCAAAAATAGTTTGAATAGACTCAGAAAACTAAGAAATATGGGCACATAATTGTCCTTGCTCAAAGCTCAAACCATTGATTCTCATGAAACTAAGGCACACATGTCAACATCATACCAAAGACATGGATACATGCTTCCATAGGGATCCAGGTTTCTATCACATTCAAATTATGGCTACACAGCTCCCACATTTTTTTGAGGCATTTTGTCAAACAGTTCACGTGCCCTATCTGTGCTTCCACATTTTGCATAATGTCTACCAGAGCAGTTGCAACTACAAATTCTGACAAGATTCCCTTATCCTTTATGCTTTGATAGATGTCCATACCCTGTTCTAAAGCTCCCATTTGGCACAGGCTGGGAGGATGCTAGCAAAGGTTGTAGAGGCCGGCTCTACACCTGCCCATTGCATTTGCTTGTAAGTTTCTAAAGCCTTTTCAGCATATCCATTTTGTTAATATTCTGCAATCATTTCTGGAGGCATTCTGTCAAACAGTTTGCACGCCTTGTCAATCCTTCCACGTTTTGCATCCATATGCATTTCTAACTACAACGTCTGACAAAATTCCTGTATCCTTCATGCTTTTACGGATACCTATACCCTGTTCCAAAGCTCCCATTTTGGCATAGCCTGGGAGTACGCTGGCAAATGTAAATTGATCGGGTTGGAGACCTGTTTGTTGCATATGCTGAAACAGTGCGACTGCCTCGTGAGGAGATGAAAAGCATAACCTTTAAAATGGAGGAGATGAAAAAGCAAAAATTTATACCCAAGGAGTGTATTCTCCTGCTAGAGTAAGAAGCGGTCAGCTTAAAGGTTTTTGTTTTAAAATGGAGAACAAATCGAATGAAACGGAATTCTTTGAAGCTTGTGCAACTGGGGATATAAGCACCGCCAAAGGCCTGCTAAAACGTGTTGATCTGTCAATATTAGGCAGAAAGAAGACGTCAGAGGGAAGAACATGTTTCAGATGTTTAAATCAATGTTGCTGCCTGTAAATTCTAAAACAGAATAACAGAACCAGAAAAAGAACAGCAAGAACAAAACGAATGTTCAGAAAGAAGATAATGCAAAACAGCGCACACAGAGGAACAAGAAGATTTTAACATGGTTCACCCTATCAGGCTACATCCACAACGAAGAGTGATAGATAGTATGCAAAAACCACTGAGAGAGATGTATTGAGATATGAATGCGTTTTAACCTTCTATCTGAGGACTCTCTACTCCAAACTCAGACCAACCGTATTACATGTGGAAAACCACCACACTGAACAGTAGCTGTTACTTGCCAAGAAGAGGCAATCGCAGTATATCGGTTACAAAGAATAAACAGAGGAGAAGATTGCCATTACCAAATGGGCTTCACCAGCGACGTGTCCAACAATCTCCCACTTGAAGACCAATGGGATCGGCAATGAAGCTGCTTTGAGAGAGATCCCCTTCGAGAAATTCAGTGTCACAGAGGAACAAGACCGAGAGAAGATCTATAGAATTCGAACTTTTTTCGAGGAACAATCTTTGTTAATGCATCCACCGGATTAACTTTTGTGTCAATCTTTGTGACTTGCAACTTGCCTTCGTCAATAAGATGGCGGATAAAATGATATCGAAGATCAATATGCTTTGTTCGACTGTGGAAAGCTGAATTTGTTGACAAGTGTATAGCATTTTGGCTATCACAAAATAATGGAAATACTGATTTCGGACAGCCCAGTTCGGTTAACAAACGCTCAAGCCATATCATTTCTTTGGCTCCTTCCGAGAGCGCTATGTATTCAGCCTCTGTTGATGACAGAGCTACAGTTTGTTGCAACCGAGAGACCCAACTAATGGCTGTCCCGGCAAATGTAAAGACATAACCAGTGGTAGACCGGCGTTTGTCTAAGTCTCCGGCCATATCTGGATCAACATAACCACGGAGCTGAATGTCAGTACCTCCAAAACATAAACAGAAATGTGAAGTACCTTTCAAGTACCGTAGAATCTACTGAACTGCCTGCCAGTGTAGTTTGCCCAGATTACTCATGAATCTGCTCACAACAGCAACTGCTTATGCTATGTCTGGACGAGTACACACCATTGCACATGATACTGCCAACTGCAGATGTATATGGAACTGACCTCATATGCTCTTCTTCTTCTTCTTGATTTTTCGGACACCTAGCTGAAGATAGGCGGAAATGATCAGCCAAAGGAGTAGATACCGGTTTAGCATGAGACAGATTAAATCTGTCCAACACTTTGGCAATGTAGTTTGCTTGGGACAACCTGAGTTCTTTTTTATTTCTGTTTCTAAATATGTACATCCCAAGTATTCTTTTGCCTAGTCCTAGGTCTTTCATGGCAAAACGAAGAGCCAATTGTTGCTTCAGCTGAGCAATAATCTTAACACTAGTACCAGCTACTAACATATCGTCAACATAGAGCAAAAGTATGACAAACTCACCAGTATTGAGCCTCTTGTGGTAAACACAAGGATCTGATTCACATCGAATAAAATTGTTATCAGTCATGAAGCGGTCAAATTTTAAATACCATTGTCTTGGAGCTTGCTTCAGCCCATACAAACTCCGCTTCAACTTGCAAAATAAATGCTCCTTACCTGGTTGAGCAAAGCCTTCAGGCTACTCCATGTATAAATCCTCATCAATGTCTCCGTGTAAAAACACTGTTTTCACATCGAGTTGCTCAAGTTCTAAATCCCAAATGGCTACCAAACCCAAGACAGCATGGATTGTGTCCATTCTGACAACTGGAGAAAAAATTTCAGAAAAATCAATACCTTTTTGTTGATCAAATCCCTTGACGACTAATCTGGCCCTATATCTTTTAGTTCCTCCTTCTTCATCTTTCAAACGATAAATCCATTTGTTCTTGAGAGGCTTTCGATTTGGCGGAAGATTGACCAAATCCCAGGTGTGATTAACTCTCAACGACTCCATTTCTTTGTTCATGGCCGCCATCCAGTTGTGTGCATTTTCATGCTTGTAAGCTTGTTTATAAGTTGCGGGCTCTGCATAATCAGAGAGTAATAACTCGTAGTCATCAAATTTTGCAGGTCTCCTCTTCTCAGGGTAGACCTCCTCAATTGTGTACCTTGCTCTGGCTAGATATTGGAATCCAGATTTAGTCTCTGTAATAAATTTTGAACATCATCAACCTGTGAGTGTAGAGGAAAACTCCCCTGTCTCTGTATTTGAGCACCTAGAGTGCTCTGCCCAGTTACACTGTCCTGCAACATGTCTTCGATCTGTGTAGAAGAATCACCTTTGTATAGGTCTGAAGGCAGAGTAGTGGTGGCTGACTCTCCTCTATGTTGCATTGGAGTTCCAAATGGCAGCATATCATTCTGAGAGGGCAGCAAATGACCAATTAAAGGTCAAGTTTCATGAGACAAAGGCTGCGTTGGGGGCAGTGTAGCAGCTAGAGGCAGCGTTGAATCTTGTTGCTGCATGTGATATGACTGCGTAGTTGGATGGGAAGTCAACGTAGAATGTGCTAAGGGTAGTGTTTGATGTTTGGGATGCTGCATGTGACATGACATAGGCTGTGTATGAAGTTCTGAAGGCAGCGAAGTGTGTAGGGAGGGCAGCGTATAGCTTGGGGAGGGCAGCGATAGAGTCTTAGATGGCAGCAAACAACCAATAGGAGGCTGCGTGTGAGATAACATAGGCAGTGGCCTGTCAAACAAAGGCTGCGATGGTAAATTAGGAAATAGCAACGTTTCAATAGGAGTGGGCTGCGGTTCAGGTAAGAGACCATTTGTTGGAATTCCCATGGTGTTTACACTAGTGATGCCAATGTGAGGCATTGGAATAGTGATTGACTATGTAGTATATTGTGTGGGTAAAATGCACCCAGCTGAAGACAGAGCAGAGCTAGAAATTGGAGTGGATGTGGTATAATAATGAGCAGAAGTAACCAATGGCTGAGAGAAAGTAATGGTAGGTTGCCTCACCTTACCATTATCGAACAAATCCACATCAATGTACTCTGTCGGAGGTAAATTTGAAGGTTGCAAACCTGGAAAATCCTTCTCGTTAAACACAACATCGCGGCTACAGATTATAGTCTTTGCAACAGGATCCCAAAGACGAAAGCCAAACTGATCTTCACCATAGTCGAGAAAAACACACCTTTTTGACTTGAAATCTAACTTAGTTCTCTGCTCTTTCAAAATGTGAACAAAAGCGGCATAGCCAAACACCCGCAAGTGCTGATAGGAAATTCGTTTGCCAAGCCATGTCTCCTCAGGTATGTCAAAATCCAACCTAGACGAAGGAGCTCGATTGATTAAATACACAGCAATATTACATGCCTCTGCCCAAAACTCTTTGCCCAATCCAGCATTGGAGAGCATGCATCTAGCTCTCTCAAGTATCGTGCGATTTAGCCTCTCAGCTGCACCGTTTTCCTGAGGTGTATAAGGGACGGTCTTGATCCGTCGAATACCATGGTTTGCACAAAAAGAATCAAACTCTGAAGAGCAATATTCTCCACCATTGTCTGTTAGTAGGCATTTAATTTTATGCCCAATCTAGTTTTCAACTGAAGCTTTAAAAATCTTAAATTTTGAAAATACTTCAGATTTTCTGTTCAACATATAAATCCAGATTTTTCGAGTGCAATCATCTAGAAAGGTTACAAAATAATTTGCTCCACCGAAAGAAGTTACCTGAGTTGGACCGAATACATCGGAATGAACAAGTTCCAACGGAGTAGTTTTCTTGTCATGCCTCGTTCTCACGAAACTGGTCCAACACTGTTTGCCATAAAGGCAATGTTCATAGAATTCTAAATCAATGGAGTTGAGGCCTGGAAGTTGATTGCGCTAAAGCATGACTTGAAGACCTTTTTGGCTCATATGACTGAGCTTTTTGTGCCATATTTCAGACCCACTGTCCATAGTCGGCAAGCCAACTCCCACTTCACCAAAACAGTCCAGAATATAGAGATTACCTTGCTTCTTTCCTCTTGCCATTACTAAAAGCCCCTTTGTAATTTTCCATGAATCAAGAGAAAATTTAACATTACATCCATTACCTATAAGCTGACTGACAAAAATTAAATTTCTTTTTAACATGGGTACATATCTAACATCCGTCAAAGTTAGTTTGTCTCCATTTTTCTGATTCAATATTATATCACCTTTACCTAAGATGTCACATTCTTTATTGTCACCAAGAAACACCTTACCGAATGTGCCTTCATGAAAATTTGTGAAAGCTTGATGGCATGAAGTGGCATGAAAAGAGGTGCCGTAATCAAGGACCCACGAATCTGCATTTGTATCACTTGCTGATAGGACCAAAACACCATCACTAGTAGTGTTTGCTTGATTATTTGTGCTCACGTTGCCTTGAGCTTTCTTATAGTTCCAACAGTTCTTCTTATTGTGTCTAGGTTTTCCACAAAACCAACATGAACCGGTTCTGCCCCTAGACTTTGATTGCGGACCAGATTGTGACCTTCGCCGGTTGTTGTATCTACCTCTGTCATGGCTTCTTCCCCTATTGTTTATACTTACAGCTGTTAGAGCATCGCCGGATGAGGGTTCCTGATGTTTCCTTCTCATGTCTTTGCTGAGAAGAGTGGCTGCAACTTCATCAAAAACCAATGTACTCTTGGCTGCGACAGAAGTGCTCACAGCCATGACAACACCTTCCTAGCTATATAGTAAGGAACACAACAGCAAAATCGCTTTAATCTCAGGATCTAACTTGATACCCACCGAAGCTAATTGAGAGACTAAGGTGTTAAATTCATTCAGATGATTGGACATAACCCCACCTTCTCTCATTTTTAGGTTATATAATTTCTTCATAATAAATACCTTGTTTGAAGCCGAAGCAATTGCATACATACTGGAGAGCTTTTCCCAGAGCTTTTGCATAGTACTCTCATTTGAGACATTAAATAATACATTGCTAGACAATGAGAGAAAAATAGTTGCCTTTGCTTTCATATCAAGTTTTTCCCAGTCTTCATCCTTCATAGTACCTTGTCCTTTGGCTTTCCCCTGTAAGGCGAGAGAGAAGTCCTGTTTGATAAGAAGAGACTCCATATGCACTTTCCAGAGACCAAAGTTTTGGCCTGTAAATTTCTCTATTTTCCATTTCTCTGAGTCATCCATTTTGATTGTTGTGCAGGTTCCCCAAAAAAAAAAAGACTTCACAGGCTATCACCTGGACCGAGCTACACACAGAGCTCTGATACCAATTGTAAATTCTAAAACAGAATAACAGAACCAGAAAAAGAACAGCAAGAACAAAAGAATGTTCAGAAAGAAGATAATGCAAAATAGCGCACACAAAGGAACAAGAAGATTTTAATGTGGTTCACCATATCAGGCTACATCCACAACGAAGGGCAATATTATTCATATCTCAATACATCTCTCTCAGTGGTTTTTGCATACTATCTATCACTTTTCAACAACAACATTTTAACCTTCTATCTAAGGACTCTCTACTCCAAACTCAGACCAACCGTATTACATGTGGAAAACCACCACACTGAACAATAGCTGTTACTTGCCAAGAAAAGGCAGTCGCAGTATATCGGTTACAAAGAATAAACAGAGGAGAAGATTTTCGTTACCAAATGGGCTTCACCAGCCACGTGCCCAACACTGCCAGGGATTGTGTTTGGTTCAAAAGGAAACACTTGGCAAGGGATGTTTTAGTTTTATTCTGTGTCAAGGATTTTTTTTTGATAATGTACAGTGTATAATGTAGCTCTGGCTCAAGTTTAGTGCTTGCTGCTATATATTTTCTATATAGTTTGATGATTGTATCCCCTTTATGTTTACATGTCCCAGTAATTGTAGGAGACCTAGGTCATTCTCTTGTGGCACTCTTTTTCTGAAGAAAAGCTATTCTCCACCTGTTTTTCTGCTTAACTAGGGGAGAGTGGGGGTCACCCTAACTTTTGTCCATCTGGATCGCCATGTGAGTCACACTTTAAAAAAATTGTCCCCTCCACGCGAGCGATGATGTGTAGGGGTGAAATATTTCGTTTGGATGGGTTTGTAAATTAGTTTTCATGCGAACGATGACGACCGGGGGAGGGATGCAATTTCTGAGCCTTTTTGAAGGTTGACCAACGGTTGGTCAGGGGGACCCCTGGTCCCAATCCAAAGACTCTTGGTACATGGTTAGCATGTCATGTGGCAATAGAATAGAATGCCACCTTTTTCTCTTCTATGCTAACATTAAACACCCAACGCCACCTGTTTCTCTTCTCATTCGCCACATTAACTTCTCTCATCCGCATTTAGCTGTTCGGCATGTCATGTGAATTCCGAGCAATGGAGCCTTCAATGCTCCAGTACATTCCATTAATCTATCGCCAGAACCCCACTACCGAAGCTCGTCTTCGCGAATGCTTGTTGCTATATGCACCAAAACATGTTCACTTCGACTTTGTTTTCCCGATGGCTTCCACGAAACCTCTAGGTCAGAAATGTTGGCTCATTGCTCATTGCCCACTCTTCGTTGATGGTTTTCCACACCCTTGTCTACATCTACACGACCCAGTTGAGGATATGACATCCTACTAAGGCTATGAACTAGCATTGTTCAGAACTTCGAGGTCTATGTTGTGTTTCGTCTCTTAGTTTTTTTGAGGTGTATTTAATTGGGGTTCTTGTTTTTCCATGTGTTTAAACAATGTTTATTGTTTGGGATGGGATTTCTTTGTGAGATTGCTATCAGTGGTCGAAAAAGGAAGGTTCATTTGGTTTTTTGTTTAGTTATATCATTTCTGAAGTGACCTAAATACTTGTTTAATCATGAGGGTTTTGTATTTAAATGGGGTTCTTGTTTATCCATGTAATTACTGTTTGAGATGGGATTTCTTCCTTACATTGTTGTATGTGGTCATAAATGGAAGGTTGTTTTAATTTTTTTGTGGTTGTATCACTACTGAAGTGACCCAATGGCTTGTGTAATCATGAGAGTTCTATATTTAAATGGGGTTCTTGTTTTTCCATGTGTTTTAACATTCTTTACTATTTGAGATGGAATTTCTTCATAACATTGTTGTCTGTGGTAGTAAATGAAAGGTTGTTTTGGTTTTTTGTGTGGCTGTATCACTACTAAAGTGACCTAACGACTTCTGTAAATGTGGGGATTCTGTATTTAAATGGGTTCTTGTTTTTACATGTGTTTTAACATTATTTACTATTTAAGATGGGGGTAAATGCAAGAAGTTGTGTCCACTTAAGGTGGAAGTTTCAGAGTTAGAAAAAAATCCAAAATTAGGGATCCAAAAATGGGATTCCTTTTCTATAAAACGGGATCCCATTTCTATAAAACGCGATCCCATTTTGCCTCAGGATCCCGAGCCTAAAACAAAAAACGCGATCCCGTTTTTTAGCAGAATCCCGAACCTAGAGGCCAAAAATGGGATCCCGTTCCATAATACAGGATCCCGTTATAAACGGGATCCCGTTATAAACGGGATCCCGTTTTATGGAACGGGATCGCGTTTTATGTAATGGGATCCCATTTCATAAAATGGGATCCCGTTTTGAAAAAGTATTAAATTTTAAAAAAATTGCAGAGACCCCATTTTCAACAGCGACAGTCGACAGGCGAAAACGGGATCTCGACTTCATCAGCATCCACCCACCAGGTAAGTGGATTTTTCCACTTCTATAAATTACCCATCAATCATTTTAAGCTTCCCTTGTTTGTTTTGGTGTAAAATGCAATCAAAATTTAAATTGTGAATTGTTATTTAGGGTTTAAGGTTTATGAAATCAGTAGTTGATTTTTGACAGTTTAGTTGTAAAATACAATTGAAATTTTGAAAGACTATATCATATAAAAGGATAGAATTTGAACAAACTATCAAAATTATGTTTAAAATTGAGAATTGAATAGATATATTTAGACATTTTAGTTGTAAAATACAATTGAAAATTTGAAAATACTGTATGATATGAAAGGAGAGATTTTGAACAAACTGTCAAAATTTGAGTTCAATTTGAGTGTTGAATAGCTGTATTTAAACATTTTAGCTGTAAAATACAATTGAAATTTTGAAAATACTGTATCATATGAAAGGAGAGATTTTGAACAAACTGTCAAAATTTGAGTTCAATTTGAGTGTTGAATAGCTGTATTTAAACATTTTAGCTGTAAAATACAATTGAAATTTTGAAACGATTGTATCATATGAAAGGAGAGATTTTGAACAAATTGTCAAAAATTATATAGCATTGGGATGATATATATATTTGATTTTTATAAAATTTACTTATAACAATGTATGTCATTGTATTTTAAAGGCATTATTGAATAGCTAACTATCATGTAAAAAAATTACAACAAACCATAATAAAACCTTTATCACATCCTTCATAATCAAACCTTTAGAGACAACCAACTAATCAAGAATTGAGAAATTTTCACAGTTTTTGTGATAGCCAACTAATCAAAAATGAAATGAAGCCAACATTTATGTAACTTTTGATATACTCAAGTAGCTGTCCTCACTAGCTAGGTTATGCCCCTGGAATGAACATCGTGATGTTAATTGTGATACGAGCTCAACCTCATTGGTAATGCTTCCCCTAGACATTGATGTAGGCTCCACTCATGATCCTTACGAAAATCTTTCCACCACTAACCTCTTTCATGATAGGTCACTATCCTCACCATCTCCTTAGACCTATAATACCTTGAGCTTATCGATTGGGACCAACACGACCCTTTATGATTTGATGTTTTCCAAAATGATGAAGCCATCATGAAACTTATGAAGTGTCAAGACCACATTCCCATTGTAATCATAAGAAAGACTTTTCCACCATACTTAACACCTACATATGCTTATTTTGGAGAGAAAGAAAGAACCCTTTAGTCCTAAGGCACCCTAGTCTAGGCAGAATAGCAACAAGATATAAGAAGAAACTTGTGATCGATTAAACTGATACAATAAAAATGGACACTTCCCAAGAGCTCCTCAATTTGACAAACTTCACCTTCCATTAGATAGGTCACTCAGATACAAGACATGACTCCCCTCTCCTTGTTGAGGATGCTATAGACATCAACCTGTGAATAGAAGCTTGGACCCTAAACTCTCTAAGATAGTAGCTCCACTGGACCTTGACATCAAAGAAGGCATATATAACCATGTCACCATGTTAAAGATTATGTTGATTTCTTCATGTGGTCTTATGGTGATATGCCTTGAGACTCCATCTTTAAAGTCATGCATCATCTTGTGGTTCACCTCAATGCCAAACCTATTCAATAAAAGCTACGCAAAATGCACCCCCAAGTAGCACTCGTGGTCATAGAAGAATTGTATAAACTCTTGGATGTCCAGGGTTCATTCAGACTATTACTTATCCTAAATGGGTCTCTAATGTGGTCTTAGTTAACAAGAAAACTAAGGGAATTCATGTTTGCACTAACTTTTGAGACATCACAAAAGGATCTACCCCAACTTAGATAACTTTTCTCTACCAAACATTGATATGATCGTGGATCTCATAGCCATATATATAAAATTTTATCATTAATCTGGATATAATATGGACCAAGTTGAAAAATTTGAGTTAGACATGGAGACACCTAGATTATAGAGCTCGGTCTATGTAAGAAAACACCTCCTATAGACTCAACACAAACTTATCCCTCAACCCTCTAAATTGTGACTTACATCATTTGATTACCCTGGAACACACTATAGACAACTCTATACAAATTTGGCAAAAGATATTTTCTCCTAATAGAAACTTGTATATGTAGAAGTATCTACTACTACATTAGATTTGATATACTTCTTAAAAGGAAAGAGTTGGGACTAACAACTAAATAGAAAACAATAGTTTTGCAAATCTAGGAAATAGGAAGCAAAATCGAGCTAGAACCATCTTGACTAATTTATCTATTTCTAGCTAGATTGAACCCTAATTCTATATGCAATTCCAACCCTAACCCTAACAGTAATTCTAACCCTAATCCTAACCCTAATTCTATATGCAATTCAAACCCTAACCCTTATTATAACCCTAATCATAACCCTAACCCTAACTCTACTTGTAATTGTAATTGTAATTGTAAATCTAACTCTAGCCCTAACCCTAACCCTAACGAGCTACTTGTAATTGTAATTGTAACCCTAACTCTAGCCATAACCCAAACCATAATTGTAGCTCTAATACTTACCCTAATTTAGCAACCCTTGAATTCTAATTCTAACCCTAACCTCAATTCTAACCCTAAGCCTGATCCTAATTGAAACCCTAACCCTAACTTTAATTAATCACGAGTCATGCTACAGGGTTTTCTTCTACAGATTTTGTATGCATGTGTTATTCCCTTATTGCATGTGAGTTCACCAATTATTTGGAAGTCTCCTAACTGGGAGGCGGGCTTGTATTCAAGCCCTATAAATTTTGTGTTTATAGGTGTTATGTTGAAAGCTATATGGAGACTTGTAATAGGAGGTCTTGAATTTGGTACCAATGATTGTGAGTTCCTTGTCTAGAATATGATGAACCTTTTGAACAAGAGAACCTTGTAGACCATGATGCATATCTTGAAATTTAAACTTGAACATTATCGTCATGTGAATTCTTTTAGCCATCCTACAACCTCCTATCACCCTTCATCCTCTTATAGGGATATGCCACACAACCTCTCCAAGTTGACCATGCCAAACCCAAAGTCACAATCCTAAGAGGTAAAGAATCTTTTGGACCCATTCAAGTCTACTCCCTAATAGGAGTGATACAATGCTAATAGGGTTGTGAAGGTAATTAAGTTCTTGATTAGCATGTTGGGTGTATCTAAGCATAATGATGATATAGTTAGTCCTGATTTCATTAATCTTAAGATCATTGAGCTAGAGTACTTAATATATATGGCATAGTTTTGTTCAATCAATAGTGGTAGGGAAAATTAATATACTACAATGGCATCAAACATAAACCAATAGGTGTCTTAAGATATATTAGTGGTAGGGAAAATTATAGTGGCCCTCACCCTAGAGTAATAAGTTGAAGTAGTGTTAGAATTACTAATAAACTAAAAAACTTTATCCTAGGGTGGTGGGACAAATTACACAAGCCTTACAAAGCCTCTACCACTTCCTTGACATTTTTAACATTGTTCGAATTTGATAGGAGGGATTTATGTCACCTCCTCCTCATCTTAATTCTCATAGTGGATAGAATCATCCAATTTAGCATCAAGACATGAAGGTTTATCTTCATTATCATAGAAATATCCTCCAAGGCTTTGTGCATATGCTCATGCCACACATTGAAGATGTGGAATTTATCTAAGTAGCAATATAGAAATCCTTAGCCTAACCTTCTACCCCTTCAATATCATTGTATAGAAGGTAGATACAAGTAACATTTGATAGCATGGAGGCACAACTTAGGGATTGAGTTGAATGTAAAAAAAATTATTCTTCCCAACAAATGCTAGATGTCTAGGAGCAATTTAATGATTTCTTCCATTATCTGCCTAGTCTAGAATATAATTACCTTTTCTTTTGATATGTTTGAAGGAGATAGATTTAAATAATGATTTCTTCCAATAACCACAAGCTTCATCTATGCTTTTTCATATGATCAATGTTGATCTTGGAATCTCCTTCCACACTAAGGGATATCTTGTTTAGTTTCCAAGTCATCTTGAGGCCCTGGATATCATGGCCCTAGAATCTACCATATTATTGTTCTTGACACCAAAATCATAAGCTTTAAGATAGGTAGAGGTTTTCCCTTATCATCTCTTAATAAACATACTCCTCCTACTTCACTAGGATTACCCTTGGCTACCCATCAAAATTTCAAGCTTAATCCATCCCAATGTAGGTGTGGACCAAAGGGTGTGAATATCAACATGGGTCTCTCCTTGTTTTAACCTTATTCAAAGCAACCTTGGCCAATTATGAGCCTAATCCACCTCTTCTAGCATGATCATATATTCCTCTTTACCCCAACAATCACCAAGTTCCTAAATGCACCATATTTCTTTAAAATAGTCCAAAATTTGGGATGCATATTCACATTTAAGAAACACATGATGATTGTCCAGAGACTTCCTTACTTAAATGCACATTATACATTAAGATGGGTCACCTTTCCCATTGTATCAATCATTATGGTAGTCCTAATAGCTCTCTTACATTTTGAAATTTGTACATGCATGTATACATTATCTGTATGTTTAATTTAAATTCATTTCAAGTGTAATTTCTTGAAACATATATATATTCTTGATTTAATTTTAAATTTGTACTGAAGTTTGTATGTTTATATGTATATATATGCAGGTTCATATCTATTTTTATATATACATCATGAATCTAGATGATATTCACTTTGATGTTGAGGACTTTCTTAATGCACAAGATGATCTGGCCGCACCCCCACCCGCACCCCCAGTGCTAAATGCCCCACCTCTAGATGCCCCACCTGCAGATGACCCACCTCCACCTCCACCTCCACCCCCACCTGGAACTGACCAGGCTCACTTGCGAGCCATAATAAATGAAAATGTGGATTCGATACAAGAAAAACTGAATTCCATTCACAATGAACAATTCATGCCACCTCACGTAGTACGTTTTGCATCTTTGATGCAAAACATTGTAGATTCTGTGAGGTCTATTGACTCGGATTTTGATGGATTCTGGAAATGGAGAGAGGAAAGGCACCAATTTTATGCTAATGGCCTCTCCTATAAGACTATTTTGGATCTTAAAATCACAAAAGCTCATTTAGCACAATATTTTAGACATCCCATTACAAATGAACCTATTCCTACAAATAAGAAAAGAATATCAATCAGGTGGTGTAGGCATGAAGGAATGTCTGCCAATTTTTGGGATAGATGGTGGATGGTGTTTGATTATCCACCTCATGCTAATTGTGAGGTTCCTTTATATTTTTTGAGAAAATTATATGTAGAGTTTGTTATGATTAAAAAACCCAACTACTTTGATTTTAGATCATTCTAGGGTGTTGGTGGTGGCATGCCACAACAGAGGTTGGGGGCATGGGTTGATCCCCAATGAGCGGTGCCTGTTCAACCTCTTATTGACCCTCCTGTTGCTGCCATTCCTTTGCCCTTCCAGCATCGTGCAGTGGTATCCACACTAGGCACATTGAGTGCACTCTTAGGTAGCCTACATGAGCAGACTTCTATGATGGTAACTCGAGTTAGAGAGCATGGAGGAGTTGATGATGGAAGTGGTCCTAGTACCACTCCACATGTGTCGATGCCTCATACATGTACGAGTTGCAATCAGTTGTGTTATGGACCTTATCAGGCAGCTGCACCCACTTCAGCTACACATGCATCATCTGATAATGTGGGCACTAAATCATTTGTTGATTATCTATTTGCTGAGGATCATCCCACTGATCATTCGACATAGGTATATATAGGTTATGTACACATGTTGAATTTAAAACAATTTTTTAACCACGTGTTTTTAATCAACATATAGATCAAATAAATTGTAATATTTTAACAATCGAATTGTTTGGTGTAGATGATGGCAACAGGGGTCACCATTGATTGAATTAATTTTTCATCGACACCTGTTCATCTCGGGCACCCATTTGGGGTACATTTTCAATGATTTGTAAATTTGTAAAATTCAGTCTTGAATGTGTGTACAATTAAATATTTATGAACTTGAATTTATGAACTGGTTCAGGGTTCTTCCACATTGAATCCTCCATCTCAGGGTGTCTCGAGCGCTCCTCCATCACTGGGCATCTCACATGACACTCTTACAATATGTATATTGTTTTAAAAAACTATATATATACTTAAATTTTTCTATTTTAATATCAGTGTATCTAAAAACGTGCACATGTACTATTTAATATTTTATAAATATGTCTATGTAGGTTGACACAACAATGAGGATGGGCATTGTAGCACAATTGGATAATCCAAGTTTATATCAAGAGTCGACTGCATTTCAGGTTGTTGAAAAACGTATAACATGTACACAAGTCAATATATATATATATATATATATATATATATATATATATATATATATATATATATGTTTTAAAACCTAATTTGTACACACATGCTAACTTTAATATAAATGACATTGTAGGAGCTTGTTAGTGACACGTTTCATCAACACACAACACATGCAGAGAAGGAGGATAGAGGAGATGGGCAGCCTGATACGGTATAATTTAAAATTTAGAAATTATATTTAAATTGAACAATTAAAACATACGTTGTGAACTTAAAGTAAATTTCTTGATATATATATATATATATATATATATATATATATATATATATATATATATATATGTTGACATGTACATTCAAATTTTTTTTCTTTTATAGCTCGATACATGTCATGGAGCTAAGCTTGTAGAGACAGGTCCTGGAATAGAGGATTCACAACAAGTTCCTCTTACGGTATAATAATTTTTGAATATGATAGTTCTTATAAATTATATTGAATTAAATCATTTTTAAAATCGTCAAGTATATCTAATTTCAACTTGAACTTTCTCTTGTATTAAATAGATTGATTCAGAGCATGGAGAGATAGGTCCAGGTGCACTAGAGCATGCCTCTCAGCCTCACACAGTAATTTAATTTTATGATAAATTATAAATTTAAAAATTGTCATTAAATTAGATTTCCTTATCATCTTACATCTAATTTCATTTAAATCTTTCTCTTTTGCAGAGTGATTCAGGTCATCTGAGTCATTTGAGTAGTTCGCATGGTGTGAAGAGGACTCTTGATGATAGAGATAGTATGTGATAGGTTATTGAACATGGGCTATGTATAATTTGACTATTTCATGGACTATATGTTATATACTGTTTGTCATGGACTTTATATATATATATTGTTGAACATGGACTTTATATATTTTTTTGAACATGGACTTGGACTTTATATATATATTGTTGAACCTGGACTTTATATATTTGACTATTTCATGGACTATATGTTATATACTGTTTGTCATGGACTTTATATATATATATATTGTTGAACATGGACTTTATATATTTTTTTGAACATGGACCTGGACTTTATATATATATATTGCTGAACCTGGACTTTATATTTTTGACTATTTCATGGACTATTTGTTATATACTGTTTGTCATGGACTTTATATATATATATTGTTGAACATGGACTTTATATATTTTTTGAACATGGACCTGGACTTTATATATATATTGTTGAACCTGGACTATATATTTTTACATGTCACACAATAAATGCAATCTTGTCATAACAAAATCATACACATGTCAAAGTAATAATCATGTAAAACCATCATGTTAGTTTAGGTGCATCCATACATATATCTGTTATCCATGCATCCATACATTGCATATACATTGAATAAACTATAAAAGCATAACATCACATACATATGTATATACAAGCATCCCTAAATTTAATCATAAACCAAACTCTAATCTAACCATGTGCATGAAGGAAAAGAAATATAAACATTTGAGATCAACCATAAAAAGAAATTGCATTGAAAGAATTTATGTAGTGATGAGGTCCTAATAAAGTTCCTCCATTCATTCACGGTATGCATATTTAGGTCCTGGTCAAATTTTAAGCAATAAAATGGTAAGCAAATCAAAACAAAGCATTAAAAAGTGAGATAAGTTCATGAGGATCTCTTGCCTACTAGGAGGGATCAATCTCTCACATCTTCTCATCTAGAGATCAACTAAGTTATATTAAATGATCCTAGCATGGTTATAGTTATATTTATCCAAGTGCCTTGGTGCTCAAGTTCTTGTGTTGACCATGTAATTTAGGAGTCCCTAGAGTAAGAGTCCACGGGAGTGTCCCTTGACCAACCTCTACTACATCTTAAGTAGATTTGTAGCATGGGAGTGTACTACCTGGGAAATCCTTTAGAAAGTTGCCCCTTTTCAACAATATAAATCTCTATATGTAAGTGTCATAGTGTTGATCTAGATTTGTGCTTAATGAAGAAATTGCATTGAAATAATATGTAGTGATGTCTAGCATGGGAGTGTACTAGGGGAAATCCTTTAGAAAGTCACCCTTTTTCAATAATATCTAGTCATGTCATCTCCTAGACGCTCCATCTCCTCTCTATCTCTATGTATGGGTTTGTAATAATTTGTTTGTGTTAGTCAAATTCACCATTGTGTAAATGTGTAATCATGTGTCATAGTAACCCAATCAACACTACTTGATACCTCAAGGAAGTGAAAGATCTGGTGTGGGCATGGGTCATTGATACCTGGTCTAATATGCTCCAATATCCATACCATAACTAGAAAAGGATGACTAAATCCTAGTGCCTTATGGTGCACAATCTAATAAAGGTCATGGTAGACCTTGAAGGTAGGATGTCAAACCCCCATGCATAAACTTTACCTAACTCCACTTGCTCAATGATAGGAGCCTACATACCATATGAGAAAGTGGACATTTTTAGTCCTTCACATGTAAAGTTCAATATTTTTTCCAATCTCTTGAATTCTCTATTTGTGACTTTGATAATGACCTCTTTGTTAATGTTAAAAATGGTCAAATCATTATAGTTGTATTATATATGGATGACTTACTCATTACGAGTAGTCTTATTTCTTTAATCCACAAATATAAAAAATAAATTGAACTAGATATTTGAATAACTAATTTAGGGCTTCTGCATCATTTCTTAGGAATGATTATCTTCTAGGATCATTAATCTATTAGGGTATCACAAGCAAGATACAAATAACATATATACTTAAAAATTTCAATTATGGTTGACTATAAACCAACTGCTATTCCTATTGAATTGAGTAGTAAACTTGACTCCAAACCTCTATTTGAAAAGACCAATCCTACTTTGTATAGATAGTTAGTAGAAAGCCTTATTTACCATACCATACCTATACCAGACATTACTTATAATGTAGTAAGTATTGCATCTAGATTCATGCAAGATCCATATGTGGATCATTGGAAAATGACTAAAAAAATATTGAAGTATATTAAAAGTACTTTTAAATATGGTTTTTTTTTTTGGTAATTTTGTTCATAAGAAATATATTTCCAGGACTATTTCTTTAAATTTAGTGTAGGGACTATCACATGGAGTAATAAAAATCAACCTATAGGGGCTCTATCATCCACGAAGGGCAAATACAAAAGTTCAATAAAAACATCAAAAAATCAATGTGGCTTAAAAGATTATTAAAAGACAAAAAAACAAAAAAACAAAAAAAAAGATTATTAAAAGAGCTTTAGGTAGGTAGTGTTGATAGTACCACCTTGTCATAATAAATGTGTGATAAGGATAACACAATAGGAACCTACACCACTCTATCTATCCAACCTTGTCATAGGGCAACTTGATTTGTTGTAGAAAGCTCCTACACACTACTCACCAACGAAGCTTGCTCGTTAGATCACTCAAAAATTGAAAAATAAACATGAAAATTGAAAAAATAAAAATGTGATTACATTCCCTACCTAGACACCTATCATTTGCAATTAACCTACAACTTGATGCTAACCTTTTGGATGTTTTAAGGGGTCCTAATTTACGATGTCTTAAGGGGACGTCTTAAGTTCTCAAAATTTGGTGAAGTTGCCCAAGGCAACCAAATTGAACAATATAATAAATCAAATTTAAAGTAAATTCTAAGTAGAAAAACATGGACATTTAACAAATAAAATACATAGAATAATAATTTTGATAAATTTAATACTGTAGAGTATAAAATTGTGTACATACACATGTATACAAATTTCTATACAAAATGTGTAATAATGTAATTGTGTATGTACATATATGCCAACTCAAAATAATGTAAATACAAAATGTCGTTATATGCCATCTCAAGAAAATCCAAAACTTGAGGAGAATGTAGCAAGTCTTCATGCCACCTGATGTAAAAATAATACAAGCAATTTATCAATATATCTGAATCAAAACATGTATTTTAATTTATATAAAAGTATCTAGATATACACAATTTGTACCTGTATTTACAAGTGCCTCTCAAGTTTTTGTTTCAAAATATGTGATGAATTTGTGATGATGGCCTAAGGATATAAAAGGACAAATTAAATCAATTTCAACTAATAACGCACAAGAAATATCAAAACATGTATTTAATGTATTTAAAACAACAATATAAATTTATTTAACTATATTTACCTGTATTTACTTATTCCATTGTACCATCTCCATCCTCTCTTTTTTCCAACACATCGATGATTGTCTCATGGTCTTCCATAGAAATGTTCCATAGCTCTTTATTTGTAGATTTTCCACGATACCTCTCCAGTTTTATATTTGTTGCCAACACCAAATGTGAGTAGTGTATAATCTTCTTATGTGTTTCATAATCTTCGAATGCAGGGAAACCATTCTTCCTTATTACGTATTTCTATAGCCAAGTGCCAACAACCACCACCGAACCTATTGGATAATGATAGCCATCATCAAAGAAATACTTAAAATTTGCTTAAGGGGATCAAAGAAGTTTTTAAAATATGCTAAGGGGATCAAAGACTTGTTATCAAAATTTGCTTAAGGGGATGTCTTAAGGGGATCACCAAACCTGTTGGATAAGGAAAGCCATCATCATCTTCTCGAGGTGCTGTTAACTTATGTTTAGTCTCCACACAACGAGCCAACCAATATTTAGTTTCCTCTTCATTATTCTTTGGTGCAACAACAACATACACATGTCCTGCAAATAAATTTTGATTCAATAACTTGCACATGTCCATAAAATTTGACCAATCAACATACATGCATTCATATGTACACATAAATAAATAAAAGCACTACAAATTAGTAATGAAGTGAAATGAAATGAAATGATTTGAATTAAATTACCTTCTTGTACAAGGTCTGAAACACGGTCGTAATCGTCTGATACAAACAGTTGATTATTGTCTTCAATTGTTGTTTCACTTTGATTGTGTGCTTGTGCAAGTGTCAATGGTCTTTGTTTCCACTCTTAAACCCATTCTGTATTCTCACATGCTTCCCAATATCCTGAAATACAAAACTGACAAAAATATGCAAGCTCCCTTGTCCAGATAGTCCATGTACTTGCATTCAAACTCCTAAATGAATGCAATTTAGTAGATTCACTGATTGTCTGGCAATCAAGTCTAGGTAGAATGTTTTCTTCTTCAACCAACCAAAAGAATCGACAAACTGTAGAGTACTCGCTTGATCCAAGTGTACATAATCTTGTATTACACCAATCTACAATCCCACGTGCATCTTTAAATTTTACTGCATCCTCAAATTTTAATTGTTGTCTAGCAAGAATTCTTTTAACACATGCACCAGCTCCATCATGTTCTCCTTTACCATGTCCATCTTCAAAAAAATTCCACATATGTTGGACATTATTCTCCTTGTGAACCCTACATAACCAATAGAACATTCGAGCATTCTTGAACTACCCCGTACAATTATTTGACCATATAAGATGTTCAGTCATTTGGATTCCTCTTTCTCTTAAATTTGTATACAATATATTGAAATAATATTGAACAAACTCTGATGAGTGTAACCGGTTGTCACTCAAATAGAAATGATACTCCCTCAAAACTTTTCTATCATTCTCTGTGCTATCATCTGCATGTCTATAAACAATATGAACAAACATAGCAACCTGCACTGAATTGTAATATTGTGATTGAATTTCCTCTTGCGGAGCTAAAGTATAGTTTTCCGCAAAATCAACCACTGATAGTATAGTACCAACTGAAAATGTGTTTCTACATTCACGAAATTGTCCATCAAGCCATCGAGCTTGTTGAGAGTGCTTGACATATTTTGGTACAATTTTACTTTTAAATTCTGATATGAATGCATGCACACTAACCTTTTCTGTAATTAAATCACAACGCTTTCCAAATTTTCCATCTTTTAAAGAATATTCAACATTCTTAAATCTTTTAACATCCACTAATTGTTGTCCAAAATTATTTTCAACACTTTCATGCATACAAACTCTTAACAAAGAAAGATTGCCACAACTAGTGCATTGTCCAGAAATACATGAACTTAAATAAAAACCTTTTTCATTAGATCTTTCACAGAACAAACTTGATATAAACTCTTTTATTGCTTCAGTTGGCATATTAATATCACATTCTTGTATAATCATGTTACGATGTAAAGTACAACGTATATATTGAAACACATCATAATAATAACGAAATTGAACATGCGTTTTACAACAACAAGATATTCGTTCCTTATTAATCTTTACATACCATGGTTTGCATTTTTCAAAAGATCTTTGACTTATTTTAATATTACCAGGTAACACTAATTCATCACAAAATTTTCTATAAAATTCAGTTTGCGTTGTATCTAATAGGTGTTTTGGATGAGGATTACAAACTTTGGACCCCACTCTTAATTTTAAAACATCTCTAGCATTAGACGATACCCTAGTATTATCATGCCAATATTTTTCGATCAAAGATTTGATTTCAACATTCAGTTTCATGTCAGATCTCGGGAGTCAACCACTAAAACTCCAACATTGGTTAATTGGATCATTTTCTATACTTTCTCTTCTTTTTGCCGCTCTTACCAATGTTTTAGGATGCAGTTTTAGAATTCCACTAATATTGCTTACCATTCTTCTATTCAAAGTTGTTTTATTCACTATAGCAGTTGTTATAGCTCGTCTTGCTGTATTTTTATCTTTCGATCAACTATTACTTCCAATAGACTCAATGGCACTAGCAACAGTAGACATGGCATGTTTTAGTGATTGATCTTTTCTTCTTGGTTTAACAAAAATGCCTAACATTTTCATTACTTTTCTCATTTTCCACATTCTCATTAATTGCATCATTAGTTGACATTGAAATGATAGTTTTTTACGATAAAAAAATTCCTTGTATAATCTATTGGCATGTGTTCTTATTTGTCTCCAAGAAATTTTACCAGGAAGATTATCCAAAACATCTCTTTCAATTTTGAAAAAAATATTTCTCATTTTCAACATCACTTCCTAGATTTTCATTTTCATTTTCAACTTCAAAACAATTTTCATTTTCAACAACAAAACGGTTTTCATTTTCATTTTCAACAAAAGGATTTTCGTTTTCATTTTCAACAACAAAATGGTTTTCATTTTCATTTTCAACAAAAGGATTTTCGTTTTCATTTTCAACAACAAAACAATTTTCATTTTCATTTTCAACAACAAAACGGTTTTCATTTTCATTTTCAACAACAAAACGGTTTTCATTTTCATTTTCAACAACAAAAGGATTTTCATTTTCATTTTTATTTTCAACAAAAGGATTTTCATTTTCATTTTCAACAATAATTTGTTTCAAATTTTGATCTCTACGAATATTATCAATCTCAACATTGTTATATCCAGCTTGTTTTAAATCTCCTATCAACACTATTTCCATTTCATTCAAAGGTGGATTTGAAGAAGTACCTGGATTTGTGCCTATTGAAATATTCTCCATAACATTAATAGAGGGATTTGAAGACATACCAGGAGTAGTTTGTATAATCATATTAGTTTCCACATTCACCTCTTGCAAACTTGCATCGTCTACATCCATGGTCTCCTCAATGTTTTTATCTTCAATAGTTGTGGAATTGGATGCTTCAGCATTATTCATTGATTGAATCTTTACTCTTCTATCTCTTTGTCTTTTTGCCTCCTCTCTCTTTGCTTCAATTTCTTCAAGGGTTAATAGCTTCCTATCTTTCCTCTTATTACGACTTTGTGATCCCATGATTAAAAAATTTATGAAGCATGTACAAATGAATGTCAAAAACATGAATGTGTTTCAAGTCCTTCAAACAAGTACCAATTCAACAAAATTCCACTCAAATAGCGTCTCCATGATGGCTTCTATCAAAATACAAACAATACTTCAAGTTGATGGCCCTGCAAAAGAAAAAAATATGCCAAAGAATGCTGCAAGAGTCGCTGTCGGCCGTACTGTAGAGCAAGTTGCAGAAATGATAGTCATAGTACAGTCTTATTAAAAAATGGGCAAATAATAAATGGGGTCCCATTTAAAAAATGGGATCCCGTTTAATAAACAGGATCTCGTTTACTACGGGATCCCGTTTTATTTTCGACCGATGAATAAAGAAACGGGATCCCGTTATTCAAAATTTGAATTTTAGGCTCGGGTTTTGCTTTGTAACCCACTTCGGAAAATGCTTTGGGGACCCGATCCTGACCTCTGGACCTGGTTTGACCTGCAACTTGAAGGCCCTATCAATGTCACAACAAAATAGTGACTTTGGGCATATATCTAAAGGTCTATTTTGTAGAATATTTTGACGAAATTAAAACCCATTATAGAGGAGACAATGTAGATTCGAAATATGTAATTTTTTTTACAATTAGATTAATTTTTCTATTTTTTAATCAATTTCTGATGAAATAGGTCCATAAACTTGAATTATCAAGGTTTTTTAATATTTTCATAACTTTTTATTAAAATATTTTTTTGTAAAAAAAATTGTATGAAAACGTACTTTAGACAATTCTTTTCAATTTTAAATTTTTTTTTCAAAAAATGTTAAGTTTAGGTCATCTTATGCGTGACATACACGATTTTTTAAAAGACAAAAAATGACCAATAAAAATTTAATAAAAAAAATTATTCAATAAAAAATTACAAATAAATAGGGAAAATGTGCTTCAGTGAGTTACAAAGCTTTTCCCAAAAGGATTTTGAAAAATATGATTATTTAGGTAAAAATATGGATGACGTACACGTACATGGTATAGTAAAAAAAAGTGACTTTTAAACAGTGTTTTTTAGAAATGCCTATTCAAAATCAATTTCTATCATCTGGGTATTGAAAAAAATTACATATTTAGAAACTAGACTCTGAGTACTACATTTCATATTTAGTGACTTTTTCCAAGATTCCACATTTAAGTACTTCAAATTTTTAGGTCAAATGTGACAAATTTTGAAAATCAGGGAAAACACTTCCACTTTTTGGCCAAAAAGTGGACACAACTTCTTGCACACACCCATGGGCTTTCTTCCTTGCATTGTTGTTTGTGGTAATAAATGGAAGGTTGTTTTCACTTTTTGTGTTGTTGTATCCCTAATAAAGTGACCCAATTGTTTGTGTTATCATCAGGGTTTTGTATTTAATGTTACACATATGGTTCCTAGGGTTGTCATTGATGTCAACACTATCATGGTGGTGTGATGGTGTTCATGGCTGGATGTCATGTCCTATCCAACAAGAGAAGAAGATACAATTCATGGTTGGATGTCATGTCCCATCCAACAAGAGAAAGGAGAAGATATAGTTCATATTAATATGGGAATTAGAAGCATGAAGATGATCAGATGTATTGTTAATGCTACTGGTGGCCTGAAGTATGTATGATCCAAGCTCCATGATGATTGCATTACCAGAAGAGTGTTTTGTTGTTGATTGTTTGAAGACAATGTCACTTCTGTGAAGATGTTCTATGTAGCACAATGGAATGCTCCACATTCCTCCACATTTGTAGATATGGCCATGCGGTTCTAGATTTGTGTTCAAGATGTTGTGAAGGTGATAAGTCCACGCTTTCAGATCATTTGTTCTTCCATTGTGAAAGTTATGCATGATAGAGTACTGGTATGTGTTCTAGCAGAGTAAGATAATGTAAAAGGCCTATTGGAATGCTCCGCATTCCTTCGGAAATGAATGATTTCCCTTGTGGTTTTGAGGACATACATTTGTGGATGTGTATTACATGCTTCCTTGCAGTTTCAAGGTCCTTGGTGGTCCACAGCTCAGTTTTTCAAATGACATGTTGCAGTGTGTTTTAGATGACAAATTATTCTCAGATTTCATGATTGAAGTTGTGCAGCACAATTCTTTGATGTGCGGTAGCAAAGGAGTGTTTGGAGATGTTGTATGAGTGATGTGGACTCATCTGGAAGAGTTTTATGAAGACCTTTCTTGTTTCCAGTACTGCACAAGGTTTTCAATTTGTTGTGGCTGTTTTGCTTCAAGTTTTCATATGTTTTGTTTAAAGTTGTCCTATTTTCAAATGAGCGAAGTGTGCGGATGTAATTCCTTTGTGTTTGAAACTATGAAGGATGTTTTGAACTTGGTTAAGCAAGTGTTGAAGTCCGCAAGGCATGGGTCTTCTATTGGTGCAAGGTGTGGTTTTACTTAAGACCTATCTTCTACACGTTTCATGTTGTGTGTTCTTTGGCTGACTTGTAAATGCACTTTTCATGTTGTATCTGGCCAAAAAGCAATATAATCAATGTAATATCTTGTATAAATTGTAAATTAAGTTGAATGAGGTGAGGTGTGATTGCAAGTTGGTTAAAAAAGATTGCAAGCAGATAAAAGGCAGAATGAATGCATTGTTGATATGTGACTAAAGGAGAAAGAGCAGAAGTTGTTGATGCTGTCCTGATTCATCTTGAAGAAATATTTGTGACAATCATCAAGTGTAGAGTGTGTCTAACTGATCAGATCATTAGAAGAAAGTGTGAAGAGGCAGAAGTGCAATCATCAAAGGTGTGAGTTTCAATGTCAGTTTTCAGACAGTAGAAGGATTGTCATACTGTAATCTTTTGTAAGTGTGTTCTCAATTCAGGGAGTAGTAGCTTCCTTGGGAGTGACCCTAAAACAAAGTCTTTAGGGAGTAGAAGCTTCCTTGGGAGTGACCCTAAATCAAAGTAATCAAGGAGTAGTAGCTTCCTTGGGTTGTAGCTTCAAAACAAAGTTGTTATTTGAGCTTCATATATTGTGAGTTAATCCTCACCATGGTTTTTCCCTTCTAGGGTTTTCCACATATACCTAGTGTTATGTGTTGATGTGCATTGTGTTAATCTTTTATGTTCATGTTAATGTTGTGATGCTTAAGTTTTAATCTGCTCCAAATAAGTTGAAGTTGTTAAAATTGAAAATTGTTTAGATACTGATTCACCTCCCCCTCTTAGTATCTTGGTTTGTTCAACATTTAAATGGGGTTCTTGTTTTTCCATGTCTTTTAACATTCTTTACTCTTTGAGATGGAATTTCTTCCTTGCATTGTTGTTTGTAGTTGTAAATGGAAGGTTGTTTTCATTTTTTGTGGACAGTTGTATCACTAATGAAGTGTCCCAATTGGTTTTCTGTTTGAATGCTTAAGGCTTTTTGTTTCTTTAACTTTGTACTGCAAAGATTCAAAAGATTCTAAGTATCAAAACTGGTGTTCAAGGTTGTTTGTTGGAACAATTTATCTTTTTTTGAGTAGTGTTTATCAACATAGCGTAATGGTTGTCTTATATGTTTTGTAACACATTTATTGGTTGTGGAAATTCAAATCTTTCTTTCAAGCATCACTGTGACCTCTCTAATCTAGGTTACAAATTATATTTTATAGTGCTTTCAATTGGTGGATTAGGACTAAGAAAAAATGTGGAAATGGGTTGACAAAATTTTATTGTTGCAAAAGATAATATAAAGTTGGCTTTGTTGTTCACTTGATATCTTGTGCCTAATACTCTTCCAGTACTAATTGGAGGATAACTAGATTTTCTTAGAACTGTATTTATTCATGATTTTATATTTATTTCATATATATTGTTAGAAATCTTGAATAAGATGTAAAACCCAAGAACTTTATGAGGGAGATTCTAAGCTTCATAAATTGAAATACAAAATAGAAGCAAACCAGTGATTCTGAGAGATATGCAAATGTCAATGTGACATAATTGCATTAAGATCTCAAAGCTCCATACAAAGAATGGTAGAGTAACTAGACAATGCATTCAAGATGGAAAATACAAGTTAGGAGGTGAGTATAAATAGAATATGAGAGAGGGGAGAGGTGGCAAATACGACCAATGGGAAGAGTCCACCACAATAACCTAAAATAGACAAGTGTAACTCTCATGGAAGATGCCAACACCTTGCAACCACTCACACTAATACTCACTTAATTAACCCTAAGCAAGCTTGATTATATGTGTAGGAAAAACCTAGGAATAGGAAATTAAATAACCAACTAGGAAAATAAAAACCTACACTAACACCCCCCTTAAGCACAACTTAGGTGGGTGAAAAGATGGGTCCCAACAAATGAATCTTGATGAGGTACCCATGCACATAAAAAACCCCCCAAAGAGAAGAAGCCCCCCAGAAAAAAATTTCCCCCAAAATAGAGAGAGAAGAGACCCCCTAGAGTAGAAAGAGTTAGGACTCCAAGTGAGAGGACTAAGAAGCCCCCTAAAAGATGAATCCTCCTGCACCCCCAACAAAGCTTGCAAATGAAGATACTTGATTTCTGTGAAGGGTTTGGTGAAGATATCAACAATTTGCTCAAAAGTCAGACAATATCGAAGGTCGATGACATGGCCATAGATGAGCTCCCGGATGTAGTGCATGTGGACCTCAATGTGTTTGGTCTACTGATGATGGACCAAATTCTATGAGATTTGAATGACACTTTGGTTGTCACAAAATATGACTGATGGCCATCTGATCTAGATACCAAACTCAGTGAAAAGATTTTAAAGCCAAATGGCCTTAGTGGCGGCATTCATAGCACCCTAATACTCGGCCTTAGTAGAAGATAGAGAAATAGCAGACTACTTCTTTCTCGACCAACAAATAGGACTTGAACTAAGTGAGAATCTGTAAATTGAAGTAGACTTGTGATCCTAAGAATCGCCTGCCCAATCTGAATATGTGTAGCTCACCAAGTCAAGATCGATGCCCGCTACGTAGTGAATCCCAAAACTATGAGTACCCTAAATGTAGTGAAGTATCTGTTTGGCTGCTTTCCAGTGTAGCTCATGGGGTCCTGCATGAATCAAGAGACCATGCCTATAGCATATGAAATGTTAGGTCTCGTATGAGTTAGATAAATGAGACTCCCAACAAGTTGTTGGTACAAAGTGCTAATAACAAATGGTGAAGAACATTGAGCCTCAAGTTTGACTCCAGAAATGAAGGGAGTCAGAGCAGGATTATAGTCAGCCATATGAAACCTCAAGAGAAAATCTAGAGCACACTTGGATTGTGTGATGGTGATCCCAGAAGCAGACTGTAAGATCTTAATCCTGAGAAAGTAATGCAACAAGCCCAAGTCAGTCATCAAAACTTGTCATGAAGGGCAATTTTAACTACCCCAATGACAGATGAACTCCCTGTAATCAAAAAGTCATCAACATACAGGACTAGAAATAGGAGTAAATCATCCTACTGCAAAAATGTAGACATTGGGATCAGAATGGCACCGAGTGAACCCAACTGTCAGAAGGAAGGAGTCCATCTTGGCATAACAAGTTTGAGGAGCCTATTTGAGGCCATAGAGAAACTTTTGAAGGCAACACACAAGTGAAGAATCCTGAATGAATCCCTGTGGTTGCTCCATGTAGATCTCCTCTTGAAGGTCAATGTGAAGAAAAGCACTCTTCACATCCATCTGGTGTACTTCCCAACAATTGGTTGTAGCAATAGCTAGAACAAGTCAGATGGAGTTCATTCTGACAACTGATGCAAAAGTCTCAGAGTAGTCAATCCCAGGAACCTAGGAGAATCCTTTAGCGACCAGGTGATTCTTATGCTTATCAACCAACCCATCTGTTGCAAACTTTGTCTGATTGATCCACTTACATCGAACAAGTTTTCTTCCCTTAGGAAGATGGACAAGATCCCAAGTGTGGTTCCTCATCAAGGAACTATACTCATCCTGCATAGTTGTATCCCACTCAGGAATACTAGAAGCCTCACGAAAGGAATGTGGATTAGAGGCAGTAGTAATGAAGACATGTGGAGCATCTTGGAATTGTGAACAAGCCCTCCTAGTGTCTGATGGATCCCTAACCCAATCGCCTGCAGACTACAAGGTTTGTCTAGCGCAAAGTGGACTAGAAGTCATATAATTTGGAGGAGAATCATCACCCTCTGAATGATGACTAGGAGAGGAAGGAGGGGAATCCTCTTAATCACTCTCAACATCAAAAGTGGAGGTAGACAACTCCTCATCATCAAGAATCTTCTCAGGTGAATCTGACTCATAAGAAGATCTTTCATGTAGCCCAAGTGACTCCAATGTCAAAGTAGAAGGAGGTGGAGAAGTGATAGGAGTTGATCTTGAAGAGCCCTCCTCAAATTGAACAATCCTCTCGATGAACAACTCATGAGTAGTAGGGTGGAGAAACCAATAACCCTTCACACCATCAAGATAGCCTACAAATATGCAAGGCATGCTCTGTGGATCCAAGGCCTTACGTTTCTCTGTAGGAATGTGGACCCATGCAGGAGAACCAAAAATTTGAAAGTGCTTAATTGATGGTTTCCAACCACTCCAAGCTTCAAAAGTAGTGACTCCCTTCAAGGCTCGATGAGGAACATGGTTTTGTATATAACAAGCATAGTTAATGGCCTTTGCCCAATATTATGGTGTAACAGATTCAAAGATTCTATTACCTTCCAACAAATTTCCAATTTCCTCAAATCCAAAGCACCCCTATCCTCCCACTATTAACAAGGAGGAGCACACTACTTCAATAAAAATGGGTAGTTCACCAAATTGAACTCACCACCATTTTGTGCAACCTTTGCATCAATTTCCTCAACAAAATATGGAAGCTCATCGAACATGTCAATGTAATCATTCCTTAAAACCTTAGTGATAAATTTCTCTTCATTTTTTCCCCAAGAGAAGAAATGGAACCTTTATCTTGTGTTTGCAAATATCCCTCAACCTCAGGAGTAGCCAAGGAATCCTCATTATCAAAATGTTTTTCATTTTCTTCTTCCCTTGATTCCTACACTTCCATAAGCTACACAAGTTGCCTCTACAACTGAAGATCTTCACCATGCAATCTTTGCATTTTATTTTCATTTACAACATGGGAGAAACTTTCAATTGAATCAAATTCTAGAGGACTCAACATTATACATGAATTAACACTACCCATAGGCTCAATGCACTCCCACCCCAACTGATTGGACTTAACCTCTTCTTGCAGCAAGTTTGATCTTTCAATTTTCATAGTGCTTGAGAGTTCATTATCACCAGTTTTCTCTTCTTTTGCCTTAGGTACCTCCTTCTTCTCCTCATCCATCCAACTAGATCGATAAATAATAGGCCCACCTTTGAAAAGAGAAATGGTGCTAGGACCAGAGGGCTAGCATGAAATGGGAGCTTGAAGGGTTTCTTGATTTTCTCGAAGGAGAATTTAGGGTCTTGAGATGACTGTTCCTGAGGAATAATCGGTTGGATTTTCATAGGAATGAGCCCCTGTGAAGGATCAGGGCCTCTTAAGCTTGGAATTTTGAATTTGGAAAGTGGCTTTGGAGGTTCAAAAGGCTTCCCCTACTTGAAGCTAGGGAATTTAAATCTAGAAGTCTTCTCTGTTGTTGGTTGATTCATAGTGGTGGGAGGAGCAGGTTCAAACCAAGAAAAGAGGAGGGTGATTGGGCTTCCAGCCTATGCTTTTGTGAAAATAATTGCCTCATTTGTTCCTTTTTTTCTACAAGTTATATGACAAGTTGTTCTTGGTAAGATCTTTCCTGTGCCTCTATCTGCTACTGGTGAAGACGAGCTTGATAAGCAAGCTCCTCTTGTAGTTAGTTATACTCCCTTACTCTTACTAGATCATCTAACTTTCCTCACAGATCTAGCATCATGTCCTTGAGACTCATGTTTTCATGACCATAATCTACTTGAGGCGGATTGGGAGAGTAACCACACCAATTAAGAGAAAAGTGGTCTTCTTGAGGGTGATAATAAGCATGATTGGGCTGCTAGGAAGACTGAGTAGGGGTGAGAGGGAGGCAAATGTCATGAGGGTACCGATATCTTGCTACAATAGGGCTATATGGGATAAAACCAAAGGCATCTTGAGTTTGGTATGGTTGATAGGGAGGTATAAAATTAGCATTTTGATCAGGAGGAGGGGAATAACCATAATCCCCATAATAGTTTGACATATTTAGGGCATCAAAGAAACCAAAAATTCATTCAAATATGAAGAGGAATCAGATATTCTCTTGTGAGAAATGGACCCATACTAGAAGAGTTGCCAGGTGATTGAAATACTTTTGAAAGCAAGTGAGACCAGGAAAATCACTGAAATCCTGATCTTTGAAGTTCTTGGGTTGCTTAAGCTAGCAGATCCGAGTCTTTGAGTCATCATGGTGTTGGAGAAGATGCCTTGAATGGAAAGATGCACTGAAGAACACACCAAATCCTTCAATGGAGAATAAGAATCATCAAACTTGTCCCACCTGTCCTGCTAGAAACTGTTGTCACCTAAATTTGCACCCTTATGTTGAAGCTTGTTGTTGCAACAAATTCAGTGACACAATGGGACTGATCTCAAGGTGTGGGACCTTGCAGATGAGATTAAACCTCCAGAGAAGGCTAGTTCCTCATTCTAAACTAATTTTTTAGAGAAAATTTAAGTAAACCTAGGCTAATAATCACCAAGGAAAAGGGGAGAAGGAGAACTGAAATGTAAAGGGGGTGATGCACTAGATTTAGTGTGTTCAACTGACTCTAAAATAACACAACAATGATCTCAAATAATGACATGGACTCACACAGACTCATGAAACTTTAGCAGAGGTTCAAATAGAAGACTGCAAATGCAAGAGGGACCATTCATCCACAGAATTAAAATAAACACAATGCAAAAATGCAAAGAGAGGCAATATATCAGTAACTTTATTAATCATGAAGGCTAAACAACCATTACAAAGAAGGGAAATATTTAATACAAGCAAAGATAGACACATTGTGACAATTTTCCACTCATTATTGAGTTGATAATGGAGACATGAGAGGCTCAAAAGAGAGAACGGTCCTTCAAATCCACTTAGCTCTTTGGAAAGTACAAAAGGTCTGAGCCTACAACAAATCTTTCTTTTTGGATTGTCACACCCCAATTTTGACTATGTTTTACTTTTTACTTGTACGTAATTACTAGATAATTTTGCATGAATGAATGATTTGACCTTATGTGAAAATGTTAGGATAAATCAATGATATCATGTGTTTATGTTTTTATTATTAGAATTTTAAAGACATGTGATTATAAGATGTCATGATTATTTATTCATAAGATTTATGAATTGGCTAAAGATGCACTAATCCCAGTTTGGTGATTTGCAAGTTGTAACTAGGAAACATGTTTTCCACCCTTTGAGAAAGAGAGAGAGCATCATCAGAGAAGAGAATAGATGTATGGATAAGAATAGATTGTTTTCCATCTACACCTTATGCTTTCACAATTTAGTAAACCTTCATTGAGTTTGGTATGTTGTGTTTGACCAATTGGTCTAAGTTTGGTTTCAACTCAACAATCATTGATTTGTCAACAAGATCCATTAAGAATAGGTTTTGTTGAAAAACCAAGTTAGGTTAGAGCATGACCATCGACAAGGAAATAGTTGATAATAGTTAAACTATTTTTTATTGGAAATTTTCGATTGGAATTTTATTATGGTATTTTGTCTACTTTTGATGTTTACGCAAGATAGAGAGAGGGAGAATACCTCGACCCCATTATCGTATCTTGTTGAGTGTTAGAAACAACATAAGTATATGTTGTGTACACTTTCATTACGTTGTTATATATATTTAATATGATTTATGAGTTAGACCTATTGTGTTGTGGTTGATAAGCTTCTTGAGCAACATGGTAAAGATTGTAATTTAATGCAAACCACTTTTATGATTATGGTTGCTCGACTCCTTTACTCCATAACTATTTTGGAGAGTATGGAGGATCTTTTTAAGCAATTTTTAGGGTGGTATTTATGACCATTATCTCCATCAACTTTGTATGCCTTCATGGAATATTAATAGGCATTGTTGTAGGAGGAAAGCACACAGTTATGGAGAGAAGTCTCTATTAATCATTGCAGGAGATTCTCATGAGGGGAAGGGAGATAAGTAGACACAAAGAGTATAGCATTAAGTTTCTTCTATGAGGGAACATCGAGAGAGGAAAAAGATTGTAGCTCATTATGGAATGAAGGAAGAGGACTATTGTTCAGGACCATAAGCCTTGCTTGCTCATTCGAACTCAAAACAGGTTCAATTCTTTTTCTAGAAAATTTTATAATAGACTAAGAATATTGTAAATGTATTTGGCTTTGTAGATATGTTATCATAACGCTGATAAGCTTGGTAAATCTTTGTGTGGACATAAGGCCAAATAGACTATATATTCTGTGTATTTGGTGAAGACTAGGTAGTTCTGAATCCTCTTGGTATTTAGTGAAAGTCGTGTCACTGTTTCTTATCAACTTGACTTTATTTATGTATTCTCTTCTAAGCTTAGAAGGATGAGATCTCAGTATGTTATCTACAATTTTTAGTTTGGTAAACTTATGTAGGCCGAAGGGTCGTTTAGTATTAGATTGTAGTAGGCTGAAAGGCCAAGTGAACTTAGTATATTATCTATAGTTTATAGTTGGTAAACCTTTGTAGGCTGAAAGGCCAAGTGAGCTTAGTATGTTAGCTACTGTAAATAGTTTAGTAAACCTTTGCAGATCAAAAGGTTGGGTAGAATTAAGCATTAGAATGTTTTAGTTTTTAGCAGAGATACTAAGGAAGATAACTCTTTTCATGTTGTCGTTGTAACTTTGAATTCATAGAGTAGTTGTGTAGTAAACTTGTCAATTCATAGACATCGATATATGGTAAAAAGGTTTGGATAACTTTGTTTAATTAGAGAGTTCTAGTTTGTCTATAGTTATCTCTTACCTTTATTTGCATTTGAGTAAACATATGATGTAGTTGCTGTCTTAATACGATAAAAACTTTGTAGAATCTATCTTATATATTTCAAAACCAAGCCTCTCGAGAACTCTGTTTTAGACTTAGGAGTCGAGACCAGTGAGTTTAGATAGAGATGGTTTTATATATCAAATATATATGTTTTATTATTTTCAATCAAAGACTTTGTGATAGGAATTCACTTATTCTAGAGTATATAGAAATGATATAGATATCATTAGAAACACATAAGGATTTTGATATATTCTCACATAAGCATTCTACAACAATGATAAGTATTATCATGATAATTGAAGAATATTCTATATGAGTTCAAAACCTATCCTATATCAAGAGTCGGTGGACTTAAGAAGACCAAGAGGTCGAAGATATTGTAATATTATTATTTTTGAGACTCAAACCTATTTAGGTTGAAAGATTGAACTTAGTCAAGAGTACTTATGATATTGATAGTATTCGTTAAGATCTTATATGAATGAGGATAAACCTCATGTTCTATGTTTATATGTGATATTAGTAATGTGAATTTGATCAATGCTCATGTGGTCAAGAGTAGACTAGTGGTTATTATATTCATGTTATATTATTACAACTTATTAACTTTGGAAAACAAGGGTATTTGATATTTCAATTTATTGGGTTTGTTGGTTCCCAAAATAACTACAACTCAAAAATCTAAAACATTCCTAAATCACCTAGGCTAGGGATTGTTGTTAGGGTGATAGGAAAAGGTTTATCAACAAGTTAGGGGAGATTTTGGCCAACTACAGGAGTGGGTAGACTCCGTTACTCTTCGAGCTTAGCTTAAAATTTGGAGGGATGTTCCAAGGGGTATTATACCTGAGTAGGTATTAAACTTAGACCAGATGAACAACTAAAAATACTAACAACCAAATCCAAATTGCTCTCTTAGCCTCGAATCTATCACTGAACTAAGAAAATATGGTTGTTGTAAGACCCCTATATAGCTGATAATGGCAATCCTGCAAAATGAGGATGCATTAAGATTACTTCTACTTTTAAAGATTGGATGTATTGTTTTTGTTTTGAAGATGGGTGATCTAAGGCTACTCAGACTGGTGCCTATCCATTGGGCTGTAGAGTCTAATATTAAACAGAGGAAAACAACCACACAGAAATGTATAACTACCCATTTGATAAATCAAATGCAAGGAAACCAATACCAAATCACTGAGACTACTTAATAATCCAGCACCATACCATGCTCTTTCTCATGTAATATTTAAAAGATCATTTACAAAGCCTTGGAAATGAATTAAGAACTGTCATGTTCATTCAAATCAATGCTTACATTCATACCAGAAAACATGGCAAGAGAAAACCCTGACTGCGATCAAAGTTCACTAGAAAGAACACCCACAACAGTGGAGACAAACAAAGATTCAATACAAAGATTTCAAAGTATATTACATACATTTCATAGTTTCTTCATGTTAAACAAAGATTGTAAAAATAACCTTTCTATCCTGCCTTCTGGAGCTCACAACCCTATTAAGAAATTGCCTAACCGACCAACCCTTTCTACAATTTAAACACCTACATTTATAGCATTTCAATTCATTGCATTCTCCCAAGTGATGTACCCTGTCAAGGATTGCCCCCATGCTACATTAATTCAACTCACTACAATGTCAGGAAGATCAACAGATTTCTCGGGAGCCCATACCCCGCAAATTGATTTTGTGTCCTTGAGGTACTCAAGAAGAAATTGGATACTGAAATATTGCACCTCCCATTAAATTTGGTACTTGCGTATTGAAGGCATATACCTGTTTCAGCCACCCACTTTGTATTTATGGTGATCCGAAGAGTCATCGACATGTTTGAATGAGTGGGGAAGGCCATGAAGTTGAGCTCTAACAAATCAGACTTCAGAGCTTGGGCCTTCTGCCTTACAACTTGCATATCTGGAAGAGGAAAGAGGAGAGCCCCGACGTCCGCATCTGTATAGTGTTGGCAAGAGACACTACTTCGCATGATAGGTGTTGTCATTAATGGAAACTAAGACTATTCTACCCATCTGCATAACACAATTTGTTCATACCAGAAGTTAGAATCAGAATTTATGTAAGTCTAGGAAGTTACAAACAGAGTAGGCAACAGGGTCTGGTATCTGGTCTGGATCTCTCTGGTGGTAGATCAAAGTTTGCCACAGATCTAAGGGAGTCTTAAGTATTGTCAGGATAATCTAAATCCAAAGTTTTGGCCTCCGGTGGAGAAGGATTCAAAAGTTAGTAGCATCTGAGTATCGGGTTAACAGTTTGACATAACAGATAGAAGAACAGGCCGACCTTATAATTGATCTTGGTTCTAGATGTATGGAAGTTGTTGGTTGGACAAGTTGTGATGATCAGTGATAGTAGCTGACCTAATTGATGATTTGTGAGTGCAATTTTTGATCCGCATTACAAGTTGTACATGAATTTAGCTGACAAAGCAAAATCTTCAATAAAGTTCTAAAGTGTTCTTAAAGCCGACTGAAAAGGGGTTGAAGATTAAGATGTAGATATATATAGCCGATGAGTTTGAATGATTTTGGTGTGTGTGTGATGCGACTATGGAATAAGTGCAAAAAGGGCAAAGATCTAAGGTTCAGATGTTAGCAGAACAGTAAACAGAGCAGAGTGAGAATGAAGTGCATCAAGTCAGTATTTTGTGCTTAACCAGAACTGAATCCTTGCATTGGTAGATGCTAATTATCAGTTCAATCTCATTGTAATATTTTCTGTAGGTAGTGAGCCTTCTTTTGAGCAGTGACCTCTGGGCAGTGAGCCTAAACACATGTGCATTCTCCATTGTAATACTTTTAACAAAGTATAATCTTTGTGGGTTAACCCCCACTGTGGTTTTTCCCTTAACCGGGTTTCCACATTAAAAATTTTGGTGTCAAATGTGTTATTTCTATTTCTTCTCATGTGTTGTTGATTCTTGCTCTTCATGATAACATTAATGAAGTAATAAAGAGGAATTAACTACTGCAAGTTTTAAAGTTTTAAGACAACTGATTCACCCCCCCTCTCAGTTGTCACCTCTAATTCCAACAATTGGTATCAGAGCTAAGTTCCTTTGAAAAAGTTTAACATCTTGAAGAAATTATGGGAAGGAAGTAATATAGATGAATATAATCTCCAAGGGCAACTTAATCTTAGTCTAGAAGATCTTGAGCAATCTAGAGTAGAAGTCCAAGAGCTACAAGAGAAACTTAAAAATGCTGAATACTTCATTGAGATTCTAAAAGAGAAATTGAGAAAATCCAATGAAAAGAGGAAGGAACAACCTCTTCAACTAGGAAATTATTATGAAAACAACAACAAGGATGAGGCTCTGAAAGAGAAGACAAAGAAATGTGAGAAGTTAGCCAAAGAAGTTGTCCTAAAACATGAGATGGAATCCAGGGTGATGAGGCTAACCAAAGAAATTGAAGATAAAAGGAAAACTGAAGAAGATCTGAATCAAAATCTAAAAGAAAGAACTAAAGAATGCTACAGATTGGACGGAATCGCTGGCCTCCTAGAGTCAAATCTACAAGAAAGCAGAAACAATGAGAGAGAACTTGAAAGGCAAATTATAATTCTTAGACATGACCTAGAAGTTGCAAATGAATACAAGAAGTTCAAGATAAGCTTAGCCAAAATTGAAGCACTACTTGAAGGACAAAAAAAGGCTGATGACAAGCATGGACTTGGATATGAGAAAGGTGAAAGCTCTGGATCTAGACAAAGAAATTTTCAACCAAGGAATGGGAGAAACAGACCTAGAAGACCTCCTGTAAGACATCCTAATGTTCAAAGATATCCATCATTCAATGGAAATTGTTTTAATTGTAAAAAATTTGGTCATAAAGCTACTCAGTGCAGGAGCAGAGTAAATCAAAATGGTACATCCTTCTCCAGTCAATGCTTCAAGTGTAAGAGGTATGATCATAGATCAAATGAATGTAGAAGTATGATAATGAATAACTCTAGAGAAAATGGCAACTCTTTCAATGGTTACTGCTTCACTTGCAATGGATATGGAAACATGGCTAATCAGTATAGATCAAGAGGAAATCAAGCATATAAGCAACAAAATGTTGCTTGTTTTAATTGCAATAGATTTGGTCATATTGCAAGATTCTGCAGAAGTAGGAATAATGAAAGAAGAGGTCTGGCAAATAGAAAATCGGATGAGTAGAGACAAGACAAAGGAAAAAGAAAAATTGATGTGAATGAGATCCAAAATGAAATGACCATGAGATCCATAATGAAATGAGCAAGACATGGGTTAAGAAAACAATTAAGAACAATAGTAATGAGTCTGCACTAGAATCCAGTGCTGATAATTCCTCTGGGAATTGAATTTAGGAGCTCTGGCTTAGGAGGAGATACATTGAAAATCAAATTCCCCCAGCCAGTAAGTGGGTGCTTGGATTTGGCATAATGAGAGAAGATGTTTTGAATTGTCTCAAAACTTTTGGAAAGATTTTTGGAAGTAAAGATATTGATATGGAAATTCTAAGGAGTGATTCATGAAAAATTGTTCAAAACTGAGTAACCGGATGAAGTTAGGGTAGAGCATTTATTACAAAGTCAAATTAGGTTTTGCGGAGCATAAAAAAAGTGTTCACTTCTCATTTGAATCACTTTTGAACTTGAAGAAAGCAATAATAATAGTGTTTGATCCAAGATTACAAGAAATTGAAGTTCAACCAGCAAATTTATCCGTCAACCCTAATCTCGTGAAAAAGGTATTTATCTGCGAAGCTTTGAACTTATAATATTTTTGCAAATGGCTACACCTTTGATCATTGACATTACTGAAAGGCCTCGACCCAAATTTAAGAAACATCCACACAAATCCATAGAAGTCGACCCATTAGGTGCATTTTCAAATGTTCCATATGGTGTGCTGCATATTGAAGATGATGCATTTGAGAGAAAGAATCCCTTCAACAATTGTTGAGAAGTACAAGAATGAAATATGTTTCATGGTTGACACTGATCTGTGCTTAATGGAAGCAGTGGAACCCAGACCTATTTGGATCATGCCCATGGGGGATGAAGTAGATGGAAAAATCTTGAATATGTATGCTCAACATCTTCTAAGCAAGCCAAAAGACACAATAGTTGAAAGATTTGGAACTTATGAGGAGCTAAGTTTAAAACTACATACTAAGCTCAGAGAACCTGAGACCAATAGAAAGTAAGAAAAGAAGTTGAACAGTTGGCCAAGAATTTAGGTCTCACAAAGGAAGCCGTGAGGCAATTCAAGGAAATAACTGAAAGGGCTGAGAAGGAGAGGTAGGAAAAGAAACAAGGAAGTGCTCCGGTAGGATCCTCCTTCTCATCAAGAACTACTAGAAGCTCTGTTGCTGCCCCTGTTCCTCCAAAACCTGCCAACCCTGAAATACCGGAAGGCAAATCATATGAAAAAGAAGGAAAAAGAATGAAAACAAAGGCCACAAGAACCTATAAAAACACAAAAGTTGATGAAGAAGAAACAGACTCAAATACTAAGGTAAAGGAGTGGAAAGCCTTTGGAACAAAAGCTGTCAAAGTAACTAAGGAAAAGTTCTCCATAAATAAAAGGGCAAGCAAGAGGCAGAAGACAAATTCATATGTTGAGAAACCCACAATCTTCATGGAAGATGTAATAAAATCAGTCATTGTGGATGGAAATTTGAAACCCATGATTGAATTTTATGATGACTACAGTGACATAGATAAGAGGGTGTCAGAGGAAGCAACAATTAGATATCTAAATATCTATAATAAGGCCCTAATTGAAATAACTTCTGAGATCCCTCCAAGTCTTGCAAACATTTTGGAGTTGAGGAAAGAAAATGCAAAAAGCAAGGATATGGAGCTTAGAGAACATGTATTGATAAAACTATGCCCTCAGATCACTCAAGTTCAAATGAATATGATATTTAAAGAAGTGAAGGATGAATTCAGGAGCAAGAAGAGAATGAACAAACTGATGTTTGGAGAATTGGACCAAATAGTTAAAGAAACATAGGAAATACTTCTAAGTGCATTGAAGAAAATCAATCTTCCATTTGTTGAGGATGAGACTGATGTTGGGATTGATTCATCAATCCCAGATGTTGAATTTAAGATGAAAATTAATGAGCAGTAGACCAAGGTTAATGATTCCTATGTTCTTGAAGAGGAACAAATAAACAAAGAAGATACATAAATGGTGGATCAACTGATGAGTAGGAGATATTCCAACTTCTCCTGATTAATCCGGAAAAGAAGATAATGTTGAGCTTACTACTGCTACACAAGATCCTTAGGAACAGATTACAAATAGTGAAGTCAAAGAGAAGAATCCAGATGCAGATATCACAAAAAAAAGTGAAGCAAAAAAGGGAGTCAGAGGTAAGGAAGTTAAAGCAGAAGAAGATGGTGCAAATGTTGATAGTCCAGTTACTGTGAAAACTCAAGAAAAGGAAAGTGGTTTGGAATTGGTAGCAAGAGACACTGCAAATGCAATAAAAAGTTTTTTGAGTAAAGAGATGCTAGAGTTTGATGAACCAGAACTGATTCAAGGACCAATCAACTTGTATATTCTCTCTCTGGTCCAAATTATGAAGATAACATCCTTCACACAAGCTAAAGCAAGTGAAAAGATATTGAAATCTCACTTAGAGGACAGTGAGTTGCTAAGTCTTGCAACTGGAGTATTGGAGAAAATAATGCCAATCTTCTAGAAGAATCCTTGTGACTCTCCCTCTGAACATCTGAAAAGCCTTGTAAATTCTGCAAGTACTCACTTTGAGTCCTTTGAAAAATTTGCAGAAGTTAAAGTTTAGAATGAATTCAATAGCAAAAGATTTGATGCACTTAAAGGCATGATTGGGATAGACAAATTGGTGCTAGATAATAGTATAAAGAGTGTCCAAAGTGTTCTTTCAGAAGGAGGCAGGATATATAAGTTTTTTTTATCTACTCCTAAAGTCTTAGAGGATATAGAAGATAAAATAAAGGACACCAAACAGAAATTGACAAGTATGTCCCAAGCTTTTGATCCGTTGACAGTATCACTGGCAAGTAAGGAGTGTCAAGCAATTAACCTGATAGAAGAAATGAAGAAAGTAATAAGAGAAAAGGAGAACATTGAAGCAAGAATGGGTGAGCTCTGGGGATTGGTTTCCCCTAAGATAGAAGCAATGTTCAACGCTATATCATAAGCCCAAACTGCTATACAAACAAGTGTTCCCATTGACCTTTAGAACGCTGAAGCACAAGCATTCTTATTAAATGGTCACATTTCAACTTTGAATAGTATGAATAAAAGTTGGGATACAGAGTTGGTCCTCCTCAAGAATATTTTTGGAGATATACTCAAGTTTATGTAAATATAACTTAATGATTGGTTGTACATATGCGACATAGTTTACATAATTTTTTTGAAATTTTTTGGCTTGCAGATCCCATCCTTTTCCATTGATGTCAAAGGGGGAGTGAAGAGTAGTGAAAAATGAGGAATCTAGCAAAGGGGGAGCTCTGGAATATGTGGAGAAGCATAAGAGTATTGAGTAAAGGGGGAGTAAACGAGTAACACTTAGTCATTTTTCACTAAGTGTTGCCATCAATGCCAAAGGGGGTGATTATTGGCAAGAGACACTGCTTTGCATGATAGGTGTTGTCATTGATGGCAACTAAGACTATTCCACCCATCTGCATAACACAATTTGTTCATACCGGAAGTTAGAATAAGAATTTATCTAAGTTCGGGAAGTCAGAAACAGGACAGGCGATAGGGTCCGATATCTTGGTATGGATCTGTCCGGTGGTAGATCAAAGTTTGCTGTAGATCTGAGGGAGTCTTAAGCATTGTTAGGATAATCTAAATCCCAAGTTCTGGCCTCTCGTGGAGAAGGATTCAAAAGTTATTAGCATCTGAGTATCAGGTTAACAGTTTGACAGAACAGACAGAAGAAGAACAGGCTGACCTTATAATTGATCTTGGTTCTGGATGTATGGAAGTTGTTGGTTGGACAAGTTGTGATGATCAGTGATAGTAGCCAACCTGATTGATGATTTGTGAGTGAAAGTTTTGATCCGCGTTACAAGTTGTACATGAATTTAGCCAATAGAACAGAATCTTCAATAAAGTTCTAAAGTATTCTTAAAGCCAACTGAAAAGTGGTTGAAGATTAAGATGAGGATATATATAGCCAATGGGTTTGAATGATTTCGGTGTGTATGTGATGCGACTATGGAATAAGTGTGAAAAGGGCAGAGATCTAAGGTTCAGATGATAGTAGGACAGTAAACAGGGTAGAGTGAGAATGAAGTGCATCAAGTTAGTATTCTGTGCTTAACCGAAACTGAACCCTTGCATTGGTAGATGCTATTTATCAGTTCAATCTCATTGTAATCTTTTCTATAGGTAGTGAGCCTTTTGTAGGCAGTGAGCCTTCTTTTGAGCAGTGAGCCCGAATGCATGTGCATTCTCCATTGTAATACTTTTAACAGAGTATAATCTTTGTGGGTTAACCCCCACCGTGGTTTCTCCCTTAACCAGGTTTCCACGTTAAAAATCTTGGTGTCAAATGTGTTATTTCTATTTTTGCTCATGTGTTGTTGATTCTTGCTTTTCATGATAACATTAATGAAGTAATAAAGAGGAATTAACTGTTGCAAGTTTTAAAGTTTTAAGACAACTGATTCACCCCCCCTCTCAGTTGTCACCTCTAATTCCAACATATAGATATGAAGGTGTCGGGGAAGGGCCTTCACCTTTTTCAATTTACACCATGACATCATGACCACGTTGCAGCTTTCCGTTGTTCCGCAAGCCTGCTGTGGGCCCACCCAAAAGGTTCTACAGAATGCCTTAGAAAAATTATCACCCATCAGGGGTTGGCTATCAGGCCTTTCGCCTTACGCCTTACATGAAGAAGATGAAAGGAAGGAAGCCTGGGTAAGTGCAAGAAGATGGGGGGCCAAAAAGGGGTCTTAAGTGGCCACTTTTTTTTTTCTTCTGAAATTAGGAAATACTGGCCTTGGATGAGAAATTGAGCATAGTTACACTCAAAATTTGGAGATGCAACCAAAACAATGTTCGTAGTGCTCCGAGTCTACTTTCTAAACTACTATTTTTTTTTTAAAATGGCATAGATTAAGGGGTTCAAAAGAGGGAGCCATAGAAATTGGTGTTGTTTCTGTCAAAAAAACATAACGTAGCATGTTTTGTGGCTCCCTCAAAAGGTCAACTTTTTTTTGGTATTTTTAAAATCACTTTAGTGAGAAATTAGCTAATAGCATGTAGTTTATGCCCAATTTTTCTGATAATTTTTTGATGAATATTTGATTTTTTACTAATTTTCAAAGTGGACACATCCTAAAAAATAGAATTTTGGCCGTGCTACCCCTATAAATTTTGAAAACTAATTGAAAATAATTTTTTTCTTTTTTTAATATTTGTAGAATGGAGTCTAGTTTCTAAATATGTAATTTTTTTGAAATTTCAATGAATAGTTAATTTACAATGAAAAAAAGACTAAACAGTGGTTTTTGCCCAAAAACGGACACACAAACAAAAGAAATTAAAGATGAAAGGCTTAACATTGTTAAAATGTGAAAAAAATCACATCGTCAAATACCTAAGAGAAAACCTATCACTACCCAGGTGTTTGATTTGTTTGACCTTGAAACACGTGCAAATTTGAGGGTTAGCACGAACGAAATTATGTGAAATCTTGAAGAATATGGAAAAACACGTCTGTGACTGTTCAAAAGGCACTCCAAGCCTTTGGGTTGGAAATCCAAAGCAAATCCCAAGCCCAAGGCTTGGGATTCCCAAAGCAAGACATAATGTGAGTGCGTTATAACGCGCTTGCATTATGGTTTTCTTTGCATTTTTCCTTTTCCGCAAGTTTGTTGTTTGTCATGTTTGACATAACGCAAGTGCGTTATAATGCGCTCACGTTATGTTCCCCTTCAATTTTTTTCTGTTCAAGTCTATTAATCATGTATGTATGTATGTATGCCTATATGTATGTATGTATGTATCTATGTATGCCTATATGTATGTATGTATGTATGTATGTATATATCTATGTATCTATGTATGCCTATATGTATGTATGTATCTATGTATGCTTATATTTATGTATGTATAGTGTCGAGGGCAGATGAGGGTAGAGATGGGAGTGAGCCAGATAGGGGAGGAGAGGGGTGGATAAGGATTGAGTGATTAAGGTTTAAGGTTGAGGGTTGAGCATTTAGGGATAGGATTTAGAGTTTAGGGATAAGCGATTATAGTTTAGGACCTTGAGGGATTAGGGTTTAGGGTTAAGGCTTTAGGGATAGTGTTTAGGGTTAAGGGTCGAGGGATTAGGTTTAAGGTAGAGTGTTGAGGGTAGAGGGATTAGGGATAGGGTTTAGGGTTGAAAGTTTAGGGTTGAGGGATTAGGGTTTAAGGTATAGTTTAGTAGTTCTTGTGGATAGAGCTAGTAAACAATGGGAGATTATTTGCCTGTTTCATAACAATATACCTTCCCTAAGTGCGGGGTGGACAACAAGAAACATAGATGTACCCCAATGCAAATCTTTTCTCATAATGATCATCCTTCTGATTTCAACTGTTAATTACTCACTGTGGATGTACCATATGCAAATCTTTTCTCATAAGGTTTAAGGTATAGTGTCGAGGGTTGAGGGTTTATTGATAGTGCTTAGGGTTGAGGGTTAAGGGATTAGGTTTTAGGGTTGATGGATTAGGGTTTAAGGTATAGTGTTGAGGGTTGAGGGTTTAGGGTTGACGGATTAGGGTTTAGGGTTGACGGATTAGCATTTAATGTCGAGGTTAGGGTTAGAGTGTCGAGGGTAGAGGGATTAGGTATAGGGTTTAGGGTTGAAGGTTTAAGGATTGAGGGTTGACACTTTAGGGATGAGGGTTTAAGGCTTAAGATATAGTGTCAAGTGTTGAGGGTGTAGGGATAGGGTTTAAGTTTTAAGGGTTAAGGCTTGAGGGATAGGGATTAGGGTTTAAGGTACAGTGTTGAGTTTCATGGTTTAGGGATAGGGTTTAGGGATAGGGTTTAGGTTTGAGGGATTAGGGTTTAGGTTTGATGAATTAGGGTTTAATGTTGAGAGTTGAGGGTTGAGGGTTGAGGGTTGAGGTTGAGGGATAGGGTTAATGGTCAAGGGATTAGGGTTAAATAAGAGTGTCGAGGGTAGAGGGATTAGGGATAGGGTTTAGGGTTGAAGGTTTAATGATTTAGGGTTGAGGCTTTAGGGATGAGGGTTAAGGGATTAGGGTTTAAGATACAGTGTCGAGTGTTGAGCATGTAGGGATAGGTTTTAGGGTTCAAGTTTTAAGAGTTAAGGGTCGAGGGATCAGAGTTAAGGGTTGAGGGATTAGGGTTTGACATTGAGGGTTGAGTACATTGAGGTTCGAGGGTTAAGGGTTTCAGGATAGGGTTGAGGGTCGAGGGATTAGGGTTAAGGGATAGGGTTGAGGATCGAGGGATTAGGGTTAAGGGATAGGGTTGGACGGTTTAGGGATAAGGGATTAGGGTTTAAGGTATAGTATCGAGCCCGTTGAGGGTCTAGGAATAGGGATAGCATTTAGGGTTTAGGAATAGGGATAGCATTTAGGGTTTAGGGATGAGGGATTAGAGTTGAGGGATGATGGATTAGGGTTGAGGGATTAGGGTTGAGGGTTGAGGGATTAGGGTTTAAGGTATAGTGTTGAGGGTTTAGGGATAGGGTTTAGGGTTGAGGGATTAGAGTGAAGGGTTGAGGGATTAGGATTTGATGTTGAGGGTTGAGGCTTTAGGGTTTAGGGTTTAGGGATAGGGTTGAGGGTCGAGGGATCAGAGTTAAGGGTTGAGGGATTAGGGTTTGCCATTGAGGGTTGAGGGTTGAGGTTTGAGGGTCAAGGGTTTAGGGATAGAGTTGAGGGTCGAGGGATTAGGGTTAAAGTAGAGTGTGAAGGGTATAAGGATTAGGGATAGGATTGGAGGGTTTAGGGATAAGGGATTAGGGTTTAAGGTGTAGTATCGAGTCTTTTGAGGGTTTAGGAATAGGGATAGCATTTAGGGTTTAGGGATGAGGGATTAGAGTTGAGGGATGACAGATTAGGGTTGAGGGTTGAGGGATTAGGATTTAGGGATAAGGTTTAGGGTTGAGGGTTGAGGGATTAGAGTTTAAGGTATAGTGTTGAGGGTTTAGGGATAGGGTTTAGGGTTGACAGATTAGAGTGAAGGGTTGAGGGATTAGGATTTAACGTTGAGGGTTGAGGCTTTAGGGTTTAGGGTTTGGGGACAGGGTTGAGGGTCGAGGGATTAGAGTTAAGGGTTGAGGGATTAGGGTTTGACGTTGAGGGTTGAGGTTTGAGGTTCGAGGGTCAAGGGTTTAGGGATAGGGTTGAGGGTCAAGGGATTAGGGTTAAAGTAGAGTGTGGAGGGTATAAGGATTAGGGATAGGGTTGGAGTGTTTACGGATAAGGGATTAGGGTTTAAGGTATAGTATCGAGTCGGTTGAGGGTTTAGGAATAGGGATAGCATTTAGGGTTTAGGGATGAGGGATTAGAGTTGAGGGATGACAGATTAGGGTTGAGGGATTAGGGTTTAAAGATAAGGTTTAGGGTTGAGGGTTGAGGGATTAGGGTTTAAGGTATAGTGTTGAGGGTTTAGGGATAGGGTTTAGGGTTGAGGGATTAGAGTGAAGGGTTGAGGGATTGGGATTTGACGTTGAGGGTTGAGGCTTTAGGCTTTAGGGTTTACAGATAGGCTTGAGGGTCGAGGGATCAGAGTTAAGGGTTGAGGGATTAAGGTTTGATGTTGAGGGTTGAGGGTTGAGGTTCGAGGGTCAAGGGTTTAGGGATAGGGTTAAGGGTCGAAGGATTAGGGTTAAAGTAGAGTGTGGAGGGTATAAGGATTAAGGATAGGGTTGGAGGGTTTAGGGATAAGGGATTAGGGTTTAAGGTATAGTATCGAGTCAGTTGAGGGTTTAGGAATAGGGATAGCATTTAGGGTTTAGGGATGAGGGATTAGAGTTGAGGAATGACAGATTAGGGTTGAGGGTTGAGGGATTAGGGTTTAAGGTATAGTGTTGAGGGTTTAGGGATAGGGTTTAGGGTTGAGGGATTAGAGTGAAGGGTTGAGGGATTAGGATTTGACGTTGAGGGTTGAGGCTTTAGGCTTTAGGGTTTAGGGATAGGGTTGAGGGTCAAGGGATCAGAGTTAAGGGTTGAGGGATTAGGGTTTGACGTTGAGGGTTGACGGTTGAGGTTCGAGGGTCAAGGGTTTAGGGATAGGGTTGAGGGTCGAGGGATTAGGGTTAAAGTAGAGTATGGAGGGTATAAGGATTAAGGATAGGGTTGGAGGGTTTAGGGATTAGGGATTAGGGTTTTTAAGGTATAGTATCAAGTCTGTTGAGGGTTTAGGAATAGGGATAGCATTTAGGGTTTAGGGATGAGGGATTAGAGTTGAGGGATGACGGATTAGGGTTGAGGGTTGAGGGATTAGGGTTTAGGGATAAGGTTTAGGGTTGAGGGTTGAGGGATTAGGGTTTAAGGTATAGTGTTGAGGGTTTAGGGATAGGGTTTAGGGTTGAGGGATTAGAGTGAAGGGTTGGGGGATTAGGATTTGACATTGAGGGTTGAGGCTTTAGGGTTTAGGGTTTGGGGATAGGGTTGAGGGTCGAGGGATCAGAGTTAAGGGTTGAGGGATTAGGGTTTGATGTTGAGGGTTGAGGATTGAGGTTTGAGGGTCAAGGGTTTAGGGATAGGGTTGAGGGTCGAGGGATTAGGGTTAAAGTAGAGTGTGGAGGGTATAAGGATTAGGGATAGGGTTGGAGGGTTTAGGGATAAGGGATTAGGGTTTAAGTTATAGTATCGAGTCAGTTGAGGGTTTAGGAATAAGGATAGCATTTAGGGTTTAGGGATGAGGGATTAGAGTTGAGGGATAACGGATTAGGGTTGAGGGTTGAGGGATTAGGATTTAGGAATAAGGTTTAGGGTTAAGGGTTAAGGGATTAGGGTTTAAGGTATAGTGTTGAGGGTTTAGGGATAGGGTTTAGGGTTGAGGGATTAGAGTGAAGGGTTGAGGGATTAGGATTTGATGTTGAGGGTTGAGGCTTTAGGGTTTAGGGTTTAGGAATAGGGTTGAGGGTTGAGGGATCAGAGTTAAGGGTTGAAGGATTAGGGTTTGACATTGAGGGTTGAGGGTTGTGGTTCGAGGGTCAAGGGATTAGGGATAGGGTTGAGGGTTGAGGGATTAGGGTTAAAGTAGAGTGTGGAGGGTATAAGGATTAGGGATAGGGTTGGAGGGTTTAGGGATAAGGGATTAGGGTTTAAGGTATAGTATCGAGTCAGTTGAGGGTTTAGGAATAGGGATAGCATTTAGGGTTTAGGGATGAGGGATTAGAGTTGAGGGATGACGGATTAGGGTTGACGGATTAGGGTTTAAGGTATAGTGTTGAGCGTTTAGGGATATGGTTTAGGGTTGAGGGATTAGAGTGAAGGGTTGAGAGATTAGGATTTGATGTTGAGGGTTGAGGCTTTAGGGTTTAGGGTTTAGCGATAGGGTTGAGGGTCGAGGGATCAAAGTTAAGGGTTGACAGAATCCCTGCTATTTATGCTTGGATAAGGATTTGTCACAAACTAGAACTTTTGCTTCCAAAGAAGATATGCCTTTCTTCCTCGATGGGCATTTTCTATCAAGAACTTGATTATGAGGGCTTGCTCCTTCATTGTTATGCCTATCATATGGTGGAGCATCTGGCAAGCTCTTGCAGGAAATAGGAAAAGTTCTCCCTCAAAAACCTTGTGGTCATTCAAGTCTGAAGGGGAAGGTTTGGAAAGAGAAATGCACAAGATGTGATCAATCTATAGCAGGACAAAACGCGAGCGTGTTATAACACACTCACATTTTGTCTTACTATAGAAATGGTAAAATAGTGTTGACCCCCGTGATCCAGGCCCACATGCTCTATTTTCATACTAATTTTGCGCGTGCTCTGACAAAAAAGTACTTTCATGCTGTTGGGAAGTTCACATGCACATTTGACACATTGTACCACCTTTGCATGATCTTTCCACCACCTTTTCTACTTTGCCAACTAAGGAGGAAATAACATAGTTTTCACACCAAGTTTGATATATATCTATTCAAGTTTCAATTTTTGTAGTGTTGCAATGTTAATTGTGATTCAATTTTAGGAATTTAACATTATAGATTGGTTAATAGTATTGTTGTTAGTAATTATAGTTGAGTGTTATTCAATTTAACATTGAAAAGGAAGCAAGTGGTAAAAAAACTCAAATTGTTGAGGAGTTTGATGCAAGAAGAAAAAAACACTACATAATTGGCTACTCTCTCCATTCGGATCTTCATTTTTTAGGTATGTCAAGTCTTTACATGCATGTTCTTTACATTTTCCTTATTTCGGATTGAATTACTTTATCATGCATGTTTAAAATAGACACATTCCCAATCAAGAAAGTAGCCTACAATCTCACATGATGCCATGTATATTTTCTACACTTGGGCTCTTTAATAATTATGTGTAATAAATAGACCTTAACATACCATGATGTCAAACTATACAAGAATAAATCCTTACAACATAATAAAAATACAATCCCACTATTATCTTGTATTCATTTCTTAGGAAGTAATATTGGTCTCTTTATCATGCTACAGACAAATTCTCTGTCATGCCAAGGAAATGATCAAGAATTAAACCAACACAGGAAGAGATAGAAGCTAAGAATGCAAAGAAAGCAGTGGCTATGAGGGAACTTCCTGAGAAGAGGAAATTAGACACGATAAATGAAGACATACCAATTGAAGAGGAACCGCAACCATCACAAAGAGATATGGTATTGGCGGCACAAAGAGAACGAATGCAAAAACTTCGTGCTATGAGAGATTTGAATACCATAGTTGGAGACACATCCTCTACCGCAAGTCAACATGTAGGGACACCATCTACCACATCTCAAGTTGAGAGTACATCATCACTCACATGTGATGAAGGAGGTATGCCATCGTTCCCACCTCAACCTCAAGGTATGTCATCTATTCCATCTTTGATCGAAGGTATGCCATCTAGCCCATCTCATTTAAATATTGATGAAATTCCTAATGCTGAGATGAATTTACCTAACTTAACACCACCTAAAATTTTGCATAGAAAGCCAAAGTATTTGATTGAAATTGATGAGAATATTTTGCAGCCAATGGAAGGTAAGAGTCCAAAATGCACTTGTAGAAGATATGCTCATAAGATTTGGAGATTGTTCTTTGAAAAGTTAAATGAGACTGCAAGATGTCAACTATTCATTGAAATGATGCGAAGTATAAAGTATAGGTCCATCATGAAGATTCTTGGGTTGAGAACATCAGAGGCTTCAAGTGAAAAATCTATTGTCAAGAATCTAATGAGTGCGTATGAGAGTGTGGGTAACACCTCATGCACAAAAGATAGTAATGCAACATGGCGTGTGATTACATCGACTATAGTAAGTAGTCAAACGAGGAAAGCTCGTCTCATTAGAAAGACGAGTCAAGAATTGAGAATTAATAGGAAAACTTTATCAAGAGCCATTGGAAGATGCTAAAGAATTGAGGACACTAATGCCAATGAATTATGGGCATTCTCAGGGAGACTACCACGAAAAGATAAACCAATTGTTGAAGCATTGAGATCACTAATTGAAGACTTTTGGAAGAATTACACAAGGGTATCTCTGAATCAAAGGGATGTGGTAAGAAGGAGAATCAGTAGTCAGAACCATGAGCCACATCCAAAGCAATTTTTGGATGAGACTCAAACACAGTTTTATGGTAAATTTCTAGAGAAGTATCCTCAAATTAAAATTTGTCAAAGATATTTTGAAATGCTAAAACCTTTCTATGTCAAGATAAATCACACACGCACTACTTGTTGTTGTAGATTACATATTAAATTTTCTAACCATTTTGATGCTTATAGGTCTATATGTTTAGATATTCATACTAACAATGTTTTGCAGGGTTGTGCCATATGTGCCCCACCAACATCTTCAAGAGACTTCATATCAAGAATTTTATGTGAAAAAGAGGAAGGTCAAATATTCTACAAGAAATTATGCTTGGATGGCACATGTCATCGTTGCGGTGGCTTGCAACATTTGCCAATATGTGAACATATGGAAAGAACACATGCGGTTGGAAATGAACTAGTAGAGTTTGGCAAGTATAAAACAGTGGCATATAATACAAAAGATGGTAAAGAAGAAAAGATGTGTGAATTGGTTATTGAAAAGATTCCAGTGTATCAGTTTATGCCTATATTTCGTGACAGCATAGTGTATGAGTATGCAAGACATGCCCATAGAGATCGATGGTTGAACTTGCAATTCAAGTTATGCAAGGAAACATTTCTGGTAGGTAGCATGGTTTCAGTCGTTGACTTTGCAGAGAACTACAGTCTACGGCCACAGCGTGAGGTGCAATCACAATATTACAACTCCACATAGGTTTCTATATTTGTGCACATCGCATTCATTCATGCAAATGATAGTACAGAGGATGACAGAAAGATCATAAGGGAGTATAATTTCTATATTAGTGATGATCGTACGCATTCTACGAAGTTCGTGCAAGGTTGCTTTCAGGTGTTCTACAATGATTTGGCTAGAAGGGGCATATCGTTCAATCAACATATCATATGGTCGGATAACTGTACATCACAATTCAAGAACTTGCATAATTTCTATTAGCTGAGTAGGAGGCATAATTTTACAGGTATTCAGCATATGTGGAACTTTTGTGAGGCCGGGCATGGAAAGGGGGAGCATGATGGTGTAGGAGCATGTATCAAAAGAGCCATAGCACGAGAAGAGTTAAAGTATAAAGACAATGCAAAGTTGACAGATGCAAAATCAATTGTCGAGTGGTGTAATGCTTCCATGGGTCCAGGTAATGAAGGTAAGTCTTCAGTTCGTAGATTTTTTTGGTTGATAGATGATACTAACATTGCACCATATGAGGACTATTGTACACTGACAGGATCAAATGAGATGCACTCTTTCAGAAGCTCAATTGCAGGTTCATGGAGTATCCATACATGAAAGATGTCATGCTTTTGTTCTTCCTGTACAATTTAAGTCTGGGATGAGTGCGAGTCAAAGGAGTGGGTTGACAAATGGCAGTTAAGTTATCTTAGCCCACTTGACACGTATCAACCCCTAACGGCACTAGAACTAACACAGATGGAATCATCAGTTGACTTTGACCACATATCAAATTTAGTTCAACCAGGTAATATAGGGCATGTATATGCATCTAATTTCATCTAGTTCAACCAGGTAATGTCATCTTACTTTGTAGTGTTTTTGTAATGTTGACTAATTTCATCTAATTTGCTACACATATCAATGTAGGGCACGTATATGCAATTATTGCAGATGAAGATAATGAAGAGGAAATAGATTATTACTTATGTCGTTGTGTTGAGGCCAAAAAGAAATTGGAGGCCCCTGTTACAGATGGAGAAAACATCGAATACCCTACAGGCCCAGTGGTTATTACTGGAACATGGCTTAGAAGGTACCCACATAAGAGTGTTAATGTTTGGCTGTTTTAGGACTTTGACATGCATTGGAAGATTCTTCATTACTTGAACCTTGTCATGGCATCCAATGTTCATTTGATAAAGTATTGGGGTAGACCTTTGAAAGTGGAAGGTGCGTGAGTCTGACCATGAAGCAATACTTGACACAATAAAGAGTAGAGTAGACCCAGATGGTTCATTGGATTAATTTGTAATTATTCACATTGATTTTGTAAAGTCATGTTACATTGAGTTGTAAGTATGCACATTAATTTGTAAGGTTTGTCTTTTTTTAATTTCCTACTGCATTTCTACACATATACACATTTTTACATCATCATGTTATGCATTTTTTGGTGTCCTACTCCTGATGCGACCAAACTGACTATTCCAATGCATTCAGATCGGTACGTTTAGGCTAGGCATTGTTCTATTTTTCACCCAAACATGTCAAAACAGTCCGAGCTACATTGTACCGACAATATCCCTGGAAAGTCCAAAGTGCAAAAAGATAGCAATCTTTGACGAGATGTTACTCGAAAATCATGTCACTTAGAAATATTTCGTCTAAGGCAACGTGATCATGTAGAGTACTTCTATAATAACCTCTCTCAGTTTTTTATATCTCTAAGGCATTTGCCCATGGTGAAAGGTTTTCTGCTGCCCCAAAAATTGTCAGAAGGAGGTAGTGTAAAGTTGCAAAGGGGTGTAACTTTCGTCCTGTTCTTGATGCGACCAAACTGACTGTTCCAACGCATCCGAATGGGTACATTTACACTAGGAATGGTCCTATTTTTCACCCAAACATGTCGAAACAGTCCGAGCTACATTGTACCGACGATATCCCTGAAGAGTCTGAAGTGCAAAAAGGCAACAATCTTTGACGAGATGTTAATTGAAAATTGTGTCACTTAGAAACATTCTATCTAAGGAAACACAATCATGTAGAGTGCTTCTACAATAACCTCTCTTAGTTTTTTATATCTCTGAGGCATTTGCCCGTGGTGAAAGGTTTTCTGCTGCCCAAAAAATCATCAGAAGGAGGCAGTGTAAAGTTGCAAAGGGGTGTAACTTTCATCCTGCTCCTGATGTGACCAAACTGACTGTTCCAACACGTCCGGATGGGTACATTTACGCCAAGCATGGTCCTATTTTTCACCCAAACATGTCGAAACAGTTCGAGCTACATTGTACCGATGGTATCCCTGAAGAGTCCAAAGTGCAAAAAGGCTGCAATCTTTGACGAGATGTTACTCGAAAACTGTGTCACTTAGAAACATTCCATCTGAGGCAACACACTTGTCCTCATCACAAGGTTAAGCTTTATGCCTCCTAGGTGCTCAATTAGGTGATGTCATTCGATACAACTTACCCTGTCATGTCCCCATTTCCGGCTTGATCATCAAGTGAAGAATGGATTAGCCTATTGCTCATTCCCAGAGGCTAATTCAGAATGATGAGGGAATGAATTAGTTTTTGACTAACTCAATCTCATTGTTTTGTAGGAACAAAGTCAGAAACTCAAAATTTGGCTAAGTTTGGAAAGCAGAAAGTTGACTCTTGGAGTCTAGGCGCCAATTTCACATCAAATTGTCCAAATGAGCGCCCAAGGATGCGGAGTCTTCAATCAGGGTTTGGAAGTGCAAGATGTTAAGAGAAACATCATTTAAGCATGCCCACACCTAATAAAGGAATTTGAAGTCCTAAAGTCACCCAAGATAGGTTAGGCATACTTTCTCTCTCCTCCAGCCTCAAAGTGGCACCTAGCATAGAAGTATCATGTTAAGAAGCACATCAATCAAGGTGCTCTGGTAGGAAAAGTTGTTTGGACTTCAAGATGAGGTTGCCTTAGTGAATTAACTCAGGATGAAAGCCTATTCACTCTAGGCATCAATCTCAAGTTGCACAATCATGAATGGGAACCTAGAACAATAACACGCTACATCATAGTTCCAGGACCTTGAAATGGCGCCCAAGCATGTAGGAGGAATTTTCAAGGAGCCAGAATGTTTTTGAAACTCTAAGGAACTAGTCCAAAGACTCTATGGCACCATCTTGATACCATTGAGTCAACTTTGGAACTCAAACATATTGAAACAAGCTAGGCACCATCTATTGCCAGTTCAACCTCTCAAATGCGCCAACATTGGAAAGACTCTTAATGAGCGCCTAAGTTTGAATTGATCTTGTGATTGAAAGTTTGGTGATGTATTGGTGCAAGATGATCTTCAGTTGAAGCAATCTAAGTTCCAGGAAGGGTTTAGAAGTTATCAACCTCTTTACTAAGGTAAGCGCACTTTACAAGCTTTCTTACCCAAGAGTTGCACCTCATTAAGACAAGGCACATCTTAACCTCTGGGACTTTTCCAAAGAAGCACTTTAGTTTATTAGCAACTTTGGACCTTGTTTTGCATTCTGAAAGAGAAGGCGCACTTTGGAGGCATTTCTAACCCAGATTGACGCCTAGGTATAGTCATCTCTCTGGAGCATTACAATGTGTTTTAAAATGAAGGAGGACATTTCATAAGTTGGGGAATTGATCACTGAAGACCTTGGAGTGTTTGAATTACTCTAAGCAAGAAGGTGCATAAGAACTTGGAGTGTTTGAATTGATAACTGAAGACCTTAGAGTGGATGATACACTATGGGAGTCACATGATTTTATGGTGCATAAGCTCCACTAGGTTGTTGAAGATGTGGGAAAGTGTCATTACTAGTTTTTTGAAAAAAAAAATTTAGATAGGGAAGATTGAGTTGCCCCCTAGTTTTTCTCAACCCTAGTGTTGAATGGATTCGTTTAAACTTTTGGTCTTTCTATAGTTTTGTCCTTTAGAGGTTTCTCAACACCTCTAGCCTTTAGCATCTTGATCCATTGGACTAGTGTGGCTATGAGGTTGGAAAGTGTTGCAACCTCCATCCTTTAAACTTCTCCACCTTGTTATGGGTTATTTTGAGTATTTTCACTTGCTTTCTCTTCGAGAATATTTTCTAATGATACATGATGTGTCATAGATCATTCAACTTGATAAACAACATGGAGGGATTCTCATGCCTCCTATACTTCTTGCAAGTTTCTTTATAGATAGCTCACATCATTGTCCATCTAGGTGGTCATTTCCCTAAATATTATGATAAGATAATCCTTTTAATGAACTTTGGATTGAATGAGAATCAACATGCTTTGTCTTGACTAGAATAGTTGGGATGGACAAAAATCTATTGATTCTAGGTTGGGTTGTTAAAGGTCAAGAAGTTTTGGTGTCTAATGCCCTCTAAATCTAAACATTCAAAATCATAGTGGTTCAATAAGTTACAACAAACAGTCAGGTAGACAATAGACTATAAGGAACAAGGACTACACATGAATCCAAAACAACACCAGTCAATAAGGACATCACAAGTAACTCAACATTACTTCTAGAGGTGTTCACAAAAACAAAGGGGAGAACACAACTAGAGAATGCTAGACTGTAGTAGGGATGAGTGTCTGATGCAGAGCACACAGTGGAAGCATAAAATTATCAACTTTTGAACCTTTGAACTCACTATTGGCGAGACAACATACCATCGGTGAGCTTAAAATTTCATCAGCCGATAGGCTGATGCCACCATGACTCCATTTGATTTCACTTCTGACAAACATCCCATCATTGACTCTTATTGGTCAGACAGACCACTATCGGTGAATTTATATCCTTTCACACCGATGTCTTTGTCACTCCGATACGAGACTCTAAGTCCCTCGCCTATCGGTAGGACTTAATACCATCGGCACACTCAAAAACTCTTCTACCAACACACTGATCTCACTAATGACAACCTTCGGACCACACTCGTCAGTGAGACTCCAGACATCAAAGAACTCTAATGTCATTAGGCTAATACACCGATGGATTTTGACTGTTGGTGTGACCCCCTTCATCGGTGAAGCTCTCAACTGCTCTTCCGATGCACCGATGGGATTATTTTCTGATACACTAATGTCTTCAACTTCGAACCACACTCGTCGGCAAGACATACCACTATCAGCGAAGCCTAACCAAGGTCTGCCAATACGCCGATACGACCAACTCTTGACGTCGATACAAGGTTCTTTTGAAGGCAAAGGGCACCTAGGCTTATGGGGCTCAATTTGATGTATTTATTGAAAGCTCAAGGTGAATTGATGTTTATTGAAAATGCTACTTAGTCCTTCATTTGCATTCTAGGCACCATTTCCTATTGACTTATATACTCCTCCTCATGCTAGGGTGCCATAATGAAGTGGTTTAGACAATAGGTGCGCTTCACTTACTAGAGGCTTGTTCTCCTTCCACCTTAGGCACACTTTTATGGTGGAACAGGTGTCAATGGGCGCCTTGTCTTAAATGAATGCTCTCTCTAAGTTGGGCGCCCTTTTGAGGCTTTATGAGTTGTAAATTGCACCTTAACCCTTCATGCTTGTTGCTCAATGTTTGAATGTTTAAGAAAGTCTCCTTTAGGTGCTCATCTTAATGACTTTTTCTCAAGGTGCAATTATCCTAATGACTTGGATATTCATCCTAGTGTTTCAAGATATCAGGCTACCAGACTTAGTCATTTTCAGGATCTCAAACATAAAGAATAACATGATGATTCATTTTTTTGTATTGCATATAGTTGACATTCTATGCTACTCATAAAGAATATTAATATTTTATGTTCAACATGATGATTCATTTTTTTTTAAATACAACTTTTATCTTTTAGTTCCAAAATGAGGTTTAGGTGATACTTGAATAACAATAGCTAGCTTATTGGATCAACAAACATCCTATGTAATACAATTGGACTTTAAATATTTGAAGTAGCCATCTACAATAATTCATTCAAACGTGGATTTATAATGCAAGTATGGACACCATCAATAAAAAAAATTTATATTAACTAAATATCCATATAGGCATACATCAATATCTGTCGATATAAGTATAACATATATACAAAATAGCCATATAGGCTTACAAGAATGCCATATAGGCATACAATGTCAACTATATACAATACAAAATATATGTCCACAAATGCCATATAGGCATACAACAAAGGAACACAATAAAAAGTCATTCCCCTTTGGCTGGTGAAGAGAATAGATCATAGGCAGCCTTTGATCTTCTAGGGGATGGAGACACGCATGTGGGTGGTCTACTACGAACCCGAGGGCTACTCCTCCTATTTAGTTCTTCCTGCATCTTTAGCTGTTACAATAAAAAGTATAGACATTAATATATAGAAATTACATGTTATAAAAAATGACACATTTAACAAAATAATCACTTACCGCTAACATATAATCTATCTCCTCACTTGTTAGTAGCAGGAATAGGCCCTGGTGATGTCATGTCCTATAGAAACCATCCAGATAGAAATTAAACTTCAAATCAATAATCTTTTGATTTTTCAAAAATAGACAACTATAACAATGAATGTAAATTGAAATTTATTAATCTACCTCATACCCCTATCAATGCCATGGAGCTATGAATCACAGAGGCCACACCATGCTCCATTGCCCTCTGAACATGGGGAGGTGTCTCTGCAACCTACATCATCTGGAAATAAAACAATATTATTCAATTATGAAAACTATAATAGTGATGCAAATCATGACTCCTAACATACACACACGTTCATCTAAACATGGAAATACACACAATAAAGCACACAAGTCACATACAAAAATCTAGTAAGTACAATTCATTCATTAAACTATTTATTTTATTACCTCTGTAAAGCTTTGAAGTCCACCACCGCTGGCAGGTGTTGCCATGAAATCTACAATATTAACCTATTTAACATCCAAAATCAGATATTAGAATACCATTCATTTTACGATGCTATTCACATGCAATATTTATAATTGTTTACTAGTTACATACCCCGACAGTGGATGATCTAGTGTAAAATGCAAGTGGCGAACCACTGAAAATTGCATCGACGCTATGACCCTGAAATTTCATTAAAATCATCAGTTTAAATTAGTTAATCTTGTATTTCAAAAATGAAATCTAATAAATTAAATTCAATAAACTTGCTAATATTTACCTGAGTATCAAGGCCAAAAGTCTCACTCAGGAGGGTATCTTTCATCACCATCTGCTCAGTTGTAGATGTAGCTTATGCACTTGCGTCCTGACTATCCATGGGGTCATAACCATAGGTTGACCCGCAAGTCTGACAAGTATGGGGTGGGACCCTACTCCTCGCACTATCTCCCAACCCACTCTGTGCTGCAGGACTGACATGCTCTATGATGCTCTAGGTCAAGGCACTAATGGACTGAAGTGTATTGACCTCAACACTCTCCTTCACAATGGAAGGGATAGAAACATGCTCATGGGCTGGTCTGCTGATTACTCGTCTCACTACCTGTTGTGGGTCAAGACGTGCCCGTGGTCTATCTTGTGCTGACCCCCACCTCTACCCTGGAAGTCCCGCATATCAAAATAGTTTGGTACTTTATTGAGGACAAACTCGTAGTAGAGTTTCCTCAAAAAGTATTGTGGGACCTCATTATTATTGCATGGAGGATGGTCAAAAACCATCCACCACCTCTGCCCAAAATTGTCCCTTATCGCTTGGTTGTTGCACCAATGCATAGGGAACCTCTTGCATGTAATGGGTGGAGGTTGATTTGTTTGTGGGTTTGTGAAAATCAAACACAAGTCTAATTTTGTAATTTGTAATTTTTTCATATCTTGGTATGACAACTTGTCTACATAATAATCTCTAAACTCTCTCCTCTTATCCGTCCAACTAGTTATTTTCTTTCTAATTGAATCTACATTTGATAACATAGATTCAAGAGATTCGGCAAGCGTGGACCTATGCAAGGTTGAAGTGAAAGGATCTTTCAACCTTGCAATTATATCTTCAATTTCTTTTTTGTTGTTTTCAATTTGCCCCATTATATTTTCTTGTGTTCCAGGGGCATGTTGAGGAATGGATGGAGGAGGTTGTTGTTCCGTAGGATTTTGTGGATTTTGAGGAGGAGGAGGAGGAGGAGGTGCATTAACATTTCCTAACAATTAACGAAATATACATCAAAAAACAACTCAAACCTAGCTATTTAGAAGCAAATTCAAACAAAAAGACAAATAAACTCACTCCTTTGGCGTGCTCGACATCGTGGTGGCATTTTGGCGACAAATCGATAAGGTTTTTGTGTTGAATTAAGGAATCCAAAATGTGAGTGCGCTTCCTAGGGTTTGTAGACCACGGGAATTGTGGAGAAAAAAGAAATAAAATGAGATCACAACCTTTTTTTTTTAATTTATAGTAGTTCATAATGTGCTCACGTTATAACGCGCTCACGTTATGTATAATTTTTTTTTAAAAACCATTTGGCCACTTTTTGGCCCCCCATCTTTTTGCACTTACCCGCCTTAACTTCAACCTCTGACATACTTAGTGCTATATTGGCCCTGTCAGACTTTGGCCCTCGGGCCTTCCCTGTTTCACCTACTTGGAAGAATAGAGAACACTACAACTCTGACCCCTAAAGTTTGCTTTACTTAGAAAATTTTGGAACCTTAGGCGGACTTTGGACTTCGGGGCTTCTCCCCGACACTTGCCATGAAGAAGACCAAAGGCCAAAGGCCCAAAGTCTGACATCTGAAACACTTAGAAGAAAAAGATCTCACCAAACTTCGGCCCTCAGGTCTTCCACCTTCCAACTGCAACATTGAAGAAGATGAAAGGATGAAACTCTGACCTCTGAAACTCTGACAGAGGTGAAAATACAAGGAAACACTTAGAGTTTTTTGGACTGTCAATTTTTGGGTTTCCTATTTTGCATTTTTAAATGGCAAACATATGAAAACCTATGGAAGACATCTATGATCGGTTATCATCAATAGGTTCAATGCTGAAGGCATAAAATAGGGATTTTTTGGATTTTTGGGGCAAGACAAGGCATATTTGGTGCCAACATGGTTAGAGAAGTCAAAACCCTAGAATCAACCCATAAGGGTTTAGAAAACTTAGAACTCTTAAGTAGTTTATGACATTGTTTTTGTATATTATGGTTGACAGTAAATGGTCGAGAAACCATAGATCAAGACTTGTATAATTTAGGAAGAATCTAAGATGTTCTTTGATAAATTTTAAACAATTTCTTGATAGATTCAAAACTTGTTATATTACATAAGAATGTTCTATCTTTGGGTCATTGAGTAGAATGATAGGAAGCCATAGACCCTAGTATTTGTAAGTATGCAACGAGGGACTCCCTAAAAGGTTAAAATTACCTAAACCTACATATTGCATGGAGATCCTAGATTAAGGATTAATTCTAATTTAGATTGACTAGGATTTGAATATAGTTAAGACAATTTATGTCTAGAGATGCTAGTGAAGAAAGTCAAATTGTAGGATAAGATAGTTTCCAAGTCAGGTTAGAGGTGTGTGAACACACAACTACATTTATTGCAAACATCTATTTATATAGAAACTTTGGTCAAAGTGATGCCTTTGTCTCTGCATACATTAGTTGTTTCATAGTGTCTAGATGGCATGATCTATCAGAATGATTATGCTTAGCTAGAAGATTGTCTAGAGTTGTATGGTCGATTGTGTTACGTAGGACACAACACTAGGACTCAGATGGCAACCTGTTGGTTCCTTATTTCTATACTCTTTGTGAAGGGTAGGGCCACTTCTAGGAAGGAAGGTGTGTAGGGGACTGCCGGTCTGTGGTTGGAGATAAAGGACTTGGATGATGCTCTCCCTCTATAGCAAGATTCACTGAGACTTTTGAGATAGATATCAGATTCCAAATGCAGTACACTTCATGTTTTGACTTATGATTGTCAAACTTATGTAAAATTGTTCATATTTCCAAGTGAAAATTATTTGTAAATGTAAAGTGAAGTGATTTCACTATGATTTTATCTCTGAATATGTTGTAATTTCAAGTTTGAAAAATATTTAGAAAAGATGTACATTTCTTTCTATGTGTTTACGAAAATGTCAAAAAAAATTCACTCATGTTTAAACATGTTCATTTACTTATGAGTAATTCCAAGTTATATGGGATGGTATGTTACATGGATAATGACCTAGAGAACAACTAACCTTGAAATTACATCTTTTACATGCATATATAACATTTCCCTTTCACTAGTGCAGTGTTGGCATGAGTAAACCCAGTCAACACGCTAATCAGATCACCCATGCTGATTACATCATAGCCCATGGCCTCTATTAGAGAAAACCTACAAGTTTTTAATGCTACCCATATCTTTACTGTAGAAATATCTAATATAGAAAGACCCAAGAATTTCCTTGGTCACTACAAATCCACTATTCCATCTACCTGGGCATCTACAACATTAACTCTTAGCATTGTTTGACCCATCAAGATTTGACTCACTTTGCAATAATGATGTTTTGGCGCTGAACAAGAGTCATCATGCAAAAAATGTGTTTCTAAGGCAAGATACAAAAGATGTGTCCCTTTAATACTTTTACAACACTTTAAAGTGTTTAATTTAAATTTTTTGTGTCTTTGGTGCTCTTTACATTGGTTAGCACACGACCACAACCTCATTGCCCCACACCACCCTCAAAGCCACACTAGGCACTGGGAGTCCATTTGCCACACATGTGCTACTTTCAAACCTTTCGCCTCTTTCCAAGATGCGGTGACACGTTGAAAGCATCCAGTGCAACTTCATCGCCCTACACCAGCAACCAAAGCTGCACTAACATACTGAAAGCACCCAGTGCAACTTCCAAACTTTGGTACAACTTCAAAGTTATGCCGATACACTAGAGACCTGCATTTGAATTTTTTCTTAAAATTTCTAGGGCAAAACACTTGGATTTTGACAACATTGAGACCTATACTTAATTTTTCAAGGATTTCTGAGTAAGATCTAAGGCACAAAACCTACAAACCTAAGGGATCTGAGTGTGGATTTGACAACTTTTGCAAGTTTTGGAAGATGAGCTATTTGTCTTGGGGGCAAAAATAGGTCAACAATTATTAATATGTTTCTATTGATATTTTATACATACATAGATACATATATAAATATATATATGTATGTATATACATGTATGTATGTATGTCTATATATATATGTATGCATATGTATGTATGTATGCGTGTGTATATATATATACACATACATACATACATATCCATACATACATATATATACAGTCATGGTATGTATCTATGTATGTATATGTCATGATCGAGACTATTTGATAATGTTTCTCTTCCATCTAGGCATACATTATGTGTTTGAGGTTTATGGAATAGTCATTCTGTTAGATTCTTTGTAGATATATAAGTATTAATATGGATATAATGGTGTAAGGGCATAAGTGGAATGCTTGGAATAGGGGTTGCATACCAAGTGTTTGTTGAAATGTCTAAATTCCCTATGTGTGGAATTTGAAGTAAATTTATTTTGTTTTCAAACATTAATCTTCCTTTTCATTTTCTATGTGTATGTATGTATATAAGAATGCATATATATATATATATATATGTATATACTAATACAATTTTGGTAAGTTATATAAGTCTTGGAGGTCTATATTTTAAATGTTTGTTGAAATTTTATAAGGGCTATGTGTATATAGAAGAATTGTTATGTTGGTTTTGATTCTTGAACTAGTCATATAAATATGTGTCAAAATGTGTGAGTGTGTGTATAATACAAGGAAATATATATATATATATATATATATATATATATATATATATATATATGTACGTATACATATATGTACGTATACATATATGTACGTATACATATATGTACGTATATATATATATATATATATATATATATATATATATATATATATATATATATGTACGTATACATATATGTACGTATACATATATGTACGTATACATATATGTACGTATACATATATGTATATATATTCTATAAGGGCTTTTACATTTTAACCATATCTAGTTAAGGTTGAGAATATCTAGTCAAGGCTAAGAATATTATGGTAGATTACTATCATGGCTAGGAACGAAGCCTAATAATCAATTTAATAGGTTTGATCTTGAACGTGCATAGTGATATGGAATTATTATTATCTATTGATTTCAAAGTTGAGTTTAATAGCTTAAAATTAGATTCACTATTTATACATATGGTTGTGTACAAAGGATACTTGGAAAAACAATACTTTGAATAGTAGTATTATCATTATATAACTAGTATATTTGTGAAGACAAGTTACACATAGCTTTATTTGTGACTATGTTTCTTGATTACTTTTGAAATTAGGCAAGAGTAGCATTTAATATGATTGTTATACATTATATACCTAAAAGATAAGACTGTGACAACCTTATTTATGTCCATACCTTCAATAAGTGTATAGAAAACTCATGGACAAATCCTATATAAGATTGTACTTTCATTCTATAGGCACATTGTATGAACATACCTATCTGGTACAACAAATAGATAGTATTTAAATGATGTACCATCATGATTCTAACTCAAGAGAAAGGTATGCTAGGAGTTTGGGAAATGTCAAGTGATATTCTGGAAACTTATATTCTAAATTGTACCTTGTATTGTTGCAATTATTTTATGATCATTTTGACGATTCAAGTAAGAGATAGTAGTGTTGTGAAATGATGACCCGCATTTCTATATATAGTTAGAATGTGATATTGATTAAATGCTTTGGCCAAAGTGATGCTATAAATATATGCATTGTTAGTTCATTGTACTATTAGGATTGCATGGTAGTTAGAAGTCATCAATAACTAGAGGGTATCTAGGGTTTGCATGACCAGTGACTACATGTGATAGTGATTTCTCTTAAATATGTACTTGGTTCTCAGATTTTGTAATGGTACTACTACAAATGTCATTATCTACTGGTCACCATTGTTGAATGGTCAAGGCATTTCTAGTAGGAAGATGTGTGGGTGACCACCTAGATTGTGGTTAGAAGCAAAGTGCTTGGATGATGCTCTCCCTCCTTACAACAACTATAGAGACCATATTGCTTGCAGTCAAAAAAGATGAATAAGACAATGAGTCTTACTATATTGTATAATTCGAAAGTTTATACTTATGTGGATCTTTCTCTAATATGTACTATATAGGATAATAGTCCTAATGTTGATTTGTACTACATTCTATCAATTTCAAGCATGTATTATGATGTACCATGAAAGTTAGTAAAAGTATATAGTATCATTCTATCTAAGTTGTGAATCTTCATGGTTAGTTATTGTTTAAGAAAAATATATTACATGCCTTATGTTGAAAATAGTTAGATTCATTCAATTAGATTCTTTCTTTTCTAAAGTATTAATGATGTTTATTATTTTAAATTGGGAAGCTTGTTACAATCGTAGGTGACATACATCTATCAACATTATATCACACAAGAATTCATCATGGTACTTGATCCTTATCTTGAATCTTACCTGACATTGCCATTAACCATTACCTTATGTTCCTTCTACAAACAAGTGATCACGTAAGGGTTTGGGTGTTTTTCACTCTTCAAGTTTAAATTTTCAACCATTTCTTCTAAAGACTAATACTAGGTTATATGTGCTTCTACTATCATTAATAACTTTAAACATCACTTTCCTCTTGCTTTGCATCTAGTTCTAAACATGTTCTTTCTTTGTATTGGTCCTTCTTACTCATGGTGCTTCAACAAAGCCCTTCTCATCATTAGTGATTTTCCATGTTTAAGGTCATCATCTGACCCAAATGATCTTTGGGGCTCATCCTCCCTAAATGTAGCTCTAGCGCTACCTTCTATCTAGTTTCTTTGACTTTGAGAACACTCAAATGCTCTGTGCCCTTCTTCTCCACACTTTAAACATGTTCCCTTGAAAGGTATTTTCTCATTCCTCCCATATCTTTCTCTTCTTTTCTAATATCCATCTATGTGATATGTATCACCTTCTCTTTTGTCTTTGGAGTAGTAGTTGTTATCTTCCTATTGCTTGTGGTAAGTGTCCTAATTCCTTTATTCATTATGGTAAATGCCACTGTCCATGTGGTAGAAATTATCAGTTCTCCTATCGTCCTATTATGGTCTTCCATTGCTAAACCATGATCTCTCCCTTTGGGGTTTCTCCTCTCTTCATCTTCATCAATTCTATTGATGTTCTATCCTCTTGTTCAACTTGTCTTCTACCTTGATCACAAATTGGTATGCTTCCTCTATGGTGGTTAACCTAACAAGAATTATCTCTTCTTGGATACTTTTTCTTAATCCATTAATATATCTCACAACATTTTATTTGCTTGTTTCACTATGCTCCATCCCAATAATCAACTTGTGAAGTTTTTAGTGTATTCATTCACAATTCTATCCCTTTGCCTTAGGCTTTGCAACTTCTTTAGTAGTTCTAGTTCATAGTTCATTAGTATGAATTGCCTTTTCAAAATTTCAACCATCCTATCCCATTTTGTTATTCTTTCCTTTCCCTCCCATATATTTTTAATTGTACTTCCTTCCACCAAACAACAACATATCCCTTTAGCTTTGTCTTTGCAAACTAGCCCTCTCGGGGTCTTCAATTTCCTCATACTCAAAATACTCATCCACCTCATTTATCCAATCAATCAATTATTCAAGATTCATATCAAATCATAATAGTTGGAAATCTCCATTCTAGATCTCTTACCAATCTTATAAATGGCCTTTAACACCTCCACCTATTCTAATTCTTCTTCTTGGTCTTCTAGATCTTGTACATCTTCCTCCACATTGTTCTCATCATCATCCATTGAGCTTTGACCCCTTTTTCTATCTTCCTCCAAATCCTCCAATCAAATTTTGTTCTCCCTTACCTCTATCAATACCTCATCCAACTTTCCAACAATGTTAACAACACCTTGGGCTCTTTCCAGTGCACCTTTCCTTAGATTCGGTGTAAACTACCTTAGGTCAGCAGTCTACATACAATCACTCCAAGTGCAACTACCTCTCAATCGATGATTTGTTGAGAAGCTTCTTGTAGGATGCCTCAATTTGGCAATTAGTTCATAAGTAAAACTTTCAAAACACTGCTTACTCTCCTCAAGATTCAAATATTATTCTCTAATACCACTTAATGTAGTCATGGATGGAGGATCTAATGAAGGATAGTCCAACCATGTAGCAAAAAATCAAAACACACAACACTCACAACAAGTCTTAATGGAACAATAACATGATCTTTATTAAATTCAAACTATGAATGCTTACATTATATTGCAATGGGTTCCTTACATGCTAGGTCATAGCTATTTGGTTACTAATATAGAAATCACTACATGCAAATAAAATTTAATGTATTCAATGACATCTTCATCCACATCATCAAACTCCATCTTGAAACTTCATCCTTATGTTTGCACTTAGCCTCCACTCTTGGCTAAATTCTCCCTAGCTCCCCTTTCTTCTTCTCAAGTGATTTTGATTAAAATATGTATCATCTCAAATCTCCAAAATGATTTGTGTTGGCTACAAGGTGGCGCAAAATTTTATACTACATTCAACATGTTGTTGACTAGTGGAAAACTAATTCCTTGAACAAAACAATGGTAATGTAAAAGAAAGTTGTGTGGTGCTTGTTGTTCACTCCCCTAGGTCCAATGAATCTTCACATGTGTTCCTTGATTTTCTCAAGCTTCAAATGCTCTGGTGTCAATGGTAAATATATAACTATGATAGTTTGCTAGTCCAGTGTAAGTCTTCAAACCAAATTATGTCAATCTATGCATCCAATTATCGCCAAACATGGATATGACATTTAAATACCTCTGTAAAATATTATCTTAAAATTGTAGGACCAAAATGTAAACTACAACAAAGTGTAGTGACTTCTTCTACAATTGATTGGTAAATGAAAACTTGTAAACAAATAAACAAAGTGAGAAAATATTCTAAGTGATGCAAGATTGCTCTTTACCCCTAAGGATGCTTTTGTATCAAACTTTAGCACATTTCTTCTTACTACAATCTAATGAAATAATACTAACCCACACAAATCTCTTGTGACTATGGGATCTAGGTTAAACTCAATTGCAATACTAATCTCCTCTTCTTTTTGATCAAAGCTAATCAATATTTGCCTAATCATAAAGTAAAATATCTTTTCAATGGATTCAATTTTGTTAACAGATTTATCAATTCTTCCTACAAGTGTTTGGCTGATGCAAATTCCATTATTGCAATTGACTAACCTCTACTTTTGAAGCATTTTGAATATCTATTTTTTTCAACACAGGGAAAGGACTACAGCTACACCGCAACCCTTGATTATTGGGATGAGACTTCACAATGCATATGTTAGGTAAGCATTGTATATATTATATGTTTAATAGTTAGGATGGGTTAATTGTTAGTGATTAATTTTCTCTATATTTGGGAAAAGAAATTAGGTTTATTTTGGGTTTTTTCTTTCTTTTTTTCTCATGATTTTAAGCACTCATGTTTATCTTTTACATAATTCGTGTAATGCATAAAAATGCTTTTGATGTGTCTATTTATATTTGCACATGCTTAAGGGTGAAGTAAGAGATTCATTATTTATTGGAGAATGAGTTTTATGTAATAGTAAAGAATTTTATGGTACTAGGTTATTTAGAAAAGTTTTCCCAAGTAAAAAAAACTATGCATTGTCTTTGCTTTCTATTTATTATGTTATTGTTTTAAATTGTATATATACTACTTCTATTATATAATATATTGTCTTTGTTATCTATTTACTTTGTTATTGTTTCAAATTGTATTTGCACTACTTCTATTATATAGATTTATCAAACTTCTTTTTCTTTACAACATACCTTCCCCATTTACACATTAATATTTCAATTGATTTACCAAATTCATTTGTCCATCCAAGCCCTAAATTTAAAGGCTTAATACAACTATTAAAAAAACTATGCTTTTAAATGTCATGATTCTTCTTTTGTTAATAACTTTTAATCCATATACAATCTTCCATTAGCCTATCAAATGATATGGGAATGTTATGAGCAATAATATTTGGCTAAATAGAAAACTTAAATGTAGGAAAATTTATTATTATGTTAAATTATAATGTATATTTTTGAATTTAGAGTTTCTTAATAGTTGCACTAAAGTTTAAGTTGGATTATTATATTGAAATTTAAAATTTAAATTATTAGTTTATGTTTAATATATTTTTTAATTGTCTTTATTTTATAAAATATTAAGAAAGTAGAATATTAATTTTGTTTGATGTTTTAATTAAAAAAAATTAGTCTTTGGAATATTTGTACCTTTATTTTGAGTATTGACAAGTGAATTGTTTAAAGATATATAGAGACATATTTAACTATTAGGAGACTTCAAATGAAATTTCTTTGTTTTTCTATATGTCTAGAAGCATCTTTCAAAAATTGAAAACTTCCTATATATTTTTTATATAATTGATAAGATCTAAAAAAACTAAAATAATACACTAATAGGTTTGTAATTTTCTATTTTCATTAAAAAATATATATAACAAAACAAATATATATTATAAACTAATTAATTTTTATTTAGTCAAGAAGTTATTGTTTATTTTTTAAATATAAAGACATCCTTAGTTAAGAATTCTTTTGTTTTATTTACATTGTTTACTTCTTTTTATTTAGAAAGTTAGTTTACTTTTTGTATATAACTTTTAATTGTACTTTTCCAAAAGCTATCTTCATTATTTCTATAACTCTATTATATATTTATTGTTTATTTTTTAAATATAAAGACATCAATATTTAAAAAATAACATATAAATATATAATAGAATTATAGAAATAATGAAGATAGCTTTTGGAAAAGTACAATTAAAAGTTATATACAAAAAGTAAAATAACTTTCTAAATAAAAAAAAGTAAACAATATAAATAAAATAAAAGAATTCTTAATTAAGAATTAAAATTTATGTGTTCATATATTAAGTAAATAAAATAATTTTAAAGTAAAATGAAATAATTCTTTAAGTAAATAAAAGAGCCAAAATTTATATTTAAAATATCTATGCTAATTCCATTTATATTGATACACATGTCACCACTTTAAGCCTGTTATATATAAAAAGCTTATTCCTTGGAAGATCTTGCTATCAATATTTGGCTGTAAATATATGGACAAGTTTATAGCTGTATATAATAAACATATTTGTAGCTGTATAATAATTGCATTGTAGTCTTCACGTGAAAAATGAATTATTTTTAACAATGTTTATTTTTAGAAAAGAGTGCTTTTGGATTTAATTGTGTGTATTTCTTTATAAAGATATAAGAATCTCAGTTTTCACATGAAAAAGAATTATTTTTAACAGTGTTCATTTATAGAAAATAATGCTTTTGGATTTAATTGTGTGTATTTAGACATTTTAGATCACAAGTAGAAAACTTATATTTATATTTAGATTGAACATTCAAAGGTATTCTGGTCTAACTTTATGGACTGTGGAAAGTACATACCAACAAATATTCATTTCTGTAACGTGCTCAGTCACTCCCGGGTTTAACGATTGTTATACAACCACCACCCAGCTTTATCTATATATTGATGCTCAATTCAGCCTAATTCATCATGTTTGTCACCCATCAGTGATCACTATGGCTGAAAAAGCTCCCTGCTCTTCAAAAGACCAAATTCTCCTCAATCGCGGTGCCTGGACTGCCAACGAGGATAAACTTTTGTCTGATCACGTCGAAATTAATGGCGAGACTGGTTGGAATTCCATCCCCAGAAAAACAGGTAATCGAATGCATCTAAAATTCCCACATTTCTAACGCCATCGATTAAAATCGGATTTGTTTTTCAGGTTTGAAGCGGTGTGGGAAGAGCTGTAGACTCAGGTGGTTGAACTATCTTCGTCCTGGTATAAAGCGCGGAAACATTTCATCCGATGAAGAGGAGCTCATTGTTAGATTACATGGCCTCCTTGGCAATAGGTAGAATTTATTGTTTAACCATTGAAGTGGATGATGTTTAAGTAGAGCCGCAGTTTAATACTTAGAATGGTCATTTGGATTGTAGATATTAAGAAGCAAGATTAATAGATATAACTGTGACATGTGTTCAATTCTATGCAGGTGGTCGCTGATTGCAGGTCGGCTGCCTGGTCGAACAGACAACGAAATCAAGAATTACTGGAACACTCATTTCAGCAAGAAGAGGTTGTCAAAGAACAACTCTCTTAATAAACAGCGGACACGTTGTCATGCCACTTCGGAAAAGAAAATGGTGGTGAGAATAACAAAGGGATGCAACAAATATGTGGACAGTGGTTGTTCAAATCATGAAACCACTGATCCTGCACAAACAGTAGAGGCCTCAAGAAATTGCTCTGACTTATTGGCAGAGCAGTTGATGACAGACCATGATTCTGACACAATGGCGGCTGAACTGGAATCTCCGTCTGTTGAAATTAACGGTCAATATTCTCCTGGGGATTTTGGAATAGAAGAGTTACAGGAAAGTTCATGTAATTACTTGGAAATGTCTTTTCTCTCTAATTACATTGAACAAGTTGAGAATTCTGCAGATGCTGGCTGTAATGGAATGGAGGGACTCTACAGCACTACGCAGCATGGAGATTGGATGGATGAATTACAATATTTGAACCAGATGTCAAGTATGCTACCGCTTGAAGATTTTACACAATTCTCATAAAAATTGCAGTTTATGATAAGGTTAGATTATGCTACTAGTAAAATAATAACTAGCAATTCTATTAGGAGGTGTAATGGTTACATGGATTGTAATTTATAATATGGAATGTTTTACAAATTTGAAAGTAGCATTGAGTTAATAGAGAAGCCTGGCATTTTCTAAGGTCTTTAAAAAGAGTTTATTGACTTGCTAATTTGAGATAAAGTCTCCAAATTAAATAATAAATCATTAATAAGTAATTGTTCTAACAAACAAATTTTTTCTACATTCCATTAAAATGAGATGAAAGAGCTTTTGGATAAAACAATGTGTAAGTTTTTTATTAACATTTTGGATCCATCATCAAAACGAAGCAAAGGAATAGACATGAGAAAGGTTGCAAACCAAGCTCCATATAAAGGAGAGGTGGAGTGGAAATGAGGAGTCAAAGAAGTAGACTCATAAAGACAATGGAAATAAAAAATGCATACAAAGAATTAGATAAAAAGAAGAGAACTAGATAAAGGCATACAATCCAAATTTTGGATGCGAACATTTATAACTATGCAAACAAAGGACCCACATGTTAAAAAAATGTAAATTGAATTAAGATTCGGTGATAGGTAAATTGAACATTAAATTAATTATTTTTGAAAGTCTTTACAAACTTTCAAGAAAATGCAATTGGCAAGTGCAAAACCAAATTCCTCAACTATTTCCAGCATGCTGCTTCCTTGTTTAAAACCAAATTCCTCAACTATTTCCAGCATACTGCCTCCTTGTGTAAAACCAAATTCCTCAGCTATTTCCAGCATGCTACCTCCTTGTATAAAACGTAAAACCAAATTCCCCAACTATTTCCAACATGCTGCCTCTTTGTGTAAAATCAAATTCCACAATTATTTCCACCATCCTAACTGCTTGTGCTAAAATGGTAGCCAAATTCCACAACTGTTGTCAGCACCCTACCTACTTGTGCTAGAATGGGAGCTTTGGAACATAGTAGGGACATCCATCAAAAGATAAAATGAGGAGGATTTTTGACAGTTATTGTAGTTGCACCTACTTTCGTAGACATGTATCCAAAATGTGGAAGCATAGACAAGGCACGTGAACTCTTTGACAGAATGCCTCAAAGAAATGTGTCCCCTTGGACTACAACGATTGCAGGATATGCACAAAATGGATTTGTTGAAAAGGCTTTCAAAACTTTCAATCAAATGCAATTGGCAGGTGTCAAGCCAAAATCCACAATCTTTATCAACATCCTTCCTCCCTGTGCCAAAATAGGAGCTCTAGAATAGCATATGGACATCCATCAAAGCATAAAGAAAACCCCTGAAGAAGCTTCTTCACCTTGGAGTTCATCTCTAAGAACAAGAGTAGCGAATGTAGTTCCCTGTGGCAATAGAGCCATAGCCCTGGTCCTGTTGAATTTCTGAAATGTTCAATGCAATGACAACTGCTTGAAAGCAGAGGACGCCATGTCTATGATGTCTTCTGCCATTAAAATGGCAGTCACGCAAGCCCTGTCGTTGATGTGTTAATCCTCCTCTGCTGACATCACAAGCATTGATTTTGGCAAAAGCGTGTTCTGTATTCAGATACATTACTGGTTCAGTGTCCGTTTAAATATTTCTGTTTTTGGAGGTTCGTAGCTAAGGATTCAAAACCGTGTTTGGAGGTTTGCAGCTAAAGATTCGAAACCGTGATCACTGTACTTGCTTATGCAAATCCATAGGTGGCAGCAAAACGTTGTGAGGTGGTAGTAAGCGGCAGCGGAACCCATACATCTCTGTAAAAGTTCTTGGGAGTCTGGTATGTTGTGGTCAATGTGTTTGCATTTTATGGTGAGTCATTTCATTGGGGTTTTAAATAGTACGATAACAGGTAGCTGTAAAGTCGAGAATCATGTCTGTAAAAAAGGTGCAGGTTGTCACCATTGCAACACGCTGAGCCACACCACGTGTACACACACCATTGCAGATGACCATGATAGGAACATAGGAAGCAGATGACCATGATAAGAACATAGGAATGCGGTACTTACTTCCAAACATAAATGCCCCAATATTGTAGGTTTGCCGTTACACCAAAATTTGCAAGTGTTAGTGAACATTCCAAACTAGTGCGTTCACCTAGACCCAGAATGGCTGTTAGTCCACAAGATCAATTCCTAGAAGTGTGGCGGTTAGTCCAACAAACATGAATGCTCTAATATTGTAGGTTCTCCGTTACACCAAAACTTGCAAGTGTTAGTGAACATTCCAAATCAGCACCTTCACCTAGACCCAGAGTGGCGGTTAGTCCACAAGATCAATTCCCAAAGGTGTAGCGATTAGTCCAACACCCCCCCTCCAATGCAACTCGGTTGAGACTCTGATACCATTTGTAGATTTGTCGTTACACCAAAACTTGCAAGTGTTAGTGAAAATTCCAAACCAGCACCTTCACCTAGACCCAAAGTGGCGGTTAGTCCACAAGATCAATTCCCAAAGGTGTGGCAGTTAGTCCAACACCCCCCTCCCCTCCAATGCAACTTGGGGGAATTGAACTTGGGTTAAGGCTTTGATACCATTTGTAGATTTGTAGTTACACCAAAACTTGCAAGTGTTAGTGAATATTCCAAACTAACACCTTAACCTAGATTCAGAAGGATGATTAGTCCACAAAATCAATTCCAAAGATGTTGTGGTTAGTCCAATAAATATAAAGCCTATCAGCTAATAAAAGTGAGCAATCTCCAATAAAACGTTTACAACATTAATTTGATTGTGGTATGGAAACGATTGCATTAGCGTACATGCGAGTTGAATCTTGACTTAGGGAATTCCCTAGTAGATCATATGCCAATCTCATGTGCTTGGGTAATGGTTTCAACCGGCTAATCTTAAAGGTCATCCACTTCAATATTTAATGGTAAATTCTGGCCAATGAAAATTTTTCCTATATTTAACACTTTTTGTTGTGAATGAAATAGAAAAATTGCTATATTAAACAGAAAATTGCTATATTTTTAATTATTTTAAACAATTTAAAAAACCTAGACGTACAGTAATAATAGATTGGTAGAAAAAATAACTAAATCTACATTGGCAATTTCTTATCTAGCACAAATGAAACTTTGACTTTCCTACAGCGCTCGTGGCCTCCCATTCAGCTACGCTTACACAGTTTCCTCTTTTAATGGTTAACTATTTTATTATTCTATTTGATAGTAATTTTACATCTCATTTACAACAAAAGGCTGTAAATATTTGTTTTATTGTTATTGGCTAAAATTGACCTTAATTTCTTGAAGTGGATGATATTTAAGAATAACCCTATTTTATAAGGTATACATTATTTAAAATTAGTCATGATTCCCTCCTATTATAAATTTTAAAAATGATAGCAGATTCAAAACAAACTGTCAATGAATTAGTTAGGAAACTCACTCGCTGATATCATGGTTGTTGCCAATGGAGTATCTTATAACATTATCAAACTCTAGTAAGTATTAGCTAGAAAAAAATTAAAACTTACAACAATCATGTTTTCTCTCTGCAACTAGATTCAAACACATATTTCCCCGATCTGACCCCCTTTGCTCATTTGTTACTTGATTGGTCAATTTTTTTGGATGGCTAGGAGATTGCTTACTAGAGTGATAGGTAAACTATCTACAAACATTTGGTATGTAGATTTCCTGGGTTATTTTGCACAATGACCCTACTTATGGTTCAAAAATACAGCCCTACTAGGATTGATAAAGATCATCTTAAACTTCTGCTATACTTGGTTTGATTCTTTTGCAAATGTTGTGATCAACATGGTTGTACTCTTTCCCCTAAAGATAGTAGGATATATTCTAATTGGATATGTATATGTAGACATTTGGCTCAACCATAGGACTTTGACAATCTTTGTCAAACCTACTACAAACAAATTAGATTGTCATTTAGATGTATAATAATAGGCCATTACTTTATTTGAAGCAAGCTTGATCAAAATTTTTAATATGCCATTACTTGATTAATTTCTTTTCATCAATCAAATCATAAAGGATAGAGGAAATTTCATCAAATGTCATAGTTGCAACTGCCTTGGTAGACATGTATGCAAAATGTGGAAGCATAGATGAGGCATTGAACTATTTGACAAAATGCCTCAAAGAAATGTTATCTCATGGAATTCCATGATTGTAGGATATACACAAAATGGATTTATTGAAAAGGCTTTACAAACTTTCAAGCAAATGCAATCAAGAGGTTTAAAACTAAATTTGACAACCTTTGCCAACATCCTCCCTACCTGTGCCAAAATGAGAGCTTTGGAACAAGGTATGAACATTTATCAAAGCATAATGGAATGGAGATTTTTGTTAGATATTATAGTTAGAGATGCTCTGGTAGACATGCTCAACCACAAGACCAAGAACATCCTTGTCAAACATGTTGTAGACAAAATAAACTGTCATGTAGATGAATAACAATATGCCATTACCTCATCCCTCAATGTATACTAGATAGTTGAGCCATTGAAAGATATGAACAATGGTCACATGTTTGAAACATGATTTGCCCATTGTATATATTAGGGATAGTGTGTACATTCTAGAGGTTATAGGGGGATCACCTTATGGTGTTTAGAGCTAACTCTTACGCCAACTCTAGGTTGTTGGGCTACCAATTCCTCCATGGTTAAAAATAATATGCAATTACCTTATTTGAAGTAAGCTTGATTGAAAAATTTAAATTTTCTTTCATGGGTGAAACTATAAATTTACACACATCAATGCGACTGCATAGTGACAACTATTCATCCTAAATAACATTAAAAAATACAACTATATTATGAATAAATCTAGTTTGTATGTGTCAAGCCCAAGAATGAAATATCAAAAAGATTGACAAATTAAATGGGATGAAATTAGAATACAAAAAAAAAATATAAAAAACTTAACCATTCATTCATTGATCAAAATGAGATACAATGTACATATTTAACAATATGAAAGTGACTATTCAATTCATCTTCTAGATGGTTGAATATTAGCTTCTAGTGTGAATATGAAATACAAAATGTTGAAAATAAAATACAAGCTTAAGGTCTATACTACTTATGTTAGATAAGTTAACCCTAGGGTGACGTAGTAAGAAGGAAATTAAAAGAATGCAATAGAGAATATCTACATAACATAAAGATTTAAATAATTTTATATTCATTGACACCATAAGATAGGTCTACTCATATATTAATATCATATATTCTTTATGCAGTGTACATCCTTTATCACAAGTATAGATATAAACATCACATATGCTTGGGTAGCTTCTTGTAACTCCTTATTTTTATCTATCTAACTTCTATCGCTATTTGATATATATGTACATAAATACATGGAGAGACATGTTTTTCCCTCTTGAGATGTTAGCTGGATGTGTTTTGTGTCAATTGAAGGTATTGCATTGGTTTTGTTTTGTTTGTGTTGTACTAATAGTAGTGCGGTTTGCCCTACCAACATCCTCCTGAGGATTAAAACATTATATTGTCCTCAAGACATCGACTATTATCAAAATTGATATTTCTATAGTTTGCTTATTTTTAAGATAGTATGTGCCATTATTTTACTTTCATCTAGTTATATGTGTTCTCCCATGTGCACACCATGTCTTGAATTCTTCAATTTGCTACAACCAAATCTATTTACCCCCTCTCTCTAGAACTACTAAAGTAGTTGGTTTTGTAGATGGATCACTTCCTTTCTTTATGTCCTAGAGAAGATTTGACAAAAGTGATAAGTACATATTAGTTTCCAACCCTGGCTCTTTCATTTGTGTAATAGTGTTTATTCTTTTCTATACTAGTTGATTGTGTTGTTGTTGGAGATGGTGAATTTGTTGTCAATGGGAGCCATCTAGGTCAATCTTTACATCATAGTTACTTGAAAGTTGTAAAATCTGAGATTCTAAGGTATTGACTAAGTCTTCTCTATTATGGTAACTTGTGGCTAATTTGTGCAATATATTGTGGAAATATTACCACAAGCCTCATTAAGCTTCTTTATTTGTTGGTATAAGGATTTCTACCATTCCACCATTTTTGTGCCTTGCTTAGTTTCTCTTTTTCATACTCTACTAAAATTTTATTTTTTAGATATTGTTTTTCCTGCTCCAAATTGACTATCTAAGCCAATAATCCTTTTATAGGTCCATCTAGCTGGGTGATTATGGTGGTGGAGTCTATTTGTATCTACAATTGTGTTTGTTATACTTTGTGGATCATATTTTCCATACCTTCCTCTAGTGTGATATTCTTCTACATGAGATCTTGTTTTGCACTACTAGTAAATGCTTCTCCTGACTCTATCTTTTGTATAGGTGATATCTATGTAAAATCAAGCCAAGACCATGTAGAAGTTTGTATTAAGATGTTAGGACTTACAATTACTAGTGGAATTTTCTATCTCTACCTACCCATATCCTCATTTATTTTATTGATAGTATCAATTACTTGCTATTTGGGTGGAGTAATTAGTTGTTTTGATGCCTCCTTTGTTTCTGTATTATTTCCTTCTTGCTATTCCTTTTCTTTCCCCATTTCTTCTTCTTTTTCTTCTTCCTATGCTTTTTCTTCTTTCTTTTGCTTGACTTCTTCTATATTGTGGTCCAATGCATTTGTTGGAGCCGATATTTCTATTTTTCATGTTGTGTAGTTTCATTTTGTGGCTTAGGAAATACTAGTTGCTCTATTGTTGAGGTTACTTTGTCTCTATTAGTTGTTCCATTTCTACTAGTTATTCTAGTTGTACTAACTAGTCTATTTGTGCTAGTTTCTCTACTTGTTCCAGTATAGTAGATTTTGATGTTTCCTTTTGTGTTTGTTTGTACTATGCTATAGTATTGTAATCTTGCTATGCTATTGCAATGCCCTTCTCATACATTTTTTGTTGAATCCTTAAGTAATCCATGTTTTGTAATAGAGTATCTACCCTTTGTTTTGTTTTGAGTTCCTAATCTTGTATTCTTTTCAAACTCTACTTTTTGTTGTTGGGGAGAGATTTAAATCCTTAGCCAACTCTTCTAACTACTCAAGTTTTGATTGATACCTCTAGTTTGAAAGGATTTTCTCTTTGTGATATTAGCCATTTTTGTAGGATTGTAAACAATTCCTTTGAAAAACCTTTAGTAATCTACTCGATGGAGTAAGGACTATTAATTATAAAATCCATCATGGCTTAAATAGTGACTTCTTTTCTAGTTGTTGTAGTAGTAGGGTAAATATGATCTACTTCCAATGGTTTTCTGGTTGTCAACAAGGTTCTGAATAACTTCCTTTTATCCAAGATTAATTCTTGGGATTTCCCTCCTCTTCCTCCTCCTCCTCCTCCTCCTCCTCCTCCTTCTTAAGAGAGATCTATAGCTCCAACATATGAAAATACAAGAAAGATAACATGTTTATATAGACTTAAGGAGAGGGAGGAGGTGGCAAGTCCAACCAATAGGGTGTGACCACAAGTGGTGCATGTAATCACCATGGAAGAGGATGACACCTTAACACCCACTCACTAAAGTAAACATGCTTTATGAACCTAAGAAAGATTAATAAGAAGTGTAGGAAAATTCTTATAATAAGGAATAAAAAACCTACACTAATACCCCCCCTTAAGCACAGTTTAAGTGAGTGAAAAAGATGGGTTCAAAATAATCAAGCCTGATGAGGTACCCATGTACAAAGAATTCCCCCCAAAAGAGAAGAATCTCCCCCAAAGACAAAGGAAAAGAAGCCCCCCCACAAATAGAGAGAGAACACCCCTCATAAGAGAGAGAGAAAAGAGGACTAAAAAATTCCCCCTGAAGTGGACACCTGTCGCACCCCCAACAAAGATCACAAATGAAGGAACTTTCTCTCAGTGAAGGATTTGGTGAAGATGTTTGTGGTCTGATTTGATGTTAGACAATACCTAAGATCAATGATCTACTCATGAATCAACTCTGGAATATAGTGCATCTAGATCTTAATGTGTTTGGTCCACTGATGATGGACCAGATTGCATGAGATCTGTATTGCAATCTGGTTGTCATAGAAGATGACTATTGAATTCTAGAAGGGAATACCAAACTTAGTGAGAATGTGTTGAAGCCAAATGGCCTTAGTAGTAGCATTGACTACTCCTCAATACTCAACCTCTGTAGATGAAAGAGAAATAGCAGACTGTTTCTTTTTCAACCAAGAAACTAGAGCAAAACCAAGTGAGAAGAAATACCCTGAAGTAGACTTGCTATCTTGAGAATCTCCCACCTAATCTTAATTTGTATGGCCCACCAAGTTAATATCCATGCCCACTGCATAGTGAATCCCATAAATGTGAGTGCCTTATACATAGTGAATACGCTACTTAGTTGCTTTCTAGTGCAACTCATGTTGCTCCTGCATGAACCTAGAGACCAAGCCCATAGCATATGAAAGATCAGGCCTTGTGTGAGTCAAGTATATGAGACTCCCAACTAGTTGGTGATACAAGGTAGCATCCTCTAATGGTGAAGAACAATGAGCCTCAAGTTTGACTCTTGACAAAAATGGAGTCGATGCAATCTTACAGTTAGCCATGTGAAATCTCGAGAACATATCAAGTGCATACTTGAGTTAAGAAAGAAAGATACCAGTCAAAGATTCAGTGATCTCAATGCCTAAGAAGTAGTGAAAAAGAACTAAGTCAAACATTAGAAATCAGTCATGAAGGTAGTTTTCACTGCCTTGATGGTGGATGAGGAACTCCTTGTAATCAATAAGTCATCAACATAGAGAACAAGGAACATGAGAGTATCATCCCACTGTAGAATATACACATCGGATCAAAATGGCACCGAGTGAACCCAACTGATAGAAGGAAGGAGTTCATCTTGGCATACCAAGCCCAAGGGGCCTGTTTGAGGCCATAGAGAGACATCCAAAGTTGGCAAACAAGTGAAGGATCTTGGATGAACCCATGTGGCTGCTCCATGCATATCTCCATCTAAAGGTCACCATGAAGAAAAGCACTCTTCACATCCATCTGATAAAATTCCCAATGATGGGATGCAATAATGGCAAGGACAAGTCAAATTGAATTCATCTTGTCAACTAACACAAAATTCTTAGAGTAGTCAATCCTAGGAACTTGGGAGAATCCTTTTACGACCAGGCGAGTCATTTGTTTGTTGACCGACCCATTTGCAACAAATTTTGTCTAATCGATTCACTTACATCAAACAAGTTTTCTTCCCTTAGGAAGTGGGACTAAATCCCAAGTTTGGTTCCTATCCAAGCAATTGAACTCTTTCTGCATAGCAACATCCCACTTGGGGACACTAGAAGCTTCCCTAAAAGATTGCGGATCAGAAGCTGAAGTAAAGAAGAGATGAGGAGCCTGCTTGAACTATGACCTTGTTCTTCTCGCATCTGAAGGATCACCAACCCAATCACCTACTGACTCCAAAGTCTGACGAGCCCAAAGAGGCCCAATAGCTGGAGAACTTGGAGGAAAATCATTAGCCTCTAAATGATGAAGTCTCGAAGAGGAGGAAGAAAAGTCCTCAACATCATCTTCACCATTTGAAGTAGAGGAAGAAGATTCCTCATGTGGATCAGTAGGATTAAGATCGTCGGAAGAACTATCATCATGTCATTGTGTCTCCAAAGTGATAGAAGATGGAGAAGTGATGGAAGAAGAGATAGAAACATCCTCCTCAAATTAAGCACTCCTCTCAATAAATAACTCATGTGTAGTTGGATGAAGAGCTTGTAGCCATTGACACCATCTGGATACCCAAAAAATATGCAAGGCTTGCTCTGTGGATCCAAAGCCTTGCATTTCTCTGTTTGAATCTAGGCCCATGCAAGAGATCCAAACACTTGAAAATGCTTCTTTATTGGCTTTCGACTAGTCCAAGCTTGAAAATGAATGACCCCCTTCACAACTTGGTGAGGAACCCAATTCTGGATATAGCACACATAGTTTATGGCCTCTGCCAATACTAAGGTGCCATTGACCTGGAATGAATCATACAAATAGCCATCTCTTTCAAGGACCTATTTTTCCATTCCGTGACACCATTCTAGTTGTCGATTGTATGGATTTGTGTGCTAAAGATCAATGCCCTCTTCTCAAGGCACAAAACTACTCAAACCTTTGATTGACATACTCCCCCATTGTCTATACGTAGAATCTTGATTGCCTTCCTTGACTGTTTCTGTCCAAAAGTTTTGAAGTCTTGAAAAGACTCAAAGACCTCAGATTTTTGTTTGATAAAATATACCCATGTGTATCTGGAATGATCATTAATAAATGTCAAGATGTATCTAGCCCTTCTGAAAGAAGGATGAGGCAATGGAACCATGATGTCACTAAGGCACTTTTAGTGGCATAGAATGTAGAAACAAACACAAAGTAGTTAGGACCAAGTTTGGAAAGAATGCTAAGAATCAATTGACTATCTTTCTTCTCTATCCCACACTGCTTCAACTGCAATCTTAAGGCCTTTAGTTTTACATGAAGAAATCCTGAATTGTATCAAAATTACATGGATTTAATCCTATTATCTCATTCACTAGTAGATGTCCTCTTATTTCATCTTGTGTATAGAAGAGATTTTCCAAGGTGGTCCATACATCATTTGGTGTTGTTGTAGACTCAATATGAAAAAGAAAATCCAGAGATACAGACATACACAGGGTTCCAAAAGCTTCATCCAATTTGTTAAACCATTTAGGCTTATTTACATCTATAGTAGGTTTAGTTTCAAGACCCATAGTCACTCTAAATAAACCTAACTTCTTAAGATAGATTGTCATTTTTGACTTCCACTCATAGTAGTTATAGGGTGTGAGTATAAGTATTGTTAATTGATCTATTTTAGTGTAGAAAGAAAGATTGTTGTTGTTGTTGTGCAGGAAGGAAAGTTAAAAAGAAATGGAAGAAAGAACACACTCAAGACACCCCCAGATATTACAAGTTTGGCACTTTATAACACAGTGCATTTACAATGCTTTTCTGAAATCAAATGAGACATAGGGCCCACAAATGGCCAAAAACCTAATTTTTGATCCAAAATAGACCTGTTACAAAATATGCAAAAAAGAAGTATATGGATGTGTAGTGCACTACAACACCTTTCCGACACCTATTTATTTGTAAAAAATGAAGATTGTGGGCACAAGATATGACCTTTTGAAGCACAAAATAAGTACCAGATTCAACCTGCAAGAAAATGGCAAAAAATAATAGCAAAACTAATCAAAATCCCTGTCACTGGAAAATATGTCTTGCCAGCTTTTCGTAGACTATTTGTTTGCTAAAAAAAGATTTTGTGGCAAAAAGTTCATTCAAGTTTGAAAAAAATGCCCAATATGGCTTACAAACCAAGCCTTGGTGGCCCGTGGCTGGCCTTGTGGTGGGGCCACTGGTGGAGGTGGCCGCAGGGGCGACGGATTGGTAGAGCAATGATGGACAGCTGTAGGAGAAATAGATGGGCGAAGGGTAGTGTGAAGGGTTGTTGGGGTAGCGCTAGTGGTTTGAATGACCACTGGTAGTCAGTGGAAGCCGTCTAGCAGCTTGAAGAGCCCATTGGCAGGTCTAAAGAACCTCGCGAGGCCTGCAAGCCTGGGTGAAGTCCCTTTACACTTATGCATAGGGGATTTGAGCCCTGTATGCTAAGTGTAGAGGCTAAACCCCAAGCACCGTGAAGTGCTAGGCGCTGAGCACCTAAAATATTTTATTTTGATTTTTTTAAAATTTTAGGCCATACGACAGGCCAAACTAAGGCTATACGGGCCCGGAACTAAAAACATTTTGCCTTGATTTCTCCCTTATTTGATTTAGGCATTTGAACAAGTGTTTTTAAATTTTTTAGGCCTTTTGATTGCGATGGTGAGGTTATTTTCACTTGAAAATGCACTATTTGTGAGAAGTTTGTTGGATCTTGGCTTGAAAACCTCGTTTGCAACTTTGCTTCCCGATCTTCAATTTGGGCAAAATAAAAGCCAAATTTGACTTTCTTGGATGTTACACAATGAAACAACTGAAAACACTACCAGGATAACTAGAAAGATGGAACCAAGTAGATTAAGAAAATACAAGTATTGAACCCCCAAAGGTTAAAACACATTCCGTCAAACTTTTATGATTCTCTAGATCATCTGAAGATGCAAGAGAAGAGTATATTGGGTTTTCAAGAATCCTAATGTATGCAAATATTAGTAGCCCCCCAAAACCTCTCAAAAAAAGAATCTAATCTTCCAAAACATGCTCTGATACCATGTTAGAATCCTAGAAAACAGATTACAACCCAGAATCAAATTGAAAGAATTAGAAACATTAAATTGTAAATGCAAATGAAATGAAACAACATAAAAGTAATACTGAGAGATTTTATGTAAATTCCCGAATGGCACAATAGCATCAAGATAGATCTATAGCTCCAACATATGAAAATACAAGCAAGGTAGCATGTTTATATAGACTTAAGGAGAGGGAGGAGGTGGCAAGTCCAACCAATAAGGCAAGTGGTGCATGTAACCATCATGGAGGAGGATGACACCTCAACACCCACTCACTAAGTAAACATGCTTTATGAACCTACGCAGGATTAATAAAAGGTGTAGGAAAAAACTTATAATAAGGAATAAAAAACCTACATTAACAAACATGGACTAATGTTTTAATGTTGTTTCCATGAGTGTGACAGACAAAGTTGACATAGCCTTAAGAAGGAGAGCATCATCAGAGAGAGGGATCCTAGCACTTTGAAAGCGAATGGTTGTGATGGAATGCACACACTATTACTTAGAAATAAAAAATATCTATTTAAATAATCTTTTCTTATTTTTGTGTGTATGTGTGTGTCATAAATCCTTGTGTTTTCAAAGGAAAAGCAATTTATTTATACTTTAATTAGAAAAGCAAATAGTCAATGATAATACTATTATAGGAGAAATTATTTTCTTTAAATAGATGCTCGATCATTTTCTAGTTTTAATTTTTTAAAAAGGAATCATGTATTCATTTTCTTTTAATTTATGCAAGAAGTGGGTCTAGGGAAAAAAAATTGGTGTGGGGGTTTTACAAAATTGAATTATGGAGTAGGTTTGAAGGAATTACAGATTGGGGCTGCTAAAAATTCTGTCTTCATGCAAATTTTTTCATAGGTGTGTTTTACTGGATATGCTTTCTCGAAACCATTTCACAAAATGTCTTTTCTTCAGAAATGAGGATATTAAATAATGTATGATCATGCTGCATGTCTGCAAGTTTGGTTTTAAATCACTTCCTAGAATGCATGCTCTTCCATGAATGTTGAGTTTAAATCATTCAAACTAGATTGAATTGCATAACCCCATTAATTATCTCAAATTGTACTTGTTTACCCTTGGTATCATTTGGAAATCTATTGATTTATCCCTTAAGGGTTCTGGTGACCTCTGGAGGAACAATTTTGTGATAGCCCTATTATCCACAGTGATTTATCTTGTTTTATAGATTGATGGGCTGAAGTAGGTTGTACCCTGTCTATTATTCACCTATCTTCCCCCTCAAATATTTTCAATTAAAAAACCTAGTTAATCACTTGCATGCTACTGCACAAGTATTCCATTCTTTTAGGCGTTAAATGTGTTTGAAAACTACATTAGAAACAATTTCAATTTTATCCTTAGTAGATTCAGAATGATTATCATTTCATTAGTAGAGGCATCAACCTGTTGATCATAAATGATTTCATTTGCATTATAGAGGTGTAGCTTTATACTTAGGAATTCATTAAATCTCCCAATGCATTTGTAGCAGGCATCAACTTATTTTTAGAAGATCCTAAAAGTTTAATACAACTCCAAACAAGGTGTCGGCTCTTATTAGAAGTTTCTTAAATATTAATTCTACCTATGCATCTGTAGCGGCATCAACTCATAGGTAGAGTCTTATATTCATTTTTTCTTACATATCAGTGGTAACATGTTATTGTTGGGTCAAATTTATGTTTGTATTGTAACTATGCATCCTGCTGGGTTGAATTTATATTTTTATTGTATTAGTAACTATGTATCCTATTAGTCGTATAACAATGTAGGTGACTATAGCTATGGCAGTGTAGAAAGCTAAGCCGTGCACCCAAAATATCCATTTAGGTTTGATTTAAATGTTATCTCTATTTTAAACAACCTTTAGAAGGCGTCGACCCTATAGAAGAGCTGATTTAAGAGTTATTAATGTTATATGTTTATATCAGCGGCATCCTGCTAGTTGTAGGTGTATGTTATGTGTTTATAACAGCTGCATCTTGCTAGTCGTAGGTGTATGTTATGTCTTTATAACAAATGCATCTTGCTAGTCATAGGTGTATGTTAAGTGTTTATCTTGCTAGCCGTAGGTAAATAATGAGTATTTGTATCTATGGTGTCGAACAATACCTAGTCGTATTCCCTTGTATACTATATTGTTAACATGCAATACTTAGTTGATATCATCTGTTTGCATTGAGCTGAAGATTATAAAAGAGTTCCTTTGTATTCATTAGCATAGACTCATACTTAGAAGATCATTAATGATTTCTCTTGCTTAATAATGGCATCGACATATATAGAAGTTGTTATGTCAGAAATTGTACTCCTGCATGGATTAGCACAATTTCACATAGTTTAGCTCCTCTCCTTTGGTGTCCTCTTGCCCTTTTTGTTTTTGGCTTACCTAAACCCTGATTGACCTGTACTAGGTATCGAAGAAATGTCATATTTTGAAGCAATAACTAACAGAACCTAAGAACAAACTTTGGATCTTGGATATTAGAACAAACTTTGGATCTTGGATATTCTAGACCCCCTTAAAGCAGACCTTAAGTGAAAATTAGGGTCTAAACTTGGGCACCCGCGCCCTAGTCCAACCCTATTATTTCAGGTTTTGAATTTTGGAGGGGTGTCGGCCTGTTCCGTACACCTTGGGATTCTGATTTAAAATGGTTTACGTGCAATGTCGGCATATTATTTCAAATATTTGCATTTCTAAGGTTAGGTATTTAAAGAGAATTGAAAATCATTTTATCACACATAATCTACATGCAAGCTTACTATGCCAAAATTTTGCCACTACTGCTATTGAAGATCTACATTTTGTTGAAGCTCTTTGAAGTTATTGATATTTTCTATCAGGGAGATATTTGGTGGATATTAGGAATCAAGATCTAGAGTCTATCTTGCTCTTCCTATGGTTTTGTCAAGCCCTTTTACGATCAGGAGAAGGGTTGAAGCCTCCAACTTGAGCTTGGAAGTCCTCTGCGAATACAGGTGCCTCGCCTTCTTGTTGTACAAGTCTTAATTGTTATCATCTCCTTGAGGTGAAATTGTTGTTGTTTCCTTGAGTGAAACATTGTGTAGATCTATCCTTGATGCTTGAGTCATTTAGGATCTTACATTTCTGCATACACATTTGATATATGAGCACACACATCTACAGACTTTTATCATTAGCTATTGTTGAGGTAGAAATACCAAAGATAGAGTTTAACTGAGGCAAACTCCTATATAGATACAACCATCCTTCTCCTCCTTTTGTATGTGCAAGACATTCAAAAAGATCTCACGGAAAGGAGTGGAGTAAGAACAGGTATTGCAGGTACAATCGTCGCAGAACTTTAAGTTTTGGTATCAGAGAATTTTTGAAATATGGGGTAGGTGCCCTAGTCTAACTGGGCTTCAAATTTGGGATCTGGAACCCTTGACGGAGACTCCAACATTGGGTGTAGAAAGTTTGACTGTTGGGAAACTTTTAGGACTCCTGGGCGGGTGCCCTAGTCTAATAGGCCTTCAATTTCTAGGTGCATGCTCTTTGTAACCTTTGATTTACATTTCTATAGTTTGTTTATCAGTTTCTGTGCTGGAAATCAGTCTCTTCTTGCATGCTTTACAATTAGGGTTTTATGCTATAAGGTTGCCTAAAGCTTGTAAAAACCTAATTGAGGAATCTATTGAGTTACAACAACATATAAGGGAATAGGAATCAGTAGCTTGATCCTTCATAGTGAGCAAGCTTGGTCCCTATCTCCTAATGTTGTGTAAGTGAAAGAGAGGCTTGATATGGTTTATGCAAACTGTCTTTCTCCCTCTTTTTCCACATAACAAAAGTTTATCAATGATTGCTTCTTCCTCTAATGAGGAGTTGATTTAAATTTGCATTATAATTTATCCATAAGGCATCAAAACTATTTATAAGCTATATCTTGATTTCTTTCTATTATGATCCTAAGTAAGTTTAGGAAAGACATACTGCCTTTATTAGATTTTCATTCTTCTCTTTGATATTTTATATTAATATAGAATGATTTGAATTTGATATTGTCAAAGATTAAAGTTGGTGAGCTCTATTATGATTAAGCTAGTTAAAATAGCTTAGTAAGTTATTTATTTATTAAATTTAATGATGGGTTTGGATGGGTGTCAAATATGGGAAAATAGAGAAGGTTAGGTTTCTATTTGTAACATATTTGTCAAACACAACTTTAAAAGATGCTTTGGCCAAAGCTTGTATATCATTAGTAAATATTACTATTTGATTTGTTTTTCTCTCTACTATATGATGATATAAGTACATTAGCAATTGTTTATATATTGAAATGTTAGATATATCATGTTGCACTAGATTCCATTACGCTTGTTGGTTTCATTTTGCTAGGCCCTTCGTGTAGGGTCAAGATTTTTTTAGTTGAATAAAATCAGGGAAGCATAAGATTCATGGTTGGGTGGAAAAACGCTTTGATGATGCTCTCTCTTGTGAACTTTTGCAGGAGGAAACTTTATTGACAGGTATAAACAATGTACATTCATTATCGAAAGTTTAAAATGACCTTATGGTCTTGATGTAAAGGAATTATTTCCTATTGTATATATGCAAACTTATGAACTTATTGTAACAATGCAAAACATTTATGCATTTGAAAATTAAATTTGATTAGTTTGAATGGACAAGTTGGTTCATTTTATGATTATTTTATTATTTAATCTAGACGGGTCTTTACATATGGTATCAGAGTGCTAGGTTCAACACTAGGGCCTTGCATCTACTATGCTAATTTGCAACTCTTTGTTCACAGGACCCTCTAGTTAAGCAAATATGGTGCAAACAAGGAATTTAGACCATGGTGGTCCAAGTAATGAACAACTAGACAAGATAGATCAAATATTGAACCTCTTGACAGAAACTAGGAATAGGATGGACACATTAGAGCAAGAGGTTAGGGAAAACTGAGATGCCTTGAATCAACATGAAAACTAGGGAAATTAGGAAGAAGTTAATCATGAGAGAGAAGAAGGGGCTAACAACTAGGCAAAATTTGAAATTGAATTAGCCAAAGACCTTAAGAGAATTAAACCACCTAAGTTTGATGGAAAAACCATAGAAGATGGTGCCAAAGCCTGGATAATAGAAATGAAGAAATATTTTGAACTTAGAAACATGTCTGATGAAACTAAAGCAATTTGGGCAGCATATCATCTTAGTGGTGAAGCAACTATGTGGCACCGGGACAATGAGAAAGTAGAGAAACAAATGATTCTTGGTGAAAATTCTTGGGAACTTTTCTTATCCCTCTTCAGAAAGAGATGGTTACCACAACTTTTCTTTGACAAAAAGATGACAAAGTTCTAGAATCTTGTACAAGGGGAAATGGCAGTTACTGAGTATTAGGAAAAGTTCACTAAACTACTTAAATATGTACCACGATATCAATTGGATGAACGTTTTAGACTTAGGAAGTTCATTTTAGGGTTGAAACCACAAGTTGGAACAGATGTAGATATCCATAACCCCTTAACAATGGATGAAGTTTTTGAAAAAGCTACTAAACAAGAGTAGAAACTCCAACAAATGGCAGATTACAGAAAAAGTCAGTCCAGGAATTTTGGTAACTTTGGTAAAAGGAAATTTTAGAAAGGAAACCACTATCAAAACATAAACTTCAAGAGAAACAAGAATTTTCAAGGGAGGAATTTAGGGAATCAAAGTGAGAATTATAAGGGACATAATGGAAATAAAAATGATTTTAATAAGAATAAGTCCTCTGGGTAGAAGGGACCATGTGATGGATCTTACGTTTGTGGAGGTGAGAATTATGCTAGTTCATTCCCTCAATGGGAAGCGGCAAGAAATGGGAAAGATCATTATCAACCAACTCAACATCGTATTCATGCAACAGTTGATAATAGGCAAACAAATTTTTAGGCCACACCAATCCAATTTTTTGGTAAGCTTTATGGACATCTTGTTAATATTTTGATTGATACTGGAGCAACTGAATGTTTTATAGGATCCTAGAATAGCTTCTAAATTATCAGTTAGAGATGGATTTATGGCTATTCTTGGATGGTTCAGTATGGGAATCAGACAGAGAAAAGGGTGGTGTTGGCAAGAGACACTATATGGATTCATGGTTGTTGTCATTGATGGCAACAAAGGTCATCCCACATATCCGCAAGGCATGGTGTGTCTCTACCGGAAGTCAGAATGAAGATTGTTGTGGTCCGGTGAACAAGAACAGAGCATATGGCAAGGTCCGACAGATTGGTCCGGATCTCTCAGAGGAAGTGTCTTGGTGCAGTGCGGATTTGGGGAAGTCAAGAGGACTACCTTGAGTGGTATATTCCAAGGATTTAGCCTCCGGTGATGGGCAAAGAAAAAGATATGAATAGTTGAGTACCGGATTCCTGAGAGACAGTGAGAACAGAAGAAGAACTGACTGACAGAGTATCAGACTATTTTCTGGATGTGTTATTATTGATGGTAAAGGTTGTGAAGGCATGAATCATGTTTGGCCGACATGATTAATGATATCTACAAGTATATGCTTTATCTGCATTGCTTGGTGAGCAAGGATTCAGCCGACAGAACAGAGTTTGTAAGAAACTAGACTGTTCCGGATGCCGACTAGAAAGGTGATGAAATTACTTATGCGGATATATATAGAGGATGGATTTAGTTGTGAAATGTGTGATTGTGTGATGGTGTATGTGAATAAGTGCAGAACAGAGCAGAAGTAGTAAGAAAGATCTGGTATGTGAAAGGATAGCAGAATAAAGAACAGAGGAAAGATGAAGTGCAGCAGATCAGTGTACTGAGCCTAACCGGAACTGAACTCCAGCATATGTAGATGCTTTCAATCAGTTCAAGACTGTGATTCTTATCACTTTGTAGACAGTGTGTCTCCTTGTAGGCAGTGGGCCTCTTTGTGAGCAGTGTGCTCGGGCAGTGAGCCCTAATTGGCAAGTGCCATTTTTTTGTAATTCCTTATTCTTCTAACAGAGAATAATCTTTGGGTTAATCACCCCGTGGTTTTCTCCCTTAACAGGGTTTCCACGTCAAAAATACTGTGTCATGTGTTTTCTTATTTCATGGTAATGTTTCTATGTTTGATTCAATGCTGCATTAATTAATAAGAAAGTTCAAGAGGAAAATAATTAGGATAACTGATTCACCCCCCCTCTCAGTTATCAACAATTGGTATCAGAGCCAAGTACCTCCTAATAGAGCCTAACAGCTTGAGGAAGATCTGGGAGTTCAAATGGATGCATATGGTTTAAGGGAGCAACTCAAGACTGCCCTTGAGGATCTTGAATAGTCAAATTCTGAAGTCAATGAATTAAAGGAAAGACTCAAACAGGCTGATGAATTCATGAGAGAATTAAAAGACAAATTAAGTCTCTCTATGAAAAAGAGAAAGGAGCTGCTCCAACAATTGGCAAGACAAAGTGAAGAAAGCAATACAAATGAAGAATTGACTGAGCAAACCAAGTTATGTGAAAAGTTATCAAAAGAAGTCATTATGTTAAGACATGAAATGGAATCAGGAACTATAAAGTTTACTCAAGAGATTGAAGAAAAAAGAAAAGCTGAAGACAATCTGAGACAATCTCTTAAAGAGAAATCAGAAGAATGCCACCAGATGGACAGGATTATCAGACATCTTGAATCAGATCTTGAAGATGCCAAAGATAATGAAGAAAAACTTGAGGATCAAATTGCCTCTCTCAAAAGAGATCTTCAAACAGCAAATGAATATAAAGAAAAATTCAAGATAAGTTCTGCCCAACTTGAAGTACTTCTTGGAAGTCAAAAGAGGATAGATGACAAGTATGGTTTGGGATATGAGAAAGGAGAAAGCTCTGGATCCAGTCAAAAGAATTTTGGATCAAAAAATCCAAGGAATAGGCCTAGAAGACCTCCGGTAAGATAGCCCAATGCTCAAAGATATCCATCTTTCAATGGATACTGCCACAGCTGCAACCACTTTGGTCACAAAGCTAATCAGTGCAGAAAGAGAATGAATCAGATTAATTCATCCTTCTCCGGACAGTGCTTTAATTGCAAAAAGTATGGACACAAATCCCATGAATGCAGAAATATGCAAGTAAACAAATCATTCAAAGGTAGATGCTTTACATGCAATAGAGTAGGTCATATGGCTAATCAATGCAGATCAAGAGGTTATCAATTAAATATGCAAAGAAATGTTACTTGCCAAATCTGTAATAGGTCCGGTCATAATGCTAAAGTCTGCAGAAGCAAGAATCAGGACAAAAGAGGTCCGGTGTATAATCAGAATCAAGACAAGGGTAAACAAAAGATGAATGCGGATGAAGTTAGGAATCAGATGAGCAAGATTTGGGTGAAGAAAAGTTCAGAGAATGTAGAGGTTGGATCCGCACCAGACTCTGGTGCTGATACTTCTTCCGGAAATTAAAAAGTGAGCTCTGGCTCAGGGGGAGGCTCAAAGAAAATCTTGTTCCCCCAGCCAATCAAGTGGTGCCGTATGTGGCACAAGATGCGGAGCAAAGGGTTTGAAGATATAAGTCCTAAGTAAATCCAGATAAGATTTCAGAGGTCCGCATGAAGATGCAAAGAAGTTGTGATCCATCAAGTAAGACCTGTTCCGAGAGATGCCCCGGAATGACAGAAGACTACAAAAGGGTCCGGAGAGATCCAGAAATGCATTATCTTATTCTGCGGATTGGACAGAGTGTTTGGGATGTCCTTGTGATGTGTTATCTTGATTTGTTCATGGTTGAAAGTTCCGCATGATGTTCATAGACCAGGACTGATCCAGTTCTTTAGGTTATCTGAATAAGGCAAACCGGAATAATATAGGTCAAGCATTTATTGCCATCAGATATTAGGGTTTACGGAGCAATATAAGAGATTTCTCATAAAACATTTGCTCATTCTGCACTCAAGAAGAAGCGAAAAGTGGAGCTCTGCAACTAGATTCATCAAGCACACCAGAGATCTCCTGTCGAAGTCATTGCATAAAGAAATCAATCCAACTACTCCGTGCAACCGAAGACGCAAAAGGTATTTTCCACTTTCGATATCTTGCTACAAATCTTTTGAAGATATGGCTACTCCAAATATAGTAAAAATCTCAGATAGGCCCCGACCTGAATTTAAGAAACATCCATACAAGTCATTGGAGGTAGATCCCTTAGGAGCATTTTCCAGTGTTCCTCACGGAGTTTTACACACAGAAGACATTAGGGTTTACACACATGCAAGCATTGAGGAATTTGGGGAATTCAAATTGAGAGATCTCTATCACAAGCAACTGATAGACAATGCTTTTGAGCTTAAACCAGAGTATAAGGGTATCCAGAAGAAACAATTTGATCAATTCATTCATTTCCCCTGCTTTGAAGAAGATGAATGGGTCCGGTATGTACTGAGCAGGATGCATGACAACTTCCTATGGCTGGATAGACCCTGCAAGATCACAAAAGAGGCAATTAGAGCAGTAACTGGTCTATACTCTTCCGGAGGGATACCTATCCTGAAATCTGTCAAGAACAACATTGTAACTGAGGCCACCGGATCAAAATTTGATAAGAGGGCAATGACCATTGAAGATATCTCGGATCCGGATATCAAGTATGCATCCATGATAATAGGATATAAGATCTATCACTCCAGCAGGGAGAATTCTATATCCAGAACTGCAGTATATACTGCCTATGAAATGCTAAGGAAGAATGCAGAATATGATCTCTGCGAACTGCTCTTAAGCCAATTAATGGAAAATATACAAAAAATCAAGAAGGATAAGAAGAATTCCTTTAAGTATGGTACTCTTATTGTATGTCTATTCTTCTACTTCATGAATGAGCTGCCCAGATCAAGTGGATGGGTATGGCAGAATGACAAACCTGTTGCAGTCCAAATAAGAGACTATCTACATGGGCTTGGGGATGCCAAAGCAAGAAATACAGCCCTATGGGGATACTTCAAAAACTTCCAAAGCATGATGCAAACAAGAGAAAGAATTCCCCAGTCTCTTGTTGAGAAATACAAAGACTCGGTGTGCTTTATGGTGGACACTGATCAGTGCCTAATGGAGGCAGTGGAGCCAAGGACTGTCTGGATCATGCCCATGGGGTATGAAGTGGATGAACAGATAGGGGAGCTGCATGTTCAACACATGCTAAGTCAGCCCAAAGATCCTAAGGCAGAAAGGTTTGGAACCTTTGAGGAGCTGAGTGTAAAGATACATGTAGAACTCAGGGAACCTGAGATAAAGAGAAAGGTGAGAAAAGAAGTAGAGCACATTGCTCAAGGCCTAGGCATCTCAAAAGAGGCACTTGATGCCAGCCGGGAAAAGAGAAGAAAGTCTGAGGAAGAAAAGAAAGAGGCAGAAAAGAAAAGCAAGAAAAGTGCTCCGGTGGAATCCTCAACCCGGACCAGATCATCTAAAGGATCCACACCTATCAAAACCAAAATCTCAAAACTGGAAGTCCAGGGATCCGGTAAAAGATCCAAGACAAAAGCCTCAAGAGCTTATCAAAGCCAAAAGGATGAAGAAGAAACTGAGTCAGATGAAGGAGTGAAAGAAATAAAGAAACAGAAAAAGAAAGGAACTGGTAAACCCTCTTCTGGCTGAGACAAGGAAGAAATGACAGAAGAATTTTCTGCAAAGCCCACCTTGTCTCTAGACAGTGTAGTCAAATCAGTCACTGTGGACGGGAACCTTCAACCCGTGGCTGAATTCTATGATGACTACAATGAGGCAGATCAAAAGATCCTACAAGAAGCCATAATAAGGTACTTGAACATCTACAATAAAGCTTTTATTGAGATTATTTCTGAAATTCCTAAAAGCCTAGAAAAGGAATTAGAAATAAGAAAGAATAATGCTCATGCAAAAGATCTTGAGATCCAGGAGCAGATAGCTATTCAGCTATATCCTCAAATTGATCCCAAGACAATGAACATAATATTCAAAGATTGCAAAGATGAGTTCAGAAGTAAAGCCAGGATGAACCAACTCATGCTTGGTGAGACTGACAAGGTGGCCAAAGAGACAGAAGAGATCCTCCAGAAGGCCTTCAAAAGTTTCAATCTTCCTGTTGTAGAGGACTTAGGTGCAGAAACAGCTGTGGACTTGGAACCCTCTGCTCCAGAAGAAGTGGCCTATGAACAGGCTAGCATCTCTCCTCCGGTTTCCCCTACAGTCTCCGGATCCAAAGAAGAAGAGAAATTATATGAGAAGGAAGCAGTGGTGAAAGATAAAGAGGTTGACAGTTCCAAGACTGCAGAAGAAAAGAAACATCTATCTCCGGCAAGAGACACTGCACAAACTGTTCAACAATTTTTGAGCAAAGAAACTTTAGAGATTGATGAACCGGAGCTTCTAAAAGGCCCATTCGACTTTGACTCTCTCTCTCCGGTACAAACAATGAAAATAGCTTCATTTGCAAATGCCAAGGCAAATGAAAAACTCCTGAAGTCTCATATGGAAGACTGTGAGTTGATAGCGGCTGCTTCCAGAGTACTTGTAAAGATTATGCCATCAATCCAGATAGATCCGACAGCCTCCTCTTCCGGTAATCTAAAAACCTTAGTCAGCAGTGTTGATACACATTTTGATTCTCTAGAAAAATCAGCTGAAGAAAAGGTCTGGAAGGAATTTTTGGATAAAAGATTTTCAGAAGTATTAGGATTAATCTCTAACGATAGGAGAAATATGAGTATTGGAATAAAGAGCTTAGAAAGTGCTCTTAAGGATGGCGGTGATATTTACAAATTTTGTATCTCCTGGTCAAAGGCAACAGTTGAAATAGATAAGAAAATAAAAGAGGAACAGGACAAACTACAAAGTTTATCTCAAAGTTTTGATCCTCTCTCTTCCTCCATAGTAAATCAAGAATGTCAGACTATTGCAGTCTTGAATGAAATAAAGAACCTTGAGAAGGAAAGGAAGAATATCACTAACCGGATGGGAGAACTTAGAAGGATTATAATCCCTAAGTTGGAAACTATGCATGAGGCCATCAGTGATGCTCAGACCACCGCCCAAACAAATGATCTGACAGATCTCAAGAGGGCAGAAGCTTTTGCATTTTTGTTGAGTGGTCACATTTCAATTTTGGATAGAATAAAGCAAAGTTGGGCTGCAGAACTGATCCAATTGAAGACATCCTTTGCAAACATTCTTCAGTATATGTGAGTATGTAAATATGCGGCTATGTATAGAAAATTTTTGAAAATTTTGGTGTGCGGACCCTACCCTTTGCCATTGATGTCAAAGGGGGAGTGAGGAGCAGTGAAAAATGAGGAATCCAACTAAGGGGGAGTTCCAAAAATTATATATAAAGATAGAGCATCAGCCAAGGGGGAGCATAGTGTAAACACTTAGTCATTTTTCACTAAGTGTTGCCATCAATGCCAAAGGGGGAGATTGTTGGCAAGAGACACTATATGGATTCATGGTTGTTGTCATTGATGGCAACAAAGGTCATCCCACATATCCGCAAGTCATGGTGTGTCTCTACCGGAAGTCAGAATGAAGATTGTTGTGGTCCGGTGAACAAGAACAGAGCATATGGCAAGGTCCGATAGATTGGTCCGGATCTCTCAGAGGAAGTGTCTTGGTGCAGTGCGGATTTGGGGAAGTCAAGAGGACTACCTTGAGTGGTATATTCCAAGGATTTAGCCTTCGGTGATGGGCAAAGAAAAAGATATGAATAGTTGAGTACCGGATTCCTGAGAGACAGTGAGAACAGAAGAAGAACTGACTGACAGAGTATCAGACTATTTTCCGGATGTGTTATTATTGATGGTAAAGGTTGTGAAGGCATGAATCATGTTTGGCTGACATGATTAATGATATCTACAAGTATATGCTTGATCTGCATTGCTTGGTGAGCAAGGATTCAGCCGACAGAACAGAGTTTGTAAGAAACTAGACTGTTCCGGATGCCGACTAGAAAGGTGATGAAATTACTTATGCGGATATATATAGAGGATGGATTTAGTTGTGAAATGTGTGATTGTGTGATGGTGTATGTGAATAAGTGTAGAACAGAGTAGAAGTAGTAAGAAAGATCCGGTATGTGAAAGGATAGCAGAATAAAGAACAGAGGAAAGATGAAGTGCAGCAGATCAGTGTACTGAGCCTAACCGGAACTGAACTCCAGCATATGTAGATGCTTTCAATCAATTCAAGACTGTGATTCTTATCACTTTGTAGACAGTGTGTCTCCTTGTAGGCAGTGGGCCTCTTTGTGAGCAGTGTGCTCGGGCAGTGAGCCCTAATTGGCAAGTGCCATTTTTTTGTAATTCCTTATTCTTCTAACAGAGAATAATCTTTGGGTTAATCACCCTGTGGTTTTCTCCCTTAACAGGGTTTCCACGTCAAAAATACTGTGTCATGTGTTTTCTTATTTCATGGTAATGTTTCTATGTTTGATTCAATGCTGCATTAATTAATAAGAAAGTTCAAGAGGAAAATAATTAGGATAACTGATTCACCCCCCCCCCTCTCAGTTATCAACAGGTGGATCATTGTCTTCCTTGTAGTGAGTTAGAACTTCCAAGCTTTTTAACTCAAGTTAATTTGTATGTGGCCCCCTTAGGATCATATGATGTGATTTTTGGAATCAGTTGGTTGTCTGAGAACAAGTCTATAATAAATTGTCAAGATAAATTAGTAGCTTGTCCCGATTATTTGGGTAGGCCTGTCGAGATTTGTGGTGTTCAAAAACCTTTAAACCTTAGGCAGATTTCAGCCATACAGTTAAAGAAGGATCCAAGTAATGGATTTACTTTGTATGCTATCCACATTAATGACCTTGATAGTGATAAAGAACCAACCATTCAATATTATCCTTGTTGCTTCTCAATCCGACTGGATGCTTCCCAGTTATCCCTACAAGGTAGCCATCATTGATCAACAGGATTCCTGGGCCAGGGGCCAACAGTACAGGAGATAGACTCTATAAATATCTCCTCTTCTTCTTTAGGCTTTGCAGAACCAAGGGGGGTATTCCCTATTCAACATCCATGAGGTATGCTTATGAACTGACTGGGATGTTGACACAAAGCAGATAAATCATCTCTTATGCAGACCAAAACTATGAGATAAGTGCAAAGGGGCTAGCTTTTGGCCTATGTTTAGTTGTGAGACAAAGGGTTTTGGTCCTAAAACTACTTCTAAATGTCCTAAAGGTTTGTATTTAAAGTTTGAGTTTGATTTTTGGTATTTGGATGCAAAACTAGGACCTTGGGCTGTAACCTCAATACAAGACTAGATCGGTGCCTATCCAGGGCTCAGAGTCAGTAGACATACACATGTGAATGGCCAACATGAACATATACCAAAGACTGGGTTTCAAGGGGACTGCTAGGTACCTGCTTTATAGATACTTCCCAAAAATTGAGTATCATGTTATCTCTACTTACTGATATCCTTATTGCAATGTGTTCTTCCCAACACTTAACCTGAAACATTTAATCTACCCCTTGAGAAGAAGTAAAAGATCAAGCATTCAATATAGTAAACCCATATTCTAGAACCCTAAACACCCCTTAGCTGTTAGATTCAGAAGAAGAATACACTCAATTTGGAGACAGATAACAAAACACATGCAATATAGCGTTACTCATTTAAATCGACATGAAACCAGTAAATTCATGCATGAAACATACAACATGAGATACATAAACTCACAAGACATCCTCAATAGAGTTACCAATGAAATTGTATTTTATTACAGCACCAAAACTTGTTCGGTTTTCAACCGCCACAAATGAGCAATGCAACCTCCTATATACATCAAGAGAGTGCACTCCACATTAATTTCCCTGGCAATTCAAAATTTGCCAGATATAGCACATCGTGAGAAAATGGCACTCAAACATTGAATGTAGTGGGTGGGAGAGAAGACAAGAAATGATCTAGAGCCCTGCGCCGCCACCTGGGGACTCACATCTTCAATCGAGTGGTTGATCCATTCATACCATCACCCATACCCTGTAACATCCGCCATTAATGGCATATCAACTCGCAGCCATCAAGAAGTGCAGTATATTGTGCACTTCGCAACTTTTCCCACCAAGAAATATGACCCTGATATTTCAAATCATGTGGGAACAAATTATCCCACACTCACCCCTCGGCGACCTTCTCAACACCTTATATGCATGACCACACCGGAAGATGATAGTCGGCGATTTTGCTCCCGACAACGCCAACATAGATCCCATCGGGGTAACCCCCGCTGTCAGAGCAACACTCTTCATCTCCGCCGACACCGCTTGTCACACCGATGATCCTCCTGCATGATACCTCGATGTGAAATATCACCCCAATATTTCACATCACCCTGATGTGAAATATCATCTTGACCGCATCACCTGATATTCTGTTGGCTCCTGATGACATCACCATCATATTGCCATATCAGGGGGATCTTCGTAAGATGACCGATGTTGGAAATATGACCCCCTCCTTCAGAATATGATGAAGCCGTTAGACAAGTAGACATCACCCTCATGTAAAATTTGACATCAACAGCATCGAGTGATAAAAGAACGTCAGGGTGATCTTAACTAAGATCAACTGATATTTGAAACATGATGATGACCCCCTCCTCTGGAAAATTAGGTTATATGAAATATGCCCCTCGTAAGAAAATGTCAGGGTGATGTTGGGAAACATGATGATGATGACCTCCCCACCTTAAGAAATATCAGGTCGCCAGACGAATATGACGAGGAGGCCCAATCACTTAGAACTATTTGGACTTTTTCGGGAGGGTGCCTGTAGACTCGAATACTTGAAACGTGACTGCTCATGCAGGCAGTAACAATCCTATCCTCTGAGAATTTAAGGATGTTTTTCCAGAAGAGTTTCCAAGGTTACCACCTAAAAGAGAATTTGAATTCTCTATAGAACTCTTACCAGGGACTAAGCCATAGTCTAAGGCACCTTATAAAATGAATACCACAAAGTTATGTGATTTGAAGGTTCAACTTCAAGAATTGATTGAAAAAAGAATGATTAGACCTAGTGTGTCGCCTTGGGGAGTGCCTGTTATCTTTGTGAAAAAGAAGGATGGAACTCTTCGATTGTGTATCAATTATAGAATGTTTAATAAAGAAACTATTAAGAACAGGTATCCTCTTCCAAGGATTGATGACCTTTTTGAATAAATGAGAGGAGAATATATGTTCTCCAAAACTAACCTAAAGTCTGGATATCACCAACTGAGAATTAAGGAAGAAGATGTTTCTAAGACAACTTTCGGGACCCGTTATGGCCATTATGAGTTTACTATTGTACCTTTTGGGTTAACCAATGCCCCTACATACTTTATGAACCTAATGAATAGTGTGTTCAGAGATTGTTTGGATGATTTTATTCTTGTGTTTCTTGATGATATTTTGTTTTATTCTAAATCTGTTGAGGAGCACGAAAAACATTTGAGGATAGTATTGTAGCGACTAAGAGAACATCAACTTTATGGAAAGGTCTCCAAGTGTACTTTTTATTAGGAAAATGTGCACTATTCAAGTCATATAATTTCAGCCAAAGGTGTTTCAGTGGATCCAAAAAAGATTAAAGCAATAGTGGATTCACCTGTGCCTCAGAATGTTTCGAAAGTTCATAGTTTCATGGGACTTATTAGATATTACAAGAGATTTGTTGAAGGGTTTTCAAGGATTATAAATCCTATTACCTCTCTACAAAGAAAAGGAAAAAGGTTTGAATGGACATAAAAGTGTGAACAAGCTTTCCAAACACTAAAATAAAAACTTACAACTGCCCCAATCCTAATCATACCGGATCTGAATGGATGATTCACTATCATAACTGATGCCTCTAGAGAAGGCTTAGTTGGGGAGGTTATGCATAATGGGTAGGTAGTGGCTTATGAATCAATGAAGTTAAAGCAATATGAGAAAAACTACACACCACATGACTTAGAGTTGGTAGCAATTGTACATGCACTACAGATGTGGAGACATTTCTTCTTAGGGAAACCTTTTGAGCTAAAGACAGATCATTTGGGGCTTAAGTACATTTTCACCCAACCAAACCTTAATGTTGGACAAAGATGATGGTTGGAGTTCCTTAGTGAATTGATTTTAAGATTAAGTATATTAAGGGAAAAGAAAATAGGGTGGCAGATGCTCTCAACCGATGGAGACATATTTCAATTATCGTGAAAACTCGATCCACTTTTAGACAACAGGTACTTGGTAATCTACAAGAGGATGAGCACTATGTGATGGTAAAATTAGCTCTTGAAAAGGACTCATCAGATCATTGTTTTGATGGATATTTGGTTGACGCAGACAAAATTTTAAGATATCAAGGAAGGATGTATGTTTTGAACCATGGGGAATTAAGAAAATTGGTTCTTAAGGAGGCACAAAATGTACCATATTCAGGACATCCAGGTGTGAATAAAATGATGGCAAATTTGAGGCCTCTGTATTTTTGGCCTGGAATTAAAAGATATGTAACAGAGTTTGTGGCTCAATGCTTAGAATGTCAGAGAGTTAAGGCAGAGCATGCACACCCTGTGGGACTTTTGTATGCCCATTGTTAGAAATGAAGGTAAAAAACTATCAATAGAAAACTGATTACAATTGTAATATAGATACTTAACTATGAAGAACCAAAATAGAGATGGTATGAAATCAACATAAAGAAATAACATAATAAAAGATCAAACACATAACACAGTGTTTACATGGAGAATCCTTTCGGGAAAAAACCCACACAAGAAGAGATGCACCGGTCTATATTAACTTTAATAGAGTTTACAATAGAACACTATCAATCTCCTCTTTTGTCTTCAATCTAGTATCACCTATTTTCCAGTCTCAACTCTCTACTACAACACAACCGTAATATAATATCCTCATAAAGGGGTTGCCTTCTAGGGTAAGAAAAGCCAACATAACTTCTACCATAAGATCTACAACCTAATGATGAACGGTCCATCTTTATAATGAAAATTTATATCTAAAATGTGGCTTCTAGGGAACCTACATCTGTCAGGTACCAGAATCAAACATGTGGTTGAAACAAGATCACTCCTTGGTGAATACTTCATCCCTTATAAATGATTTACAAGCAATATTAGGAGTAATTAAATAAATAGGATTTACAAGGTTGATGGCACCTTAATCCTAACATTCTCCCACTTGACATCATACAGTGTAAATACATCCATAGGATAACATAAAACAACTAAGCACTAGGAACAAGGCCCATGGCCTTCCTGCACCATACAACCATTTCTGTGCTCATAGGTTTAGTAAGTGAATCTGCAACATTCTCCTAAGTGTCAACCTTGTTTAGCTCAATCTGACCATTAGCAATCATTTCAAGAACAAAATACTATTGAACATCTGCATGCTTAGTCCATGCATGATACATGGGATTCTTGGCCAAAAATATTGCACTATGTCTATCACAACCAATCTAAATAATCCTACAATCAAAATTAATACCTGTACATAGTCTCTGTAACCAAACTACCTCCTTAGAGACATGAGTAGCAGCCATATACTCAGCTTTAGTGGTGGATAAAGAAATGGTGGGCTGCATTTTGATCATCCAACTTACAGCTCCTCCAAACAAAGTAAACACAGCCACTAGTGGACCTTTGACTATCCAAGTCACCTGCCCAATCTGCATCAAAAAGCCTATATTTCCAATGTCTTATCCACACTGTTAGTATCAGAATAAACCAAACAGCAATCAGAAGTACAACGCAAATATCTTAACACCCTATTTGCATAATTCTAATGCTGTCTTCTAGGGTTAGACATAAACCTGCTCAAAACTCCAACTATTTGGGCAATATTTGGTCTAGTGCAAATCATTGCATACATCAAAATTCCTACAGCACTAGCATATGGAACATTAGACATATCCTCTAAATCATCTTCACTCTTAGGACATGTATCTAATGAAATCTTATTACCAACCGGTAAAGGAGTTCTAACTAGATTGCAATTTTGCATGCTAAATATGTGCAAAATAGTATTCGCATACTTACTTTGTGATAACCAAACCTCTCTATTACCTCAATCCCTTTTGATCTCCAATCCCAGAATATACCTGGTTGCCTCTAGATCCTTCATGTCAAATGCACCTAAAGTTGAGCTTTCAACTCATTGATCATACTCTTTGTAAATATGATCTTTGTCCAAGTGAGCATTGAATAGTTGACTAAGTAGGATCAACTCAAAACTCAATAAACCCAAGAGGAGGTCCATATCATCATGAAATAGTACTTAACAAGATTCTTGAAATTACAGACAATCTAATTTTCACAATCACACTCCTACAGAACAATGAACAGCACCAAATTTGTGACAAGATAAAATATCATATTTAAATTTAAAATATTTATTTTTACCAAAAAATCCCTCTTTCCAATGTCACTAACAAAATTTAATATGCTTCTAAAAATCTCTGTAACTCCTTGTTTAAGATGATAATTCTTAATGTTGAGTTTAAAAGAATGAAAGCTTAAAAATCTGATTACAAGAAAAATCCAACATTTGATTTGTCTAAGGTAATTAGAAGACACTCTAGTTTTTTAGACACAAGGCATGTGGTAGGAAGTCATATATGTCAATCACATCTCTTAGGTTAATTTGTATAAATCTGGAGTATATCAAGGTTATATCTTTTGCACCTGTGTTGAATCCCTAAGCTGTGATTATAGGTTTTATAACTTTCTCAAAGTTCTTACCAAAAGATCAGCCAAAGCATGAAAACCCACTTCACAGAGTTTCAAGATGGGCAAAAATAGTTTGAATAGACTCAGAGAACTAAGAAATATGGGCATATAATTGTCCTTGCTCAAAGCTCAAACCATTGATTTTCATGAAACTAAGGCACACATATCAACATCATACTAAAGACATGGATACATGCTTCCATAGGGATCCAGGTTTCTATCACATTCAAATTATGGCTACACAGCCACCACATTTGTTTGAGGCATTTTGTCAAACAGTTCACGTGCCCTGTCTGTGCTTCCACATTTTGCATAATGTCTACCAGAGCAGTTGCAACTACAAATTCTGAAATTCTGTCAAGATTCCCTTATCCTTTATGCTTTGATAGATGTCCATACCCTGTTCTAAAGCTCCCATTTGGCACAGGCTGGGAGGATGTTGGCAAAGGTTATAGAGGATGTCCATATCCATTTTGTGAATATCCTGCAATCATTTCGGTAGGCATTCTGTCAAACAGTTTGCACACCTTGTATATCCTTCCACGTTTTGCATGCATATGCATTTCCAACAACAACATCTGACAAAATTCCTGTATCCTTCATGCTTTTACGGATACCTATACCCTGTTCCAAAGCTCCCATTTTGGCATAGCCCGGGAGTACGCTGGCAAATGTAAATTGATCGGGTTGGAGACCTGTTTGTTGCATATGCTGAAACAGTGCGACTGCCTCGTGAGGATTCCCATGTCTTCTGTACACTGCAGTAACCATTAAAATGGAGGAGATGAAAGCATAAATTTATACCCAAGGAGTGTATTCTCCTGCTAGAGTAAGAAGCGGACAGCAACATGGAGAACAAATCGAATGAAACGGATTTCTTTGAAGCTTATGCGACTGGGGATATAATCACTGCCAAACGTGTTGGTCTGTCAATATTAGGCAAGAAGAAGACGTCAGAGGGAAGAACATTTTTACATGTCGTAGTAATTGCAGGAGACCTAGGTCATTCTCTTGTGGCACCCGAGCCTTTTTGAAGGTTGACCGACGGTTGGTCAGGAGAACCCTCGTTCACAATCCAAAGACTCTTGTACGTGGTTAGCATGTCGTGTGGCAATAGAATAGAACGCCACCTTTTTCTCTTATATGCTAACATTAAACACCCAACGCCCCCTGTTTCTCTTCTAACCTGCCACATTAACTTCTCTCTCGTCTGCATTTAGTTGTTCAGCATGCCGCTCGAATTCCGAGCAATGGAGCCTTCAATGCTCCAGTACGTTCCATTAATCTATTGTCAGAACCCCGCTACTGAGGCTCGTCTTCACGAATGCTCGTTGCTATATGCACCAAAACATGTTCACTTCGACTTTGTTTTCCTGATGGCTTCTGTGAAACCTCTAGGTCAGAAATGTTGGTTCATTGCTCATTGCTCATTCTTCGTCGATGGTTTTCCACACCCTTGTCTACATCGACACGACCCAGGTGAGGATATGACATCCTACTATGGCTATGACCTAGCATTGTTCAGAACTTCGAGGTCTATGTTGTGTTTCGTCTCTTAGTTTTTTTGAGGTGTATTTAATTGGGGTTCTTGTTTTTCCATGTGTTTAAACAATGTTTACTATTTGGGATGGGATTTCTTCATGAGATTGCTATTTGTGGTCAAAAAAGGAAGCCCCATTTGGTTTTTTGTGTGGTTATATCGCTTCTGAAGTGACCCGACTGCTTGTTTAATCATGAGGGTTTTGTATTTAAATGGGGTTCTTGTTTATCCATGTGTTTTAACATTTTTTACTATTTGAGGTGGGATTTCTTCCTTACATTATTGTATGTGGTCATAAATGGAAGGTTGTTTTGGTTTTTTTGTGGTTGTATCACTATTGAAGTGACTCGATGGCTTGTGTAATCATGAGGGTTCTATATTTAAATGGCGTTTTTATTTTTCCAAGTGTTTTAACATTCTTTACTGTTTGGGATGGAATTTCTTCGTAACATTGTTGTCTGTGGTTGTAAATGCAAGGTTGTTTTGTTTTTTTGTGTGGCTGTATCACTATTGAAGTGACCTAACGACTTCTGTAAACATGGGGGTTCTATATTTAAATGAGATTCTTGTTTTTGCATATGTTTTAACATTATTTACTATTAAAGATGGACTTTCTTCCTTGTATTATTGTTTGTGGTCATAAATGGAAGGTTGTTTTCACTTTTTGTGTGGTTGTATCTCTACTAAGGTGACCTGATTACTTGTGTTATCATGAGGGTTTTGTATTTAAATGAGGTTCTTGTTTTTCCATGTGTTTTAACATTCTTTACTCTTTGAGATGGAATTTCTTCCCTGCATTGTTGTTCTGTGGTTGTAAATGGAAGGTTGTTTTCATTTTTTGTGTGGTTGTATCACTAATGGAGGGTCCCAATTAGTTTTCTAGATGAATGCTTAAGACTTTTTGTTTCTTTAACTTTGTACTGCAAAGACTCAAAATATTCTGAATATCAAAACTGGTGTTCAAGGGTGTTTGTTGGAACAATTTATCTTTTTTTGAGTAGTGTTTATCATCATAGCTTAATGGCTGTCTTCTGTGTTTTGTAACACATTTATTGGTTGTGGAAATTCAAATCTTCTATTCAAGCATCACTATGACCTCTCCAATTTAGGTTACAAATTAAATTTTATAGTGCATTCAATTGGTAAATTAGTACTAAGAGGAAATGTTAGGACTAAGAGGAAAAGTGAAAATGAGTTGACAAAAATTTTATTGGGTGCAAAAGATATTGTAAAGCTGGCTTTGTTGTTCACTTGATATCTTGTGCCTAATACTCTTTCTGTACTAATTGGAGGATAACTAGTTTTTCTTAGAACTATATTTATTCATGATTGTATATTTATTTCATATATGTTGTTGTTAGAAATCTTGATCAAGATGTAAAACCCAAGAACTTTATGAGAGAGATTCTAAGATACATAAACTAAAATGCAAAATAGACCAACGATTTTGAGAGATATGCAAATGTCAATGTGATAGAATTGCATTAAGAGATCAAAGCTTCATACAAAGAATGGCAGAGTAACTAGACAATGCATTCAATATGGAAAATACAAGTTAGGAGGTGAGTATATATAAAATATGAGAGAGGGGAGAGGTGGCAAATACGACCAATGGGAAGAGTCCACCATAATAGCCCAAAATAGGCAAGTGTAACTCTCATGGAAGATGTCGACACCTTGTAGCCACTCACACTAATACTTAATTAACCCTAAGCAAGCTTAATTATGTGTAGGAAAAACCTAGGAATAGAAAATTAAATAACCAACTAGGAAAATAAAAACCTACACGAACACCCCCCTTAAGTACAACTTAGGTGGGTGAAAAGATGGGTCTTGACAAATAAACCCTGATGAGGTACCCATGCACATAAAAAAAACCCCAAAGAGAAGAAGCCCCCCCTAGAAAAAAATCTCCCCCAAAATATAGAGAGAAGAGACCCCCTAGAGTAGAGAGAGTCAGGACTCCGAGTGAGAGGACTAAGAAGCCCCCCAAAAGATGAAGCCTCCCTCACCCCAGCAAAGATTGCAAATGAAGATACTTGCTTTTTGTGAAGGGTTTGGTGAAGATATCAACAATCTTCTTAGAAGTCAAACAGTAGCAAAGGTCGATGACATGGCCATGGATGAGTTCCCAAATGTAGTGCATGTGGACCTTAATGTGTTTGGTCCGCTAATGATGGACCGGATTCTGTGAGATCTGAATGGCACTCTGGTTGTCACAAAATATGACTGATGGGCATTTGATTTGGATACCAAGCTCAATGAAAAGATTCTAAAGCCAAATGGCCTTAGTGGTAGCATTGACAACCCCCTAATACTCGGTCTTAGTAGAAGATAGAGCAATAGCAAACTACTTCTTTCTTGACCAACAAATAGGACTTGAACAAAGTGAGAAGTTGTAACTTGAAGTAGACTTGTGATCCTAAGAATCACCTTCCCAATCTGAATCTGTGTAGCCCACCAAGTCAAGATCAATGCCAGCTACGTAGTGAATCCCAAAACTCTGAGTACCTCCAATGTAGTGAAGTGTCTACTTGGTTGCTTCCTAGTGCAGCTCATGGGGCTACTACATGAATCGAGAGACCATGCCTATAGCATATGAAATGTCAGGTCTCATATGAGTCAGATAAATGAGACTCCCAACAAGTTGTCAGTACAAAGTGCCATCAACAAATGGTGAAGAACATTAAGCCTCAAGTTTGACTCCAGAAAGGAAGGGAGTCAGAGTTGTACACTCAAAATGATGACTCGATGGCCTGGGGCGGTCGAATCGGCTTTGGCGCGCACACGGACCCTCTCTCCTTTCCATGAGGTGAACCTCCACATCACTCTCACTCTCATGGAAGTAGCCAATTGAGAGGAGGTGTGACACGGGGGCGGTCTGGCTCGTTGGAGAGATGGACTTCATAGAGAGTGGTCCCCAGTCCTGGGGCCTATGTTGTTGTGCATTTATTTGAATGCAGTGTTTTGTGACCATTGTTGTAAAGATAACTATATGACTCGAAGGGTCACTAGTCACTATTCTCTTATAAGGGGTTCTAATGTTCTAGTGTTGTGTGGGTTGACTGTTATTCTTGTTGATGCTTTGTTCAAGTTGGCGTTGTCGTTCGTATATATTGTTGGATGATTGCTTGTATTCAAAATTCTCTAAGTCTTTCTTGTTGTTGTTGAATTACCAATTGGTGTTGTTGTTGTCTAGGGTGGATCTTCTCTATCTCATCGAGGATTGCCTTCACCCACTCACCTCTAAGGCCAGGGCACATTCGTGAGCCTAAGCAATAGAGAGATGATTTAAGCTAACCTTGACTTGACCTAGGGTTTCAACTTAGGGTTTGTGTGACCTAAGGTTTGACTTTGTTGACCTTGTTTGACCTTGTGATGAAACCAAGGGTTTTGACTAACATTGAATAAACTTGACCTTGTGTTGGGACCAAGGGTTTGTAAACCTTCTATGTGGCTGCTAATGTTTTTGTTCTTTTCTATTTTTGTATGCATGCAAGCCTATATGAGTGCAAAACATTTTTTTTGTGCATTTTTATGTTTTTGGAAAACAAAGTGCTTTTTCCTAATCTTAGAATTATAAAATGTATGCAAACTAGTATGAGATTACCTAATCCAATGTAATCTATGTTTTTGGAGTTTTCTGAATAGGTGGATTGATTTAATCTAAGAAAGGAAACTTGCTTTTATTCTATGAATTTTGGAAAGGGAAACTAATTTAACAATTCAAATCTACTTAGCCTATCAAGGAAAAAGCAACATGCATTTACTTATTCCAAGGGAAAAGTTTTGATTATCTAATTACTATGAAATCAAAAAATGCAAAAAGGAACCTAGAGACACGTGAACCTCCGCTACACTTAGATATCATTGTATTGGCAACCTCTAATCCTCTTGCAACAGCGGGGTGATCCTCTTGGCAACAATAAGAAAAGAGAAGCAAAAAAAGCTTTGAAGATTTGAAATGAGCTCAATGAGAGCTTGATGAGCACTATGGCTTGTGATGTGAGCAACATATGGATGCAAAAAAGATTTTAGTAAAGCTAGATGAGATAACAAATAAAAGCAAAAGACTTTGATATCCTATGTGATCATATGGATGCTTGATTTGGAGAGCAATAAACTACAAGAATTGTGTACACAAATAAAATTGCCTCCTAAAAGGGAGCTTTGAAGCTATGCAATAATGAAAGTTTTGAAGCTTTGTAAAACTAAAGAAAGAAATGAAGAAAGAGGCTCAAAGGCCTTTGAGAAAGCTTGAAAAAGCTTGTGAAGAAGGGAAGAGCATTCTCCAACTTTCCAATTTGGAAAATAATGAAGAGGGGAGGGGTATTTATAGGTTTGAAGAAGGAATGAGAGGTGAAGAAGAAGAAGAGTTAACTCAATTTGATTGGAGAGTTAACTTAGAAGACACAATAGTGATCTGGGCTAAAATTGGAGTGATCTAGCCAGTAATAGCTTATCACTCAAGAAGAAACGAAGAAAACAAATGCATGGGAATGCATGGGTTGATAACTAAAGATGTAAAAGAGCTAAATATGCATGTGTGGGTGCATGAAATAGTTAAATCTATCATTGGCACAAAATTTCATGCAAACAAGAAGAAAAATGGGCATAAATTGAGCTATTTTTGGCCAAAAACTTGAGTGAACTCATGGCTAGGAAAAATGGCAGGATTGCCCATGGGTCGCCCCTTTCACTAGTCAGGATCGCCTAGGGGCAATCCTCAGAGGAGGGCACCTGGGTGAAAGTCCATGGTGGGAGATGGAAGAGGAGATGAAAAGAAAGGGATCTACCTCTAGAAATAGGTCAATCATGTCTCAAAATTCAAATCTCCACTTGCAAAAGTAGGATCTCCTGAGGGAGATTTGAATTGGTTGAGTGAAACTAAAAACATAAAGTTGGAGATGGCTTGGGAGGACCTCTAGAAGGACTCTAGGGTTGGGAATAGATGAAAAACATTGGGGAAAGGTGAAAACACACCTACAAGATGCATACACGGAGTAGGTAGGAAGTCGTAAGCACACGAAACATAAATTGACAAGTGTCAAAAAGTGTTGAAAGAGAAGAGAGAGAGAGAAAATGACAAAGGGGAAACAACACAAGACAAAAGAAAACACACATCACAAAGAGAATCACTACTGAGATGATGTTATTTCATGCTTACATGTATGTGACAAGGATTGTGAGTTATCATAGGGGTCCTTGTGGATGTTGTGCATGATTTTGGTACTTACAGGAGTAGGCTTACAATCAACCATATGAAACCTTAAGAGCAAATCTAGAGCATACTTGGACTGTGTGATGGTGATCCCAGAAGCAGACTATAAGATCTCAATCTTGAGGAAGTAATGCAACAAGCCCAAGTCAGTCATCAAAAATCTATCATGAAGGGCATTTTTGATGGACCCAATGATGGGTGAAGAACTCCCTGTAATCAACAAGTCATCAACATATAGGACCAAAAATAGGAATGAATCATCCTATTGCAAAATGTAGACATTAGGATCAGAATGGCACTAAGTGAACCCAATTGTCAGAAGGAAGGCATCCATCTTGGCATAACAAGGCCGAGGAGCCTATTTGAGTCCATAGAGAGACTTCTGAAGGTATCACACAAGTGAAGAATCTTGAACGAATCCCTGTGGCTGCTCCATGTAGATCTCCTCCTAAAGGTCACCATGAAGAAAAACACTCTTCACATCCATTTGGTGTACTTCCCAATGATTAGCTGCAACAATAGCTAGAACAAGTCAGATGGAATTCATTCTAGCAACTAGCACAAAAGTCTTAGAGTAGTCAATCCCAGGAACCTAGGAGAATCCTTTGGTGACTAGGTGAGCTTTATGCTTATCAACCAACCCATCTGCTGCAATCAATTTCCTCAACAAAATATGGAAGCTCATCAAACATGTCAATGCAATCATTCCTTAAAACCTCAGGGATAAATTTCTCTTCAATTTTTTCCCCAAGAGGAGAAATGGAACCTTTATCTTGTGTTTAAAAATATCCCTCAATCTCATGAGTAGCTAAGGAATCCTCATTATCAAAATGTTTTTCATTTTCTTCTTCCCTTGATTCCTGCACTTCCATAAGCTATACAAGTTGACTCTGCAACTGAAGATCTTCACTATGCAATCTTTGCATTTTGTTTTCACTTAATTCATGAACAACATGGGAGAAACTTTCAAATGAATCAAAGTCTAGAGGACTCAATATTATACATGAATTAACACTACCCATAGGCTCAATGCACTCTTGCCCCAGCTGATTAGACTTAACCTCTTCTTGCAGCAAGTTTGATCTTTCAATTTTCATAGTGCTTGAGAGTTCCTTATCACCAGTTTTCTCTTCTTTTGCCTCAAGCACCTCCTTCTTCTCCTCATCCATCCAACCAGCTTGATAAATAATAGGCCCACCTTTGAAAAGGAAAATGGTGCTAGGACAAGAGGGCTGACATGAAATGGGAGCTTGAAGGGTTTCTTGATTTTCTTGTAGGAGAATAGGGTCTTGAGAGGACAGTTCCTGATGAATAATGGGTTGGATTTTCATAGGAACAGGCCCTAGTGAAGATGAGTGCCTCTAAAGCTTGGAGTTTTGAATTTGGAAAGTCACTTTGGAGGTTCAGAAGGCTTCCCTTGCTTGAAGCTAGGGAATTTAAATCTAGAAGCCTTCTCTTCTATTGGTTGATTCATAGTGGTGGGAGGAGTAGGTTCAAAACTAAGAAAAGATGAGGGTGATTGGGCTTCCAACCTATGCTTTTGGGCAAGCAATTGCATCATTTGTTCCTATTTTTTGCAAGTTGTATGGCAAGTTGTTCTTGGTAAGATCTTTCCTGTGCCTCTATCTACTACTGGTGAAGATGAGCTTGATATGAAAGATCCTCTTGCAGTTGGTTATACTCCCTTACTCTTACCAGATCATCTAACTTTCCTTGTAGATCTAACATTAGGTCCTTGAGACTCATGTTGTCATGACCATAATCAACTTGAGGCAGATCGAGGGAGTAACCACACTAATTAGGAGCAAAGTGGTCTTCTTGGGGGTGATAATAAGCATGATTGGGTTGCCAGGAAGACTGAGTAGGGGTGGGAGGGAGGCAAATGTCACGAGGGTACTAATATCTTGCTACAACAGGGGTATATGGGACAAAACCAGAGACATCTTGAGTTTGGTATGGTTTATAGGGAGGTATAAAATTAGCATTTTGATCAGGAGGAGGGGAATAACCATAATCCCCATAATAGTTTGACATATTTAGGGAATCAAAGAAACCAAAAATTCATTCAAATATGAAGAGAAATCAGGTCTTCTCTTTTGAGAAATGGACCCATACCAAAAGATTCACCAGGTGATTGAAATGCTTTTGAAAGCAAGTGAGACTAGGAAAATCACCCAAATCTTGATCTTTGAAGTTCTTTTAAGTTATTGGGTTTCTTAAACTAGCAGATCTTAGTCTTTGAGTCACCATGGTGTTGGAAAAGATGCCCTGAATGGCAAGATGCACTGAAGAACACATCAAATCCTTCAATGGAGAATAAGAATCATCAAACTTGTCCCACCTGACGTGCCAGAAACTGTTGTCACCTAAATTTGCACCCTTTTGTTGAAGCTTGCTATTGCAACAAATTTAGTGAAACAATGGGACTAATCTCAAGGTGTGGGACCTTGCACATGAGATCCAACGTCTAGAGAAGGTTGGTTCCTCATTTTAAACTAAAGGTTTAGAGAAAATATAACTAAACCTAGGCTAATAATCACCAAGGAAAAGGGGAGAAGGAGAACTGAAATGTAAAGGGGGTGATGTACCAGATTTAGTGTGTTCAACTGAGTTTGAAGTAACACAACAATGATCTCAAATAATGACATGAACTCACACAAACTCATGAAACTTTAGCAGAGGTTCGAATAGAAGACTGAAAATATAGGAGGGATCATTCATCCATAGAAGAAATCTATAGAATTCAAATAAACACAATGCAAAAATTTGGAGAGAGGAAACATATCAGTAGCTTTATTAATCATGAAGGTTAAACAACCATTACAAAGAATGGAATGATTCAATACAAGCAAAGATAGACATAGTGTGACAACTTTCCACTCATTATTGAGTTGATAATGGAGACATGAGAGGCTCAAAAGAGAGAACAATCCTTCAAATCCACTCAGCTCTTTGGAAAATACAAAAGGTCTAACAAATATTTCTATTTGGATTGTCACACCCCAAATTTTGACTATGTTTTACTTTTTACTTGTACATAATTAGTAGATAATTTTGCATAAATTAATGATTTGACATTATGTGAAAATGTCAGGATAAATCAATGATATCATGAGTTTATGTTTTTATGATTAGAGTTAAGATGTGATTATAAGATGTCATGATTATTTATTCATAAGATTTATGAATTGACTAACGATGCACTAATCCAAGTTTGGTGATTTGCAAGTTGTAATCAGGAAACAAGTTTTCCACCCTCCGAGAAAGAGAGGGAGAGCATCATCAGAGAGAATAGAATAGATGTATGGATAAGAACAGATTGTCTACCATCTAAGTCTCGTGCTTTCATAGTTTAGTAAACCTTCGTCAAGTTTGGTAAGTTGTGTTTGACAAATTGGTCTAAGTTTGGTTTCGACTCGACAATCATCGATTTGTCGACAAGATCCATTAAGCATAGGTTTTGTCAAAAAACCAAGTCAGGTTAGAGCATGACCATCCACAAGGAAATAGTTGATAATAGTTAAACTATTTTTTTATTGGAAATTTCCAATTGGAATTTTATTATGGTATTTTATCTACTTTTGACATTTATGCAAGATAGAGAGGGGGAGAATACCTCAACCCCATTCTCGTATCTTGTCAAGCATTAGAAACAACATAAGTATATGTTGTGTACAAATTCATTACATTGTTATATATTTAATATGATTTATGAGTTAGACCTATTGTGTTGTGGTCAATAAGCTTCTTGAGGAACATGGTAAAGATTGTAATTTAATGCAAACCTCCATTATGATTATGGTTGGTTGACTCCTTTACTCCATAACTATTTTAAAGAGTATGGAGGAGATATTTAACCAATTTTTGGAGTGGTCTTTATGACCATTATCTCCATCAATTGTGCCTACCTTCATGGAATATTAATAGGCATTGTTGTAGGAGGAAAATGTGTGGTTATGGAGAGAGGTCTCTATTAATCACCGCAAGAGATTCTCATGAGGGGAAGGGAGCTAAGTAGACACAAAGAGTATAGCATTAAGTTTCTTCTATGAGGGAACATCAAGAGAGGAAAAATATTGTAGCTTGTCATGGAAAGAAGGAAGAGGACTGCTGAAGGACCATAAGCCTTGCTTACTCCTTCGAACTCAAAACAAGTTCAATTCTTTTTCTAGAAAGTTTTATAATAGATTGAGATTTTTGTAAATGTATTTGGCTCTATAGATATGTTATCATAAGGCTGATAAGCTTGGTAAATTTATTTGTGGACATAAGGATGAATAGCCTATATATTATGTGTATTTGGTGAAGACCAGATAATTCTAAATCTTCTTGGTATTTAGTGAAATTTGTATCACTATTTCTTATCAACTTGACTTTATTTCTTTATTCTCTTCTATGCCTACAAGGCTGAGATCGCAGTATGTTATCTACAGTTTGTAGTTTGGTAAACTTATGCAGGCCAAAGGGCCGTTTAATATTAGACTGTAGTAGGCCAAAAGGCCAAGTGAACTTATTATATTATCTACAATTTATAGTTGGTAAACCCTTGCAAGATGAAAGGCCAGGTGATCTCAATATGTTGGCTACTATATATAGTTTAGTAAACCTTTGCAGATTGAAAGGCCGAGTATAATTAAGCATTAGAATGTTTTATTTTTTAGCAGAGATACTAAGGAAGATAACTCTTTTCATGTCATCGTTGTAACTTTGAATTCATAGAGTAGTTGTGTAGTAAACTTGTTGATTAATAGACACCGATATATGGCAAAAAGGTTTGGATAACTTTGTTTAATCAGAGAGCTCCAAGCTGTCTATAGTTATCTCTTACCTTTATTTGCATTCAAGTAAACATAGGATACAGTTACTGTCTTAATACGATAAAATTTTTGTAGAATCTATCTTATAGATTTCAAAATTGAGCCTCTTAAGAACTCTGTTTTAGACTTAGGAGTCTAGACCAGTGAGTTTAGATAGAGATGGTTTTATATCTCAAATATATATAAGTTCTATTGTTTTTAATCAAAAAACTTTGTGATAGGAATTAACTTATTCTAGAGTATATAGAAATGATATAGATATCATTAGAAACACCTAATGATTGTGATATATTATCACATAAGCATTATATAACAATGATAAGTATTATCATGATAATTAAAGAATATTCTATATGAGTTTAGAACCTATCCTATATCAAGATTTGGTGGACTTAAGAAGACCAAGAGGTCAAAGATATTGTATTATTATTTTTGTAGACTCAAACCTATTTAGGTTGAAAGATTGAACTTAGTCAAGAGTACTTATGATATTGATAGTATTCGTTAAGATCTTATTTGAATGAGGATAAACCTCGTGTTCTATGTTTATACATAATATTAGTAATGTGAATTTGATCAATGCTCAAGTGGTCAAGAATGGACTAGTGGTTATTATATTCATGTTATATTATTACAACATTAACTTTGGAAAACAAGGGTATTTGATATTTCAATGTATTATGTTAGAGAAGTCAAAACCCTATAATCAACCCAGAAGGGTTTAGAAAACTTAGAACTCTTAAGTCATTTATGACATTGTTTTTGTATACTATGGTCGATAGTAAATGGTCGAAAAACCATAGATCAAGACTTGTATAATTTAGGAAGAATCTAAGAAGTTCTTTTCTAAATTTTAAATGTTTTCTTGATAGAGTCAAAACTTGTTATATTACACAAGAATGTTCTATCTTTGGGTTATTGAGTAGAATGATAGGAATTCATAGACCCTGGTATTTGCAAGTATGCAATGAGGGACTCCTTGAAAGGTTAAAATTACCTAAACCTACATATTGCATGTATATCCTAGATTAAGGATTAATTCTAAGTCAGATTGACTGGGATTTGAGTATAGTCAAGATAATTTATGTCTACAGATACTAGTGAAGAAAGTCAAATTGTAGGATGAGATAGTTTCCAAGTGAGGTTAGAGGTGTGTGAACACATGACTACATTTATTGAAAACATCTATTTATATAGAAAATTTGGCCAAAGTGATGCATTTGTCTCTTCATGCATTTGTCAGTTCACAATGTCTAGATGGCATGACCTATCAGAATGATCATACTTAGCTAGAAGATTGTCTAGAGTTGTATGGTCAATTGTGTTACTTAGGACACAACACTAGGACTTAGATGGAAACCTATTGGTTCCTTATTTCTATACTCTTCGTGAAGTGTAGGGCCACTTCTAGGAAAGAAGGTGTGCGGGGGATCGCCAGTCTATGGTTGGAGGTAAAGGGCTCGAATGTTTCTCTCCCTCTACAGTAGAAGACTCACTGAGACTTGTGAGACATATATCAAATTCCAGATGTAGTACACTTCACATTTTATGACTTATGATTGTCAAACTTATGTAAAATTGTTCATATTACCAAGTGAAAATTATTTGTAAATGTAAAGTGAAGTGATTTCACTATGCTTTTATCTTTGAATATGTTGTAATTTCAAGTTTGAAAAATATTAAGAAAAGATGTACATTTCTTTCTATGTGTTTACGAAAATGTCAAAAAAATTTCACTCATGTTTAAAATGTTCATTTACTTATTAGTAAACTTTGTGAGTAATTCCAAGTTATATGGGATGGTATGTTACATGGATAATGACCTAGAGAATAGCTAACCTTTGAAATTACATCTTTTACATGCATATATAGCATTTCACTTTCACTAGTGGAGTGTTGGGGTGAGGAAACCTAGGCAACACGTTAATCAGATCACCCATGTTGTATTAAACATCATAGCCCATGGCCTCTATTAGAGAAAACCTACAAATTTTTAATGCTATCCATATCTTCACTATAGAAATATCTAATATAGAAAGACCCAAGAATTTCATTGGTCACTACAAATCCACTATTCCATCTACCTCAGCATCTACAACATTAATTATTGGTATTGTTTGACCCATCAAGATCTGGCTCACTTTGCAATAATGGTGTTTTGGCACTGAAAAAGAGTCATCATGCAAAAAATGTGTTTCTAGGGCAATAAACAAAATATGTGTCCTTTTAATGCTTTTACAACACTTTAAAGTGTTTAATTTAATTTTTTTGTGTCTTTGGTGCTCTTTACATTGGTTAGCGCACAACCACAACCTCATTTCCGTGTTCCACCCTCCAAGTTGCGTTGGGCACTGGGAGTCCATTTGGCACATAGATGCTACTTTCAAACCTTTCACCTCTTCCAAGTTGTGGTGGCATGCTGAAAGTGCCCAGTGCAACTTCATCGTCTTACACTAGTAGCCAAAGTTGCACTGGCATGCTAAAAGCATCCAACACAACTTCCAAACTTTCGTGCAACTTCAAAGTTATGCTGATGCACTAGAGACCTACATTTGAAATTTTGACAACATTGAGACCTATACTTAGGATTTTTCAAGGATTTCTTAGGAAGATCTAAGGCACAAAACCTACAACCTAAGGGATCTAAGTGTGGATTTGACAACTTTTGCAAGTTTTGAAAGATGATCTATTTGGCTTGGGGGGAAAAATAGGTCAACAATTATTAATATGTTTCTATTGATATTTTATACATACATAGATACATATATAAATATGTATATGTATGTATATATGTATGATTATATGTATGTATGTATGTGTTGGCAATATGTGTTTCCATTGATGTCAACAGTTAGAGTGATGTCAGCACCTAGCTTGTGATGATGATATACTTGTAAGATACAATGGTGATGCTTATGTGTAGGGTTGCTGATATCCAGTGATGTTCTTGAGGTTCATAATGTGTTACTGATGTTCATGGTTGGATGTCATGCCTAGATTAATGTCAAGACAAAGTATATTAGGCATGCTTGTGGTCAGCAAAACAGTGAGATGTAGTGATGTTCCCAATGTTCATGATTGGATGTCATGTCAAGTCAAGTTGTTGGTTAGGAAAGATGTTTCCATGATGAAATATTAATATGGGAATTAGAAGCACAAAGATGAGTTCATGATAAAATAGTAAGATGGGAATTAGAAGCATATAGATGAATGATGAACTATTAAAATGGGAATTAGAAGCACTAAGATGAGTGATGACACATTAAGCTATGCTGAGGATGAGAAGATGTTGCTAAGGACCTGTGGCATGTTTTATTATCCTTCCTTTTGTTCCCAAGGATGTATGTGCTATTATAAGAAGATTTTGGCTTCCAGAAGTTGGTGAAGGTTTCTGTCACAAAGAGGTGCCTAGAAGACTGTTTAGTAAAATTCTCTACATTCCTCTGTATTTGAAAATATGGTCAAGTGGTTCAGAAGTTAAGCCTAGTATGATGTAAAGGTACTAAATCCAAAGTTTCAGATCATCTTTCCCTCCACAATGAAAGTTATGAAAGACAAAGTTTTGGTCTGTGCTTTGGCAAAATCAAGTAATGATGAAGATTCTTTGGAAGGATCCACATTTATTTGCATTTGAAGAAAAGGTCTTATAGTTCAGAAGTTAAGTTCAGTGTCTGATGGAGGTGCTATTTCCAAAGGTTCAGGTCTCTACACCCTCAGTAGTGAAAGTTATAAGTGGTGGAGTTCTGGTCTATATTATGTCTAAGAAAAGTAATGTTGAAGGCTTGTTGAAATGTTTTGTATTCCTTTGAAAGAGAAGAATTGCCTATGCAGTTTGGTGAAAATGTTCAGGGATGTGTATTACATGCATACTTGTAGTTTTAGGTGTTTCAGTGCTCCACAAGGTCAGTTTCTCAATGATAGTGTGTTACAGTGTGTTCTGGATGGATGTTTGATCTTAGTGTGCATGTTTTAAGGTATGCAGCACAATGTATTTGCTGTGTGGAGTTAGAGGTGTATTTGAAGGTGTTGTATTCAAGTCATGAAGACTCATCTAAAAGAATTTCATGAAGATCTTTCATGTTTCCAGTACTACACAAAGGTTGTCAAGGGGTGGTGACCGTTATACTTCAAAATTCATGTCTTCCTACTTAAGGCCATCTTATTTCAAATGAGAAATGTGTACGGAGGTGGTTCCTTGACAAACAATGCTGTGAATAATGCTTAGGATGGGACTATGCATGTTTTAGGATCCTCAAGGTGTGTGGTTCCTTCTGGAGTAGCATGTTGTTCATGATAGGTCTTGTCCTATGCATGTTTCATGTTGTATGATCTCTGGGTGAGTCAAAAAATGTAATATACTTGTTGTATTGGCCAACTTGTAATGAAATCAATGTAATATCAGGTATATATTGTAAACCTAGTTGGTCTAGGTGAGGTATGATTGCGGAAATGAAAATATGAAAGTGTGAAGAGTAGAATATGAAAATCATATGCATTGTGATGTCCAATTGAAGGAGAAAGAGTAGATGTGTTAGAAGCTATCTTGATTCATCTTGAAGACATTTTTGTGATAGGAGGGAAGTGAAGAGTGTGCCTAATTGATCCAATCATCAAAAGAAGAAGAATTACAACCATCAAAGATGTGAGATTGAATGTTAGTTTTCAGGTAGTAGGACTATCATACTATAATCTTTTCTGAGTTTGTTCTCAATTCAAGGAGTAGTTGCTTCCTTGGGAGTGACCCTAAAACAAAGTCTACAGGGAGTTGTATCTTCCTTGGGAGTGACCCTAAATCAAAGTTTTCAAGGAGTAGTAGCTTCCTTGGGTTGTAGCCCTAAAACAAAGTTTTAATTTTGAGCTTTATATATTGTGAGTTAATCCTCACCATTGTTTTTCCCTTCTTGGGTTTTCCATGTATATTTGGTGTTATGTGTTGATGTGCATTGTGTTAATATTTCATGTTTATGTTGATTTTGTAATGCTTAAATTTTAATATTATCTAGAGGACTTGAAGTTTGTTTAGATACTGATTCACCCTCCATCTTAGTATCCTGTGTGTTGAACAATTGGTATCAGAGCCAAGTTACTCAAAAGAAGCTTAACCACTTGAGGAAGGTCTAGGATGGATCCTAATGGATCTCACAAGGTACCTATGTTTGATGGAAAAAATTATTCCTTTTGGAAGCTAAGGATGGAAAACTTTCTATCTTCTCTAGGGTTTGGTGTATGGCAAGTTGTTGTGAAGGGCTACATTGCTCCTTCTAAGCCTATAGATATTGATGAGATTGGGTTATATGATAATAATGCCAAGGCAAAGAGTACTATCATGAGTAGACTAGAGGATATAGAACTTCTAAAGGTAATGAGTTGCAAATATGCTAAGGATGTGCAGGTAAAACTTGAAAGCATTTATGAAGGAGATAGTAAAGTGAAGCAAGCCAAGATGCAAATCTTCAAGAGTAAATTTAAGATCCTGAGGATGACAAAAGATGAAGACATTCCTAGTTATATGCTTAGAGTAGATGAAATAGTTAATGACATCACAGGTCTTGGTGGTGAAGTGAAAGAAGATGAAATTATGAAAAAGGTACCGAGAACTCTTCCCAAATCTTATAGTCATAAGGTATTTGCTATTGAGGAGACCCAAGATTTGGATACATATATAGTAGATCAATTGTTTGGCTCTCTCACAGCCTTCGAAATGAGAGAATTTGACAAAGGTATTCCAAAGAACAAGACTACATTCAAAGAAAGTAAGAAGACAGAAGATGAAGCAGTTGATCAAGATGATGACCTTAAAGAAGTAGAAGCAAACTTTGTAATAACCTTAAAGAAAGGCATAGGCAAATACAGAGGTAAGTTACCTTTCAAATGTTTCAATTGTGGAAAGATTGGTCATTTTGCTTCTAAATGTCCTTTTAAAGAATCAAGGGGTAGTAACAACAGAGGCAAGTTCAAAAGAAGCTTGTATTCCATAGAGAGAAGTCATTCTTCAAAAGATGAGGATCATGATGATTCAAGGATGATATTGAAGAATGTGTAAAGACTGATACATTGCAAGCTGAGAAAATCAATGCTAGATCAATGGTTGTATGGATTTCCTTTCATGCAAAAGAAGAAGCCAAGGCTTGGGTAATTGATAGTGTTTGGTCCAATCATATATGACTGGTGAAAAGAAGAAGTTTATCAGTCTTGAGAAGTGGAATGGTGGAGATGTGAAGTTTGGTGGTAGTGAGTCACCACAAATTTGTGGGAAGGGTGCTATAACCATTGATGGAAAGAATAGGATTGAGGATGTCCTCTATATCAAAGGGATAAAGCATAATCTTCTTAGTGTCAGTCAGATGTGTAGTAAAGGATACAATCTTACCTTTCATTCCAAAGGTTGTGAAATCAAGAAGGTAGGGTTTGGAAAATTAGTTGCTCAAGGCATCAAGTCATATGGTAACATCTATCATCTAAAGGAGGTAAATGGAAGAACATGCTTATTGGCTCAATCCAGTAAGTGTTGGTTGTGGCACAAGAGGATGGGACACATCAACTTTGATAATATGGTAAAGATCAACTCTATTCATGCAGTGAGAGATATGCCCAAGATAACTAAGCCTGCAAACACATTGTACAAGGAATGTGAAATGAGAAAGTAGACCAAGACAAGTTTCAAGGGCAAGTAGTACTCTTCTTCAATGCCATTGGAGTTGATTCATATTGATCTATGTGGCCCTACAAGAGTAAAGAGTCAACAAGGTGAAAGGTATTTCATGTTACTTATTGATGATTATTCTAGAATTATGACTTCGATTACTTTCTTAAGAGAAAAATTAGATGTCCTTGATAAGTTTAAGGTTTTCAAAGCTATGGTTGAGAATTAAATCGATGCTAAGATTAAGTGTTTAAGGTCTAATAAAGGAGGTGAGTTCACTTCAAATGAATTTGATAAGTTTTGTGAAGATCATAGTATTCGGAGACATTTTTCAGCTCCTAGGACCCCTCAACAAAATGGGGTAGTGGAAAGGAAGAATAGGACTATGCACGAGATGGCTAGGGAAATGTTGAAGGATGCAAATATGTTTGACATGTACTGGAAGGAAATAATTCACATTGCTATCTATCTGACTAACAGAGTACATTTAAGGGTCAATAACACTAAGACCCCTTATGAGCTATGGTATGGAAGACCTCCTACTATCAGATACTTTATGATCTTTGGCAGCAAATGCTATATCAGAAGAGATGAAGAAGACCTAGGAAAGTCTAATTCAAGAAGTGATGAAGGGATCTTTCTTGGTTACTCAACTAGAAGCAAGGTCTATACATGATACAATGAGAGATTGGGGAAGATGATTAAAAGCACAAATGTAAAAGTAGATGAAGACTTGTATCAGATCTCACAATAATCAGAGGACTCCAAATTTGATATCTTTCCATGTATTGAAGATGAAGAAGGAGAGAAAGAAGAAAAGGAACAAGAACTAGAGCAGATACCTAAGACTCCAACAAAGTATCTTTAGAAGAACCATTCAACAGATCAAATTATTGGAGATAAGAATGAAGGTGTGCAAACTAGGAGAAGGTTTTCTAAGGCACATAAGCAAGTATTTAACTTGTGCTTATTATCAAAAGTAGAGCCCAAAACCTTTTCTAATGCTAGAAAAGATGATGGATGGATAAAAGTAATGGAAGAAGAATTGGATAAGATAATGAAGAATTAGACATGGGAATTGGTTTCTAGACTAGCCAAAAAGAATGTCATAGGAACAAAGTGGGTGTACCAGGACAAGCTAAATGAAGATGGTGAAGTTGTGAGGAACAAAGAAGGATTGGTGTGTAAGGGCTAAATTCTCAAGTTGAAGGCATTGATTTTAAGGAGACATTTGCTCCAATAGACAAGATGGAGGAAATCAAGATGTTTCTTGCCCTTGCTACTCACAAGAATTTTAAGGTCTATTAGATGGATGTCAAGTCAACATTTTTAAAAGGGGATCTAGAGGAAGAAGTCTACATTGAGCAATCAAATGGTTTTTAGATATCAGAAGATCCAGACATGGTACATGTAGACTCAAGAAAGCTTTGTATGGTCTCAAGAAAGCACCTAGAGCTTGGTATGCTAGGTTGGATAAGTACTTACTTTAGCAAGGCTTCAAGAAAGGTACTACAAATAGCAATCTTTACATCAAGGAAGAAGAAGATATGATATTGATAGTTGCAGTATATGTTGATGATATCATCTTGTTGGCAAGAGACACTGTGTGGCTTCATGAATGTTGTCATTGATGGCAACAAAGTTTATCCCACACATCCATAGCACATAGTATGTCTATACCAGAAGTCAGATTGAAGAGTGTTTTAGTCCGGTGAACAAGAATAGAGCATGTAGCAAGGTTTGACAATCAGGTCCGGATCTCTCAGAGGATGTATCTCAACAAAGCGTAGATTTGGTGAAGTCAAGAGGAGTACCATGACTACTACATTCTAGATATTGAGCCTCTGGTGATGAAAGAGTGAAAAGATATGAGCATCTAAGTATTGGGTTCCTAACAGGTAGAGTAGACTGAGGAAGAACTGATTGACAGAGCATCAGACTTTAATCCGAATGAGAAATTGATGGTGGTCAATCTATTTGAGAGATCATACATGATTGGCTGACATGAATGATGACTTTTATGTCTATGTCCTTGATACACATCACATACTAAGCATGGATTCAACCGACAGATCAGTGTCTTGGAAATATCTTTAGTATTTCAGTTGCTGACTAAGAAGATGTTTAAATCCTTGATGCAGATATATATACCAAATAGATTTTGGTATGAAGGGAGTAGTTGTGTGTGTAAGTGTACGAGAAAAGGCAGAGAAGAGTGTGGAAGCAGCAATGCAAGTCTAGTATGTGATAGGACAACAATACTAAAGCAGAGGAAGAATGAAGTGCAGTAGATTGGTATATTGAGCCCAACCAGAACTAAACCTTAGCATATGTGGATGCCTCTCTTCAGTTCAAACATCTGGTTACCTTCTATAACCTGGTAGACAGTGAGTTTCTTATAGGCAGTGTGCCTCTTGTGAGCAATGTGCTCGGGCAGTGAGCCCTAATTAGCAAGTGCCATTTTGTACTTCTTATTTTTTAACAGAGAATACAATCTTGGGTTAGTCACCCCGTGGTTTTTCCCTTAATAGGGTTTTCCATGTAAAAATCCTTGTGTTATGTGTGTTGATTACTTTTCTACTCTCATGATTATATATGCTTATATGTTTTGATGTTGTACTAATTGATAAAGAAGAAAAGAAAGTTAAATATTTATGATAACTGATTCACCCCCCCTCAGTTATCTACCTTGTTTCCAACAATTGGTATAAGAGCTAGATTCCTCCAAACAGAGCCTAGCAGCTTGAGGAAGATCTGGGAATCTCAATGGATATGTATGGTATGAGGGAACAACTTCAGTCTACCCTAGATGATCTTGAGCAATGTCACTCTAAAGTCAATAACTTGAGGGAAAGACTCAAACAAGCTGATGATTTCATAAATGAACTTAAAGAAAAACTGAGTATCTTTGTGAAAAAGAGAAAGGAACTACTTCAACAATTAGCAAGTCAAAGTGAAGCCAATGATACTAATGAAGATCTGAATGAGAAAAATAATCTATGTGAGAAGCTATCAGAAGAGGTCATTATGGTAAGACATGAAATGAAATCAGGGGTTATGAGATTCACCCAAGAGATTGAAGAGAAAAGAAAAATTGAAGATAATCTAAAATAATCTCTTAAGGAGAAGTTAGAACACTGCCACAAAATGGATAGAATAATTAGGCATCTGGAATTTGATCTTGAAGAAGCTAGAGATAATGAAGAACAAATTGAGAATCAGATAGACACTCTTAAAAGGGATCTTCAAACAACAAATGAATACAAAGAGAAATTCAAGATAAGCTCTGCTTAACTTGAAGTTCTTCTTGAAATCCAAAAGAGGGTAGATGACAAGCATGGCTTGGGTTATGAGAAAGGTGAAAGCTCCGAATCTGGTTAGAAGAACTCTGGATCAAGAAATCAATGAAATAGGTCTAGAAGACCTCCGGTAAGGCAACCAAATGCTCAAAGATATCCATCCTTCAATGGATATTGCTACAATTGCAACAAATTTGGTCATAAAGCAACTCAATGCAGTAGAAGAATGAATCAGACTAATTCATCCTTCTCCAGACAGTGTTTCAACTACGAAAGGTATGGTCACAAATCTCATGAATGCAAAAATATGCAAATAAAAAATTCATTCAATGGTAGATGCTTTGCATGCAATAGAATGGGATATATGGCTAATCAATGTAGATCAAGAGGATATCAGTCAAATATGCAAAGAAATGTTATTTTCTACAATTGCAATAGATCTGGTTATATTGCCAAATTCTACAGAAGTAAGATTCAGGATAAAAAGGGTCTGGTGCATCATAATCAAAATCAAGACAAAGGAAAAGGAAAAGTGAATGCAGATGAAGTTCAAAGGGAGATGAACAAGATTTGGGTGAAGAGAAGTACATAAAATGTTGGAGATGGATTCATACCAGAATTTGGTGCTGATATTCCTTCTGGAAACTAAATAGATGAGCTCTAGCTTAGGGGGAATCACAAAGGAAAATAAATTCCCCCAGCCAGTCAATTGGTGCCTAAAATTGGCACATGGAGTGTTGCGGATTGAAGTGTTCTCAAATAGATATCTAATAACCCTCCATAAAATTATGAAAGATCCGCAAGGAGATTTGAAGAGTCTAATCATCCAAGATTGATCTGGTTTGATAGCCTTCTGGTAAAAGCAGGATTTTCACAGTTAGATCCGGTATGATTCAATTGAAATATCTTGATCTGCAGATAAATGGCATGATTGGAGGAAGGGAGATACATTGTAAATTATCACTAAGAATAATCCTAAGTGCATCTCAGTGATTCAGAAGGATCTCTCTCAAAACAAGGTCAGAACAAGGGAACCAAAATGACTTAAGATGTGCATTTATTGCAATATGAAATTAGGGTTTGTGCAGAAATATAAGGGTTCTTTTATTCATCATTTGCACATTTCCATTCGAAAGGAAGAAAGGAAGAACTCTGCAACAAGATTGTTTTAACTCTCTCAAAGATCAACCGCAGAATCCGATTCAACCAATGATCTTTTTCGGCTCATATTGTGAACCCTAGAAGTGTAAAAAGGTATTTCCATTCTTGAATATCTCTCTCTGAATCTCTTTGTAAAATGGCTACTCCAAATGTTGTTAAGATTACTGATAGGCCATGCCCAAAGTTCAAGAAACACCCCTACAAATCCCTAGAAGTTGATCCCTTAGGCGTATTCTCTAGCATTCTGCATGGGGTTCTACATGTAGAAGATGTTAGGGTATACATTCATGCAAATATTAAGCAATTTGGAGAATCAAAGCTAATGGATATCTACCATAAACAACTAATAGATGATTCCTTTGAACTCAAACCTTAATACAAGGCCATCCGGGATAAGCATTTTGGACATTGCATCCACTTCGCCTGTTTTACAGAAGATGAATGGGTCTGGTATGTTCTTAGTAGAATACATAAAAACTTCATGTGGTTGATGAGGCCATTCAAGATAAAAAAAGATGCCATTAGGGCAGTAACCAGTTTGCACTCATCCAGTGGGTTGCCTGCTCTCACATCGGTCAATAGCCAAACAATAAGTGAGGCTACCAGATCAAAGTTTGACAAGAGAGCAATGACAATAGAAGACATCACAGATCTGGATATCAAATTTGCCTCTATGATAATTGGTTATAAAATTGATCACTCCAACAGGGAGAATTCAGTGTCTGGAACTACAATATATACTGCATATCAGATGCTAAGGGAAAATGCAGACTATGATCTATGCGAGCTTCTCCTGAGCCAACTGCTAGAAAACTTGCAAAAGATCAAGAAGGACAAGAAGAACTCATTCAAGTATGGTGGGCTAATAGCATGTTTATTCTTTTACTATATGAATGAGCTACCTAGATCAAGTGGCTGGGTATGGCAAAATGATAGACCAGTTGCCATACAAATTAGAGATTATATGTATGGGCTTGGTGATGCTAAGGCTCAAAGTACAGCTCTTTGGGGATACTTCAAGAACTTCCAAAGTATTATGTAGGCCAAAGAAAGAATTCTCCAATCTATAGTTGAAAAATATAAGGATACAGTGTGTTTCATGGTAGACACTGATCAATGCCTAATGGAGGCAGTGGAGCCTAGAATAGTCTAGATTATGCCAATGGGCTATGAGGTAGATGAGAAAATCCTGGAGCTGCATGTCCAACACTTGCTAAGTCAGCCTAAGGACCCTGAGGCAGAAAGGTTTGGAACCTTTCAAGAATTAAGTGTAAAAATACATGTTGAACTGAGACAACCAGAGATGAAAAGAAAAGTGAGAAGGGAAGTAGAGGAAATTGCCAAGAAATATGGCATATCAAAGGAGGTAGTTGATGCAAACAGAGAAAAAGTAGAAAGAGCAAAGAAAGAGAGACAAGTAGCAGAAAAAGAAAGTATTCTAGTGCAAGCCTCCTCCCAGACTAGATCATCCAAGAGCTCTGCACCTGCCACTTCTAAGAGCTCAAGATCCTCCAAACCGGAAGCCAAGACATCTAGTAAGGGAGAAAAGAGAACAAAAACCAAGGCCACAAGGTCCTATATAAGCCAAAAGGATGATGAAGAAATAGAGACTGATGAGGAAGTTAAGAAAATGAGGAAGAAGAAGAAAACATCAGGTGAATCCTCTGCTAGTGCAAATAAAGAAGAAGAGGTAGAAGAATTTGTTGAAAGGCCTACTCTCTCTATTGATGATATCATCAAGGCAGTCACGGTGGATGGGAACCTGCAACCAGTCACTAAATTTTATGATGAATATAGTGATGCTGACAACAAAATCTTGGAAGATGCTACTGTCAGGTACCTAAACATTTATAATAAAGCATTCATTGAAATCATCTTTCTAATTCCCAAAAGTCTAGAGAAGGAACTTGAACTGAAAAAGAAGAATGCTAAGGCAAAGGACCTTGAGATCTGGGAACAGATTGCAATTCAACTCTACCCTTCCATTACTCCAAAACAAATGACCATGATCTTCAAGGACTGCAAGGATGAGTTTCAGAGCAAAGCCAGAATGAACAAACTTATGCTTGGGGAGATGGATCAGATAGCAAAAGAAACAGAAGACATCCTCTGGAATGCCTACAAGAGATTCAATCTCCCTGTCATAGAGGAAATAGATGAAGAATCTTCTTCCATGGATGACGAAGGACTAAGTACATGAAAAGAAGAATCTACTGAGAAAAATGCAGAAGAGCCAAAGGAGATAGGTAAAAAGAGGACTAAGGACTTGGATTCCTCTATTCCAAAAGAGGAAGTCCATGAAGAAGTAAATATCTCTCTTTTGGATCCCCTTGCTGACTTTGGAATTCAAGGAGAAGGAAGAAAGAGGAGAAATTGAGTCAAGTAGAGGAGGAAAAGGGAAGAGAAGAAGAACACACACAGAAGATCTCTGATGATAGTTCTGAGGATGCAAAAGGAAAGAAGACTCTGTCTCCAGTAAGAGACACTGTAGAAGCAATGAAAAACTTCTTGACCAAAGAAATGACAGAGATAGATGAACCGGATCTCTTTCAAGGACCACTCAATTTTGACTCCCTCTCTCCGGTCCAGACAATGAAGGTAGCATCTTTTGCTCAAGCTAAAGCAAAAGAAAAGCTTCTGAAGTCTCACATGGAAGACCATGAGCTGATAGAGATTGCATTCGGTGTGTTGGAGAAGATCGTGCCATCCTTCCAAAAGGATCTTTTAGCATCTTCATCTGGTAACTTCAAATCTCTTGTTAATTCTGCTAGCACACATTTTGATTCTTTGGAGAAATCGGCAGAAGAGAAAGTTTGGAAAGAATTTTTGGGAAAGAGATTCTCTGAAGTACAGGGACTCATAGCAAATGATAGGATAAATCTGGATATTGGGATAAAAAGCCTAGAAAATGCTCTTAAAGATGGAGGAGAATTATACAAATTTTTTCTATCTTGGTCCATAGTGACATACGACATTGCAAAGAAGGTTGAAGAACAAGAAGGTAAACTGTCAAGTTTATCTCAGAATTTTGATCCTCTCACCTCATCCATAATGAATCAAGAGTACTAGGCTATTGCCACTATAAATGAAATAAAGAGGCTTGAAAAGGAAAATAAGAATAGAATAAGCAAGATGAGTGAGCTAAGAGGGATAATTATCCCTAAGTTAGAGGTAATGCATGAGGCCTTAACTGATGCTCAGACCATAGCCTGGACCAGTGATTCGATAGACTTAAAGAGGGCAGAAGATTTTGCATTTTTGTTAAGTGGTCACATCTCGATTGTGGACAGGATGAAGCAGAGTTGGGCAACATAATTTGTCCAGTTGAAAACCACTTTTGCGGATATACTTAAGTTTATGTAAGTATAACATGTATATATACTTATGCGGCTATGTATAGGTTGGTTTTTGCAAATTTTGGTGTGTGGATTCCACCCTTTTCCATTGATGTCAAAGGGGGAGTGAGGAGTAGTGAAAAATGTAGAATCCAACTAAGGGGGAGCTCTGGTAAAAGTATACATAAGACAGAGCATCAGCTAAGGGGGAGTTTGCTATGACACTTAGTCATTTTTCACTAAGTGTTGCCATCAATGCCAAACGGGGAGATTGTTTGCAAGAGACACTGTGTGGCTTCATGAATGTTGTCATTGATGGCAACAAAGTTTATCCCACACATCCACAGCACATAGTATGTCTATACTGGAAGTTAGATTGAAGAGTGTTTTGGTCCGGTGAACAAGAACAGAGCATGCAACAAGGTTTGACAATCAGGTCCAGATCTCTCAGAGGATGTATCTTAGCAAAGTGTGGACTTGGTGAAGTCAAGAGGAGTACCATGACTACTACATTCTAGAGATTGAGCCTCCAGTGATGAAAGAGTGAAAAGATATGAGCATCTAAGTATTGGGTTCCTGACAGGCAGAGTAGACTGAGGAAGAACTGACTGGCAGAGCATCAGACTTTAATCCGAATGAGAAATTGATGGTGGTCAAGCTATTTGATAGATCATACATGATTGGCTGACATGAATGATGACTTCTATGTCTATGTCTTGATACACATCACATATTAAGCATGGATTCATCTGACAGATCAGTGTCTTGGAAATATCTTTAGTATTCCAGTTGCCAACTAAGAAGATGTTGAAATCCTTGATGCAGATATATATACCAAATGGATTTCAGTATGAAGGGAGTAGTTGTGTGTGTAAGTGTGCGAGAAAAGGAAGAGAGGAGTGTGGAAGTAGCAATGCAAGTCTAGTATATGATAGGATAGCAGTACTAAAGTAGAGGAAGAATGAAGTGCAGTAGATCAATATATTGAGCCCAATCAGAACTGAACCTCAGCATATGTGGATGCCTCTCTTTAGTTCAAACATTTGGTTACCTTCTATAACTTGGTAGATAGTGAGTCTCTTGTAGGAAGTGTGCCTCTTGTGAGCAGTGTACTCAGGCAGTGAGCCCTAATTGGCAAGTGCCATTTTGTACTTTTTATTCTTTTAATAGAGAATACAATCTTGGGTTAGTCACCCTGTGGTTTTTCCCTTAACAAGGTTTTCCACATAAAAATCCTTGTGTTATGTGTGTTGATTAATTTTCTACTCTCATGACTATGTATGCTTATATGTTTTGATGCTACACTAATTGATAAAGAAGAAAAGAAAGTTAAATATTTATGATAACTTATTCATCCCCCCTCTCAGTTATCTACCTTATTTCCAACACATCTTTGGTGGAGATGATGATATGTCTAAGAGGTTTATAGAGGAGATGCAAAAAGAGTTTGAGATGTCTATGATTGGTGAAATATCTTTCTTCCCTAGACTTCAAATTGCCCAGCTAGATGGTGGTATCTTTTTTTCTCAGGCTAAGTATGTTAGAAAGATGTTAAAGAAGTTTGGTATGGAGGATTCAAAACCAGTAAGTACTCCTATGGTCACTGGATGTCACTTGAGCAAGGATGATGAGTCTCTAGAAGTTGATTAGACTTCCTATAGAACTCTAATTAGAGGATTGTATTCTAGACCTAATATCATGCATGCAATATGTGTGGTTGCTAGATATCAAGCTAATCCCAAGTAAACACATGAGAAGTTAGTAAAAAGAATATTTAGATACTTGAGGGGAACTCCAGATTATGGATTATGGTATCCAAAAGGTAATGTCTTTGATTTGAGTGCCTACAATGATGCTGATTGGGCTAGCTATGTGGATGATAGAAGGAGTACCAGTGGTTGTGCTTTCTACTTGGGAAGCAGATTGGTTTCATGGTAGAGCAAGAAGAAATATTTGATGTCCTTATCAACTACAGAGGCAGAGTATATTGCAGCAACATCCTGTTGTACACAAGTGTTGTGGATGAAGAAAACCTTGAAGGACATTAAGGTATTGTATGATGAGCCTATTCCTATTTTGTGTGATAATACAAGTGCTATCAATATTTCCAAGAATTTAGTGATGCATTCTAGAACCAAGCATATAGCAATTAGGTATCACTTTTTGAGAGAGAAGGATGTAGATAAGGAAGTAAGGTTGGATTATGTTCCAAAAAAGGATCAGATTGTAGACATTTTTACAAAGACTCTTGCAAATGACACTTTTGAGGATCTCCGACAGAGGCTAGGGGTAATTTCCCCTCCTTCTTTCTAGATGCATAGAGGTACATCTATCAAGGGGGAGTTCATACTATATTCTTTTTCTTGGATTGATGGTGACTACCTCTTAGGGGGAGTAGGTAGTGGTTGTTGATAATAAGGGGAGCCCTGAGTTGTTTCAAGAGAGAAGGTATGAATAAGAGAGAGAGAGAGAGAGAGAGAGAGAGAGAGAGAGAGAGAAGTAGGAGAGTTTGTGTCATAAGGGAAGAAGCAGTTGCTCTTTGTACTTGATGTCAAAGGGGGAGAGAGAGAAAAATAAATCTAAGGGGGAGTATGTGTTTCCATCAATGACAAAGGGGGATATTGTTGGCAATATGTGTTGTCATTGCGTTGTCATTGATGTCAACACTCAGTTTGTGATGATGATATACCAGTAAGATATAGTGGTGATGCTAATGTTTAGGGTTACTGATGTCCATTGGTGTTCTTGAGGTTCATAATGGGTTACTGATGTTCATGGTTAGATGTGATGCCTAGATTAATGTCAAAACAAAGTAAATTAGGCATGCTTGTGGTCAGCAAAGCAGTGAGATGCAGTGATGTTCCCAATGTTCATGATTGGATGTCACATGTCAAGTTGTTGGTCAGCAATGATGTTTTCATCATGAAATATTAAGATGGGAATTGGAAGAACAAAGATGAGTTCATGATGAAATAGTGAGATGGGAATTAGAAGCACTGAGATGAATGATGAAATAAATTAAGATGGGAATTAGAAGCACTAAGATGAATGATGATACATTAAGCTATGCTGAGGGTGAGAAGATGTTGCTGAGGACCTATGTCATGTTTTATGATCCTTCCTATTGTTCCCAAGGATGTATGTGCTATTATATGAAGATTTTGGCTTCCAGAAGTTGGTGATGGTTTTTATCATAGAGAGGTGCCTAGAAGACTATCTGGTAAAATGCTTCACATTCCTCTACATTCAAAGATATGGTCATGCAGTTTAGAAGTTAAGTCTAGTATGATGTAAAGGTGCTAAATCTAAAGTTTCAGATCATTTTTTCCTTTGCAGTGAAAATTATGAAAGACAAAGTTCCGGTCTGTGCTCTAGAAAAATCAAGTAATGATGAAGACTATTTGGAAGGCTCTACATTTCTTCGCATTTCAAGAAAAGGTCTTGTAGTTTAGAAGTTAAGTTCAGTGTCTGATGGAGGTGCTAGTTTCCAAAGGTTCAAGTCTCTACACCCTCAGTAGTGAAAGTTATAAGTGGTGGAGTTCTAGTCTATATTCTATCTGAGAAAATTATTGTTGAAGGCTTGTTGAAATTTTTTGCATTCCTCCGGAAGAGAGTAATTGCCTATGCAGTTGGTGGAAATGTTCATGGATGTGTATTACATGCATCCTTGTAGTTTTAGGTGTTTTGGTGCTCTGCAAGGTCAGTTTCTCAATGACAATGTGTTACAGTGTGTCCCAGATGGCTATTTGATCTCATTGTGCATGTTTTAAGGTATGTGACACAATGTATTTTCTATGTGTAGTTAGAGGTTTATCTGAAGGTGTTGTATGAGTCATGAAGACTCATATGAAATAATTTTAGGAAGATCTTTCATGTTTCCAGTACCACAAAAGGTTGTCAAGTAGTGGTTACTGTTATACTTCAAAATTCATGTCTTCCTACTTAAGGTCATCCTATTTCAAATGAGAGATGTGTATGAAGGTGATTCCTTGAAGAACAATTCTATGAAGAATGCTTGACCAGACTAAGCATGTGTTGGGATCCACAAGGTGTGTGCTTCCTTCTAGAATAGTGTGTTGTTCATGATAGGGCTTGCCCTATGCATGTTTTATGTTGTGTGATCTCTGGCCAACTTGAAAAATGTAATATCCTTGTTGTATTGGCTAACTTGTAATGAAATCAATGTACTGTCATGTATATATTGTAAACCTAGTTTGTTTAGTTGAGGTATGATTGTAGAAATGAAAATATGAAAGTGTGATGAGTAGAATTTGAAAATCATACATATTGTGATGTCTAATTGAAGGAGAAAGAGAATATGTGTTAGAAGCTGTCCTGATTCATCTTGAAGACATTTTTGTGATAGGAGGGAAGTGAAGAGTGTACCTAATTGATCCAATCATCAGAAGAAGTAGAATTGCAATCATCAAAGATGTGAGCTTCAATGCTAGTTTTTAGGCAGTAGAAGGACTATCATACTATAATATTTACTGAGGTTGTTCTTAGTTTAGGGAGTAGTTGCTTCCTTGGGAGTGACCCTGAAACAAAGTCTACAGGGAGTTGTAGCTTCCTTGGGAGTGAGCCTAAATCAAAGTTTTCAGGGAGTAGTAGCTTCCTTGGGTTGTAGCCCTAAAACAAAGTTGTAATTTTGAGCTTCATATATTGTGAGTTAATCCTCACCATGGTTTTTCCCTTCTTAGGTTTTCCACATATATCTGGTGTTATGTGTTGATGTGTATTGTGTTAATATTTCATGTTGATGTTGATGTTGTATTGGTTAAGTTTTAATCTGCTCTAAAGGACTTGAAGTTTGTTTAGATATTGATTCACCCCCCTGTCAGTATCCTGGTGTGTTCAACAACATGTATATGTATGTATGTCTATATATATGTAGGTGTACATACATACATACATACATAGTCATGGTATGAATCTGGGTATGTATATGCCATGATTGGGACTATTTGATAACATTTCTCTTCCATCTAGGCATACATTCTATGTGTTTGAGGTTTATGGAATAGTCATTCCATTAGATTCCTTGTAGATATATAAGTATTAATATGGATATAAGGGTGTAAGGGCATAATTGGAATGCTTGGAATAGGGATTGCAAACCAAGTGTTTTTTTAAATGTCTAAATTCCCTATGTGTGGAATTTGAAGTAAATTTATTTTGTTTTCAAACATTAATTTCTTCCTTTTCATATTTCTATGTGTATGTATGTATATAAGAATGCATATATACATATATGTATATAATAATACAATTTTAGTAACTTATATAAAACTTGGAGGTCTATATTTTAAATGTTTGTTGAAATATTGTAAGGGCTATGTGTATATAGAAGAAGTGTTATGTTGGTTTTGATTCTTGAACTGGAGTCATATAAATGTGTGAAAATGTGTGTGTGTGTGTATAATACAAGGAAATTTATATAGTCAAAGCTTAGAATATAACCTTAAAGTCATTATGGTAGATTACTATCATGGCTAGGAATGAAGCATAATAATCAATTTAATAGGTTTAATCTTGAACGCGCATAGTAATATGGATTTATTATTATCTACTGATTTAAAAGTTGAGTTTAATAGTTTAAAATTAGCTTCACTATTCATACATATGGTTGTGTACAAAGGATACTTAGAAAAACAATACTTGGAATAATAGTATTATCATTATATAACCAATATATTTGTGAAGGCAAGTTACAAATAGCTTTATTTGTGACTATGTGTCTTTATTACTTTTGAAATTAGGCAAGAGTAGCATTTAATATGATTCTTATACATTGTATAGTTGGAAGATAAGACTATGACAGCCTTATTTATGTCCATACCTTTAATAAGTGTATAGAAAACTCATGGGCAACCCTACATAAGATTGTACTTTCATTCTATAGGCACATTGTAGAACATACCTATCTAGTACAACAAATAGTTAGTATTTAAATGATGTACTATTATGATTCTCACTCAAGAGCAAGGTATGCTAGGAGTTTGGGAAATGTTATGATATTCTGGAAAATTATATTTCAAATTGTACCTTGTATTTTTATAATTATTTTAAATGATCATTTTGACGAGTCAAGAAAGAGATAGTAGTGTTTTGAAAAGATGACCTGTATTTCTATATAATTAGAATGTGATATTGATTAAATTATTTGGCCAAAGTGATGCTATAAATTTATATGCATTATTAGTTCATTGTATTCTTAGGATTGCATGGTAGTCAGAAGTCATCAGTAACTAGAGGGTATCTAGGGTCTGCATGACTGACTACATGTGATAGTGATTGCTCTTATATGCACTTGGTTATCATATTTTGTAATGGTACTACTACAAATGTCATTACCTACCACCCTCGTTGAATGGTCAAGACACTTCTAGTAGGAAGATGTGTGGGTGACCACCTGGTTTGTGGTTAGAGGCAAAGCCCTTGGATGATGCTTTCCCTCCTTACATCTACTATAGAGACCATATTACTTGCACTCAAAAAAGATAAATAAGATAGTGAGTCTTCCTATATTGTATAATTTGAAAGTTTATCCTTGTGTGGATCTTTCTCTAATATGTACTATATAGTACAATAGTCCTAATGTTGATTTGTACTACATTCTATCAATTTAAAGCATGTATTATGATGTACCATGAAAGTAGGTAAAAGTATAGCATCATTCTACCTAAGTTGTGAATTTTCATGGTTAGTTATTGTTTAAGAAAAATATATACATGCCTTATGTTGAAAACAATTAGATTCATTCAATTAGATTCTTTCTTTTCTAAAGTATTAATGATGTTTATTATTTTAAATTGGGAAGTTTTTTACAATCGTAGGTGACATATATCTATTGACATTATATCACACAAGACTTCATCATGGTAACCCCCTATCTTGAATCTTACCCAACATTGCCATTAACCATTACCTTATATGTTCCTTCTACAACCAAGTGATCACATAAGGGTTTGGGTGTTTTTTCCTCTTCAAGTTTAAATTTTCAACCATTTCTTCTAATACTAGGTTATATGTGCTTCTACTATCAATAATAACTTTAAACATCACTTTCCTCTTGCTTTGCAACTAGTTCTAAACATGTTCTTTCTTTGTATTGATCCTTCTTCCTCATGGTGCTTCAACAAAACCCTTCTCATCATTAGTGATTTTTCATGTTTAGGGTCATCATCTAACTCAAATGATCTTTGGGTCTCATCCTCCCCAAATGTAGCTCTGGTGCTACCTTCTATCTAGTTTCTTTAACTTTGAGAACACTCAAACGCTCTGTGCCCTTCTTCTCCACACTTTAAACATGTTCCATTGAAAGATCTTTTCTCATTCTTCCCATATCTTTCTCTTATTTTCTAATATCCATCTATGTGATATGTATCACCTCTTCTTTTGTCTTTGGAGTAGTAGTTCTTATCTTCCTATCCCTTGTGGTAAGTGTCCTAATTCCTTTATTCATTATGGTAAATGTCATTATCCATGTGGTAGAAATTGTCAGTTCTCCTGTCTTCTTGTTATGGTCTTCCATTGCCACAACATGATTTCTCCCTTTTGGGTTTCTCCTCTCTTCCTCTTCATCAATTCTATTGATCTATCCTCTTGTTCAACTTGTCTTCTACCTTAATCACAAATTGGTATGCTTCCTCTACGATGGTTAACCTAAAAAGAATTACCTCTTCTTGGATACTTTTTCTTAATCCATTTATGTATCTCACAACTTTTTCTTTTCTTTTTTCACTATGCTCCATCCCAATTATCAACTTGTGAAGTTTTTTAGTGTATTCCTTCACAATTCTATCCCTTTGCCTTAGGATTTTACAACTTCTTTAGTGGTTCAAGCTCATAGTTCATTAGTATGAATTGTATTTTCAAATTTTCAACCATCCTATTCCATTTTGTTATTCTTTCCTTTCCCTCCCATATATTTTTAATTGTACTTCCTTCCACCAAACAACAACATGTCCCTTTAGCTTTGTCTTTGCAAACTATCCCTCTCAAGGTCTTCAATTTCCTCATACTCAGACTACTTAACCACCTATTTTGTCCAATCAATCAATTATTCAAGATTCATATCAGATCATAATAGTTGGAAATCTCCATTCTAGATCTCTTACCAATCTTAGAAATGGCCTTTAACACCTCCACCTATTCTAATTCTTCTTCTTGGTCTTCTAGATCTTGTGCATCTTATTTGGTATCTTCCTCCACATTGTTCTCATCATCTTCCCTTGAGCTTTGACCCATTTTTCTATCTTCCTCCAAAGCCTCCAATCAAATTTTGTTCTCCCTTACCTCTATCAATACCTCATCCAACTTTCTAACAATGTTAACAACACCTTGGGATCTTTGCAGTGCACCTTTCCTTGGATTTGGTGTCAACTAACTCAGATTGGTAGTCTACCTACAATCACTCCTTGTAATTGCCTCTCAATTAGTGGTCTGTTGATGAGCTTCTTGTAGGATGCCTCAATTTGGCAATTTGTTCACAAGTAAAACTTTCAAAACACTACTTACTCTCCTCAAGATTCAAATATTATTCTTTGATTCCACTTAATGTAGTCATGGATAGAGGATCTAATGAAGGATAGTCCAACCATGTAGCAAAAACTCAAAACACACAACACTCACTACAAGTCTTAATGGAACAATAACATGATCTTTATTAAATTCAACTATTAATTCTTACATTCTATTGCAATGGGATCCCTACATGCTAGGTCGTAGCTATTTGATTACTAATATAGAAATCACTACATGCAAATAAAATTCAATGTATTCAATGACATCTACATCCGCATCATCAAACTCCATCTTGAAACTCCATCCTTATGTTTGCACTCAACCTCCACTCTTGGTTGAATTCTCCCTAGCTCCCCTTTCTTCTTCTCAAGTGATTTTGATTAAATGATATATATATATATATATATATATATATAATCTCAAACCTCCAAAATGATTTGTGTTGGCTGCAAGGTGGCACAAAATTCTACACTACATGCAACATTTTGTTGATTAGTGAAAAACTATTTCCTTGAACAAAACAATGGTAATGTAAAAGAAAGTTGTGTGGTGCTTATTTTTCACTCTCCTAGGTCCAATGAATCTTCACATGTGTTCCTTGATTGTCGCAATTTTCAAATGCTTTGGTGCCAATGGTAAACATATAACTGTGATAGTTTTCTAGTCTAGTGTAAATATTCAAACCAAATTATGTCACTCTATGCATCCAAATATCCCCAAACGTGGATATGACATCTAAATACCTCTATAAAATATTATCTCAAAATTGTGGGGCCAAAATGCAAACTACAACAAAGTGCAGTGACTTCTTCTACAATTGATTGGTAAATGAAAATTGTAAACAAATAAACAAATTGACAAAATGTTCTAGGTGATGCAAGATTGCTCTTTACCCCTAAGGATGCTTTTGTTTCAAAATTTAGCACATTTCCTCTCATTGCAATCCAATGAAATAATACTAACCCACACAAATCTCTTGTAATTGTGGGATCCAGGTTAAACTCAACTACAACAGCAATCTCCTCTTCTTTCTGATCAAAGCTAATCATTATTTGCCTAATCATAAAGTAAAATATCTTTTCAATGGGTCAGTACAAAAAGTTGGGTCCACTTTTTGGCCAAAAAGTGGAAGTTTTTTTTCCTAATTTTCAGAATTTGTGACATTTGACCTAAACATTTGAGGCACTTAAAGATTGAACCTTAAAAAAAGTTAGTAATATGAAATGTAGTACTCGGAGTCTAGTTTCTAAATATGTAATTTATTTTAATACCTAGATGATACAAATTGATTTTTAATAGGCATTTCTAAAAACTACTGTTTAAAAGTCACTGTTTTTTAACCATACCATGCACGTGTACGACCAACATAATTTGACCTAAATAAAAGTATTTTTCTAAATCCTTTTGGGGAAAGATGTGTAGTACAGTGAAGTTTGATGAGGATTTTTTTATATTTTTTTCTAAATATTTTTTTAATTAATTTTTTATTGGCTCTAATTGTTATTTTTGAAAACCCCTCGTGTACGACCAACATAATTTGAGAAAAACTAATCATAAAATGATTTTTTTTTCATTTTGTAAAGAATGATGTATATATTGATGACATATAATTTAAAAATTAAAAGTTATTAAAAAAATACAAACACCTATCATTTCAAGTTTTTGGACCAGTTTGCTCATAAATTAAATAGTAAATAGAAAAACAAGTCCAATAAAAAATTACATATTTGAAAACTAGACACTATCATTTGTAATGGGTTTTAATTTCATAAAGAAATTTAGAAAAAAATATCATTAGCCATTTAGGTAAACTCAGTCTTTTCTCTTGTTCTGTACTTAGAAAAAAAGTTGCAGGTCCAAGGCTCAAGGTCAGCTACCCATGCCTTTCCCGAGCCTAAAACCAAACCAAAGGCAAGGGAAAAGGTGAGCGGCCATTTCATATTTCTTAGAATGGGTACTTGTTCTAAAATGGGTACACATTATATAACGGGTACGCGTTATATAATGGGTACGCGTTATAAAATAGGTATCTGTTATTTTTGCAAATGGGTTCCTGTATTATAATGGGTACCCATTATTTCTATGAATGGGTACCCATTTGTTTTATATCTGCTGTTTCCCATCATCAAGGAAAAACGTACTATGACTGTATCCCTGCAACTTGCAAGTCTGATGTATGGGTCGACATGACATTTTCTACATTTTTCTACTTACAGGTGTCTTGTGGAATTTCTTGGCATATTATATTCTTTTCAGATTTTGAAAGGAATCAATCATATGAACAATTTTCAAGTGGAATCAAGTGCAGGAGTTATTTTCAAGAGGAATAAAAAAAGAGGGTTTTGGTTTTTTAAATATACTTTTACTTCAAAATCTATGCAACGAAGGATCTATATCTAGTTGTATTTCAAAATTTTAAAGAAGTACATCAATCTGAAATTAGATTAAATATCATTTTTTATTTTATCAATAGGGTTTGGTAGTCATGGGATCAAATCAACATAAAAAAAAATAAAGGAGTGTCATGACACCTGAAGAAATTGAAGAAAATAAATAGAAGGAAGCAAAAAGGAAAAGAGATAGAAGAAGAAGGATTCAAGAGATGAAGAATATTGAAGCATCTAGTTCCATGAATATTAAAGAGAAAGACATTCAAGAGACTATAAAGGATGGGATGAATGTACATGATGTAAATGTGGAAATAGTGAATTTGGAAGAAAATGTAACTATAGAAACAAATGCATGTATGTCTTCAAACCCAACTTTCAATGATATGGAAAATGCGACTATAGAAACAAATCTAGGTATGTCTTCAAGCCCACCTATCAATGATATTGATCAAATTAGTTTATTGAATGAAGCTTGATATACCAATGCTGAGCTCAATTATACTACTGAAAATATGGAAATAGGAAATGAGAATGAAATCCCTTATATACATGAAAATGAAAATATTTTTTTTTGATTGAAAGAAATGTCTTGGATAATCTTCTTGGTAAGATTTCTTGGAGACAAATGAGAACCCATGCAAATAGATTATATATAATATTTTTTTATAGAAAAACTCTTGGATTTCAATGTCAACTCATGATGCAATTGATGAAAATGTGGAAATTGTGAAAAGTAATGAAATAGTTAGGCATTTTTGTAAAACCTAAAAAGAAAGATGAATCAATGAAACAAGTTTTATCTAGTGTTATTAATGCTATTGATTCTATTGGTAAAAAAATCAAACTAAAGATAGCAATGCAGTACAAAGAGCTATAACAACTGCTTTAGTCAATAAATCATTTTCGAATAAAAGAATGATAAGTAAGACTAGTGAATTTCTAAATATAAATACTAAAACTTTGAGAAGAGCAACAAAGAGAAGAGAATTTATTGAAAATGATCCAATTAACCAATGTTGGAGTTTTAGTGGTAGACTCCCAAGGTATGACATGAAATTAAATAGTGAAATCAAATATTTAATTGAAAAATATTGGCATGATAATACAAGGGTATCATCTAATGTTAGAGATGTTTTAAAATTAAGAGTGGGGTCCAAAATTCGTGATCCTCATCCAAAACATCTATTAGACATGACTCAAACTAAATTGTATACAAAATTCTTAGATGATTCAGTGTTAGTACCATTTAATATTACCACAAGTCAAAGATCTTTCCAGAAATGTAAACCTTGGTATGTGAAAATTAATAAACAACAAATCTCTTGTTGTAAAACTCATGTGCAATTTTATTATTGTTATGATGTTTTTTGATATATACGTTCTACTTTGCATACTAATGAAATTATTCAGGAATGTGGTATTAATATGCCACCTCAAACAATTAAGGAGTTTGTATCAGGTTTGTTTTGTGAGACATCTAATGGGAACTTATTTTATTCAAAAGCATGTATTTCTGGACAATGTAATAAATGTGGCAACTTTTCATTGTTAGGAAAATGTATACATGAAAATATTTCACATGAATTTGGACAACAATTAGTGGATGTGAAAAGATTCAAGAATGTTAAATATTCTTTAAAGGATGGAAAAATTAGAAAGAGTTGTGAGTTAGTCACAGAAAAAATTTGTGTGCATGCATTCTTCAAAGATTTTAAGGATAATATTGTATCCAAATATGTCAAACACTCCCAATATGCTCGGTGGTTAGATGGACAATTTCGTACATGTAAAAACACATTTCCAATTGGAACTATCCTATCAGTGGTTGACTTTGTAGAAAACTATACTCTTGCTCCATAAGAGGAAATTCAATCTCAGTATTATAATTCAGTGCAGGTGGCCATCTTTGGTCATATTGTATATAGACATGCAGATGATAGTACAGAAGATAATAGAAAATTTTTGAGGGAGTATCATTTCTATTTGAGTGATAACCGGTTACACTCTTTAGAGTTTGTTCAATATTGTTTCAAAATTTTTTACGAAAGTTTTAAAAAAAAAATCTAGATGACACAACATTTCATATGGTCAGATAACTATACATGGTAATTCAAAAATGCAAGAATGTTTTATTGGCTTTGTAGGGAGCACAAAGAAATCAATATCTAACATATGTGGAGTTTTTTGAAGTTGGACATGGTAAAGGAGAACATGATGGAGCTGGAGCATGTGTGAAAAGAGATCTTGCTAGAGATTAACTAAAATTTGAGGATGCAGCAAAATTTAGAGATGCACGTGTAATTGTGGATTGGTGTAATGAAAAATCATCTACAAGATCAAGTGAGAACTCTACAATTCGATGATTCTTTTGGTTAGTTGAACAAGAAAATATTACTACTCAACTTGATTGTGAGACAATAACTGGATTAACAAAATGGCAGTAATTTAAGAGTTCAAATGCAAGCACATGGACTATATGGACTAGGGAGCTTGCATGTTTTTCTCAATTTTATATTATAGGTGATTGGGGAGCATGTGAAAATACAGAATGGGTTGAAGAATGGAAAAAAAGATCCTTGACACCTACATAAACACATGATCAACTTGAAACAACAATTAAAGATGATAATCAAGTGTTTGTATCAGATGACTATGATCGTGGTTCAGACCTTATACAAGAAGGTACTTTAATTTTTAATATTTTTTATTACATTTTTTTGTAATCTATATAATTAATTATATATGTATGCATGTACATATTTATGTGATTTAGATACATGACACACTTTATTGAATTAAATAATTTTTTTTGCAGGTCATGTGTATGCCATTTTTGCACCTGAGAGAAATGAAGAGGAAACTGAGTATTGGTTGGCTCGATGTGTTGAGACAAAACAAAAGTTGTTATATCCTAGAGAAGATGATGATAACTGAGTATCCAATAGGTTATGTGGTTGTTGTTGGCACTTGGATATGAAACTTATCTAATAAGAAAGAATGGTTTGCTTGCATTTGAAGATTATGAAACACATAAGAAGATCATACACTACTCACATTTGGTTGTGGCAACAAATATAAAACTAGTCAGATATCAAGGGAAACCTACTAATAAACAGTTATGGACAGTTTCTATGGAAGAACATGAGTCAATTATAGATGCATTACAAAAGAGAGAGGATGCAGATGGTACAATGGAATAAATTTCTAGGTATGTTTCATGTTTTTGGTATATATTCTTTCATTCTCATTTCACCTTCTATATTATTCCCTTTATCTTAAAATTTGTATCGACTCATGTAAATATATAGTTAATTTACTTGTACATTTAAACATTATTTTTGCAGGTGTACCCTACAAGTAGATATTTGGATGATTGTCAATAGAAGTTTTCACCATACAAATATGTAAGGTCAATTTTGTAGTCTTCAACTAAAAGTAAACACATTAGGTAACTGTATATATACTTGTATATTTCATATTGAACATCTTATCTAGTTACATATTGCATCAATGTTTTGTGTTTATGCTATATATTCTTTCATTCTCATTTCACCTTCTATATTATTCCCTTTATTTTAAAATTTGTATCGACTCATGTAAACATATAGTTAATTTATTTGTACATTTGAACATTATTTTTGTAGGTGTGCCCTACAAGTAGATATTTGGATGATTGTTAATAGAAGTTTTCACCATACAATTATATGAGGTCAATTTTGTAGTCTTCAACTAAAAGTAAATGCATAAGATAATTGTATATATACTTGTATATTTCATATTCAACATCTTATCTAGTTACATATTGTATCAATGTTTTGTGTTTTTGCTATACATTCTTTCATTCTCATTTCACCTTCTATATTATTCCCTTTATCTTAATTTTTGTATCGACTCATGTAAACATATAGTTAATTTACTTGTACATTTGAACATTATTTTTATAGGTGTATCCTACAAGTAGATATCTGGATGATTGTCAATAGAAGTTTTCACCATACAAATATGTGAGGTCAATTTTATAGTCTTCAACTAAAAGTAAACGCATTAGGGAATTGTATATTTACTTGTATATTTCATATTCAACATCTTATCTAGTTACATATTGCATCAATGTTTTGTGTTTTTGGTATATATTCTTTCATTCTCATTTCACCTTCTATATTATTCCCTTTATCTTAAAATTTGTATCGACTCATGTAAACATATAGTTAATTTACTTGTACATTTAAACATTATTTTTGTAGATGTACCCTACAAGTAGATATTTGGATGATTGTCAATAGAAGTTTTCACCATACAAATATGTGAGGTCAATTTTGTAGTCTTCAACTAAAAGTAAACGCATAAGGTAATTGTATATATACTTGTATATTTCATATTCAACATCTTATCTAGTTACATATTGCATCAATGTTTTGTGTTTTTGGTATATATTCTTTCATTCTCATTTCACCTTCTATATTATTCCCTTTATCTTAAAATTTGTATTGACTCATGTAAACATATAGTTAATTTACTTGTACATTTGAACATTATTTTTGCAGGTGTGCCCTACAAGTAGACATTTGGATGATTGTCAATAGAAGTTTTCACCATACAACTATGTGAAGTCAATTTTGTAGTCTTCAACTAAAAGTAAACGCATTAGGTAATTGTATATATACTTGTATATTTCATTTTCAACATGTTATCTAGTTACATATTGCATCAATGTTATGTGTTTATAGTATATATTCTTCATTCTCATTTCACTTTCTAGATTATTACCTTTATTTTAAAATTTGTATCGACTCATATAAATATATAGTTAATTTACTTGTACATTTGAACATTATTTTTGTAGGTATACCCTACAAGTAGATATTTGGATGATTGTCAATAGAAGTTTTCACCATACAAATATGTGGCCAATTTTGTATTCTTCAACTAAAATGTGAACGCATTAGGTAATTTTCCCATCCTCTTACATCCCCTTAAGCCATTAGGTTTTATCTTATTTAATTTGTAAATTGACTCGTGTACATCTCCCCTTAAGCCATCCTCTTACATCCCCTAAAGCCATCCTCTTATGTATCCCCTTAAGACATCATCTTAGCTCCCCTTAATCCATCCTCTTACATCCCCTTAGGCCATTAGGTTTTATCTTATTTAATTTGTAAATTGACTCATGTACATCTCCCCTTAAGCCATCATCTTACATCCCCTAAAGCCATCTTCTTATGTATCCCCTTAAGACATCCTCTTAGCTCCCCTTAAGCCATCCTCTTACATCCCCTTAAGCAATCAGGTTTTATCTTATTTAATTTATAAACTGACTCATGTACATCTCCCCTTAAGCCATCCTCTTACATCCACTAAATCCATCCTCTTATGTATCCTCTTAATAAATCCTCTTAGCTCCCCTTAAGACATCCTCTTACATCCCCTTAAGCCATTATGTTTTATCTTATTTAATTTGTAAATTAACTCATGTACATCTCCCCTTCAGCCATCCTCTTACATCCCCTAAATCCATCCTCTTATGTATCCCCTTAAGACATCCTCTTAGCTCCCCTTAAGCCATCCTCTTACATCCCCTTAAGCCATTAGGTTTTATCTTATTAAATTTGTAAATTGACTTGTGTACATCTCCCCTTAAGCCATCCTTTTACACCCCCTTAAGCCTTCCTTTGTGTTATCTAGTTACATATTGCATCAATGTTTTGTGTTTTTCGTATATATATTCTTTCATTCTCATTTACTTGTTCATTCATTATTTTTTGTGGTGTACCTCACAAGTAGATTTTTCCATGATTACCACTACAAGATTTCATCATAATGTAAATGCTAGATCAATTTTGTCATCTTGTCAAACTAATAATGGACCAATGAGCTAATTGTATAGATACTCATATGTTTCATCATGAGCACTATAGTTGCATTGTATCTTGATATTTTGTGTCTTCAATATATTCTTTCAAATTCAAATTGCATAATTTTTTGAGCTCTATGTATAGTGGTGCTATTGGTTCATTATTATTTTTCTCCTAATCTATATTTTTAAATTTGACTCTTTTTATGATATTTCTATGTAAAATGGATTTTACTCCTTCACACTTATTGGTCAACTTGACATTTTCCTACACCCCCTAGGTTTTGAGATTAAGCTATATCCTTCTTTATAATTTTAGGTTTTAGATCTTTATAATTGCTTTGTATAACTATAGGTTTTCATGCTACACTCCCTCAAATTTCCCCTAGGGTTTAATTTTGAGATTTGATCTCTTATTGATTTTCTAATTATTACATTTGTGAGTGTTTTTTATCACTTGATGCACATATAGCTAGGAAAGATCTTACACTTACTAGATAATTACTTGTAGATGTAACTATGAATACATGTAATATCCCATCTTACATCATAAATTAGTGGCTTGTATCAGCCTAACTTGTTATGTCTTGCACATCATTCCCTAATTCTTTTTGAATTTGTGATCCACTCTTGAAAATTCAAAAGGTTCACTTCTTTAATTTTGGTTCTAAATATGATTTGTTGCCCACAGTAGTTGCTTAATGGCCTTGTTTATTATCACTTTAAAATATTCATTTGTATATATAGGCTTCTCATATGATTTCCCCTAGTTGTAATGTTCATATCAAACCCCTATGTTATCATATTCATCATCTTTGGTAGTCTGTCTTAGTTAGATTAGCACATGTGAAACCTTTAAAATATTTGCTTCATGCCTAAGTCTTTGTATTGTGTTGTGAACTCCTACATTTTTATTTTTATTTTAAGATGATTATGATTAGGGGAAAATTGATGCAACATGCATCTTTCCTTTGGCCTCTTTGGGCCCACATTATTGATCCTTATTTATTTTTATTCTGCCATTAGATTTTCATGCACATTAGCATATAGGAAAAATGGGCCTCAATGTCTATGGTTTTATATTAATATTTGGGTATGTAGGAGCTAAACATGACACACAAGAAAGCATAGTTACTAATCATAAGAGAAATTTAAAAAAGACACCATTGAAGTGGGGAAACAAAGCATGAGTCCAAATATAGAAGGTGAAAATGAGAATCGATAAACACAACAAACATGGGATAAATAAGAAGCCATAGTGTAAGGACACACAAGGTAAATGGATGAATAAGGAAGGAGGATCACAACACATATGCATAATAAAAGAATAAATTAGAAATGATATAAAACACAAAGAAGAAGTGACATGAACAACACAACACATGTTCAAGTTATTTGTGTTCTAGCATGCACCACTAAGGAAAAGTGAAAGAACTAGTCCTTGTCAGTAGATACAGGTATACCCCAAAATAAAATGATCAAGACATCATGTTTTATAAGATAATGTGATAAGTCCTAATGCCAAATAATCAAAACATTACTTTAAATATTAAAGATGAGGTTAATAGTTTGAAAACATTAATCTAAGTCATTGTTCTAATTTATCATTAAATAACATCCGAAGTCATTAATTGTGCAGTCATTAATTATATTATTTTGAGATCATTATTCTAAATAGATGTTGGTTTTAAATCAAAGATTCTAGAGGCATTAATCTAAGTCACTATTAGAATAAACATTAACTAGAATACATGTTAACCTGAAATAATTAATCTAATTTAATATTCAATGGGCACCACTCAAATCCATTGTTGAGAGATATTTATAGCATAATTAAGATTAAGCCATAATTTATTATTTTGTAAAATATTACTAATGCAAATCATCACATCCAAATAATAATTCATGGGTCCTTAGGATTTTATCAAATCACTAGCCTTCACCAAATTACAAAATTGACAAGGTATTGCAGTTTTTGTGAGTCATTCAACTTTACTAATAGAAAAAGGATTATTTAACAAGATTTGAAATATTTAATTTTTATATTACATACTTTATGTTTAAAAATGGAAAAAAATATCAAAACATTAGAAAATCTTTTTTATTAAGAAGTTAAATTTTATTAGCATAATTCATCAAATCATAAGTATTTTACTCAATATGAGAATAATATTCTAAATGATGTTAGAAAATTGTGCTTACACATGTGATAGAGGTGTGTAACTATTGTTGTATCCAAGACTTTGAGTTTCACTTCACTATAAATTTTACATAAAAATATGCTTTATAATTTAGAGAAATTTTCGTTCATAGAAAATGTTATTAGTGAGCTCTACAACTCTAATCAAACCCAAACATTTTTATTGTGAATGTTTGTCATTCATGACTTGTGAACCTACAATAGTGCGCCATGATGTCATCTAAGGGCTAGGCCTTTGCCAAGTTAGACCTGGACAATGACTCTTAGAGTGGGCCTTGACCCTCGATCCTTGATGATGAAAAAGAAAGCACATGACTATGTTCACACTTCTAATGTCTCGTTGGTTTTCAGCCATTATCCACCATCAATAATTCCTAGACATGATGAGGAAACTCCAATAAAGATCTTGTCTTCTCCTCATGACACATTATTGATTTTAGAACTTTATATTTTGAATTCATTAGATGACATAGTTCATCTTTCCCTAGCTTTAAACATTCCCCACCATGATCATGTTGTAATGCCCTACAATGAACACCTTAGAGAACAACACATCTATGTTATGCAATGCAGAATAATTTTTTTTTTTAAATGAATAAGATAACAAAGTAATGTTTAACAAATCAATACACATCATTAAACTAACAACTTGTCCTCTAAGGTTTCATGGTTGCATTACTTGACAAATCAATTAACATAATCTAACATACATCATTAACTAACATCAATAGATCATTCTAAACCTATTGCATTAAATCAATAAACATTTACACCTCCATATCATAACATATGATAAGTAATCATTAGGATCTAGTACACAGTTACAATTTCTCCTCACATATGAGTATAACATTACATTGTTACATTATCACCTTCTGAATAAATCTGAATACATACATTATGAAACAACTGATACATAGGCCAGTACATGAGAATAATAATTGTCTTCATAAATAGGTACAAGATCTGATGTCTGATACACAAGATATAACCTCCTCACACATGAACATTGGCAAGGGAAAAACCAATGGATAAAAGCTCTTCCACTTGACCATGTGGAACCCTGAGGTCCACCCCCCGAGCTAGGAGTTAACATAAGGTCCCCACTACAATATACAGTCAGGTAGATAGTAGACTATAAGAACAAAGACAACACATGACTCCAACAACACAAGTCAATATCACAAGAAACTTAACAACACTTCCAGAGGCAAACACATAACGAATGGGGAGAGTACAACTAGGGAATGCTAGGCTGTAGTAGGAAGGAGTGTCATCACATGGGTTGTCCTGGTAAGCCTTCCTAGGCCTCGGCCCCCATCTTGGGTTGTCCTGGTAGCCTCTCCTGACTCCTGGCCCCCATACAACGCTCATGCAGAATCAACATACCTTTCATGAGGACAAGGTAGTTGATCTTGCCATTCTAGGCCTTCTCATCTCATCTCAAGCCTAAACGAGCACTTGAGCCATGAGTGAGGCATCCACTTATCTTTATTTAATGTGATTAACTACCCAACCCCTCCTAATTCATTATTTAGGTTATCACTGAGTTATCCAACTCCCACATGGGTTGTCTTGGATGCCACTTTGGGCTCCGACCCCCATTGAGAGCCACTCCCCTACCTGCAACTAGAAAACCCCACTCAACAAGCATAGCAAACATCATCATGACAACGAGGATACATGAACCATGCAAGGCATTAACCATCTTGCATCAGAATTATCCTCATATCAACATGTATATATAACAATGAGAGGCATTAACCCTCTTGCATATCAACTTAATCATAGGGACAACGCACAAAATAGTGTCCATAAACATCACTCTGTTACAGTATTCAATGTCTCCCCATTTCACAAAACTCAATACATGATAAATTCAATCAAACGAACAATCACTACATCCACAAGGGAGTTATTACCTCCTCAAGATACATTGACAACTCAGATCATGCATCATTCACATTATCACTTACCAAACTCTCATACATAACAAGAGGCAACATACTTTTATAACTTCATTTTCTCGAAACACTTATCAACTCAATGCATGAAGTCAAGACATAACCATCCTGTGCCTCTGGAACTAACCACTCAGGTAAATGCAATAACATAGGGACCATGATGACATATCTAATTCACTTTCCACAAATCAAGTTTCGTAACCTTATTATGTCAACAACAACCCATCTTAAAATAATTTATGTTTATTTTAAACACTAATTGACTATACCTAATTACAATTAACAATGTCATTTAAGTAAATTAACATTATCAAATTTAAAACATAACTTACAATTTATTTATTTTTATTTAGAATAAATCAACAATTTAAATTTAAATAACATAATAAGATTAACTGCTAAATCTATATTTAGTTACATTCTAAAAGATATAAACACAATATAAATATACTTCTTCTTATTATAAAAGAATATTTAATTTTACAAAGTAGTTATTTACCTAATTTACATTATTTTCTAGTGTTTGTTGTTTAATAGGTATTATAGGTTTATAATTATGCATTTTGATAACAAAGTTTAGCTATGCAATGCAGAATATTATTATTTTTTAAATGAATAAGATAACAAAGTAATGTTTAACAAATCAATACACATCATTAAACTAACAACTTGTCCTCTAAGGTTCCATGGTTGCATTACTTGACAAATCAATTAACATAATCTAACATGCATCATTAACTAACATCAATAGATCATTCTAAACCTATTGCATTAATGAATACACATATACATCTCCATTTCATGACATCAGTTAGATAATCAACTTGAATCAAGATTACATGTACATATTCAGAAGCCTATACATATGAGTACATCATTATGTAGTTTACATTATCACCATCCTGATTACATCTGAATATATACAATGTGATACAATTGATACACAAGGCTAGTACATGAATATAAATCACTTCCTTCATAACTGGTACAAGATCCTAATGATTACTTATTGTATGTTATGATATGGAGGTGTAAATGTTTATTGATTTAATGCAATAGGTTTAGAATGATCTATTGATGTTAGTTAATGATGTATGTTAGATTATGTTAATTGATTTGTCAAGTAATGCAACCATGAAACCTTAGAGGACAAGTTGTTAGTTTAATGATGTGTATTGATTTGTTAAACATTACTTTATTATCTTATTCATTTTTTAAAAAATATTCTGCTTTGCATAGCATAGATGTGTTGTTCTCTAAGGTGTTCATGGCGGGGCATTACACATGTGGTATCCCATTACTCTTCTCCATTCCTTGATGCACTTCCCTCTTCTTCTTCCTCACCTCCTCTTGTTCATTTTCTCATCCTTCCATTATTCCTTCTTTGTTTGTAACCTATTAATAATTACATATTCCTTATACAATATATAATATGTATTGCAAGCATAGATATAAACATCACATATGCTTGGGTAGTACTTCTTTTTACATTACATTCATTATATAATCTTTAGTTTACTCTATATACTATTATGTTTTTTCCTACTCCTATTATTTTCTCATGATCTCTATTCATTTCCAACTCCAATTCCTTCATTTGTACTATTGATTTCATCCTTTGCTCATTTAATTGACTATGTTGTAAATGACTACTTCTCATTTCTTGTTATTGTGACCCATCCAAATTAGTCATAATGTTATTACTCCCCAATATTTGTAGAATTTGAGATTCTATTTGGTTTATCTAGGTCTTCTATTGTATTGTGAGCTATGGCTAGGTAATGCAATATTGATAAAACATGAAAACATTGTTGCAAGTGTCTTCTAGCTTTTTAATCTACTTGTTTAAATCTTTGCATCCATTTCTCCACTTTTGTTGTACACAACTTAACTTTTCTTTTTCATACTCAAAGATTATTTGTTCCTTAAATATTTACTTCTCCTATTCTCAACCATTCCTTTGATCTAGCAAACTTTGCATTACTTCTTCTAGTTGAGTTATTGTGGTTGCAAATTATGATTCTACTTGTATTTGTAGTTGATGTTGTTCTATCATTTTGAGCAGTGTTTCGTTTTAAATTAAAAAATGTACTAGAGATTCTAACATGTCTCGATAATATAATCTAGAAGTGAACAATAAAGCATAAACATACTAGATCTAACATACTAAAATGTATAAGCATCTATTCAATAACATATAAACACATGTAGATCTATAGATAAGTCCATGAAATACTAAAATATAGGTAGGACCCATGAAATGTACTAAAACATCTGCTCATATTTAGCATATAAATATTAAATACAAATCATAGTTCATGAAATATTGAAATATATCTCTAAGTCCATGAAATATCAAGTTCAACATATAGTCATAGTCCTAGTGACATATATATAAAACAACACATTGTGCAGTCCATGAAATAAATATATCTATGTCCTATGATCATCACTCAAGTTCAAATTTGAAAGAGGCCTCTTTCTTCCTTGTGAAATAGATGGATCTACCTCATGTTGTACAAAAGAGAAAGAAACTTGAAATCAGATAAAATTTTAAAAACATGACACATACATGTGCACATGAAATTTAAATTTCATAATTTAATTTAATTTATAAAATACTCATATTAAATATTTAAGTATAGACTAATGTATGCATAAATTACCATATGATGTTGGACATCTCCTCCCACATTTTGTTGCCCAGGTGATCGTATAGTTGTTGGTCCTGAACCAAAAGTCTCAGTTGCTAATTCCTGGATATTCAAATATTTAGCACTCAAGAATTGGGTTAGCATCCAAACTTGATTTAATTCATAAAAATATGAAATTAAATATTTAAATCTAGGCTTTAAAGTGTGCATAAATTACTGTGTAATTATGCTCATCTACTCCCACATTTTGTTGTCTAGATGGTATAGTTGTTTCAAATTCTAGACCAAAGTCTAAGTTGCTAATTCCTAGAAATTCAAATAAAGCAAGTTTGAAATCTAGGTTAGAATATTTACCGAAACATGTAACCATATTATATAACATATAAAGACCTAGAAAATTTAGCAAAGTTTAGGACCTGAAAATACATGGATGACTAATGAAATTGTCCCTAATTAGTAGCTTGACCAGTCGCTATCCTAATGGCACTACTATCATCTTGCACTTACATATATGGACATATATAAATTTATATAAACTCAAAAAAGCAAAGTACAAATTTAGTACAATTTTTGAAAACACACACCAGGGAATGCTCAGGAATAATGGACAATGATGGAGGAGAACTTCAAGCAACACCTTCAAGTGGTCGGTCAGACATGGAAACTGCCACATGACCTCCTCGTTGCAACAAAAATGTTTCACATACATGTATATTAGAGTTAAATTTAATTATACACTTGTTAATTTAAATATAATATCTAAGTTTTGAAGAAAAATTAAACTAGAACTAGATATGTATATGGTTTTAGGGTTAATATATATTAGTTTACCCCATAAGGTATACCGGTCTCTACATATGCCAATGCAAAACATAGTGTATCAAATCATGCTGAGGCCCTGGAGCGACTTGAGATCTACACCAAATAGTTCACAATATATAAATTTAATTCATCATTAAATATAAATTTTGATACATTCAAATTAAGCACTTGAAACAAAATAAAATGTGACCTCCATGTACCTGTGTAGGATGATCATCCGAATATAGTAAATCCAAGTATGACTCCACATCTCCTCTAGTTGCATCTGATGTGGATGTAGGAGTAGGACCATAACATGGTTGATTGCAATTTTGACACAAATGTACCCCTGACATGTGTGAGGCTCTATGATGAGATGCATCGACTCCTCCATGATGCTCTCCACCACTGAATTCAGTTACCATGTGGGTAGCTTGTTTAGTGAGATTACCCAAGAGTCTACTCAATGCCCCTAATGTCGACACCACTACCTAGTACTGAATGGGTGTAGGAATCATGGGAAAATAGGAGCAACCATAGGAGTAGCAGGAATAGGTCAATTGGGATCAATTTGTGCCCCTAGCCTGTGTTGTGGCATGCCACCACCAACACCTTAGAATGGTCTACTATCAAAATAATTGGGTTTTTGACCCAATTGAAACTCCACCCATAATTTTGTCAAAAAATATAGTGGTACGTCAAAATTAGCGTGTGGTGGGTGATCAAACACCATCGGCCACCGCTCCCAAAAATGTCTTGAGATCACCTCATGCCTACACCACTTAATTGATATTCTTTTTTATTGTAGGTATAGGTTGATTAGTTGTGGGATGAACAAAAAATGGAGCTAATGTTTGTTTGGTAATGTGAAGATCAACAATGTCTTTATATGAAAGACCATCTGCATAAAATTGTCTCCTCTCCTCTCGCCAACGACGGAATCTATCTAGGTCTGCATCAATAAACCTAACAAAATCAATAATGGTTTTCATTGAAGATGCAAACTGTACTACATGTGGGGGCATCAAGTGAGGTTGATTATTAATCATATTAATGTTTTCCTCAATTGCATTATTATTTCATTAATGCTTTTTTGTAATTCAGCCTCATTAGGTGGAGGGGGTGGGCGGTTTTGTAAAATAATTTTATCCTATTGAAAATTCATCCACCCCTTGGTCTTCCATTGGATCCTTGTCACCTACATTTCCAAATATATCCATATCAAAAACTTACAAATTTACTCACAAATATATCCATAGCTAAAACTTACAAACAAATATCTAGAAATAAACTTAATCTAATATCTGGAAATGTAAGTTTAAAATATCCATGAATAGAAAGCTTAATACTTGAAAATTATGCACAAGTTCAACCAGTCAAGAAAAATATGGACCTGATTGTTAAGAGTACTATGTTTTTACTACATTTGACTCAAGAGACATTTACTTTTAAAAAAATGAAATTAAAATAGTTTTAATAGACACATTAAAGATTTGAGTTGAAACATCAAATAAGTACCCCAAGATGTACATTATTAAAATTTTAATTCATATGTTATGTACAACTTACCTAGGATTTATCAAAGCTAAATTAGATCATTTGTAAAGAACCCTACATGTTTAGCATGCAAACTAAGCACATTGATACTATGATAAGTTATTTTGTGTGATGTGTAGTGGAGGATAGAAGGGTTATGATTGAGAAGGTGGATGCCTATATGAATTTGACATGTAGCTGAATTGATGAAGCTTATGAGCAAAAAATAAGTATAGGAGTGGAAAATTATTAGGGTCTGTTGTAGATGAGTAAATTTATTTAATGCATCTATCAACCATTCTAGTAGGGTATTATTGTTGGATCAGTGATGTTATTATGCATCATAAAAGTATCACTCACTACCATACCAATAGAGGTCACTATTATATTGTATATTTAAAGAAAAAACCCTAGGAGTGCATGAAAGAAAAGGTTATCATGAGAATAGTCAAAAGGTTAGGCTAGAGATGGTCATGGTTTCTAGAGGATAAGGTTTTGATAAGGTGATTTGGATAGCTTGAAATTTGATTGTCTTTAGGAAATCCATGAAAATTTGGTGATTGAGTATACATGGAACCCTATACAAGTCATACCAAGGTAGCTATTTGGAAGGTTTGAGGATTGTGAACTGAGTTAGGAGATTTTCTATAATTATATCATGCCTCAACACTATTTGTAGACATGAGGGAGTGTGGTCATGATCTTTTTTTATTATGTGCCAATGGACTATCTTACCCATAATGTTGTCATATATAAACATTCTCATTTAGATGACTGCCATAATTAGTGAAGTTAGTTCCACTAAGAAGGGGTTGTCATATGCAAGACAAGGGTCATTGTTAAAAGGAAAGGGTTCCATGAGGTCCATGTGGGAAAACATAGCATTTTTGTGAACATCATGACCTTGGAATATTCAAATTAAAGGAGGACTAAGGAGTGTTGTTCCTAATGTCTCATAGTGCTCAAGCCTTAAGTGTTGTTTTAGAATGATCACTTTCATGTATGAATAAGGTTCTAAGAATGTTTGGTGATGGATTTAAGGATAGAGGTACTTCATGAGGATAATATGGCATCCATAAACCACATAGAGAGCATTTCCACCAAAATATCTATGCATGGTTATCATCCCACCCTATCAAGAGTTGAGTTGTTTAAGCACTCCTGTATCTATTAGGCCTGGATGTTGTAAACATTGAAAGTATTTAAAAGTTATGGTAACTTTCAATAAGGGAGCTTCTTTTATGGTGATTTATTTGTATCACCTAAAACAAAGAATATTACCTCAACACTTTAAGATCTACATCTAAAAAAAGATTTGAACAAAGGTCTTTATTCTTTCTCCAAACACAACATTCCCCTTATACAATCTCTAAAAAGCATTCCAAATCTTATAATATTATTTCTAAAACAATAAATCTTTAACTCAAAAACAATACTATCTTCAACTTTTCATCTTCTATTCTAGCTCTCTAACTCCAAATATGCAAGTGAATAATGAATCCAAAACAAATGAACCCCTATCCTTATACTATTTCCAAGTTTTTGGAAGACTAGGTTAGATCCTAAGTTCTTCTTTGAATGTTGGTCATCCTTCTGCTAGGTTGGAAGAAGTTATGACAAAGAGGTATGGTAGTTTGGTGGCTAATTACTGGACAAATGCTAATGGCAATAGGGAATGGAAAAAGTTTAATGAAGAAATAGATAACTTACTAATGATTGATTATCTGTGCATAGATCATGTTATTTTCATCCTTATGAGATATGAACTACTTATTGTTTCTATAACAAGTCATGGTTGGGATGTAATAGGTAGTGTGTCTCAAGTTTTAAGGTTTATAGTTTAGTTTTAGGGTTTATCAAGTCCATATTTTTAGGGTTTATAGTTTAGTTTTCTAGGGTTTATCAAGTTCATAGTTTTAGGGTTTGTAGTTTGAAGTTTAGTTTTAGGGTTTATAATTTAGTTTTCTGGGGTTTATTGATCACAATTCTAGGGTTTATAATTATTTATTGATCACAGTTTTAGGGTTTATAATTATTTATTGATCATAGTTTTAGGGTTTATAGTTATGCTTAGCATTTTAGGGTTTATAGTAACATATTTTTAGGGTTGATCAAAACATACATAGTATAATTTTACTTAAACCCTAATTTTTCAATTTAAACCTACAATCATAAAAAAGCATAAAAAACAAGAAAGAAACCAACCTAGAGGTCTTCAACAATGTGTACCCATTCTAATATGTCGCTGTCCCTATCGGTCTGTGGAAGAAAATGAACCTGTAGGTTTTTTTTTAAATTATATACATTTTTGAAATGGGTACCTATTTAGAAATGGGTACCCATTCTATAACACATGCCCATTTACTAACAGGTACCCATTTAGGATTGAACACCCATTACTAAATGGGTACCTGTTTAGCAAATGGGTACCTATTTAGGTTCAGGTGCCCATTCCTAAACGGGTACCTGTTTCTTTAAAATAGGTACCTATTCCTGTTAGGAATTTTTTTGCCTGCACAACTTCCCCTACATGTGGACCTAACTTCTTGCTTTTACCCCAATGGATGAAATTTTGTTAACAGATTTATCAATTCTTCCTACACGTGTTTGGCTGATGCAAATTCCATTATTGCAATTGACTAACCTCTACTTTTGAATCATATTGAATATCTATTTTTTTGCAACACAGGGTGAGGACTATAGTTGCCCACAACTCTTGATTATTGGGATGAGACTTCACAATGCATATATTAGGTAAGGGTTGTATATATTTTATGTTTAATAGTTAGGATGGGTTAATTGTTAGTGATTAATTTTCTCTATATTTGGGAAAAGAAATTAGGTTTATTTTGGGTTTTTTCTTTTATCTCATGATTTTAAGCACTCATGTTTATCTTTTACATAATTCATGTAATGCATAAAAATGCTTTTGATGTGTCTATTTATATCTGCACATGCTTAAGGGTGAAGTAAGAGATTCATTATTTATTAAAGAGTGATTGAGTTTTATATAATAGTAAAGAATTTTAAGGTGCTAGGTTATTTATCTAGAAAAGTTTTCCCAAGTAAAAAAACTATGTATTGTCTTTGCTTTATGTTTATTATGTTATTTTTTAAAATTGTATATACACTACTTCTATTATATAGCATATTGTCTTTGTTTTCTATTCACTTTTTTATTGTTTCGAATTGTATATGAACTACTTCTATTGTATAGATTTATCAAACTTCTTTTTTTTTACAACATACCTTCTCCATTTACACATTAATATATCAATTGATATACCAAATTTGTTCATTCATCCAATCCTTAATACAACTGTTAAAAAATCTATGCTTTTAAATGTCATGATTCTACTTTTGTTTATAACTTTTAATCCATATACAATCTTCCATTAGCCTATCAAATGATATAGGAATGTTATGAGCAATAATATTTGGCTAAATAGAAAACTTAAATGTAGGAAAATCAATTCATTTTGGCCAAGGATTTATTATTATGTCAAATTATAATGTGTATTTACTAGTTTTAATAATGTTGTTTTTGAATTTAGAGTTTCTTAATGTTTAAACTCAAATTTAAGTTCAATTATTATATTGAAATTTGAAATTTGAATTATTAGTTTATGTTCAATATTTTTGTTAATTTTTATTTTTTGTTATATAAAATATTAAAAAATAGAATATTATTTTTGTTTGATGTTTTGATAAAAAAAAAAATAGTCTTTCTAATATTTGTACCTTTATTTTGAGAATTGACAACAAGTGAATTGTTTAAAGATATATAGAGAGAGACATATTTAACTATTAGAAGACTTTAAATGAAATTTCTTTGTTTTTTCTATATGTTTAGAAGCATCTTTCAAAAATTGAAAACTTTCTATATATTTTTTATATAATTGATAAGATATGAAAAAAAACTAAAATAATACACTAATAGGCTTGTTATTTTCTATTTTCATTAAAAAAATATAAAATAAAACAAATATATATTATAAACTAATTATTATTATTTTTTTACTAAATAAGTGCTACTAGTGGGGGTAGCTCCCTTTATATTATATCTAGAAATTATACAAAAACTTGCTATAGGTAGCAATATAAGCATACATAGAATTTAGGCCAACTCTAAGTCCTAGGCATGCCAGAGCACACAAAGGCCTTCAGATAGCTCCGCAACCCATTCAACTTAGGCTAGCAAGAGGAGGTTGCCATATTGGCTTACAAAATAGGTCTCCATACTATCATGCTCAATACCTTCCCAGAAGAGAACCGGTGCTTGGGCAAAGATGATCGAGGTCTTCTTCTTGTTCACTACTATTGCATAAAGATGCCTCCAATCCAACCCTAGGTTAGACATTTGTTGAAATCAGAGATCCCTACAACAACAACCTCCTTCACCTTTTCTCGCACAAATGTGTTTGCCATTATCTTCCCATGAGCCTTCCTACCCATCACAAGAATTCTCCATAGAATCCATCTTGAACGTGGCCCTCTGGGAGATTGATCTCTCCAATCACCTTCAAAATAACCTTTGCAATATAATCTGGGGTTGCGTTGAACAGATGTTTGATATGTTCAATCTTTGTTTCTTTCGGCAGTCCAGCTGGGCCTCTCTGATCACTCGGGCCTTCTTCTTCCAGCTCTTCCTTGTTCTTATAATTTGTGGAGCTCTTCGAGCTCATCTATGCCCTCCTTTGGCATATATGTCAGGGTAAAAGCATAGAGTTATGTCACACTTTTATAAAGGAAATGACCAACGCTGATCTAATTTTTTAACTTGAATAATTTAAAAGTGATATACATTTTAAATTTTGAAATGATGTAAATTAATGAAATGTATATTTTTTAGTGTATTTTATGTTTGTATTTTTTTATAAAAATTTAAAAATTATTTGAATACATTTTTTAATTAAAATTGACGCTATAATTTAGTTGCTAATAAAATGCTGAAAAATGAAGTTAAGTGGGACGTTGCTCTTTTTATAGTAATTTTTTTTTTCCTTCAAACTTTTTGTGTGTATATTTAACTTGAAACTTTGGTGCATGGATTTATTTTTTATGCATTTTGATTAATATATATTTTTAAATAAATATTAAAATTTGTTGTATTGAAAAATAATTATTTCGATGGGATGTCAGCTTTTGTCTTGACTATTTATCCAAAATAGAAAAAGAATTATATCATCTTGACATGGAATCTCTTCTCTAGTGCATCGTATTTTTTTTATTTTTTTTAATAAACTTTACTATTTTTTCTTGATAAGACAATCAATCTTATATTTTGGTGCTGATGACCTACTTTTAGTAAAAATAAAAAATAAAATATTAACAATAATTAGACTATTAAAAAAACCACATTTTTTAAAACTACACTTACAAATCTACAAAAGGGTATTTTTAGATTTTAAAAAAAAATTATTTACATGAGTAGGAATTGTTGAAACGTCAACTTTTTTGAAATTTTGTATTTTTTTGGTAAATTGGCCTCCAAGTGGTGCTACATATGTATTTAGTGGGCACTTCTAGTTGGAAAAGTTGTAGCCCATATCTAACTTAGCTAGAATGAATCTCACTAGACCTTATGTTTGAAAATAATGATTTTTAGGTAGAAATGTTTAAAATCACTTGTGCTAAGAAGTCAGCCAAAAGTGTGACACATTTCTATGCTTTTACCTTATAGTTGTACTCAATTTCCATGTTGTCCAATGGTGGCAAAGCCTTCTTTCAGCCCCCATATAAAGAAAGTTGATCAGAGGTGCATCCAAGTACGCCATCACTGCAGGTCTAAAGATCGACCAAATCTCTACAAGTATGAGAGGATCTAATCCACGCTTCCATCAGTTGTCATTCCAATGGTAGGTCCGACCATGGATCACATGATTTTTCCAAGATAGTATCCTCCTCTTGTACGCATGCCCAATTAGCAAGGAAATCAACTGCTTTATTCCCTTCTCAATAGGTGTGGGCAAGAGTCACATTGCCTAATTCATCTAAACATTCCCAAATTGCCTCCGCCAGATATTTCATTTTCCAATTAGAGATGCTTCTGGATGTTATAGCATTAATGCATATCAAGGAGTCTCCCCTGATATCTAGATCAACTAGATGCTTTTCCTTACACAACCGAAGGCCGTGGAGTAGGGTGGAGAATCCGGCTTCATTGTTAGTGTCGAAAGGCAATTCTTTAAGTATCGAAAGGCAATTCTTTGAGAAGACCCATATTGTTTTGTCATGGGAGTTTTGAATAATGACTCCCACTCTAGATGTGCCTAGGTTGCCCTTCGCCGTGCCGTCAAAATTTAGTTTTAGTCTTCCTGAGGGTGGAGCAACCCACTTAGTGAGGGCACACTTTTTCTTTTTTTTATTCAGCTTTATCTAAGTTGTGACAATGGTTGGGAATTATCAAGTTTGACCATTTTTTCCTTATTTCCCTGTCCCATTCGGCAAATGGTGTCAGGGGTAAACTAATTAATTTTTATTCAGTAAAGAAGTTATTATTTATTTTTTAAATAAAAAGACATCAAGATTTTAAAAATAACATATAAATATATAAAATAGAAGAATGGAAATAATGAAAGGCAACTTTTCCAAAAGTAAAATTAAATGTTATATACAAAAAGTAAAATAACTTTCTAAATAAAAATAAAGTAAACAATGTAAATAAAACAAAATAATTCTTAACTAAGAATTAAAATTTATGTATTCATATATATATAGTAAATAAGATAATTTTAAAGTACATTAAAATAATTCTTTAAGTAAATAAAATAGCCAAAATTTATATTTAAAATCTCTATGCTAATTACACTTATATTGATATACATGTCACCACTCTAAGCATGTTATATATAAAAAGCTTATTCTTTGGAAGATATTGTCATCAATATTTGGTTGTAATTGTAAACATATGGACAAGTTTACAGTTGTATAATAATTGCATTGCAGTCTTCATGTAGAAAAATAATTATTTTTAACAATGTTCATTTCTAGAAAAAAATGCTTTTGGATTTAATTGTGTGTATTTCTTTATAAATATACAAGAATCTCACTTTTCACATGAAAAAGAAATATTTTTAACAATGTTCATTTATAGAAAATAGTGCTTTCGGATTTAATTGTGTATATTGGGACTTTTTTTTTTTTGATCCGTAATAGCAGTTTTATATTAATAAATTCAAAAAGAGATACATATCAACAACCTTTCATGTTTGGCCAGAGATTAACAGTCTACCTACAAGAACTGAGAAGCCTAGGAGAAAGACCACATAGGGTCACCAAACTTATTTGTAGAGGAGACGAACTATAACCTAGACTAGCAATTCGAAGCTCCAGCTATACAAAATGGAGCAGAAGGAGTAGATAGGACTAGATAGTCGTGGATGCTAGAAGTTTACTGAAGTCGTCCACCCAGTCAATACCGTCCACCATCTCCAAACCCAGAGCCTTTTTGATGAAGTTGACTGCTAGTGCCGCTTGATCTTTTAGCAAAATCAGATTGAATCCTCTGACATCCAGGATGAAAGGATAGAGCTTAATGACGGCACCAGGGTCTTCAAACAGATTCCAATCCTTCGGCCGCAAAATACCAGACCCCAAGCTAGCCATCTGCAGCGAAACCTCAAGATCCCCCAGATGCTCTGCATTGAAGACACTCTGCATGATGGAAAACACAATCACAAGGAAAACACTTATATTTAGAAGTGAACACAACTAAATCCAAAAATACGAGATTGTACTGTGGAAAGTGCATTCATTTCTATAACGTGCTCAGTCACTCCCGGGTTTAATGATTGTTATACAACCACCACCCAGCTTTATCTATATAAAGATACTCATTTCAGCATTGAAGCATGTCTGTCACCCATGAGTGATCACTATGGCTGCAAAAGCTCCCAGCTCTTCAAAAGACCAACTTCTCCTCAATCGCGGTGCTTGGACTGCCAACGAGGATAAGCTTTTGTCTGATTACGTCAAAATTAATGGCGAGACTGGTTGGAATTCCATCCCCAGAAAAACAGGTAAACGAATGCATTTAAAATTCTGTTTTTAAACATCATCCATTTCAAGAGTCAAAATTTAATTTTGGCCAATAAAAATAGGACAAATATTTACCACTTTTTGTTGTGGTTGAAGTGTAAAATTGCTATTGACTGTTGACGATTGAAGTGGATGATGTTTAAGTAGAGCCCTAAAATTTGGCTGTTTTTCAGGTTTAAAGCAGTGTGGGAAGAGCTGTAGACTCCGGTGGTTGAACTATCTTCGTCCTGGTATAAAGCGCGGAAACATTTCATCTGATGAAGAGGAGCTCATTGTTAGATTACATGGCCTCCTTGGCAACAGGTAGCAGCTTAATGCTTAGAATGCTCATTTGGATTGTAGATATTAGGGAGCAAGATTACTAGATATAACTGTGACATGTGTTCAATTCTATGCAGGTGGTCACTGATTGCAGGTCGGTCAAACGACAACTCTCGTAATAAACAGCCGGCATGTTGTCATGCGACTTCAGAAAAAGAAAAGGGCTACAATAAATATGTGGCCAGTGATAGTTCAAATCATGAAACCACTGATCCTGCACAAACAGTAAATGATTCTGACTTACTGGCAGAGCAGTTCATGACAGACCATGATTCTGATATAATCGACTTTACAGTGGCGGCTGAACTGGAATCTCCGTCTGTTGAAATTAAAGGTCAATATTCTCCTGGGGATTTTGGAATCGAAGAGGTACAGGCAAGTCCCTGTAATCACTTGGAAATGTCTTTTCTCTCTAATTACATTGAACAAGTTGAGAATTCTGCAGATGCTGGCTGTAATGGAATGGAAGAACTCTACACTACACAGCATGGAGATTGGATGGATGAATTACAATATTTCCAGATGTGAAGCGAGGAAGATTTTACACAATTTTCATAAAAATTAAGTTTATGATAAGGTTAGATTTTCTAGTAGAAAGCATGCGCATTGATTGTGATTAAAATGTGTTACTTGTAAGTTAAATAATAACTAGCAATTGTATTAGGAGGTGTAATGGTTATACGGATTGTAATTTATATGGAATGTTTTATAAATTTGAAAGTAGCATTGGGTTAATAGAGAGACTATTCTTAAACATCATCCATTTCAACAGTCAAAGGGCAATTTTGGCCAAGAAAAGTAAGACAAATATTTACCGCTTTTTGTTGTGGATAAGGTGTAAATTTACTATTGACTGTGACCATTGAAATGGATGATATTTAAATGGAGTGTAATAGAGAAGCCTAGCATTTTCTAAGATCTTTAAAAAAAGTTTATTGACTTGATAATTTGAGATAAAGTCTCCAAATTAAATAATAAATCATTAATATATAATTGTTCTAACAAACAATTTTTTTCTAAATTCCATTAAAATGAGATGAAAGAGCTTTTGGATAAAACAATGTGTAAGTTTTTTATTAACATTTCAGATCCATCATCAAAATGAAGCAAAGGAATAAACATGAGAGGTTGCAAACCAAGCTCTATATAAAGAAGATGTGGAGTGGAAAGGAGGAGTCAAAGAAGTAGAGACTCATAAAGACAATGGAAGTCAAAAACTCATACAAGAAACTAGATAAAAGGAAGAGAACTAGATAAAGGTATACATTCCAAATTTTGGATGGGAACATTTATAACTATGCAAACAAACGATCCACATGTTAAAAAAATGTAAATTGAATTAAGATTTGGTGATAGGTAAATTGAACATTAAATTGATTATTTTTGAAAGTCTTTACAAACTTTCAAGCAAATGCAATTGGCAAGTGCAAAATTAAATTCCTCAACTATTTCCAGCATGCTGCCTCCTTGTGTAAAACCAAATTTGTCAACTATTTCCAGCATGCTGTCTCCTTGTGTAAAACCAAATTCCTCAACTATTTCCAACACACTGCTTCCTTGTGTAAAACCTAAAACCAAATTCCTTAACTATTTCCAACATGCTGCCTCCTTGTGTAGAACCAAATTCCACAATTATTTCCAACATCCTACCTGCTTATGCTAGAATGGTAGCCAAATTCCACAACTGTTGTCAGCACCCTACCTACTTGTGGTAGGATGGTAGCTTTGGAACATAGTATGGACATCCATGAGAAGATAAAATGAGGAGGATTTATGACATTTATTGTAGTTGCACCTACTTTGGTAGACATGTATCCAAAATGTGGAAGCATAGACAAGGCACGTGAACTGTTTGGCAGAATGCCTCAAAGAGATGTGTTCCCTTGGACTACAACGATTGCAGGATATGCACAAAATGGATTTGTTGAAAAGGCTTTCAAAACTTTCAAGCAAATGCAATTGGCAGGTGTCAAGCCAAAATCCACAATCTTTGTCAACATCCTCCCTCCCTGTGCCAAAATAGGAGCTCTAGAATAGCATATGGACATCCATCAAAGCATAAAGAAAACCCCTGAAGAAGCTTCTTCACCTTGGAGTTCATCTTCAGATTCCCTTTCATCACTATGTCGTCTCGATCCCTCGACCTTGCTCAACCTATCGCTACCTGGAAGCGCATCTAAGCACAAGAGTAGGGAATGTATTTCCCTGTGGCAATAGAGCCATAGCCCTGGTCCTGTTGAATTTCCGATATTACTGGTTCAGATACATTACGAGAAAGAAACTAATCGCTTTCCCCGTCTTATATTCAGATACATTACTGGTTCAGTGTCCGTTTAAATATTTGTGTTTTTGGAGGTTCGTATCTAAGGATTCAAAACCCTGTTTCGCCCATTGTTTACCAAAATTTTTTACCTCTGAATTTGTGATTCTTTGCACAGACTGTTTCATTCCACCTGCCTCCACATTCTCCACCAATGCAATTGTCAATTCATTTGTTGAAAGACTGTTCTGTAATTGATTTCGACCAGCCGACCATGTTACAATGTGCCGGCTGGTTAAGCTCTTCCACCGTATTTGGAGGTTTGCAGCTAAGGATTCAAAACCGTGATCACTGTACTCGCTTATGCAAATTTATAGGTAGCAGCAAAACGTTGTGAGGTGGCAGGAAGCGGCAGCGGAACCCATACCCGTAGAAAACAAGTTTTCCTAGGCTTTGAGCCACTGCAAATCCACTCAACATCTCTGTTATGTTGTGGTCAATGTGTTTGCATTTTATGGTGAGTAGTTTTCATTGGGGTTTTAAATAGTAGATAACAAGTAGCTGTAAAGTCGAGAATCATGTCTATAAAAAAGGTGCAGGTTGTCACTATTACAACATGCTGAGCCGCACCACGTGTACACATTGCAGATGACCATGATAGGAACACAAGAATGCGGTACTTACTTCCAAACATAAATGCCTCAATATTGTAGGTTTGCCGTTACACCAAAACTTGTAAGTGTTAGTGAACATTCCAAACCAGTGCCTTCACTTAGACGCAGAGTGGCTGTTAGTCCACAAGATCAATTCCTAGAAGTGTGGTGGTTAGTCCAACAAACATGAATGCCCCAATATTATAGGTTTTCCGCACCTTCACCTAGACCCATAGTGGCAGTTAGTCAACAAGATCAATTCCCAAAGGTGTGGCGATTAGTCCAACACCCCCCTCTGATGCAATTCAGGGGAATTGAACTTTTGTGGCTCGGATACCATTTATAGATTTGCCATTACATCAAAACTTGCAAGTGTTAGTGAACATTCTAAACCAGCACCTTCACGTAGACCTAGAGTGGCGGTTAGTCCACAAGATCAATTCCCAAAGGTGTGGCGGTTAGTCCAACACCCCCCTCCACTTCAACTCGAGGGAATTGAACATGGGTTGAGGCTCTCATACCATTTGTAGATTTGTTGTTACACCAAAACTTGCAAGTGTTAGTGAACATTTCAAACCAACACCTTCACCTAAACCCAAAATGACGGTTAATCCACAAAATCAATTCCCAAAAATATGACAATTAGTCCAACAAATATAAAGCCTATTAAGTGAGCAATCTCTAAGAAAACGTTTACAACATTAATTTGATTGTGGTATGGAAACAATTGCATTAGCATACACGCGAGTTGAATCTTGACTTACGGAATTCCCTAACAGATCATATGCGGATCTCATGTGCTTGGGTAATGGTTTCAACCTGTCCCGCGACCACATTTATATTAAAAAGAAATTGCTATATTTGTAATTATTTTAAACAATTTAAAAAACCTGGACGTACAGTAATAATAGATTGGTACAAAAAATAACTAAATCTGCATTGGCGATTTCTTATCCAGCACAAATGAAACTTTGACTTTCCTACAGGGCTCGTGGCCTCCCATTCAGCTACGCTTACACAGTATCCTTTTTAACTGTTAACTATTTTATTATTCTAATCTCATTCATAACAAAAAGTGGTAAATATTTGTTTTATTGTTATTGGTTAAAATTGACCTTAGTCTTTTGAAGTGGATGATATTTAAGAATAAACTTATTTTATAAGGTATACATTATTAAAAATTAGTCATGATTCCTTCCTATTATAAATTTTTAAAATGATAGCGGATTCAAAACAAACTGTCAATGAATTAGTTAGTAAGCTCACTCACTGATATCATGGTTGTTGCCACCAGACTATCTTATAACATTATCAAACTCTAGTAAGTATTAGCTAGAAAAAAATTAGAACTTACAACAATCATGTTTTCTCTCTACAACTAGATTCAAACACATATTTCCCCAATACGACCCCCTTTGCTCATTTGTTACTTGATTGGTCAATTTTTTTGGATGTCTAGGAGATTGCTTACTAGAGTGATAGGTAAACTATCTACAAACATTTGGTATGTAGATTTCCTGGGTTATTTTGCATAAGGGCCCTACTTAGGGTTCAAAAATACAACCCTACTAGAATTGATAAAGATCATCTTAAACTTTTGCTATGCTTGGTTTGATTCTTTTACAAATGTTGTGATCAACATGGTTGTACTCTTTCCCCTAAAGATAGTAGGATATATTCTAATTGGATATGTATATGTAGACATTTGGCTCAACCATAGGACTTTGACTATCCTTGTCAAACCTACTGCAAACAAATTAGATTGTCATGTAGATGTATAATAATAGGCCATTACTTTATTTGAAGCAAGCTTGATCAAAAATTTTAATATGCCATTACTTGATTAATTTCTTTTCATCAATCAAATCATAAAGGATAGAGGAAATTTCATCAAATGTCATAGTTGCAACTGCCTTGGTAGACATGTATGCAAAATGTGGAAGCATAGATGAGGCATTGAACTATTTAACAAAATGTCTCAAAGAAATGTTATCTCATGGAATTCCATGATTGTAGGATACACACAAAATGGATTTATTGAAAAATGGTTTACAAACTTTCAAGAAAATGCAATCAAGAGGTTTAAAACTAAATTTGACAACCTTTGCCAACATCCTCCCTACCTGTGCCAAAATGAGAGCTTTGGAACAAGGTATGAACATTTATCAAAGCATAATGGAATGGGGATTTTTGTTAGATATTATAGTTAGAGATGCTCTGGTAGACATGCTCAACCATAGGACCAAGAACATCCTTGTCAAACATGTTGTAGACAAAATAGACTGTCATGTAGATGAATAATAATATGCAATTACCTCATCCCTCAATGTATACTAGATAGTTGAGCCATTGAAAGATACAAACAATGGTCACATGTTTGAAACATGATTTGCCCATTGTATATATTAGGGATAGTGTGTACATCCTAGAGGTTATAGGGGGATCACCTTGTGGTGTTTAGAGCTACAGGTCTTAGGCTAACTCCAGGTTGTTGGGCTACCAATTCCACCATGGTTAACAATAATATGCAATTACCTTATTTGAAGTAAGCTTGATTGAAAAATTTAAATTTTCTAGCATGGGTGAAACTGTAAATGTACACACATCAATGCGACTACATAGTGCCAACTATTCATCCTAAATAACGTTAAAAAATACAACTATATTATGAATAAATCTAGTTTGGATGTGTCAAGCCCAAGAATGAAATATCAAAAAGATTGACAAATTAAATGGGCTGAAATTAGACTACAAAAAAAATATTGAATGAAAAGCTTAACCATTCATTCATTGATCAAAATGAGATACAATGTACATATTTGACAATATGAAAGTGACTATTCAATTCATCTTCTAGATGGTTGAATATTAACTTCTAGTGTGACTATGAAATACAAAATGTTGAAAATAAAATACAAGCCTAAGGTCTATACTACTTATGTCAGATAAGTTAACCCTAGGGTGATGTAGTAAGAAGGAAATTAAAAGAATGCAATAGATAATATCTACATAACATAAAGATTTAACTAAATTTATATTCATTGACACCATAAGATAGGTCTACTCATATATTAATATCATTTATTGTTTATACAACGTACATCCTTTATCACACGTATAGATATATAAACATCACATATGCTTGGGTAGCTTCTTGTAACTCCTTATTTTTATCTATCTAACTTCTATCTCTATTTGAAATATATGTACATAAATACATGGAGAGACATGTTTTACCCTTTTGAGATGTTAGTTGGATGTGTTTTGTGTCAACTGAAGGTATTGTATTGGTTTTGTTTTGTTCATTTGTACTGATAGTGGTGCGCTTTGCCCTACCAACATCCTCCTTGTAACGCCCCCGCCAAGGAACCCCATAAGACAACACTAAACTAGGTCAAATTAATGGAACATTTTTTTTTTAAAGAAAATAACAATAGAATGCATACCATAACTTAATAATCTAAACCTAGGTCCTCTAAGGCTCCTCGACTACGCTACTCACAAATCAAGGTTACAAGAAACAAAGGTTACATAATCGATCTAACAGTCAAGGTTCACTTTAAGGTACCAAATTAAATGATCCTATATTACTTATTTCCATAACATGACAACTAATAAACAAACATTAAAGATCATTTCTAGCTAACTAACATATGAATGATGCATTACTTTACAATACTCTTTACAAGAATAGATCATCAATAATTGTTACATCTTACAATACTTACAACGATGCTTCCCTTAGTACGCGTGGGAAGATCACATTAGATTACATCAAGAGATACAAAATGAGATACAATCCAATATACAAATACATGAAAGGATGGCTTCACAACTGGAACAGGAACTGGAGTCCTCAATGCAATGAACAACCTCCACGCACATGAACATGCAGCAAGAATACCCAACAGAGAAAAGCACCAACCTCTTGACCATGTGGAACCCGGAGGTCCACCCCCTATGCTAGGAGTTAACACAAGGTCCCAAATCCAACAGACAGTCAAGAAAACAAGCTGACATACTTACGGGTTATACATGACTCCAACACAACACTTATAACAACACATACAACACTCTCTTCACTTCCAGAGGCACTCATACATCAAGAGGAAATGCAACTAGGGAGTGCTAGATTGCAATAGGGAGGAGTGTCATCGCATGGTCCTAGCATGGGTTGTCTTGGTAGTCTCTCACTAGACCTCGACCCCCCATCTATGGTTATCCTGGTAACCTCTCACTAGGTCCCGACCCCATAGGGTGACACATGTGGAACCAACATACTAAATACATCTCCCAAAGGCACAGAGCCTTACACAAACTTTACACAGATGACACACAACCTTCAAAAATTACATAGGCACTTAACCCAATAATTAAGACACATTGTTTAATACAACAATTATTCATTACATTATAACCATGAAAACATTCCTTTAATAAAGCATTATTCACTACAAGTAATTATATTTAAGAATAAATAAAACCATCATCTCTATTGAACTAATTTCCATGAAACCCTAAATCTATGTCACTAGTACCATCCACCATCATGTTTAATTTAACCATATATCCTCCAACTATCACATCACCTTAGCAGAGTAAATAGTTATGTGTAAATCTTTTAAATATGATCAACTTTCTATTAGGGTAGATCAAAATATTTCTAGTTTAATTAAATCTACATTTCTAACTAATTCTAACCTCTAAAAGTAAATTTAAAGATATGCGTGGGTTCCTAGACTAAATCTAGCTAGCTCAAGGAATGATCTTTTGACAATCTTTCCAACACCCTAGTTCTTATACTATGAAATCAATGGACTAATCACACAAAGGATAAGGTTCCATTTCAACTCACAGGACAAATTAAGCAATATCTCTTATTCACTCCCTCTCTTGAGAATCTAATCTAATCTAATCTAATCTAATCTACTAATATCCTCAACTATTCTAAATAATTGAGTTTAAGCCCCCAATTAAACAATATTGAATCTACATCTAAATATAAAAATAATATGTATTTCAAACTAATGACTTAGATCCACAAAGGCCCACTCTATGCAATTTTTATGTAATGATACCCTACCTCATCGCAAGAATTGATTAAGTTTCACTTACGACTAAAAAATTGAATTCAATTATTTCAATTAAACAAATACTATTCTTCTAAATCTAACTATTACAATAATGATTTAACAACACATAGGAAACTCAACAAGAATCAAAATCATACAAATCCCCTAATGGTTAATCAACCAAAGTTTGTGCAATGCCACCTTGTGTTGACATAAAATTTAAGACATGAAGATGATGCTTTAGGTGTTTGTACTTTGGTATGGACTAATGCACTTTGGTAAGGACTAATGCAACACAAAGGTGATGTAGTAAATAATATACCTATCAAGGTACTAAACCCATAATAAAACTTCAGATCTTACTTATATAATAAAAAATAGTTACAATAGATGCCTACATAATGTATATAATTCATAGATGATCTTTTGTTCTCTATTACAATCTATATAATTCATATGGTGGAAAGTCTCAAAGAGATGTCATTTCACGGAGAGCAATGATTGCAGGATCACACCAAAATGGTTTTGTTGCATAGGATTTAGAACTTTCTGAGCATATGCAATCAGTAGGCATTGAGCCCTAAAAATGTGAAGGCATTAAAAAGGTGAGATAACCTTTTTAATATTAAAATTTGGAAATGCTTTGGTAGACATGTATGCAAAAATGTGGAAGTGTAGGCAAGGCAAGCAAGCTGGTCGATAGAATGCATGAAAGGGATGTCATCTCATGGAACGTAATGATTTTAGGATATGCACAAAATGGATTTTTAGAACAAGCTTCAAAAACTTTCATGCAAATTTAAACGACAGGTGAGAGTCCAAATTCCACAAACTTTAACAACATCCTCTCTGCATGAGCCAATATGAGAGCTCCAAAAATGGGTACAAACATCCATTAAGGCATAATGGAAAGTGAATTGACATCAGATATATAATTGGATGTGCTCTAGGAAATGCAACCGCCAGGCATAAATCCAAACACCACATATTAATAGTATCCATTGAAGGGTTTTGCCACCTCAGTGTTAGAAGGTGGTGTCCAAGACACAAGGGTGTGGAACCAATACAACAGAAAGATTAAGCAAGATTAAATCTCTAACTATCATCCCAATATTGTGTTGTTTAAAGAAGATCAGACAAGCACATCTAACCTTATTTTGCTATGCACCATATTAGTATTATGCAAAAGAAGACGCTACACCCTTAATATTGGTGTACATAGGGTTATGAATAGTTGGCTTGTGGCTATCTTAACTCCTAATTAAGTCATGTTACATTATTATATTATTATTTAGTTAGATAGGTCGGACAAGGTGTTATATAGGGGTGTGTCTATTCATCCTAAGCATAATTAGATATATAAAGGAGGATGTGAGTCTTATTTCATCATCATATTGTGAAGTGTGTTCTCATTGGAGATATTTGGAGGTTGCCCCCTTGAAGTGGCCTATTATTCTCAGTTATTATCAAGTATTTGTAGAATATTTCATATTATCTTCTTCCATTTTGCAAGTTATTTCATTACAAGGGGTAAGTGCAAAAAGTTGGGGGGCCAAAAAGTGGTCAAAATTTTTTCAAAAAAAATTAAGACATAATGCGAGTGTGTTATAATGTGCTCGCGTTATGGTTTGGTAATGACAAGCCTAAGGCTCAGCAAAACCAAACCATAATGCGCTCACATTATAACGCGAGCGTGTTATGTTTAATTATATATATATATAAAGAGCAACATTTCTGCTCATTTGATTTATTTTTTTTTTCTCTACACCCGTGGCCTGCAAACCCTAAGGAGTGTGCTCGCATTTTTGAAGACCCAATTCGACACCAAAATCTCACTAATTCATTGCCAAAATGCCGCCACAACGTCAAGTAGGCCAAAGGAGTGAGTTTTTTTTTTTTTTGTTTGAATTTGTTTCTAAATAGGTAGGTTTGAGTTGATTTTTGATATAAATTTCCTTAATTGTTAGGAAATGTTAATGCACCTCCTCCTCCTCAAAATCCATAAAATCCTAAAGGGGAAATACCTTCCAAAGAACAACCCGAACAACAAACTCCTCCATCCATTCCTCGACATGCCCCTGGAACACAAGAAAATATAATGGGGCAAATTGAAAACAATAAAAAAGAAATTGAAGACATAATTGCAAGGTTGAAAGATCCTTCAACTTCAACCTTGCATAGGTCCACGCTTGCTCAATCTCTTGAATCTATGTTATCAAATGTAGATTCAATTAGAAAGCAAATATCTAGTTGGTCGGATAAGAGGAGAGTATAGAGAGTATTATGCAGACAAGCTATCATATGAAGATGTGAAAAAGTTACAAATTACAAAATTAGACTTGTGTTCCATTTTCATAAACCCACAAACAAATTAACCTCCACCCATTACATGCAAGATGTTCCCTATCTATTGGTGCAACAACCAAGCGATAAGGGACAATTTTGGGCAGAGGTGGTGGATGGTTTTTGACCATCCTCCATGCAATAATAATGAGGTCCCGCAATACTTTTTGAGGAAACTCTACTGCGAGTTTGTCCTCAATAAAGTGCCAAACTATTTTGATATGCGGGACTTCTAGGGTAGAGGTGGGGGGTCAGCACAAGATAGACTAGGGGCACATGTTGACCCACAATGACCAGTGAGATGAGTAATCAACAGACCATCCCATGAGCATGTGTCTATCCCTTCCATTGTGAAGGAGAGTGTTGAGGTTGATACACTTCAGTCCATTAGTGCCTTGACCCAGAGCATCATAAAGCATGCCAGTCCTGTAGCACAACGTGGGTTGGGAGATAGTGTGAGGAGTAGGGTCCCACCCCATACTTGTTAGACTTATGGGTTAGCCTGTGGTTATGACCCCATGGATAGTCAAGACGTAGGTGTATAGGCTACATCTGCAGCTGAGCAAATGGTGATGACAGATACCCTCTTGAGTGAGACTTTCAGCCTTGATACTTAGGTAAATATTAGCAAGTTCATTGAATTTAATTTATTAAATTTCATTTTTGAAATGCAAGATTAACTAATTTAGTTTGATGATTTTGATAAAATTTCAGGGTCATAGCATTGATGTAGTTCTCAACAATACTCCACCTGCATTTTACACTATGACATCTACTGCCGGGGTATGTAACTAGTAAACAAGTATAAATATTACATGTGAATAGAATTGTTATATGAATGGTATTCTAATATCTGATTTTGGATGTTGAATAGGTTAATCTTGGAGATTTCACGGCAACACCTACCAGTGGTGGTGTAGTTCAAAGCTTCACTGAGGTAATAAAATAAATAGTTTAACTAATGAATTGTACTTATTATATTTTTGTATTTTATATTCATATCATTGATTACATTGCATTGCACATCTTTCAAACTCAAAGCATTATTAAACATTGCATAACTAATAGTTAGATGTTGATAGATGACAAAATTTCAATTATAATATAGTTAAATTTGAAAAAATGGCTCAAAGAAATGTGCTCTCATGGAATGCCATGAGAAGCAGATGCATAGAGAAGGACATCGCCATGAGACCACTTTTCTTTGAGTTATCTTTTCAAATAGCTCACTACCTTGTCTATGCTACCACATTTTCCATACATGTCTACCAAAGCTTATTGATCCCCTCCACACTATTCTTTGACAAATTCTCTATAATAATCTCATCCAATTACCACCAATTAGACCCCAGGACATGACACTAGAGAGGGGCATCAACCTATGACATCTTATATAGCATATGATTGATTCGAACATCATCTAGGTTTTAGGTATTAATTATGGAGGCAACAAGTCACCCATAACCAAAATCTTCAAATCTACACTAACCCTTTCCCCTACAAACTTATGTCAATCCTATTGGCTCAATTTCTTCCATCCCTATGTCTATAAGAAAGAGCTATAGTATATCACCAAGAGAGAAAAATCTTCACTATGATTATGTGTATTATGTGTCTAGTTGTATCATAGTGATGCATTGCTGATAATGAATATCATAGTGTGCTTTATTGTGTGTACTTCCATGTTTAGGTGAATGTGTGTGGGTAAGTGCAAGAAGATGGGGGGCCAAAAAGGGGTCTTAAGTGGCCACTTTTTTTTCTGAAATTAGGAAATGCTAGCATTGGATGAGAAATTGAGCATAGTTACACTCAAAATTTGGAGATGCAACCAAAACAATGTTTGTAGTGCTCCGAGTCTACTTTCTAAACTACTATTTTTTTTCAAAATGGCATAGATTAAGGGGTTCAAAAGAGGGAGCCACATAAATTGGTGTTGTTTTTGTCAAAAAAACATAACATAGCATGTTTTGTGGCTCCCTCAAAAGGTAAACTTTTTTTTAGTATTTTTAAAATTACCTCAGTGAAAAATTAGCTAATAGGATGTAGTTTATGCCCAATTTTTTTGATAATTTTTTGATGAATATTTGATTTTTTACTAATTTTCAAAGTGGACACATCCTAAAAAATAGAATTTTGGCCGTGCTACCCCTATAAATTTTGAAAACTAATTGAAAATCATTTTTTTCTTTTTTTTAATGTGTAGAATGGAGTCTAGTTTCTAAATATGTAATTTTTTTGAAATTTCAATGAATAGTTAATTTACAATGAAAAAAAGACCAAACAGTGGTTTTGCCCAAAAACAAACACACAAACAAAAGAAATTAAAGATGAAAGGCTTAACATTGTTAAAATGTGAAAAAAATCACATCGTCAAATAGATAAGAGAAAGCCTAACATTACCCAGGTGTTTGATTTGTTCGACCTTGAAACATGTGCAAATCTGAGGGTTAGCACGAACGAAATTATGTGAAATCTTGAAGAATATGGAAAAACACGTCTGTGGATGTTGAAAAAGCACTCCAAGCCTTTGTGTTGGAAATCCAAAGCAAATCCCAAGCCCAAGGCTTGGGATTCCCAAAGCAAAACATAACACAAGCACGTTATAACACGCTCGCATTATTGTTTGCTTTGCATTTTCCCTTTTCCGCAAAAGTTTGTGTTGTTTGTCATGTTTGAAATAACGCAAGCGCATTATAACACGCTCACGTTATGTTCCCCTTGAATTTTGTTATGTTCAAGTTTATTAATCATGTATGTATGTATGTATGTATGTATGTATGCCTATATGTACATATGTATCTATGTATGCCTATATGTATGTATGTATAGTGTTGAGGGTAGATGAGGGTAGAGATGGGAGTGAACCAGATAGGGGAGGAGAGGGGTGGATAAGGATTGAGTGATTAAGGTTTAAGGTTGAGGGTTGAGCGTTTAGGGATAGGATTTAGAGTTTAGGGATAAGGGATTAGATTTTAGGACCTTGAGGGATTAGGGTTTAGGGTTGAGGCTTTAAGGATAGCATTTAGGGTTAAGGGTTGAGGGATTAGGGTTAAGGTAGAGTGTTGAGGGTAGAGGGATTAGGGATAGGGTTTAGGGTTGAGGGATTAGGGTTTAAGGTATAGTTTAGTAGTTCTTGTGGATAGAGCCAGTAAATAATGGGAGATTATTTGCCTGTTTTATAACAATATACCTCCCCTAAGTGTAGGGTGGATAGCAAGAAACATAGATGTACCCTAATGCAAAACTTTTCTCATAATGATCATCCTTCTGATTTCAACTGCTAATTACTCACTGTGGATGTACCATACGCAAAGATTTTCTCATAGTGTGTACACCTATTGGCATAATGAACCCCAGATGGGCCAGAAAAACATGCCATATAACATTACTAACATTAAAAAAGTTCATAGCCATTTTTCTAACATATTCTTGCAACTCAAATATCTTTAAGAGAAGAGTGTCAAAAATGATGGGTTTAACAACCTAACATAAGGCAAAGCAGTTTTGTTGGGTTTAGGGATAGGGTTTAGGGTTGAGGGATTAGGGTTTAGAGTTGAGGGATTATGGTTTAAGGTATAGTGTTGAGGGTTAAGGGTTTAGAGATAGGGTTTAGGGTTGACAGATTAGCGTTTAATGTCAAGGTTAGAGTTAGAGTGTCAAGGGTAGAGGGATCAGGGATAGGGTTTAGGGTTGAAGGTTTAAGGATTGAGGGTTGAGGCTTTAGGGATGAGGGTTTAATTTTTAAGATATAGTGTCAAGTGTTGAGGGTGTAGAGATAGGGTTTAAGTTTTAAGGGTCAAGGGTTGAGGGATAGGCATTAGGGTTTAAGGTATAGTGTTGAGGGTTGATGGTTTAGGGATAGGGTTTAGGTTTGAGGGATTAGGGTTTAGGGTTGATGAATTAGGGTTTAATGTTGAGAGTTGAGGGTTAAGGGTTGAGGGATAGGGTTAATGGTCAAGTGATTAGGGTTAAAGAAGAGTGTCGAGGGTAGAGGGATTAGGGATAGGGTTTAGGGTTTAAGGTTTAAGGATTTAGGGTTGAGGCTTTAGGGATGAGGGTTAAGGGATTAGGGTTTAAGATATAGTGTTGAGTGTCAAGCGTGTAGGGATATGTTTTAGGGTTCAAGTTTTAAGGGTTAAGGGTTGAGGGATCAGAGTTAAGGGTTGAGGGATTAGGGTTTGATGTTAAGGGTTGAGTACATTGAGGTTCGAGGGTCAAGGGTTTCAGGATAGGGTTGAGGGTCGAGGGATTAGGCTTAAAGTAGAGTGTCGAGGGTATAATGATTAGGGATATGGTTGGAGGGTTTAGGGATAAGGGATTAGGGTTTAAGGTATAGTATCGAGCCTATTGAGGGTCTAGGAATAGGGATAGCATTTAGGGTTTAGGGATGAGGGATTAGAGTTGAGGGACGAGGGATTAAGGTTGAGGGTTGAGGGTTGAGGGATTAGGGTTTAGGGATAAGGTTGAGGGTTGAGGGTTGAGTGATTAGGGTTTAAGGTATAGTGTTGAGGGTTTAGGGATAGGGTTTAGGGTTGAGGGATTAGAGTGAAGGGTTGAGGGATTAGGATTTAAAGTTGAGGGTTGAGGGTTGAGGCTTTAGGGTTTAGGGTTTAGGGATAAGGCTGAGGGTCGAGGGATCAGAGTTAAGGGTTGAGGGATTAGAGTTTGACAGTGAGGGTTGAGTACATTGAGGTTTGAGGGTTAAGGGTTTTGGGATAGGGTTGAGGGTCGAGGGATTAGGGTTAAAGTAGAGTGTCGAGGGTATAAGGATTAGGGATAGGGTTGGAGGGTTTAGGGATAAGGGATTAGGGTTTAAGGTATAGTATCGAGCCCATTGAGGGTTTAGGAATAGGGATAGCATTTAGGGTTTAGGGATGAGAGATTAGAGTTGAGGGATGACGGATTAGGGTTGAGGGTTAAGGGATTAGGGTTTAGGGTTGAGGGTTGAGGGATTAGGGTTTAAGGTATATTGTTGAGGGTTCAGGGATAGGGTTTAGGGTTGAGAGATTAGAGTGAAGGGTTGAGGGATTAGGATTTGACGTTGAGGGTTGAGGGTTGAGGCTTTAGGGTTTAGGGTTTAGGGATAGGGTTGAGGGTTGAGGGATCAGAGTTAAGGGTTGTGGGATTAGGGTTTGATGTTGAGGGTTGAGTACATTGAGGTTTGAGGGTTAAGGGTTTGGGGATAGGGTTGAGGGTCAAGGGATTAGGGTTAAAGTAGAGTGTCGAGGGTATAAGGATTAGGGATAGGGTTGGACAGTTTAGGGATAAGGGATTAGGGTTTAAGGTATAGTATCGAGCCCGTTGAGGGTTTAGGAATAGGGATAGTATTTAAGTTTCAGGGATGAGGGATTAGAGTTGAGGGATGACGAATTAGGGTTGAGGGTTGAGGGATTAGGGTTTAGGGATAAGGTTTAGGGTTGAGGGTTAAGGGATTAGGGTTTAAGGTATAGTGTTGAGGGTTCAGGGATAGGGTTGAGGGATTAGAGTGAAGGGTTGAGGGATTAAGATTTGACGTTGAGGGTTGAGGGTTGAGGCTTTAGGCTTTAGGGATAGGGTTGAGGGTCGAGGGATCAGAGTTAAGGGTTGAGGGATTAGGGTTTGACTTTGAGGGTTGAGTACATTAAGGTTCGAGGGTTCAGGGTTTTGGGATAGGGTTGAGGGTCAAGGGATTAGGGTTAAAGTAGAGTGTCGAGGGTATAAGGATTAGGGATAGGGTTGGAGGGTTTAGGGATAAGGGATTAGGGTTTAAAGTATAGTATCGAGCCCGTTGAGGGTTTAGGAATAGGGATAGCATTTAGGGTTTAGGGATGAGGTATTAGAGTTGAGGGATGATAGACTAGGGTTGAGGGTTGAGGGATTAAGGTTTAGGGTTGAGGGTTCAGGGATTAGGGTTTAAGGTATAGTGTTGAGGGTTCAGGGATAGGGTTTAGGGTTGAGGGATTAGAGTGAAGGGTTGAGGGATTAGGATTTGACATTGAGGGTTGAGGCTTTAGGGTTTAGGGTTTAGGGATAGGGTTAAGGTTTGAGGGATCAGAGTTAACAGTTGAGGGATTAGGGTTTGACATTGAGGGTTGAGTACATTGAGGTTTGAGGGTTAAGGGTTTTGGGATAGGTTTGAGGGTCGAGGGATTAGGGTTAAAGTAGAGTGTCGAGGGTATAAGGATTAGGGATAGGGTGTGAGGGTTTAGGGATAAGGGTGGAGGGTTTAGGGATAAGGGATTAGGGTTTAAGGTATAGTATTGAGCCCATTGAGGGTTTAGGAATAGGGATAACATTTAGGGTTTAGGGATGAGGGATTAGAGTTGAGGGATGATGGATTAGGGTTGAGGGTTGAGGGATTAGGGTTTAGGGATAAGGTTTAGGGTTGAGGGTTGAGGGATTAGGGTTTAAGGTATAGTGTTGAGGGTTTAGGGATAGGATTTAGGGTTGAGGGATTAGGATTTGACGTCCAGGGTTGAGGGTTGAGGCTTTAGGCTTTAGGGTTTAGGGATAGGGTTAAGGGTCAAGGGATCAAAGTTAAGGGTTGAGGGATTAGGGTTTGACATTGAGGGTTGAGTACATTAAGGTTCGAGGGTTAAGGGTTTCAGGATAGGGTTGAGGGTTGAGGGATTAGGGTTAAAGTAGAGTGTCGAGGGTATAAGGATTAGGGATAGGGTTGGAGGGTTTAGGGATTAGGGATTAGGGTTTAAGGTATAGTATCGAAGTCGTTGAGGGTTTAGGAATAGGGATAGCATTTAGGGTTTATGGATGGGGGGTTAGAGTTGAGGGATGATAGATTAGGGTTGAGGGTTGAGGGTTGAGGGATTAGGGTTTAGGGATAAGGTTTAGGGTTGAGAGTTGATGGATTAGGGTTTAAGGTATAGTGTTGAAGGTTTAGTGATAGGATTGAGGGTTGAGGGATTAGAGTGAAGGGTTGAGGGATAGGTTTGAGGGTTAAGGGATTAGAGTGAAGGGTTGAGGGATTAGGATTTGACATTGAGGGTTGAGGCTTTAGGGTTTAGGGTTTAGGTATAGGGTTGAGGGTCAAGGGATTAGAATTAAGGGTTGAGTGATTAGGTTTTGATGTTGAGGGTTGAGGTTCGAGGGTCGAGGGATAGGGTTGAAGGTCGAGGGATTAGGGTTAAGGTAGACAAGGAGCGACCGAGAGACATAGAGAGGGGAGAGGTAGAGAGGTGAGGGGGAGAGATAAGTGAGATATAGAACATGAGCTAATGGAACTAGAGGTGAGATATTGTAAAGGTGCTATCAAAGGTGAGATAGGTACAAATATTTATAGATCAATCTATAGTAGGACAAAATGTGAGCGCATTTTTTCCTGTTATAGAAACGGTAAAAAAGTGTTGACCCCCGTGATCCAAGCCCACATGCTCTATTTTCATTCTGATTATGTGTGTGCTCTGACAAAAGAGAAGTGCTTTCATGCTGTTGGGAAGTTCACATGCACATTTTACACATTCTACCACCTTTGCATGATCTTTCCACCACCTTTTCTTCTTTACCAACTTGAGAAAGAGGAAATAACATAGTTTTCACACCAAGTTTGATATATATCTATTCAAGTTTCAATTTTTGTAGTGTTGCAATGTTAATTGTGATTCAATTTTAGGAATTTAACATTATAGATTGGTTAATAGTATTGTTGTTAGTAATTATATTTGAGTGTTATTCAATTTAACATTGAAAAGGAAGCAAGTGGTGAAAAACTCAAATTGTTGAGGAGTTTGATGCAAGAAGAAAAAAACACTACATAATTGGGTACTCTCTCCATTCGAATCTTCATTTTTTAGGTATGTCAAGTCTTTACATGCATATTCTTTACATTTTCCTTAATTCTATTTGAATTACTTTATCATGCTTTATCATACATGTTTAAAATAGACACATTCCCAATCAAGAAAGTAGCCTACAACCTCACATGATGCCATGTATATTTTCTACACTTGGGCTCTTTAATAATTATGTGTAATAAACAAACCTTAGCATACCATGATGTCAAACTATACAAGAATAAATCCTTACAACATAATAAAAATAGAATCCCACTATTATATTGTATTCATTTCTTAGGAACCAATATTGGTCTCTTTATCATGCTACAGATAAATTCTTTGTCATGCCAAGGAAACGATCAGGAATTAAACCAACATAGGAAGAGATAGAAGCTAAGAATGCAAAGAAAGCAGTGGCTAGGAGGAAACTTTGTGAGAAGAGGAAATTGGACACGATAAATGAAGACATGCCAATTGAAGAGGAACCACAACCATCACAAAGAGATATGGTATTAGCGGCACAAAGAGAATGAATGCAAAAACTTCATGCTATGAGAGATTTAAATACCATAGTTGGAGACACGTCCTCTACCGCAAGTCAACATGTAGGGACACCATCTACCACATCTCAAGTTGAGAGTACATCATCACTCAAATGTGATGAAGAAGATACACCATCGTTCCCACCTCAATCTCAAGGTATGTCATCTATTCCATCTTCAATTGAAGGTATGCCATCTAGCCCATCTCATTTAAATATTGATGAAATTCCTAATGTTGAGATGAATTTACCTAACTTAACACCACCTAGAATTTTGCATCGAAAGCCAAAGTATTTGATTGATATTGATGAGAATATTTTGTATCCAATGGAAGGTAAGATTCCAAAATGCACTTGTAGAAGATATGCTCATAAGATTTGGAGATTGTTCTTTGAAAAGTTAAATGAGACTGCAAGATGTCAACTATTCATTGAAATGATGCGAAGTATAAAGTATAGGTCCATCATGAAGATTCTTAGGTTGAGAACATCAGAGGCTTTAAGTGAAAAATCTATTGTCAAGAATCTAATGAGTGCGTATGAGAGTGTGGGTAACGCCTCACACACAAAAGATAGTAATGCAACACGACGTGTGATTACATCGACTATAGTAAGCAGTCAAATGAGGAAACCTCATCTCATTAGAAAGATGAGTCAAAATATGAGAATTAATAGGAAAAATTTATCAAGAGCCGTTGGAAGATTCCAATGAATTAAGGACACTAATGCCAATGAATTATGGGCGTTCTCGGGGAGACTACCATGAAAAGATAAACCAATCGTTGAAGCATTGAGATCACTAATTAAAGACTTTTGGAAGAATTACACAAGGGTATCTCTGAATCAAAGGGATGTGGTAAGAAGGAGAATCAGTAGTCAGAACCGTGAGCCACATCCAAAGCATTTTTTGGATGAGACTCAAACATAGTTTTATGGTAAATTTCTAGAGAAGTATCCTCAAATTAAAATTTGTCAAAGATATTTTGAAATGTTAAAACCTTTCTATGTCAAGATAAATCACACACACACTACTTGTTGTTGTAGATTACACATTGAATTTTCTAACCATTTTGATGTTTATAGGTCTATATGTTTAGATATGCATACTAACAATGTTTTGTAGGGTTGTGCCATACCTGCCCCACCAACATCTTCAAGAGACTTCATATCAAGAATTTTATGTGAAAGAGAGGAAGGTCAAATATTCTACAAGAAATTATGCTTGGATGGCACATGTCATCATTGCGGTGGCTTGAAACATTTACCAATATGTGAACATATGGAAAGAACACATGTGGTTGGAAATGAACTAGTAGAGTTTGGCAAGTATAAAACAGTGGCATACAATACAAAACATGGTAAAGAAGCAAAGAGGTGTGAATTGGTTATTGAAAAGATTCCAGTGTATCAGTTTATGCCTATATTTTGTGACAACATAGTGTATGAGTATGCAAGACATGCCCATAGAGCTCGATGGTTGGACTTGTAATTCAAGTTATGCAAGGACACATTTCTAGTTGGTAGCATTCTTTCAGTCGTCAACTTTGCAGAGAACTACAATCTACAGCCACAACGTGAGGTGCAATCACAATATTACAACTCCACATAGGTTTCTATATTTGTGCACATTGCATTCATTCATGCGAATGATAGTACAGAGGATGATAGAAAGATCATAAAGGAGTATAATTTCTATATTAGTGATGATCGCAAGCATTCTATGGAGTTTGTACAAGGTTGCTTTTAGGTGTTCTACAATGATTTGGCTAGAAGGGGCATATCATTTAGTCAGCATATCATATGGTCAGATAACTGTGCGTCACAATTCAAGAACTCACAGAATTTCTATTGGCTAAGTAGGAGGCATAATTTTATAGGTATTCAGCATATGTGGAACTTTTGTGAGGCTAGGCATGGAAAGGGGGAGCATGATGGTGTAGGAGCATGTATCAAAAGAGCCATAGCACGAGAAGAGTTAAAGTATAAAGACAATGCAAAGTTGACAGATGCAAAATTGATTATCGAGTGGTGTATTGCTTCCATGGGTGTAGGTAATGAAGGAAAGTCTTCAATTTGTAGATTTTTATGGTTGATAGATGATACTAACATTGCACCATATGAGGACTGTTCTACAATGATAGGATCAAATGAGATGCACTCTTTTAGAAGCTTAATTACAGATTCATGGAGTATCCATACGCGAAAGATGTCACGCTTTTGTTCTTCCTGTACAATTCAAGCTTGGGATGAGTGCAAGTCAAAGGAGTGGGTTGATGAATGGTAGTTAAGTTATCTTAGCCCACTTGACACGTATCGACCCCCAAAGGCACTAGAACTAACACAGATGGAATCATCAGTTGACTTTGACCACATATCAGATCTAGTTCAACCAGGTAATATAGGGCACATATATGCATCTAATTTCATCTAGTTCAACCAGGTAATGTCATCTTATTTTGTAGTGTTTTTGTAATGTTGACTAATTTCATCTAATTTGCTACACATATCAATGTAGGGCACGTATATGCAGTTATTACAGATGAAGATAATGAAGAGGGAATAGATTATTATTTATGTTGTTGTGTTGAGGCCAAAAAGAAATTAGTGGCCCTAGTTACAGATGGAGAAAACATCGAATACCCTACAGGCTCAGTGGTTATTACTGGAACATGGCTTAGAAGGTACCCACATAAGTGTTAATGTTTGGTTGTTTCAGGACTTTGACACGCATCAAAAGATTCTTCATTACTCAAACCTTGTCGTGGCATCCAATGTTCATTTGATAAAGTATCGGGGTAGACCTTTGAACAAAATCTTGTGGAAGGTGCGTGAGTCTGACCATGAAGCAATACTTGACACAATAAATAGTAGAGCAAACCTGGATGGTTCATTGGATTAATTTGTAAGTATTCACATTGATTTTATAAAGTCATGTTACATTGAGTTGTAAGTATGCACATTAATTTGTAAGGTTTGTCTTTTTTTATTTCCTATAGCATTTTTACACATATACACATTTTTACATCATCATGTTATGCATTTTTTGTGTCTTGCTCTTGATGTGACCAAACTGATAGTTCCAACACATTTGGATGGGTATGTTTAGGCTAGGCATTATTGTATTTTTGACCCAAACATGTCAAAACAGTCTGAGCTACATTGTATCGATGATATCCCTGAAGAGTCTAAAGTGCAAAAAGGCAGTAATCTTTGATGAGATGTTACTCTAAAACCATGTTACTTAGAAACATTACGTTTGAGGAAACATGATCATGTAGAGTGCATCTACAATAACCTCTCTCAATTTTTTATATCTCTGATGCATTTGCCCTTGGTGAAAGGTTTTCTGCTGCCCCATAAATCGTCAGAAGGAGGTAGTGTAAAGTTGCAAAGGGGTGTAACTTTTGTTCTTCTCCTCATGTGGCCAAACTAACAATTCCAACACATCTGGATGGGTACGTTTACACTAGGCATGGTCCTACTTTTCACCCAAACATGTCAAAATAGTTTGAGCTACATTGTACCGACGATATCCCTGAAGAGTCTAAAGTGCAAAAAGATAGCAATCTTTGATGAGATGTTACTCGAAAACTGTGTCACTTAGAAACATTCCATCTAAGGCAACACAATCATGTAGAGTGCCTGTATAATAACCTCTCTCAGTTTTTTATATCTCTGAGGCATTTGCCTGTGGTGAAAGATTTTCTACTGCCCCAAAAATTGTCAGAAGGAGGCAGTGTAAAGTTGCAAAGGGGTGTAACTTTCGTCTTGCTCCTAATGCGACCAAATTGACTATTCCAATGCATTTGAATGGGTACATTTACGCTAGGCATGGTCCTATTTTTCACCCAAACATGTCGAAATAGTCTGAGCTACATTATACTGACGATATCCCTAAAGAGTCCAAAGTGCAAAAAGGAAACAATCTTTGACGAGATGCTAGTCAAAAACTGTGTCACTTAGAAATATTCCATCTAAGGAAACACGATCATGTAGAGTGCCTCTACAATAACCTCTCTCAGTTTTTTATATCTCTAAGGCATTTGTCCGTGGTGAAAGGTTTTTTGCTGCCCTAAAAATTGTCAGGAGGCAGTGTAAAGTTGCAAAGGGGTGTAACTTTCATCTTGCTCCTGATGTGACCAAACTGACTATTCCAACATGTCTGGATGGGTACATTTACACTATGCATGGTCCTATTTTTCACCCAAACATGTCGAAACAATCTAAGCTACATTGTACCGACGATATCCCTGAAGAGTCCAAAGTGCAAAAAGGCAGTAATCTTTGATGAGATGTTACTCAAAAATCATGTCACTTAGAAATATTTTGTCTAAGGCAACGTGATCATGTAGAGTGCCTCTATAATAACCTCTCTCAGTTTTTTATATCTCTAAGGTATTTGCTCGTGGTGAAAGGTTTTCTACTGCTCCAAAAATCATTAGAAGGAGGCAGTGTAAAGTTGCAAAGGGGTGTAACTTTCGTCCTGCTCCTGATGTGACCAAACTGACTATTCCAACGCATCCAAATAGGTACATTTACACTAGGCATGGTCTTTTTTTTCACCCAAACATGTCGAAATAGTCCGAGCTACATTGTATCGACGATATCCCTAAAGAGTCCAAAGTGTAAAAAGGCAGCAATCTTCGATGAGATGTTACTCAAAAATCATGTCACTTAGAAACATTTTGTCTAAGGTAATGTGATCACATAGAGTGCCTCTACAATAACCTCTCTTAGTTTTTTATATCTCTGAGGTGTTTTCCCGTGGTGAAAGGTTTTCTACTGCCCCAAGAATCGTCAAAAGGAGGTAGTGTAAAGTTGTAAAGGGGTGTAACTTTTGTTCTTCTCCTCGTGTCGCCAAATTGACAGTTTCAATGTGTTTAGGTGCCAATGTGAGGTTGTTTTGATGGCAAAGGGCACCTTGATTCATGATGTTGAATCTCCTTCCTCCTAGGTGCCAAAATGGATAGTTTAGACAAGAAAAGGTGCCTTAGTATACTTAGCTCATTTCTTGGCAATTTGATGGCTTCAATCACTTGTTCAAACCTATAGGAGGCCATTTTACACTTAGGTGTTAGATCTTAAGATTTAGAACATCTTCCTTCAAGGCACCAAAATGAGGTTATTTAGACACAAAAGTGCACCTCCATACAAGATGCTTATTCTCCTTCCACTTAGGAACTCATTCAAGATGATCCAAATGACAATAGGTGCCTAGACTTCCTTTGGTAAGATTTAGTCATTTTGAAGGTTCTAACACTAGGCGCTATAGTTGGAAGTGATTTGAAGTTCATTTTCCTCTAAGCACCCAAAATGGATGGTGGAGACAAGAAAAGGCGCCTAGGCTTCTTTTGACAATTTTCAAAGTCTTCCTAAGTTATATTATGTTATATTGACCCTTAGGCACAAATGGATGATCTAGGATGACTCTAGGCGCATATCTAAGGTGATATCTTTCTAGGCACAATCTTCACTAAGTTTAGACTTCACTTTACATCAAGGCACCAAAATGGATATTTTAGAAAGAGGCAAAAATGCACCTAGAGGTATGATGCTCAGTGTGATGTGTTTGATCAACTTTGATAATTAAGATGAATTGCCTCCCTTAAGGCACCCTCCTTTATACTTAGATGTTGGATCTAGGGCATACAACTGAGAGGGGGGGGGTGAATCAGTTGTATAGAACTTGTTCTCTTTCAAACACTTAATTCTCTGTTGTTAGTTAGCAGCATATCAAATAATCATTCATGGAAGCACAATACATAAACACAAGAGCAGATAAGCATCAACACATTGAACACCAAGATTTTGACGTGGAAAACCCGGTTAAGGGAAAAACCACGGGGTGATTAACCCAAGAATTATTCTCTGTTAGAAGAATAAGGAAAAATGAATGGCACATGCCAATAAGGGCTCACTGCCCGAGCACACTGCTCACAAAGAGGCCCACTGCCTACAAGGAGACACACTGTCTACAGAGTGATAAAAATCACAGTCTTGAACTGGAGAATGACATCTCTACCATGTCCGGATCAGTTCCAATTAAGCCCAACAATCTCTGCTCTGCCTTTCGCACCTTTCTTCGCTACACCTTACTCATCCACATACTACCACACTGAAATGAATTCACAACTCATTATTTATACAAGACATCGACTTAGGAACAAGTATCTAAGTCGGCAAACAACCATAGGAGTATCCGCAAGATGAATAACACATCCGGTCGGCTATCACAAGAACATTCGTAGGATGAACAACTCATCCGGTCGGCTAAACAGAGCAATAACTTCATCCGGAAGAATAACTTCAATTCCGGGCTCTACCATCGATGCGGACCAACAACACAACCTAAACATGATTCAAGAGCCTTCACAAGTCTGTCTGAATGTCCGGATACATCCGCACTTCCTCTGCTTACTGGAATCTCTTGTCTTCCTCATCCGGAACTTCAAGAACACAGTCTGTCGCCACTGTCATGATGCAGGAGGTACTTCCGGACCTCCAAATCACACACAAATCAGGATGACACATAACAAGGACATCTAAAACACTCCTTCCAATCCGCAGATTATGATAATACAATTCCGGACCTCACCGGACCTTTTTGTGATCCTCTGTCACCTCCGGATACTTGCCGGACCCGATTCTATACCGGCAGCCATAACTCCTTCAGATCTTCATGCGGACCTCTGAAATCTTAACTGTAGCATCTCAAGACTCATATCTACTAACCCTTTAATCCGCATCCTCCGGTTCTCATCCTATACAGTATATTTACCTTCTTCTCATCACTGTTCTTCACTGTTCCTGACTGAGGCTAATTTTCTCAATATCCTCAGCACAAAGCTCATCAAATCCTTCTTGTCAATGCAGTATGAGTATGTTGACATCAATGACAACAATGGCTCACCTCATACTTGCAACAATCTCCCCCTTTGTCATTGATGGCAACATATGATGTGAAAAACCATCAAGACAAGAACTTCTCTTTTCTGTCACAGCTCCCCCTATCAACAACCACTCCTCACATGTCTTCCTTTGCTGCTCCCCCTTTGATCATCAACCACTTGTTTTTCACATGTCTTCTCTCCCCCTTTGACATCAATGGCAAAGGGCTCATACTTGCAACTCTCATGCATCAGAATAATACCAGCTGCTCCCCCTTAGTTGCAGCTCCCCATTAGTCCGGATCACAAGATATGACTGTGATTGCCACCGGACTGATGCACATTAGTGCATCTTAGTTCATCACCGGAGGGGCCATGACCCCTAACTTCTTCCGGAGATATTCAAAAGAGTCCTTGGGAAGAGGTTTTGTAAAGATATCTGCAATCTGATCCTTGGAGGGAACATACTCCAATCTGACTTCTTCCTTGTTTACTTGTTCTCTCAAAAAGTGAAATTTGATAGATATGTGCTTAGTCTTAGAATGCAATACCGGATTCTTGGAAATATTAATTGCACTTGAATTATCACAGAAAATTGTGATAGGCTCCTCATATTCAACTTTGATGTCTCTTAGCATCTGCTTCATCCACAAGATTTGAGTGCAACTACCTGCTGCTGCAATGTATTCTGCTTCAGTTGTAGACAGAGATATTGCATCTTGTTTCTTGCTTAGCCAGGAAACCAATCTCTTCCCCAAAAAGAATGCTCCACCACTAGTGCTCTTCCGGTCATCCACATCTCCTGCCCAATCTGCATCTGTGTAAGCATGAAGAGAAAAATCCGGATCTCTAGGATACCATAGACCATACTCAACTGTCCCTTTCAAGTATCTAAAAATTCTTTTGATTGCCATAACATGAGATTCTCTAGGATCAGCCTGGAATCTTGCCACAAGACCAACAGCTTGCATTATATCTGGTCTAGTTTGAGTGAGATACAACAATCCACCAATCATTGATCTATACTTTGTCTGATCTGCCTTTGGAGAATCATCATCTTTGCTTAACTTACATCCGGTTGCCATAGGAGTGTTCATAGGCTTTGAGTCTTCCATACCAAATTTCTTTAACAATTCTTTCACATATTTGGTCTGAGAAATGAAGATCCCTTCTTTTGTTTGAGTAATTTGCAGACCCAAGAAGAAATTCATTTCACCAAGCATAGACATTTCAAACTCACTTTTCATCTGATTTGCAAAAGTTTTACACATACTATCTCTTCCTCCAAAAATGATATCATCCACAAACACTTCAACAATCAGAATGTTTTCATGATCAATTTTGAAATATAAGTTGCTGTCAGCAGTACCTTTGTTGAATCCAATCTGCACAAGATGCTTATCCAACCTTTCATACCATGCTCTTGGGGCTTGCTTCAATCCATACAAAGCTTTCTTCAACTTGCAGACCATATCATTATTATCAGACAATTGAAATCCATCCGGTTGTTCAATGTAGACTTCTTCTTCCAGATCACCATTTAAGAAGGCAGACTTGACATCCATCTGATATACCTTGAAATCTTTGAAGGCAGCAAATGCAAGAAGTAATCTGACTGCTTCAATTCTTGCTACCGGAGCAAAAGTCTCTTCAAAGTCAATTCCTTCTATTTGAGAGTAGCCTTTGCAGACCAATCTAGCTTTGTTTCTGATTACTTCACCAGCTTCATTTAGTTTGTTCCGGAAGACCCACTTGGTTCCAATTACATTCCTGTCTCTAGGTCTGGGAACAAGATCCCAAGTATGATTTTTCTCAATTTGCATCAGTTCATCTTCCATTGCTTTGGTCCAATTTTCATCATTGCAGGCTTCATTTATTGTTTTAGGTTCAATCCTTGAAATCAGACAACATTCATTCTGATCTTGAGCAATATTCCTTCTAGTTTGTACACCTTTGCTTCTGTCACCTATGATCTGATCTTCAGAGTGATTTAGTTTTACATACCTTGGAATTTTGGGAGTATCCAGTACTGCTGTTTCTTGATCAGGCTCATTTAAACCTAACTCTTCTTCCTGATTTACCGGATCAGGCTGACTCTGTTTCACCGGAGAGGATTGAGTTCCTTGAACACTATCTTGGTCATCTTCATCAAATTCATAAAATCTTGAAGGCTTCTCAATTCCTTCATCAACCTTTACATTGGTACTTTCTATCATCTTCCTCAATCTCTTATTGTAACACCGATATGCTTTGCTTTGAGTGGAGTAGCCCAAGAAAATTCCTTCATCACTTCTAGCATCAAACTTTCCTAGATCTTCATCTCTTTTAATATAACACTTGCTACCAAATACCCTGAAATATTTCACAGTAGGAGTGATGCCAAACCAAAGTTCATAGGGGGTCTTACCGGTGTTGTTTCTGATTTGAACTCGATTGAGAGTGTAGACTGCAGTGCTGATAGCTTCTTTCCAAAACATTTGAGGAACATTTGCTTCCAACATCATTGTCCTAGCAGCTTCCTGGATGGTCCGGTTCTTTCTCTCAACTACTCCATTCTGCTGTGGAGTCCTAGGAGCAGACAACTGTCTCCTTATACCCTGTTTCTCACAAAAGTCAATGAATTCACCAGATGTAAATTCACCACCTCTATCAGACCTTAGACACTTTAGTTTCAATCCGGTTTGATTCTCCACCATAGCTTTGAAGATTTTGAACTTCTCAAAAGCTTCTGATTTTTCTTTCAGAAAGGTAACCCACATCATCCGGGAATGATCATCAATTAACAACATGAAATATCTATCACCTTGCAGACTCTTGATTCTTGTCGGACCACATAGATCAGTATGTACTAATTCCAACAATCCGGTAGAAGACTGATCTTTGCTTTTAAAAGAGACTCTGCTTTGTTTGCCTAACTGACATTCTTTACACACACTGTTTGTAGGTTTTATCAACTTTGGAAGATCTCTCACAGCCTGAGTATTGCTTATTTTGATGATGTTATCAAAATTTACATGACACATTCTTCTATGCCATAACCAACTCTGATCAATTTGAACAAACAAACAACTTTTATTTGAACCAACCAGATGAAAGATGTTACCTCTTGTCTGAGTACCGGATGCAATTTCAGTTCCGGAGCTTGTAAAGATTCTGCATTTTCCATTCTTGAACCGGAGATCATAGCCTTTGTCCACTAACTGACCAACACTGAGAAGATTGTGCTTCAATCCTTCAACATATAGTACATTACCTGTTTTGCTCTTACCATCAAAGGAAATAGTTCCCCTACCTCTGATTCTGCCAGCAGAATTGTCACCAAACTTTACCATTCCTCCTTCATATCTTTCCAAATCTAAGAACTTATTCTTGTCACCAGTCATATGGTGAGAGCATCCACTGTCAATAACCCAATCATCCTTTTCTTCCACTTGAGCAGCCAAGGCTTTTTCAACAACTTTGTGATTGACAGATTCAGAGAGCAAGGAATCTTCTTCCTTGATGGCTATAAACACCCACTCATTTCCGGATTTGCTTCCTGGATCTGATTCATCATCTGTTACTCCTTCATTGTCATCTTCTTCATGAACATAATAGCAATTCTTTTGAAACCTTTGTCTGTGAGTATTAGATCTTGCAGATCTCTCCGGACATCTTGAGGCAAAATGACCAATCTTATTGCAGTTAAAACACTTAAAGGGTAGTTTTCCTTCATACTTACCGGATCCTCTTGGCAGTCTCTTTGCAATGAGGGCTTCAAGTTGAGCTGTTTCTGCTTCTTCTTCTTCCATGTCTCTTCTTGCTTGATCATACCATGACATTTTCCTTGATGAGTTTTCACCCGGATCAAATCTCTGTTTGCCTTTCACATAGGCACTGGCTTTAAAAGCAGACTCAGTCTTGGGTGGATCATCTCCAAACTCGGTCATTTCAAATGCAGCTAGTTTGCCAGCCAATTGTTCTCTTGTGACAGTTGTGTGGGCTCTGAATTCATCAATGGCAGCAACTTTGATTTTGTAGGCAGCAGGAAGGGATCTTAGGATTTTGCAGACAATCTCATTTTCATCTAGAGTTCCACCAGCATTTCTGATTCCACATACCAGCTCATTCACTCTTGGCATAAAGGTAGTAATGTTTTCATCATCTCTCATTTTCAATCTTTCAAATTTCCCTTTCAGACTTTGCAACCTTGCACTTTTGACAAACTCATCTCCTTCATACAGAAGTTCCAGTTTAGTTAGGATCTCATATGCAGTTGGTAGGTCAATGACATTCGAGAGATCTGAGTCATTCAATGCGCTTAGAAGAGCTTCCTTGGTCCGCAGATTGTTTTCAGCTTCTGTGGTTTCATCAGGAGTTGTCGGACCACCTTGTGGGGGTATATATGGTTTTGAAATCATAGCCAAGTATGCTTTTCCCATACATTCCAAATGACACTTCATGCGACCTTTCCAGAGAGTGAAGTTGGTTCCATCGAACTTCGGACTATCCTTTTTGTATGACGACATCCTGGATCACCTCAAGCGGTTAAGCTCCTATCAGAGGAACTCAGCTCTGATACCAATTGTTGGATCTAGGGCATACAACTGAGAGGGGGGGGGTGAATCAGTTGTATAGAACTTGTTCTCTTTCAAACACTTAATTCTCTGTTGTTAGTTAGCAGCATATCAAATAATCATTCATGGAAGCACAATACATAAACACAAGAGCAGATAAGCATCAACACATTGAACACCAAGATTTTGACGTGGAAAACCCGGTTAAGGGAAAAACCACGGGGTGATTAACCCAAGAATTATTCTCTGTTAGAAGAATAAGGAAAAATGAATGGCACATGCCAATAAGGGCTCACTGCCCGAGCACACTGCTCACAAAGAGGCCCACTGCCTACAAGGAGACACACTGTCTACAGAGTGATAAAAATCACAGTCTTGAACTGGAGAATGACATCTCTACCATGTCCGGATCAGTTCCAATTAAGCCCAACAATCTCTGCTCTGCCTTTCGCACCTTTCTTCGCTACACCTTACTCATCCACATACTACCACACTGAAATGAATTCACAACTCATTATTTATACAAGACATCGACTTAGGAACAAGTATCTAAGTCGGCAAACAACCATAGGAGTATCCGCAAGATGAATAACACATCCGGTCGGCTATCACAAGAACATTCGCAGGATGAACAACTCATCCGGTCGGCTAAACAGAGCAATAACTTCATCCGGAAGAATAACTTCAATTCCGGGCTCTACCATCGATGCGGACCAACAACACAACCTAAACATGATTCAAGAGCCTTCACAAGTCTGTCTGAATGTCCGGATACATCCGCACTTCCTCTGCTTACTGGAATCTCTTGTCTTCCTCATCCGGAACTTCAAGAACACAGTCTGTCGCCACTGTCATGATGCAGGAGGTACTTCCGGACCTCCAAATCACACACAAATCAGGATGACACATAACAAGGACATCTAAAACACTCCTTCCAATCCGCAGATTATGATAATACAATTCCGGACCTCACCGGACCTTTTTGTGATCCTCTGTCACCTCCGGATACTTGCCGGACCCGGTTCTATACCGGCAGCCATAACTCCTTCAGATCTTCATGCGGACCTCTGAAATCTTAACTGTAGCATCTCAAGACTCATATCTACTAACCCTTTAATCCGCATCCTCCGGTTCTCATCCTATACAGTATATTTACCTTCTTCTCATCACTGTTCTTCACTGTTCCTGACTGAGGCTAATTTTCTCAATATCCTCAGCACAAAGCTCATCAAATCCTTCTTGTCAATGCAGTATGAGTATGTTGACATCAATGACAACAATGGCTCACCTCATACTTGCAACATTAGAAACATCCTTTCAATATCAAGGTGCAATTTTGAGGTTGCTTGGATGATGAAAGGTGCCTTGAGTTCTAGGCAGAGTTTTGAGGTTGTGTAAGTAGAGAAATGTGCCTAAGGTCTTAAAGCAAATTTGCGCCTAAAACTAAAAATCCTCGAGGTATGACTTATGGAAGTCTATAGCCCCAATGTTATGTTGCATACTAAAATTAGGTAAGACTCAATGTAATATCATAACCACAATGGTCATCAGGTGCTCATAAGCATATGATTTTGACTATCTTATTCAAAACAACAAACATACTCTTTGCATCCCAATATGGTATAATAACAAGAAATTAAGAAATATTTTCAATTGACCAACTTATAAAGAATATGGATCAGCATACTCATTTGAATATTTTAAATTGAGCAACTCATAAAGAATATTAATATTTTTTATTCAACATGATGATTCATTTTTTTTAAATACAACTTTTATCTTTTAGTTCTAAAATGAGGTTTAGGTGATACTTGAATAACAATAGCTAGCTTATTGGATCAACAAACATCCTATGTAATACAATTGGACTTTAAATATTTGAAGTGGCCATCTACAAATATCCATTCAAATGTGGATTTATAATGCAAGTATGGAAGCCATCAATAAAAAAGATTTGTATTAACCAAATATCCATATAGGCATACATCAATATCTGTCGATATAAGTATAACATATATACAAAATAGCCATATAGGCTTACAAGAATGCCATATAGGCATACAATGTCAACTATATATAATACAAAATATATGTCCACAAATGCCATATAGGCATACGACAAAGGAACACAATAAAAAGTCATTCCCCTCTGGCTGGTGAAGAGAATAGATCACGGGCAGCCTTTGATCTTCTAGGGGATGGAGACATGCATGTGGGTGGTCTACTATGAACCCGAGGGATACTCCTCCTATTTAGTTCTTCCTGCATCTTTAGCTATTACAATAAAAAGTATAGGCATTAATATATAGAAATTACATGTTATAAAAAATTAAATATTTAACAAAATAATCACTTACCGCTACCATATAATCTGTCTCCTCACTTGCCTCAGTAGCAGGAATAGGTCATGGTGATGTCATGTCCTATAGAAACCATCCAGATAGAAATTAAACTTCAAATCAATAATCTTTTGATTTTTCAAAAATAAACAACTATAACAATGAATGTAAATTGAAATTTACTAATCTGCCTCATACTCCTATCAATGCCATGGAGCTATGAATCACAGAGGTCACACCATGCTCCATTTCCCTATGAACATCAGGAGGTGTCTCCGCAGCCTGCATCATCTAGAAATAAAATAACATTATTCAATTACGAAAACTATAATAGTGATACAAATCATGGCTCTCAACATACACACACGTTCATCTAAACATAGAAGTACACATAATAAAGCACAAGTCACATACAAAAATCTAGTAAGTACAATTCATTCATTAAACTATTTATTTTATTACATCCATGAAGCTTTAAAGTCCACCACCGTTGGCAAGTGTTGCCATGAAATCTCCAATATTAACCTATTCAACATCTAAAATCAGATATTAGAATACCATTCATATAACGATGCTATTCACATGTAATATTTATAATTTTTTACTCGTTACATACCCTAACAGTATGATGATCTAGTGTAATATGCAAGTGGAGAACCACTAAAAACTGCATCAACACTATGACCTTGAAATTTCATTAAAATCATCAAACTAAATTAGTTAATCTTGCATTTCAAAAATAAAATTTAATAAATTAAATTCAATAAACTTGCTAATATTTACCTAAGTATCAAGGCTGAAAGTCTCACTTAGGAGGGTATCTATCATCACCATCTTCTCAGCTGCAGATGTACCCTGTGCACCTGCATCCTGACTATCCATGGGGTCATAACCACAGGCTGACCCGCAAGTCTGACAAGTATGGGGTGGGATCCTACTTCTCATACTATCTCCCAACCCACTCTATGTTGTAGGACTGGCATGCTCTATGATGCTCTGGGTCAAGGCACTAATGGACTGAAGTGTATCGACCTCAACACTCTCCTTCACAATGGAAGGGATAGAAACATGCTCATGGGCTAGTCTGTTGATTACTCATCTCACTACCCACTGTGGGTCAACATGTGCCCCCCACCTCGACCTTGGAAGTCCCCCATATCAAAATAGTTTGGCACTTTATTGAGGACAAACTCACAGTAGAGTTTCCTCAAAAAGTATTGCACCCGACCTCATTATTATTGCATGGAGGATGGTCAAAAACTATCCACCACCTCTACCCAAAATTATCCCTTATCACTTGGTTGTTGTATCAATGGATAGGGAACCTCTTGCATGTAATGGGTGGAGGTTGATTTGTTTGCGGGTTTGTAAAAATCGAACACAAATCTAATTTTGTAATTTGTAATTTTTTCACATTTTGGTATGACAGCTTGTCTGCATAATAGTCTCTAGACTCTCTCCTTTTATCCATCCAACTAGATATTTGCTTGCTAATTGAATCTACATTTGATAACATAGATTCAAGAGTTTTAGCAAGCGTGGACCTATGCAAGGTTGAAGTGGAAGGATCTTTCAACCTTGCAATTATATCTTCAATTTCTTTTTTGTTGTTTTTAATTTGCCCCATTATATTTTCTTGTGTTCCAGGGGCATGTCGAGGAATGGACGGAGGAGGTTGTTGTTCTGCAGGTATTTCTTCCTCAAGATTTTGTGGATTTTGAGGAGGAGGAGGAGGAGGTGCATTAACATTTCCTGACAATTAACGAAATATACATCAAAAATCAACTCAAACCTACCTATTTAGAAACAAATTCAAACAAAAAAATAAATAAAACTCACTCCTTTGGTGTGTTCGACGTCGTGGTGGCATTTTGGTGACAAATCAACAAGATTTTGGTGACAAATCAACAAGATTTTGGTGTTGAATTGTCTTTCCCAAAACGCGAGCGCGTTTCCTAGGGTTTGCATGCCATGGGTATATAGGAGAAAAACATAAATGAAATGAGATGAAATTTTTTTTTTATTTATAACAATTCATAACGCGCTCGTATTATAATGCAAGCGCATTATGGCTTGGTTTGACGAGCCTTAGGCTCGTTATTACCAAACCATAACACGAGCGCATTATGTATTAAATTTTTTTGAAAACAATTTGGCCACTTTTTGGCTCCCCATCTTTTTGCACTTACCTGTGTGTATGTTAGGAACCATGACTTGCATCACTATTCTAGTTTCATAATTGAATAATGTTGTTTTATTTTTAGATGATGCAGGTTGCGGAGACACCTCTTGAAGTTCATAGGGCAATGGAGCATGGTGTGTCCACTACGATTCATAGCTCCATGACATTGATGGGGGTATAAGGAAATTAGTAAATTTCAATTTACATTCATTGTTATAGTTGTTTATTTTTGAAAAATCAAATGATTATTGATTTTAAGTTTAATTTCTATCTAGATGGTTTCTATAGGACATGACATCACCACAGCCTAATCTTGCTACTAAGACAAATGAGGAGGCAGATTATATGGTAGTGATAAGTGATTATTTTGTTAAATGTTTCATTTTTTATAACATGTAATTTATATATATTAATGTCTATACTTTTTATTGTAATAGCTACAGGTCCATGAAGAACTAAATAGGAGGAGCAGCCCTTGGGTTCATAGTAGACTACCCTCATACACATCTCCATCCTCCCGAAGATCAAAGGCTGCTCGTGATCTATTCCCTTCACTGAACAGAGGGGAATAAATACTTATTGGGGTCCTTTGTTGTATGCCTATATGGCATTTGTGGATATATATTTTGTATTGCATATAGGATACATTGTATGCCTATATGGATTATTGGTTAATACAAATCTTTTTTATTGATGGTGTCCATATTTGGATTATAAATCCATGTTTGAATGGATATTTGTAGATGGTTACTTCAAATATTTAAAGTCCAAATGTATTACATAAGATGTTTGTTGATCCAATAAGCTAGATATTGTTATTCAAGTATCACCTAAACCTCATTCTAGAACTAAAAGATAAAAGTTGTATTTAAAATAAAAATGAATCATCATGTTGAATAGAAAATATTCATATTCTTTATGAGTTGCTATATTGAAAATATTTCTTAATTTCTTGTTATTATACCATATTAGGATGCAAAATCATATGCTTATGAGCACCTGATGACCATTGTGGTTATTAAATGTAATTCCTCTTACATATAAGGAGAGGTTATGAGATTACATTGAGTCTTATCTAATTTTAGTATGCAACATAACATTGGGGCTATAGGCTTCGATAAGTCATCAACAATCAAGGTTCAAGGTTGTCATTGAAGTCAAAGGGTCAAGGTTGTTTGTCATTGATGTCAAGGTTGATGCCATGATGTTGATAAGGTGATACAATGATTCAAGGTAGGTGATGGTCATGAGGTGCATGATGTTGTGAATATGGTTTTCACGATAAGGTCTCTCAATTCATGTTGATACTGCACAAGACAAACATGGTTCATATGATGCAAGGTTCATGTTCATGGTGGATGTGGTTTTGTTCATGCAAGGTTTTGTTGTGAATATGGTTTTCAAGATAAGGTCTATCTTGGAAGGTTGATATGATTCAAGGTTCATATTCATGGTGGATGTGGTTTTGTTCACGCAATAAGAAGTTAGAGAAGACACAAGCTTCATAATCATAATCTTATTGATAGTTAGGGTTTGCATATTGGGCATTAAACCCTAAAAAGAATCTACTTTTCTTAAGACTTTAAAACCCTTAATTGCCTATCGTGTGTAAAGTGCACTTTTATTTTAATTTAATATTGACTTATAATTAGAAGTTAATATCACTTAAATCAACCTACTAAAGGGTCTTTAAGTCATTAGTTCATCAGCCCTTCAACCTAACTCAACCGGCATCTCTGGTAAACTCTCATAAGCTCGAGTGCCATATCATAATCGAAGGTCATATTTAATTGATATGAGGGTAGGAAAAAGGATTGGAAGGTCAGTATTTAAAAGGAATTTGGAATACAAACAATCATCACTATGCAGTTGAATTTGATGGGCATGCCTTTATAAAAGGCTACAAGACAACTTTATGTAGGATATCATGGTATTTGTAGTGTTTAAAGATTGAAGACTAGTTAGTGTTTATAGCTCAGATTGTTTCGGCATGTTTGGGTGCAAAACAGGACCATGCCTAGCCTAAACATACCCATTCAGATGTGTTGAAATTATCAGTTTGGCCGCATGAGGAGAAGAACAAAAGTTACACCCCTTTGCAACTTTACACTGCCTCCTTTTGACAATTTTTGGGGCAGAAGAAAACCTTTCACCACAGGAAAACACCTTAGAGATATAAAAAACTGAGAGAGATTATTGTAGAGGGACCTACATGATCACATTTCCTTAGACGAAATGTATCTAAGTGACACAGTTTCTGAGTAACAGCTCGTCAAAGATTGCTGCCTTTTTACACTTTGGACTCTTCAGGGATATCACCGGTACAATGTAGCTCAGACTATTTTGGCATGTTTTGCATGCAAAACAGGACCATGCCTAGCCTAAACATACCCATCCAGACATGTTCAAACTGTTAGTTTGGCCACATGAGGAGAAGAAGAAAAGTTACACGCCTTTGCAACTTTACACTACCTCCTTCTGACAATTTTTAGGGCAGCAAAAAACCTTTCACCACAGGCCAACACCTCAGAGATATAAAAAAATGAGAGAGGTTATTGTAGAGGGACCCTACATGATCATGTTTCTTTAGATAGAATGTATCTAAGTGATAGTTTTTGAGTAACAGCTCATCAAAGATTGCTTCCTTTTTGCACTTTGGACTTGTCAGGGATATCACCAGTACAATGTAGCTTGAACTATTTTGGCATGTTTGGGTGCAAAACAAGACCATGCCTAGCCTAAACATACCTATCCTGATGTGTTGGAACTATTAGTTTGGTCACATTAGGACTAAGACAAAAGTTACACCACTTTGCAACTTTACACTGCCTCCTAACGATTTTTGGGGCAGTAGAAAATCTTTCACCATCAAAAAATGCCTCAGAGATATACAAAATTGAGAAATGTTATTGTAGAGAGACCCTACGTGATCACATTGCCTTAGATGGAATGTATCTAAGTGAGACAGTTTTTGAGTAATAGCTCATCAAAGATTGCTGGCTTTTTGCACTTTGAACTCTTCAGGGATATCATCGGTACAATGTAGCTCAGACTATTTCGACATGTTTGGGTGCAAAATAGGACCATACCCAGCCTAAATGTACCCATCCTGATCTGTTGGAACTGTCAGTTGGGTTGCATCAGGAGTAAGATGAAATTTACACCCCTTTGCAACTTTACACTGCCTCCTTCTGACAATTTTTGGGGTAGTAGAAAACCTTTCAACACGGGAAAATGCCTCAGAGATATAAAAACTAAGAGAGGTTATTATAGAGGGAATCTACATGATTGCATTGTCTTAGACAAAATGTTTCTAAGTGACACAATTTTTGAGTAACATCTTGTCAAAGATCTTTGCCTTTTTGCACTTTGGAATCTTCAGGGATATCATCGGTAAAATGTAGCTCAGACTATTCAACATGTTTGGGTGAAAAATAGGACCATGGCTAGTGTAAATGTATCCATCTAGACCCGTTGGAATAGTCAGTTTGGTCGCATCAGGAGCAGGACGAAAGTTATACCCCTTTGCAACTTTACACTACCTCCTTGTGATAATTTTTGGGGTAGCAGAAAACCTTTCACCACAAGCAAACGCCTCAGAGATATAAAAAAATGAGAGAGGTTATTGTAGAGGGACTCTACATGATTGTGTTGCCTTAGATGAAATGTTTCTAAGCGACACAGTTTTTAAGTTACATCTCATAAAGATTGTTGCCTTTTTGCACTTTGGACTCTTCAGGGATATCGTCGGTACAAGGTAGCTTGGACTATTTTTGCATGTTTGGCTGAAAAATAAGACCATGCGTAGCATAAATGTACCCATACAAATACGTTGGAATAGTCACTTTGGTCGCATCAGGAGCAGGATGAAAGTTACACCCCTTTGCAACTTTACACTACTTCCTTCTAACAATTTTGGGGCAGTAGGAAACCTTTCACCACGGGAAAATGTCTCAGAGATATAAAAAACCAAGAGAGGTTATTGTAGAGGAACCCTACATGATCGCGTACCTCAGACAAAATATTTCTAAGTGACACAGTTTTTGAGTAACATCTCATCAAATATTGCTGCCTTTTTGCACTTTGGACTCTTCAGGGATATCGTCGGTACAATGTAGCTCGAACTGTTTCAACATGTTTGGGTGAAAAATAGGACCATACCTAGCGTAAATGTACCCATTCGGATGCGTTGGAACATTCAGTTTGGTCACATCAGGAGCAAGACAAAAGTTAGACCCCTTTGCAACTTTACACTACCTCCTTCTAACAATTTTTTGGGCAGCAGAAAACCTTTCACCATGGGCAAACACCTCAAAGATATAAAAAATCGAGAGAGATTATTGTAGAGGGACTCTATGTGATCGCGTTGCCTCAGACAAAATGTTTCTAAGTGACACAATTTTTGAGTAACATCTCATCAAAGATTGCCACCTTTTTGCACTTTGGATTCTTCAGGGATATCGTCGGTACAATGTAGCTTGGACTATTTTGGCATGTTTGGGTTTAAGACACAATTAGAGACACCTATTATCTAGTTAGAAACTAAGACACCTAGAGACACCTATATTTTATACATTACCTAGATTTTATACATTATTCTCAGGATCAACTTCATCCATCACTTAGGTCTAACCCCATGAAGCATAACATGATGATGTACAAATGTGTATATGTATAAAAATGTAGCAGAAAATAAAAAAAGACAAACCTTACAAATTAATGTGCATACTTACAACTCAATGTAACATGACTTTACAAAATCAATGTGACTACTTACAGATTAATCCAATGAACCATTCAGGTTTGCTCTACTCTTTATTGTGTCAAGTATTGCTTCATGGTCAGACTCACGCACCTTCCACAAGGTCTTATTCAAAGGTCTACCCCGATACTATATCAAATGAACATTGGATGCCACAACAAGGTTCAAGTAATGAAGAATATTCTAATGCCTGTCAAAGTCTTGAAATAGCCAAACATTAACACTCTTATGTGGGTACCTTCTAAGCCATGTTCCTAAACCCTAAACACTATCCCTATCTCTAAACTCTCAACGGGCTCGATACTATAACTTAAACCCTAATCCCTTATCCCTAAACCCTCCAACCCTATGTCTAATCCTTATACCCTCGACACTCTACTTTAACCCTAATCCCTTAACCCTTAACTCTAATCCCTCAACCCTCAACCCTATGCGCAAACCCTCAACCCTAAAACCTCAACCCTCAATGTCAAACCCTAATCCCTCAACCCTAAACCCTAAACCCCATCCCTAATCACTAATCTGTCAACCCTCAACCCTAATCCATCAACCCTCAACCCTAATTCCTCATTCCTAAACCCTAAACCCTCAACCCTCAAACCTCAATAGTTAACCCTCAACGTCAAACCCTAATCCCTCAACCCTTAACTCTAATCCCTTGACTCTCAACCCTATCCCTAAACCCTAAACCCTAAAACCTCAACCCTCAATGCTCAACGTCAAATCCTAATCCCTCAACCCTTCACTCTAATCCCTCAACCCTAAACCCTATCCCTAAACCCTCAACACTATACCTTAAACCCTAATCCCTCAACCCTAAACCCTAAACCTTATTGCTAAACCCTAATCCCTCAACCATCAACCCTAATCCCTCAACCTCAACTCTAATCCCTCATCCCTAAACCCTAAATGCTATCCCTATTCCTAAACCCTTAATAGGCTCGATACTATACCTGAAACCCTTTTCCCTAAACCCTCCAACCCTGTCCCTAATCCTTTTACCCTTGACACTCTACTTTAACCCTAATCCCTCGACCCTCAACCCTATCCCTAAACCCTCAACCCTCAAACCTCAACACTCAACCCTCAACGTCAAACCCTAATCCCTTAACCCTTAACTCTAATCCCTTGACCCTCAACCCTATTCCTAAACCCTCAACGCTAAAACCTCAACCCTCAACCCTCAACGTCAAACCCTAATCCCTCAACCCTTAACTCTAATCCCTCAACCCTAAACCCTCAACACTATACCTTAAACCCTAATCCCTCAACCCTAAACCCTAAACCCCATCCCTAAGCCCTAATCCATCAACCATCAACCCTAATCCATCAACCCTCAACCCTAATCTCTCATCCCTAAATCCTAAACACTATCCCTATTCCTAAACCCTCAATGGGCTCAATACTATCCCTCAACCCTTAAAACTTGAACCCTAAAACCTATCCCTACACCCTTGACACTCGAAACTATATCTTAAACCCTTATCCCTTAACCCTCATCCCTAAAGCCTCAACCCTAAATCATTAAACCTTCAACCCTAAACCCTATCTCTAATCCCTCTACCCTCGACACTCTACTTTAACCCTAATCCCTTGACCATCAACCCTATCCCTAATCCCTCAACCCTCAACCCTCAACCCTCAACTCTAAACATTAAACCCTAATTCATCAACCCTAAACCCTAATCCCTCAAACCTAAACCCTATCTCTAAACCATCAACCCTCAACAGTATACCTTAAGCCCTAATTCCTATCACTCAACCCTTAACCCTTAAAACTTAAACCCTATCCCTACACCCTCAACACTTGACACTATATCTTAAGCCTTAAACCCTCATCCCTAAAGCCTCAACCCTCAATCCTTAAACCTTTAACCCTAAACCCTATCCCTAATCCCTCTACCCTTGACACTCTAACCCTAACCTCGACATTAAATGCTAATCTGTCAACCCTAACCCTCAACCCTCAACCCTCAACACTATACCTTAAACTCTAATCCATCAACCCTAAAATCTAATCCCTCAACCCTCAACCCTCAACCTTCAACCCTAAACGCTATCACTAAAGCCTCAACCCTTGACACTATACCTTAAACCCTAATCCCTAATCCCTCAACCCTCAGCCCTAAAGCCTCAACCCTCAATCGTTAAACCTTCAACCCTAAACCCTATCCCTAATCCCTCTACCCTCAACACTCTACTTTAACCCTAATCCCTTGACCAACCCTATCCCTAAACCCTCAACCCTTAACTCTCAATATTAAACCCTAATCCGTCAACCCTAAACCCTAATCCGTCAACCCTAAACCCTATTCCTAAACCCTCAACCCTCAACACTATTCCTTAAACCCTAATCCATCAACCCTAAACCCTGATCCCTCAACCCTAAACTGTATCCCTAAACCCTCAACCCTCAACACTATTTCTTAAACCCTAATCCCTCAACTCTAAATCCTAATCCCTCAACTCTAAACCCTAAACCCTATCCCTAAACACTCAACCCTCAGCAAGTTATACCTTAAACCTTAATCCCTCAACCCTCAACCCTCAACCCTCAACCCTAATCCCTCATCCCTAAACCCTAAATGCTATCCCTATTCCTAAACCCTCAACCCAAGACACTATACCTTAAACCCTAATCCCTTACCCCTAAACCTTAAACTCTATCCCTCAACCCTTAACCCTTAAACCTTAAACCCTAAAACCTATCCCTAAACCCTCAACCCTATACCCTCAACAATATACTTAAGCCCTAATCCCTCAATCATCAACCCTATACCTTAAACCCTGAAGCCTACACCCTCAAACCCTCATCCCTAGACCATATTTAACCTCACCCTTATATCTTAAACCTCAAATATTGTGCCTCAACCCTATACTTAAATTAAACCTAAACCATACGTGCTCTCAACCCAAGTCACCCTATGGCTTATATACCCTCAATCCATATTGTAAACCCTAAACCCTAATCCTCGCACCTTACACACTTAATCTTTTACACTCAACAACCTCAATATTAACCCTCAACTGTAACCCTCTAATCTCTACCCTCTACATATTACTTAAGCCCTAATCCCTCAACCCTCAACCCTCAAAACTATATAGGCTCAGGTCCTTATATACACTAAACCCAAAACACTTACATACATACATACATACATGTATACAAACATACATACATACAAAGATGCATACATGTACATACATACAAGCATGCATACATACCTACAAGAATAGATATAAACATCCATGAAACATACTTATGAAAGTTGAAGATATCTCATTCAAAGGAAGACATAACGCGAGTGTGTTATAACGCGCTCACGTTGTGTCAAACTGGGAATATTGTGCTTTGGGAATCCCAACCTTTGGGCTTGGGATTTGCTTTGGATTTCCAACCCAAAGGCTTGGAGTGCCTTTTCAACATCCACAGACGTGTTTTTGCAAATTCTACAAGATTTCACATAATTTTGTTCATGCTAACCCTTAGATTTGCATGTGTTTCAAGGTCAAACAAATCGAACACTTGGGTAATGTTAGGCTTTCTCTTAGCTATTTAACGATGTAATTTTTTTTACATTTTGACAATGTTAAGCCTTTCATATTTAATTTATTTTGTTTGTGTGTCTAATTTTGGGCAAAAACCATTGTTTGGTCTTTTTTTTATTTTAAATTAACCATTCATTGAAATTTCAAAAAAATTACATATTTAGAAACTAGACTCCATTCTACACATATTAAAACAAAAAAATGATTTTCAATTAGTTTTCAAAATTTATAGGGGTAGCACAGCCAAAATTCTATTTTTTAGGATGTGTCCACTTTGAAAATTATAAAAAATCAAATATTCATCAAAAAATTATCAGAAAAATTGGGCATAAACTATATGCTGTTAGCTAATTTATCACCAAAGCGATTTTAAAAATACCGAAAAAAGTTAACCTTTTGAGGGAGCCACAAAACATGCTATGTTATGTTTTTTTGATAGAAAAAATGCCAATTTATGTGGCTCCTTATTTTGAACCCCTTAATCTATACCATTTTAAAAAAAAAATAGTTTAGAAAGTAGACTCAGAGCACTACGAACATTGTTTTGGTTGCATCTCCAAATTTTGAGTGTAACTATGCTCAATTTCTCATCCAAGGCTAGCATTTCCTAATTTCAAAAAAAAGGTGGCTACTTAAGACCCCTTTTTGGCCCCCCATCTTCTTACACTTACCCCAAGTGCTATCAGAGCATGATCTTGGCACCGTAGAGGTAAGATTTTTTCTCAACATTGGAGGTGATTTTGGGAAGAGCATAACTTTCATATTTTAGTGAATTTTTTTAAAAAAATTAAAGGGTTTTTGAAGACCATATTAAAGAAGCTACAGTCTAGATTTCAGAGGAATTGGAGTAGATTTGAGTGAATTATTGAAGAATTGTGATTTATACACAACTTATTTGAGATCTACATATCTCTCACATCCTGCTAAATTGGAGCATAAATTGTATTGGGTTTTTGAAGACATAATAGACGAGCCTACAGTCCAAAGCTTGGAGAAATTAAAGTAAAAATAAGTGAGTTATTGCAAAATTAGGGTTTCCAACAAATTCGCTCTCAAGGCAAAAAATTTGCTAATTTTTTGGATTTTTTTCTGGGTAAGTGGTAAAAATTTTAGAGAATTTACATTTCATTTGTGTGATTTATTTCAAAAATATTGGTTTCCATCATGATGGGGCCTACAATAAGAGGCAAAAAGAATGTTGCCACATCGAGGAAATCCTCTGATAAGGATGGGGAAACAATAGAGGATAGTAATCCCAATGAGGAAATAAGTAAGGTCAAGGAAGAGGTTTCCTCAATTAAGAGGGATATGTGTGACCTAAGATGAGATATATCGGATATACGAAGCATGTTAAGCACCTATATGAATGAACCAAGAAAGGAGTTCTCAACCAACCAAGGTGAAACCTTCAAGTCGGCTAATAATGACACAAATTTTAATACTCCTATGGGATCTAGGAATTTTTTTCCAAAGGTGGATATGCACAAGTTTGATAGTAAGGATCCTCTAACATGGATAAACCAAATGGAGATTTTTTTTGAAGTACATCAAATCTCATATGGACAAATGTCACGATGGCTTCCCTATATCTAGAACCAGATCAATTCATTTGGTATCATTGGCTTTATACTCATCAGAGGAAAAAGGGTCTCACCATCTCATGGTCAATTTTTACAGAAGAACTCCAAGCATAATATAGCAATAGTATGACAGACAACTTCTTTAGCCAACTTGCTAAACTTCAACAAACAAGATCAGTTAAGGATTATATTCAAAAATTCTAAAATCTATCCTTAAGAGTGGATACAATTACAAAGGAGAACTTGAATGATTTATTCTTAGGTGATCTCAAGGATCACATTCAACATGAGGTATGCATGTTTAGTCCTAGCTTGGTAAATGAGTCTTTTATCTTGGCATGCATGGTAGAGGACAAGTATTTGATTCCTAGAAGGCAAAGGGGTTAATGTGACAAGAGAGAAAGGATATTCAACACCTTCTATTTCTCAACCTACTAGGTTGACTCCACAACAAATTGAGGAGAAAAGAGCAAAAGGGTTGTGTTTCAATTGTGATAGTAAATACAGTCGAGGACATAAATGTAGTGAAAAGAAATTGTTCTATATTGAAGGTCCAAGTGAGGAAGAGGAGGAACCCATATTAGAGGAGGATAGGGAGTCAAGTGAGGAATCACATGATTCTCAACCAATCATTTCTTGTCATGCACTCTCAGGTTTTAGTGCACCACAAACTCTCAAGGTAGTGGTTTCTTAAGGAAGTAGAAAGTAATAGTGTTGATCGACTCAGGTAGTACTCATAATTTCATCAACAAAAAGTTGGCAACTCATCTAAATTGTTTTATATATCCAGCCCTAGAATTTCAAGTTTTGATTGTAGATGGGGGTACAGTTAGTTGTTTGAGGAAGTTTCATAGCATTAAATTATCCATGGGAGATTATCAACTTGATAACCCAATGTATGTGATATCCATGGGTGCAGTAGATATTGTTTTGGGAGTACAATGGCTTACTACATTGGGAACAATTGAGATGAACTTCCAAGAACTATTCATGAGATTTCAATCAGAAGGAAAGGTAGTGGAGCTAAGGGGGTTGAAGGCAAAATCCCCACAGATGGTAATCTCTCATCAAATGCAAAAGTTGCTTAAGAAAGGAGTGGATGGATTTGTGGCCCAGCTATGTTCATTAGAAGTCTCTCAATCTAATGCTCCTACTCATCTAGATTTACAAGCAATATTTGATCATCACTCAGTGGTTCTTGGAGATATGCCTAAAGGACTTCCTCCTAAGAGGTATCATGACCATGCCATACAACTAGTTCTAGGGAGCCAACCACTAAACATCAGGCCTTATAGGTACCCACACATACAAAAAAGTGAGATAGAAAAAATTGTTGAGGAGATGCTAGAGGTAGGAATTATTAGGCATAGCCAAAGTGCTTACTTCTTGCCTGTGGTGATGGTGTGTAAGAAGGATGAAACTTGGTGCATGTGTCTAGATTATAGAGTGCTCAACATGTACACCATTAAAGATAAGTTTCCTATTCCAGTCATTGATGATTTACTAGATGAATTGAATGGAGCTATGTATTTTACCAAGTTTGATCTTAGATCTGGTTATCACCAAATTCGGATTAAGGAGGAAGATATTTGTAAGATAGCATTTCAAACTCATGAGGGTCATTATGAATTTTTGGTGATGCCATTCGGTCTTACCAATGCACCATCTACATTCCAAAGTTTGATGAATTCCATTTTTAAGAAGTTCTTGAGAAAGTTTGTGTTAGTGTTCTTTGATGATATATTGATTTATAGAAAGACTTGGGAAGAACATTTGTAGCATGTAGGTCAAGCATTACAATTACTTGAAGATCATCAACTCTATGCTAAGCCATCCAAGTGTGCTTTTGGTCTTAAGGAGGTGGAGTATTTGGGACACATAGTTTCACATGAAGGAGTAAAGGTGGACCCTAATAAAATTAAGGCTATCATGGAATGGCTATTCCAAAAACCATTAAGAAACTGAGGGATTTCTTGGGATTGACAGGGTACTATAGAAGATTTGTGAATAATTATGGTCGTATAGCAGCACCCCTCACCACTCTATTGAAGAAGGATTCTTTTCATTGGAATAAGTCTGCTAATGTATAATTTGAGCAATTGAAGGAGGCTATTTGTACAACTCCAGTGCTTTCCACTGTGGACTTCACCAAGGAATTCATTGTGGAATGTGATGCTTCTAGAAATGGGATAGGAGTAGTTCTCATGCAAGAAGGTCGACCAATTTCTTTTGAGAGTCATCAATTAAAGGGGAAGAATTAGCTCAAACCTACTTATGAGAAGGAAATGCTAGCAATCCTTCACACAGTTGAACAATTGAGGCCTTATTTAATGGGTCGACACTTCAAGGTTAAGACAAATCATGATAGCCTAAAATATTTTTTGGAACAAAGACTATCCTCTAAAGAGCAACAAAAATGGGTCACTAAGATGTTGGGATATGACTTTGAGATTGTATATAAGAAAGGGAAGGAAAATATTGTGGCCGATGCACTTTCTAGGAAGGATGAGAAAGATGAAGCCTTATTGTGTGCCCTTTCAATATTACGAGCAAATTGCGTGGAAGAAGCCAAAGCAGAGTGGCAAAATGATGTTGCAACAAGTAATCTCATCCAACAATTAAAAAGTGATCCTACTAGTTCAGATAAGTTTTTTTTGAAGGGGGATATTCTTTGGTATAAAGAGAACTTGTATCTCTACAAGAATTCCACTCTTAAACACAAGATTCTCATAAAGCTACATGAGTCCCCAGTTGGTGGTCATTTAGGATTTTTGAAGACATATCATCAAGTCAAGCAAGATTTTTTTTGGGAAGGGCTAAAAGGTGATGTTCAAAAATTTGTGGTTGAATGTTTGGTTTGTCAAAGAAATAAGGGGGAGACAATTAAGACACCAAGTCTCTTGCAGCCCTTATCTATTCCTAGCTAATGTTGGGAAGAAGTATCCATGGACTTCATCACAGGGCTTCCCAAATGTAAAGATCATAATGTCATCATGGTAGTAGTTGATTGCCTCACTAAATATGCACATTTCATTACATTATCACATCCTTTTACAGCAAGTGCAGTGGAAAAAGTTTTTTTGGAGAATATCCAAAAGCTACATGGTACACCTAAGGTTATTGTTAGTGATCGTGATCCTATATTTACTAGTCACTTTTGGAAAGATTTATTCTCATGTTTGGGTACTCAATTGGCTCATAGTTCTTCATACCATCCTCAATTAGATGGGTAAACTGAGGTTGTTAATAAATGTTTGGAAGGATATCTACATTGTTTCACTTCAAATAAATAGTCTCAATGGGTAGATTGGATACCACTTGCGGAATGGTGGTATAACACTTCTTTTCATAGCTCATCAAAAATGTCTCCATTTTTGGCACTTTATGGATATCATCCTCCTTCCATCACATCATCATTAAAGGTGTCACCAAGAGTTTAGGCAGTAGAGCACTACTTGCTTCATCAACAACATGTACTTTCAGGACTCAAGGAGAATTTAGCTATGGCACAAAATTGAATGAAACAATAGGCGGACCAACATTGTAGTGAAAGAAATTTTGAAGTTGGGGATTGTGTCTTCTTGAGATTGTAGCCTTATAAACAAATCTCACTGAAGCAACAAAAAAAGAATAATAAGTTGTCTCCAAGATATTATGGGCCATACCAAATCATTCAAAAGATTGGTAGTGTTGCCTACAAGCTAGAGTTGCCACCAGAGCTCGATGAAGAAGGAAGAATAATTTTGGAACCAGAGTACATTCTTCAAACACGCATGAAGAAGCTAAGGAATAGAACCCTCACTGAGTATCTCATCCAATGGAAGAATTTACTAGTTGAAGAGGCCACATGGGAGGATGAGGAATTCATTCAAAAGAATCCACACTTTGTTAGCATGGAGGACAATGCTTCTTTGAAGAGGGGGGCATGCTACACCCTTAATATTAGTGTACATAGGGTTATGAATAATCATCTTATGGCTATCTACACTCCTAATTAAGTCATGTTATCATTGTTATATTATTATTTAGTTAGATAGGTTAGACTAGGTGTTATATAGGGGTGTGTCTATTCATCCTAAGCATAATTAGGTCTATATTGGAGGATGTGAGTCTTATTTCATCATCACATTGTGAAGTGTGTTCTCATTAGAGATATTTGGAGGTTGCCCCCTTGAAGTGTCCTATTATTCTCAGTTATTATCAAGTATTTGCAGAATATTTCATATTATCTTCTTCCATTCTGCAAGTTATTTCATTACAGAAGATGACTGCAGTTATGAAAAAAAGGAAAGGTATAGACATATAGATTCATCAAAATGGATAATCAAGGATCCATCTAGAGTTGCGTATTCTCTCTCACCAGTTACAACGTACCTTTTTCCTCATGTTCCAATCTTTTCTCCCTTCCAACCGAAGCCTTCTAAAAGTGCATGGAGTTATAGAGGCTAAAAAGAACCCCCTAAAACTTTCCATCCCCTCTTTCTAATTTCCCATGCACCACCTTCTTTGCCATCCCCCTTCCCACTTCCCTCTAAAAGTAATATATTTATAGGAAGACGAAGGTTGTCTGTTGAACGGGAAAACCAACCAACTATAAACAATAATAATTAACTTTTTGATTTATTATATTAACCTTCCTGACAGTAATAGTTAATTTTAAATTAATTAGAAGCATTTTATTTAAAATTATAGTTTGGGTAAAAATGATGGATTCCCAAATTCACATGAACAGGTAAAACCATTTACCCACATTTAATTAAATAACTCCAACCTTAATACATTTTTATTTATTTATCATATTATTTTATTATTCTCTACAATCATTTATTCATATATGTATTTATATAATTATTTATCAAAGTATACCCCAAATTATATTAATAACCAAAGGCATAATATTAGACAAATTAAATCAAGTGCCAGAACAATTACCTGACCACCATCTAGGGTCAAAAGTAAAACTTCAAGCAACACTGACTAACCACTAACAGTACCAAGGTATCAAATTGGATACTCGTCCTCTTTGAGGATGATGACTAGGGTAGGGGAACAAAGTGTTATCTCTGATCAACTGATCCATTAGGTTCAAGGCATGTTAAAACCTACCAATTCAGGTGGCGTTGATGCCTAGTGCCTGCAACCTGCAGCCCACAAAATAGTTGTGCCTACATATATACATATAAACAAACACACACCTCATGATAAACCTATCCTTAAACATATATGATAAGTCTTATCCTAGCCTTCACACATAGTCCATAAATTCATAATATGCAACATCAACTCCTTAACATCATTAGCACATACCTTTAAATATCCCTATTATTTTAGCTTCATCCCCAATTTCCAAAGCCAACTACCTGCACATCCACGTTGAGAATGGAGGGGCACTACATCCTCCCCCCTAAAATTTGACTTACTCCTAGAAGTCACAACTAGGGTGGAAACATATCACATTAGTAATATAGATTTCTATTACCAACATCAAAGTTAATTCATTACATCAAAATAATATACACTAGTTTTGCTTATGAAAATAATTCATCTCATAAGAATATATACTTATATAGTCCATTTCAAACATGACTTGTCCTTTTAGTTTTCAATGTCACAATAATAACACAATCAAGACTTGCAATTAAAAAATGATTCCATAGTACATAAACCACTCAAAATCCTTACATATTAGTATTAACACCCATTAGTTTCTTTCTGAACAAAGAAAACATTGCACCCTTTTAGTCCTAACTAGCAGAATTTCTCATAACAAAAACATATAAAAGTATTCAATTTCAAAAGCATTACCATTTCATTTTCTTTACCCTTAAATTACAATTCCTCTTCGAATACACTGTTAAGCAATCAATACATCAGAATGCTACACTTCCAAAAAACACAACATAATTATACACACCAAGCGCACATTTTTCATTAAATATCCATCAAGACATACTACTTTATTCATTTTACAACACTAGATCTCATAACATATTCAACAAAGATCATGATTTTACACCTTTTTTTTTACACATGGGAACACAATTTATCATTTCATAAGTACTATATTCATGATTTACCATACATTCTTCACATACACACGAATGCACATCATCAGGAATCACATCACAAGGCTACACAAGGGTCTATCTGGACATCGAGAAGCAACATACTAAACCATGATACATAATCCATGAGCCAGAGCCAATATCCATCTCACATAATCCATACCTCACACTCAGTGGCTTGATGGTGTTAGGCCACACACACATGGTGAGACCATCCAAACAAGACCACAATGACCTATCTCTTGTTGTATAAGGTGGTTAGCCTCCAAGAGATAGTCATCACACATAGGTGGGTTGTGGGTCCTAGTTGTATAATAGCCTCACATACCCCCATCCTCAAGGTTCCCTATGTCTGCTTCCTCGTATACACTCACCAAGTCCAACTCATATGTCCTTGGAGAGGAATCACAATATGACACATGGCTGACATAAAAAACAATAAGGATAAACTAGTCTAGCCACTAAAGTCATAAATAAATATCAAATAAAGATTCAATTTCAGTAATAAAGTAAGAAATGCACACAATTCAGCACTAAATCAAATGTAACCATGAGGTCTGCGTGCAAATAAAATCACAAGGTGTGGATAAACCTTCGCAATCAAACATAAACAAAATGTCGGCCTTCACAGTTAATAGAAAATCATCATACCATAAAGAAAATACACAATCTTTGAAATTGCATTGTACAACACTACGTGACTATATACTAGCCACCAAACAAGGAAGGAGGGAACAATGTCAGGCTATGGCAGTAGCCCTCATGTGGTGCGGAGTGAGCACACCATCCACATGGCTCAAAGTGTACTCCTTGGCTACACCCTGCATCGCGTCGTCACGCAGCATGGACTAGCCAAGTGGTCCACACACTCCTTGGATTCCTGCATAGGATGTGCACCTCGGCCACATCCCACATCGTATCTCAATGCGGCATGGTCATACACCAGCTAGAGAAGGCACGTACTGGTTGTATGCCTCTTGGCAGTGTGTCTATGGCTTCGTGGAAGTAGACATGTGTAGATCACATCCCGCATAGTGATACCTCATGGAGAAGGCACATGCAAGTACTCATCATAGCCAGAGGTATACATGGCTAGGGCATACCGATATGCTAACCGACCCTAACACTATCGAAAGAAAAAATGAGAATCCCTCTACAAGTGTATGAGGCCCCATTATGCTCATCACACAAGTATGCTATCATAACGCAATCTCATAGTGAACCTTCATGTGTCTATGCACATGGCATCATGTCCTCAAGCCCAGCTCACTACTATCAACAACACAGCATCATCATCAGCACTATGTCAGAACATCAGTGGGGTGTGGCATCATATCCATTGCATCATGTCAGAACACATGCAGATACGGTAAATATAATGCATATATGAGTATATCAATATGGGGCTACTCGAGTTTCACCTCTCATATGGACAAGGTTGACTCGCTAATGCTAGCTCAATGCCCCTACAAGCAGCTAGGCAATGCCAGCTCAATGTCCCTATGGATGACCAGGCATATACTAACAAACCAATGCTACTGTACTCAAAACTATGGGGATTAGACTAGTACATATGGATCAAGTACCTTGATCCATCATAAGGGGAACTAGTGAGTATTTTCCTCATGATCAGTTGAGCTAAGATTGCTTTGCACCACAATATGCATACAATGCACACCCCACCCAAGGAACTTTGTGGCTACTACTACCCCTTCATGGACTGAGGGACTAGAGAGCCAAAAGAAGAGAATCTATGAAACTAACTTTTGGCTACTCTTATATATATATATATATAAATTTTAACCACACGTGGGTTGGCCCTCAATCAGATAACAAACATACAAGCACACATAATGGTATAGTTAATCCCACACCTAAATGCAACATATTCCCCATGGATGGGTACCCAGTATCACCATCCCATGGGAACACAAAGTAAGTACGGGGTATTCACAACACTCAACCAATGCATAGTTACTAGTTTCTCACATTTATAGGGGGGTACATTTACATACTCAATTCCATTACTTTTCAAAAGATCACATACCATAAGTACATTTATTTCCGTAACCAGTATGATTCTGTTTCCAGAATCATATCATTACCTATTATCCATAATCCCTTTATGGTATAACATTCTATCCTCATAACATATGCATATGCAAACTAACTTTTCTTCCACTTAATAAGAATTTTACATAAGCACCATAAATCCCTAAATGCATCCAATAATAATTAATACTTCCACATCAACATTCATGCATCCAGATTTCAACAAATTATAAACAAGTTCCATATTCACAAAAGAACAATAATGATCCTCTACTTAACTCTTACTTCTTCATGTAGGTCTTTCCTAAACACAAACAACTCTTACTTCATCACAAATTATTCAAATTTTCATAGAAAAAAAGGATTCACATATTTGTTCACAAAACACAATCCCACATTCTCTCAACTTTATCCCAAGCCAATACAAGAAACACTAAATCTTTACATAGTGATTATGCCTACTCAAACATCCCTGTTCCATACCTAGGCAAGTAATTACTTCACATGTTACCCCCTCATAACAATTCAACATGAAAAACATCCAATGCATAAATCCTTACTATTTATACAATAGTAAGAAAGAGAAAGACATTACCTCATAGGTTTCAACTACACATAGCAACCAGGATGTTCAAATAACAACACAATCATCATAATTTCTGAAAATAAAAACCTAGTTCTATGTACTAGCATCTCATTTATTCCACAAAAGTAGCCCTTTCCAATAAAAACATATCACATCATGTAATGTAAAAATTAATCACATAAATTTACTTCCAAATGCATAGATTAAATACCCAGCAACTACACTCAGTCTCTATGTTTTATGCATAAACCAAAATTAAGGAGTGCAGTTTCAAGAGAACATAAGATCCGTCACTCAAGTAATTTTAGACATAATTTCTTTGATTCACAGTCACGGTTTAAGCATACAATTTTAAGGCCTAAATGATTTCCTATTATAATGTGGTTTAAGACTAATTCTCTTTATTAACTATATGTGGGTTAAGAGAAAGAGGAAACAAAATAATTTAATTCGATGCAAGAAACTTGCAAACATAACCTTTCCAAACAAAGCATCCATATAATGGAAAATTACGTCACACTCTCTAACCAAATCTTAACTACCACCCATAGGCAGATTTTCTATTTCTAAACACAAGATTAGGATTCCATTACATCACTCTGCATGCATTAGAGAAATCACAAAAGATAGACAATAATTTATTTATAAACTACCTACATACTTTTCCTTAGTCTATTCTAACAACCCTTTTACTTGCAGTATATTATTAATATTATGAAATGCACTGAACAACATATGGGTGTAAAACTTCTACAAACCATGGAAAAACACACAAAGAGATGACGTACTCAGGCTAGGACTTCCCTTTTAAGCCACATAACATGCATTTCCACTTACATAGAACCACACAAGTAACCTAGCTACACAAAACATCTTATCCCAATGCACATTTAGTCAAACAAAAGAAATCCACATGCCAACTTGTCAGCTAATTAGTCTGAACTTGCACATGCATTCCAAGACTAAATTTGTACTTTTTAAAGAATTAGAAGTCATGGAAATTAAACAAGGTCACACAAGGGAAATCAATAGTTACAAACATCCAAGGAATCCTACCCAACAAGAGAATACACATAGTGTATAATCATCTATCTAACATCTCAACTGGGTGTTTAGATTAAAACATGGTATCAAACACAAGGGTCCCTATGACCTTCTAGCCACACATTAGATATCCGAGAACACATGCATAGAGAAAGTTACTATAACTAGACATGGGCGATAACATTAGCCAGAGATCCCAGTGCTGCAAACATGGCTTTGATACTAGGTGTAACGCCCCCGCCGAGGAACCCTAGAGGACAATACTAAACTAGGTCAAATTAATGGAACAATTTTTTTAAAAAAAGGAAATAACAATAGAATGCATACCATAACATAATAATCTAAACCTAGGTCCTCTAAGGCTCCTTGATTGTACTACTCACAAATCAAGGTTACAAGAAACAAAGGTTACATAATCGATCTAACAGTCAAGGTTCACTTTAAGGCACCAAATTAAATGATCCTATATTACTTATTTCCATAACTTGACAACTAATAAACAAACATTAAAGATCATTTCTAGCTAACTAACATATGAATGATGCATTACTTTATAGTACCCTTTACAAGAATAGATCATCAATAATTGTTACATCTTACAATACTTACAAGGATGCTTCCCTTAGTGCGTGTGGGAAGATCACATCAGATTACATCAAGAGATACAAAATGAGATATAATCTAATATACAAATACATGAAAGGATGGCTTCACAACTGGAATAGGAACTGGAGTCCTCAGTGCAACGAACAACCTCCATGCACATGAACATGCAACAAGAATACCCAACATAGAAAAGCACCAACCACCCAACCATGTGGAACCTAGAGGTCCACCCCCTATTCTAGGAGATAACAAAAGGTCCCATATGCAACAGATAGTTAGGAAAACAACAGGCTAGCATACTTACAGGTTATACATGATTCCAACACAACACTTCTAACAACACCAACAACACATACAACACTCTGTTCACTTCCAAAGGCACTCATACATCAAGAGGAAATGCAACTAGGGAGTGCTAGATTGCAATAGGGAGGAGTGTCATCACATGGTCCTAGCATGGGTTATCCTGGCAGTCTCTCACTAGACCCCAACCCCCATCTATGGTTGTCCTGGTAACCTCTCACTAGGTCCCGGCCCCATAGGGTGACACATGTGGAACCAACATACTAAACACATCTCCCAAAGGCATAGAACCTTACACAAACTTTACACAGATGACACCCAACCTTCAAAAATTACATAGGCACTTAACCCAATAATTAAGACACATTGTTTAATACAACAATTATTCATTACATTATAACCATGAAAACATTCCTTTAATAAAGCATTATTCACTACAAGTAATTATATTTAAGAATAAATAAAACCATCATCTCTATTGAACTAATTTCCATGAAACCCTAAATCTATGTCACTAGTACCATCCACCATCATGTTTAATTTAACCATATATCCTCCAACTATCACATCACCTTAGCAGAGTAAATAGTTATGTGTAAATCTTTTAAATATGATCAACTTTCTATTAGGGTAGATCAAAATATTTCTAGTTTAATTAAATCTACATTTCTAACTAATTCTAACCTCTAAAAGTAATTTTAAAGATATGCTTGGGTTCCTAGACTAAATCTAGCTAGCTCAAGGAATGATCGTTTGACAATCTTTCCAACACCCTAGTTCTTATACTATGAAATCAATGGACCAATCACACAAAGAATAAGGTTCCATTTATACTTGCAGGACAAATTAAGCAATATCTCTTATTCACTTCCTCACTTGAGAATCTAATCCAATCTAATCTAATCTAATCTACTAATATCCTCAACTATTCTAAATAATTGAGTTTAAGCCCCCAATTAAACAATATTCAATCTACATCTAAATATAAAAATAATATGTATTTCAAACTAATGACTTAGATCCACAAAGGCCCACTCTATGCAATTTTTATCTGTAATGATACCCTACCTCATCGCAAGAATTGATTAAGTTTTTTACGTACTACTAAAAATTGGAATTCAATTCTTTCAATTAAACAAATACTATTTTTCTAAATCCAACTATTACAATAATGATTTAACAACACATAGGAAAATCAACAAGAATCAACATCATACAAATCCCCTAATGGTCAATCAACCAAAGTTTGTGCACTGCCACCTTGTTTTGACTTAAAATTTAAGACATGAAGATGATGCTTTAGGTGTTTGTACTTTGGTATGGACTAATGCACTTTGGTAAGGACTAATGAAACACAAAGGTGATGTAGTATAAAATATACCTATCAAGGTACTAAACCCATAATAAAACTTCAGATCTTACTTATATAATCAGAAATAGTTACAATAGATGCTCGTACAATGTATATAATTCATAGATGATCATTTGTTCTCTATTATGTAATCTATATAATTCATATGGCAGAAAGTCTCAAAGAGATGTCATTTAATGGAGAGAAATGATTGCAGGATCATGCCAAAATGGTTTTGTTGCACATGATTTAGAACTTTTCGAGCATATGCAATTGGTAGGCGTTGAGCCCTAAAAATGTGAGGGCATTCAAAAGGTGAGATAACCTTTTTAATATTAAAATTTGGAAATGCTTGGGTAAACATGTATGCAAAAATGTGGAAGCATAGACAAGGCAAGTGAGCTTGTCGATAGAATGCCTGAAAGGGATGTCATCTCGTGGAACACGATGATTTTAGGATATGCATAAAATGGATTTGTAGAACAATCTTTAGAAACTTTCACACAAATTCAAACGGCAGGTGAGAGTCCAAATTGTACAAACTTTAACAACATCCTCTTTGCATGAGCCAATATGGGAGCTCTGAAAATAGGTACAAACATCCATTAAGGTGTAATGGAAAGTGAATTAATGGTAGATATTATAATAGGATGTGCTCTAGCAAATACAAGTGCCAGGTGTAAAGCCAAACACCACATATTAATAGTCTCCATTGAAGGGTTTTGCCACCTTAGTATTAGAAGGTGGTGTCTAGGACACAAGGGTGTGGAATCAATACAATAGAAAGATTAAGCAAGATTAAATCTCTAACTATCATCCCAATATTGTGTTTTTTAAAGAAGATTAGACAAGCACATCTAACCTTATTTTTCTATGCACCATATTAGTATTATGCAAAAGAAAATGACTGCAGTTATGAAGAAAAGGAAAGGTATAGACATACAAATTCATCAAAAGGGATAATCAAGGCTCCATTTGGAGTTGTGTATTCCCTCTCACCAGTTACAATGTACCTTTTTCCTCATGTTCCAATCTTTTCTCCCTTCCAACCAAAGCCTTCTGAAAGTGCATGGAGTTACAAAGGCTAAAACCCCCCCTAAAACTTTCCATCCCCTCTTTCTGATTTCCCACGTACCGCCTTATTTGCCACCCCCCTTCCCTCTTCCCTCTAAAAGGAAAATATTTATAGGAAGAAGAAGGTTTTCTGTTGAATGGGAAAACCAACCAACTATAAACAAATAATAATTAACTTTTTGATTTATTAAATTAACCTTCCCAACAACAATAGTTAATTTTAAATTAATTAGAAGCATTTTATTTAAAATTATAATTTGGGTAAAAATGATGGATGCCCAAATTCACATGAATGGGTAAAACCATTTACCCACATTTAATTAAATAACTCCAACCTTAATACATTTTTATTTATTTATCATATTATTTTATTTTTCTCTACAATTATTTATTGATATATGTATTTATATATTTATTTATCAAAGTATACTCCAAATTATTTTAATAACCAAAGGAATAATATCAGACAAATTAAATCAAGTGCCAAAACAATTACCTGACCACCATCTAGGGTCAAAAGAAAAACTTCAAGCAACATTGACTGACCACTGAAAGTACTGACAAGGAATCAAACTGGATACTCATCCTCTTCAAGGATGATGACTAGGGTAGGGGAACCAAGTGTTATCTCTAATCAACTGATCTATTAGGTTCAAGGCATGCTCAGACCTGCTAATTTAGGTGGAGTTGATGCCTAGTGTCTGCAACCTGCAGCCCACAAAATGATTGTACCTACATATATACATATAAATAGGCACATACCTCATGATAAACCTATCCCTAAACATATATGATAAGTCCTATCCTAGCCTTCACACATAGTCCATAAATTCATAGTATGCAACATCAACTGCTTAACATCATTAGCACATACCTTTAAATATCCCTATTATTTTACCTTCATCCCCAAGTTCCAAAGACAACTCCCTGCACATCCACGGTGAGAATGGAGGGGCACTACACTCTTGAGGATTAAAACATTATCTTATCCTCAAGACATCAACTATAATCAAAATTGATATTTCTATAGTTTGCTTATTTTTAAGATAGTATGTGCCATTATTTTACTTTCATCTATTTATATGTGTTCTCCCATGTGCACACCATGTCTTGAATTTTTCAATTTGCTACAGCTAGATCTATTTACCCCCTCTCACTAGAACTACTAAAGTAGTTGGTTTTGTAGATGGATCACTTCCTTTCTTTATGTCCTAAAGAAGATTTGACAAAAGTGATAAGTACATATTAGTTTCCAACCCTAACTCTTTCATTTGTGTAATAGTGTTTGTTCTTTTCTATACTAGTTGAGTGTGTTGGTGTTGGAGATGGTGAATTTGTTGTCAATGGGAGCCATCTAGGCCAACCTTTACATCATAGTTACTTGAAAGTTGTAAAATTTGAGATTCTAAGGTATTGACTAAGTCTTCTCTATTATGGTAACTTGTGGCTAATTTGTGCAATATATTGTGGAAATATTACCACAAGCCTCATCAAGCTTCTTTATTTGTTGGTATAAGGATTTCTACCATTCCACCATTTTTGTGCCTTGCTTAGTTTCTCTTTTTCATACTCTACTAAAATTTTATTTTTTAGATATTGTTTTTCCCGCTCCAAATTGACTATCTAAACCAATAATCCTTGTATAGGTCCATCTAGCTGGGTGATTATGGTGGTGGAGTCTATTTGTATCTACAATTGTGTTTGTTATACTTTGTGGATCATATTTTCAAAACATTCCTCGAGTTGATATTCTTCTACATGAGATCTTGCTTTGCACTACTAGTAAATGCTTCTCCTAACTCTATCTTTTGTATAGGTGATATCTATGTAAAATCAATCCAAGACCATGTAGAAGTTTGTATTAAGATGTTAGGACTTACAATTACTAGTGGAATTTGCTATCTCTACCTACCCATATCCTCATTTATTTTATAGTATTAATTACTTGCTATTTGGGTGGAGTAATTAGTTGTTTAGATGCCTCCTTTGTTTCTATATTATTTCCTTCTTGCTATTCCTTTTCTTTCCCCATTTCTTCTTCTTTTTCTTCTTCCTATGCTTTTTCTTTTTTCTTTTGCTTGACTTCTTCTATATTGTGGCCCAATGCATTTGTTGTAGCTGGTGTTTCTATTTTTCATGTTGTGTAGTTTCCTTTTGTGGCTTAGGAAATACTAGTTGCTCTATTTGTCGAGGTTACTTTGTCTCTATTAGTTGTTCCATTTATACTAGTTATTCTGGTTGTACCAATTGGTCTATTTGTGCTAGTTTATCTACTTGTTCCAATATAGTAGATTTTGATGTTTCCTTTTGTGTTTATTTGTGCTATGTTATAGTATTGTAGTCCTGCTATGCTATTGCAATGCCCTCCTCATACATTTTTTGTTGAATCCTTAAGTAATCCATGTTTATAATAGAGTATCTACCCTTTGTTTTGTTTTGAGTTCCTAATCTTGTATTCTTTTCAAACTCTACTTTTGTTGTTGGGGAGAGATCTAAATCCTTAACCACCTCTTCTAACTACTCAAATTTTGATTGATACCTCTAGTTTGAAAGGATTTTCTCGTTGTGATGTTAGCCATTTTTGTAGGATTGTAACCAATTCCTTTGAAAACCTTTAGTAATATACTCGATGGAGTAAGTATTATTAATTATAAAATCCATCATGGCTTAAATAGTGACTTCTTTGCTAGTTGTTGTAGTAGTAGAGTAAATATGATCTACTTCCAATGGTTTTTCGGCTATCAACAAGGTTCTAAATAACTTCCTTTTATCCAAGATTAATTCTTGGGATTCCCCCCCTCCTCCTCCTCCTCCTCCTTCTCCTCCTCCTCCTCCTCCTCCTCCTCCTTCTCCTCCTTCTCCTCCTCCTTTTCCTTCTCCTTCTCCTTCTCCTTCTCCTTCTCCTTCTCCTTCTTCTTCTTAAGAGAGATCTATAGCTCCAACATTTGAAAATACAAGCAAGGTAACATGTTTATATAGAATTAAGGAGAGGGAGGAGGTGGGAAGTCTAACCAATAGGGTGTGACCAGAAGTGGTGCATGTAATCGCCATGAAAGAGGATGACACCTCAACACCCACTCACTAAAGTAAACATGCTTTATGAACCTAAGAAAGATTAATAAAAGGTGTAGGAAATTTCTTATAATAAGGAATAAAAAACCTACACTAATACCCCCCCTTAAGCATAGCTTAGGTGAGTGAAAACGATGGGTTCCAGAAAATCAATCCTGATGAGGTACCCATGTACGAAGAATTCCCCCTAAAAGAGAAGAATCTCCCCCAAAGATAAAGGAAAAGAATCCCCCCACAAATAGAGAGAGAACACCTCCCAGAAGAGAGAGAGAGAAAAGAGGACTAAAAAAGCCCCCCTAAAGTGGACACCTGTCGTACCCCCAACAAAGCTTGCAAATGAAGGAGCTTGCTCTCAGTGAAGGGTTTGGTGAAGATGTCTGCGATCTGATCTGATGTTAGACAATACCTAAGATCATGATCTACTCATGAATCAACTTTGGAATATAGTGCATCTAGATCTTAATGTGTTTGGTCCAATGATGATGGACTAGATTGCGACATATATGTATTGCACTCTGGTTGTCATAGAGGATGACTGTTGGATTCTGGAAGGGAATACCAAACTCAATGAGAATGAGTTGAAGCCAAATGGGCTCAGTAGTAGCATTGACTACTACTCGATACTCATCCTTTGTACATGAAAGAGAAATAGTAGACTGCTTCTTGTTCAACCAAGAAACTAGACCAAAACCAAGTGAGAAGCAATACCCTGTAGTAGACTTGTGATCTTGAGAATCTCCCACCCAATCTGAATTTGTATGGCCCACCAAGTTAATATCCATGCCCACTACATATTGAATCCCATAACTGTGAGTGCCCTATACATAGTGAATAAGTTACTTAGTTGCTTTCTAGTGCAACTCATGTGGCTTCTGTATGAACCTAGAGACCATGCCCACAACATATGATAGATCAGGCCTTGTGTGAGTCAAGTATATGAGACTCCCAACTAGTTCGCGATACAAGGTAGCATCCTCTAATGGTGAAGAACATCAAGCCTCAAGTTTGACTCTTGATAAAAATGAAGTAGATGCAAGCTTACAGTTAGCCATGCGAAATCTCAAGAGCATATCAACTGCATACTTGGTTGAGAAAAAAAGATACCAGTCAAAGATTGAGTGATCTCAATGCCAAGGAGTAGTGAAGAAGACCCAAATCAGACATCAGAAACTAGTCATGAAGGGTGATTTTCACTGCCTTGGTGGATGAGGAACTCCTTGTAATAAATAAGTCATCAACATAGAGAATAAGGAACATGAGAGTATCATCCTACTATAGAATATACACATCAGATCATAATGGCACCAAGTGAACCCAATTGATAGATGGAAGGAGTCCATCTTGGCATACCAAGCCCAAGGGGTCTATTTGAGGCCATAGAGAGACTTCCAAAGTTGGCAAACAAGTGAAGGATCTTGGATGAACCCATGTGGCTGCTCCATGTATATCTCCTCCTGAAGGTCACCATGAAGAAAATCACTCTTCACATCCATCTGATAAAATTCCCAATGATGGGATACAACAATGGCAAGGACAAGTCAGATTGAATTCATCTTGGAAACTGACACAAAAGTCTTAGAGTCGTCAATCCTAGGAACTTGGGAGAATCCTTTTACAACAAGGTGAGCCTTTTGTTTATTGACCAACCCATTTGCAATAAATTTTGTTTGGTAGATCCACTTGCATCAAACAAGTTTTCTTCCCTTAGGAAGTGGGACTAAATCCCAAGTTTGGTTCCTCTCCAAGCAATTGAACTCTTCCTACATAGTAACATCCCACTTGGGGACACCAGAAGCTTTCCTAAAAGATTGTGGATTAGAAGTTGAAGTAAAGAAGAGATGAGGAGCTTGCTCGAACTATGACCTTGTTCTTCTCACATATGAAGGATCACCAACCCAATCACCTACTAACTCCAAAGTCTGATGAGCCCAAAGAGGCCCAATAGTTGAAGAACTTGGAGGAAATTCATCAACCTCTAAATGATGAGAACTCAAAGAGGAGGAAGAAAAGTCCTCAACATCATCTTCACCATTTGAAGTAGAGGAAGAAGATTCCTCATGTGGACCAGGAGGATTAAGATCCTTGGAAGAACTTGTTGGAATTAGTCTGGACAACTGGGATGGGGGGGGTGAATCAATTGTCACACAAATTTAATCTTTTCTACCTTTAATCTTCTTTCACAACTTATAATTAGATTAATGATATAAACATTAAAGCATGAATCAACAATACATGAGCAGAAACAAATTGAACACACATAACACCAAGATTTTTATGTGGAAACCTGGTTAAGGGAAAACCATGGTGGGGGTTAACCCACAAGATTCGTACCCTATTAAAAGTACTTAAAATAAAATGGGAAGGCACTTGCCTTCGGGTGTACTACCCAAAGCTCACTACTCAAAGAGGCTCACTACCTACATAATTTATGTTTAACACAAAAGGAATTTCACTGATAAATAACATCTTCTTCATGCCTAGTTCAGTCTCATTGAATGCTCACAAAACTTCTGCTCTACCCCCAAACTCTTATTTACTAATTCTTCATTCTATATTTCTCTTGTTCTTTTACTCCTCTTCTCTTCTCTTCTTCTAATCCTTTCTTTGGATTTTATTATTTTTGCACAAGGATAATTTTCCACGACTCAACTACACCCCTTTATATGCTTCATCAACCTTGGAATAAACATCAAGGTTGGCACTCCAAACATCTAAATTAATATGAATCACAAAGTTGTTAGCCAAACATGACTGAGACTCAAATCTTCCTCGATCAACATGCCACACTCCATAGAATTGTTCTTAGATCATCCGCAACACATTTGAATCATTCAGTCAACCAGGACAGGGAAGAATAGCAACATCAAGGAAGAATTCTTCAACAACGAGCTCAATGTTCAATGCGGACCTCCAACACAGTAGGCACACAATCCAAAGACTTCCACAATCACATTGAATTCAACAATAACATCCACACTACTCCAAATCATCAGAATCACTTGCATCTTCATTCGGTACCTAAAGAACATTGTCTGTCATGACTGTCACACTAGAAATATTTCTTGTGGACCTCCAAACCATGAACCACTTGAGTTGAGGATACACACTAACTTCCAAAACATGCCTCTAAATCTATAGATCATCATTTTACATTTCCAAAATACTTTGGACCACTTTCCTGTCACTCTGTCTCTTTTGAATACTGCAAAACTAGTTCTACTCAGATGACCATACCTTTTTCAAATCTTCATGTAGTCCTCTCAAATCTTAACTATAGCTTCTTTAGACAATCCTCTATATATCCATATGGTCGCATACATTGATCTTCATTAATTTTCTCAATATTCTCAACATTCCAATCTCCTCAATCAAACAACAAAATAGGATACAATTGACACCAATGACAACAAGGATATGTTGACATCAATGACAACACATCATAGGCACATATTTGCAACAATCTCCCCCTTTTTCATTGATGGAAACATGTGATGTGAAAAACTGATTCAACCATCAAGACAAGATCTTCTCCCCCTTTCTCTTTTCACTTCTGCAACAACTTTCTTCACCACTCCCCCTTTCATCAGCAACTAGTTTTTCACATGACTTCTCTCCCCCTTTGACATCAATTGCAAAGGGCACATATTTGTAATATTTTCTCCCCCTTTGTTCCAGACTAATCTTCAATAATTTGCATACTGACTACTCCCCTTGAGTAGTATCTTCTTAAAATCTATTTGGATCACAAGATGTGACTGTGAATTCCACCGGACTGATGCACTCTAGTGCATCTTAGTTCTGATCAGGAGGGGTAATAATACCTAGCTTCTCTCTGAGATACTCAAAAGTATCTTTAGGCAAAGGCTTGGTAAATATGTCTACAATCTAATCCTTTGAAGAAACAAACTCCAATATGACTTCATTCTTATTAACCTTTTCTCTCAAAAAGTGAAACTTGATGGATATATGCTTTGTCTTTGAATGCAACACCAGATTCTTGGAGATGTTAATTGCACTTGAATTATTACAGAAGATTGTAACAGGCTCCTCAAACAAAATTCTGATGTCCTTCAACATTTGCTTCATCCACAAGACTTGAGTGCAATTTCCTACTACTGCTATATATTCTACCTCTGCAGTAGACAGAGATATTGCCTCTTGCTTTTTGCTCAACCAAGAAACCAATCTCCTTCCCAAGAAGAAAACACCACCACTAGTACTTTTCCTGTCATCCACATCTCCTGCCCAGTTAGCATTTGTATATTCTTGAAGAGTGAATTCATTATCCTTTGAATACCACAACCCATAATCACATGTTCCTTTGAGATATCTGAAAATTCTTTTGACTACTACAACATGGGATTCTCTAGGATCATCTTGAAATCTAGCAACAAGTCTAACTGCATTCATGATGTCAGGTCTAGTCTGAGTCAGGTAGAGCAGTCCTCTAATCATTGATCTATACCTTTTTTGATTTACCTTAGGAGATTCATCATCTTTACTCAACTTACATCCGGTTACCATAGGATTACTAATTGGTTTTGAATCCTACATTCCAAACTTTTTCAACAATTCTCTCGCATATTTAGACTAGGATATGAAGATACCTCTATCTGACTGAGTGATTTGTAGACCTAAGAAGAAATTCTTCTCACCAAATATGGACATCTCAAATTCACTTTGCATTTGATCAGCAAAATTCTTACACATATTTCCATTTCCACCAAAAATGATATCATCAACAAATACCTCAACAATCAAGATGTGCTCATGATCAATCTTGAAGTAAAGATTGTTGTCAGCAATGCCTTTGCTAAATCTTAGCTTTAGCAAATACTTAGCTAATTTTGCATACCAAGCTCTTGGGGCTTGTTTGAGCCATACAATGCTTTTCTCAATCTATAGACCATATCTCCTTGATTGGACAACTAAAAACCTTCTGGTTGCTCAATGTAGACTTCTTCCTCTAACTCTCCATTCAAGAATGCTGACCTGACATCCATATGGTAAACTTTGAAATCTTTGAAGGTGGCAAATGTAAGAAATAGTTTGATTGCTTCTATTCTTGCCACTGGAGCAAAAGTTTCTTCAAAATCAATTCCTTCCACTTGAGAATATCCTTTGCATACCAACCTTGCTTTGTTTCTTACAACTTCACCATCTTCATTTAGCTTATTCTAGAAGACCCATTTAGTTCCAATCACATTTTTTTCCTCAGGTCTAGGAACAAGATCCCAAGTGTGATTCTTTTCAATTTGCATTAATTCTTCTTCCATTGCTTTTACCCAATTTTCATCATTGCAAGCTTCACTTACTGATTTTGGTTCAATCTTAGAAATCAGACAGATCTCCTCTTGTTCTTCAACAATTCTTCTCCTATTTCAAACACATCTATTTCTATCTCCTATAATCTGATCTTCAGGATGATTCAGCCTTACATACCTAGGAGTTTTGGGAATTGCTTGAATTTCTATTTCTTGAGTTTGTTCCTCTACATTTGCACTAACTTGAGTTTCTAGATTTTTTGGATCAGTCTGGATCCGAGTCTGGGTTTGAACTTGCCTTCCTTGACTTTGACTTTCATCTTGATCATCTGAATCATATCTGCAAGACTTGGATTGTCCTTCTTTGCTCTCATCAACTCTGACATTAGCACTTTCAATAATCTTTTTCAACCTCTTATTAAAGCACCGATATGCCTTGCTTTGAGTAGAGTAACCTAAAAATATTCCTTCATCACTTCTTGTATCAAACTTGCCTAGATCCTCATCTCTTTTGATATAGCATTTACTACCAAAAACTCTAAAATATCTCATGGTAGGAGGATGACCAAACCATAGCTCATAAGGTGTCTTACCAAAATTGCCTTTGATCTGCACCCAGTTAAGAGTGTAGACAATAGTACTCACAGCTTCTCTCTAATAGACTTGTGGAACATTTGCTTCTATCATCATGGTCCTAGCATATACTTGAATGGTTTAGTTCTTTCTTTCCACAACTCCATTCTACTGAGGAGTCCTAGGAGCAGATAACTATCTTTTTATTCCTTGCTTCTCACAAAACATATCAAACTCATCAGAGGTAAACTCTCCACCTCTGTTAGATCTCAGACACTTTATCTTCCCACTAATCTCATTCTCCACCATGACTTTGAACACTTTGAATTTGTCAAGAGCTTCTGATTTTTCCTTTAAGAAGGTTACCCACATCATCTGAGAATAATCATCAATTAGTAACATAAAATATATGTCTCCTTGTACACTCCTAATTCTAGCAGGACCACACAGATCAGTATGCACAAGTTCCAATTGTCCACTTGAAGATTGTTCTTTACTCTTGAATGAAATTCTACTCTATTTACCCTATTGGCTTTCTCTACACATGTTATCAAGTTTCACAAGTTTTGAAAGATTTCTTATAGCCTGAGTAGAACTTATCTTGACAATATTATCAAAATTCACATGACACATTCTCCTATGCCATAACCAACTCTGATCAATCTAAGAAATCAAGTAACTCTTACTAGAACTACTTAAATGAAAGATGTTACCTCTAGTCTGAGTACTAGATGCAACTTCAATTCTAGAGCTTTCAAAGATTCTGTATTTTCCATCATTGAATCAGAGATCATAGCCCTTGTCAACCAACTATCCAACACTGAGAAGATTATGCTTCAGACCTTCCACATATCATTTGTGTTAGTCTTACCATCAAATGAGATGGATCCTCTGCCATGGATTCTACAAGCTGAGTTATCTCCAAATTTCATAATTCCACTATCATACTTTTCAAAGCTTACAAACTTACTTTTATCACCAATCATATGATGAGAGCATCCACTATCAATCACCCATTCATCTTTTTCAACAACCTGAGCAGCCAAGGTACTTTCCACATTTGCACAGCTAGCAGATTCAGTAGACACCAGATCTTCTTCTATGATAGCAATTAACACCCAATCATCTTCAGTGGAATCTCCATGATTAGATTCATCATCTATGACTCCTTCTCCATCTTCTTGGACATAGTAACATTTCTTCTGACCTTTATATCTATTAGGGTTTGGTTTTGAAAACCTCTCTAGACATCTTGAGGCAAAATGACCAATCTTATTACAAGAAAAACATTTGAATGACAACTTTCCTTCATACTTACCGGATCCTCTTGGTATCCTTTTGGCAGTAAGAGCTTCAAGTTTTGTAGTTTTAATTTCATCATCTTCAAGATCCTTCCTTGCTTTTGTAAACCTATTTGATCTTCTTGAAGAACTTTCACCTTGATCATATCTTTGTTTTCCATATACACTGGCCTTAAATGCAGATTCAGACTTAGGAAGAAAATCACCAAACTCACTCATTTTGAATGCTGAAAGATTACCAACTAACTGATCCCTTGTAACAGTTGTCACAGTCCTGATTTCTTCAATGGCAACAGCTTTATGCTTGTATACTGTAGGTAAAGATCTGAGTACTTTGGCAACAATCTATGATTCTTCCAAAACTCCACCAGCATTCCTGATACTGGTCACAAGTTCATTCACTTTCTACATGTAGGAGGTAATGTTTTCATCTTCATTCATTACCAACCTTTCATATTTACCCTTCAAGCTTTGTAGCTTGGCACATTTGACATATTTGTCTCCTTCATATAGATTTTCCAACTTCTTCCACATTTCATGGGCAGTTTTCAAATCTAGGACATTTGCCAATTCTGTATCAGTCAGGGCACTCAACAAAGTTTCTTTGGCTTAAATATTATGTTCAGCATCTCTAGTTTCATCTAAAGTTGTAGGGCCATTCTTTGGAATCTTATACACATTCTTAGTTATCAACCAAAAGACATCACCCCTGCATTCCAAATGACACTGCATGTGCACCTTCCAAAGGGAGTAATTTGTTCCATCAAACCTCAGACTTTCCTTCTTGTAAGTTGACATCTTGGATCTCCACAAGTGGTCAAGCTTCTTTTAGAGGAACCAACTCTGATACCAATTATTGGAATTAGTCTGAACAACTAAGAGGGGGGGTGAATTAGTTGCCACACAAATTTATCTTTTCTACTTTTAATCTTCTTTCACAACTTATAATCAGATTAATGATATAAACATTAAAGCATGAATCAATAATACATGACCAAAATCAAATTAAACACACATAACATCATAATTTTTACGTGGAAACCCAGTTAAGGGAAAACCATGGTGGGGGTTAACCCACAAGATTTGTACCCTGTTAAAAGTACTTTAAATAAAATGGGAAGGCACTTGCCTTTCGACACACTGCCTAGAGCTCACTGCTCAAAGAGACTCACTGCCTACAAAATTTATGTTTAACACAAAAGGAATTTAACTGATAAATAGCATCTTCTTCATGCCTGGTTTAGTCTCATTGAATGCTCACAAAACTTCTGCTCTACCCCCAAACTCTTCTTTACTAATTATTCATTCTATATTGCTCTTGTTTTTTTGCTCCTCCTCTTCTTTGCTTTGCTTTTGATCCTTTCTTTGGATTTTATTATTTTCACACAAGGATAATTTTCCACAACTCAACTACACTCCTTTATGTGCTTCATCAACCTTGGAATAAACATCAAGGTCGGCACTCTAAATATTTGACTTAATGCGAATCACAAAGCTATCGGCCAAACATGACTGAGACTCAAATCTTCCTTTATCAACATGCCACGCTCCATAGAATTGTTCTTAGATCATCCGCAACATGCTTGAATCATCCGGTCGACCAAGACTGGGAAGAACAACATCATCAAGGAAGAATTCTTCAACAACGAGCTCAATCTTCAATGCGGACCTCCAACACAATAGGCACATGATCCAGAGACTTCCACAAGCACATTGAATTCAACAATAACATCCACAATACTCTAAATCATCATAATCACTTGCATCTTCATCTAGTACCTCAAGAGCACTGTCTGTCATGATTTTCACACTAGAAAGATTGCTTGCGGACCTCCAAACCATGAACCACTTGAGTTAAGGATACACACTGACTTCCAAAACATGCCTCTAAATCTATAGATCATCATTTTACATTTCCAGATGACCACTTTCATGCCACTCTGTTTCTTCTAAATACTACAAAACTAGTTCTACTCAGGTGGCCATACCTTTTTCAAATCTTCATGCAGACCTCTCAAATCTTAATTGGAGCTTCTTCAGACAATCTTCTATACAACCATATGGTCCACATACATTGATCTTCTTTAATTTTCTCAATACTCTCAACATTCCAGTCTCCTCAATTAGGCAACAAAATAGGATATAGTTGACACCAATGACAACAAGGAGATGTTGACATCAATGACAACACATCATAGGCACATATTTGCAACAGAACTATCATCATGATACAAGATGGGGAAGTGATGGAAGAAGAGATAGAAACATCCTCCTCAAACTGAACACTCCTCTCAATAAACAACTCATGTGTAGTGGGATGAAGAAGCCTATAGCCAATGACACCATCTAGATACCCAAAAAAATGCAAGGCTTGCTCTATGGATCCAAAGCCTTGCATTTCTCTATTTGAATGTGGGCCCATGTAGGAGATCCAAACACTTGAAAGTGCTTCATTTTGGGCTTTTGACTAGTCCAAGCTTGAAAAGGAGTGACCCCCTTCACAACTTGGTGAGGAACCCAATTTTGGATAAAGCACACATAGTTTATGGGCTCCACCCAATACTGAGGTGCCATTGACCTGGAATGAATCATACAAGTAGCCATCTCTTTCAAGCACCTATTTTCCCACTCAGTGACACCATTCTAGTTGTAGATTGTATGGATTTATGTGCTAGAGATCAATGCCTTCTACTCAAGGCACAAAACTACTCAAACCTTTGATTGACACACTCCCCCATTGTCTGTATGCAAAATCTTGATTACCTTCCCTGACTGTTTCTCTCCAAAAGATTTGAAATCTTGAAAAGACTCAAAGACCTCAAATTTTTGTTTGATAAAATATACCCATGTGTATCTGGAATGATCATGTCAATAAATGTCAAGATGTATCTAGCCCTACTGAAAGAAAGATGAGGCAATGGAACCATGATGTCACTATGTACTAACTCCAAGAGTTGTGCAGCTCTCCCTGCTTTTCCTTTATCAATTTTTTCTTCAGGATGCTTACCAAGAACACATCCTTGGAAAACTCTATCAGAAAACTGAATAGAAGGAAACCTTGTAACCATGTCTTATTGACTAAGCTGCTACAAGTAATGATAGTTCAAGTGGACAAATAATTGATGCCACAAACATCTCACTTCATTTGAGTGAGTGAGAAAAGCAAGGGAAGTAGAATTAGGAACAAAGTGAGAAAAGTGATACTATCTGGATTGATCATCAGCCTTCCCCACAACAATAATAGACCCATTGTACATCTCACTGATAACCACTTTGTCTAGAGTGAACTCAACTCACTTGTTAGACCCAGTGTGAGTGATTTGATAAATAGATAGGAGATTAGTTGATAATTGTTGGGGTAAGGTGCCATTGACCTTGTAAATCCCATTATTATATTATTCCATTTATTATTTGTAATTACCCATAAGGGATGTACAAGTTTCACCGCCATTGGTAAAAAATATTTACTGTCCATGGTAATTATGGAGTTACTGTACGGTAAGTCCCAAAGTTACCGGTGGTAGTTACAGGATATCATTTACTATGGTAAATGGTAACTGGTCAAAGTGGGGTGTACATGTGGAGGAATAATCTATTTTTAGTGTTATGATGCACATCATAGATGTTGTAAGAAGGTGTAAGAGATTCTATGACAACTGTAAGCTGTCATAAGAATCTATGACACTTATAATAGCATATGACGTGTCATAAGATACTGTAAGTGGCTTTTTTTGGCCCCAAGGCATTCAAGCTTGCATGGGCACATTTTTCTAATTGTAGGATGCATGTATGACAGCATTTATGACTATGTAAGAGCCTATTCTTGGCCATGGACACCCAAGGTTGTATTGTTGACTCTTGACAAGTGTTATGGGCTAGTAAGAAGCCATTTAATGTCTTGAGGTTGTGTAAATTCTATATAAACCATAGCATAGTAAATGAGATGAATAATAACAATTTACAGGTACCCAGGTTTTGTCGAAGTGAAGGTTGGAGGATAGAGGAAGTGAATGTATTTGTAATCTCCTTTTGTGAAGATAATACAACTTGCCCTCTTTTCGTGGTGGAGATTTTTACCTGAAAGGGTTTTCTCCACGTTAAACACTTGTGTTATTTGCTTCAATCTACTTCTAGTATATTTCAGTATTGTGAGTTTATGTTTTGTTACAATCTCCATTAATAACATAAAGTTAAAGATTGCTAAAATTTATCTCAAATTAGATTTCCATTGAAGTAGTGTTGCTTTCATTTCTAACATTTGGTTTCAGATCCTGGTCAGCTTTGGCTCTTGGGTGGTAGTGTGGAAGCTATAGCTGCAGTGGGAGATTTGGTTGTGTTTGTTTTGTAGATCTTGTGTTGTTATTATGGTTGTATCCACTGTTGCATCAACCTCTCGATTAGACATTGAGAAGTTCAATGGAACGGGGTATGAGTTGTGGAAGCTAAAAATGGAAGATTTGTTGGAAGAAAGAAACCAATGGTTGGCTGTTCAAAAAGAGAAGAAACTCGATGATGTCTCTCTGGATGAGTGGGCTAGACTGGATAAGAAGGCACGGGGAACCATCCGTTTGTGTCTTTTAGATTTTGTGCTACTGAATGTCGCAAAGGAAGAGACCGCATACAAATTGTGGAATTGATTGGGTGAGATCTACCAAGCCAAGAGTATGATAAATAAACTTTATTTAAAAAAGAAGCTTTTTTCTTTGAAAATGAAAGAGGGTGAGTCGGTTGCAGAGCATTTAAATTATTTTAATTTATTGGTGAGTCAGCTTGATTCAGTAGATGATGAGGTTAGTGAGGAAGATAAATGTATCTTACTTCTTTGTTCTTTACCTGAGTCTTGGGAGAATGTTATCCTTGCTATCATTGCTAACCTTGTGGATCCGAAGTTGGATGCTCTTGTTTCAGTGCTACTGTCATAGGGATTGAGGAAGAAGAGTTCAGATAGTTCAGGGGATGTTCTCAGTGTCAGGGGAAGGTCTAAGGAAAGAGGACCTAAAGGAGATCAAAAAGGGGCTAAGGACAAGTCCAAGGGCCGGTCTAATACGCCTAGTAAAAAGAACAAAGTTAAGTGTTGAAACTATGGTAAAAGGGGACATGTGAAGGAGTGTAGAAACCCCAAGAAATAGTGGGAGAGTGCTTCAGATAAGTCCTCGAATGTAGGCGAAGAAGTTTTACTTTCTGCATGTAATCTTGTTTCTAATGATCACTAGTTGGTTGACTTAGGATGATCATTTCATATGAGCCCGCATAAGGAATGGTTCTCCTCATATGAAGAATATGATGGAGGTAATATCTACCTTGGTGAAAACTCTTCATATCTGATTGTTGGGAAAGGAAAGGTATTGTTGTGTTTCAGTGATGGCAAAATTAAAACCCTCCCTCATGTTTTGCATGTTCCTGGATTAGCTAGAAATCTGATTTCATTTTCAAAATTGAATGATTTGGGAATGCATGTGACATTTGATAAGCATGGCTATAGATTGGTGAGAGGGAACTTGGTGGTAGCAAAAGGAAAGAGATTCAGGAACTTGTTTAAGTTTGAAGCCACTATAGTTTATAATGCCTCCTATGTATTTCAGGCTAATATTGAAAATGCATGTATGTTGTGGCACTGTAGATTGGGCCACACAAGTAATAATGTATTAAAAACTATTAAGAATAAAAATTTGTTGGATGGTTTCTCCTATTCTGATGAGCACTTTGATTTCTGTGAGCATTGTGTGTTTGGTAAACAAAATAGAAAATCATTTCCTTCAGGAAGCAATAGAGCAAAAGAGAAGTTAGAAATTATTTATACGGATGTGTTTGGACCTATGGATAATGAATCTATCAAAAAATCTCATTATTTTGTAACCTTTATTGATGATGTATCTAGATTTACATGGATTTATTTTATGAAGCATAAATCTAAAGTTTTCACTAAGTTTAAGGAATTCAAATTCTTAGTAGAGAACCAATCAGGTTTAAAGATAAAAATATTAAGATCTGACAATGGAGGGGAATATTGCTCTAAGGAATTTGATGAGTTTTGCAAGCATGTAGGTATTATCAGACAAAAGACAACTCCATATACACTACAACACAATGGTGTTGCAGAAAGGATGAACTGAACAATTATGGAAAGGGCTAGAAGTATGCTTAGTGATGCATAGTTGGATAAATACTTTTGGGTAGAGGTTGTGTGTACTGTTTGCTACTTGATAAATAGATCTCCTTGTAAGGCTCTTGATTTGACACCTTATGAAGTGTGGAAAGGTAAGAAACCTTTTGTTTCACATTTAAGGGTTTTTTGTTGTGAGGCTTTTGTTCATGTGCCTAAGGAAAAGTGATCTAAGTTGGATCCAAAAGCTAAAAAGTGTGCATTCATTGGATATGGTGATAATGTGAAAGGTTATAAGCTTTGGAATCCACTAACCTGCAAGATTATCTTTTCTATAGATGTTATTTTTAGGGAACTTAGAGCTATCTCTAAATGTGAGTAGCCAAAAGAAAAAGATGAAAAGGTAAAGAAGGTGCACTTTGATTTAGAGCAGCAAGATGCACTTCAGGAAGAACAAAATGATGGATTGGGGGGTGAAGAAGAAGAAGAAGATTTAAGTAGTTCTGATGAAGATGAATCTGTTGTTACAGAAGAAGATGATGCAGATGATCATGTATAAGAACAAGTAGAGTCTCTTACTCCACCCTTGAGGAGAGCCACAAGACAATGAAATCCAGTTGACAGGTATGGCCCACCATATTTCCATTGTGTATATGCTTTATTGAGTACTAACGATGAACCTAGATCCTATAGGGAAGCTATTTCTGTAGATGATAGTGAGTCTTGGCAATTAGCCATGCAGGAGGGGATGATGGCTTTAGACTCTTGTGACACTTGGGATCTTGTTCATTTGCCCAAAGGAAGAAAGGCCATAGGATGTTAGTGTTGGTTTTAGGATAGACAACTGAGAGGGGGGGTGAATCAGTTGTCACAAAACTTTCTTTTCTTTAAACACTTAAATCCTTCTTATACTTCTACAACATAATAATGATTCAATCATGGAAGCACAATGCAATAACTCAAGAGAAGAAACACATTAACGCATATGACACCAAGATTTTAACATGGAAAACCTAGCTAAGGGAAAAACCATGGGGTGACTAACCCAAGATTGTATTCTCTATTAAAAGAATAAGAAGAACAAAATAGCACTTGCCAATTAGGGCTTACTTCCCGAGCACACTACTCACAAGAGGCCCACTGCCTATAGGAGATATACTGTCTACAGAATAATAAATATTACATACTTGAACTAGAGATTAGCATCTTCACCATGCTTGAGTTAGTTCCATTTAAGCTCAACACTTCTGTTCTACTTTTTGCTCTTCTCCTCTCTACCACTCTCTCATCTTAACAAGGACACTTTGAAATGACATCACAAATCTTATTTATACAAGACATCAACTTTGGGATAATCATCAAAGTCAGCACAATACAAACTTTATTCTATTATAGAGCAAATACACAAATACAACTTGATTTGTTACAAGAACTTCATGCGTATCACCACATTGTCAGCCACACATATCTGAGACTTCAATCTTCTTTGAGGAACATGCCATGCTTTGCAGATCTTCAAGATCATCCACAGGATGTGTAAAGCATTTGGTCAGCCATGACTAGGAAGAACACCATCACCCAAAAGTAAATCTTTAATTACGAGCTCACTCTTCAATGCGGACCACCAACACGAACTGAACACAATCTAGAGACCCCCACAAGCTTGCCTGAATCGCCAAGAACATCCACACCACTTCTTATTGAAATCATTCGCATCTTCATCTAGAACCTTAAGAACATAGTATGTCATCATTGTCACATTAGAATAAATGCTTGTGGACCTCCAAACCACAAACCAATTGAGTTGTCAGTTCACATTGGCTTTCTAAACATTCCACCACATCTATAGAACAAAATATTTTATCTTTGGATCTCACCGAACCTATTTGTCTCACTTTGTCACCTCAGAACTAGTTTTACTCATATGGCCATAACTTCTCCAAATCTTCATATGGACCTCTCAAATCTTGATTGGATCATCTTTAGACACATATCTACAAACCCTTTGATGTGCATTCTCTAATCTTCATCTTAGCTGGGAGCTTCACTTCATAGAGCTTCATTGTCTTCACTATTCTTCTCTGTTTCGATAGGACTAATTTTCTCAATATCCTTAGCACACAACTCATCCAATCCTTGACATTAATGCAATAGGAGTATGTTGACATCAATGACAACACTGTTTAGGCCCATACTTGCAACAATCTCCCCCTTTGTCATTGATGGCAACATATGATGTGAAAAACTATTTTAACCATCAAGACAACAACTTCTCACTAACTGGCATAGCTCCCCCTATCAACAACTATTCATATGTCTTCTCTTTCTTTACTACTCCCCCTTTGATCAGAAACCACTTTTTTTTTTCACATGTCTTCTCTCCCCCTTTGACATCAATGACAAAGGGCACATACTTGCATCAATCAGAGTCATACAGATTGCTCCCCCTGAGTAGCAGCTTCATATCATCAATCTGGACCATAAGATATGACTGTGAGATCCACTGGATTGATGCACATCGTTGTACTTTAATTTAGAACTGGAGGGGTAAAAACCCCTAACTTCTCCCTGAGATACTCAAAAGAGTCCTTAGGTAGAGGTTTAGTAAAAATATCTGCAATCTGATCCTTTGAGGGCACAAACTCTAATATGACTTCATTCTTGTTCACCCGCTCTCTCAAAAAGTGAAACTTGATAGATATATGTTTTGTCTTTGAATGCAACACCAGATTTTTTGATATATTTATTGCACTTGAGTGCAACTACCTGTTGCTGCAATATATTCTGCTTCTGCAGTGGATAGAGATATTGCCTCTTGTTTCTTTCTTAGCCAAGCAACCAATCTTTTCCCCAAAAAGAATGCACCACCACTGGTACTCTCCCAGTCATCCACATCTCCTACCCAATCCACATTTGTATATGCATGAAGAGAGAAATCATGATCCCTAGGATACCATAAACCATACTCAACTGTTCCCTTTAGATATCTGAGAATTCTCTTGATTGCCATGATGTGAGATTCTCTAGGATCAGCTCAAAATTTGGCAACAATACCAAAAACATTCATAATGTCAGGTCTAGTTTGATTAAGATATAGTAGTCCTCCAATCATTGACCTGTACTTTTTCTAATCAGACTTAGGAGATTCATCATCTTTGCTCAGTTTACATCTGGTTGCCATGGGAGTATTCATTGGTTTTGAATCTTCCATCCCAAATTTCTTCAACAATTCTTTCACATATTTGGTCTGTGATATGAAGACTCCTTTCTTTGTTTGAATGATTTGTAGACCCAACAAGATATTCATTTCCCTGAACATAGACATCTTAAATTCACTTTTCATTTGATTTGCAAAAGTCTTGCACATACTATCTCTTCCTCCAAAAATGATATCATCAACAAATACTTCAACAATCAAGATATTTTCATGATCAATCTTGAAGTACAAGTTACTGTCAGCAGTACCTTTGTTGAAAGCAATCTTCAAAAGATGTTTATCCAATCTTTCATACTAGGCCCTTGGGGCTTGTTTGAGTCCATACAATGCTTTCTTCAATTTGTAGACCCTATCACCATGATCAGACAATCAAAATCCATCTGGTTGCTTAATGTATACTTCTTCTTCCAAGTCACCATTCAGGAAGGCAGACTTGAAATCCATCTGATATACTTTGAAATCTTTGAAGGCAGCAAAAGCAAGAAATAATCTGATTGCTTCAATTCTTGCCACTAGAGCAAAAGTTTCTTCAAAGTCACCTCCTTCTACTTGAGAATAACCCTTACAGACCAATCTGGCTTTGTTTCTGACTACTTCACCATCTTCATTCAGTTTATTCCAGAAGACCCACTTAGTCCCAATCACATTTTTATCTTTAGGTCTAGGAACAAGATCCTAAGTGTGATTTTTCTTAATCTGCATCAACTCTTCCTCCATTGCTTTAGTCTAGCTTTCATCATTGCATGCTTCACTTACTATTTTTGGTTCAATCTTTGAAATCAAACAATACTTTTCTAAGTCTTGAGCAATCTTTCTTCTTGTTTGAACACCTTTGCTTCTATCACCTATGATCTGGTCTTTAGAATGATTTAGTCTTACATACCTAGGAGTTTTGGGAATTTCTTGCACTACTATATCTTGGACAGGTTCATTTAAACTTATCTCTTCTTCTTGTATTGTAGGGTTCTCTGGATCAGTGTGGATCTGAATTTTAGAAGGGGCTTGAACTTCTTGGACCAAAAAATCATTCTGATCATCTTCTTCATATTTATAAAACTTTGAGGGATTTTTGATGCCTTCATCAACCTTCACATTTGTACTTTCTACAATCTTTCTTAATCTCTTGTTATAATACTGGTATGCTTTTCTTTGAGTAGAGTAACCTAAGAATATTCCTTCATCACTTCTAGCATCAAATTTTTCAAGGTCTTCATCTCTTTTAATGTAACATTTACTACCAAAGACTCTGAAATACTTCATAGTAGGAGTGATGCCAAACCAAAGTTCATAAGGGGTCTTACCAGTATTGCTTCTGATTTGTACTCGATTAAGAGTATAGACAGCAGTGCTTATAGCTTCTCTCCAATAGATCTGAGGGACATTTGCTTCCATCATCATAGTTCTAGATGCTTCCTAGATGGTCTGGTTCTTTCTCTCCACTACTCCATTCTGCTGTGGAGTCCTTGGAGTAGATAACTATCATTTTATCCCATGTTTCTCATAGAATTCTATGAACTCTTCATATGTGAATTCTCCACCTTTATCTGACCTAAGACATTTTATGTTTAATCTAGTTTCATTCTCTACCATAGCCTTGAATATTTTGAATTTCTCAAGAGCCTCATATTTCTCTTTTAGGAAAGTCACCCACATCATCTGGGAATGGTCATCAATTAGTAACATGAAATATCTATCACCTTGCAAACTTTTGATTCTTTCCAGTCCACATAGATCAGTATGTATTAAGTCCAACAATCTAGTAGAAGATTATTCCTTACTTTTGAATGTGATTCTGATTTGTTTACCCAACTGAAATTCTTTGCACAAACTATTAGTAGGTTCACTAGTCTTGGAAGATCTCTTACAGCCTGAGTGTTGTTTATCTTGATGATATTATCAAAATTTACATGACACATTCTCCTATGCCACAACCAACTCTGATCAATTTGAACAAATAAACAACTTTTTCCATTATCAACCAAGTGAAAGATGTTACCTTTTGTTTGAGTACCGGATGCAATCTCTATTCCAGAACTTTCAAAGATCTTACATTTTCTATTTTTGAATCAGAGATCATAGCCTTTGTCCACCAACTGCCCAACACTGAGAAGATCGTACTTCAAACCTTCAACATATAGTACATCACTGGTTTTGTTCTTTCCATCAAAAGAAATAGTTCCTCTATCTCTGATTCTGCCAGCAAAATTATCACCAAATTTTACAACTCCTTCATATCTTTCTAGATCTATGAACTTATTTTTGTCACCAGTCATATGGTGGGAGCATCCACTGTCAATGACCCATTCATCCTTTTCTTCAACTTAGGTAGCCAGAGCTCTTTCTACCATTTTATGATTGATAGATTCAGAGGGCATTGGATCTTCTTCCTTGATGGCAATAAACACCTAGTCACTTCTAGATTTGTTTCCTATCTCTGATTCATCATCATCATCTTGATGAACATAGTAACATTTCTTTTGAAATCTTGATCTATTTAAATTTGTCCTTGAAAATCTTTCCAGACACCTTGAGGCAAAATGACAATCTTGTTGCAGTTGAAACATTTGAAGGGCAATTTTCCTTCATACTTACCAGATCCTCTTAGCAATCTTGTTGCAATAAGGGCTTCAAGTTGAGCAGTTTCTCCCTCATCTTCTTCCAGATCTCTTCTTGCTTTTTCATACCATGATAGTTTCTTTGAGGAGTTCTCTCCTGGATCATACCTTTGTTTGCCTTTTATAGAGGCACTAGCTTTGAATGCAGATTCAATCTTGGGGGGTGCATCTCCAAACTTAGCCAATTCAAATGTAGCTAATTTTCCAACCAATTGATCTCCTGTGATATTTAATAAAGACATGAATTCTTCAATAGTAACAACCTTGTGTTTGTAAGTAGGAGGTAAGGATTTAAGAACTTTGGCAACAATCTCATCTTCATCCAAGGTTCCACCAGCACACCTAATGCCATAAACAAGCTTATTTACTTTTGGCATAAATGTAGTGATATTCTCATCTTCATTCATCTTTAGGTTTTCAAATTTTCCTTTCAGACTTTGTAGCTTGGCACATTTAACATATTTGTCTCCTTCATGCAGAAGTTCCAGCTTTGACCAAATCTCATATGCAGTTTTTAAATCCATAACATTTGTCAGCTCTGAATCAGATAAGGCACTTAGTAAGGGTTCTTTAGCCTAAAGATTATCTTCAACATCTCTAACTTCATCTACAGTTGTCAGACCATTCTTTGGAGGAACATACTTCTTTGAAGTTATGGTCCAATATTTCATTCCCATACATTGCAAGTGATATTCCATGTGGCTTTTCCAAAGAGAGTAATTAGTTCCATCAAACCTCAGACTATCCTTCTTGTAGGAAGACATCCTGGATCTCCTCAAGTGATTAAGCTCTTTTAGAGGAACTTAGCTCTGATACCAATTGTTGGTTTTAGGATAGACAACTAAGAGGGGGGGTGAATCAGTTGTCACAAAACTTTCTTTTCTTTAAACACTTAAATCCTTCCTATATTTCTATAGCATAATAATGATTCAATCATGGAAGCACGATGCAATAACTCAAGAGAAGAAACACATTAACACATATGACACCAAGATTTTAACATGGAAAACCCAGTTAAGGGAAAAACCACGGGCTAACTAACCCAAGATTGTATTCTCTATTAAAATAATAAGAAGAACAAAATGGCACTTGCCAATTAGGGCTCACTTCTCGAGCACACTACTCACAAGAGGCCCACTACCTACAGGAGACACACTATCTATAGAATAATAAATATTACATACTTGAACTGGAGATTAGCATCTTCACCATGCTTGAGTCAGTTTCATTTAAGCTCAACACTTCTATTCTATTTTTTGCTCTTCTCCTCTCTACCACTCTCTCATCTTGACAAGGACACTTTGAAATGACTTCACAAATCTTATTTATACAAGACATCAACTTTGGGATAATCATCAAAGTCAGCACAATACATACTTTATTTTATTACAGAGCAAATACACAAATACAACTTGATTTTTTACAAGAACTTCATGCGTATCACCACACTATTGGCCACACATATCTGGGACTTCAATCTTCTTTGAGGAACACGCCATGCTTTGCAGAACATCTTCAAGATCATCCGAAGGATGTGTAAAACATCTAGTTGGCCATGATTAGGAAGAACGTCATCACCCAAAATTAAATCTTCAATTACAAGCTCAATCTTCAATGCAGACTGCCAACACAAACTGGACACAATCTAGAGACCCCCACAAGCTTGCCTGAATCACCAAGAACATCCACACCACTTATTCTTATTGAAATCATTCTCATCTTCATCTGAAACCTCAAGAACATAGTCTGTCATCATTGTCACATTAGAATAAATGCTTACAGACCTCCAGACCATGAACCAATTGAGTTGTTAGTTCACATTAGCTTCCTAAACATTCCACCACATCCACAAAACAAGCTATTGCATTTCCGGATCTCATCGGACCTTTGTGTCACTCGATCACCTCAGAACTAGTTTTACTCATATGGCCATAACTTCTCCAAATCTTCACGCAGACCTCTCAAATCTTGACTGGATCATCTTTAAACACATATTTTCCAATCCTTTGATGTACATTCTCTGATCTTCATCTTAGCTAGGATCTTCACTTCATAGAGCTTCACTATCTTCACTGTTCTTCTCTATTTCTGATAGGACTAATTTTCTCAATATCCTCAGCACATAGCTCATCCAGTCCTTGACATCAATGCAACAGGAGTATGTTGACATCAATTACAACACCATTTAGGCCCATACTTGCAATAGTAAGTGGGTCTTCAAGAAGAAGTTTGGAGTAGACGGGTCATTAGAGAAGTACAAGGCTAGATTGGTAGCCAAGGGCTACTCCCAGAGAGAGGGAGTTGATTTTGGTGAGATAGTCTCTCCTGTTGCTAAATTGACTTCTATTAGATTTCTCTTATCCATTGCTGTAGCTTATGATTGGGAGATTGAGCAAATGGATGTTAAGACTACATTCTTGCATGGAGATCTTGAAGAAGAAATTTATATGTAACAGCCTACAGGTTTTGAGGTAAAAGGAAAAGAACATTGGGTTTGTAGGTTAAAGAGGTCTCTTTATGGTCTAAAACAATCCCTCAGAATGTGGTATCAAAAGTTTGACTCATTTGTTTTGAAATTGGGTTTTGTTAGAAGTAAGGAGGATCACTATGTTTACATTCATTGTGTTGATGATTCTATACTAGTTATTGCTTTGTATGTTGATGACATGTTTTTCAGCAATACTAAGGGTGTGGTTAGTGAACTTAAAGCCCAACTTTTAGGTGTATTTGAGATGAAGGATCTTGGTGCTGCAAGGTATATTTTGGGAAAGGAGATCAAGAGGGACAAAGTTACTGGAAAGCTTTGGTTGTCACAAAGTAAGTTTGTGAATACTATTTTGCAGTGATTTAGTATGGAGGACTATAACCCAGTTAGAGTTCCTTTACCCATTGGTACTAAGCTTTCATTAGATATGTGTCCAAAGACTAGGGATGATCTTGAGGACATGTCTAATATGCCATATGCTAGTGTTGTAGGGAGTTTGATGTATGCAATGGTTTGTACTAGACCAGATATTGCCCAAGCAGTGGGAGTTTTGAGCACATTTATGTCTAACCCTGGTAGACAACATTGGAACTATGCGAAGAGGGTGTTTAAATATCTTGCAGGTACTCCTGATCATTGTTTGGTTTATTTTGGTACTGATAGTGCTGATAAATCTTTGGACATACAGGGTTTTGTTGATGCAGATTGGGCAGGTGACTTGGATAGTCGAAGGTCCACTAGTGGCTGTGTATTTACTCTGTTTGGAGGTGCAGTGAGTTGGATGAGTAAGAGGCAGCCCACAGTTGGTTTGTCCACCACAGAAACAGAGTATATGGCTGCTACTCATGTCTCTAAGGAGGCAGTTTGGTTGAGGAGACTATGTACAGGTATTAGTTTTGATTGTAGGATCATTCATATTGGTTGTGATAGCCAGAGTGCTATCTATTTGACCAAAAATCCCATGTATCATGCTCAGACTAAGCATGTTGATGTTCAATATCACTTTATTTGAGAGTTGGTTGCAAATGGAGAAATTGAGCTGAAGAAGATAGACACTCAGGAAAATGTTGCAAATTCATTGACTAAGCCTGTGAGCACATAGAAGTTCATATGGTGCAGAGAGGCCACAGGCCTTGTTTCTAGTGCTTGATTATTTTTCATTTGATTTCCTATGGGTTGATTTACAATGTATAATGTCAAGTGGGAGAATGTTGGGATAAGGTGTCATTAACCTTGTAAATCCCATTATTATATTATTCCATTTATTATTTGTAATTACCCATAAGGGATGTACAAGTTTCACCAGTAGTGGTAAAAATTATTTACTGTCCACGATAATTATGGAGTTACTACACATTAAGTCCTGGAGTTACCAGCGATAGTTATAGGATGTCATTTACTATGGTAAATGGTAATTGGTCAAAGTGGGGTGCACTTGTGGAGGAATAATCTATTTTTAGTGTTATGATGCATGTCATAGATGCTATAAGAAGTTGTAAGAGATTCTATGACAACTGTAAGTTGTCATAAGAATCTATGACACTTATAATAGCATATAACGCGTCATAAGATGCTGTAAGTGGCCATTTTTGGCCCCAAGGCATTCAAGCTTGCATGGGCACATTTTTCCAAGTGTAGGATGCATGTATGACAACATTTATGACCCTGTAAGAGCCTATTTTTGGCCATGGACGCCCAAGGTTGTATTGTTGACTCTTGACAAGTGTTATGGGCTTGTAAGAAGTCATTTAATGTCTTGAAGTTGTATAAATTCTATATAAACCATAGCATAGTAGATGAGATGAATAATAACAGTTTATAGGTACCTAGGTTATGTCGGAGTGAAGGTTAGAGGACAAAGGAAGTGAATGTATTTGTAATCTCCTTTTGTGAAGATAATACAACTTGACCTCTTTTCTTGGTGGAGTTTTTTACCCAAAAGGATTTTCTTCACGTTAAACACTTGTGTTATGTGCTTCATTCTTCTTCTGGTATATTTCTGTATTGTGGGTTTATGTTTTATTACAATCTCCATTAATAACACAAAGTTAAAGATTGCTAAAATTTATCTCGAATCAGATTTCCATTGAAGTAGTGTTGGTTTCATTTCTAACAATAATGAGGGCACACATAGAACATAATAGAATGTGCCATCCCCCACATCAACATACCCCCTCCCACACACCTCAACAGAAGTGTTATCACCCAACAAAATAGAAGGCACTGAACATGGCTCCAAAGATACAAGATCATCCTTAGATGAAGCCATGTGGCATGAAGTACCTAAGTCAATGATCCAAAAATTAGGCTGTGAAGCAACAACTAGGGAATTGCCCTTTCCTTTCCACTTTTGTCTATGTCCTTTGAAGATTCCTGAGATGAACATGGTTTGACAAAATCAAGCACCTTGATGTTTTTCTTTTCTAGAAGATGAGTCAGATGATCAATTTGCTTCTTAAGACAGCTATGTTCATCATGACCAAGTTGCTTACAATAGGAACACTTAGTTTTCTCCTTCTTGGGCTTATCGCCTTTTGAAGATGCATCATTAGCTGCTTTTGGAGAATCTTGTTTCTATTCTTTCTTCTTTTCTCCTTGGTTCTTTTGTTTCTTATCTTGCTTACCAAACCCTTTCTAATCTTTAGTGCCCTGGTTTGTAGCCAAGTCATGAGATTTAGAGGGCTTAATTGTGCCCATTTGAGCCAATTTATCTTTCTCCTTAGTGAGTTCATTAGCAAAATCATCTAAGAAGGCATCTTCTATGTGGTTCCTAAGGCACTTTTAGTGGCATTTAATGTAGAAATAAATACAAAGTAGTTAGGACCAAGTTTGGAAATAATGCTAAGAATCAATTGACTATCTTTCTTCTCTATCCCACGCTGCTTCAACTACAATCTTAAGGTCTTTAGTTTTGTGAAGAAATCTTGAATTGTATCAAAATTACATGGATTTAACCCTATTATCTCATTCTCCAGTAGATGTCCTCTTTTTTCATCTTGTGTACCAAAGAGATTTTCCAAGGTGGTCCATACATAATTTAGTGTTTTTGTAGACTCAATATGAAAAAGAAAATCCAAAGATACAGACATACACAGGGTCCCAATAGCTTCATCCAATTTGTTAAACCATTTAGGCTTATTTGCATCTATAGTAGGTTCAGTTTCAAGACCCATAATCACTCTAAATAAACCTAAAGTTCTTCTTAAGATAGATTGTCATTTTTGACTTCCACTCATAGTAGTTGTAGGGTGTGAGTATAAGTATTTTTAATTGATCCATTTTAGTGTAGAAAGAAAGATTGTTGTTGTTGTTGTGTAAGAAGGAAAGTTAAAAATAAATAGAAGAAAGAACACACTCAAGACACCCCCCATTTTCACTAGATTAGAAATCACCCCCCCAGATATTACAAGTTTGGCACTTTATAACATAGTGCATTTACAATGTTTTTCTGAAATCAAATGAGACACAGGGCCCACAAATGGCCAAAAACCTGATTTTTGATCCAAAATAGACCTGTTACAAAATATACAAAAAAGAATTATATGGATGTATAATGCACTGCAACACCTTTCCGACACCTATTCATTTGTAAAAAATGAAGATCGTGGGCACAAGATATGACCTTTTGAAGCACAAAATAAGTACCAGAGTCAACCTGCCAAAAATGGCAAAAAACAACACCAAAACTAATCAAAACCCCTGTCACTGGAAAATACGTCTCGCCATCTTTTTGTAGACTATTTGTTTGCCAAAAAAGGATTCTATGGTAAAAAGTTCTTCAAGTTTGAAAAAAATGCCCAATATGGCTTACAAATCAAGCCCCGGTGGCCTATGGATGGCCCTATGGTGGGGCCACTGGTGGAGGTGGCCGCAGGGGCGGCGGACTAGTGGAGTGATGATGGAGGGTTGCAGGAGTGACAGATGGGTGAAGGGAAGTGTGAAAGGCTGTTGGGGTGGTGCTAGCGGTTTGAATGACCACTGGTAGTTAGTGGAAGCCGTCTAGTAGCTTGAAGAGCCCATTGTGGGTCTAAATAACCTTGTGGGGCCTATAAGTGGGGTGAAATCCTTTTATGCTTATGCATAGGGGCTTTGAGCCCTGTGTGCTAAGTGTAGAGGCTAAACCCCAAGCGCTGTGAAGTGCTAGGCACTAAGAACCTAAAATATTTTATTTTGATTTGTTTAAAATTTCAGGTCTTACGACAGGCCAAACTAAGGTTGTACGGGCCTGGAACTAAAACATTTTGCCTTGATTTCTCCCTTCTCTGATTTAGGCATTTAAACAAGTGATCTTAAGTTTTTTAGGCCTTCTGATCGCAGTGGTGAGGTTATTTTCGCCTAAAAATGTAGCATTGTGAGAAGTTTGTTGGATCTTGGCTTGAAAACCTTGTTTGCAACTTTGCTTCCTAATCTTCAATTTGGGAAAAATAAAAGCCAAATCTAAGTTTCTTGGATGTTACACAATGAAACAACTAAAAACACTACCAGGATAACTAGAAAGATGAACCAACTAGATTAAGAAAATACAAGTATATAACACCCAAAGGTTAAAACACATTTCGTTAAACTTTTCTAATTCTTTAGATCATCCAAAGATGCAAGAGAAGAGCATATTGGGTTTTCAAGAATCCTAATGTATGTAAATCTTAGTAGCCCCCCAAAACTTCTCAAAATAAGAATCCAATCTTCCAAAACATGCTCTGATACCATGTTAGAATATGAGAAAATAGATTACAACCCAGAATCGAATTGAAAGAATTAGAAACATTAAATTGTAAATGCAAATGAAATGAAACAACATAAAAGTAATACTAAGAGATTTTATGTAAAATTCTGAATGGCACAATAGCATCAAGAGAGATCTATAGCTCCGACATATGAAAATACAAGCAAGGTAGCATGTTTATATATACTCAAGGAGAGGGAGGAGGTGGTAAGTCCAACCAATAAGGCATGGCCACAAGTGGTGCATGTAACCATCATGGAGAAGGACGATACCTCAACACCCACTCACTAAGTAAACATGCTTTATGAACTTAAGAAAGATTAATAAAAGGTGTAGGAAATAACTTATAATAAGGAATAAAAAACCTACACTAACAAACATGGACTAATGTTTTAATGTTGTTTCCATGAGTGTTGCAGACAAAATTGACATAGCCTCAAGAAGGAGAGCATCATCAGAGAGAGGGATCCTAGCACTTTGAAAGCGAATGGTTGTGATGGAATGCACACACTATTACTTAGAAATAAATAATTTATCTATTTAAATAATCTTTTCTTATTTGTGTGTGTATGTATGTGTCGTAAATCCTTGTGTTTTCAAAGGAAAAGCAAATTATTTATACTTTAATTGGAAAAGTGAATAGTCAATGATAATACTATTATAGGAGAAATTATTTTCTTTAAATAGATGCAGAATCATTTTCTAGTTTTAATTTAAAAAAAAGGAATCATGTATTAATTTGCTTTTAGTTTATGTAAGAAGTGGGTTTGGGGAAAAAAATTTGGTGTGGGGGTTTTTACAGAATTGAATTATGGAGTAGGTTTGAAGGAATTATAGATTGGGGCTACTAAAAATTCTTTGTCAAATTCATTGTCTTCATGCAAATTTTTTCATAGGTGTGTTTTACTGGATATGCTTTCTTGAAACCATTTCATAGAATGTCTTTGCTTGAGAAATGAGGATATTAAATAATGTATGATCATGTTGCATGTTTGCAACTTTAGTTTTAAATCACTTTCTAGAATTGCATGCTCTTCCATGAATGTTGAGTTTAAACCATTCAAACTAGATTGAATTCCATAACCCCATAACTTAGCTCAAATTGTACTTGTTTGCCCTCAGTATCATTTGTAAATCTATTGATTTATCCCTTAAGGGTTTTGGTGACCTCTGGAGGAACCATTTTGTGATAGCCCTATTATGCACTGTGATTTATCTTGTTTTATAGATTGATGGGCTGAAGCAGGCTGTACCCTATCTATTATTCACCTATCTTCCCCCTCAAATATTTTCAATTAAAAAAACTAGTTAATCACTTGCATGCTACTGCACAAGTATTCCATTCTTTTAGGTGTTAAATGTGTTTGAAAACTACATTAGAAACAATTTCAATTTTATCATTAGTAGATCTAGAATGATTATCATTTCATTAGTAGAGGCATCGACATATTGATCATAAATGATTTCATTTGCCTTATAAAGGTGTAGCTTTATACTTAGGAATTCATTAAATCTCCCAATGCATTTGTAGCAGGCATCAACTTATTTTTGAAGATCCTATAAGTTTAATACAACTCCAAAGGTGTCGGCTCTTATTAGAAGTTTCTTAAATGTTAATTCTACCTATGCATCTGTAGCACCGTCAACTCATATCATATTCATTTTTTCTTGTATCAGTGGTAACATGTTATTGCTGGGTCAAATTTATGTTTGTATTGTAATTGTGTATCCTGTTGGGTTGAATTTATATTTGTATTGTATTAGTAACTATGTATCCTGCTAGTCGTATAACATATGTATGTAGCTATGGTAGTGTAGAAAGCTAAGCCGTGCACCCAAAATATCCATTTAGGTTTGATTTAAATGTTCTCTCTATTTTAAACAACCTTTAGAAGGCATCGACCCTATAGAAGAGGCACTAATTTAAGAGTTATTAATGTTATATATTTATATCAGCTGCATCCTACTAGTCGTAGGTGTATGTTATGTGTTTATAACAGTTGCATCTTGTTAGTCGTAGGTGTATGTTATGTGTTTATAACAACTGCATCTTGCTAGTCATAGGTGTATGTTAAGTGTTTATCTTGCTAGCTATAGGTAAATAATGAGTATTTGTATCTATGGTGTCAAAAAATACCTAGCCGTATTCCCTTGTATACTGTATTATTAACTGCAATACTTAGTTGATATCATATGTTTGCATTGAGCTGAAGATTATAAAAGAGTTCCTTTGTATTCATTAGCATAGACTCATACTTAGAAGATCATTAATGATTTCTCTTGCTTGATAATGGCATTGACATATATATAGAAGTTGTTATGTTAGAAATTGTACTTCATGGATTAGCACAATTTTCCATAGTTTAGCTCCTCTCCTTTGGTGTCCTCTTGCCCTCTTTTTTCTATCTTACCTAAACCCTGATTGATCTGTACTAGGTATCGAAGAAATGTTGTATTTTGAAGCAATAATTGACAGAACCTGAGAACAAACTTTGGATCTTGGATATTTTGGACCCCCTTAAAGCAGACCTTAATTGAAAATTAGGGTCTAAACTTGGGCGCCCGCACCCTAGTCCAACCCTATTATTCTGGGTTTTGAATTTTGGAGGCTTGTTCCGTGCACCTTGGGATTCTGATTTCAAATGTTGGTTTTCATGTGATGTCGGCGTATTATTTCAAATATTTGGATTTCTAAGGTTAAGTATTTAAAGAGAATTGAAAATCATTTTATCACACATAATCTATGTATGTAAGCTTACTATGCCAAAATTCTACCACTACTGCTACTGAAGATCTACATTTTGTTGAAGCTCTTTGAAGTCATTGATATTTTCTATCAGGGAGATATTCAATGGAGATTAGGAATCAAGATCTTGAGTCTATCTTTCTCTTCCTATGGTTTTGTCAAGCCCTTTGTATGATTAGGAGAAGGGTTGAAGCCTCCAACTTGAGCTTGGAAGTCCTCCGCGGATATAGCTGCCTCGCCTTCTTGTTGTACAAGTCTTAATTTTTATCATCTCCTTGAGGTGAAATTGTTGTTTCGTTGAGTGAAACATTGTGTAGATCTATCCTTGATGCTTGAGTCATTTAGGATCTTACATTTTTGCATACACATTTGATATATGAGCACACACATCTGAAGACTTTTATCATTGGCTATTATTGAGGTAGAAATACCAAAGATAGAGTTTAACTAAGGCAAACTCCTATATATCCACAACCATATTTCTCCTCCTTTTGTATGTACAAGTCACATTTGAAAAGATTTGACAGAATTGAGCGAAGGAAGAACAGGTATTGCAGGTACAATCATCACAGAACTTTAAGTTTTGACATCAGAGAATTTCAAACTATGGGGTAGGTGCCCTAGTCTAACTAGGACTTAAATCTAGGATCTGGAACCCTTGATGGAGACTTTGACATCAGGTGTAGAAAGTTTGATAGTCAGGAAACTTTTGGGACTCCAGGGTAGGTTCCCTAGTCTAATAGGTCTTCAATTTCTGGGTTCATGCTCTCTATAACCTCCGATTTACATTTCTATAGTTTGTTTATCAGTTTATGTGCTAGAAATCAGTCTCTTCTTGCATGCTTTACAATTAGGGTTTCATGCTATAAGGTTGCCTAAAGATTGTAAAAACCTAATTGAGGAATCTATTCAGTTACAACAACATATAAGGGAATAGGAATCAATAGCTTGATCCTTCATAGTGAGTAAGCTTGGTCCCTATCTCCTAATGTTGTGTAAGTGAAAGAGAGGCTTGATATGGTTTATGCAAACTATCTTTCTCCCTCTTTTTCTACATAACAAAAGTTTATCAATGTTTGCTTCTTCCTCTAATGAGGAGTTGATTTAAATTTGCATTATAATTTATAAGGCCTCAAAACTATTTATAAGCTATATCTTGATTTCTTTCTATTATGATCCGAAGTAAGTTAGGAAAGATGTACTACCTTTATTGGATCTTCATTCTTCTCTTTTATATTTTATATTAATATAGAATGATTTGAATTTGATATTGTCTGATATTAAAGTTGGTGAGCTCTATTATGATTAAGCTAGTTAAAATAGCTTAGTAAGTTATTTCTTTATTAAATTTAATGATGGATTTGGATGGGTGCTGAATATGGGAACATAGAGAAGGGTAGGTTTCTATTTGTAACCTATCTGTCAAGCACAACTTTAAAAGATGATTTTGCCAAAGCTTGTATATCATTAGTATATATTACTATTTGATTTGTTTTTCTCTCTACCCTATGATGATATAAGTACATTAGCAATTATTTATATATTGAAATGTTAGATATATCATGCTACACTAGATTCCATTACACTTGTTGGTTTCAGTTTGCTAGGCCCTTTGTGTAGGGTCGAGATTTATTTAGTTGAAGAAAACCAAGGAAGCGTAAGCTTTGTGGTTGGGTAGAAAAATGCTCTAATGATTCTCTCTCTTGTGAACTTTTACATGAGGAATCTTTCTTGACAGGTATAAACAATGTACATTCATTATCAAACATTCAAAATGACCTTGTGGTCTTGATGTAAAGGAATTATTTCCTATTGTATATATACAAACTTATGAACTTATTGTAATAATGCAAAACATTTATACATTTTAAAATTAAATTTGATTAGTTTGAATGGACAAGTTGGTTCATTTTATGATTATTTTATTATTTAATCTAGATGGGTCTTTACATATGGTATTAGAGCACTAGGTTCAACACTAGGGCCTTGCATCTACTATGCTAAGTTGCAACTCTTTGTTTGTAGGACCCTCTAGTTAAGCAAATATGGTGCAAACAAGGAATTTCAACCATGGTGGTCCAAGTAATGAATAACCAAACAAGATAGATCAAATCTTGAACCTCTTGACAGAAACCAGGAATAGGATGGACACATTAGAGCAAGAGGTTAGGGAAAACTGAGAAGCCTTGAATCAACATGAAAACTAGGGAAATTAGGAAGAAGTTAATCATGAGAGAGAAGAAGGGGCTAACAACTAGATGAAAATTGAAACTGAAATGGCCAAAGACCTTAAGAGAATTACACCATCTAAGTTTGATGGAAAAACCATAGAAGATGGTTCCAAAGCCTAGATAATAGAAATGAAGAAATACTTTAAACTTAGAAACATGTCTGATGAAACTAAAGCAAGTTGGGTAGCATATCATCTTAGTGGTGAAGCATCTACGTGGCAGTGGGACAATGAGAAAGTAGAGAAACAACTGATTCTTGGTGAAAATTCTTAGGAACTTTTCTTATCCCTCTTTAGAAAGAGATGGTTACCACAACTTTTCTTTGACAAAAAGATGACAAAGTTCTAGAATCTTGAACAAAGAGAAATGACAGTTACTGAGTATTGGGAAAAGTTCACTCAACTACTTAAATATGTACCAAAATATCAATTGGATGAACATTTTTGAATTAGGAAGTTCATTTTAGGGTTGAAACCACAAGTTGGAACAGATGTAGATATCCATAACCCTTAACAATGGATGAAGTTTTTGAAAAAACTACTAAACAAGAGCAGAAACTCCAACAAATGGCAAATTATAGAAAAAGTCAGTCCAGGAATTTTGGTAAAAGGAAATTTTAGAAAGGAAAGCACTATCAAAATAAAAACTTCAAGAGAAACAAGAATTTTCAAGGGAGGAATTCAGGGAATCAAAGTGAGAATTATAAGGGACATAATGGAAATAAAAATGATTTTAATAAGATTAAGTCATCTGGGTAGAAGGGACCACACAATGGATGTTATGTCTGTGGAGGTGGGAATTATGCTAGTTCATTCCCTCAACAGGAAGTGAGAAGAAATGGGAAAGATCATTATCAACTGACTCAACACCGTATTCATGCAACAATTGATAATACGCAAACAGATTTTCAGGCCACACCAATCCAATTTTTTAGTAAGCTTTATGTATATCCTATTAATATTTTGATTGATACTGGAGCAACTGAATGTTTTATAGATCCTAGAATAGCTTCTAAATTATTAGTTAGAGTAGGATTTATGTCTAATTCTTGGATGGCTTAGTATGGGAATCAGGCAGAGAAAAGGGTGGATCATTGTCTTCCTTGTAGTGAGTTGGAACTTCCAAGATTTTTAACTCAAGTTAGTTTGTATGTGCCCCCCTTAGGCTCATATGATGTAATTTTGTGAATTAGTTGGTTGTCTGAGCACAAGTCTATAGTAAATTGTCAAGATAAATTAGTAGTGTTACCTAAATTTCATTATAGCTCATTCAGGTAGAGCTTTGATTCAAAGTTTAAATGGTACATTTTATCTGTTCCTTATTACATTACATTCAAGTACATAAATGAAATAATTCAAAAGATTATGATTATCAAATTACTGTATTTATCCAAGTGCATGTAACATAAGAAAGATTTATACAAATCTTTTCTAAACAAATAAATAATCTTTATTGAATGTAAAATGTACATTATCTCACACAAGACGTGAGATTAACTTTCTTATTCAATGACATTGAAGAAACAATTTATACATGAATAAGTAAAAGTAAAGGAATGTGCATGTAAGGGTAGAGGCCAGTCATTGCCTAACAATGACTGGTTCTAGTTCAAGTGTGTTGTTCTATTACCCTAAGTTGTCTTTGTCCTTACTAGTTCATGTCGTCTCTAGTTCCTGCATCTAGAAAAAGAGTGATGTTAGAGGAATACTCTAAGCAATGAATGGTCCCTAACCTGACATGAACAAGAACCTATGCATGTATAAACTGATCCTCAAATTCATTAAACAAGAAATGTATACAATGGATGCCCTAGAAAACAAGCAAGTCATCAAACACATCTAAGGTATGCATTTATTTTCTAACAAGTTTACTTCATGTGCAGATACATGTGAAATTATGTTTCTGAGTGATTCAATAGTTTATAGTTTGAGTGGAGAAAATGTGGCTCCCACAAGGGTTGAGCCCAACTCATAAGTATTACAAAAGCATTTCATATGTATTCATCAGATGCAAAGTACAGACTGTGTAACAAAGAGAACAATCATCAAGTATGGATCAGTCAAGGTTGACTGTGTAGAAGCTAATGAGAATGCTATGAACTTCATGTAGAAGTCACTATCAGAATGCTTAGAAGATAATGTACAGTCAGCAAGAATGTTTCAAAAGATCTACAACAGTTATGAATTTGTGATGGTTCTACAGAGATCACAAGTGTAGAGTAGATGCTACAGTAGCAGCAATGATAAATCATGATAGCTATCAATAAGGGTGAATTTAAAATGATACAAGTGCAGCTATACCAGACTGCTAATATGCCTTAGATAGAGTTATGCTCATGTTTCAAGTATACAGAGAAAGATGAACTACTTTGTTAATACCTGATTACTACAGAATAAAAGAAGAGCTGATGCTAACATAGAAAACAAAGGTATAACAGTCATGGTTAACAATCACATGAGTAGTTAGAGAATAGTTAGTGGTTACATATAAAAGACAATGTTTGTCAAGTTCTATTCTTGTAAGTCATGAGAAGATCGTTATGATTGTTAGAGGCAATATGATTCATTGCTAGTTGATAATCATATATCCAGGTGTTTGCATATAAGTGTAGGAGATGACTGTATAAGGAATGGGACAGTCATATGTAGCATTAGATAGTTTAAAATAACTAAATGACTGTCCAAGAACTCCATTTATTAGAGATAAACCAAAACAATTCTTTTATGCTTGGAGTGATTGAATCTTCACAGAGGAGCAGCCAACAATTAATGAAGAATAACAGTGTATCATGTTACAGACTATCAGAAAGTTTCATGGATGCAAAGTATCATGAATAGTTTAAAATATAGTGATAAGAGTGGTTTCCCAAACATAGTGACAAGAATCTACCCTTCAAAAGGTTTGTCGCCTTGACAAGGAACAACAAGTGTTTACAGTCATGAGTCCTGACAAACATATCATTTAACTATAGACACAAGGAGAAGTTTTACAACTACAGTTATCATGCATAAGATAGTCTTTAAGACTATCATAACAGTTTAAGAAAGACAATCATCTTCAATCCACAATGAACAAGTCATGATTGTTACATTCAATAAAGCATAGAAATAAGACTAGCAGTGTAGAAAAATAGAAGTGGATTTCAGAACTTCCACATTTTTTGTCCATTTTGAACACCTAAAGGATTTGATGGTATATACATCATGGAAGTGCTATGAACATCATTCATGTTAGATTCAAGACAGACAACTAAGAGGGGGGGTGAATCAATTGTCCCAAAACATTCTTCCTATTAATCACTTAAATCCTCTTTGTAATTCAACAACATAATAATAAATCAATCATGCAATAATTCAAGAGTAGAAACACATTAACACATATGACACCAAGATTTTAACATGGAAAACCTAGTTAAGGAAAAAACCACAAGGTGACTAACCCAAGATTGTATTCTCTGTTAAAAGAATAAGAAGAACAAATGGCACATGCCAATTAGGGCTCACTACCTGAGCACACTACTCAAAAGAGGCCCATTGCCTACAAGAGACACACTGTCTATAGAATAATAAATATTACATACTTGAACTGAAGAATAGCATCTTCACCATGCTTAAGTCAGTTCCATTTAAGCCCAATACTTCTACTCTTCCTTTCGCTTCTCTACTCTCTACTACACTCTCATCTCTACCAAGATGCTTTTGAAAAGACTTCACAACTCTTATTTATACAAGACATTCACTTAGGGATAATCATCTAAGTTAGCAAACTTTACAGAGAAAATACAACTTGACTAATTACAAAAGACTTCATGTGGGTCATCATACTATCAGCCACACAAATCTGGGACTTCAATCTTCTTTTAGGAACACGCCATGCTTCACCAAACATCTTCAAGATCATCTGCAGGATGTGTAACTCATCTAGTCGGCCAGACTTAGGAAGAACATCATCATCCAGAAGTAATTCTTTAATTACGAGCTCAATCTTCAATGCGGACCACCAACACAAACTGGACGCAATCCAAAGATCTCCACAAGCTTGCCTGAATCACCAAGAACATCCACACTACTTCTGCTTACTAAAATCTTTCTCTCCATCTAGAACCTCAAGAACATAGTCTGTCATCGCTGTCATATTAGAATAGATGCTTACGGACCTCTAGACTATGAACCAATTGAGTTGTCAATTCACATTGAATTCCTAAATACTCCACCAAATTCGTAGAACAAGATATTGGATTTCTGGATATCATCAGACCTATCTGTGTCACTCTGTCACCTCTGAACATCTGCCAGAACCATTTTTACTCAAGTGGCCATAAATTCTTTAGATCTTCATGTGAACCTCTCAAATCTTTATTGGATCATCTTAAGACACATATCTACAAACCCTTTGATGTACATCCTCTAATCTTCATCTTAGCTGGGATCCTTACCTTATTGTCTTCACTGTTCTTCTCTGTTCTTGATAGGACTAATTTTCTCAATATCCTTAACATACAACTCATCCAATCCTTGTTCATCAATGCAATAGGAGTATGTTGACATCAATGACAACACCAGTTAGGCTCATACTTGCAACAATCTCCCCCTTTGTCATTGATGGCAACATATGATGTGAAAAACTATTTTAGCCATCAAGACAAAAACTTCTCCTTACTGACATAACTCCCCCTATCAACAACAACCATTCACATGTCTTCTCTTCCTTTACTGCTCCCCCTTTGATCAGCAACCACTTTTGTTTTTCACATGTCTTCTCTCCCCCTTTGACATCAATGGAAAAGGGCACATACTTGCATCACTTCAGAATCCTACTAGATGCTCGCCCTGAGTAGCAGATTCTCATCATCAATCCGGACCACAAGATATGACTGTGAGATCCACCGGACTGATGCACATCAGTGCACCTTAATTCAGAACTGGAGGGGTAATAACCCCTAACTTTTCCCTGAGATACTCAAAAGAGTCCTTAGGTAGAGGTTTAGTAAAAATATCTGCAATCTGATCCTTGGAAGGCACAAACTCCAATCTGACTTCATTCTTGTTCACTTGTTCTCTCAAAAAGTGAAACTTGATAGATATATGTTTTGTCTTTGAATACAACACTGGATTTTTTAATATATTTATTGCACTTGAATTATCACAGAAGATTGTGATGGGTTCCTCATACTCCACTCTGATGTCTCTTAGCATTTGTTTAATCCACAATACTTGAGTGCAACTACCTGCTGCTACAATATATTCTACTTCTATAGTGGACTGAGATATTGTCTCTTGTTTCGGCTCAGCCAAGAAACCAATCTCTTCCCCAAAGAGAATGCTCCTCTACTGGTACTCTTCCGGTCATCCACATCTCATGCCCAATCCGCATTTGTATATGCATGAAGAGAAATCATGATCTCTAGGATACCATAAACCATACTCAACTGTCCCCTTTAGCTATCTAAGAATCCTTTTGATTGTCATGACATGAGATTCTCTAGGATCAGCTTGAAATCTAGCAACAAGACCAACAACATTCATAATGTTAGGTCTAGTTTGAGTGAGATATAATAATCCTCCAATCATTGATCTGTACTTTTTCTGATCAGCCTTAGGAGAGTCATCATCTTTGCTCAATTTACATCCAGTTACCATGGGAGTACTCATTGGATTTGAGTCTTCCATCCCAAATTTCTTCAACAATTCTTTCACATATTTGGTCTGTAAAATGAAGATTCCTTTCTTTGTTTGAATGATTTGTAGACCTAAGAAGAAATTCATTTCCCCAAACATAGACATCTCAAATTCACTTTTCATTTGATTTGCAAAAGTTTTGCACATACTATCTCTTCCTCGAAAAATGATATCATCAACAAACACTTCAACAATTAAGATATTTTCATGATCAATTTTGAAGTACAAGTTATTGTCAGCAGTACCTTTGTTGAAACCAATCTTCAAAAGATTCTTATCCAGTCTTTCATACCAAACTCTTGGGGCTTGTTTGAGTCCATACAATGCTTTCTTCAACTTGTAGACCATATCACCATGATCAGACAATTGGATTCCATTCGGTTGCTCAATGTATACTTCTTCTTCCAAGTCACCATTCAGGAAGGCAGACTTGACATCCATCTGATATACTTTGAAGTCCTTGAAGGCAGCAAAGGCAAGAAATAATCAGACTGCTTCAATTCTTGTAACCGGAGCAAAAGTTTCTTCAAAATCAACTCCTTCTACTTGAGAGTAACTCTTGCAGACCAATCTAGCTTTGTTTCTTACTACTTCACCATCTTCATTCAGTTTATTCCAGAAAACCTAATTAGTTCCAATCACATTCTTGTTTCTAGGTCTGGGAACAAGATCCCAAGTGTAATTTTTCTCAATTTGCATCATCTCTTCCTTTATTGCTTTAGTCCATCTTTCATCATTGCATGCTTCATTCACTGACTTTGGTTAAATTTTTGAAATCAGACAATACTCTTTTGAGTTTTGAGCAATCTTTCTTCTTGTTTGAACACCTTTTCTATTATCACCTATGATCTGATCTTCAAAGTGATTTAGTCTTAAATACTTAGAAATTTTGGGAATTTCTTGCACTTCTATTTCTTGAATAGGTTCATTCAAACTTATCTCTTCTTCATTATTCATCGGATCAGTTTGGATCTAAATTTTAGAAGGCGCTTGGACTTCTTGGACTAGAACATCATTCTGATCATCTTCATCGTATTCATAAAACCTTGAGGATTTTTCAATACCTTCATCAACCTTCACATTTGTACTTTTTATAACCTTTCTCAATCTCTTGTTATAACACCAATATGCTTTGTTTTGAGTAGATAACCCAAGAATATTCCTTCATCACTTCTAGCATCAAATTTGCCTAGATCTTCATCTCTTTTAATGTAACATTTACTACCAAAAACTCTGAAATACTTCACAGTAGGAGTGATGCCAAACCAGAGTTCATAAGGAGTCTTACCAGTATTGCTTCTGATTTGTACTCGATTAAGAGTATAGACAGAAGTGCTTACAGCTTCTCTCCAGTAGATCTGAGGAACATTTGCTTCCATCATCATGGTTCTAGATGCTTCCTGGATGGTCTGATTCTTTCTCTCCACTACTCCATTTTGCTATGGAGTCCTTGGAGTAGACAATTGTCTTTTAATCCCATGTTTCTCATAGAATTCTATGAACTCACCGGATGTGAATTCTCCACCTCTATCAGACCTCAAACATTTTATGTTTAATCTGGTTTCATTCTCTACCATAGGCTTGAATATTTTGAATTACTCAAAAGCCTCAGATTTTTCTTTCAGAAAAGTTACCCACATCATCTGGGAGTGGTCATCAATTAATAACATGAAGTATCTATCACCTTGCAGACTCCTGATTCTTGCCGGACCACATAGATCAGTATGAACTAAGTCCAATAATCCAGTAGAAGACTGTTCCTTACATTTGAATGTTATTTTGCTCTGCTTACCCAACTGACATTCTTTACACAAACTATTAGTAGGTTTCACCAGTCTTGGAAGATCTCTTACAGCATGAGTGTTGCTTATCTTGATGATATTATCAAAATTCACATGACATATTCTCCTATCCCAAAACCAACTCTGATCAATTTGAACAAATAAACAACTTTTACCAGTACCAACCAAGTGGAAGATATTACCTTTTGTTTGAGTATCAGATGAAATCTCTATTCCAGAACTTTCAAAGATCTTACATTTTCCATTTTTGAATCAGAGATTATAGCCTTTGTCCACCAACTGTCCAACATTAAGAAGACTGTGCTTCAGACCTTCAACATATAGTACATTACTGGTTTTGTTCTTTCCATCAAAAGAAATGGTTCCTCTACCTCTGATTCTACCAACAAAATTATCACCAAATTTTACCACTCCTCCATATCTTTCCAAATCTATGAACTTATTTTTGTCACCTGTCATATGGTGGGAGCATCCACTATCAATGACCCAATCATCCTTTTCTTCAACTTGGGCAGCCAGAGCTCTTTCTACCATTTTATGATTGACAGATTCCAAGGGCATTGGATCTTCTTCCTTGATGGCAATAAACACCCAGTCACTTTCGGATTTGTTTCCTGTCTCTGATTCATCATCCGTTACTCCATCATCATCTTCATGAACATATTAACATTTCTTTTGGAATCTGGATCTGTTTGGATTTGGCCTTGAAAATCTTTTTGGACACCTTGAGGCAAAATGACCAATCTTATTGCAGTTAAAACATTTAAAAGGCAATTTCCCTTCATACTTATCGGATCCTCTTGGCAGTCATTTTGCAATAAGGGCTTCAATTTGAGTAGCTTCTGCTTCATCTTCTTCTAGATATTTTCTTGTTTTTTCATACCATGATAGTTTCTTTGAAGAGTTCTCTCCCAGATCAAACTTTTGTTTTCCTTTTACAGAGGCACTAGCTTTGAATGCATATTCAGTCTTGGGGGGTGCATCTTGAAACTCAGACAATTCAAATGCAGCTAATTTACCAACCAATTAGTCTATTGTGATATTTGAAAAAGATCTAAATTCTTCAATAGCAGCAACCTTGTACTTGTAAGAATCAGGAAGGGATCTGAGAACTTTGGCAACAATCTCATCTTCATCCAATATTCCACTAGCACATCTAATGCCACAAACAAGCTCATTCACCCTTGGCATAAATGTAGTGTTATTTTCATCTTCTCTCATCTTCAGGTTTTTTAATTTTCCTTTCAAACTTTGTAGCTTGGCTAACATACCCTTCTCCTTCATGTAGAAGTTCCAGTTTTTGCCAAATCTCATATGCAGTTTTTAGATCAATAACATTTGTCAGCTCTAAATCAGATAAGACACTTAGTAGAGCTTCTTTAGCCTGAAGATTATTTTTAGCATCTTTGATTTCGTCTACGGTACTCAGACCATTCTGTGGAGGAACATACTTCTTTGAAGCCATGATCCAATATTGCATTCCCATACATTGCAAGTGACATTCCATGTGACTTTTCTAAAGAGTAAAATTGGTTCCATCAAACCTCAAACTATCCTTCTTGTAGGATGACATCCTAGATCTCCTCAAGCGGTTAAGCTCTTTTGGAGGAACTTATCTCTGATACCAATTATTAGATTCAAGATAAACAACTGAGAGGGGGGTGAATCAGTTGTCCCAAAACTTTTTTCCTATTAATCACTTAAATCCTCTTTGTAATTCAACAACATAATAATAAATCAGTCATGCAATAATTCAAGAGAAGAAACACATTAACACATATGACACCAAGATTTTAATGTGGAAAACACGGTTAAGGGAAAAACCATGGGGTGACTAACCCAAGATTGTATTCTCTATTAAAAGAATAAGAAGAACAAATGGTACATGGCAATTAGGGCTCACTGCCCAAGCACACTGCTCACAAGAGGCCCACTGCCTATAGGAGACACACTGTCTATAGAATAATAAATATTACACAATTGAACTAAAGAATAGCATCTTCACCATGCTTGAGTTAGTTCCATTTAAGCCCAATACTTCTACTCTGCATTTCACTTCTCTACTCTCTACCACACTCTCATCTCCACCAAGATGCTTTTGAAATGACTTCACAACTCTTATTTATACAAGATATTGACTTAGGGATAATCATCCAAGTTGGCAAACTTTACAGAGCAAATACAACTTGACTAATTACAAAAGACTTCATGCGGATCATCATACTATCGGCCACACAGATCTAGGAGTTCAATCTTCTTTTAGGAACACTCCATGCTTAACAGAACATCTTCAAGATCATCCACAGGATGTGTAACTCATCCAGTTGGCCAGACTTAGGAAGAACATCATCATTCGGATGTAATTCTTCAATTATGAGCTCAATCTTCAATGCGGACCACCAACACAAACAGGACACAATCCAAAGATCTCTACAAGCTTGCCTGAATCACCAAGAACATCCACGCTACTTCTGCTTACTGAAATCTTTCTCTCCTTCATTTGGAACCTCAAGAACATAGTCTGTCATCACTGTCATATTAGAACAGATGCTTACGGACCTCCAGACTATGAACTAATTGAGTTGTCAATTCACATTGACTTCCTAAACACTCCACCAAATCTGTAGAACAAGATATTGCATTTCTGGATCTCACCGGACTAATCTGTGTCACTTTGTCACCTCTGAACATTTGCCAGAATCAGTTTTACTCAAGTGGCCATAACTTCTTCAGATCTTCATGTGGACCTCTCAAATCTTTACTAGATCACTACAAACCCTTTGATGCACATCCTCTGATCTTCATCTTAGCTGGGATTTTTACCTTACTATCTTCATTGTTCTTCTCTATTCCTGATAGGACTAATTTTCTCAATATCCTCAGCATACAACTCATCCAATCCTTGTTCATCAATGCAACAGGAGTATGTTAACACCAATGACAACACCGGTTAGGCCCATACTTGCAACAATTCATACTTAAGTGACTACCATAATGATCAGAAGAGAAGCATGCCTAGATCTCATACATTTTGTTCATAATGAAAAGCTACAGTCTTGTATAAGACAGAGTACATAAAGCAAGTATATATGCTAGAAATTCTGAGTATAAGAACGTGTCATGAAGTTGCTATAGAAATTATGTCATGTGAGGGTACAATGAGCATATACTAGAATGTGCCAAGGAAAAGCAAATAAAGGGACAATCATCTCTATCATGCAAAGGTCCATGAGGAAGATTATGAAAGAGATAGTGACTTTCATAAGAGACAAGACAACAACAGTCATGTAGAGGTAATTATTACTAGTCTACAGAGGAATAGAAGACACAACAACAAATACTCACCTACACAGTCATCAAAGAAGAGCAGTAGTCATAAACAATCCATATAAAAGGAGTGGTCATGTGCCACCTATTAGAGGTCATATACAGGCTTGTATGGATAGATGGAATCTTTTAAACTACTCAGAAGGTGAATACAATGAAGAGCTACAAAAAGGTGTGAATATGAGGGTTTGAGTCATCAAAACCCTAAGTTAAAACCTTCATTCTTCAGTGCTAGAAAGGAAGCAAAAATGCCTTATTTTTTGCAGAAGAAAACCAAAGCAACTGATGTTATCATTTCATGATTGTTCATAATAGAAGGAAGGTTTGTGTTTTCTTGAAACCCTAACTGGAGAAATCAGAGAAAGAAATTCATTGTGTTTTTCACTTTCAAGAAAGCAATAAACAGAGAAAATACAATCTATATGTCATCTTTTCCATTCACGTTTCATCATAGAGCCAAATATGTTTTTAATCTTGTAGAGGGTTTCCATGAAACCCTAGTCATGACTGTGAGATATCAAATAGAGCATGAATAAACCAAGCATTTCTCAGGATGCCATGAATATTTACTCATTGACATTATAAAGAAGAAAAAACATGAAGGAAAGATGAGATAAAAAGTTGTCCATACTCAGAAAAACCTCCAAAAATGTAAGGAAAGTGAGTGATTTGAGTTGCCAGAGACTAAAATAAGTGGTTACCTATTGCAGTGGTTGGGAATCACACATGAGATAACCAGAGATAAATGTAATCAACTACAGAAAACCTAAGAAAGCCTCCAGAAGTTTAAGCAGCTCAATCTTGTTGGCAGTGGAGAAATGAACAGTAGAGCAAAATGACCACATTGCAAGATGTGAAAATGAAGGCAAAAAGTGCTTTTTTGGCATTTAGGGTTTCAAACCCTAGGAACTTGAGGGTTCTTCTTTTCTTCTTTTCTTTTAAGTTTTGTTTTTTCTTCATAAGAGCTGTGGTCAACACTTGTTCATTAGGTGTTGGCATGTATCTCTTAGGCCACAATGGGATATGTGCCCCTTAAAGACCTTTTAATTACCTTCTTTCCCATTTGGTGTTTTAAATTTTGCTTTATTTTTCCTTGTATAATTTGCAAATTGTAAAACACTTAAACTTAAATGGTGTCATTATAAACCATTTAATGTTTATTGTAAATACCTAAAATTGGCTCATGTTGAATTAAGTAAATACTTTAATATTTATCTTAATTCTTATTTTCTTCTATCAATTAAATAAATATTCTAAGTTTATTTGATTGGTTCATTATCCCATTATTAAATAAAAATCAATTTATTTAATTAAATTCCCTAAATTCTTCTAATGTCTCACATAATTAAATAATCCTAAATTATTTAATTAATCCTAAATTCCTCTATCATAAGTCCTAATTCCATAAATCCACCTCACCAATCCACCTCACCTTTTCCACCTCACCATGTTGCACATGTAATTAAATATTTTAAATATTTAATTAGCTAATATTCCCTCACCCACATGTCCTATTTATCCTCCAGTCAAAATTAGTTAACTCATCAATCAAATCTGTTAACTAATTAGTCATTTGAGTTCACTAATCAATCAATTCACTTAACTGATTAGTCAATTCAGTCAACTCCCCAATCAACCTAGTTAACTGATTAGTCCATTGAGTTAACTCCTCAATCTATTCAGTCAACTCCCCAATCAATTCACTTAACTGATTGGTCTATTCTGTTAACTCTTCAATCTATTTTGTTAATTCCCCTGTTGCATGATGGAGCTTGGACACTTGTCCTCTTTCTATTTGTGCACATTCCTCAACTATTCTCAACTATTGATCTTCTTATTTCTTCTCAACCATTGATCTCTTGTCTTCTGAGTCTATAAATTAAACCCTATTCCTCCATTTCATTCATCCAATCTTTTAGTATTGTTACTCTGTAGGAATTATAGCGCGCCTTTGGCACCCACGTCATTCCTTTTGCTTGCGATCAACTTGTTACCATATCACTACCATTGTTGTGAAGCTCATCTTCATTACAAAGCACTATCATAGCCATTCTCCATTGACAATCTTGGAATAGAAAGGAAGTGCACTCTTTGAGGGCCTTTTTCATACATGCAAGATCGATTGAGATATGCAACCAACGAAAGCTATGAAGTATTGAGGTTTGCAAAGGTTTTCATCTTTGTTTGTTTGATCTTGATTATTTCCCTTTTCATTGAGTTTTGGGTATTATTAACATTAATATATTGATTATTCATGTTTACACCAATTTTCCCGTAACATTTTTGGTGCCCACCATGGGGCCTAGCCCCAATTTAACCCAAAAACTAAGTTTTTGTGTGTTAGAAAAACTATACATAGGAGGAAACTGCACATCTGCCTCATCCTAACATGCATCTGCTATCTATTCCAGTGCATCCAATCTTTCGGCGCATACAGACTATGTTCTAGTGCATATACCTTTTGAAATGATGCATCTATCAGTTCGGCACATGCATTCTGTATTCCTGCATTTTTGACCTCTGTCTCAGCGCATCTATACTGATATGCTTCTGAGCTCTGTTTATGCACATTCAGGCTCTGAAGTGGCACATTTGATCTAGACAGTGATTCTTAGGGTTTTTTTTGTGGTTTTCACTAATGCTAACACTTTATCATAGGAACACTCTTGGATCTAGTTTGCAGGCTAGGTACTGGTTTAGAATCCTATAGTTGCACTTGTTAACTCACACTTCAATTTCTAAAAGGAAAGTAAATGGATGCTCATGCAAATCTCATGTAGTCTTAACTAGGAGGGTGGTAACTGAATCATTGCTATCTTGCATATCATTGAATCATTGCTATATTGCTATCTTTCAAAGTTAGAGACATTACTATCTAGGTAAAACTAAACCATTGCTATCTTGTTATCACTTCAAAGTTAACGAATCATTGCTATCTGGGTAAAATTGAACCATTGCTATCTTGTTATCACTTCAAAGTTAACAAATTTTTGTGCTTGCCCAAGTAGATAGCTCATTTATTCTTTTTCTTTTTAATTAGGGGAAAAGAACCATTGTCTTCTATGTTTTGGGAATGATACTAGGCCTATGCTCTCTCTTATCTTGGGTGACCAAAATGCCAGACATATCATTTTCACACGTGTTTAACCTTCTAGAGGGGCTTGCTCTTGGATACCATTCATCCAAGTAGGAATGACCCTAAATGGTAACAAGCTAAAGCCAAGCTCTGCAAAGCTCTACCAAGCCACTATAAATAAATTGTGTTTGGAGCGAAAGCTTCAAACAACAAGTGAAGTTGTGTTATACTAACAGCCAACCTCCCCCAAAACCCTCCAAGATGCAACCCTTGTAGGCTAGGAGACTTCATAACAGAGAGTAGTGTTGCTGCATGTATAACCACTCAGACGGTTGCACTTATTAATCATCTATTGTTTTAGTGGTCAAAAACCCCTATAAGCCGATGCAGGGAAGGGCAATTATCACCTCCCAAAAATGCTTCACTAGAGATAGTGAGAATTCAGTTTATATTGTCCTTTGAAACCTAGGATTGTACTTGCTTTCTTTTAGTAAAAAAAAGTCAAAAAATCACAAAAAAATAAAAAAACCATGAAAGCATTCTTTCTATTTGCTATGTCTTCTTACCATAATTAAAGAAAATTGGATCAAAAGAGACCATCTTGCAACAAAAGAAACCAAAAACATTAGAAAAATTGCTGAAAATTTGCAAAAACATTGAAAAAAACTAGAGCTATGCTTTTATCATTTTCTGTTGCGCATCTGTTCCGACTTGTTACACATTTATACTGACTTGTTGCACTTATATCACCTATTACTATGCATCTAATTTTTACCAGTACTATGCATCTATGTCAACTTTCAGCACATTTATTCTTTTCTGTTGTGCATCTATTCCTGCGCATGCGTAACAGTGAGTACTTCCCCATACTTTGAGAGGAAAATTTTACCATTTCTAGGTACCCATTTCAGCCTAGTTCCAAGTTCTGAGATCAGGTCTTACCTTGTAGTCGCTTTTGCATCCATTTCATGTCAAACTCTCTCTTTCGTCAGTCATCACATCCACCTTCTATCAGGTCTCCCTAGTGCAAAGTTAAAGTATCCTATATTAGATTAGTGCAAGACCTTTTTCGGATCATTTTGGATTCAAGTAACCCTAGTAAGTCAAAGAACTTCACTAGTGGTCTTGGTGCACGACTAGTCTCTACATGGTAAGATAGGCATCAAGTGCCCTTACTTGTGGCTATCGTCTTGTATTAGCCGTCTTACTTGGAATCATTGATCGAAAGAGTCCCTTGTCCAAATCTTGTCACAAGTATATGATTCTCAATAGTCTCCATTAGAATCTTACTAAAATCTCTAGTTTTGTCCCACAGCATCCTACATCACCTTGCATGGTTTTAACTAGATCTCAATACAAAAGACATCTTGAAATGGACAGATCATCCAATCGTACTATCACCCCTCACGATAGTGATGAGGAAATCTCTCATGAAGAGTATCAAGGACACCTCCAAGATCAGAAATTCCAATGCTTACTAGAAAAAGTGCTCCATGAGGATCCTCACAAGTACTTTATTCATCTCACAAATCTCAGACTTAAGCTACCCACTGACTTCGATCTCAGCAAACTAAAAGAGACCATAGAGGATAACCATGAACACCACATCGGTGAAGATAAAGGACAGAAGGTCACAGATCCTAATGTGCCCATGGAAGAAATGAGGAAACAAATTGACGGCCTAACACAACAAATGACTGATCTCAAAAGAGGAACAAATACCAAAACTTACTCCTTAGAAGACATTGCACCATACCCCTTTGATAAAATTTTGAACATGGTGCCCTTCCCCTTCGGTTTGAAGTTCCTAAGTTTGACAAGTATAAAGGGAAAGGAGACCCAAGAGATCACATTAGGGAATTCAATGCCACATGCATGGAAGTAGCTCACAATGAAACTTTCTTAATGAGACTATTCCCTATATCTCTAGGTAGTAAAGCCATGGAGTGGTTCTCATGACTTCCACTGGGTGTCAAGACATTTGATGAGTTAGTAAACAAATTCATCATGCACTTCTTGTACAATATTGAACACGAAGTCTCCATGCTCGATCTATGCAATACCAAGTAAAAGAGTGGCAATTAATTCACCTCCTTCTTACAAAGGTGGAGACAACTAGCGAGCAAATTCTCATATGATGTACCTGAGAAGCAATTGATGGAGATGTTTGTCCACAACCTTAACTCTGATCTAAGCTACCAAATCCAAATTCAATGTCCTACCTCATTTTTGAAGGTCATTGAAATGGGATTATTTATCAAGAAAGCTATGATCGCCAAGGGGCAAATTAAGTTGTACAAAGACACCCCTAACTCTAGCTACACAACGAACAAGTCAAAGTTTTGGACTAAGAATAAAAATGTCATCAATGATGGAGTGGTTGATGCCAAGGTGGCAACTCCCAAACAACAACCAATATTCACTCTCAAAGGGGAGACAAGCAATGCTATGCCCAACAAAACATTCTCTTAGGAGCCAAGGCCATGGTACAACTCAAACCCTAGGAAAAAGTTCACACCATTGGGAGAGTCCCAAGAATCTACGTTAAAGAAGCTATTGGCCAACAATGAGATCACTCTGCCACCAACTAGCGACTATGAACCACAAATAAAACCTCACTATTGGAAAGACACTGATTTCTGTGAGGATCATAGAGGAAGAGGACATACGACCAACAATTGTATCCGTCTCAAACATGTCATCCAAGACATACTTGATCAAAATCAAGGAGGTGCTCAACAACATACCTCTAATGAGACGCATGTAGCATACAAGGATCTGCTTCTCAATCACGATAGGCTATACAACAACAACAACAACAGCGGAAACAACAATAACAACCGTAATAGGAAAAATCAGAATAATGGGAATAATAATGCTAATTATGCAAGTGTGTCGTTCGATTATACCATCAACTGCATATTAGAGCACATCCCACAAATCAATGTGGTCACGCCCAATCAACAATCAGAACCCAACAAAACTAATTGTTGCATCATCACCCACAGTGGTAAGGTCACATTGAATACCCTCCCTCCAAGGTCATTACCTTCTCAGTCCAACTCCCATTAGTATAGTGTCATAGACCAACTTCAAAAAACTCTTGCCCACATTTCTATCCTAGAGTTGTTGCGTCTGTATCCTTCCCACAAAGAGATTCTTGAAAAAGCCCTAGTGGAAACAAATGTGCCCACAAACTTGGCCCAAGAGAAGTTCCAAGCCATGATAGGAAATCTAACCTCCTCTAGTACCATATCATTTACCGAACAGGATGACCTCTCAGTGTCTCAGCCCCATAACACCCCCTTGCATATCATCACCTTCATCCATAAACATCATATCAAAAGGGTTCTCATTGATGTAGGAGCTGGTTTAAATATTTGCACACTCAAACTAGTCCTTACATTGGGGTTCTCTAAAAATGTGGTGGATCCGAGGAAAAAGATTACCATTAAAGCCTATGATGAAGACGAAAGAACTACCAAAGGAATAGTGGTGTTACCAATACAAGTGGGATTGGTAATAAAGGATGTTGTTTGCCAAGTCCTAGATAGGGAGCTAGCCTATAATATTCTCCTAGGTAGACCATGGATTCATGCCATGAAAGTTGTGCCTTCTACCTACCACCAATGCATAAAATTTCCTCATAACGGTAAACAAGTCACCATTCAAGGTGATCCTGACCCCTTTCAGCATTCTAACTCTGTCTACTCAAAGCGTAATTGCATCATACCCAACAATAGAGCATCGACATCCCCTACCCCACAGCATGATTCTACCTCCGAAGCTTCCTCATCCAATCCCAAAGAGCAAAAAATTACCATCAAAGAAATAGGAGTAGGGGAATACTCCATCGATCACAGCCTCAACTTAGCCAAATTGCCTCTATCTCCTAGATCCTTTGGGTGACCCAAAAATTTTCCAAAGCCATTTGCTCCTCCTGCACCTCCTACAGCTCCCTTTGTAAAATGGGGGACCCTATCAGATGATATAGAGGAAAGAGATATCTTACAATGGCTCTACACAGAAGAAGAAGAGAACACACAACAAGAACCACCTAAGCTCCCAATGGAAATCTATGGGTGAGGTAAGTCTATCTTACATAGAATGGGTTATGAAGGACAAGGCCCCATTGGCCTAAGAAAATAAGGAATAATAGAACCCATTAAACCTTCATCATCATTGGCAAGAAATACAAAAGCTCTAGGATACAAGGACAAGGGCAAAGCAAAAACAAATGCTTGTCTTGTGGAAATGATCCATAACCTTCAAGAGGACAGTGATACAGATTCTAATGAGTATGAACTGGATGAGTTGACAGAGCACTCCTATGATGACAAGGAAGTTGACACCGTTCAAACTTATAGCCCCTACCATGAGAGACAAACGCTAATGCATAGACCATTAGAGTGTGATTTGCTAATTCTCAAGAGTACAACTTTTGAGGAAGGTTCAAGTTCTATCACAATAAATAATTTGGAGGAAAGTACCATCTCAGACCCTATCCCTATCAATACCCCTCTCATATCCATTCAAACTATCAATGAATCAGATCTATCCTCCGACTCCCTCCCCCTTGTACATCCTAAACTTATTGACTAGGATCTACAAGGAACCCCGCAACTAGACATGTTCCAAAATGATGATGCATACATTGACTACATGGAACTTAGGGATCATCTACCTACAGGAGATCATAAAGCTAGCTTTTCCATTGAACTCAATACCGTGGCTTATTTCAGAGAGGGTGTCAAGCCTTCCAGTCACAAAATATATCAAAATAAAAACTGGATCTCATGGTGAAAACTGCTCTGCGACAGTATCAGATCCCAAAATAGTAAAAAGAATGGATGCATCCGATGGTGAAAACCCAACTGTGGCACCTGACAATGGAAGACTTGACACTCTCCTTAATGACATGCACCAGGAGAAGTCTTAGATTATTGTGGAACCTATAGAACCTATTAACATTGGAACAGAGGAATAACCTAAGATCATTCACTTTGCTAAGTCTCTAACTCCACCAGAAAAGACTAAGTTTGTATCATTTTTCAAGAAGAAGCAAGTCAACTTTGCTTGGTCATACACAGATATGCTAGGATTGGATCCAAATTTGATTCTACATCATCTTCCACTAGATCTAAGAGTGAAACTGCTCAAATAGAAACTTAGAAAGATGCATCCACACATTGCACTACTAGTGAAAGAAGAACTCAAGAAACTGTTGGATGTAAGGTTCATCAGAGACATAGACTATCTAGAGTGGGTCTCCAACATTGTGCCAGTCTCCAAACTTGATGACCGAGTTAGATTATGCAATGATTTCTAAGATCTAAACAAATCTTGCCGCAAGGATGACCTTTTGTTGCCAAATATAGATATCATAGTTGACTTAACAACAAGGCATACCATGTTATCTCTCATGGATGACTTCTCTGGATACAATCAAATCAGGATAACACCAGAAGACCAAGATAAAATAGCTTTCACTTGTCCATGGGGCACTTTATGTTGGAATGTCATGCCATTTGGGCTAAAGAATGTAGGAGCCACATATCAACATGCTATGACCACTATATTCCATGATATGATGCACGTCACAATGGATGACTATGTAGATGATATCCTCGCAAAGTCACTCATAAGAGAATCACACCTGGATGTGCTAGAGATGGTCTTTCAGAGACTAGAACAATTTAAGGTCAGGTTGAACCCAAAGAAATGTGTGTTTGGAGTCACCTTAGGCAATCTCTTAGGCTTCATTGTATTAGCGAATGGGATTGAAGTAGATCTTGCCAAAGTCAAGGCCATCATGGAAATGCCGTCACCCAAGAATATCACTTAACTACAGTCTCTACAGGGCAAGCTACAAGCAATTCGTAGGTTCATTTCACAACTAGTAGACAAGTGCCAACCTTTCAATCATCTCCTACATAAGAACATTCCATTTAGGTGGGATGAGAAATGTGAAGACACATTTGGTAAATTGAAGGAATATCTTATGAACCCGCTTATCTTGATGCCTCCTATCCAAGAAAAATTGCTATTACTTTACATATCTGCTATGCTAACAACTCTTGGGGCCCTCCTAGCACAACAAGATTATGAAGGTAAAGAAAGAGCTATTTACTACATCAGTCGTACATTGGTGGGCTATGAATTTCAATACTTTCAAATAGAAAGATCATGTCTTGCTATGGTTTTTGCTTCCCAAAAACTATGACATTACATGCTAGCACATCTAGTCAAGCTTATTACAAAGATAGATCCACTGAAATACCTATTAAGCAAAGTAGCTCTAACAGGTCACCTAGCCAAGTGGGTAATGCTCCTAAGTGAATATGACATTGAGTATGTAGACAGGAATGCTATCAAAGGACAAATCATTGCTAATCAGTTAGCAAAAGCACCATTATAGGATACCAACCCAATGACATTTGAGTTTCCAGATGAATCCTTATTCAATATCACAACACACTCATGGAAAATCTACTTTGATGGATCCTATACAAACCATGGATTAGGGGCAGGAATCTTGTTGGTCACTCCCCATGACGACACCATACTTAAGTCTTATCATCTATTATTCCCATGCACAAACAATATAGCAGAGTATGAGGCCTTGGTCATTGGTCTCAAAATGGCAACAGAATGGAATATCAAAGAGCTACATGTCTATGGTGACTCTCAATTGGTGATCAACCAAGTCAATGACAACTACCAAACCAAAGATGAGAAGCTTATCCCATACAAGCGCATGGTCGATGACTTTAAAGAGTAATTTGTGATCATCTCCTTTGAGCAAATACCTTGCATTGAAAATAAAGTAGCAGATGCCATGACAACCACTGCTTCACTCCTCGAGATCCCAAAGAATGAGTCACGATACGAGTTCTTGGTGGAGTCAATTCAACAACCATCTTATGATCTTCCTAAAACACACTCCATATGCCTATTAGTTGGATCTAATTCACCTTGGTACAATAAGATTTACACTTACCTTAAGGATAACACCCTCCCACCTGACTTGTCTTCAAACCAACGTCGAACCTTCATTCACCAAACCTCTCGTTATACCATTATTGCTGACACCCTATACTGACATGGTCTAGATGGTATTTTACTCCATTGTTTAGAACAAGAAGAATCTCAAACCACCTTACAAGATGTGCATGATGGAATTTGTGGAACACACTCTAGTAGTCCTTCCTAGCTAAGAAACTCACGCATTTGGGTTATTATTGGACAAACATGGAAATAGATTCATATCAGTTTGTGAAGAAGTACAAGTAGTGCTATATACATGGAAACCTGATACATGCACCATCCCAAGAGCTGAGACCTTTAACGGTACCTTGGCCCTTTTGTCAATGGGGACTCAACCTTGTGGGGAAAATCCACCCTCCCTCATCTAACGGCCACAAGTTCATAATAACCACCACTGAATAATTTACCAAGTGGATTGAAGCTGTTCCCTTCACCACTGTCACAGGTAAACAAATTTTCTCATTCATCCTCAATTACCTCATCTGTAGATATGGAATTCCCTCATCCATTATCACGAATAATAGAAGACCTTTCAAGAACTAGGATGTATAAGAGCTTTGTGACAGATTCAAAATCCAAAACTGTTTCTCCACACCCTATTACCCCCAAGGCAATGACCAAGCAGAAGCATCTAACAAAACAATCTTGAAACTCCTCAAGAAGACAATCAATGATGCTAGTCATGATTGGCACATCTAACTCAATCCTGCTCTATGGGCCTATCAAACTAGTATATGCACTCCCATAGGTGCTACCCCTTACACCCTTGTCTATGGATCAAAATCCATTTTGCCCATCGAGGTTGAGTTACCATCTCTAAGGGTGTCATTAAAAGGTCTCATAACTGATGAAGAGTATAGAGTTTCTAGATTACAAAAGCTAGAACTGCTAGAGGAAAGGAGACAAAAGGCCTTCAATCATCTCAAGGCATAACAATAAATGATGTCAAGAAGCTACAACCACATAATCCATCCAAGGGTCTTTAAGGTTGGAGATCTAGTACTTAAAGAAAATCCCCACAATCAATAAGATCAAGAAAAGAAAGGCAAGTTTGAACACAACTGGCTTGGGCCTTATGTGATTGTTGCTACCTATGGATCGGGGGCATATTAGTTGGCTACATTAGAAGGTGAGCTATTCGATGACCCAATCAATAGTATGCATCTTTGTTGGTTCTATACCTATGAGAACCCCAATGTAAGGGGGGCATAAAATACAAAAAAATACAAAAAATACAAAAAAAAACACAACAAAAAAATCATCCTTTGTGAAAACCTGGCAAACAGGTGCCTTGGATATGTACCATGATGAAAACCTAGCAAACAAGTGTCATGTGTACTTCTAGCTTTCGTGCAAATAAAAGCAAGTGATGAAATCCTGGTAAACAGGCATTACTTGTGATAAACCGCTTCCTCCATCTTTGGGAAACCAATCACCTTGTGTTCATTCTTCCTTCACTCGTGTCCCATTCGATCCATATTTGTTCCATAATAAAAACCTAATGATAACCTATCATGGCTTAATACTCTATCTCTTTTGTCACCTTATCAACCGAGGTCTTATCCAGTATCATATCCAACAGTGTCAGCCTAGCGTAGCATCTGTTGTCAATGTCCACATGGTCCAAGTCCATGAACTATGGTGCCTCTTCATTGTCACATAGGCAAGGGCATTTTTGCAATGTGCCCTCGAGGCTCCCACTCACCCATCCATCCCATGTCTAGCCTTTCTATCTATCAGAGTCTGCACCACTTTCTATCACCTAGGTCTTAGGTCCATTAGGGTTCACCCCGAACTACGTTGCCTCTACGTTGTCACGTAAGCAAGCCCATTATCAATGCACCCCCGAGGCTCCTTCCCCTCCATCCCATATCTTGTCGTCTATCCTCTAGTGCATCCATAGTCCAAGTCCTGAACTACATAGCCTATGCATCATCACGTAGCAAAGGCCATTATCAAATGCACCCCCAAGGCACTAGGTCAGTCTCTTAGGGTCTATTTTCACCAATAAGGATTGTGGTATCCCTCACCAGGCAAGCAAGTACCAATCAAAGCCCACTTTCAAACAAAAGTTTTGACGCAAGACATCAACCTATCCAAAGAAAACCAAGTACACGAGAAAACTGATCCACATGATTCTATCTAAATTATGACAAGAAAGATACATCTAATGCAAGAATGTTTTGTTTCGATTAGTTGCATCTTAAAGTCTTGATTTTTGTTATTATGTCTTTCTATGCTACTCGAGGATGCCAAAAGCTAGAGATGCTATGATGGGGGCATAATCATTTTCTTTGTTTGCTTCTTGTGGGTTTATCTTTAGCAATGTGAAGCCTTGTCTAAAGACATGATCAACACAATGATCACCAAGGACATCAGGGGTCTAAGATGAAATAGGTATAATCCTTGTCTATTGAATATGCAAGAAATACTCAGGTCATCTTGGTTCAATTATACCTCGATGCTTGTATTAACTTGCTAAATTAAAATCCATATAAGCGATACTCAAGTCATCTCGGTTCAATTATACCTAGATGCTTGTATTTTCTTACAACATTTTAAAAGCCCAATGATGAAATAAGAACTTCAAAATACTTGCACTATCAAGATGGCAAAATGATTCACATCCACTCTCATCCATTCGCATCCATAAAGCATCCATACCATATCCCATGCAATAAAAATTATGTGTAGAGTATTAATGTTTACACATAAAAGCTGGTGAGTCCTTCAATCGAGTCATTCTTCTATTTGTCGTTGTATCTCTCATCAATAGTTCCAGCTGTCAGTCTGAGCAATGATCCAAATGCAAATCCATCCTTAATCCATACCAATCATGTTAATCAATCTTGTCAAATGATCCAATCACAACCACTGGTCTTGATCCTTGTCTGGTCATAAATCAACTCAATCAATTCTAAATCAATTATCTTATATAGGATGTTGCATTGTCGAAATCAGACCAATACATGCGTCTTACATGACATGTTTCATTTCCTAAAACTAGACATTATCCTTCATGTTGCTTTAGGAATATATTGTTCCCTACCATGACAACACTATCATATATCATTATCAATTAATCAGTTGGTTTATAGCTTGACAGGGGAAATACCTTGTTTATTCTTGTCTCATTTGTGCATACTTGCTTGCTTGTGTGTGTTATCATTTTCTCTTGCATTGCGTATCATTCAGCTCTTTCTTCACCCATTTTTCTTCAAATCTAACCTATTTTTTTCACCTTCTTCATCATGAGATTGTCTATCTCACGCCTTCTGTCTTCTCCCCATCCAATCTCCCGAGGGGGCATCCTATCATCATAACATGTACCAGGGGCAAACTAGGGCATGTATCATTATCATAAATTTATTCTTTGAAACAATGTGATAAAACACATTGCTTCAAAGAGGGGCAAAATGTATACACCTAAAATTGGCTAATGTTGATTTAAGTAAATACTTTAATATTTATCTTAATTCTTATTTTCTTCTATCAATTAAATAAATATTCTAAGTTTATTTGATTGGTTCATTATCCCATAATTAAATAAAAATTAATTTATTTAATTAAATTCCCCAAATTCTTCTAATGTCTCACATAATTAAATAATCCTAAATTATTTAACTAATCCTAAATTCCTCTATCATAAGTCCTAATTCCATAAATCCACCTCACCAATCCACCTCACCTTTTCCACCTCACCATGTTGCACATGTAATTAAATATTTTAAATATTTAATTAGCTAATATTCCATCACCCACATGTCCTATTTATCCTCTAGTCAAAATTAGTTAACTCATTAATCAAATCTATTAACTAATTAGTCATTTGAGTTCCCTAATCAATCAATTCACTTAACTAATTAGTCAATTCAGTCAACTCCCCAATCAACCTAGTTAACTGATTAGTCCATTGAGTTAACTCCTCAATCTATTCAGTCAACTCCCCAATCAATTCACTTAACTAATTGGTCTATTCTGTTAACTCTTCAATCTATTCTGTTAACTCCCCTGTTGCATGATGGAGCTTGGACACTTGTCCTCTTTCTATTCACGCACATTCCTCAACTGTTCTCAACCATTGATCTCTTCTCTTCCAAGTCTATAAATTGAACCCTATTCCTCCATTTCATTCATCCAAGCTTTTAGTATTGTTACTTTGCAAGAATTATAGCGTGTCTTTGGCATCCACGTCATTCCTTTTGCTTGCGACCAACTTGTTACCATATCACTACCATTGTTGTGAAGCTCATCTTCATTACAAAGCACTATCATAGCCATTCTCATTGACAATCTTGGAATAGCAAGGAAGTGCACTCTTTGAGGGCCTTATTCATACATGCAAGATCAATTGAGATAGGCAACCAATAGAAGCTATGAAGTATTGAGGTTTGCAAAGGTTTTCATCTTTGTTTGTTTGATCTTGATTATTTCCCTTTTTTGTTGAGTTTTGGGTATTATTGACATTGATATATTGATTATTCATGTTTACACCAATTTTCCCTTAACATTTTTAACATTTATTGTTATTTTTATATGCAAAGGAGAAATATAAAGCATGTTATTGATCTTAATCAACCTTGAGAGCATAAGTACATGGAGAGTGAGGATGTGGTAGACACATGCCAAGGGAATAGCTGTTGTTTTTTCTTTGAAGGAGGAGATTGACTAAGCTAGGAGGCAATTGGACATTTATAGTTTGACTTGATAGTTGATTGTTAGAGGGTATCTAGGAGAGTTTTATTACTCTTAGAGTCCTTTTTAGACTTGTTTTCATGAGCCATCATGTTTGGTTAAGTCCTAATGGATTTTTTCTTGCATTATGGACATTTTTGGAGAGGATATAGGCCTTAGATTTTAGGCTTTTTGGGGGCACCCAACCCCAATCAGTTTGAGATTCCTTCTATTGTGGAACCTCTTGGATAGTGGTGGATATAGTTACTTGTGTGACTCTTTTGTTCTTAGTTCTTACATGCAGATTTTAGAGACTTGTGATTTTTATCCTTGCTTAGATTTTGTGAGTTTGTAATTCATTTTGCTTTTGGATATGTATACCAGTGATTACCTTGGACACAAATAAAGATAAGTTAGTTTACCTTCTCAATTTTTTTCTTCATTTTGTGCATTCATATTGATTGATGCAATTACTTGTGAGATTATCTATTTCCTTGTAGTTATGTCTCAATTTTAGCATCTTTTGTAGAGGAATATGCAATTTATAGGTCATAGGTTGTGTTGAAAATGCAAACATTTTAGTTGTGAAGATATATTTTTACTGCTAGGAGTAAGGCATATAACCTCCTTATGAAATATTTATGTAAACACATATCATTTTGGGCTGTGTATGTAAAGTAATTTGTTGATCAAACCAAGTGTATACAAGTTGTGTTTGCGGGTCCTAGTTAGTTTTGGTGCATCACCTTAGTCATAGATTTCAATTTTCTGCAATCTTTTCTTACCCTTTTCCTCATCAAAGCAATAGTTTTAGGTGATAACCATATGAAGTCGGCCTTCTCTGGAGGTTGACCTCTACTTTTAAAGTGACACATAGCTTTAGAGGTCTTCCCATGTTTCAATAGATTGTTAAACCTTATGTTTAATAGGGTGCAAATCTCATTGATAACAAGTAGATTGTCTCGATGATTTGGGTAGGCCTGTCGAGATTCGTGGTGTTCAAAAACCTTTAAACCTTAGGTAGATTTCAGACACATAGTTAAATAAGGCTCAGAGGAATAGATGTACTTTATATTCTATCCACTTTAATGACCTTGATAGCGATAAAGAACCAACCATTCAATATTATCCTATCCTCTAAGAATTTAAGGATGTTTTTCCAGAAGAGTTGCCAAGGTTACCACCTAAAAGAGAATTTGAATTCTCTATAGAATTCTTACCAAGGACTAAGCCATAGTCTAAGGCACCTTATAAAATGACTACCACAAAGTTATATGATTTGAAGGTTCAACTTCAAGAATTGCTTGATAGAGGAATGATTAGACCTAGTGTGTCGCCTTGGGGAGCGCTTGTTATCTTTGTGAAAAAGAAGGATGGAACTCTTTGATTATGTATCAATTATATAATGTTTAATAAAGAAACTATTAAGAATAGGTATCCTCTTCCAAGTATTGATGACCTTTTTGAAGAAATGAGAGGAGAATCTATGTTCTCTAAAACTAACCTAAAGTCTGGATATCACCAATTGAGAATTAAGGAAGAAGATTTTTCTAAGACAACTTTCAGGACCTGTTATGGGCATTATGAGTTTACTATTGTACCTTTTGGGTTAACCAATGCCCCTACAGACTTCATGAACCTAATGAATGGTGTGTTTAGAGATTGTTTGAATGATTTTGTTCTAGTTTTTATTGATTATATTTTGTTTTATTCTAAATTTGTTGAGGAGCATGAAAAACATTTGAGGATAGTATTGTAGAGACTAAGAGAACATCAAATTTATGGAAAGGTATCCAAGTGTTATTTTTATCAAGAAAATGTGCACTATTCAAGTCATATCATTTCAGCCAAAGGCGTTTCAGTGGATCCAAAAAAGATTAAAGCAATAGTGGATTGGCTTGTGCCTCAAAATGTTTCGAAAGTTCATAGTTTCATGGGACTTGTCAGATATTACAAGAGATTTGTTGAAGGGTTTTCAAGGATTGTAAATCCTATTACCTCTCTACAAAGAAAAGGAAAAAGGTTTGAATGGACATAAAAGTGTGAGCAATCTTTCCAAACACTAAAACAAAAACTTATAACTACCCCAATCCTGATCATACCCGATCTGAATGGATGATTCACTATCATAACTGATGCCTCTAGAGAAGGCTTAGTTGGGGAGGTTATGCATAATGGGTAGGTAGTGGCTTATGAATCAAGGAAGTTAAAGCAATATGAGCAGAACTACACACCACATGACTTAGAGTTGGTAGCAATTGTACATGCATTACAGATGTAGAGACATTTCTTCTTAGGGAAACCTTTTGAGATGAAGATAGATCATTTGGGGCTTAAATACATTTTCACCCAACTAAACCTTAATGCTAGACAAAGATGATGGTTGGAGTTCCTTAGTGAATATGATATTAAGATTAAGTATATTAAGGGAAAAGGAAATAGGGTGGTAGATGTTGTCAACTGATGGAGACATATTTCAATTATCATGACAACTCGGTCCACTTTTAGACAACAGGTACTTGGTAATCTACAAGAGGATGAGCACTATGTGATGGTAAAATTAGCTCTTGAAAATGACTTATCAGATCATCATTTTGATGGATATTTGTTTGATGTAGATAAAATTTTAAGATATCAAGGAAGGATGTATGTTTTGAACCATGGGGAATTAAGAAAATTGGTTCTTGAGGAGGCACACAATGCACCATATTCAGGACATCCAGGTGTGAATAAAATGATGTCAAATTTGAGGCCCCTATATTTTTGGCTTGGAATTAAAAGAGATGTAACAGAGTTCGTGGCTTGATGTTTAGAATGTTAGAGAGTTGAGGAAGAGCATGCACACCCTATGGGACTTTTGTATCCCCATTGTTAAAAATGAATATGAAAAACTATCAATAGAAAACTGATTACAATTGTAATTAGATATTTAACTACGAAGAATCAAAATGGAGTAATGGTATGAAATCAACATAAAGAAATAATAGAATAGAAGATCAAACACATAACACAGTGTTTACGTGGAGAAATCCTTTCAGGAAAAAACCTACACAAGAAGAGATGCACCAATTTGTATTAACTTTAATAGAGTTTACAATAGAACACTATCAATCTCCTCTTTTGTCCTTAATCTAGCATCACTTGTTTTACAATCTCAACTCTCTACTACAACACAACCGTATATTCTCATAAAGGGGTTTCCTTCTAGGGTAAGAAAAGCCAACATAACCTCTACCATAAGATCTATGACCTAATGATGAATGAATGGTCCATCTTTACAATGAAAATTTATATATAAAATGTGGCTTCTGGGGCCCCCACTAGGGCATGTGGCCCTGGAACCCTCGCAGGGGAGCATCCCCCCAAACATTGTAGGGGTGTACCCCCTTGCAACCCCCTAGATAACCTACATCTATCAGGTACCAGAAACATGTGGTTGAAACAAGATCACTCCATGGTGAATACTTCATCCCTTATGAATGATTTATAAACAATATTAGGAGTAATTAAATACCTAGGATTTATAAGGTTGATGACACATTAATCCTAACATTCTCCCACTTGACATCATATAGTGTAAATACATCCATAGGATAACATAAAACAACTAAGCACTAGGAACAAGACCCATGGCCTTCCTGCACCATGCAAACTTTTCTGTGCTCACAGGTTTAGTAAGTGAATCTGCAACATTCTTCTGAGTGTCAACATTGTTTAGCTCAATATAACCATTAGCAATCATTTCACGAACAAAATGGTATTGAACATCCACATGCTTAGTCCATACATGATACATGGGATTCCTGGCCAAACATATTGCACTCTATCTATCACAACCTATCTGAATAATCCTACAATTAAAACCAATACCTGTACATAGTCTCTGTAACCAAACTACCTCCTTAGAGACATGAGTAGCAGCCATATACTTAGCTTTAGTGGTGGATAAAGTAATGGTTGGCTACATTTTGCTCATCCAACATATAGCTCCTCCAAACAAAGTAAACACAAAGCCACTAGTGGACCTTCGACTATCCAAGTCACCTGCCTAATCTGCATCAAAAAACCTATATTTCCAATGTCTTATCCACACTGTTAGTACTAGAATAAACCAAATAGTAATCAAAAGTACCACGCAAATATATTAACACCCTTTTTACATAATTCCAATGTTGTCTTCTAGGGTTAGACATAAACCTGCTCAAAACTTCAACTATTTGGGCAATATCTGGTCTAGTGCAAATAATTGCATACATCAAAATTTCTACAACACTAGCATATGGCACATTAGACATATCCTCTAAATCATCTTCACTCTTAGGACATGTATCTAATGAAAGCTTAGTACCAACTGGTAAAGGAGTTCTAACTAGATTGTAATTTTACATGCTAAATATGTGCAAAATAGTATTCACATACTTACTTTGTGATAACCAAACCTCTCTATTACCTCAATCCCTTTTGATCTCCATTCCCAGAATATACCTGGTTGCCTCTAGATCCTTCATGTCAAATGCACCTAAAGTTGATCTTTCAACTCATTAATCATACCCTCGGTGTTACTAAAAAATAACATACCATCCACATACAAGGCAATAATCAGAATAATGTAGACACAATGATCCTCTTCACATCTAACAAAGACCAATTTCAAAAAAAATGAATCAAACTTTAGGTACCACATTCTATGAGACTATTTTAAACCATAAAGAGATCTTTTTAACTTGCATACCCAGTGTTCTTTCCCTTTTACCTCAAAACCGACATAGGTTGTTGCATATAAATCTCCTCTTCTAGATCTCCATATAAAAATGTAGTCTTATCATCCATTTGTTTAATTTAAAAAATCATAAGTTGTAGAAATGGATAAAAGAAATCTAATAGAAGATAATTTAGCAACAGGAGAGAAAATTTCACCAAAATCAAATCCCTCTCTCTAAGAGTAGCCCTTGGCTACCAGTCTATCCTTGTACTTTTGTAATGAACTATCTACTTCAAACTTCTTCTTGAAGACCCACTTACATCCAATGGCCTTTCTTCCTTTGGGCAAACGTACAAGATCTCAAGTATCACACGAGTCTAAAGCCACTATCTCCTCTTGCATGGCTAGTTGCCAAGACTCACTATCATCTGCATGAATAGCTTCCTTGTAGGATCTAGGTTCATCGTCAGTACTCAATAAAGAAAATACACAACAAAAATCTAGTGGGCTATACCTATCAACTAGGTTTCATTGTCTTGTGGATCTTATCAAGGGTGGAGTAAGAGATTCTTCCTCATGTTCTTCTGTATGCTCAACTTCTTTTGTAACAACATAGTCTTCCTCATCTAAACTTTCACTTGAATCTTCTTCTTCCCCATCCCCTAATCCATGATTTTGTTCTTCCTAATGTGTATTTTATTGCTTTAAATCAAAATGCACTATCCTCTTCCTTTGTGTTTCTTCTAGTTGTACAAGATCAGAAATAGCTCTAAGTTCCCTAAGAATCACATCTCTAGAAAAAATAACTTTTCTGGTTAGAGGATCCCAAAGCTTATAACCTTTTACATTCTCACCATATCCAATGAAGATGCATTTCTATGCTTTTGGATCTAACTTAGATCATTTTTCCTTAGGTAAATGAACAAAAGCCTCACATCCAAAAACCCTTAAATGTGAAAAAGAAGGTTTCTTACCTATCCACACTTCATAAGGTGTTGAATCAAGAGCCTTACAAGGAGATCTGTTTAACAAGTAACAAGCAATACTCACAGCTTCTACCCAAAATCATTTATCCAACTATGCATCACTTAACATACTTCAGCCTCTTTCCATTATTGTTCAATTCATCCTTTCTGCAACACCATTTTGTTGTGGTGTATATGGAGTTATCTTTTGTCTTATGATACTTTCATGCTTACAGAACTCATCAAATTCCTTAGAGAAATATTCCCCTCCATTGTTAAATATTAATATTTTTATCTTAAGTCCTGATTGGTTCTCTACTAAGACTTTAAACTCCTTAAACTTAGTGAAAACTTCAGATTTATGCTTCATAAAATAAATCCATGTGAATCTAGATACATCATCAATGAAGGTAATGAAATAATGATATTTTCCAATAGAATAATTATCCACAGGTCCAAGCACATCTGAATGAATAATTTCTAATTTCTCTTTTGCTCTATTGCTTCCTAAAGGAAAATAATTTCTATTATGTTTACCAAACACAGAATGCTCACAAAAATCAAAGTGCCGATCAAAATAGGAGAAACTGTCCAACAATTTTTTATTGATAACTATTTTAAAAATATTTTCACTTGTGTGGCCCAATCTACAGTGCCACAACATACATGTATTTTCAGTAATTTCAGTTACATTAGTGGATCTACAAATTGTAGTGGTCTCAAGCCTAAACATAGTTCCTATCCTTGTTCCCCTGGCTACCACCAAACTTCCTCTCACCAATCTGCAACCATGCTTATTAAATTTTACATGCATTCTCAAATCATTTAACTTTGAAATAGAGATAAGATTTCTAGCCAATCCAAGAATACACTAGAGAGGGTTTTAATCCTCCCATCATTGAAACACAATTGTACCTTTCCTTGACCAACAATCAGATATGTAGTGTTGTCCCCAAGGTAAATATTACCTCTATAACATCACTATCCATAACGCTCAAGATTTAACATTAAACATGTATCATAATCAAATTAATAGTTAAAGAAATGAATGAGCTAATCATTTTGTAACCAAAGAAACATAATCTTTTCACCATTTAAGCATGTTAATATAATCACAAAATAATAAAGCTTACATTATAGTAATCATTTACAATCTTTAGTGAGTAATCATCACTAATTAAATACAATATATATGCTCAAGACATCATAAATCAATTTGTACATTACAATAGACTAACTGGTCATAAAATGTAAACATTATATCTAGAACTAATGACATCTATCTTCATAAGCCTCAGCTTGTCTCATGCTTGGGAAGGAGAGCATCATCTTGGTGCTTTTCCTCCAACCATGGACCTGTGGTCCCCCGCTCAACTTTCTAACTGGAAGATACCCTACCCTTCACATAAAGGTTAGACATTAGAAACCATTTGGGTAGCCATCTGAGTATCTGGTGCTGTGTCCTTCCTAATGTCTCACGGTCACACACTATAGATCCACTCTAACTTGTATGACACTACTAGAGACACTAGGCCATCTGGAACACTGTGGACTGACAATGCATGTAGAGACGGATGCATTACTTTGGCCAAAGTTTTATATACATACACGTTGCACAATGGACATCGTCCTATGTCCATCACCCTAACTCGACTTATAAGGTTTCATGTCCTAAAGTAAGTTCTTAATGACCTTTTTCTTTAGGTCTAGTATGAGTGGGATCCATTCAATTCATTTCCCATACTTGGACATTCTAATCCCATCATAGAATGGTTACGATTATATAGGTTTTCCTCGTAACAAGGAACTAGTGACTCCTTGTCACCTTATTTGTTTTCATTCGATATCAAATTCGATCATTTTGACCACTTTGGTCTCCCATGGTTTACATTTCGATAATAAAGCATCACCTATTATGAAGTCAATTTCATGGTACTCAAGGCGTACCATGCCTTAATAAAGTAGATTAGTTTCATTAGGATTAATAGCTCTTCATATCCTTAAGAGCTTTAAGTGTTAAACACCAATCCTATTAGTTTGCACTTAAGTAAGTAAAGTAATCATAACTTATAACATTACCATTAAGTCTTAATTCAGACATATATAGAACAAGTCTATACTCTTTTATAAGCACATTCTAACTATTTCATGATGAGACCATGATCTTGAATGGTATCACCACCTCCATAACTGAGGGTTTAAGTATATAATCTTTGACAATTTAAGTAACCCTATAAATGATTCATAGTTGTCTTTTGGAACACAAGCTTGACTAGACATTAATTTGGGTGTTGTAAACACACTGACATTTAATTGCCTTCCTAATTGTCACCATAGTTGAGTGACTGTATTATTGATATTATTGCTTTCTCAGCTGTTCCATAGTCAAATGACTGTATTATTTGTTTAAAACAATCATCATTTTGGAGTTATTCTTTACTCCATTCGAGAGCTCTTTAAGCTCCATCTACATCATTATATGATGTGTGTTTAACATGCTTTGGTTTCAAGCTTAGCCATAATGGCTTCGAGCATTGGTTTTTCGTAAAGTGAAAAGTGTAGAATGTATTATAGCTTGGTTGTAAGACCTTTAGCTCAGACACAAAAGAATTCATCTTTTAAAAAGGCTCAGTCTCATGGCCTCGAGCAAGTGTCATAGTTACAACATATTGCAATCATGGCTCATCTTCTAATTCTCAAGCTTAGACTCTAGAAAGAATGCTATACCTCACTGCCTCAGCCACACGGACTGGAGTGCAGTCTCAAGAAAAGGTTTTCAATATTTTAATAATCGGCCATACGGCCTAAAGTGTAGTCTCAAAAGATTACTATGGGTTTCAATGCTTGGCTCTTTATAGCCATGAGTTCATTCATATGAAACATTACTTTTGTTGTTAGCTCAGTAATCATTGCTTTGAGCCTATTCTTATCATAAAGATAACATGGTAAGATTGGCCTTAAGGCCTTGAGCCATAGTAAGAAATAAAACTTTGAAATAGTGATAGCTCGGCTATAACAGCCTCGAGCCACAACTATGAAAAGATTTACATATATCACGGCACAGCCTCACAGGCTTTGTGCCTCTGAGAAAAATATACAATATGACAAATAACATAACACTATCTCTGATAGAGATTAAACATAGTCAAGGCTCAATATATTGAAGGTAAATAGGATTTTGTCCACCATATTACCTAGACAATGCTCTCGATGGGAATGTCATTCCAGTCCCAATCTCCTTTGAGCTGCACACAACTTCAAATCTGCAAGTGCTATTCCAATGTAGCTTTTGCCACTTTTCTCACAAAAAACCCACATGAACTTCACCCAAGCCGCAAACGTCTACTAACTGAAAATGAATAATCAAAGCTTGGTAATTTGGCTGACTCTTGGCATGTCATTTTGGAAGGTAAACTACCTTTCCACTTGATCTGTTTCCACAAAAAGTGGCTCGATCTAGGCATCGTGAAAGACAGGATGAGCTTAAATCTCTCCATCCTTTCTCAAGGCCAACAAAAAATAAATTAATAGCATTCGATAGTAATCGAATATTATGATAAGAAAGATAATAACAATATTATTATTGCAATTCAACCTATAAAAAGGTTTTCATCCTTACTTAAGGATTATCACTATAAAATAGAAAACACAAATTGAGTCACTACAAGATCGTCAGTTGTCGGGGTTGAGTTTTATTCACCTGAAATCGACTATGCCCATTAGTCAAATGATTAGGGAAATAATAATCCCCTAAGAACAAAAGGATATCAAGAGACCTCCTCGTCTCTTAACACTATTGTCTCTTGACTAGGGGTGATGCTTCAAGAACATCGTTTGGTCATTACAACTTGTCATGATAACTCCAATGACATAATGACTTAAAAAGAACATGGAAGCTAAAGAAAAGAGACAAGACATGTGTCAAATTATGAATGGAGTTTAGAAGGACATAAAAAGTTGACACTCAGATGGCTAATCAACCTTTTGCTTTCACAACGTCTAACCTTTCCTCCAGGATGATACTCTCCTTCCTTCTTTGAAGGACATTCATTTTTCTGTTCACACTCAGGACCACAAGATCATGATCAGTGTATCATTATCATGTCTCATAATATAAATCAATTAATTTACAAGACTAACTAACATCAATAACTACTTCTTAGTCAAGAGTTAAATCAGATATTTCAACAATATCAAATCAATTAACTATGACTAATCCTCCTGATTATCATGCCAAGTTAATGATTAGGTCTAATTGTAAGTTGGGGATGTAATCCCCCATAAGAATCATCATCCCTGATGATTAATTGTCTTTAAGATAAACCAACATAATATAAAAATGTTTTCAAAAGAATAATATCAAATGTCTTAGAATAGATGAGGAAATCTAGCATAGAAGTCATCGTAATTTTCCTAGGTGGTGTTTTCCACCGAATATTGGTCCCATTGGACCTTGCACTATGTTATTTCCTTGTTACGTAAGCATAGCTTATGCATTTCAAGCACCTTGATGGGCTCGATCATCACCACTCCCAAGTCTTTCACTTGTAGAATATTCCAATCAAGCATAGGAATTTGATTATCAATAGAATTAAAAATTTTCAAATATGAAACATGAAACACATTATGCATTATGGAAAGTGCTGGTGGTATAGTAATTCTTTATGCCACTAGGTTGATTTCTTGTAGAATTTCAAAAGGGCCCACATATCTTGGTGCCATCTTAGACATTTTTCCAAATTTAATGGAGCTTTTCTAAGGTTTTACCCTTAGGAGAACTTTATCCCCCACAGTGAAATGTCTTTCAATACGCTTTGCATCTGCATAGCTCTTTTGTCTATCATTGGCTTCTGCTAGCCTCCTTTTAATCAAATGGACTTGTTCTTCCATCTCAAACAACATTTCTAGACCAAGGCTAACCCTATCTTCTAGCTTATCCCAGCTTATAGGGGTTCGGCACTTCTGTCCATATAATGCCTTAAATGGTGCCATCTTAATAGCTGAGTGATAAGAGTTATTGTAAGCAAATTCCACTAGAGGAAGGTAATCCTCCCACTTGTATTGTTGATCTATGCAATACATCCTTAATAAGTCCTCCAAAACTTGGTTCACCCTTTTAGTTTGTCCATCCATTTCAGGATGATAAGCAGAGCTTATGTTCAACTATGTACCAAGCGATGAGAACAAGTTTTGCCAAAGCCTTGATGTCATCCATGCATCCCTATCTAAAATAATCTTCTCAGGAATGCCATGCAGTCTGAAAATCTCTTGAACAAATTTTTGAACAATGATGGGTGTCCCATCTGTCAAGTTTCTAGGTATAAAATGGGCTACTTTGGTGAGTCTGTCTACCACAACCAAGATAGCATTGTGCCTGTTCCTTGACATAGGAAGCCCTTGCACAAAATCCATGCTTATAATTTGCCATTTCCACTTAGGAATTTCATGAGGGTATAATAATCCTGCTGGGTGTTGGTGTTCCACCTTCACCCTTTGGCATTCAATACAAGTAGCTACAAAATTTGTAGCATCCCTCTTCATTCCTTTCCAAAAATATAAAGGTTTCACATTAGCAAGTAACTTGGTTACTCTAGGATACCTAGAATATGGTGCAGAATGAACCTCTTTCCAAACCATATTCCTTAACTTTGCTAAGTTAGGTACATACATCCTTCCTTTAAACCTTAATAACCCATCTGGTTCAAGATTGAATCCCTCATATTTTAGATTTTGTGGATATTTCTCAAGGGCATGTTTTACCTGCTCGTAAAACTCATCTGCCTTAGATTTTTGTAATACTTGATTTCTAAAATCAGAATGTATAGAGATCATAGAGGAGATATGCCTTCTCCTACTTAAAGCATCTACCACTTGATTTTCCTTTCCCTAAATATAATTAATCTCAAAGTCATAATCCAAGATAAATTCTAACCATATTCTTTGATGAGCATTAGGATGGGGTTGAGTGAACAAATATTTAAGTCTCTGGTGATCTATTTTCAACTCAAATGGTTTTCCAAGTAGGTAGTATCTCCACATTTGAAGTGCGTGAATGACTGCTACCAGTTCTAAATCATGTGGGACATAGTTTTGTTCCTAGTTTTTTAGTTTGTGCAATTCATACGCAATGACATGTCCATATTGGACTAGTACACCACCCAAGCCTTCCCCTGAGGCATCGGTAATGACTACAAATTGACCTTCTGGGTCAGGTACTTTCAATATTGGGGCTGAAGTCAATTTTTCCTTCAATAGGTCAAAGGCCTCCTGACACTTTTCTGACTATTCAAACTTCTTGCCCTTTCTTTGCAAGGAAGTTATAGGATGTGCAATTTTAGAGAAGGTTTTAACAAACTTCCTATAATAACTAGCAAGGCCCATGAAACTTCAGATCTCATGTACATTTTTTTGTTTTGGCCATTTAGAAATAGCCTTAATCTTAACTGGATCTACATCTATTCCCTTAGCTGAAATTATATGACCCAAATACTGTACCTCTTTCTGAAAGAAAGTACACTTAGAGAGCTTTCCATATAACTTATGCTCTCTTAATCTCTAAAGAACAATTTTCAAATGCCGCATATGTTCTTCTTCATTCTTACAATAGATCAAAATGTCATCTAGAAATACCAAGACAAACTTGTCTAGATAGCCTCTGAACACACTGTTCATAAGATTCATAAATGTTGTTGGCGCATTTGTCAACCCAAATGGTAGGACAATGAATTCATAATGTCCATATCTAGTTCCAAAGGTTGTCTTATGGATGTCTTCATCCTTCAACCTCAATTGGTGATACTTGATCAAAGATCAATCTTGGAAAATATTGTTGCACCCTTCATCTGATAAAAAAGATCATCGATGGGAGGTAAAGGATATTTGTTTTTAATGGTTGCATTGTTTAACATGTGGTAATCTATACACAACTGCAGAGTGCCATCTTTCTTTTTCACAAAATGATAGGCACTCCCCATGGCGACACACTGAGTCTAATCAAACCTTTATCTAACAACTCTTGCAGTTGAGCCTTTAACTTCATTAGTTCTATTGTGGTCATCTTGTAGGGAGATTTAGAAATGGGTTTTGACCCAAGAATTATATCAATGGCAAAATCAAAGGCTCTCTTAGGGGGTAACCCTGGTAGTTCATTTGGAAATACATCCTCAAAATCTCTGAGGAAGGGATACTTGTCCATATTTGATCTTTCCTGATGTATGGACTCCTTTATCCCTACTTCATTAAGTTTTTGGGATTCATAAAACATCAATTCATCTTGGAAGTATGTTTCCTTTGTTTCATCTATTTTGTCCATCTTGACAACAAAAAGTTGGCATCCTTTTCTCTGTACCCTTTTCATTTGTAAGGCAAAAATTTGCCTTATTTTGACTTCCCTATGTTTCCCTTGGAGAAAGACTTGGTTTCCTAAATCATCCAAACATTCTACTATCTTGGCATAACAATCAACTTTGGCTTGATGTCTCCATAGCCAATTTATCCCTAGGATAACATCATACGAGCCAAGTGGGGCTACATATAGATTTACTTCTGTGGAAAATCTTGGAAGTTCAACTCGAGCCTCAAATAGGCATTGCTCTACCTAAGCCTTGGTGTGATTTGCATATTCTATAGACCAAGTGTTTTCCATGAATCCTATTTTTCTAGGTATCTTGTTTACAATTTTGGGAGAAATAAAACATTTCGTAGCACATGTATCCATTAAAACTAAAATTGGAACTCCAAATAAAATACTTGTTGTCTCTATGGGAGTTATTTGGTACTCGACTTGTCAATTATCCATGGCCACATGAATATGTTACTGGAATGCCACTTGCTAGGAGGGTAGAGGATTCCCTCTTGGTTGCACTCCCTATGATTTATTGGGATACTCATTGGCATAGTGATCTCCACCACAAGTGCAGCATCCTCCAACTGGTCCTTGCCTCTCTTGAGGTTTGCCCAAATTGTTTCCATTCTTCCTGGAGTGGTTGTTCCCCTTTTTATCTCCCCTAGAATCAGTTTGTTTATTTTTGGCCCCTTTATCATTCTTCTTAGTATATTCCTATTTCTTCCCCTTTTTCCTTGAGGGTTGAGAAGATTGAGACTAGTTATATCTCTTTCTATTTCTTTCCCTATAGGCCAACATAGCCTTCAAGTTCTATTCTTGTCTGACGGCCTTCTCGTAGACCTGTTCCATAGTAGTAGGACTGTGAACATTAACCTCACCCCCAATTTGGGCATTCAACCCCATTATAAACTTCCAGACATGAAATTTCTCATCTTGCTAATACTAAGGTACATACTTCAACAGTTAGGTGAATTTTTCCCAATACTCATTTACAGTCATATAAGCCTATTTTAGGTTTTGAAAGTCTATAAGTTTTTTATCATAAAATAGTTTTAGGCAACCATCTTTGCCCAAATAGTTCTACAAACTTGTCCCAAGTAAGGCTTGCAGACCTCAAGCCTAATTCCATCTTTTTGCTCACCCACCATGTGGATGCTTCACCCACTAGCTGAAATGCTCCCCAGACAGCTTTGGTAACCTCATTATAATTTCTAATTTCAAAATACTTCTCCATCTCCATAAGCCATGCCTCTGTGGCATCTCCGCTTACAAATCCATAAAATTTAGGTGGCACAACCTTTTTCATGTCATGAGACAATTCCATAGCCATAAGGCTCCTCTTATCCCCTTCCTGTCTAGCTACAAAGTTATTTTCTTCATGCTGGCTTTGGGTGATGTCATTATGGCATTCCTTGCCATCACCCCCATCATAATCATCTCTCTTGTCTTCTAACTGGCCTCCTACTTTGTGTTCGAGAGTTTCAACCCTCGCCCTTGTTTCTTTCAACAAAGTCAAGATTTGGTCTAGTTTAGACTTGGATTGCCTTGAAGGTGATCCTTCATCTTGGCTATCCTCCATTCTGGTTCTAACTTGAACCTTTACTGCAATCTACTTCTTCCTGAAGTTTGCAGATTAATCATGGATTAGTTTTCCATGCCATGCAATTGATTGATTTTACAAATCTATTCACATTCATGTAATCTTTGACAAGAAAAGAAAGATTATCAAAATTTTCCATTGCATTACAGTTTCCATTAGATTACATATAATCCACAAAATTACAAAATTGTGTTTACACCTTGCTTCTACAAGTCATTTACAATTTAGGATAACTTCCCATATTCATGTTTTCTTTACAAACTCAGGAGGTAAGGATACACAATGGTATTCCTTCACATCCTTCTTAGGTACATTACAACCCTTAGGGTTATTTCCCTCAGCTAGTGCTTTAGGGGCAAAGGGTGTCACTGATGCTTTAATAGAGTTAAGGGCAGCCAACCTTTCAACTTTCCTTAACTCCTGCTTGATGCATTTCATGGCATCAGTGAAAGTTTCCTCATCAAATAACCATGCACCTACCAAGCATCCTATCTGTTCAAGTTTCTCCTTCATGGAGGCTCATTCCTTTAAGATCTTTTGTTGGCATAGGTAACGTCCATGTTCCGTTACCTTCTTTCGAGGTGTAGTTCCAATTTTTACCATTCTAGCATAGAACATCCAATCATTAGCATACTTAATGTTGGATACAATAATCATCAAGTAGTGAGCTAATTAGGTCCATGTATTGAACTTGGTAGCTCTAATACCATATTTAACATCACTATCCATAATGCTCAAGATTTAGCATTAAACATGTATCATAATCAACTTAATAGTTAACAAAATGAATGAGCTAATCATTTTGTAACCAAAGAAACATAATCTTTTCACCATTTAAGCATGTTAATCTAATCATGAAATAACAAAGCTTACATTATAGTAATCATTTACAATATTTAGTGAGTAATCATCACTAATCAAATACAATATATATCTCCAAGGCATCATAAATCAATTTGTACATTACAATAGACCAACTGGTCATAAAATGTAAACACTATATCTAGAACCAATGACATCTGTCTTCATAAGCCTCGACTTGTCTTATGCTTGGGAAGGAGAGCATCATCCTAGTACTTTTCCTCCAACCATGAACCTACGGTGCCCCACTCAACTTCCTAACTAGAAGAGGCCCTACCCTTCACGGAAAGGTTAGACATTAGAAACCATTTGGGTAGCCATCTGAGTATCTGGTGTTGTGTCCTTCTTAATGTCTCAAGGTCACACACTATAGATCCACTCTAACTTGTATGACACTACTGGAGACACTAGGCCACCTGGAACACTGTGGACCAACAATGCATGCAAAGATGGATGCATTACTTTGGCTAAAGTTTTATATACATACATGTTGCATAATGAACATCGTCATATGTCCATCACCCTAACTTGACTTATAAGCTGTCATTTCCTATAGTAAGTTCTTAATGACCTTGTTCTTTAGGTCTAGTATGAGTGGGATCCATTTGATTCATTGCCCATACTTGGATATTCAACTCCCATCACAGAATGCTTACGATTATATAGGTTTTCCTTGTAATGAGGAACTAGTGACTCCTCGTCACCTTGTTTGTTTTCATTCCATATCAAATTCAACTATTTTGACCTCTTTGGTCTCCCATGGTTTACATTTTGATAATAAATCATCACCTATGATGAAGTCAATTCATGGTACTCAAGGCATACCATGCCTTAATAGAGTAGATTAGTTTCATTAGGATTAATAGCTCTTCTTATCCTTAAGAGATTTAAGTGTTAAACACCAATCCTATTAGTTTACACTTAAGTAAGTAAAGTAATCATAACTCATAACATTACCATTAAGTCTTAATTCAGACACATATAGAACAAGTCTATAATATTTTATAAGTACATTCTAACTGTTTCGTGATGAGACCATGATCTTGAATGGTCTCACCACCTCCATAATCAATGGTTTAAGTATATAATCTTTGAGAGTTTAAGTAACCCTATAAATGATTCATAGTCAGCTTTTCACACAAGCCTGACTAGACATTAATTTGGGTGTTGTAAACACACTGACATTTAATTGCCTTCCTGGCTATCACCACAGTCGAGTGACTATATTATTGATATTATTGCCTTCTCGGCTCTTCCATAGTCAAATGACTATATTATTTGTTTAAAACAATCATCATTCTAGAGTTATTCTTTACTCCATTCGAGAGCTCTTTAAGATCCATCTATGTCATTATATGATGTGTGTTTAACATACTTTAGTTTCAAGCTCAGCCATAATGGCTTCGAGCACTGGTTTTTCATAAACTGAAAAGTGTAGAATGTATTATAGTTGGGTTGTAAGACCTTTAGCTCAGACATAGAAAAGAATTCATCTCTTAAAAAGGCTCAGTCTCATGGCCTCGAGCAAGTGTCACAGTTACAACATATTGCAGTCGTAGTTCAGCTTCGAAGCCTCAAGCTTAGACTCTGGAAAGAATGCAATACCTCACTACCTTAGCCACACGGCTTGGAGCATAGTCTCAAGAAAAGGTTTTCAATATTTCAATAATCAGCCATATGGCCTAAAGTGTAGTCTCAAAAGATTACTATGGGTTTCAATGCTCAGATCTTTATAGCCGTGAGTTCATTCATATGGAAGTTTACTTGTGTTGTTAGCTCAACAATTATTGCTTCGAGCCTATTCTCATCATAAATATAACATGGTAAGCTTGGCCTTAAGGCCTTGAGCCATAGTAAGAAATAAAACTTTGAAACAATGATAGCTCGACTATAACAACCTTGAGCTGCAACTATTAAAAGATTTACATATATCACAGCATGGCCTCACAAGCCTCGTGCCTTTAAGAAAATTATATGATATGAAAAATAACATAACACTACCTTTGATAGAGATTAAACACAGTCAAGGCTCAATATATCAGAGGTAGATAGGATTTTGTCCACCATATTACCTGGATAATGCTCTCGATGGGAACACTGTTCCAATCCCAATCTCCTTCGAGCTGTACACAACTTCAAACTTGTAAGTGCTATTCCAATGTAGCTTTTGACACCTTGCTCACAAAAAAAACACACGAACTCTACCCAAGCCCCCAAAGTCTACTAACCAAAAATGAATAATCAAAGCTTGGTAATCTGGCTGACTCTTGGCATGCCGATTTGGAAGGTAACTACCTTTCCACTCGATCTGTTTCTACAAAAAGTGGATCAATCCAAGCATCATGCAAGATAGGATGAGCTCAAAGCTCTCCATCCTTGCTCAAGGCTGACCAAAAATAAATTAATAGCATTCGATAGTAATTGAATATTATGATAAGAAAGATAATAACAATATTATTATTGCAATTCAACCTATAAAAATGTTTTCATCCTTACTTAAGGATTATCACTATAAAATAGAAAACACAAATTGAGTCACAACAAGATCGTCAGTTGTCAGGGTTGAGTTTTACTCCCTCGAAATCGACTATCCCCATTATTCGAATGATTAGGGAAATAATAATCCCCTGAGTACAAAAGGATATCGAGAGACCTCCTTGTCTCTTAACACTATTGTCTCTCAACTAGCGGTGATGCTCCAAGAACATCGTTTGGTCACAACTTGTCCTGATATCTCCAACAACATAACAACTTACAAAGAACATGGAAGCTAAAGAAAAGAGACAAGACATGTGTTAACTTATGAAAGGAGTTTAGAAGGACATAAAAAGTTGATACTTAGAGGGATAATCAACCTTTTTCTTTCACAATGTCTAACCTTTCCTCTAGGATAATACTCTCCTTCCTTCTTTGAAGGACATTCATTTTCCTGTTCACACTCAGGACCACAAGATCATGATCAGTGTATCATTATCATGTCTCATTATAGAAATCAATTAATTTACAAGACTAATTAACATCAGTAACTACTTCTTAGTCAAGAGTTAAATCAAATATTCCACAATATCAATTCAGTTAACTATGACTAATCCTCCTAATTATCATGCCAAGTTAATAATTAAGTCTAATTGTAAGTTGGGGATGTAACAACCTCCATTATATTTCTCATGTGTGAAGAACTATTCCTCGTGAGGAGTCATATGATACGAGTAACCTAAGTCAATCAACCACTGTTAATTAGACATAACATTATATGCAGAAAGTAAAATTTCATTGCCTACATTTGAAGACTTTTTGATAGAGGAATCCCATTGTTTCTTTGGGTTTCTACATTCTTTATTCACATGCCCTCTCTTACTATAGTTCCAACACTTAACTTTGTTCTTCTTCCCAGGATTTTTAGACTGACCTTTTGATCCTTGGGCCCCTTCTAATCTCCTTTTGGTCCTATTTCCTTAGACCTCCCCTTGACATTAAGAGCATCCACCGAGCTATCCATAGCCTTCTTCCTCATTTCCTATGATAGCAGAGTTACAACAAGGGCATCCATCTTTGGATCTTCAAGGTTAGTAGTGATAGCAAGAATGAAATTCTCCTAAGACTCAGACAAAGAACAAAGAAGCATAATACATTTATCTTCCTCATCTATCTTAACATCCTCAAAAGCTATCTGACTCAGAATCAAATTAAATGTATTCAAGTGCTTAGCTATTGAATCACCCTCCTTCATTTTAAGGGAAAATAACTTTCTTTTGAGATACAACTTATTTACCAAGCTCTTGGCTTGATAGATTTCATGCAACTACTTCCATAAAGCATGTGCAGTCTTCTCAGTAGAGACATTCAATAAGATAGAGTCTGCAAGGCATTGCTCTTGCCTTTTAGTCCATCTTGTCCCACTCATCTTGACTGATAGTATTGGGTTTCTTCTCTTTTTCCGCAGCCAACCATTGATCTCTTTCTTCAAGTAGATCCTCCATTTTTAGCTTGCACATCTCATAACCGATTCCATTAAAATTTTCAATGTCCAATTAGGATGAGGATGCAGCCATGGATTCTACACAAATCTGCAAAATAAGTTCAACCAGAACTCCCACTATAGTTCAAAAAAACACCACTTCCACCCAAGACACAAAACTGGCTAGGCTCTGATACCAAATGTTAGAAATGAAGGTAAACGACTATCAATGGAAAATTGATTACAATTGTAATATAGATATTTAATTGTGCAGAACCAAAATGGAGATGATATGAAATCAACATAAAGAAATAACATAATAGAATATCAAACACATAACATAGTGTTTACATGGAGAAACCCTTTCAGGAGAAAATTCCACACAAGAAGAGATGCACAAGTCTATATTAACTTTAATAGAGTGTACAATACAACACTATCAATCTCCTCTTCTGTCTTCAATCCAACAGTGCTTGTTTTTCGAGTCTCAACTCTCTACTACAAAACATTTACATAATATAATATCCTCATAAAGGGGTTGCCTTCTAGGGTAAGAAAAGCCAACATAACCTCTATCATTAGATCTATGACCTAATGATGAATGATCCATATTTACAATGGAAATTTATATATAAAATGTGGCTTTCAGGGGTGTTTCCCCTAGACCCCCATCAGAACACATGGCCCCCAGACCCCCCATAGGGGGGCCATCCCCTCTAGACCCTGCAAGGGGGTACCCCCTACAACCCCCTGAATAACCTACATTTGTTAGGTGCCAGATCAAACATGTGGCTAAAACAAGATTGCTACTTAGTGAATACTTCCTCCCTTATGAATGATTTACAAATAATATGAGTAATTAAATACATAGGATTTACAAGGTTGATGACACCTTAATCCTAACACCCATGACATTCCTAAGGATAAGTGGCAAGTAATAAGTATGAATTGTATTCAGGGTTTGCCTATGTCAAAAAACAAGCATGTTATCTTGGTAGTTGTTAACAAACTTACCAAGGTAGCACATTGTTAGATTTAGGGAAGACAAATGAGAGGGGGGGTGAATCAGTTGTCTAAAACTTTCTTCCAATTAAGCACTTAAATTCACTTTGTAATTCAGTAGCATAATGATAAATCAATCATGAAAACATAATGTATTAAATCAAGAGCAGAAATATATTAACACATAGGACACCAAGATTTTGACATGGAAAATCCAGTTAAGGAAAAAACCACGGGGTGATTAACCCAAGATTATATTCTCTATTAGAAGAATAGAAAGAACAAAATGGCACATGCCAATTAGGGCTCATTGCCCGAGCACACTACTCACAAGAGGCTCACTGCCTACAAGATACTCACTGTCTACAAAATAATAAGTATCACATACTTGAACTGGAGAATAGCATCTTCACCATGCTTGAATCAATTCCATTTAAGCCCAATACTTTTGCTTTGCCTTTCACTCTCCTCTTCGCTACCACATCCTCATCTCCAATGAATACCTAGAAATGACTTTCCAATCCCTTATTTATACAAGACATTGACTTAGGAATAATCATCTAAGTCAGCAAACATCTACAAGAACATCCGTAGGATGTATATCTCATCTGGTCAGCCAGTCTCAAAAAGAACACCATCATCTAGAACTAATTCTTTAATTGCGAGCTCAAACTCCAATGCAGACCACATCATGAACTAGACACGATCCAAAGACCTTCACAGTCTTGCCTGAATCACAAAGAACATCCACACTACATCTTTTTACTGAAAACCTTCTCTCCTTCATCCGGAACCTCAAGAGCACAGTCTGTCATCTCTGTTACAAAGGAATAGATGCTTGCGGACTTCCAGACCATGAACCAATCGAGTTGACACTTCACAAGGACTTCCTAAACACTCCACCAAATCCATAGAATAGGATATTTCATTTCTGGATCTCACCGGACCTATCTGTATCACTCTATCACCTTTGAACACCTGCCAGAACTAGTTTTACTTGAATGACCACAACTTCTTCAGATCTTCATGTAGACCTCTAAAATCTTTACTGGATCATCTTAAGACACATCTACAAACCCTTTAAACTACATCCTCTGATCCTCATTTTAACTTGGACTTTTACCTTACTGTCTTCACTATTTTTCTCTGTTCCTGATATGACCAATTTTCTCAATATCCTCAACAAACAGATCATCCAATCCTTATAATTAATGCAACAAGAGTATGTTGACATCAATGACAACACCGGTTAGGCCCATACTTGCAACAATCTCCCCCTTTGTCATTGATGGCAACATATGATGTGAAAAACTATTTTGACCATCAAGACAAGAATTTCTCCTTACTGTCACAACTCCCCTTATCAGCAACAACCATTCACATGTCTTGTCTTCCTTTCCTGCTCCCCCTTTGATCAGAAACTACTTGTTTTTCACATGTCTTCTCTCCCCCTTTGACATCAATGGCAAAGGGCTCATACTTGCAACTCCAACATTTCAGAATCATACCCGCTGCTCCCCCTGAGTGGTAGCTCCCCATCATCAATCTAGATCACAAAATATGACTATGATATCCACTGGGCTAATGCACATTAGTGCATCTTAGTTCATCACCGGAGGGGCAATAACCCCTAACTTCTCCCTGAGATACTCAAAAGAGTCCTTTGGTAGAGGTTTAGTAAAGATATCTGCAATCTGATCCTTGGAAGGCACAAACTCCAGTCTGACTTCATTCTTGTTTACTTGCTCTCTCAAAAGGTGAAACTTGATGGATATATGTTTAGTCTTTGAATGCAACACTGGATTCTTAGATATATTTATTGCACTTGAATTATCACAGAAAATTGTGATAGGCTCCTCATACTCCACTCTTATGTCTCTTAGCATTTGCTTCATCCACAAAACTTGAGTGCAACTACTTGCTTCTGCGATATATTCTGCTTCTATAGTGGATAGTGATATTACCTCTTGTTTCTTGTTTATCCAAGAAACCAATCTCTTCTCAAAAAAGAATCCTCCACCACTGGTACTCTTCTGGTCATCCACATCTCCTGCCCAATCAACATCTGTTATGCATGAAGAGAGAAATCATGATCTCTAGGATACCATAGACCATACTCGATGTCCCTTTTAGATATCTAAAAATCCTCTTGATTGCCATGACATGAGATTCTCTAGGATCAGCTTGGAATCTAGCAACAAGACCAACAACATTCATAATGTCAGGTCTAGTTTGAGTGAGATACAATAGTCCTCCAATCATTAACCTATACTTTTTCTGATCAGCCTTGGGAGAGTCATCATCTTTGCTCAACTTAGATCTGGTTGCCATGGGAGTATTTATTGGCTTTGAGTCTTCCATCCAAAATTTCTTCAACAATTCTTTCACATATTTGGTTTGAGAAATGAAGATTCCTTTCTTTGTTTGAGTGATTTGTAGACCCAAGAAGAAATTCATTTCCCCAAGCATGGACATCTCAAATTCACTTTTCATTTGGTTTGCAAAGGTTTTACACATACTATCTCTTCCTCCAAAAATGATATCATCAACAAACACTTCAACAATTAAGATATTTTCATGATCAATTTTGAAATATAGATTACTGTCAGTAGTACCCTTGTTGAAACCAATCTTCAAAAGATGCTTATCCAATCTTTCATACCAGGCTCTTGGGGCTTGCTTTAGTCCATACAATGCTTTCTTCAATTTGCAGACCATATCACCATGATTAGATAATTGAAATCCATCCAGTTGCTCAATGTATATTTCTTCCAAGTCACCATTCAGGAAGGTAGACTTGACATCCATCTGATATACTTTGAAATCCTTGAAGGCAGCAAAAGCAAGAAATAGTCTGACTGCTTCAATTCTTGCCACCAGAGCAAAAGTTTCTTCAAAATCAACTCCTTCTATTTGAGAATAACCCTTGCAGACCAATCTGGCTTTATTTCTAATTACTTCACCAACTTCATTCGGTTTGTTCTGGAAGACCCATTTGGTTCCAATCACATTCTTGTTTCTAGGTCTGGGGACAAGATCCCAAGTGTGATTTTTTTCAATTTGCATAAGCTCTTCCTCCATTGCTTTAGTCCAGTTTTCATCATTGCAAGCTTCATTTACTGTCTTAGGTTCAATGTTTGAAATCAGACAATACTCTTTTGAATCTTGAGCAATCCTTCTTCTTGTTTGTACACCTTTTCTTTTATCACCTATGATCTGATCTTCAAAGTGGTTCAGTCTTATGTACCTGAGAACTTTGGGAGTTTCTTGTACATCTGATTCTTGATTAGGCTCATTAAAACTCATTTATTCTTCCTGATTTACTGGATTAGTTTGAATCTAAATTTTAGAAGGGGCTTGGGCTCCTTGAATTAGAGCACCATTCTGATCATCTTCATCATATTCATAAAACCTTGAGGGATTTTCAATTCCTTCATCAACCTTCAAATTTGTACTTTCTATGATCTTTCTCAGTCTCTTGTTATAACACCAGTATGCTTTGCTTTGAGTAGAGTAACCCAAGAATATTCCTTCATCACTTCTAGCATCAAACTTGCCTAGATCTTCATCTCTCTTAATGTAACATTTGATACCAAAGACTCTAAAATACCTCACAGTAGGAGTGATGCCAAACCAAAGTTCATAAGGAGTCTTACCAGTATTACTTCTGATTTGTACTTGATTGAGAGTATAGACTGCAGTGCTGACAACTTCTCTCCAATAGATCTAAGGAACATTTACTTCCATCATCATTGTCCTAGATGCTTCCTGGACGGTCCAATTCTTTCTCTCCACTACTCCATTCTGCTATAGAGTCCTAGGAGCAAACAACTGTCTCTTTATTCCATGTTTCTCACAAAATTTTATGAACTCACCGGATGTGAATTCTCCACCTCTATTAGACCTCAAGTATTTCAATTTTAATCCAGTTTCATTCTCTACCATAGCCTTGAATATTTTGAATTTCTCAAGAGCTTCTGATTTCTCTTTTAGAAAAGTTACCCACATCATCCGGGAATAGTCATCAATTAGTAACATGAAGTATCTATCACCTTGCACACTCTTGATTCTTGCCGGACCACAAAGATCAGTATGAACTAAGTCCAATAACCCAGTAGAAGATTGTTCCTTGCTTTTAAATGAGATTCTGCTTAATTTACTCAACTGACATTCCTTACAAAAACTATTTGTAGGTTTCACCAATTTTGGAAGATCTCTTACAGCCTGAGTATTGCTTATCTTGATGATATTATCAAAATTCACATGACACATCCTCCTATGCCATAACCAACTTTGATCAATTTGCACAAATAGACAACTTTTACCAATACCAACTAAATGGAAGATATTACCTTTTGTTTGAGTACCGGATGCAATATCTATTCCAGAACTTTCAAAGATCTTGCATTTTCCATTCTTGAATTGGAGATCATAGCCTTTGTCCACCAACTGTCCAACACTAAGAAGATTGTGTTTCAATCCTTCAACATATAGTACATTACCGATTTTGTTCCTTCCATCAAAAGAAATAGTTCCTCTACCTCTGATTCTACCAGCAGAATTATCACCAAATTTTACCACTCCTCCTTCATACCTTTCCAAATATATGAACTTATTTTTGTCACCTGTCATATGGTGAGAGCATCTGCTATCAATGACCCAGTCATCCTTTTCTTCAACTTGAGCAGCTAGAGATTTTACTACAACTTTATGATTGATAGATTCAAAGGGCATAAGTTCTTCTTCCTTGATGGAAATAAACACCCATTCATTTCCGGATTTGTTTCCTGACTTTGATTCATCATTTGTTACTCCTTCATTATCATCATCTTCATGAACATAGTAACAATTCTTTCAGAACCTTGATTTGTTAGGATTGGCCCTTGAAAATCTTTCTGGACACCTTGAGGCAAAATGACCAATTTTATTGCAGTTAAAGCACTTAAAAGGCAATTTTCCTTCATACTTACCAGATCCTCTTGGTAGTCTTTTTGCAATAAGGGCTTCAAGTTGAGGAGTTTCTGCTTCTTCTTCTAGGTCTTTTTGTGCTTTTTCATACCATGATAGTTTCTTTGAAGAGTTCTCTCCTGGATCAAACCTTTGTTTACCTTTTATAGAGGCACTAGCTTTGAATGTAGATTCAGTCTTTGGGGGGTCATCTCCAAACTTAGTCATTTCAAATGCAACCAATTTACCAACCAATTGATCTCTTGTGATAGTTGTATGGGCTTTGAATTCTTCAATGGCAGTAGCCTTGATTTTATAAGAAGCAGGAAGGGATCTGAGAACTTTGCCAACAATCTCATCTTCATCCAAGACTCCACCAACACATCTAATGCCACAAACAAGCTCATTTACTCTTGGCATAAAAGTAGTGATATTTTCATCTTCTCTCATCTTCAGATTTTCAAATTTCCCTTTCAGACTCTATAGCCTTGCACATTTAACATACTTGTCTCCTTCATGCAGAAGTTCCAGTTTTTCCCAAATCTCATAAGTAGTTGGTAGGTCAACAACATTTGAAATCTCTAAATCAGATAATGCACTTAGAAGAGCTTCTATAGTTTGCAGATTATTTTTAGCATCTGTGATTTCATTTTGGGATTTCAGGCCACCCTGTGGAGGAGTATACTTCGTTGAAGCCATGTTCCAGTGCTGCATTCCCATACATTGCAAGTGACATTTCATGCAACTTTTCCAAAGATTAAAATTGGTTCCATCAAACTTTGGACTATCCTTCTTGTAGGATGACATCCTGGATCTCCTCAAGCGGTTAAGCTCTTTTAGAGGAACTTAGCTCTGATACCAATTGTTAGATTTACGGTAGACAACTGAGAGGGGGGGTGAATCAGTTGTCTAAAACTTTCTTCCAATTAAGCACTTAAATTCACTTTGTAATTCAACAACATAATGATAAATCAATCATGAAAATATATGTATTAAATCAAGAGCAGAAACACATTAACACATAGGACACCAAGATTTTGACATGGAAAACCCAGTTAAGGGAAAAACCACGGGGTTATTAACCCAAGACTATATTCTCTATTAGAAGAATAGAAAGAACAAAATGGCACATGCCAATTAGGGCTCACTGCCCAAGCACACTACTCACAAGAGGCTCACTACCTACAAGAGACTCACTGTCTACAAAATAATAAGTATCACATACTTGAACTAGAGAATAGCATCTTCACCATGCTTGAATTAGTTCCATTTAAGCCCAATACTTCTGCTTTGCCTTTTGTTCTCCTCTTCGCTACCACATTCTCATCTCCATTGAATACCTAGAAATGACTTTCCAATCCCTTATTTATACAAGACATTGACTTATGAATAATCATCTAAGTCAGCAAACATCTACAAGAACATCCGTAGGATGTATAACTCATCTGGTCGGCCAGTCTTAGAAAGAACACCATCATCCAGAATGAATTCTTCAATTGCGAGCTCAAAATCCAATGCAGACCACCATCACGAACTAGACATGATCCAAAGATCTCCACAGGCTTGCCTGAATCACAAAGAACATCCACACTACATCTTTTTACTGAAAACCTTCTCTCCTTCATCCAGAACCTCAGGAGCATAGTTTGTCATCTATGTTATAAAGGAATAGATGCTTGCAGACCTCTAGACCATGAACCAATCGAGTTGACACTTCACAAGGACTTCTTGAACACTCCACCAAATCCGCAGAATAGGATATTTCATTTTTGGATCTCACCGGACCTATCTGTATCACTCTGTCACCTTTGAACACCTTCCAGAACCAGTTTTACTTGAGTGACCACAACTTTTTCAGATCTTCATGCAGACCTCTAAAATATTTACTAGATCATCTTAAGACACATATCTACAAACCCTTTAAACTGCATCCTCTGATCCTCCTCTTAACTTGGACTTTTACCTTACTGTCTTCACTATTCTTCTCTGTTCCTTATATGACCAATTTTCTCAATATCCTCAGCAAACAGATCATCCAATCCTTATCATTAATGCAACAAGAGTATGTTGACATCAATGAAAACACTAGTTAGGCCCATACTTGCAACATATTTATCCTGGGAGTCTTAATGACAGATCACTGACCTTAGCCAAGAGGTTTGTGCAAGAAATATTCAGATTGCATGGGGTTTCTAAAATAATTGTATCAGACTGAGATACTCGCATGACATCTAGGTTTTGGAGAACTTTAAATATTGCCTTGATAACTTGACTAAATTTCAACACAACATATCATCCACAAACAAATGGTCAGACAGAGCGGTTGAATCACATAGTTGAAGACTTGCTTAGAATTCATTGTATTGATCAACAATACAAGTGAGAAGAATATCTTCCCTTAATGGAGTTTCCATATAATAATTCTTATCATATGTCTTTGGCAATGGCTCTTTTTGAAGCTTTGTACAATTGAAAGTATCATACTCCTATCAGTTGGGACAGAGTTAAAGACGTGGTAGTCATTGGGCTGGATATGCTCAGAGAAATGGAAGATCAAATGAAAGTAATCAAGGAAAGACTAAAAGAAGCAATTGACAGACAAAAGAGCTATACAGATAAGAATAGAACCCAAAGATAGTTTAATGTTGGAGATAAGGTCTTCCTTAGAGTAAAACCATAAAAGAGTTCTATTTATTTTGGCAAATCAACTAAGCTTGCACCTAGATATGTGGGGTTGTTTGAAGTCTTGGAAGTGATCAACCCAGTTGCTTATAGACTTTCTCTACCACCTACTGTTGCCTAAATCGATATCATGTTTCATTTCTTAAATAATATCATCCTGATGCTACTCAATGTTGAGTCATAAAATGTGTACACCACCATTTTACTCTTGATTTAGCACCCAGGTGGAACTAAAATGTTTACACTTGTTAATTAAGACCTATTTTAACACCTTTTTGATATTTAAGCATGTAGTTCTTGATCTTGATGCACAAAATCTAGAAAAGAATCATAAGGTGAGGCTAAGCATACTTTAAGCGCCCTCTTTCGGGAGTATGTGGCTAAAGGACCAGGGCACCCAAGCATCCTAGGCCCTCCTTTAACCTTGCCCTAAATTGTGGCCTTATCAGCTTAGGCCTCTTAAATGACTCCTAAGGTCGGCCTCATGTGGTTTAATTCTCCAAAAATCAATGGGAATTCATATAAAAGTAAGTTAAGTCATTCATTTGAACATCTCCAATGAATCTAACTCTATCTAGTGAATCTTGGCACTCTTGCTCTCTCTCTCTCTCATGCTCTCTACAACTCTCTCTTGTGGATTATTGCTACATCACTAACAAATTGAAGGTCTTGTGAAGATATTGGAGGTTACACCAACTTCTTGAGTCAAGTTGTGATGCCATTTACAATCATGAAAGGGTTTCCATGCTCATGGTGACTTCCTTCCTTATGCTTTGTGTTAGCATTCCATTCTACTTTGGATTTGCTCTTCCCTCCTAGTAGACACACTCTTTATCAATCATATTTTCTATTATGGAGGTGGAAACACCATTCATGAGGCTTGACTAAGGAAAGCTCCTAAATAGCTCACCAAACCATTTTCCTTCTTGCATGTGTGTAGGTCAGATGAATAGGTTTTGGAAGGTGGTCTCCAAGAAGAGGACTAAGGTTGTTTTTATAGACCCGACTGTGAAATTAGTTTTTGCTAACCCTAATTAGGGTCTAGGGAACCCAAGTGCCCTTGTCCTTGGTATTTTGACCTCTAGAATCAGGTTCTCCTTTGTTCATTGATCTATGTGCTTCTTTCAGATTGTCCATATCTATTTTTGATTGTCTGTTATGCTCTGATCTTCGTCAACTAGGGTTTCATGTCTTCACTCTTGCTTGATCAATTGGATTTGGTTAATTGCTTCTCTATACAAAAAAAGGCTAGAACTCCTATAGTTTGGATCTCCTTCTTGGGTAGAAGTCAAGCTCGATTTGTGCCCCAATGTGTTGTAGAAGAGGGTTTGACCTAGTTTGATCTATCAAGCTAGTATCTCTTTTCTACATAACACTTATGTTCTTGACTGGTGGGCTTTACAAGTATAGGATCCAGGAGTGATTCAAGTGGAACCCACGTGAATCCTTGATGAGTGCAAAATTAATTTGTGCAATAGAGAATTGATCCAATAAAAGGTTCAATGGGATCAATATTCAGAAGAGAATGCTACATGGGAAAATGCTGAAGACATTCAACTTTTGTTCCCTCATTTGATATCATAAGTTATATTTCAGTTTTGTTGTCTTAGCTAGACATTGGGAAGATGTCTCTTCCTAGAGGGGAAGGATGTCACATCCTTTTTAATTTAGACTAATAAATTACTTTAAAATAATTAAATTTTTAGATGTGATGGTTTAAAAAACTAAGTTGAACATTATTATGGACAATGAAAGATATTATGATGAATATATTAATGGTTTTATTTTATGGGTACACTAACATGGACTAATGTTTTAATGTTGTTTCCATGAGTGTGACAAACAAAGTCGACATGACCTCAAGAAGGAGAGCATCATCAGAGAGAGGGAGCCTAACACTTTGAAAGTGAATGGTTGTGATGGAGTGCACACACTATAACTTAGAAATAAATAATATCTATTTAATCTTTGCTTATTTGTGTGTGTATGTGTGTGTCGTAAATCCTTGTGTTTTCAATGGAAAAGTAATTTATTTATATTTTAGTCAAAAAAAAGAATAGTTAATGATAATACTATTATAGGAGAAATTATTTTCTTTAAAGAGATGCATGATCATTTTCTAGTTTTAATTTAAAAAAAAGGAATCATGTATTAATTTGCTTTCAGTTTATGTAATAAGTGGGTATGGGGAAAAATTTTGGTACGAGGGTTTTAAATAATTGAATTATGGAGCAGGTTTGAAGGAATTACAGATTGGGGCTACTAAAGATTCTTTGTCAAATTCATTGTCTTCATGCAAATTTTATCACCTTCCTAGAATTGCATGCTCTTCCATGAATGCTGAGTTTTCATTCAAACTAGATTGAATTGCATAACCCCATAAATTGCCTCAAATTGTAATTGTTTTTCCTCAGTATCATTTGGAAATCTATTGGTTTATCCCTTAAGGGTTCTGATGACCTATGGAGGAACCATTATGTGATAGCCCTGTTATCCAAGTGTTGTGATTTATCTTGTTTTATAGATTGATGGGCTGAAGTAGGTTGTACCCTGTCTATTATTCACATATCTTCCCCCTCAAATATTTTCAATTGAGTCTCTATTTAATCACTTGCATGTTGCTGCACAAGTATTCTATTCTTTTAGGTGTTGAATGAGTTTGGAAACTACATCAGAAATGGTGTTGATTTTGTCCTTAGAAGATCTAGAATGATTATCCTTGCATTAGTAAAGGCATCAACCTAATTATCATAAATGATTTCATTTCCATTATAGATGTGTAGATTTACACTTAGGAATTCATTAAATCTCCCAACACATCTGTAGCACCCGTCAACTTATTTTTAGAAGATCCTAAAATTTTAACTCAACTCCAAAGAAGGCATCGACTCTTATTAGAAATTACTTAAATGTTAAGTCTACCTATGCATATGTAGCGACATCGACTCATATCTAGAGTCTTATATTCATTTTTACTTACATATTGGTGGTAACATGTTATTGCTGGGTCAAATTTATGTTTATATTGTAACTATGTATTCTACTCCTAAAAATGACCTTTACATAATTCATCCTACATACATCAAATTCATCTAGATCATTTGCATCCAATGTTAATTAAATAATCTAATTATTTAATTAATTTCATCAATTTCTTCAAATTCCCCTAATTCCAACATTAATTGAATAAATTCTATATATTTAATTAATTTCATTAAAATCCACTTTATTCTTCTATATTAAATAATTTTAATTATTTAATTAAATTATCCTCTTTCAATCTTCAAATCCACATTAATTAAATAAATCTAATTATTTAATTAATTCATTATTCAAATTCCTCTTATCCATAATTAAATAAATTTAATTATTTAATTAACTAATTATTCTTCCAAAAATTTAAGTAAATTGTTCAAATTTATTTAAGTTGACTTTATCTTCTAAAAATGAATAAAACTAATATTTTATTTATATTCCTCTATCATGCAAAATAAATTAAATGAATTTATTTATTTAATTTATTTAAATCCTCATATCTTATCCTTTCTTCCATCATGCAAGATAATTAAATAAATTTATTTATTTAATTTGTTTTTATCTTTCAAATCTTCCAAAAATAATCTTTTCTTCTATGTGCACAATTGGTCTAATTTTTAGCATGTCAAAAAACAAATTATAAGTTGAGTTAAATGACTTTAATCATTATTGTTTTTATAAATAAATTCATAAATTAGAGAAAAAAAATTCTAAATTTATGAAATCAAATCTTATTTTTATCAAAGCAAGCAATTAAATCAATAAAGCTCCTTTTGCATGGACACATGTTGTGTGCACGTTCATCATGTCCTCTCAACTCATCTCATCCATTGATTTCATTGATTTATCTACACCGTTGATCAATTTTTCCTAAAACCTATATATACCCCCTTCATTGCATCAAAATCCTCTTCGATCATTTAAGCTTTGGGAATTCGTAATAGTGCTTTGAGCATTCTCACATCATTGAGCATATCACAATCTTTGAGTACATTATTCTACGACCACTTGTTGCAACATGGTTATGCAATATATTGAGCAATCCACAAAGAACCAAGGGATCTACACAATCTAGGTGATAGCTCTCCTTGTTTCGATTTGCATTGGTTTGATTATTGTTTAGATTCATCTCTTGAAGGTTATAGAATTGTGTTTTATTGTCTTTGTTTGATCTTTGTTAATTTGATTTTTACCTATACACATTCTAGCATGCCCAGTGGGACCTACTAACTTGATTTAACACTGCTTTTTTTTGAGAAAAAATGATTTTTCTAGGCACAGGTATGGAAACATACAATTGTAACATAGAAACTCGCTTCTAATCCATAGTAATACGCCTTTGGCTGGAAGAAACTCACCTTCGGGCAATAGTTTTATGCCTTTAGAGCACAGAAACATGCCTTTGCATAGTTTTGACTCACCTTTGGTCAATTAAAGCTCGCCTATATTTTTTAGGCTTTTTTGACTTATTTTTGTTCTCGACAATGATTTCTGACATCTCTCTAATCTCTATTGTGTTTGGTAAGTTGTTTTATTTGCTAACACTAGTTATAGCATACCCTCAATCTAATTTATTTGTGGGTATTATCTTACTTTTTCACTAATTGATTATATAACTTGGTTTATTGTCCGTTCTTGGTGCAAGAGTACATATCCATATCATCATCCAACCTTCTGGTCCATCATGAATTCATCCATCAATCACTTGATCAAGCGTTTGACCTAATTTTATTGCTTTTTGTAGGACTATCCTAGAAAAGTGCCTTTGATCAATAGAAACACACATTTGCACCACAGTAACCCACTTTTGCACCACAATAATATGCCTTTGCATAGTTACAACTCACCTCTGCATAGTAACAACTCACCTTTGGTAAATTTTAATGCGCCTTTGCACAATAGTAACTCACTTTTGGTCTATTCAATTGTTTTTACTAATCATTGACTTTTGTGGAACTAATCTCAACTTGTGCAACCTCTTATCATTTAGCAAGAAGACAAAAAGTGAAACCCTAACATATTTGGTGCATGATGCTTGTCAAAGGAACTATGTTTTTACACTAAGTCTTAGAAAACATTTTAATTTCATAAATGAATTAATGACTGTCTTCTATGTTTGGAATGTCTTAAATATGTATGCTCTTTCCTTGCACTAAAAAGTGACCTTGGAAATCAAAAACACTTAATTCATTTGTTTACTTGCTTTCTGTACTTACTTCTCAGACACTCAAGATAGCAAGTAGATTCTTCTCTCTTGTTGAAAGATAATCTTGAGTATCAAAAGTGCTTGATATCCTTTCTAGGGGACCTACTTGGGGATTTCATAACCTCAAGGGATGACCCCAACCACATGTTCTAGTGTGGTATACAAATGTTGTGAGTATCAAGAGACTCAACTGCAAAGGAAAGACCCTTTCAACTCCAAGAAAAAATCTTTCAGGATACTTGGTCCTCCAAGACTCATATGGTTGAGCATCAGTTGACTGGGATACCCTCATTCACAAATTTGTGCCTCTCGTGCCTTGCATATATTGAGGACTCCCTAGAAGCTTTGTAAACCTAGATAAGACCATTGGTCATTTTGTAATGTGATGCAAGGGATGCAGAATGTACCCTAAAGTTATTCACCATTTGTACTACCTTGAGGACTAGATAGAAGTCGTCTTTGGGTAAGGTGTCAAAACCTCCAAGGAAAGGGATATTGGGTGTACACCTCTTATCCCTAGCTATCTACTTAGGGGGAAGTGTTCTTAGTTTGGTAAGAACATGGATAGGTATTCAATCATGTGGGCTCACATTATGACTCAATCCTACTTGAATAATATTTAGGTTGTTGCATTAAAAGAAGTGTTTGGTGTGTCTTCTCTTTGTTGTTATCTACCTGTAATCACCATTTTTTATCCATGAAGGTTAATAGCCTCACGCAACCAACTCCTTGAGTTAGTCCATGACCACTTTGTCTACAACATTTTCTCTTTCCACAAGAAATTTTCTAAAATCTACCAAAATCTTGCCTTGAAAAATACATTGTTCCAAAAATGCACCTTTGAATCATAGAAATTCACCATTACACTATTTTAACACACCTCTAGATCATAGTTATATGCCTTTGGTTTACAAAAGTGCACCTTTGGCACATATTAATGCACCTTTGTAGCATAGAAACTCGCATCTAGTGCACAGAAACACACCTTTGGCTCAGTCAACTTTTTACAGTCTGTCAAAAAAATCACCTCTGGATTATTTTGACACGCCTCTGAACAATAGTATTATGCCTTTGATCTATCCTGTTACACCTTTGTTCAATAGAAACATGCCTCTGAGTTATCGTGACTCATCTTTGAGCCACAGAAACCTGCCTCTGGCATACAATCCTATGCCTTTGGTCTCTGCGTCATCATTTTAGCCCAAAATAAAAAAACCCTCACTTTTGACAAATTTTAATCATAGTGCTATCATCCTACACCACAATTAGATTTGTTCCATCAACCATCAGACCATCCCCATCAATCATCATAGTAAAAACTTGGATTTTAGAGCTATTATCCTCTTAAGACTACAAAACAATCAACGTCATCACCAAACAAGCCCAAAATTTATCCAATCTTTCATACCTTTAATTTGGCTTCTAACATAGTGTCTAAGATCACATCTCTTGATTTTCCTTTGATTTGAGAAAGCTTGTCTCTCCTAGATCCTTGAAGGTAAATTAGTATCCATTAGTGATTTTTATTAGCTTAGAGAATAAATTTCTCCTAAGTTGGTCAAACTCATTAATCCTATTTGCCTTTCTTGAGGTCATTAGTCTACCTCTTTGAAGGCCATCAAACATCTAAAACAACAATTGACCTAGGTTCTACTCATCTTCCATCAAACAACCAATCCAAAACATCATCTTAGTAGTCTCAACTCAATCACAAAAATCTAAAATCAATCCATCCATCCCCCAATCTTTGTCATAGCACATTTGAGTATTCTTATGACTATGACTAGACAACAACATCAATTAGCCATGGAAGCTCATCAAAACACCCCCAAACAAAATATCCAAGACAATCCCCAACAAAATCCTCATGATAATGCCCAAAACAATCCTCAAGAGGATAACACTACATCGATAGATGCTACCCAATATACCACAGGGTTAAATCCTCATGACTTCCTACTGAAAGGGTATACCATAGGACAATCATCATCTCAGCAACCTCAAATCCCTCAACAAGTCCAAACATCTCAAGAAGTGTCTCAAGACATTGATAAAAAATTGCAAGACCCCAAAATATTAGATGCTATCGACAAACTCTTGGCTTCTAATCCCAATCATTTCTTTCATCTACTTGCTAGGAAAGGAGCCAAGTTACCCCAAGACTTTGACACATCTACTCTTAAGGAGCAAGATTCTATCAATGATGTTATCAATGCCATGGGTAGACAACAAATGAACCCCATCCAAACTATGTCAACTATATCATCACTCATTCTTGATTCACCCTCACATGAGGTGCCTTTGAATCCCTTCATTTCCAAGTACATCAACCCCCTTTATCAAAACCCTATAGGTGAAACATCACTCGACTTCGTTATTGTCCCCATGGAGATTTATCAAATGCAACAAGAAAATCTAGCAAAACAAGCAAATCAAGCCAACCCTTTCTTCACCACATCTACACCTACACCCCCTCAAAATCCTCCACAAACATCACAAGCCCAAACTCCCATCCCTAATATTGTTAGTGCCACTCCTCCACAAGGGGCACGAACTCAAACCTCCATATCTCATCTTTCTTATGCCACTCCACCACGAATGTCACAAGTGCCAACTTCCATATCAAATATTTCTTATGCCACTCCACAAGTGTCACAAGTTCAAGCACCCATTTCTCAAAATACTTATATCATTCCACCTCAACATTCCCAACATCAAAACACCTACATCATCCCACCTCAACACTCCCAAAATTAAAACACTTATACCATTCCACCTCAACATTCCCAACATCAAAAAACCTATATCACTCCACCTCAACATTCCCAAAGTTAACACTCTTATATCACTCCACCTTAACCTCCCCAAAATCAAAACACCTACATCATCCCACCTCAATAATTCCAAAATCAACATTCTTTGATCAATCCCCCTCAACATTCTCAAAATCAACACTCCTACATAGCTCCTCCACAAAACCCACCAAACCAACATTTCTCCATGAATCAAACCCTAAACAACCCTCACAACTCATATGATCCATATAATCTCACTGCATATGGACCCAATTCCAATATTTCTTATGGGACACAACAACCACCATTCATCCAATAGAATCTTGCTTCACAAACACCCACATTGGATCTTGAGCTCAAATTTTCAAATCTACAAAAACAAATATCTGATCTTTCATTTGGACATATGAAGAAAACTTTCTCTTTGGAGGAGCTTTGTCCATATCCATTTGATAGATATTTACCAATGATCCCTTTTCCCCCTAGCTTTGACATGCTTGAATTCAACAAATATAAGGGAAAAGGTGATCTAAAAGAACACGTTAGAGAGTTCTATATTGCTTTCTTAGAGTTTTCTCATAATGACACTTATCTTATGCACCTCTTCCCTCGTATTCTTGGAGGGCAAGCCATATAATGGCTTTCTCACCTACCCACAGGTATCAAAACATTCAATGAATTAGCTGAAAAGTTTGCAACCCAATTTCCTACAATACTAAGCATGAGATTTCTATGACAGACTTGTACAACAATAAACAACATAATGGGGAAACTTTTATCTCCTTCCTACAAAGATGGAGAGGTATGGATAGTAAATTACCATGGCCTATACTTTAAAAACAACTTGTTAGTATCTTTGTGCAAAATCTTAACCAATAAATTGGTTTTCACTTTAAATTCAAAGTGCTACCACATTTGAGGAAATCATCTCTAAGGGTACCAATATCTAAAAAGCCCTTATTGCAAAGGGATTAGTCAAAATCTTCAAAGAGACCATAGATAATCCTCCCCAACAATCTAATGACAAACCTTGATTTTGGTCAAAAAACAAGAACGTCGTCAACGATGGTGTTATGGATTCTAAACATATCTAAACTCTCCAAACACTAGTCAATCTCCAATCAAAACCTACCGAATTTGCTCCTCGTGAGAAACCAAAACAAGACTACCCCCCAAGATGTAGGTTCACTCCTTTGGGAGAACCTATTGAATCTGTCCTTAAGAAACTTGTTCAAAGTGGACTTATCACATTGCTTGAAACATGACAATATGATGAACCCACTTTCAAACCTACTTGGTACAAAGAAAATGAGTATTGCGAGTACCATAGAGTGAAAGGGCACAAAACCCCTAGCTACATGAAGTTGAAAAACTTAATCCAGAATCTCATAGATTAAGGTGAAGTCACTATAGACAACCCTCCTACCCATACCACAAACAAAGACCTAGACATGTACAAGGATCCATTCCCTACACATGGTAAACGTCCTAACCTTGATAAAGGAAAAAGTGTCGACAAAGCTTCATCTTCTTATGACTCCATTGTGGGTCATTTTGAAGAAAGTAGAGTGTCCACCCTTACTATTAAGAGGAAAAACCTTGATTGTGCCATCACAACTCATCGTGGCCATGTTACCCTTCATGGGCCAACACCAAACACCCCTATCAACTCTAACTATAATATCATTGAACATCTAGGGAAGACTCCCACACAAATCTCAATATTAGATCTCTTAAAGTCGTCACCCATCCACAAGGCAATGCTTGAAAAGGCTTGATAAGAGTCATCGGTTCCCAACAATATAGTTGTCATGGACTTCCAAGCCATGATAGGTCACATTGCATCACCTAACCATGTGGTATTTTTTGAAAAGGATCTCCCATCTCATGATCCTTATCATAACGATACACTCCACATTGAAGTTCTCATCCATCAACGTAAGATAAAATGTATACTTATAGATGGTGGTGTTGGTTTGAACATTATTCACTCAAATTGCTAAAACAACTAGGATACTCTGAGGATCACATAAATACTAAGCAGTCTATTACTGTCAAAGCTTATGATGATGCAAAGTGCTAGTCAAAAGGTGTGATCCATTTGCCTATTTAAGTAGGCCCTATCATGTTAGAAACAAGATGCTAAGTATTGGACATTGGCTTCCATAAAATATCATCCTAGGACACCCATGGATTCATTCCATGCATGTTGTACCCTCTACGTATCATCAATCTCTCAAGTTCCCATTCAATGGTATTGAAATCACAATCTTAGGAGATCCTAATCTGTTCAAGTTTTGCCATGCCATGCAAGGGCATTACCGAAATAGAAACCAAATACCAAATAATATTGAAGCTTAATTATCTCCATTATACATCAATCCAGATACTTTGCAAAAGGCCTCTACAGATAAACCCATTCCAGTGATAAAAGTCCATTTTAGGGACATAGGATTTGGTGAATATGACATTTCAAAATCTTGCTATGGGGAGGATGCCTCTTTCACCAAAATCTTATGGCAAACCACCCATAGAAAAGGTCACTAAAAAGGCAAAGATATTAGCTTCCCTAACAAGATTCACCTATGGGGACTTTCTAGAAGAAGAATCTCTTGAAGATATTTCCTCTTGGCTATACCAAGAAAAGGATCTAGTCACTCTACCTATTACACAATATGGTACCAATCTCAGAATTGTGCAAAACATGGGATATAGGCAAAGGTAGCCTTGGGAAACATGGTCAAGGAAAGATAGAACCAATTACTATGATCAAGAAGTTCAACAAAAAAGGGTTTAGGATACAATAAGGAGGCACCATGTTCCTTAGACATCGAGTTTATTCTTGACAAGGCAGCAAAGGCTTTTCCTGTAGTTTCAATCTCTAAAGAGGATACTATCAATGACTCTGATCTACACCTAATAGATTTATTCCAAGAAACCTTGATATTTATGATATCATCCATCTCCTTATTATGTTGTAGAATATCCCCCTAGGACTTTTACCTCCTAAGTTTAGCTCTCGAGTCCCTTAATTTTAATCATGCACGTTAGAAATGAATCCCAGAGAAAAATTCCCTGAAACCCATAAAAAAATGGGACTTAGGGGACATCTCTTGAGCTTAATCTAGACCTAAAATAGGTCCCTAGGATTGGGTACCCACGCCCTTGCCCTGCCCTATTTTTTCAGGGTCCCAAATTTGAATGTCAATTGGTGACTGTTAAAAGGTTTCCGTTATCGGCATCTTAAGTTTGAATTATGAAATTGTAGCGGGAATGCATCTATAATCATGTTTAGGACTTCATTTGTAAACTAGAAGATGATTTGGAGATTAAGGTGAACTTATGATCAAAGAGCATTCAAGGCATTCATTATGTTGTAGAGCAGAATTGTGTTGTTGTTGTGTTTGTTATTGTAGATTTGGCTTCATCTTCTCATGGCATGAAAGATCTTCATCTCCTTGAGAGCTACAGCTCCAAGGTGATATCTATTTGTGATTCAATCTATCTACTTTATCATTGTTTTTGCCTCTATCCACCATGGACACACACTCTCTATCTAACAATGTTGGAAGCTTGAATTCCATTCTGAGGCTTGACTGAGGCAAGCTCTAAACACCACAACCCCCAACCCCTCTCTTGTGATTGTAGGTGACAGGTATTGGATCTTACGGAGAGGAGTTGCAGAGGATCATTGTAGAGTAGAAGGAATCTAGATCTGAAGAAAAAGGCAGGAAATAACCCTAAAAGGTCAAGAGTGCCCACTCTTTTGACCTCCAGTTTTGTAGTGCTAGAAATTTTGGAGTAGGTTGTAGTCTGTAGCAGATTTCATCTCGAAGCCCTCAGAAAAACTACCACCTTGGGCTTGGGCACTCGCTCTTTCAATCTCATAGTTTCCACATCCTAAAATCTAAAATCTGGTATGTATTTGATCTATATTTAGTGTATTTTTGTAGAAGCATTTGTAGTGTTTCATCCATTTACTTACGATTTTGTATAATTATGGTTTTAGGTTTAATTGGGCTAAAGTTAACAAATTGATCAACAAATTCCAAATTTCCTTATCATTCCAAGTGACATCCAACCTGATATTTGAGTCCTCTTTAAAAAGTTGTGATTCAACTCTGTTAAATGTCCTTGAATGTATTGAGTGAAAGAAGGACCTAATTAATCTATCAATCAACCCCCTTAACCCTCTTTTCATCCATTACATTTTGGTGAACCCATGTTTCTGCTAAATTTGCACCTTGTTAAGTGTTTTACATCAGATTTACATTCATACATTTCATTTTCATCATTATACATTTGAAAATCTTGCATAAAAATTGAAAGGAGGACCTCCAGTTTTGCAGTGCCAGAAATCTTGGAGCAGGTTGCAGTCTGTAGTAGATTTCATCCTGAAGCCCCCAAAAAAACTACCACCTTGGGCTTGGGCACCCGCTCTTTCAAACCCAAAGTTTCCACATCCTAAAATCTGAAATCTGGTATGTATTTTATCTGTATTTAGTGTCTTTTTGTAGAAGCATTTGTAGTTTTTCATCCATTTGCTTATGATTTTGCATAATTAGGATTTTAGGTTTAGTCAGGCAAAAATTAAAAAATTGATCAACAAATTCCAAATTTCCTTATCATTCCAAGTGACATCCAACCTGATAGTTGAGTCCTCTTTCAAAAGTTATGATTCAACTTAGTTAAATGTCCTTGAATGTATTGAATGAAAGGAGGACCTAATTAAACTACCAATCAACCCCCTTAACCCTCTTTTCATCCATTACATTTTGGTGAACTCATGTTTCTACTGAATTTGCACCTTGCTAAGTGTTTTACATCATATTTACATTCATACATTTCATTTTCATCATTATACATTTGAAAATCTTGCATAAAAATTGAAAATTTTGAAAAAAAAAAGCATCCTAGGCTTGCATTTAGACATAGTTTACACTATTTTCATTGTATTTCATCTAAATCATTTAAATCTCTGATATTTACATCAGGTTTGGCATAAATTTCAGCATTACATAATTACATAAGCATTTACCTTGCATTTTCATACTTTATTTGTTAGGGTTTGCTTGAAATTGTGTATTTTTCATATAACCTAGTCTTTGCAAAATCTAGGGTTTTTTGTTAAAATCTTGTTTCAGATTTTACTACTCCTTTGAACACTATTTCAAATCTAATTTTGAACTTTAGTGTTTCTGCATTGCATTTTTTTTGCATTTACATTTGAATCTTTAGAACTTTTGCATTGGAAAAAGTGAAAAAATCAAGCATTTTAGGTCATAAACAATCATAGTTTTACAATTCACAAATGTATAAAATTTCCTTTACATGGAAAAGTGCACACTATTCATCATAATACATGGCAACCCATGGTTACTCATAAGAACTTTACTCTTGATTACTTTTGGCCATGACCTACTGAGGAACCCGAGCCATGAAGAGACCAACGTTTCTTAAGATATAGATGATATAAGGCAAAACTACTAGCTAGAGTGGTCAGACCTTCTATTCAACAAACAACAAGAAAAAAACAACCCAAATTAGAAGAACTTCCTAGATCAAAGTGTAAGGGATTCTATGCCAAGGTTCCTCCATCATCATCCTTGCGAGGATCAGGAGGTACTTGTGGAGAACAAAGCACTTCATCAAAATAAATTAAGTTTGTACCATCTTCCTCCTCTAAAATGTTGAAAACTATGGAAAATCATGAGAATCCTTTAGAGAACATCACCAATAAACAACAAAGAAACATACAAGCAAGAGAAAGGAGGAAGATAAGACGAGCTTTTGCTCAATGAAATGCACCTCAACAAGAAAACATTCCACTACATAACACTGAACCAAACAAAGAAGAGCTTAAAGAAAAAGAGTTTAAGGACAATGACAAAAGTTGGGAAATCATACCTTATGTACCTCTCTCCTTTGACATTTGAGATTGGGAAGATGATGATTTTCTCTATGACAACTGCTAGTTTGGTTGTGCAATAGGTAAGTATTTCTAACCCTAGTGGCCACCTTTGTCATAGCATAGCTTTCTCATTTATGTGGCCTCCCCTCTTGTGTTGTGTTCTCCCGTGATGTGTTAAGTGTTGTTTAGGCCTCCTCAGATGACCCTTGATACTCTTGTAAGGTCAAGGATACCAGGAGACTACCTCTGTTGTGACCATTCTTCTATTTGTTTCATCATTCTTCCATCTTGCCTCTCCTCTATTTTATTGTTGTGTGTTGTGCCTTAGGGGCATAGCGTTGCGGTTGATGACCTAGGGGCATCCTCCTACATGGTGTTCCTAAGGCACTTGTTCTCCTCTCTCATTTTACTATTTACCTTCTAGTGATTCTATCTAGTTAGCAGATGACAAAAACAAACAACTAACTGATACGAACCATGTGTCCCTTCAGCAAGCAAGAAAAAATGGACCTCGTCCATACATGAAGACGTGGTTGATTTATATATTCGATGCTTGGCTAGTAGAATCACTTTGTGTGATATTTGATGTTGTCTTATCTTTCTAACAAATCATAACAATACATCTACTCTGTGCACTTTGATTTCCTTGTATCTCACCTTGTTGTTACACTCGGTTCTGAGATGCCTGCAGTATAAGCCCAATGGCTATACTCAAATTTGAACCTTTTTGTGTAGCCTTGGTTTCTTTGATGTGATCTCATAAATGATTCATGCATAGCTTTATGAATTTCTTTGGTTATTATCTTAGAGTAAGATTTGTAACCTCTCTTGTTATCTTATCTTAACATATCTTATCATTGTGTTTGTGGGAACATTTGGCGATCATGAGCACATGTCACCTTGGGGGCATGGGCTTTACGAAAGCTCTTGTTTCCTTGCATGTTTTCTCTCTACCTTAACATGCTTGATATCGGTACATGACATGAACCACGTCCTTAAGGTGGGGGCATATATAAGGTAATCTGTCTGATGATTTTGGTACTAATAAAGCATTTTTGTAAGCCCTCTATAGAGGTGGGATGTTGTATCTCCAATGGGAGTACACATCTTTATCTATATTGCAATAAAAAATCTCTCTCTATGAGGTGGGATAGCATATCCTTTCTATCAAAGAAGCCCTCTGTGGAGGTGAGATAATGTATCTCTTGAGCTAGTGCATATCTTTTTATTCAAAAGCCCTTTTCAAAGGCAGGATGGTGTATCTCTTAAGCTAATGCACATCCTTTTCTTTCAAAAAGTCCTTTGTGGAGGTGGGGTTGGATCTTGATACTATCCTCTCTTAATTGTGTCTTTGGCAGTTGTTGTGGCATAAGCCCAACCGTCAGGTGTGTCTGCAACGTGTTTGAGATGGTGGGACTTAACAATAAGCTCCTTCCATCACCTTGTTTACCATGTTTAAGTGTATAGTATGTCTATAGCATGCTATACGACGCTCATGTTTTTTGTGTGTCTTCTGTGTGTTTTCCCCCTTATGTAGTGTAGAGGGTGTGGCAATGAGTCCCCCCTATGCTTGGGTTTTGTATGGCGTGTTTTTTCCCTCGTGTAGTGTAAAGGGTGTGGCGATGAGTCACCCTATGCTTGGGTTTTGTATGTGTTGGTTAACAGATTTGCTCTTATTCTGAAAATTATTTGCTCTGACCCTATACCCTTCTTTCAAGAACAAATGAGTTAAACAACAAATGGGTGAACCTTTTGAATTAGTTACCCTCTGAATTTAGGTACAGCTCCCTTTATGATTTTCAATGAATTTTAACCTATTCAGCTAACTAAATTGCATTTTTAACCAGAAAACGCCTAAGGCTGACTAACATCCATACATAGCCATGTCATGAATGCGATTAATTCATACAGCAGCAGGATAGAATGCACAGATTCTACTTTAGTACATTCGAATACATGAATATATTTATACAAACTTGCTGAACTCGTAAGGAAAGGCAATACATACGATGGGTTGTTCAAACAAAGAGCAATTACCAGGTAAAAGAAGATTTCTCACAGAAAATCAAATTTCACACATTTAGACGCACAGATCCAAATAAGCAGCAATCGTTCCTCTTTTCATTCACAGATGAAAATTTTTCAAACAATCATCATATATGTAAAAATAAAACACAGTTTTTCTAAAATTCCCCTTTCCTCTTTCTTTCCCTCACTTCTCTCCTTTTTAAAAATTCTGAAAAACATATATATATCAAAGTCTTAACCATGTCCTCGAGCAAATTAAACCCAGAGTTAACATCACTCTAACCCATACGGGATTTAGTTTTAACAACTGATTGTAAAAGATTAAAGTTGCTAGAAATAACATAAATTAAAGGACTTGAAAAAGAAAGAGCTGATGCGGTTATGACTGGGGTGATGAATCAGCATCCCCTGATTTGCTGTCGAGAGCCTGGGAAGCATGCTGGGTTCTCCACTCCTGAAAGGCAGCCACGAACTCCTGAATTTTAGGAAAGTTTGGTATGCCTATATGCTTCATCCTCAATTTCCAGACCTCCTTTTCCCTTCGCATTTTCCCAAATTTTTCCTTGTGTTCAGGGAGTGCGTCGATGCAGAGGTAGAGCAGGGATTCGACTTTAGAAACTCTAGAGAAATCCTCAATCAGAATATTATCATTCTCTTTAACAAAACGGATCTTATCTCTAAAGGATTGGGCTACTGCTTCAACATCTTCTTCAGGCTTTCCATCATCCTTCATGTATTTTACATAGATACATTGTAAATCACGTTGCAATGACTGAGTGAAGTCCGTTATCTCCTTAATTAGCTTTGAGACTTCAAAGCGTCCTTGTCGAGATATGGAGTTCCTCCATTCGATATTCTTTTTGTTTACATACAATAAATCCTCATCCACACCAGTCAGTTTCATCTCTGCCAAAAACTTCTCCAGCCCATATTTCCGAACTTCCTCTATTTGGTTCGTCACACTGGTCCACTTGCCTTCGTCCTTAGCCTAGACAGCAACCTGTGCTTTAAGATCTTCAATGGTAGTAGCAGTCAGGTCATATATGCCTTTGAGTTCATGAATATACTCAGTTCCCCTTTGCTCAATGCTGTCTAACCAGCCATCAAATGTTTTTGAGACCATTTTGCTCCTATGAACTTGATCTAACATTTTCTGGTTGACGGGTGACTTTGGGTCGAAAGACAAGGGAACTTGTGAGATTGGCTGTGGGTTAGGCTTGTTGATGGCTTCAATATATTCTGCCATTGCACGCAGAGCTTGTTTTAATTCTCTTTTGTCCCTTTCATCTTTCATCGTTCAATTGACCATTCTTTTAGTTGAAGCTTCGAGATGGTGTACATCTGCAGCTCTGGAGGCAGTACCGAGGTCTATCTTTTCCACAGTGAAATCATGCACTGTAGGATCTTGAACCTCTCCTTCGGTCACTGGCTTGGCTATTTCTGCACTCCAGTTACCAGTGCTTGGGTCAATATCTATCCTGGACACTGTTTTAAGTCTCTTGGACTTGGGGGTCTTCCCCAGACATTTACTCACCATATCTTCCAGAGGGAGAACGAAAGGAACCACCTTCTTTTTGTCAGATATAGAGCTCTCTAGCCACTTCGGTGCCGGGGTTGTCTCCCTGAGTTTTTCTCCATCAGAGGGTTTATCTGAAATCATCAACATCTCTGGAGTACCCAAAACATCCTCTGACTGTGAACCAGTATCAACTGCTTCTGTTCTGGTTGGGCTTGCTTCTTTGTCCCCCATGGGGTCCTCTGCTTCTTCCTCTGAATTTAAGTCGACAATTATTGTCTCAGAAACTAGCTTCTTCCTTTTACCTTTGGTTCTCAGCCTGGTGACACGAGAAGGCAGAATATCCGTGAGGACCCTTCTGGATTTCTTGGTGACAGGGCTCTTCTCAGGTGATGGCTCAGAAGCACCTGCACCACAGATAGCAAGAGGTTGATTAGAAGGATCCAGGGGAAGTGGTGATGCAACCACTGAAGATAATTGTTGAACATTTTTATTTTGAGACCCCTGTTGCCTCTTTTCTCTCAACCATTTTTCAGTCCTCCTTATCACCGGGAGGGTCTTAATTTCAATCCTGTCCTCCTCCCTCTTGCTCCAGTCCACCTCTGGAATGGGTAAGTGCTCCACCTTCTCAAATTGTGGATCAACCACTTCTTCATCATCAACAAGAATTCCAGAAATGTCCATGTCTAAATTAAAGGTAATTATTTGCCTTAAAGAAAATCTGCACCATAACCTTCTCCTAACTTCAAATTCATCTGGACAATCCATCCAATAATCCTCCAGCTTAGGAAGGTGTGAGTGCCCTGTTCCAGAATTTAAGTTGTCTTTAACAAAACTTTTACCGTCGAATTTAGCTCTAGCAGTGAAACATTGAAAATTGAACCTCTTGAGGTTCACCCCCAGATTTAAAGCATCAGAAGTTGACAGGCATGAATAATGCCCAAGTTCAACAGGGAAAGAAATACCACAACCCCTTTTTGATGGGAATTTTTTATCAACATGTGCCAATTGCCGACATACCTCTATTAGTACAAAACGATCAAATACATATCTGGGCAACTTCATTGGTTCACCATCGAATCCCCCAACTCTGATATAGGTGAACTCAGAGAATTGGATGAAAAAGCTACCGTAGATACTGATTAGCTGCATTGCTTCACTGGTCATTCTCTTACCTGGGTTGCCTGTCAATTCATAGGTCATCTTCCCAGTGAAGACATCATTGATCCTCTTGTAATTTTCATAACAATTCTTTCTTTGCAACTGTGAGTAATATTGATAAATTTTGCTGCTCTCATCTAAAGGCTCATGAGGCAGGTCAAACCAATCTCTTGTGGAGGCTAAACAGTAAAATAGATAAGAAGACATAAAGAAATCCCTGTTGCCCAGACGATTATTTAAGCTCTGATGCAGACAGTCAGCTATTATCTCGGCCCAATCCAAGTATTGTTCACCCTGAAGGACGACTTGTATAAAAAAATACATCCAGTCTTCCCAGTAATAGGCATGTTGATTGCCTCTCAATCTGTTCAATAACACCACAATATCCCTTACTTCCTGTATTAAATGATCTCTAGTGAGGGGTCTGGGCAGCCTTGAACCACCTTTCTGAAATTTTAGCAACCAATTCCGTGCTATCACACTTTTGTAAGTTGGTTTCTTTTCTGAGAAATATCCATTGGAGGAGGTAATGTCGAGGTTGGAATATGCCCCCTTATGCGGTATCTTCATCACAGACATAAGGGTTTGTCTGTTGACACAAAACAGCACATCCCCGTTGGCATTTTTGACACATCTGTTCTGGGGGTCATATCTCTTTATACATTCTTGAACCAATTCAGGGCATAGAATGGCCTGAGGAAAGGCTGCAGCTTCCACTAAACCATTGTCTACAATCTTCTTCATTGTGGGGGTTTGGACAGGGTTCTTTGTTCTTTCTATGAATTCCTCCAAGTCATACTGAACTAATGCGGTGTCTCCAAACTCTGAGTGGGAATAAATAAGACTGGGGCCATGTTCATCCCCCAAACATGTAGACTTCAAAGACATATTTGGAAGACTATGATATAGTGATTCGAATTTCGAAAATAACAGAAATTCTAGGGGTTCTTCTTTCCAGTATAAGAACTCAGAATAGTACAGGGGGAAACAGAACTCACCTTCAGGAAATTTGAAATCACTGCGAAAACTTGAAAAACGAGAGCCTTACACTTCCAGCGCTATTCTCCTCCGCGTCGCACAGTGTGATTACTTGCTAAAATTGGGTTGTTCTTGGCTAACAATGGCACTTACCAGAATGAATGTTTATCGCTCGGATCAATACGTGCCAAAAATATTTGAAGGGACGTGAACTCTGATTTCTTCATTAATAGCAAGTAATGTTGACGCGCCATCATGAGGTACAATAATTATCTGTAGCCTCCGTTAAATTAGAGCTCTCGCTTTTATGATGAGTTTCTGACAAAATCTCCTCCAACTTTCCCGCTAAATTTGGCTTGGAAAACCGCGGGAGCAAATGGGACCAAGCTTATCAAATCTTCGCACCATTGAACCTTTGAAACATGGTTCAATGCGATGGTTCAATATGAAGGTTCAAAATATGCTAACTGGACCTTATGGATTGGGCCGAAAAACTATCTTAGGGAAACAAGGACTTGACTCATGAACCGTTGAACTTGGGAAGACGGTTCAATATGAAGGTTCAACGACACATGGGTTATATAGACCAACAGAAAGTTACGCGGCTTCTAGTATAAGGTCCCGAATTATGAAATAGTGAACTCTTTGAACTTTGAACTATTGAACCTTGAACCTTGAACCCTGAACCTTGAACCTTGAACCATTGAACCCCGCGGAAGAGTTCAAGCGGGAAGTTCAAGTTCAACCCGAAAGTTCCAAGACGCTTGAGGCAAACACAAAACAACTTGCTTTATATGACACTTCAGACACATTGAACCATTGAACTTTAGACTTTGAGAATGGTTAGGGTTCAAAGGTTCAAACCTTAAGTAACTTTGTTTACAGAGGCGACGCACGGGTAAAAATTGAAGGATCAAGAGCCGATTTACGGAAAAAGGGTATGACCGGGAATATAGCACGATAAACCGGCTTTTGTTCAAGAAATATTACCAATACATAAATAAACAAGGGCGACTCAAAAGGTAACACTGGCTCTGACTGGGGACTGCATTTCATGGCAAATTGCAGAGAACTCAGAAGCTCTGGTTTCGCAGAAAAGGAAAACAAAAGAAAGAAAGAAAGAAACAGGACGGGACCGAACAAAAACAGGAAAAGAAACACAGAAAGAAACAAAGGGAAGACTATGTACAAAACTGGGGAACCTGTTTACAGACGATACAGCTTGAGATCCTGTCCATTATAGGACAGGGGTAAAACAGTTCCATTAGGATATTCCAATTTGAAAGAATTTGGACCCAACACCTGGTGAATCTTAAAAGGCCCTTTCCAGAGGGAATCAAATTTGCTGTGCGCACCCTTCGGTTCTCTCCTTTTGTCCCACAGTAGTATTTCATCACCTTCCATGAACTTCCTGGGTCTTGCCTTCCTATCAAAAATTTCCTTAACTTTAGCCTAATGCACAGTGATCTGGTCAACCAGTTCATTTCTCTCTTCCTCAATTTTGGTTAAATACATGATCCTCTTCTCCAGGGAATCTTGGAAATACTGATCCTCAATTACGCTTTGCAGTTTGGCTGTAGACAGCTCCAGTGGCAATGATAATTGGGCTCCTATCCCATAAACTAATTCAAATGGTGCCATCCCAATCGCTCTCTTTGGGGTTACTCTGTCAGCCCAGAGAGGTTCATATAACTTCTTATGCCAATCCCTGGGGCTGTCATTAACCAATTTCTTCATGATAGCAATTAGGTTTTTGTTACTGGACTCAGCTTGTCCATTCCCTTGGGGATAGTAATCCGATGAATGAGAAAGAGAAATACTATGTTCGTAACAGAAGGAAGTCATCTCACCTGAGGAGAAACTGGTAGCATTATCAGCTACAATCTTCTGGGGCACACCGAATCGAACTAAAATATTCTCCTTGAGAAAATCACAAACCACCTCGGAAGTTGTTCTTTTTACAGGGGCTGCCTCAACCCATTTCGTGAAATAATCTGTTGCTATTAAGATATGGGTATGCCCTGCACTTGAGGGGGGTGAGATAGGTCCAATAAAATCCAATCCCCACTGTTTGAAGGGTTCTTCAACAACAACAGGCCTCAAAGGTAGAGCTACAAGTTGTGGCCTTCCCGAGAACATTTTACACTTCTCACAATTAGCCACGAACCTATACGCGTCCTTGAACATCCCTGGCCAGTAATAACAATTTCTGAGAATCTTGAAAGCTGTAACTGAAGAAGAAAAATGTCCGCCACAAGCTTCATTATGGAAAACTCCCAAGAGTTTATCCTGTTGTTCTTTATCCACACATCTCAGAAAAGTCCCATCTAACCCTTTCTTGTAAAGAACATCTCCCCAAATAACATATTTTGCAGCTTTCAGCTTCAAGTTTCTTTTCTCTTTAGGAGTCAGGTGATTAGGACAGTCACCATATGTAAGATAATGTGCCACATCCAGAAACCATGGATCCTGTAAACTTACCAATAAGACTGTGGGGAGTCCCTCCCCTTCTTGTTCTTTATTCTCAGCAATCAGCTTACATAAACCTTGACCCCTGATCAGCTTAGTAGGTCTAATTTCCAGATCATACTCCTGTATTTTAGCAACCCACGTTGCTCTATTGTTTAATCCCACTTCCTGCTGAGTCAAAATACTTTTCACAGCTGAATTTGGAACAAATACAACTGAATGGGAATGGAGTATATAATATCTGAATTGCTTGACAGCTTTGACCACAGCGAAGGCTTGCTTTTCAACCAGAGAATATTTTAGCTCATGCTTTTTTAGGGGAACACTCATAAAGGCTATGGGAGCCTCTTCATCTAATTCATTTTTCTGCAACAAAATTCCTGACATGGTGTGTTCCGAAGCATAACAATAAATAATAAAATCCTTCTGAAAATTAGGATTTACCAAAGCGGGAGTGTTCGCAATAGCCTCCTTGATATCCTCGAACGCCTTCCTAGCAGCTTCATTCCATTTGAAAGGTTGTTTCTCACTCATCATCCCGACAATGTGTTTTGTAATCTCAGCAAAGTCAGGGATGAACCTTCTGAGGAAATTGATTTGACCGAAGAAGGACTTGACTCCAGTCCTGTTTGAGGGGAGACTAAGCTGTTGAATTGCCCTGACTCTCTCTGGGTCGATCCTGATTCCATCTTTTGAAACTAGGTGTCCCAACAATTTTCCCTCAGTCACACAGAAAACTGACTTCTTGGGGTTGAGTGAGATGCCGTGGCTCCGACACCTTTGCAAGACAGACTCCAGATCTCTCAAGTGATCTTCTCTATTCTTGGAAAAGACAGTTAAATCATCAAGGTAAATAACGATGATCCTGTTCTTCAGGTCCCTGAAGGACGAATCCATTGCCCACTGAAAAGTTGCTCCTGCATTGATCAAGCCAAAGGGCATTCGATTATAGGCAAAGGTTCCCCGAGGTGTGGTGAAAGCTGTTTTATGTTGATCCTCTGCAGCCACACCTATCTGATTGTAACCTGAAAAACCATCCAGCATAGACATCATTTCAGACCCAGCAACTGTCTGCAAGATGTGGTCCATCACAGGTAGAGGATAGTTATCTTTCAGGCTGGCTTGATTTAAGTTTCTGAAGTCAACACAGATCCTTATTTCTCCATTTTTCTTTCGGACCGGAACAATATTTGCCACCCAGGTGGAGTGATGGATTGGATAGATGATTCTGGCTTTCAACATCTTATCTATCTCTTTAAAGATGGCTTCAGCAAATTTTGGGTTGTAATTCCTCAGCTTCTGTCTGAATGGAGCTGCATTTGCTTTCAGAGGGATATGGTGGTGAAACTGTCCATGTCTAAAATTTTTGAGATCATCATAGCACCAGGCGAAAATATCCTTATATCTGATTAGCAATTTAATCAATTTGTTTTTTTCCTCTGAAGAGCAGCATTTACCAATGGATATCCACTTAGGATCGGCTTTATCTCCAATATTTATTTTCTCATAATCCTCTGCTTTATCAGGAATAGAGGAAGGCTTGCCTTTAACATATTCATCTCTTCTAGAAAATAGATGTTCCAAAGAAACCAGCCCTTTAGGGATTTTGTTTCCCTTTAATTGAATCATATCATCTCTTGAATTAATCCCAGGGTCAGGACTGAATTCTTTGCACTCTGCTTCGGAACCTTCAAAATAGGTCCCCAGGAACATTTCAGCGTTTTCTAAGAATTTTCTAATTTGATTATCACTTTCAAAAACCTGCCAGTTCTCGGCATTGTCAGGGACATTAGGGTGATATATCATTTCTACCCTATAAGAATCTTTCTTGAAATCTGGATGTGGTAAAAGGAGAGAAGCTGATACTGCCAGAGAATCTGCTTGGGAATTCAGATCCCTGGGAATTGTTTCTATAGAGAAAGCATCAAAATATTCGATTTCATCCCATACCCTATTTCTATAATGCCTTAGTCTTTCATTCTTTACAGAAAAGATTCCCCTTACCTGCTTCACAATTAGTTCAGCATCACCCTTTACCTTAAGTACCTTCACACCCTTCTCTTTGGCTTCAAACAATCCGAGCAGTAAGGCTTCATACTCTGCAGTATTGTTGGTGTTTTTGAACTCTAACTTAAAAGAATAAGAAAACAATTCACCTTCAGGTGAGATTAACACGACTCCAGCCCCTGAACCAGCGGTAGCACAGCTGCCATCAAATTCCATAACCCATAGATCATCAGAATGTACAGGTCTTTGCACTAATTCTTCCTTGGGTTTTGCCTCGAAACTTTGTTCAGAAGAGAAGAAATAATTACCGAATTCACATTCCTCAAACAAAATCTGTGCCTTGGGATCATCAGAGGGATAGACAGTGAACTTGCACTTGGGCTCAGGTTCCAGCTTCACTCTCTGTTTTCCTACTAGGATTGTGGCCTCTGACCAATCCAGCTTGATTTGTCCACCTAGATCCTTGCAAAATGTCCTGCTCAAAAGCATTCCATAACTGGCAGGGATATCTGCTACCAGAATAGTCAATTTCACCCTCTTGTCAGGGTAAGCTGCAAGTGCAACTCGTGCATCTTTAATTTGCCCAAGCAAGGAAACCTGTTTTCCGTCCATAGAATAACATCTTCCAAATGTTTTCGTAAGTGATAATCCTAGGGCTTTAGCTACAGAGGAGGGCATAATGTTATCAGAGGCTCCTGAATCTATAATGCAGTTGCTAAGTTTATGACCATCGATATACAGGGACACATAAAAAGGATTAGGTTTCAAATCATTATAGGGAATATTGTTGGATGCATTGGGAGTTGTATTAGGGGCAGACAAAGGTGACTGAGATGAGGAAGTAAATAATCTAGCAATAGGGGATTCAGCATCGACTTCCAATTGATTCGCAAATTCGGTTTGTGCAGGACTACCTTTAACATGTTTAACTAATTTGTCAAGTTCAGTAGGTTTCAACTTGAGATATTCAATAGGAGAAATTTGAATTTTTGCAGATTTTACAAAAATCTACAATATCAAAGGAAGCATCTAGCTCATTTCTATGTAGCAATTTATTTTCTTGAGCTTTCAAATTAGCATCATGAGTTCTAGTTAAGGGCTCCTTACCTTTGCCAGGTATTTCTTGAGTATTAGAAGATTTCATATTCCTCTGACCCCTAGTGAGCACCGCGCATGAAGGGTCTTCAAGGGTTACCAATATTTCACCTCCCCTTTCTGAATCAGACTCATATTCAAGGAAGTGTATCTCAGAGCCGCCAGGTTCCTCGTAGTTCCTTTCATCTTCTGTGGCTTCCCCTAGCATATCTTGAGTAGAAGTCATCTGAGTGTACCTAAGCATTTCTGGGCAAGAATTCCCATCATGGTCAGTAGTCAAGTGAAAAATGCACATGTTTCCTCTTCCAGGAGCAGGTTCAATAGCCAGTCTTGGTTGTGCTGCCGTCAAGGGTAAAGTTCTACCAGTATTTACTTGTTGATTCAAATTTCTTCTGCTCATATCTTGGTACGGTTGCTGGAAAGGGGCGCCAGCCTTAGGTAGTTGCCTCTTTAAGGCAATCATATCATTAACCAACCTCTGCACTATAGGGTCCGTAGAAGATGAGGATTGGGCATTTGGCACCTGAACTTCCCTCTTCCATTTGCCGGCCATGATGAGATCATCCTCCAATCCGACTGCTAGGTTTTGTGCAGCTGTCAAATCGGCAATTGCACCTCTCCTGAGATGGAAGCTAATATCGGGAGGCATAGCATTAATAAAGAAACATTTCTGATTTTTGCCAGACGGTCTTTTTGTGGCAGTGATTTTATTCACAATTCTATTAAATTTGGCCACGAACTCCCTCATAGGTTCATGAATCTCCTTTTTAAGTTGAGTCAGCTGTGCAAGGAGGTAATGTTCGTCCTCTGCACTCTTGAACCTATTTTCAAAGGCAGTTTTCATTTCATTCCAATTCGTAATTGAGGCATCAGTCAGGTGGTAGAACCATTGTGCAGCGGTGTCAGTCAAAGTCTGCACAAAGAGCCTTATGGCAACGTCCTGGTGTTGAACACCCAACACACTGCATGCTGCTGCAAAAGCACATAAATGTTCTTCTGGTGATGTTTTACCGTCTCCATTGAACCTGGGCAAATTCTCTCTTGCATTTTTAGGTAATGGATTTAGGTTGGCCCCTAGGTTCAAAGGCCCTATGGCAGCTCCCCAAGGTTGAGCCATGGGTAGAAAATTTATAGCTAAGGGGATAGCAGTGCCTGAAAGGGTTAAAGCTTGGCAGAGAGGGGAAGTAGCAGGCCTAGGAGGACTAGGGGGTCTACTTCTTGCTTTTCTTGCACGAGTAGGGATATAAGGAAAATTAAGGTTTTGCAATGTTTGAAAGGTAGGATCTTCAACTCCCTCTCTTCTCGAAGACCTGGTGTAGGGCCTGGAATCCAGCTTAAAATAATATTGGAACTAGGTAGGCAGTTATTGATTTCTTTGTTGTTCTTGATTTCTTTGTACCTCAAGGGCTTGGTTTCTTGCAGCGTTTCTTGCCTGCCTTCTTCTTTGCCTGAGTAACAGTAATCTCAGGTTATCGGCCAACTCTTCTTCTTGTTCCAACACTCTGCTCGCTCTTCTGTAATCTTCACTATTTCGACGAGTATGCCAAGCAAGAATATTCAACTGGCCAATGATGTCTTCCTGTTCGTCTTGAAATCCAAGATTGGGTTGCAGAACAGGAATTATGTTTTCGTGTGGAAGCACCATTGTTGCTTCATATTCAGGCGATTAATAATTAATGATTTTGTCAAATTTTTTTCTTCCCCAGCAGAGTCGCCAAAAACTGTTGGTTAACAGATTTGCTCTTATTCTGAAAATTATTTGCTCTGACCCTATACCCTTCTTTCAAGAACAAATGAGTTAAACAACAAATGGGTGAACCTTTTGAATTAGTTACCCTCTAAATTTAGGTACAGCTCCCTTTATGATTTTCAATGAATTTTAGCCTATTCAGCTAACTAAGTTGCATTTTTAACCAGAAAACGCCTAAGGCTGACTAACATCCATACATAGCCATGTCATGAATGCGATTAATTCATACAGCAGCAGGATAGAATGCATAGATTCTACTTTAGTACATTCGAATACATGAATATATTTATACAAACTTGCTGAACTCGCAAGGAAAGGCAATACATACGATGGGTTGTTCAAACAAAGAGCAATTACCAGGTAAAAGAAGATTTCTCACAGAAAATCAAATTTCACACATTTAGACGCACAGATCCAAATAAGCAGCAATCGTTCCTCTTTTCATTCACAGATGAAAATTTTTCAAACAATCATCATATATGTAAAAATAAAACACAGTTTTTCTAAAATTCCCCTTTCCTCTTTCTTTCCCTCACTTCTCTCCTTTTTAAAAATTCTGAAAAACATATATATATCAAAGTCTTAACCATGTCCTCGAGCAAATTAAACCCAGAGTTAACATCACTCTGACCCATATGGGATTTAGTTTTAACAACTGATTGTAAAAGATTAAAGTTGCCAGAAATAACATAAATTAAAGGACTTGAAAAAGAAAGAGCTGATGCGGTTATGACTGGGGCGATGAATCAGCATCCCCTGATTTGCTGTCGAGAGCCTGGGAAGCATGCTGGGTTCTCCACTCCTGAAAGGCAGCCACGAACTCCTGAATTTTAGGAAAGTTTGGTATGCCTATATGCTTCATCCTCAATTTCCAGACCTCCTTTTCCCTTCGCATTTTCCCAAATTTTTCCTTGTGTTCAGGGAGTGCGTCGATGCAGAGGTAGAGCAGGGATTCGACTTTAGAAACTCTGGAGAAATCCTCAATCAGAATATTATCATTCTCTTTAACAAAACGGATCTTATCTCTAAAGGATTGGGCTACTGCTTCAACATCTTCTTCAGGCTTTCCATCATCCTTCATGTATTTTACATCGATACATTGTAAATCACGTTGCAATGACTGAGTGAAGTCCGTTATCTCCTTAATTAGCTTTGAGACTTCAAAGCGTCCTTGTCGAGATATGGAGTTCCTCCATTCGATATTCTTTTTGTTTACATACAATAAATCCTCATCCACACCAGTCAGTTTCATCTCTGCCAAAAACTTCTCCAGCCCATATTTCCGAACTTCCTCTATTTGGTTCATCACACTGGTCCACTTGCCTTCGTCCTTAGCCCAGACAGCAACCTGTGCTTTAAGATCTTCAATGGTAGTAGCAGTCAGGTCATATATGCCTTTGAGTTCATGAATATACTCAGTTCCCCTTTGCTCAATGCTGTCTAACCAGCCATCAAATGTTTTTGAGACCATTTTGCTCCTATGAACTTGATCTAACATTTTCTGGTTGACGGGTGACTTTGGGTCGAAAGACAAGGGAACTTGTGAGATTGGCTGTGGGTTAGGATTGTTGATGGCTTCAATATATTCTGCCATTGCACGCAGAGCTTGTTTTAATTCTCTTTTGTCCCTTTCATCTTTCATCGTTCGATTGACCATTCTTTTAGTTGAAGCTTCGAGATGGTGTACATCTGCAGCTCTGGAGGCAGTACCGAGGTCTATCTTTTCCACAGTGAAATCATGCACTGTAGGATCTTGAACCTCTCCTTCGGTCACTGGATTGGCTATTTCTGCACTCCAGTTACCAGTGCTTGGGTCAATATCTATCCTGGACACTGTTTTAAGTCTCTTGGACTTGGGGGTCTTCCCCAGACATTTACTCACCATATCTTCCAGAGGGAGAACGAAAGGAACCACCTTCTTTTTGTCAGATATAGAGCTCTCTAGCCACTTCGGTGCCGGGGTTGTCTCCCTGAGTTTTTCTCCATCAGAGGGTTTATCTGAAATCATCAACATCTCTGGAGTACCCAAAACATCCTCTGACTGTGAACCAGTATCAACTGCTTCTGTTCTGGTTGGGCTTGCTTCTTTGTCCCCCATGGGGTCCTCTACTTCTTCCTCTGAATTTAAGTCGACAATTATTGTCTCAGAAACTAGCTTCTTCCTTTTACCTTTGGTTCTCATCCTGGTGACACGAGAAGGTAGAATATCCGTGAGGACCCTTCTGGATTTCTTGGTGACAGGGCTCTTCTCAGGTGATGGCTCAGAAGCACCTGCACCACAGATAGCAAGAGGTTGATTAGAAGGATCCAGGGGAAGTGGTGATGCAACCACTGAAGATAATTGTTGAACATTTTTATTTTGAGACCCCTGTTGCCTCTTTTCTCTCAACCATTTTTCAGTCCTCCTTATCACCGGGAGGGTCTTAATTTCAATCTTGTCCTCCTCCCTCTTGCTCCAGTCCACCTCTGGAATGGGTAAGTGCTCCACCTTCTCAAATTGTGGATCAACCACTTCTTCATCATCAACAAGAATTCCAGAAATGTCCATGTCTAAATTAAAGGTAATTATTTGCCTTAAAGAAAATCTGCACCATAACCTTCTCCTAACTTCAAATTCATCTGGACAATCCATCCAATAATCCTCCATCTTAGGAAGGTGCGGGTGCCCTGTTCCAGAATTTAAGTTGTCTTTAACAAAACTTTTACCGTCGAATTTGGCTCTAGTAGTGAAACATTGAAAATTGAACCTCTTGAGGTTCACCCCCAGATTTAAAGCATCAGAAGTTGACAGGCATGAATAATGTCCAAGTTCAATAGGGAAAGAAATACCACAACCCCTTTTTGATGGGAATTTTTTATCAAAATGTGCCAATTGCCGACATACCTCTATTAGTACAAAACGATCAAATACATATCTGGGCAACTTCATTGGTTCACCATCGAATCCCCCAACTCTGATATAGGTGAACTCAGAGAATTGGATGAAAAAGCTACCGTAGATACTGATTAGCTGCATTGCTTCACTGGTCATTCTCTTACCTGGGTTGCCTGTCAATTCATAGGTCATCTTCCCAGTGAAGACATCATTGATCCTCTTGTAATTTTCATAACAATTCTTTCTTTGCAACTGTGAGTAATATTGATAAATTTTGCTGCTCTCATCTAAAGGCTCATGAGGCAGGTCAAACCAATCTCTTGTGGAGGCTAAACAGTAAAATAGATAAGAAGACATAAAGAAATCCCTGTTGCCCAGACGATTATTTAAGCTCTGATGCAGACAGTCAGCTATTATCTCGGCCCAATCCAAGTATTGTTCACCCTGAAGGACGACTTGTATAAAAAAATACATCCAGTCTTCCCAGTAATAGGCATGTTGATTGCCTCTCAATCTGTTCAATAACACCACAATATCCCTTACTTCCTGTATTAAATGATCTCTAGTGAGGGGTCTGGGCAGCCTTGAACCACCTTTCTGAAATTTTAGCAGCCAATTCCGTGCTATCACACTTTTGTAAGTTGGTTTCTTTTCTGAGAAATATCCATTGGAGGAGGTAATGTCGAGGTTGGAATATGCCCCCTTATGCGGTATCTTCATCACAGACATAAGGGTTTGTCTATTGACACAAAACAGCACATCCCCGTTGGCATTTTTGACACATCTGTTCTGGGGGTCATATCTGTTTATACATTCTTGAACCAATTCAGGGCATAGAATGGCCTGAGGAAAGGCTGCAGCTTCCACTAAACCACTGTCTACAATCTTCTTCATTGTGGGGGTTTGGACAGGGTTCTTTGTTCTTTCTATGAATTCCTCCAAGTCATACTGAACTAATGCGGTGTCTCCAAACTCTGAGTGGGAATAAATAAGACTGGGGCCATGTTCATCCCCCAAACATGTAGACTTCAAAGACATATTTGGAAGACTATGATATGGCGATTCGAATTTCGAAAATAATAGAAATTCTAGGGGTTCTTCTTTCCAGTATAAGAACTCGGAATAGTACAGGGGGAAACAGAACTCACCTTCAGGAAATTTGAAATCACTGCAAAAACTTGAAAAACGAGAGCCTTACACTTCCAGCGCTATTCTCCTCCGCGTCGCACAGTGTGATTACTTGCTAAAATTGGGTTGTTCTTGGCTAACAATGGCACTTACCAGAATGAATGTTTATCGCTCGGATCAATACGTGCCAAAAATATTTGAAGGGACGTGAACTCTGATTTCTTCATTAATAGCAAGTAATGTTGACGCGCCATCATGAGGTACAATAATTATCCGTAGCCTCCGTTAAATTAGAGCTCTCGCTTTTATGATGAGTTTCTGACAAAATCTCCTCCAACTTTCCCGCTAAATTTGGCTTGGAAAACCGTGGGAGCAAATGGGACCAAGCTTATCAAATCTTCGCACCATTGAACCTTTGAAACATGGTTCAACGCGATGGTTCAATATGAAGGTTCAAAATATGCTAACTGGACCTTATGGATTGGGCCGAAAAACTATCTTAGGGAAACAAGGACTTGACTCATGAACCGTTGAACTTGGGAAGACATGGTTCAATATGAAGGTTCAACGACACATGGGTTATATAGACCAACAGAAAGTTACGCGGCTTCTAGTATAAGGTCCCGAATTATGAAATAGTGAACTCTTTGAACTTTGAACTATTGAACCTTGAACCTTGAACCCTGAACCTTGAACCTTGAACCATTGAACCCCGCGGAAGAGTTCAAGCGGGAAGTTCAAGTTCAACCCGAAAGTTCCAAGACGCTTGAGGCAAACACAAAACAACTTGCTTTATATGACACTTCAGACACATTGAACCATTGAACTTTAGACTTTGAGAATGGTTAGGGTTCAAAGGTTCAAACCTTAAGTAACTTTGTTTACAGAGGCGACGCACGGGTAAAAATTGAAGGATCAAGAGCCGATTTACGGAAAAAGGGTATGACCGGGAATATAGCACAATAAACCGGCTTTTGTTCAAGAAATATTACCAATACATAAATAAACAAGGGCGACTCAAAAGGTAACAGTATGGCATGTTTTTCTCCCTTTGGTGTAGTGTAAAGGGTGTGGTGATGAGTCCCCCCTACTTTCTTGGGGTTTTGTGTTGCAATTTTTATTTTTCATGCATCTATATATATGAAAATGAAAATGTTTTTGATAATATAAGGCAGCTAAACAAGGGGCCGAACCATTACAAAAAGCATAGAGGCCACAAAGGCAACCAGCACAAAAAGTGCCTTAAACTAGATACATCAAATACTATTTTCCCAGCATAAATAGCAAAACTAGCCGCTATAAACTAAGATAGTAAATACAGAGTAGCAGAGTATCATCTATATAAAAGAAAAAACTAAGGAGGTAGATTCTCTCCTTACTTAACCATAGATTTAATAATGTCATCTAATTTCATAGCAAGATCATCATTGTCAGCAGTAACAGTAACCCCCAGGTTCTGCAGCACAAAAATATTGAGGAAAATAGAATTCCTGAGCATAGTGGAAAGATTCTATTCTAGTTTCTCAATGCGAGTCCTCAGAACCACAATTTCAGCTCACTAGGCTAGCATCAGTGGCCATTTCATCATCAGCTTCTTCCACAAACATCTCTCCCACTTTGCCAACATTATCAGTAGAATCAATAGCATCCTCAGTAGTAGCCCCCATTTCTTGAGTCTCCTACTTACCATCAGCATCCTCAGAGATTTCCTAAACATCCATATCCTTAGCCTCATCACCCCAGGTGGATTCATCAGAAGCGCTCTCAGAATAATCAATAAGTTTTGCTTTTGGAGCAGGTTTGCCAGCAATTCGCCCTGACCACCTAACTCCTGAGGAGAAACCATCCTTAATAACCTTAGCAAATGAATGAGACTTGCTACCTTGTCCCACAGGGGTCCTACATAGATTTTTTGGGGTCCCTACCGCAGCCCCCCCAATGCCCATTTCACTAGCATGTGTCTTCCTCTTTTTGCCCTTCGTACTGATAGTAGAACCCAGAGTATCAATGGGAATCTCCTCAGGAGTAGAAAAAGAAACTTCTTTTGTCTTAGTAGGAATAAGGGAAGGGCATGGTTCTTCAACACCAGGAATATCCTTAGGGTTAGAAGAAAGTTCCCCACTATTGGTTTGAATGGCCTTAGATGGCTCTAGGGCAAGATGGTGGTTATAAAGACAAAGGATAAGGCCCTAATGAAGGGGGATGGGTTTCTTAGCAAGTTTCTTAGCCAATTTAGCTCTAACCCTAAGGATAGAATGCTCAAGGGAAGAAAGCAGATAAAAAGGAAAGCTAATATGAGCATTGCGTCAAAAATGATTCAAAAGGGGGAGATGATAGTTGTAGAACCTGGTGAAGCGCCCCTCCAGGGTGAAATACTTCATGAGGAGAAAACGCACACCATCCCAAGGCTCGGGCAGCTTAGCTTTGTCAAATCCCCCCTGATAGGGGACTAATTCTTCACCATCTCCAAGAAAGAGCTTCTGACTGGAAAGGTTTGCAATTTTAGTTTTCCTTTGCAGTTTAATCCCCTAAGTAGACATACCAGTGGCCATAACAATCACACTTTCTAAAATTTCAAAACTAATTCTGCCCACAGAAACACGTTGGTTCTACCAAGACCTAGCGAACTGTTCAGATAAATTTTTATTATACCCGTTGAGCCACTCCAAATAGGGACTAATCCCACCCTCTTTGCAATAATGCCAAACCACTAGGTTGTCTTTGAACTCACAGCAAGAGATGGGTTCAGTTTTGATTCTATCACCACCCATGTCAGAATTACAGAGCAGTTCACAGAAACCCCAAATCTCCCCAGTCGTATTTACGGTAACATTACTTCCTTGATCAAGGCTAATGATGTTGGTGATAAAACAACACACATTATCATAAATATGGGAAACCTTACAAAGATGACGCTTACTCATCCCATGCTTAATCATAATTACACGGCAAACACCATAATGATCAAGCAGCTTGCTAGCCTTATAAAAGAAAGGAGCGGAAATGATAATTAAGAAGGTACAAAAAAACTTGTACTTCAAGAGGCATGTCAGCACCCTCCCAAAGAGTTGACAAAGTGAGCTGTCTTTGCAATAAATCTGACTCATCCTTAACCTGTCACTTTCTTTAGAATGAGTTCCTTAAGATTTAAAGGGATATGATCAATTTGGCGCCAACAACGCCAATTTGAATACCGTTGTCCAAGTTCGGCACAGGCATCTGCAACACCATTACCCTCGCGGTAATTATGTGAGATGTCCACACTGGGAATCTTCTACAGAAGAATCTGTATATCCCTAATAATATCTTTCAACTTAATGCCAATAGTCGACATATTGTTAACTGCATCAATAACCATTTTAGAGTCCCCCTGGATATTCAAATTCCTGATACCAAGGGATATAGCCAATTTAATCCCCCATAGAAGAGCAGTAGTTCAGCATAGTTATTGCTTTGACAACCTAGACTGCTAGCATAGATAGTAACCATCCACCCTTTGTCATCTCTTATGATCCCTCCCCCACTAGTTGTACCATCCATCTTAGAAGCCCCATAAAAGTTAAGTTTCAGCCAGTTAGGCTTCGGAGGACTCCATCTAGTATTAAGCCTCTGCAACAATTTGGCATTGTTATGAACAGGAATATGATTGAGAATCTTCCAATTTGCCACAATTTGTTCCTCTTCATGAGTCAGAGGTTTCTCTGCAATATGGATATGGGCATTAGTGACGCTTTCCATAAGAGTCTTAATAAAAGTGTGAGAAACCTGAGAGGCATCTCTAGCAGTATCCCTAAAAATCCTATGATTGCACTCTTTCCACAAAGTCCAGCTCAAACACGGAAGAGTTTGATTCCATAACTCAACAAGCTAGGGATGAGAAAAGGGAGGATACCAGTTGTTAATAACTTCCGTAATATCAGAATTATAGACCCACTGAATACCAAAATTTCTTAGGATTAAGTTCCAGATTTCCCTAGCAAAATCGCAGTGAAGGAATAGATGAGAAACATTTTCCTCCTTATCACAACATAGATAGCATCTATTGACCAAGGTAAAACCTCTCTTCTGTAAGTTGTCTTGGGTCAGAATTTTGTTATGAACAGAAGCCCACCAAAACATATTGATTTTCGGTACAAGTTTGTGGTTCCAAACTTTTCTCCATATCTCCTTTCTATGAACCTCAAGAACCAATAAATGATAGGCAGAATTAACAGAGAAATGTCCATTCTTATCCAGCCACCAAAACTACTCATCCTCATGAGGGAAGAGAGGGATTCTGACTCCCTGAATCAACTGTTGAACATCCCAAACTCTAGAGGCAAGATTAGGGCGATGTGTGCAACAGTGCAATAAAATTTTCCAGCTCCTATTGCCATTATTATTAACCATGTAATCGCTGACTTTATCTCCAAAAAACTGATTAGCAATGCCAGCAATTTCACCATAATCCCCCTGAGTAATGAGAGCTTTATCTTTTATCCAAATATCAATCTAGAACTTAATAGACATACCATTACCCAATTTCCATCTAATCCCTTGCATAAGAAGGCTTCTGGATTTCAGCATTTTATTCCATATAACAGATCCCTAAGGTAATCCTTCCTGTTGGAGAAAGTTGGACCAGTTAGTGACATGCAGATATTTTGCTTGCATAATTTCCCCCCAATCTTTATGTTGATGAATCAGGTTCCAATTGATTTTTGAGAGAAGGGCTTTATTCATGTTGCGTATGGATCTAATATTGAGACCTCCATGGGATTTAGGAAGACACACTTTTTCCCAGCTGACCAAGGACATTCTCTATTTATCTTCTACTCCCATCCATAAAAATTTTCTTTGAATCTGTTCCAGCTTGTCAGCAAAAGAAGTAGGAATTTTAAAAAGAGACAGGAAATAAGTGGGTATACCTTGCAGGGAGGCCCGAAGAAGCTGTAATTTGCCAGCACTACTGAGTAATTTCCCTTTCCAACCAATCAATTTCCACTGAGTTCTTTCCAATATACTATTCTAGAAACTTTGAGACACCTCTTTAACTATAAAGGGAAGACCTAGATAGATAGCAAGAAGATCATCTTCAGCACAGTCCAGGATATTAATGATTTTTTGTCAGAGATCATTAGGAGTATTAAAAAAATACACATTACTCTTTTGGAAATTTATGCTTTGCCTAGAAGCTATGGCATAAAGGTTTAAAATATTCTTCCATCTCTAAGCTTCAATCACAGAAGAGATGCCGAAAAGAATGGTATCATCAACAAATTGCTGCACAGACATAGGGGCAAGGGAGGAAGCAGGTTTGATGCCCACAAGATGCTTAGAAGTGACATTAGCTTGAATGTATCTCTTGAGTCTCTCCGCCATTATGATAAACAAGTAAGGGGAAAAAGGATCTCCCTAACGGAGTCCTCTCGAGGAAGAGAAAAAACCCCTAGAGACCCCATTAACCAGGACTAAACATTTGGCGGAAGAAACAGCCGTCCAAATGAGGAGACATATTTTTTAATTAAACCCAAATTTCCTAATGACTTGAAACAGAAAAGTCCATGAGAACCTATCATAGGCTTTAGAGATATCCATCTTAAGAGCCATGCCAAGTATTCTACTCTTATCCATGGAATGAATAGTTTCATGAGTGGAGATCACAGCATCCAGAATTTGACGACCTAAGACAAAACCTTTTTGAGAAGGGGAAATAATTTTATCTAAAAAAGGTTGAATTCTCATGACAAGGACTTTGGTGCAAAGTTTATAGACAGTATTACACAGGCTAATAGGTCTGAATTTAGAAAGATTGGTGGGTTTCAGCTTTTTAGGAACAAGGACAATAAAGGTATTATTGAGCTATTTTAAAAGTTTACTAGTTTTGAAGAAATCACGAACCGCAGTAGTAAGATCAGCCCCCACAATATCCCAATATTCCTAGAAAAAAATAGGAGGGAAGCCATCAGGACCCAGAGCTTTGAAGGGACCCATAAAGAATAAAACAGCACAAACCTCCTGCTCAGATATAGGCCTTAGCATTTCTAGGTTATCTTCCTCAGTTATCAGATAGGGAATTTTGTCAATGAATTGATCCATAGTCCTGCCATTGTCATCAACATTAGCTTGTTCAGTCAACAAATTCTGAAAGAATATCACAGCTTGTTCTCTAATCTCATTATCCTCAGTGATAACATTGCCATTTCCCAAACATAATTTTGTGATGGAGTTAGCCTTCCTATGTTTCATGGTAGAAATATGAAAAAAAGTTGTATTCCTATCTCCCTCTTTAAGCCACTGAATTCTGGACTTCTATTTCCAAAAGACCTCTTCTCGGCACATAAGATTCCTCCAGTCTGAAATCAGATCATGTTCTTCCTTAGTAGTGTCTTCTGAATCATCTCCTTGAGCAATCTACTGCTGAATATCTGCTAGTTTTCCAGCTATATTTTTCTTCTGACAAAACACATGACCAAAACTGTATCTATTCCATCCACAAACCTCATGTTTGATATGCATAAGCTTTTTAACTAGTTTGAACATAGGAGTACCTTGGATAGGAATTTGCCACCATTGAGTCACAAGTTGTCTAAAGTCTTTATGCTTAGTCCACATTGCTTCAAAGCAGAAAGGGAAAGGGCCCTGTTAGCATTGATCTTGCCAATGAAGGAAGATAGGGCAGTGATCAGATATGGTTCTAGGAAAAGCCTGCAAATGCATATTATGATGATTATCCTAGTTACTTGAAATAAGAACCCTGTCAAATTTAACCTAGATCATATGGTCTCCTCGTTGTCTGTTAGACCAGGTAAAAATCTGATTTTGTAGCTCCACATCTAGCAATCCCCAAACATTAATAAATTCTACAAAGTCAAACATGATGTCAAAGTAATCAAGGATCCCACCAGATTTCTCAGAGGGATATAATGGAGTGTTGAAGTCACCAGCCAACATCCATCTAGAGCACGCGAATTGGTCAGAATGCTACTCAAATCAGTCCACAAAGATTACCTCAGAACTCTAGTATTAGGAGCATAAATATTGATTAAATACCAATTGAATGATGGCAAGGAGAAGTTGATAACTAGAAAATGCTTGCTAGAAGCCACAAGAGAACCCTGAGTTTTAGCACTGTTCCACATTGTAACAATCCCACCAGAAGCCCCTATAGCCGGACTAATGCAAAACTCAGCCTTAGGCCATATGTAATCAGCTATCTTCTTAAAGCTCTCCTCATTCATCTTAACCTCTTGAAGAAGCAAGATATCTAATTTATTATCTAAAAAGTAGTTTTTAACCTCAAACTGTTTGGTGGGGCTGTTGAAGCCCCTCAAATTCTAGGATAAAATCCTCATTTAGAAGGTTTGAGGGAATTGACCTCTAGTGTTTTCTACTTACCACTGGCAATTTCCCTGGCAATCTCTCTTTGCCATGTTTCATGTAGGGTCGTTCTCCCTGTTTTGGAGTCAGTACCAACATCAGCAGTCTTTTTACCTCTACGAGTCTTTTTCTTAGGGGTAATCCATTCCTCTTGTTCATTACCACTACCACTTGGACCGATTTCCACTATCAATGAAGGATTAGTTGATTGATCACCTATTTCTAGAGCATGGGAATTATCCTGGGTTGACTCAAAATCTATTGCTCCTTCCGTATTTGTTGTCTATGTAGGAAGAACCTGTGGATCATCCCACAAAACTTTGCCATCTTTAGCATCCCCATCTATCAATTGGTCCCGTATTTCACCCTCCTCAAACCCATTGGTGGTCTGTTGATCCATATAATTATCTGTATCTAAGACATCATTATGACAATCTTTGTCTAGAACCTTCTCAGTATTATCATCTAGGTAAGCATTATCCTCATTACCCAAAGCCATCTGACAATCTTTTTCCATAGCCTGCTCAGTATTATCGTTTGGGAAAGCATTTTCTACATTACCCCCCATTCCCTGATTGCCAGGGGTAACAATTTTGTGTGAATGATCCTCAATCTCATTATGGGGGTCAGTCTTCTTGCCCATTTGCTTTGCTTTACATTGGGTCATTATATGGCCCTTTTTCTTGCATATCTGATAGAAGGTGGTAGCATTTTCATAAAGGGTTGGCTGGGTCCAAATCCCATATTTAGAGTTTAACTCGATGGACATTGGGAGGGTTTGGTTGATCTCCACATTAACACAAAACTGGGCATATACACAATGGGATTGAGTACGGGTAGTATGATCCATAGTAACACACTGGCCAAAGGAGTTGCCAATAGCGGTAAATATTTTTTCATCCCAGAATTCCAAGGGAAACCCTGGTAATCTAACCCAAATAGGAGTAGACTTATTGAGGTCCGAGCTAGGGTCAAACCCAGGTTTCCAAGGGCACAAAGCAAGCAAATGTGATCCATAAAGCTAGGGTCCCCCAGAAAGAGTAGCTATCATATCCTCCCTATTCATGAATTCAAATAGGAATAACCCTCTTGCCATAGCAATAACCGAAACACTACCTTTGATTCTCCACCGAGAGATCACCCATTTTCGGACCATCTCAATATTGGGATGAAAGGAAAAGAACTTACCTACCAGAGCAAGATCCATGGTCACCACAATTTCTTCAATCAGAACATTCAGAATATCCAGAGCCGTACTTTCTGCGAAAACTTTTTTGACAGGAAGTCCCAACATGCATTTAGAAGAACCCATCTTTTCCCCTGTTAACGATCTCTTCCATCCGTTGGAAGGATCGTCCTCCATCAGGTTCACAGTCCTAGAGGCACTGCCCAAGGCAGTAGCCTCCATTGACATCGAAAGCACTCAGAGCTAAAACCCTAAAAAACCCTAAACAGCCATGGAAAGCAGAGAGCGCGATTTTATATATATACTTTGTTGTTTTCAATTAGTAGTATGAAACATACCCATGTTAAAACTAATATACATGGATGGAATAAAAAATGTTGTAGAAAATGAAAATGTTATATCAGTATATTCATCATATTTTGCATGACTTCTCTCATGTCTTCATCATGTTTTGCATGTCTTCAATATTGTCTTCTTTGTGTCTTGCATGCCTGTTACTATCTTCATTATGTCTTTCTTGTCTATGATGTGTTTTCTAGTGCTTACCTAAGACCGGAGGCTAGAAATAATCCTCAATCTTTGTGTATTCCTTAGCTTCAAGTGCCTGGCATGTTTGTTGTGTTTTTGACTATACTTTAATGCATGTATGGGTCATAAGATCATACATACATTAAAGTGGGGGCTAAATGTTATGTCATAAAATGTCCCCCTAGGACTTTTACCTCCTAAGTTTAGCTCTCGAGTCCCTTAATTTTAATCACGCATGTTAGAAATGAATCCCAAAGCAAAATTCCCAAAACCCACGACAAATGGGACTTAGGGGACATCTCTTGAGCTTAATCTAGACCCAAAATAGGTCCCTAGGTTTGGGCACCCTTTCCCTTGCCCAACCCTATTTTGTTAGGGTCCCAAATTTGAATGTCGGTTGGTGACCGTTAAAAGGTTTCCGTTGTCGGCATCTTAAGTTTGAATTATGGAATTGTAGTGGGAATGCATATATAATCATGTTTAGGAATTCATTTGTAAACTAGAAGATGATTTGGAGATTAAGGAGAACTTATGATCATAGAGCATTCAAGGCAATCATTGTGTTGCAGAGAAAAATTGTGTTGTTGTGTTTGTTATTACAGATTTGGCTTCATCTTCTCATGGCATGAATGATCTTCATCTCCTTGAGAGCTACACCTCTGAGGTGATATCTATTTTTGATTCAATCTATCTACTTTATCATTGTTTTTACCTTTGTCCACCAAGGATATGCACTCTCTATCTAACAACAGTGTTGGAAGACTTGAATGCCATTCTGGGTCTTGACTGAGGCAAGCTCCTAAACACCACAACCCCCAACAAGCCTCTCTTGTGATTGTAGGTGACAGGCATCAAATCTTGTAGAAAGGAGTTGCAGAGGATCATTATAGAGTAGAAGGAATCTAGATTTGAACAAAAAGGTAGGAAATAACCCTAAAAGGTTAAGGGCACCCGCTCTTTTGATTTCCAATTTTACGATGCTAGAAATCTTGGAGCAAGTTGTAGTCTATAGCAAATTTAATCTTGAAGCCCTTAGAAAAAGTACCACCTTGGGCTTGGGTGCCCACTCTTTCGACCTTGAATTTTCTGCATTCTAAAATCTAAAATCGGGTATGTATTAGATCTGTATTTAGTGTCTTTCTGTAGAAGCATTTGTTGTGTTTCACCCGCTTGCTTACAATTTTGCATAGTTAGGGTTTTAGGTTTAATCGGGCTAAAGTTAACAAATTGATCAACAAATTCCAAATTTCCTTATCATTCCATGTAATAGCCAACCTGATAGTTGAGTCCTCTTGCAAAATTTGTGATTGAACTTGGTTAAATGTCCTTGAATGTATTGAGTGAAAGGAGGACCTAATCGAACTACCAATCAACCCCCTTAACCCTCTTTTCATCCATTACACTCCCTCATCTCAAACATGTACACCTAGAATCTTCCTCTCATCTACCCCAAACTCATAGATTGGGACCAACAAGAGGCCCCCATTCTAGACATCTTTTAGATTAATGAGGCAATAGCAAAACTTATGGGACTCTTGGATGGTATCCCGCTTGGTGATCACAAAGATGGATTTGTCATGGATTTAGATCAAGATGCATACTTTGGGGAGAATGTCAAATCCTCTGATCATAAAAGAGAAAATAAAAATAGATCCCTAGGTGAAAACCACAATGTGGCACCTCCTGATCATAAAACTTTAAAAATAAAAGATGTATCTGATGGTGAAAACCTCTCTGAGGTGCTTGAGGATGGAGGATTTGACCTTCCCCTACCAACAAAGTATCAAGAAAAATTAACTCTCTTAGTAGAAGACTCATAAGAGATGAATCTCAACACAGTTTAGAATCCTAAACTCACATTCCTAGCAGCTTCATTATCAGAGCCAGAGAGGAAGGACTTCATAAAATTCTTCTTACAAAGGACAATCAAATTTTATTAGAATATGTTGACATGCCTGGATTGGACCCTTCACTAGTGTTTCATCATCTAACAGTCTCTCCAAATGCCAAGCCTATCAAAAAAATTCACAAGATGCACCCACAGATAGCACTATTGGTCAAAGCAGAGCTTGATAAATTACTAGATGCAAAATTCATACCACCTGTTGATTATACAAAGTGCGTCTATAAACTTGTACTTGTATCTAAACCAAATGGAGGCATCTGCATTTGCATAGACTTCAAAGATCTCAATAAAGCATGTCCCAAAGATGACTATCCACTACCCAACATTGATATCATTATGGATTTGACAATAGGTCATGAAATGCTTTCCCTTATGGATGGTTTCTTTGAATACAATTAGATCATGATAGTACCAAAAGACAAACAAAAAATAATTTTTACATGTCCTTGGAGTACTTACTGCTGTAAAATCATGCCTTTTGGTCTCAAGAATGCCAGAGCTACCTATCAATGAGCAATGACAATTATATTCCATGACCTATTTCATACTATTATGGAAGACTATGTCAATGACATAGTGGGAAAATCTTCTAGGGCAGATCATCTATAGGTTCTAGGACAGATATTTGACAGACTAGAGAAGTATCAAGTGACGCTAATTCCTATGAAATGTGTCTTTGGCATCACTTTAGGGAAATTATTGGGATACATTGTATCTCGTAGAGGAATTGAAGTGGATCCAGCTAAAGTCAAAGCTATCATTGAAATACTTCCACCAAAGAATCTAAAAGCACTAAGGAGCCTTCAAGGGAGATTAAAGTCCATTAGATAGTTTATTTCATAGCTAGCAAATAAATGTCAACCATTTCTACACTTTCTCCACAAGGATGTCTCATTTTCATGGGATAACAAGTGTCAACATGCATTTGATCAACTTAAGGACTATCTAGCTACACCTCTAGTTTTGGTATTGCTAGTTCCTAATAGACCTTTGATCCTATATGTCTCTACTACATCTGTAGCATTAGGTTCTCTCCTCACACAATATGATGAGTTAGGTAAAGAACATGCCATCTACTATATCAGCCGCACCTTGGTTGGTTATGAACTCAACTACACTCCTATGGAAAGAGCATCTTTAGCAGTAGTGTTTGCTTCCCAAAAGTTGTGACATTACATGTTAAACCAATACACCAACCTCATCTCTAAGATTGATGCATTGAAGTATCTTTTATCCAAGGCATCCCTCACAGGTAGACTAGCTAAATAGTCATGATCCTAAGCAAATTTGACATAGAGTATATTGATCAGAAAGATATCAAGGGACAAGTTCTTGCAGACTAACTGGTAGAATCTCCAATGACAGATGTACACCCTATGATATTTGACTTTACAAATGAAGGGCTTTTCACTCTTACTACCTCAGTGGAATGGAAGTTGTACTTTGATGGTTCTTATGCACAACATGGTTCAGGGGCCAACATCTTGTTTATCACACCTCAGAATGATTATATTCCAAAATCATATCGATTAGCATTCCCTTGTACCAACAATATTGCTGAGTATGAAGCACTACTTACAGGTCTTCGTATAACAATCAAATGGAATATCAATCAACTTCAAGTATATGGAGACTCTTAACTAGTCATTCGACAAGTCACTGATGAGTACCAAATTTAGGATGACAAGTTGATACCCTACAAAAGATTGGTTGATACATACAAGCAACACTTCTCTAGCCTCTCTTTTGAACAAATTCCTCAGGTACATACTAAAGCTACATACCCTGTGGCTACTATTGGATCACTTATGGATATGCCTACAAACACTCAGCGATGTGAATTCTTAATCGAGCAATTGTTGATACCGACTATTGATGTTCCTTCAATTGATATCATCTGTGAACTTGTTGGTCCCAACTCCCCTTGGTACCAAGATATCTATGACTATCTCCATACCAACACCATCCCCTCCAACCTTACATCTACCCAATGCAAAACCTTCATCCACTGAGCCTCTCGTTTCACTATTCTGGGTGATACCCTATACCGTTAGAGTCTTGATGGTATCCTTCTTAGATGTCTTAACTCAGATGAAGCTAATACTGCCTTAAGAGACATACACAAAGGTGTCTATGGATCACAATCCACCAGTCCAACTCTAGCTAAGAAGCTGCTCCGTATAGGGTATTACTAGCCAACCATATAACAAGATGCATTCCAGTTTGCCAAGAAGTATCTTCAATGCTAGTAGCATGGAGTTTTGATACATGCACCAACACATGGGCTACAACCTGTTACAACTCCATGGCCTTTGTCACAATGGGGACTTGACCTCGTGGGTAAAATCCATCTATCCTCTTCAAATGGCCATAAGTTTATCATTACCCCCACTGAGTATTTTATGAAGTGGGTGGAAGCTATTCCCATGACCTATATCACCGGTAAGCAAATAGCCAAGTTTATCCTAAACTACCTCATTTGCTGATATGGGATTCCCCAAGCCATAGTAACTAATAATGGTAGACCATTCAAGAATCAAGATGTTTGTGCCTTGTGCACATAATACCATATTCAACATTACTTTTCTACTTCATATTATCCTCAGAGTAATGTCTAAGCCAAGGCTTTGAAAAAAACCATACTAAAAATCCTAAAGAAAATGGTCAATGAAGTTGGTCGTGATTGGCACCTACAACTCAACCCTACCTTATGGGCCTATCACACTAGTATTAGAACACCAACTGGTGCTACCCCTTTTGCCTTAGTTTATGGCACTAAAGCTATTTTCCCTATCGAGGTTGAGATCCCATCTCTCAGAGTATCTATGCAGCATCTTGTAGATGGAGAGGAGTACGAAATTTCTAGATTGACTGAGTTAGAGTTACTGGATGTGAGGCATCTCACATCACTTAATCATCTTCATGTATATTAAAATCACCTCCATCGTAACTACAATAAGAAGATCAAGGAAAAATGGTTTTAGCTAGGTGATTTTGTCCTTAAAGAAAATCAACACAACCAACAAGATAGAGACAAGAAGAGCAAGTTTGAACTAAATTGTTTGGGACCATATGTTGTCACAACATATGGATCAAGAGCTTATACTTTGTCAACACCTAAAGGCATTCCCTTGGATGAACCCATCAATAATGTTCATCTCAAGAAATTTTATGCTTGATCCTCAGAGTATCATTAGAAAATCCAAAAAAATAAAAAAAATAGAAAAATCTAAAAAAAATAAAAAAATAGAAAAATAAAAAATAGTCTATCCTCTGGTGAAAACTTGGTAAACATGTGCCTTGGATAAGTACCATAGTGAAAACTTGGAAAATAGTTATTATGTGTAGTATCAACATCTACTATCTCTTAAGTAGTACATCCATCTCATTCCATATCAATTCATAATCAAACCCTCATACATCCATATTGACTTAGCATTTCCACTTTCCCATCTATCATGGCTTGACAATTGTCAATGTCAGTTCATCCATAGTCAGTTTACCCATAGTCAGTTCATCCATTGTCATCCATAAAAAAACCTCTACCTGAATGGGGGTAGTTTTTCCTTAACCTAGATCTAAGAATGGATCCTTGTTCACGTATCACCATAACAAATCACTATCCTATATCATCATCACCAATAAGAACTACATATCATTATCACCCTCAATGTGCCTTGATCCTATGGATACAGGGTATGTAGGTAGTCTGGAATATGAAGGAAGTATCTAGTACTCAGGTACATAAGATGCACCTATCTCCCATCTCAATCCATCATCATTTTTCACATCTCACTTCATCCATCTGTAACTACCCATCTTATTCACCTTCACTCCTGAACCATCTTATATCATCACTAGCCAAAACTACATATTATCATAATCATCATCATCGTAACATGGCTTGATCCCATGGATATGGGGTATGTAGGTAGTTTGGAATATGAAGGAAGTATCTAGTGTTGAACACAATGGGATACTAAGTGGGGGGTGAATCAGCACACTTAAAAACTTTAGCCAAACATTTACTGATAAAACTGAATAGCTTTCAAAACATGAAATAAAACATGCAAGTCAAGAGTCAGCACATAACACCAGTATTTTTACATGGAAAACCCTAAAACAGGGAAAAACCATGGTGAGGATTAACTCATAATATAATAAGCTCATTGCAAAAATATTACAACTTTGTTTTAGGGATTCTACCGAAGGAAGATACTACTCCTTGATTTACAACTTTAATTTAGGGTTATGACCCAAAGAAGCTACTACTCCCTAAAAGTTCAGCTCACTGCTATTACAATGATAGTATAAATACAAGGGTTGCTAGTGGAAATACATCTGTTGTATGTTGATGGTACAGTTAGCTATTCTTGCTCAATATCTATCCTCAAACTGATTCTACACATTCCATGTCTACTTTGCTATCTTCATATTCACCTTAATTACCTTTCAAAATAATTATATCCTCTATATATATCCTCCGCAACACCTTGAACTTTGATTAGGTCAGCATCCAAAACAATATTAAATGTAATGTGTAGCAAGTCATAGGTCGGCCATAACACATGTAAATTGATAAAAAAAACTTGTTGCGGACCTCAGGGCCTTATGAACCAAGTCAAAACACATCATTCCATATGTTTCAAACTTAAAGAAACTGATTAGGAGCCTTTGCATGAATCAAGAACTTAGCTAGTTGGCTCATACTATTTGACACTATCAACTGTTCATCTTTCATCTGTCAGGGAGAAGCCAAAACTTCAATGTGGACCAAGGATTCAATCATACACCTGCTCAAAAACATTCATGCACCTTTCTAGAGAAGTATCATGCTAAGTTATGGATCCACAAGACAAGAGATGTATTGCTATGTAGAGAACAAAGTCTTTAAAACCTTATTTAATTCTTCTCAGCCCAAAATATGAAGTTGTAGTAAAGTATAAGGCCTGAAACCTTTTGAAAATATCAAAGATATCAAATTACGCAAGTAATTGGATCCACACACCTTCTTATGGAGTTTCCAGAGGAATTTAGAAATGACTTAAGTATTTGCAGCTCTGAAAGACAGTGTGATACCTCTGTCACTTGAGCACTACCTTTTCAAACCACTAGAACACTTGAAACTTTATTAAAACATGTAACATACTAATCTCAGTAATTCCTTAGAGCCACATGAGAAACAGATCTCTTTCTAAGGAATGTGGAGCATTCCATTGTCTCCTTAATATTGATTTTTTCTATCTAGGTGATGGTTGATGTAAAAACCCTTTAACTTTTCATGCTGAGTGAGTGAGAGGCTAAAACCTTGGATATGTCATGTCAATTCATGTCATAAGCTATCATTAGAACTGCATGTCCAAATCTTTCTTTGTGGAGAGATGCAGACCAGTTCAAGTTGACTCTGCCTTAGAAAGTGCATTGTGAATGCCTTAGACACTTTTCAACTTCATTCCTTTGAGTGTGGTACTCCCAATTGATGAGATGCATATGTGTATATGTAGAAGTCATGCTAGGATATGAGTGTTTGCCTCTTCATCATATTGAAACCCAAAGCTGATCCATACTTAGGCTTATTTATTCTTCTCCCAGACTAGTTTGCCTTGACTATACTAATTCCTTTATTGTACAAGTTTGTCCATCTGATATGTTGACATCAATATATACTATGTTGATATCAATGACAACACATATGGCCAACAATCTCCCCCTTTGTTATTGATGGCAACATATGCTCCCCCTTTGATTCTATCCCCCTTTGACATCAAGGACAAAGAGATTGATAACCTTTGTATCAATCCAAAACTATATGTGCTCCCCCTTACAAAAAGGATATCAAAACTGTGCTCCCCTTGACTGTATGATTTAATCATAAAATTGTACCCTTGAAAACCAAAATGGTACTACCACACTACTTAGTAATTCTACAATACTATATACATCAAAATTGTTCTAAAAACTTACTTTGATGGAAGGCTGGCTCTGTAAATTACCTTGAGTTGTTGGACAGTTGAAGTCCAGATAGTGCATTCTAAGGTAGGATGATAGTTTTGGCACTCACTTTCCATGTACATTTCTTTAGCTTCCTCTAAGTTTCTCGGGGGCTTCATCTTTGATTTGCCTTTTATGCTTTGGACCCTAACAGACCGGGCATTGAGGCTAGTCTCAAATTCACTACCTCTCTCAACTGACCAAACTACTTATTTATATGTTCTCTTTGGTCCTATAGTTGGGACAATTGCATATGTAGATTCTCAATTTGTGCCCTTGTTGCACCCATCTTGTCCTTTGACAAGTCATATACTTCAGCCACCTTGGAAATCTATGAATCAATAGAGTCCATCTAAGCTTTGATCTATTGTGTGGAGTTTGGCCAATTCAGAAAAAATAAGTACAAGGTTGTGGCCTCCTCAATGCAAGCTTTAAATTTCTTCATATTTTCTCTGAACTTGTTATGTGCTTTAGCACACTTATCGGCCATATCTGCCATCCTTTTGTCCTTAATCCTTTGTGTTGCCTCTTTCTCTACTTTTTGCTCTGTCAGGGATGAATGATCCTTAAAGGATTCCACTAGAAGCTTTATCTTTTGTTTTGGAGGCAGTGAGGGATCAATAGTTACCTCCGGTAACCCTTCCTATACCAACTTCACAACATCTTCTACTACACTAGATTTCTTTAGATTTTCTTGTATAAACTCTTTCCTTGTAGAGGCATGTAATATATCTCAAGGCTATAACTTGTGTAGAGGAGATATGCTTGATAAATCAAGTTGTCCTTCATTTATTAAAACTTGCAGCAATTGGGGAGTAACAATTGGTTGAGATTGAATATACAATTTTAATAGTTCAGTAAGAGAATCAGTTTAGTCGGGATCCATTTCTTTTGTCCTATCTTGACTTCTCTCTGGAGACATTTCTTTATCTGTTGTAGGATCTTCATGTTGCCATAAGGTTTTTGAACCAATCTATGAATCTTGCATATTTTCCTGATCTTCCACTTGTTCAGTGTTTTCCAGAATACTCAGTTCATTTTGTAGATTCTCTTGGGAATTTGGATCAACATTCATGCCTTTTTCCTTTTCATCATGTTCTTGTTTTGACCTAATTTGCTTTTATCATATGCAGATCCTTGTAATTCTTTAGTAATCCTCTACAAGTCCTTCAAATGCTCCAAAATTTTTGTCAAGATTATTTGTATGTTGTGTGTTTGCATCATCATGAAGATAGGATGGTAAATTTCTAGAAGTAACTCCCCCTGAGCCCCTAAAACCTCTTAGTAGTTCTTGTTATTGTGAACCCTAAAAATCTCTATATTTTGTTGCATTTAGAGATTTTCCTTTAGAATTTTCATCAGACTTCTTTAATTCCCCAATCCTATCATTCTCATGTTGACACCGATCCATATGCTAAAAATTTAGCATCTTGCATGTTCAGGTTTTGAAAGTTTTACTGTTGTCATTGACACCGATCCATGTTGACACCGATCCATGACACTGTCATGACCAAAGATTTGACACGTCACATGCGCAATCTCACTTGTGACCTTCCTCTCAAGCGTGACCCTCAAGGTAATGAAATTATCCCTTCTGCTAAGGCAAATTATTTCCTAATGTCTGCCTCTGAAAGTGTTACTTGTCAAAAGGAAATTTTAGAGCTTGAGGAGTTAGGTCTTATCCAGATTTCTGATTCACCTTTCTCATGTCACGCTATGTATGTTCCAAAAGTTGATGAAAATGGCATTGAACTTCCTGAGAAACGTCTGGTTGTCAATTACAAGCCCTTAAATAAATGTCTTGTTGACCATAGGCACCCACTTCCTAGCAAAGACCATATCTGGCAATCTATCCAAGGCAGCCATGTTTATTCCAAGTTTGATCTTACTAAAGGTTATTGGCAAATTGCTTTGAAGAAACAAGATTTTTTCAAAACTGCTTTTTCAGTCCCTCAAGGTTTGTATGAATGGAAAGTCTTACCATTTGGCATCAAAACCGCTCCATCAATTTTCCAGCAAAAAATGGATATCATCTTTCGCCCTTTTTCCAAGTTTATCCAACCATACATTGATGATATTTTGGTTTTTAGTCAAGACATTAATACCCACCTTGAGCATCTTCGCCAATTCCTTTCTGTTTGCCAACACCATGGCCTTGCAGTTAACCCTCAAAAATTAGTCTTTGCTCAACCTGAAGTTGTTTTTATTGGCATCAAGCTTCTTCCGGGGGGGATGATGGAGGCACAACCACATATCCTGCGAAAAATAGAAAACCTCCCAGTAACAAATGTCAAAGAATTGCAGAGGTTTCTAGGTTTGGTAAATTATATTGCAGGATTCTATCATAAGCTTGCTGAAGACAGGTTACAGCTAAATAAGATTTTGAGCAAAACTCCACCTCCATGGACGGAGCATCATGATAAACTGATATTGCATATCAAGCAAAAATGCTCCCAGCTTCCACCTTTGAAGTTACCAGGACCAGGATTCAAAATTGTTGAAACTGATGCTAGCGAGTATGCATGGGCCGGAGTTCTCCGGGAACAGAAAACAGTTCACTATGATCCAAAAGATAAAGGTGAATTGGTGAGAACTATTTCAGGTAGTTTTCATAATTCTGAATTAAACTACCACAGTACGCATAAAGAAATCTTAGCTATTGTTAATTCTTTCCAAGCCTTCCTAGCAGATAAAAGATTTCTTTTGAAAAGTGATTTGCAGCATCTTTGGATTTTTTCCGAAAGGAATCCAAAAATAAAGTTGTAAGAGGGAGGCTGCTTAGATGGGCTCAACTCCTCAGTACTTATGAGTTTGATTTTATTCATTTACCAGGAGTTGAAAATATATTTGCTGATTTTATGTCTAGAGAAGGACATGCTTTAAATCAAGCTGCTGATAAACCTTTGCCAGAAGTCAAGAACAGGCAATTAAAAGGAAAAGTGCGGGTGGTCCGCATAAGAGAACACCGATGGCATGAACCATGTCGAAATGAATGGAGCACTAACCCATTCCCAAGAAGAGACCTGCATAATTACCAAATGGCTAATGATTTTTTGTTTGACAGGTTTTGAATGCTAATTGCAAAACAGCAGTTGACTGCTAATGGGTTATGGACAGAGGAACCTTTCTTCCAGTTCTCAGCCGAAGCTGAACCAATTGACCCAGAGATCGAGCACGTGTTACAGAATTGGTGTGGAGATTTTGTCCTCCCAGTCCAGTTCAAAAATCCTATTATTGGTAAACCTGATGAATGGTTAAATGCTGAGGATGGTAAGATTTTGATTCAAAATCTATTCCAAGGTCCTTATCCTCCAGCCGACAATTTACAGTTCAACAGAACCACTGCATACACAGGGTGTATCTTCAAGCTCACTTTTGGTTCCTCATATGAAAATCCTATCAGTCGACATTTATGTCAGGTTTATGGACCCTGCGGCCCCGACTCTATTTTTAAACATTGGACAGTTAGAAACTGCCTAAGGCATTTCTTTGCTCATCAAACACCTATCTGGATCCACACGAAGACGTACAGAATGAGTGGAGCAACCTCTCAAGCCCTTAACCAAGGACTCTATGGTCCACACAAACTAAAGGTGTTAAGCATTATCTGGAAGGAACAAGAGGACAGACTCATTACCGGCTGTGTACCCCACGCATCATCCCAGACATGTGCAAATTGTTATGATGCTTCCGATGATGACCCAAGGGTGCCAAGATATGATTCTTTTGGCAATTATCGAGTGCTTGATTGTACTCACCTAGCTGGCGAAGCATGTGAAGGATGTATTTTCTATTAGCAAAGAGAATCCAGTACATCCACTAATAGCACTGGGTCCTAGTATGCTAATGAGTGGGCATGTCACTCATCGAGGGCATCTTTCTCCTTGTGGCAAAGGAAAGACATGGACCCCACCATGTGTAAAGGGGCAAACACACCACCTTATCGTGTGTACGAGTTATTCCTCTCGTGACATAAAGGAACGTCCTGTAAAGTTCGGTCGGTCGATCTTATCTTGTTCACGGATAATTGGGTCCCACCAGAAGAATCTCTTCACATGGGATGTCCTCCGGATAAGGTCTTGCTTCGTGTCCATTTTCGATTGATGGATCTCAAAACTCTTCTGAATTGAAGGTTAAAGTTCCGCCTCTGACTCCCTATAAATGGGTCTTTTGGCGGAACTTTAACGTTCTGAATTGAATGTTAACGTTCCCATTTATAGGGAGTCAGAGGCGGAACTTTAACCTTCAATTCAGAAGAGTTTTGAGATCCATCAATCGGAAGTGGACACGAAGCAAGACCTTATCCGGAGGACATCCCATGTGAAGAGATTCTTCTGGTGGGACCCAATTATCCGTGAACAAGATAAGATCGACCGACCGAACTTTACAGGACGTTCCTTTATGTCACGAGAGGAATAACTCGTACACACGATAAGGTGGTGTGTTTGTCCCTTTACACATGGTGGGGTCCATGTCTTTCCTTTGCCACGAGGAGAAAGATGCCCTCGATGAGTGACACGCCCACTCATTAGCATACTAGGACCCAGTGCTATTAGTGGATGTACTGGATTCTCTTTGCTAATAGAAAATACATCCTTCACATGCTTCGCCAGCTGGGTGAGTACAATCAGGCGCTCGATAATTGCCAAAAGAATCATATCTTGGTACCCTTGGGTCATCATCGGAAGCATCATGACAATTTGCACATGTCTGGGATGATGCGTGGGGTACACAGCCGGTAATGAGTCTGTCCTCTTGTTCCTTCCAGGTAATGCTTAACACCTTTAGTTTGTGTGGACCATAGAGTCCTTGGTTAAGGGCTTGAGAGGTTGCTCCACTCATTCTGTACGTCTTCGTGTGGATCCAGATAGGTGTTTGATGAGCAAAGAAATGCCTTAGGCGGTTTCTAACCGTCCAATGTTCAAAAATAGAGTCGGGGCCGCAGGGTCCATAAACCTGACATAAATGTCGACTGATAGGATTTTCATATGAGGAACCAAAAGTGAGCTTGAAGATACACCCTGTGTATGCAGTGGTTCTGTTGAACTGTAAATTGTCGGCTGGAGGATAAGGACCTTGGAATAGATTTTGAATCAAAATCTTACCATCCTCAGCATTTAACCATTCATCAGGTTTACCAATAATAGGATTTTTGAACTGGACTGGGAGGACAAAATCTCCACACCAATTCTGTAACACGTGCTCGATCTCTGGGTCAATTGGTTCAGCTTCGGCTGAGAACTGGAAGAAAGGTTCCTCTGTCCATAACCCATTAGCAGTCAACTGCTGTTTTGCAATTAGCATTCAAAACCTGTCAAACAAAAAATCATTAGCCATTTGGTAATTATGCAGGTCTCTTCTTGGGAATGGGTTAGTGCTCCATTCATTTCGACATGGTTCATGCCATCGGTGTTCTCTTATGCGGACCACCCGCACTTTTCCTTTTAATTGCCTGTTCTTGACTTCTGGCAAAGGTTTATCAGCAGCTTGATTTAAAGCATGTCCTTCTCTAGACATAAAATCAGCAAATATATTTTCAACTCCTGGTAAATGAATAAAATCAAACTCATAAGTACTGAGGAGTTGAGCCCATCTAAGCAGCCTCCCTCTTACAACTTTATTTTTGGATTCCTTTCGGAAAAAATCCAAAGATGCTGCAAATCACTTTTCAAAAGAAATCTTTTATCTGCTAGGAAGGCTTGGAAAGAATTAACAATAGCTAAGATTTCTTTATGCGTACTGTGGTAGTTTAATTCAGAATTATGAAAACTACCTGAAATAGTTCTCACCAATTCACCTTTATCTTTTGGATCATAGTGAACTGTTTTCTGTTCCCGGAGAACTCCGGCCCATGCATACTCGCTAGCATCAGTTTCAACAATTTTGAATCCTGGTCCTGGTAACTTCAAAGGTGGAAGCTGGGAGCATTTTTGCTTGATATGCAATATCAGTTTATCATGATGCTCCGTCCATGGAGGTGGAGTTTTGCTCAAAATCTTATTTAGCTGTAACCTGTCTTCAGCAAGCTTATGATAGAATCCTGCAATATAATTTACCAAACCTAGAAACCTCTGCAATTCTTTGACATTTGTTACTGGGAGGTTTTCTATTTTTCGCAGGATATGTGGTTGTGCCTCCATCATCCCCCCCGGAAGAAGCTTGATGCCAATAAAAACAACTTCAGGTTGAGCAAAGACTGATTTTTGAGGGTTAACTGCAAGGCCATGGTGTTGGCAAACAGAAAGGAATTGGCGAAGATGCTCAAGGTGGGTATTAATGTCTTGACTAAAAACCAAAATATCATCAATGTATGGTTGGATAAACTTGGAAAAAGGGCGAAAGATGATATCCATTTTTTGCTGGAAAATTGATGGAGCGGTTTTGATGCCAAATGGTAAGACTTTCCATTCATACAAACCTTGAGGGACTGAAAAAGCAGTTTTGAAAAAATCTTGTTTCTTCAAAGCAATTTGCCAATAACCTTTAGTAAGATCAAACTTGGAATAAACATGGCTGCCTTGGATAGATTGCCAGATATGGTCTTTGCTAGGAAGTGGGTGCCTATGGTCAACAAGACATTTATTTAAGGGCTTGTAATTGACAACCAGACGTTTCTCAGGAAGTTCAATGCCATTTTCATCAACTTTTGGAACATACATAGCGTGACATGAGAAAGGTGAATCAGAAATCTGGATAAGACCTAACTCCTCAAGCTCTAAAATTTCCTTTTGACAAGTAACACTTTCAGAGGCAGACATTAGGAAATAATTTGCCTTAGCAGAAGGGATAATTTCATTACCTTGAGGGTCACGCTTGAGAGGAAGGTCACAAGTGAGATTGCGCATGTGACGTGTCAAATCTTTGGTCATGACAGTGTCATTGAAGGTGGCTTTGATTTCTTCAATCACTTGTTGTTTCTGAGTAAACTGGTTAGCAAGCCAAACTTGATTGACAGGCTTCTTCTTTTTAGCCTTAGGGCTAATTGTGGAGAATGACATTGGTTGGTACAGACGTGGCTGTTGGTATAATCCCTTGAAAATAATAAAATCTTTATCTATAATAAAGGGTTCCCATTCTTTAATGGTGTGACTGCCAATAACACCATCATAATCTTCAACTTCAAATTCCACAAACAGAGTGTTAGTGGTGAAGTTGTCAAAACCAACCTGAACAGGAGCTACACAGTAGGATGAACTTCCTTCAGTTTCATGATTTGCAAATGTAATCTTAGTTTGTCCATCTCGCCATGCATCCGCAGGAAAAGCATTCCTTCAGGCCAAATTCAGATCTGCACCGGTATCAATAAGGAAGGCTAATGGATAGGCCATTATTCCTTTGAAATAGATAGTTAAAACTACCCCTGGACACACAGTAGTAGCTTTGGCTGACCGAAACTGTCCTTTGATACCATTGAAATGTTTACTGGAAGAACCTTCTTCCACAACCCGTGTAGGAGATCCAATAAAAGCTTCGTCACTGAGATATTGTAGAGGATCTTCTTCTGATGGCTCTTGCTTGATAGCTTGAGTGATTAGTGGGCTGAAGGGCTTTTCTTGACAAAACAAATTTTCTTCCTGTTCTGTAACTTGAGATTCTAATTTAAAAGAACCAGCAGCATTAAACCTATTGATGTAGGTATCTAACTCAGGAGACTGCTCAACTTCTTCATTTAGACAAGTATTTTCTTCTTCATCTATTTCAAGAATTTCATGCTGAGCCTGAGAGATTACCTTTAAGAGGAATTCTTTTCTGTGTCGACGCCATAAACGCCGAGCCATGCTGCCAGGTGCTGGAGCTTCAAGAATACCGCGCTGTGGTAGTGGTGTAGTTGAGATTATGCTAGGAGTGCTAGCATGGGTCACCGGTGGAGAAGGTGATCTAGGAAACCAGGAAGATGGCCGGTAGCCATGAGTAGGCCTGGTTGGGAAACCAGGAGGACCAAGTGGAGGCCTGACAGAAGTTCTGCCTCTACTTTCAATTCTAGGCTGCAGCAGATAGTACTTCTTTGTCTTCGGCTAATCTAGTTTTGTTGTCAGCTTCTTCCATGTCTCTTGTCCCATATTCATTTGCTGCAACTGGGACTCTATTTGGACAATCTGCTCTATCACCTTATCTAGCTCACTTCGTGTATCTGTTCTGAACATTCTGTAGTAGAAAGAAACTTCTGATCCAGAGGAAGCATCGTCTGAAGAAGAATCTTGTTCTTTCTCTTTTATTAAGTTGAAATGAGCTTGTTGAGTTTCAGGAGCAGAGACATACTCGTCAGAGTCTGACTCTGAGAGATCCGGACTTGATAGAACAATGTCTTCGGAATCTGAAGGATAATCATTTATAAAGACATGTTCATCAGTGATGCCTGCTGCCTTTACAGCTCGCATCTTTCCTTTCCCTTTCTTCTTTTTCTTTTCAGGACATTTATTTGCAAAATGGTCTCCTTTACAGATATAACAAGAAGGTTTCCATTTAGAACCTTTACCCTTCTTGTCTTTTTTGTGAAAGAATCCTTTCTTTCGTTTGGGATGTTTTCTTTCCCTTTTATATTTGAATTTCTTTCTGGGCTTTTCCTTGTAACAGGATCCACAGGAATCCTTTTCTGGGGAATCAAGAGCATTTAATCTAGAACAAATGGCTGAAGACAAGATAGGCTGAACCTTCTTAATTTCCTTCTTACTCTTGGCTTCATCATAGATATCTATGTTAATTTGTTCTAAGAATTAGATTAGCTGGGGAAAGGTTAATTCCTTCATTTCTATATTCTCAGCTACCAAATTCTCTAAGACCTTCTTATGATAAAATTCACCTATGGTATTACCAAAGCTTTTCAAGAAGGTGGTATACATATACTCATGATTCTGCTCATGACTAGAAAGATAGAACTGTTCATACTGGCGATCACAATAGACTTTGAAATCTTTTAGATCTCTACATTTTCCTTTTATAAATTTTTGATAAGCCAGTTTTTCCATAACATCCCTTTTCCCGACAAATAATCAGAGCAACTGAGCACATACCTGATCTGCTCCCCTATCGAGAAGTTGTTCTCGATAATCATCATCCAGACAATCCCATACATGTCTTACAGTTCCAGTCATTGCATTCAAAGCTTGCTTAATGACTTCCTTTTCATCTGCATCAGGATTAGTAGACATGTAGTTTGTAATCCATGATCTCATAGCATCTATCCCCCTAGTATTCTCAAGTACTTCAAATTTATCAAAATTTACAAGAGGAGTATCAGCCTTATAAGTCTGGATATTCTTAAAAGGATCACTAGGATAGGGATTTATTCCAGATCCCCGAGCCATATTGACAAATCCCTGAGCCGGAGGTGTAGCTAGTGCTTCAGATGTATTTTCCCTAAAATTTTCAATTGTCGGATCATAAATTCTTTCAGGTGCCGGAGGCGGTACCTGAGGTTTCAACTGGGGTCCTTCATACTGGGCTTTCAGATAACCTTTGGAACTGGAGGGAAAATTCTTTATCTTGACCACTTGTTGATGTCGAGCTGCCTGGTAAGCAGTATGAACAGAAAGAGATTCTGTTCTGATGGTGGTCTGAATTTCAGCAGATTCTGTTTTAACAGAATCCCCTATTAATAACTGAGACTGTGTGATAGAATGGACTTCATCAGACATTTCTACTAACCTTTGTCCATTATGCTTCACATGCAGATCAGTATTATTGATCTGGGATCCTAAAACATCACAGTCTAATTTAACTTCATTTCTCACCCTTTGAATTAACTCACGCTGTCTTTCCAAAGCAGCATCTTGTTCTAATTTCCACATTTCTGCCTTTTGGCGAAAATCATTGTAATTACTTCTCAACTCATCCAGATCCTTCTTGACAGTGGACATCCACTCGTCAGTAAGTCTTTTTTCTAATTTCTCTAAAGTTGAGATGAGAGTATGGAAATTCTGCTGATGGCTAAGATGTGCTTTCTCATTTTTTACTGCTTCTAATTGTTGCCATATTCTTTTATCTTCTGCTAACAACATAGACTTCCTTATACAGAGATTGGTCCAATTCAGAAGATTACTTTGACTAGGGGCATTATCTCCAAGAGGGAAGATATGCATTGGCCAGCAATTAGCTTTATATTTCCCAGTGGTGTCTATCATCATAAAGTCTTGGAAAGGAGGTATGGCACCAGGGACATAACAAGCACCTCCAGGAGTTCCAATGACTTTCATCTGGGTTTCTTTTATATCTTGTTCTGGCATGGACACAGCAATAGATGACATCATCCTAACTCGGCCAGACTTAGGTGGAAAGACAAATGAACAATCTTCACATTTGAATAAACCATTACCCAACTCAGAATATTTACTATGGGTACAAGTTATAACAGATTTTTCAGATTGTTTAGGGGGAGAAATATTTCTTGAAAAAGAGGGAACTTTAAACAAATTACATAACCACATTTTAACCATGCCAAAGGCACATTGCTATTCACCAAAGGCGCATTGCTATCCGCCAAAGGCGCATTTCTGTCCTCCAAAGGCACTTTAAGAGCCTAGACCTAGTTTTAACCTACCAAAGGTGCGTAAAAAATGCCAAAGGCATATTTGCATGCCCCATAGGTGCTTCAACTTACCAAAGGTACATATTTAAGAATCATAGGTGCATTTTCCCTAATGGCTTGTCTTTAGCTAAAATATTTTTCTACCTCATTAAATACGCTAATAAATGCACCTAAGGACAAGTTTAGGGTACATACCATTGCTACTGCTCCCATTGGTTGCTCATAAGTCTTGACGTGCTTGCCTCGGTGTCTGTCAAGTGGAATTGGCATCTCTATAGTCAAAAACTCCTCTAAGGCTTTGAGCTCTCAACTAAGCACAACATGACAAATCACTCTAAAAATCCTAAACTTTGAGTGTGCAAATGAGTTGAAAGTGACCCCTTGGGCCCTATTTATAGAGTCCCAACCCTAATTCTTCCCTCCCTTTATCCTATTTTTATTTGTGTCATCTTATTTTTCCATCATGTCAGCTTCCATTATTCAATCTAGTCCTTCTTAACCTATTTTTGTTGCATTGTTATCGCATTCTTCTAGTTGCAATTAACCCCAGTCCTTCTGTTACTTCTCTATCTTTCCTCTCGAGGGGGCATCCTATGCCAGTTACTTGGGGCATAGTTGTAAAATCATATCTTCATCACTATTTTCTTTGAAACAATGCTATAAACTACATTGTCTCAAAGAGGGGCAAAATGTAGACACCTAAAAATGACCTTTACATAATTCACCCTGCATACATCAAATTCATCTAGATCATTTACATCCAATGTTAATTAAATAATCTAATTATTTAATTAATTTCATCAGTTTCTTCAAATTCCCCTAATTCCAACATTAATTGAATAGATTCAATTTATTTAATTAATTTCATTAAAATCCACTTTATTCTTCTAAATTAAATAATTTTAATTATTTAATTAAATTACCCTCTTTCAATCTTCAAATCCACATTAATTAAATAAACCTAATTATTTAATTAATTCATTATTCAAATTCCTCTTATCCATAAGTAAATAATTTTAATTATTTAATTAACTAATTATTCTTTCAAAAATTTAAATAAATTATTCAAATTTATTTAAGTTGACCTTATCTTCTAAAAATAAATAAAACTAATATTTTATTTATATTCCCCTATCATGCAAAATAAATTAAATGAATTTATTCATTTTATTTATTTAAATCCTCATATCTTATCCTTTCTTCCATCATGCAAGATAAATTAAATAAATTTATTTATTTAATTTGTTTTTATCTTTCAAATCTTCCAAAAATAATCTTTTCTTCTATGTGCACAATCAGTCTTATTTTTAGCATGTCAAAAAGAAAATTATAAGTTGAGTTAATTATCTTTAATCATTATTATTTTTATCAGTCAATTCATAAATTAGAAAAAAAACATTCTAAATTTATGAAATCAAATCTTATTTTTATCAAAGCAAGCAGTTAACTCAATAAAGCTCCTTTTTGCATGGACACATGTCGTGTGCATGTTCATCATGCCCTCTCAACTCATCTCATGGTTGATTTCATTTATTTATCTACATCGTTGATCAATCTTTCCTGAAACCTATATATAACCCCTTCATTGCATCAAAAATCCTCTTCAATCATTTAAGCTTTGGGCATTCATAATTGCGCTTTGATCATTCTCGCAATCTTTGAGCACATTATTCTACAATTGTTTGTTGCAACATGGTTATGCAATATATTGAGCAATCCACGAAGAACCAAGGGATCTACACAATCTAGGTGATAATTTTCTTTTTTTCGATTTGCATTGATTTGGTTATTGTTTAGATCAATCTCTTGAAGGTTATAGGATTGGATTTTATTGTCTTTGTTTGATCTTTGTTAATCTGATTTTTACCTATACACAGATGGGTTGAATTTATATTTGTATCAAGTATTAGTAACAGTGTATCCTGCTGGCCATATAACATATGTATGTGACTATAGCTATGACAACTTAGAAAGGTAAGTCGTGCACCCAAAATATCCATTGAGGTTTGATTTAAATGCCATCTCTATTTTAAATCAGCCTTTAGAAGGCATCGATCCTATATAAGAGGCACCGATTTAAGAGTTATGAATGTTTTAGCCATAGGTGTATGTTATGTGTTTATAACAACTGCATCTTTCTAGTTGTAGGTGTATCTTAAGTGTTTATCTTGCTAACCGTAGGTAAAAATGAGTATTTGTATCTATGGTGTCGAACAATACCTAGCCGTATTCCCTTGTATACTGTAGCGTTAACATGTAATACTTAGCCAATATCATCTGTTTGCATTGAGGCAAAGATTAAAAAATAATTCCTTTGTATTCATTAGTATAGACTCATACATAGAAGATCATTAATGATTTCTCTTGCTTAATAATGGCATCAACATATATATATATATATATATATATATATATATATATATATATATATATATATATATATATATATATATATATATATATATATATATATATATATATATAAGTTTATCAATGATTGCTTCTTCCTCTAATGAGGAGTTGATTTAAATCTGAATTATAATTTATCCATAAGGAATTAAAACTATTTATAAGCTATATCTTGATTTATTTCTATTATGATTTGATGTAAGTTTAGGAAAGATGTATTGCCTTTATTACATCTTTATTCTTCTCTTTTAGATTTTATATTAATATAGAATGATTCAAATTTGATATTGTTAGAGATTAAAGTTGGTGAACTCTGTTATGATTAAGCTAGCTAAAATAACTTAGTAAGTTATTTCTTAAAATTAAATTTAATGATGGGTTTGGACAGGTGCCGAATATGGGAAAACAAAGAAGGGTAGGTTTCTATTTGTAACCTATCTTCTGAACACAACTTTAAAAGATGCTTTGGTCAAAGCTTGTATATCATTAGTATATATTACTATTTGATATATTTTTCTCTTTTCCATATCATGATATAAGTACATTAGCAGTTGTTTATGCATTGAAATGTTAGATACATCATGCTACATCAGATTCCATCACACTTGCTGATTTTAGTTTACTAGGCCCTTCGTGTAGGGTCGGGATTTTTTTAGTTGAAGAAAACTAGGGAAGCGTAAGCTTCGTGGTTGGGCGGAAAAACACTCTGATGATGCTCTCACTCTTGTGAACTTTTGTGTGAGGAAGCTTTGTTGACAGGTATAAACAATGTACATTCATTATCGAAAGTTCAGAACAACCTTATCTTCCTATTGTATATATGCAAGCTTACGAGCTTATTGTAACAATGTAAAACATTTATACATTTGAAAATTACATTTGGTTAGTTTGAATGGACAAGTTAGTTCATTTTATGATTATTTTATTATTTAATCTAGATAGGTCTTTACGATATGGACAAGTTGATTTCAAGAAAGTGTTCAACAATATGCTTAGAAGCAAACTCTGGAGCAAAATGGAAGAGCTAGGAATTCTATAGAAGTATAGGGCAGTAGTTTGTAGGCTATGATTAGGTTCGAGCCAAAATAATGACTAAATAATACTTTGGGAGTGACATATTTGTCAAGCAAGGATGTTTTTTATCCCCCACTTTGTTTGGGCTATATATAGATAAATTAGAGGAGTGGTTAAACAAATATGGAGGGGGAGATGTTCACTTAGCCAACTATGCAATAAAGTTGCTCCTTTATGTATAGACCTTATTTTAATGGCAAAAATTATGTATAGCCTAATAGAGAACTTGAGAGATCTATAATTGTTCAATCAAGAGATAAGGATCTGCAAATGAACACCAACAAAACCAAGGTCATGATCTTTACCTTGTGGCAAAAAAAGAGGCAAATTGAATTTGTATTGGAAGGAATTCCTTTGCAAGTGGTGGATGAATATAGGTACCTTGGCCTAGATTTTACCAATGAACTTAGCTAGGCGGCTTGTAGAAAAAAAATAATTGAAGGGGGTTAGAAAAATTTATACTTGCTACAAAATAGATGTAGGAATGCAAAACTATGGGTTTGGAAAATCAAGAGGATCCTATTTGGGCTACTTGTATCATGAATGGTGCATTATGGGTGTGAAGTTTGGGGCAACAACAAGTCTTAAATGAAATGGAGATAAATAGAGAGGTTATAAAAGCACTTAATCACAAGCAATTTCAAAACTAAATCTGTAGTTCCATATGAGATCTTATTAGTTGAGATAGGTGCTTTCCCATTGGAGGCATTAGCTTTGATCCATCTACTAAATTATCTAAAAGGAATAGAGAACATGGACTCTCATCATTAGACCAAAACAATAGGGGAGGAAAAATTAAGCAGAAGAAAGAGTAGGTGGATGAAACAAAGTGCCAAGTGGATGGGTAAATGGAATATTGGCATGCAAGTGTTTCCAAATACCAATGAGAGAATTGAAAGATATGTGAGATGAAAAGTCAAGGCAACCATGTGGACAAGGTAGCTTAGGAGAAAGAGAGACCACTGGATTAGAGAATTAAATCCCACATGTGACCATAAACAAAAAGTATATATAAGAGTGGACATAGAATGGAAAGTAAAAATTCTAATAGCCTAGCTAAGGACTAGCTTACATCATCTTAGATGTGAAATTGGAAGATGAACAATTCGCAAAGAAGATTGGGAAAATAAGATATATTTGTTTTTCCCTATGGGATTAGTGGAAATGGAATGACACTATGTTATGAAGTGTTTGAATTCCATAGATATCTAGATCAACTACACTGATATCTTGAAAGATGACCCCTTGATGGTTTTATTTGAAAAGGAAAGACTAGTTCAAATAGTAAACTTTTTGACTAAAATTCACAACAAATGATACAGAATTATAAAAAAATAGCTATACTAATTAAAGAAAATTGAAATGGCACCTAACATCTATCAAAATATTTATTTATTAAAAAAAATTATTTTATCCTTTAATACTATAGGCTACTTCATCTCATAAACATTATTAAAAATTTTCATTTCATTTCATCATCCTACCAACCATTTACTAAACTTCGAATTTATGCTTTTAGAATGCTTTTTAACAGAGCCCTTGTGGCAAATTGGATTAAGTGTGTTTGGATTAAATTGACACCCTTGTGAAACTTGTTTATATAATAGTTACTAGTAATTTCATTTTGACAAGATGTTACATAATTGTACTTGACAAGTATGACTATCATCTTTTTATTAGTCGATAGGCTTATATGTGGGAGCTTTTGCTCCCTAGAAATTTGTCATCCTAGCTACCTGCTTCTTGCTAGATAAAGGCCATCATTTTTTTCTAGTTTAGAAAAACAAAGAGTTTGATCACGCATATGTACTAGGAAAATTCTTTGGGAAATGTGTCACTACTATTTTTTCCTGAGAACATTTCAATAGTGTTTATCTATTTTATTTTTTGAAGCTGTAATACCATCATACTTCTCTCAGCTCCATTGGATCTGCTTCTCTTCCCTTCCAGCCTAGCCATGCGAGTCAAGATATTCAATGATCTTTTAGTTCTCTCTGCTCTGTCTCAATCTTGATGTGGGGAATAAGATCGAAAGGGGATGAGAAGGTGAGACAGATCTATAATGGCGACACTAAAACGTGGAGGCGGGCTTCATGTTCTCTAAAAGATGCCATTGAAACAAGCCCCCAAAATTCAACACCTGCCACTAGAAATGGACTCAATAGGTATGTTTCATTCACCTCTATTATCTGGGTAAGTGCAAAAAGATGGGGGGCCAAAAAGTGGCCAAAAAATTTTCAAAAAAATTTAAGTCATAACGCGAGCGCGTTATAACGCGCTCGTGTTATGGCTTGGCAATGACAAGCCTTAGGCTCGTCATTACCGAGCCATAACACGAGCGCGTTATAACGCGCTCGCATTATAACGTTCTATAAATTAAAAAAAAGCAGTCATTTCATTTCATTCTGAATTTCTCCTCCACCCGCGGCTTCAAAACTCTCAAAAACACGCTCGCATTCTACAAAACGCCAATCAACACAAAAGGCTTGTCGATTCATCACCAAAATGCCGCCGTGACGTCGAGCACGCCAAAGGGGTGAGTTATCTTTGTTTTTTTGTTTGAATTTCTTCCTAAATAGGTAGGTTTTTATTGATTTTTGATGTATATTTCGTTAATTGTAGGAAATGTTAATGCACCTCCTCCTCCTCCTCCTCCTCAAAATCCACAAAATCCTAAGGAGGAAATACTTGCAGAACAACAACCTCCTCCTCCATTCATTCCTCGACATGCCCCTAGAACACAAGATAATATAATGGGGGAAATTGAAAACAACAAAAAACAAATTGAAGATATAATTGCAAGGTTGAAAGATCCTTCCACTTCAACCTTGCATAGGTCCACGCTTGCCGAATCTCTTGAGTCTATGTTATCAAATGTAAATTCAATTAGCAAGCAAATAACTAGTTGGACTGATAAAAAGAGAGAGATTAGAGATTACTATGCAGATAAATTGTCATACCAAGATGTCAAAAAATTACAAATTACAAAAGTAGACTTGTGTTCAATTTTCACAAACCCACAAACAAATCAACCTCCACCCATTACATGCAAGAGGTTCCCTATCCATTGGTGCAACAACCAAGCGATAAGGGACAATTTCGGGCAGAGGTGGTGGATGGTTTTTGACCATCCTCCATGCAATAACAATGAGGTCCCGCAATACTTTTTGAGGAAACTCTACTGCGAGTTTATCCTCAATAAAGTGCCAAACTATTTTGATATGCGGGACTTCCAGGGTAGAGGTGGGGGCTCAGCACAGGATAGACCAGGGGCACGTCTTGACCCACAACGGGTAGTGAGACGAGTAATCAGCAGACCAGCCCACGAGCATGTTTCTATCCCTTCCATTGTGAAGGAGAGTGTTGAGGTTGATACACTGAGGTCGATTAGTGCCTTGACCCAGAGCATCATAGAGCATGCCAATCCTGCAACACAGAGTGGGTTGGGAGATAGTGCGAGGAGTAGGGTCCCACCGCATACTTGCCAGGCTTACGGGTCAGCCTGTGGTTATGACCCCATGGACAGTCGGGACGCAGGTGCACAGGCTACATCTGCAGCTGAGCAGATGGTGATGACAGATACCCTCCTGAGTGAGACTTTCGGCCTTGATACTCAGGTAAATATTAGCAAGTTTATTGAATTTAATTTATTAAATTTCATTTTTGAAATACAAGATTAACTAATTTAAATTGATGATTTTAATCAAATTTCAGGGTCATAGCGTCGATGCAGTTTTCAGTGGTTCTCCACCTACATTTTTCACTAGATCATCTACTGTCGAGGTATGTAACTAGTAAACAATTATAAATATTACATGTGAATAGCATCGTTATATGAATGGTATTCTAATTTCTGATTTTGGATGTTGAATAGGTTAACACTACAGATTTCATGGCAACACCTGCCAGCGGTGGTGGACTTCAAATCTTTACGGAGGTAATAAAATAAATAGTTTAATGAATGAATTGTACTTACTAAATTTTTGTATGTGATTTGTGTGTTTTATTGTGTGTACTTCCATGTTTAGATGAACGTGTGTGTATGTTAGGAGCCATGATTTGCATCACTATTATAGTTTTCGTAATTGAATAATGTTGTTTTATTTCCAGATGATGCAAGCTGCGGATACACCTCCCCATGTTCATAGGGCAATGGAGCAGGGTGTGGCCTCTGTGATTCATAGCTCTATGGCATTGACAGGGGTATGAGGTAGATTAGTAAATTTCAATTTACATTCATTGTTATAGTTGTCTATTTTTGAAAAATCAAAAGATTATTGATTTGAAGTTTAATTTCTATCTGGATGGTTTCTATAGGACATGACATCACCAGGGCCTATTCCTGCTACTGAGGCAAGTGAGGAGACAGATTATATGTTAGCGGTAAGTGATTATTTTGTTAAATGTTTTATTTTTTTATAACATGTAATTTCTATATATTAATGTCTATACTTTTTTTTGTAACAGGTAAAGGTGCAGGAAGAACTAAATAGGAGGAGTAGCCCTCGGGTTCGTAGTAGACCACCCACATGCATGTCTCCATCCCCTAGAAGATCAAAGGCTGCTCATGATTTATTCTCTTCACTAGCCAGAGGGGAATGACTTTTTATTGTGTTCCTCTGTTGTATGCCTATATGGCATTTGTGGACATATATTTTGTATTGTACATAGTTGACATTGTATGCCTATATGGCATTCTTGTAAGCCTATATGGCTATTTTGTATATATGTTATACTTATATTGACAGATATTGATGTATGCATATATGGATATTTGGTTAATACAAATCTTTTTTATTGATGGCATCCATACTTGCATTATAAATCCACTTTTGAATGGATATTTGTAGATGGCTACTTCAAATATTTAAAGTCTGATTGTATTACATAGGATGTTTGCATTTTCTTTGATAGGCTTGATAGGCCATGGATTACATGATGGTGTTTGATGGAAAAGTATGGTACTAGAAGACTCTAGTTCATTCTTAATAGGCTTGTGATTGATAATATCTTTGCATGATTGCACTTGATCTTGGATCATGGGCATGTTGTTAGGATTTTGATTGCATTGTGATGTTTGATGGATAGGCATGGTGTAAGTGTAAGATACCCAACTAGTTCTACGAAAATTTTTCCTTACTTAAACACTTTTACTTGCTAACAATTCATCAACTACTTCAATAACATAAAGATATACATCAAGATAACTATTTGAATGAAACAACATTAGAGTTGGGTACTTGTCTTGTTACTTGATTCAATCAACTTGCAATGTCTTATTACATGGAAAATGCTTTCAATAGCATGAAGTACAACTCATTCAATGGAAATACAAGGACATGCCTTGAAGCCTTGATGTTACAATGTCTTCCTTACTTGAGCAACATTTGAATATTTGGAATGTTCAACTCATCACCTCACAAGGTAGGCACATATTTGAAGGATTTACAGGTTTTTTTGACTTGGGCGCCAAGTTGAGGTGACCTCCTCCTGAAGTTGCGCCTTGTCAACATTAGGCGCCAATTAGAGTTTATGAATGCTCTGGATTGTTTCCAAGAGTAGGTGCCAAAACATCATCATTATGAAAGTGTTTTAAATGCTAGGTGCCCAAATGAGCCCTCTGGAGTCTAGGCGCTCCTTTCATGCATTCTGTGTTCTAGGCACCAATTGAAAGGAGTGGAGAACAGGGCAAGCGCCTTCCAAACTAGGTGTTTCCTTGAGGTGACAAGGACTTAGAAAGTGCGCCTAAGGTGAGCGCCTTGAGTGAAAAGGTCTAACAAACATCTTTGAACCCCCTTTCAAGGTTAGGCACATTCTGGAGGTGGAAACAAGTAGAAGGTGCGCCTTAGCTTCCTTTGTCAATTCTTTCAAGTCTTTGTTGATTAGGAAGGTGGAATGCTTCATTGTAGAATGAGCACCTATCTTCTAATGTCCAAACTACTTCTTCTGGCTCACTCTGTGGCTAGGCGCCAGAGCTAAACTATTCCCACAAGGGAGTGCGCCTAGACTCACTTGATGTTTTCTTACTACTTCAACCCCTGGAAGATGTTCCAAGGTGTTCCCTTTTACAAGCACCTGACCTTCCAAGTTCCTTCATGTGCTATTCCTTGAAGGCGCCAAAACTGAGCTCCAGTGCCATGGGATTGTGCCTAACATCTTTGAAGAGTTTCTAAGACTTTTGTAAGTTGATATCCCAAACTCATCTTCTAGGCACAACAGGAGCTTTCCAAAGGAGTTTCCAAGTTTTAGACGCCAAGCGAGGTCATGGGTGAATGGAATTGTGCCTTAGGAGATGACTGGATCCTAAGCGTCAGTCTGGAGTTACAGTGGAATTGATATGCGCCTCAACTAGCTTAGGCGCCCATTTGAAGTGATTCCTTTAACACTTCTCTGTCAATCTCAACTGCAAGGATGATCTCCTAATCCAATTTTGATCCTCTGGAGATGCAAATAGCTTTTCATTTCACTAGGCGCCATCAATGATGATCATCAACCAAAGCGCATTTCAAAGGTGAGATAGGCAAGTGAGGCACCAAACTAGTCCTTAAGACTTATCTCCTTCTATCAAGTCAATTTCAACTATGTGAGAGAGTTCTATTCTAGGCGCAAAATGGAAATGTTTCATCCATTGGTGCATCTTACAAAGCTCCCAATTCTAGGCGCCAGAGCCAAAGAGTTTTTCCCAACACATGCACCTGGGCTAGGAATTCACCTAAGAGACATCACTTAGCTTTAAAACTTTCAATCTATAGCCATCTGGGCTAGGTGCTCCAATGGAGGATCATTGAACTCATGCATTGGCGCCTTCTAGTTCTAGGCACCCATTTTGGATGATTCATCCTGATACTAGCGCCCAAAATGACTAGACTCTCTTCATCATCCAATTCACTTAGAAGACTCAAGTTGGAGACTTAGTTGTCTATCCATGTTCTCTGGAAGATTCATTGTACCTCTATGCACTTAGGTGCCCTAGTTGATGTGATTAAAGTGCTTCAAAGCTCCATGATTCTTGGTTAGGCACACATTTGACATTGAGCAAGCAAGAAAGTGCGCCCTAACTCTAGGAGTCCTGCCTTAGTCAAGTTTAGCATCCAGACTTAACTAATTTCAAGTTTTTGACTTTGTTCCTGCAAAAAACAAAAGTTAAGTTAGTCAAAAACTAATTCATTCATTCATTATTTCGAATTAGCCTCCGGGAATGAGGAATAGGCTAACTCATTCTTCATTTGATGATCAGGCCGGAAACGGGGACATGACAGTAAGATACCCAACTAGTTCTACGAAAATTTTTCCTTACTTAAACAATTTTACTTGCTATCAATTCATCAACTACTTCAACAACACAAAGATATACATCAAAGATAACTACTTGAATGAATCAACCTTAGAGTTGGGTACTTGTCTAGTTATTTGACTCAATCAACTTGCAATGTCTTATTACATGGATAATGCTTTCAATAGCATGAAGTTACAACTTATTCAATGGAGATACAAAAGAAAGGCCTTGAAGCCTTGATGTTTACAATGGCGTCTACACTTGATCAACTCAATCAAACTCAATGATGTCAACTAAATGTCAACACCTCACAATATCACAAGGGAGCATCACCTTGCTTGTTGCATGGATGAACATCATAGTTGCAAGACTCTTAGGGTTAGGCACCAACTGAAGGTAGTAGAGACCAGACTAGGTGCCATCCTAAGCTGGGCACTTCCTTGAGGTGGTAGAGACATGGATGAACGTCTGGTGGGGTTTGATGACTCTATATTGACACTCAAATTCACTTAGGTGCAATATTAGTGTTTTTCTAACTAGGCGCCAGATAGGAGGATTCTCAGGGGTTTTGGCACCTAGGTTACAACTTGTCAATTTCTCAAAGAATCTTTGAAACACTTGACTTCCAAGGATTATCATCTTAAGAGTAGATGATGATGACATGAAGTAGAGATCTCTCTAGGACTGGATGAAGCCTTGCTTGATGATAAGATGAAGATGAAGTGATCCTTCATGACGACCCTTGGAGTGACCCTCTTGGAGTTGTGGACTTTGAAACTTTAAAGATTGAGAGATCTTGAAACTCGGATGGATGAATGTCTATCATTGATGAAGTACACTTGCAAGATATTCCTCAGAGAACTTGAATGGATAGATGCCTTGAAATTTCAACATGACGTTAGTGATGAAGAGTATTGACATGTTGGACTTGATGTGACCTTGCTGAAGGCGCATTTTCTTTCTTAGCATGATCATCCCAAACCAAGGCGCCAACTTGGAAAACCCTGTGAAGGCGCCACTATTTGGAATTTCTTCCAAGGTGTTAAAACTTGACATCTTTTCTTCTCTAGGTACTATCTCCTTCAAGGCGCTCCTTAAAACCATTGGAAGTGCTCAGGACTTACCTTAGTCCAAAGCGCCACAATCCATTCCTTAAAGCACAAAGAATTCTCAAAGGCGCCCCTATTTACCTCTAAGCACTCAAATATCATTTAGATTCAAGGTGCACATTTAGCTCCAAAACGCAAATTTCCATCATCAACCCATCAAGGTGCATCATCTTCCCTTTGTATCCCCTTCAAGGTGCAGACATTCACTTCTTCACACTCAAACTCACTCTCTGGCGCCAGAATAGGTGTATAACTTCAAATAAGGCGCTAATCTTAGGTTTCTAAGTACTTAGTTTGATCTTAAGGCTATCCTTCCTCTAAGCACTCTCTTCAACTCCCTCACTGAAGGCCCTCTGTAAGTTTGGGCACATTTCATCCCAAGGTGCTTCAACATCATCCAAGGTGCAAATTCACTCTCCAAGACAAGGTGCAAAAAACCCTATCCTAAGGTGCTCAAATCTTGCTTCTAGACCTAGGTACACAAACATGAGATTGTGACTTCAATCATCATTCTTGGTTAAGGCACACAAACTCTCATTCAAGGCGCATATCTTTCTCCAACAAGGTGCATATATTCCTCCAACAAGGCGCATATTCAATTCTAGGGCACTCTATCTTGGATTAAATCAGGGCATCTCCTCAACAAGGCACTCCAAACCATACCAAGGTGCTAAAACACTTAATGCAAGTTCTTCAAGTGCTTATCCAACTTGATTCCTCCAACACAGGGCGCTCAATCTACTTTCTCAAACTTTCAACTCAAATCCTCACCTTATATTCTCCAAGGCAAAAAGGTGCAATTTGATTGAGGGCACTAAAACTCTTAGGCGCACTTATCTCCCTGAACTTACCTCTCTTCTTCCCTAGGCACCAGAAACACCTCTTTATCTCAACTAGGCACTTATCTTCTCTAGGCGCACATTGTCTTCAAGGCGCATTTCATTCATCAAAGCACCTATCTCTAACAATCTCAACACTCAAAGGGACTCAAAACTCATCTGGACACCATCACTTCCCTAAAGGCGCAAAATTGGTGTAGATACATTCCATTTATTAAGGATCATTCTGGTGCCCAAATCTTGTCAAAGCAAAGGATCAATAGGTTCTCTCTAAGGCGCACTCCAAGGTTTGATCTTGCAAGACTTCTCACGTCAAAATTTTGACCAAGACACTCAAGGCACTAGTCTTTACCATCTAACCCTACAGTGCACTTACTCATTATGATATACTCCTCAACTTTGTATTCAACCTTGCCCAAGACGCATATTCACTATAAGGCATTCTCACTTTGTCAAGGCTCAGAGGGCTTCAACTTGCTAAAGGGTAGAGGTCTAGGCACATATCTGACTTGAAGCTCAAGGTGCTTCAACCCTCTTGCTCTGGAATTCCTTCTAGGCACTAAGTGACTTCTCCAATTCCTTGAAAACATTTGAAGTGTTTTACCTTCTCAAGGTGCTCCTTCGAACTTGACTCCAAGGTGTTATAATCTCAAAGGTGTTGACATCATCTCAACCAAAGGTGCTCAATGATTCATCCCATATATAGGCACTAAAACACTTAATCAACCAAGTCATTCAAGGCACCATTCAGTAAAATCATCTTCCATGATATTCCTATCAAGGCGCATATCACTTCTCTCATGGGCTTTAGGTGCTCAGTTGAGTGTTTCAATACTACTTAGGTGCCAAATTCATTTTAATGCACCAAACACAAAGAGCTTTCAAACACTGGGTGCTCACAAAGAGTCTTCGAACCTTGGGTGCTAAATTCGGTCTTTGCAACTATCCAAGGTGCATATCTTCGTTTGAACAACTTATGGTGCCAAGACAACTTCTCATTAGGGCGCTCAAAACACTTGTGTTTACATTTGAAGTGCTTTACCTTCTTAAGGTGCTCCAGACTAACCTGACTCCAAGACGCTCCATCATCATCCTTAAGGCGCTAAAAACATCATCTCCACTCTAGGCAAAAACATCATCCAACTCCTTAAGGCACTTCACTGTCAAAGTCTGAAGGCGCTCTACCTAGGACCATGCCTAGCATAAATAGGACCATGCCTAGTGTAAATGTACCCATTCAAACGCGTTGGAACAGTCAATTTGGTCACATCAGGAGCAGGATGAAAGTTACACCCCTTTGCAACTTTACACTGCCTCCTTCTGACGATTTTTGGGGCAGCAGAAAACCTTTCACTACGGGCAAATGCCTCAGAGCTATAAAAAACCAAGAGAGGTTATTGTAGAGGCACTCTATGTGATCACGTTGCCTCAGACAGAATGTTTCTAAGTGACACGGTTTTTGAGTAACATCTCGTCAAAGATTGCTGCCTTTTTGCACTTTGGACTCTTCAGGGATATCGTCGGTACAATGTAGCTCCGACTGTTTTGACATGTTTGGGTGAAAAATAGGACCATGCCTAACGTAAATGTACCCATTCGGATGCGTTGGAACAATCAATTTGGTCGCATCAGGAGCAGGACGAAAGTTACACCCCTTTGCAACTTTACACTGCCTCCTTCTGATGATTTTTGGGGCAGTAGAAAACCTTTCACCACGGGCAAATGCCTCAGAGATATAAAAAACCGAGAGAGGTTATTGTAGAGGCACTCTACATGATCGCGTTCCCTTAGACGGAATGTTTCTAAGTGACACGGTTTTTGAGTAACATCTTGTCAAAGATTGCTACATTTTTGCACTTTGGACTCTTCAGGGATATCGTCGGTAGAATGTAGCTCCGACTGTTTTGACATGTTTGGGTGAAAAATAGGACCATGCCTAGCGTAAATGTACCCATTTGGACGCGTTGGAATAGTCAGTTTGGTCACATCAGGAGCAGGACGAAAGTTACACCCCTTTGCAACTTTACACTGCCTCCTTCTGATGATTTTTGGGGCAGCAAAAAACCTTTCACCATGGGCAAATGCCTCAGAGCTATAAAAAACTGAGAGAGGTTATTGTAGAGGCACTCTACGTGATCACGTTTCCTTAGATAGAATATTTCTAAGTGACACAGTTTTTGAGTAACATCTTGTCAAAGATTGCTGCCTTTTTGCACTTTGGACTCTTTAGGGATATCATCGGTACAATGTAGCTCTAACTGTTTCGACATGTTTGGGTGAAAAAAAGGACCATGCCTAGCGTAAATGTACCCATCCGGACATGTTGGAATAGTCAGTTTGGTCACATCATGAGCAGGACACCAAAAATGCAAAAGTTGCTTTGTGCAACTTGACAACATTGACACTTTTTTGCAACATGACTCAAAGACTCAAACTAACCCCAAATGACTCAAAGTGACTTAAAATCACCTTGATTTGGTGCCCAATGTACATTATAGAGATCGAGGTGCTCCTTATCATTCAAACATCTTAGATGAGCGCATAGGAAAGGAAAAAGCTCTAAGTTTCATCATCATGAGCGCCTAATATCAAGAGACTTTAATGGCTCAAACCTTAGCATGGAGTCCTAAGGTGCATTTCATGTGTCCTTTCATCTAGTTTGGTGCCCTTATGTAGATTTTTCAACTTGATTTGGCACCCTATATGTGAAGGAAGATCTAAAGGCATGAAAGTGGATGTCATATTGCAAGAGTTTGGATCATCAAAATTGAAAGAAATAAGTCTATTAAGCTTCGGTGCCCTTGGTCTTCTTTTCATTCATTATGAGCGCCTTGGGAGAATGGTATATAGGTCATCATCATGATTGGGCGCCTTGGATCCAGAGTGTTGGAGAGATCATCAAATGGTGTCTAGTAGGGTGAGTTATGAGTTTGGTCGCATCAGGAGCAGGACACCAAAAATGCATAACATGATGATGTAAAAATGTGTACATATGTGTAAAAATGCAGAAGGAAATAAAAAAAGACAAACCTTACAAATTAATGTGCATACTTACAACTCAATGTAACATAACTTTACAAAATCAATGTGAATACTTACAAATTAATCCAATGAACCATCCGGGTCTACTCTACTCTTTATTGTGTCAAGTATTGCTTCATGGTCAGACTCATGCACCTTCCACAATATTTTGTTCAAAGGTCTACCCCGATACTTTATCAAATGAACATTGGATGCCACGACAAGGTTCGAGTAATGAAGAATCTTCCGATGCATGTCAAAGTCCTGAAAGAGCCAAATATTAACACTCTTATGTGGGTACCTTCTAAGCCATGTTCTAGTAATAACCACTGATCTTGTAGGGTATTTGATGTTTTCTCCATCTGTAACAGGGGCCTCCAATTTCTTTTTGGCCTCAACACAACGACATAAGTAATAATCTATTCCCTCTTCATTATCTTCATCTGCAATAACTGCATATACGTGCCCTACATTGATATGTGTAGCAAATTAGATGAAATTAGTTAACATTACAAAAACACTACAAAGTAAGATGACATTACCTGGTTGAACTAGATGAAATTAGATGCATATACGTGCCCTATATTACCTGGTTGAACTAAATCTGATATGTGGTCAAAGTCAACTGACGATTCCATCTGTGTTAGTTCCAGTGCTGTCGGGGGTCAATACGTGTCAAGTGGGCTAAGATAACTTAACTGCCATTCGTCAACCCACTCCTTTGACTCGCACTCATCCCACACTTGAATTGTACAGGAAGAACAAAAGCATGACATCTTTCGTGTATGGATACTCCATGAACCTGTAATTGAGCTTCTGAAAGAGTGCATCTCATTTGATCTTGTCAGTGTACAACAATCCTCATATGGTGCAATGTTAGTATCATCTATCAACCAAAAAAATCTATGAACTAAAGACTTACCTTCATTACCTAGACCCATGGAAGCATTACACCACTTGACAATCGATTTTGCATCTGTCAACTTTGCATTGTCTTTATACTTTAACTCTTCTCGTGCTATGGCTCTTTTGATACATGCTCCTGCACCATCATGCTCCCCCTTTCCATGCCCAGCCTCACAAAAGTTCCACATATGTTGAATACCTATAAAATTATGCCTCCTACTCAGCCAATAGAAATTCCACGAGTTCTTGAATTGTGACGCACAATTATCTGACCATATGATATGCTAACTGAACGATATGCCCCTTCTAGCCAAATCATTGTAGAACACCTGAAAGCAACCTTGCACAAACTCCGTAGAATGCGTGCGATCATCACTAATATAGAAATTATACTCCCTTATGATCTTTCTATCATCCTCTGTACTATCATTCGCATGAATGAATGCGATGTGCACAAATATAGAAACCTGTGTGGAGTTGTAATATTGTGACTGCACCTCACGCTGTGGCTGTAGACTGTAGTTCTCTGCAAAGTCGATGATTGAAACAATGCTACCAACTGGAAATGTGTCCTTGCATAACTTGAATTGCAAGTCCAACCATCGAGCTCTATGGGCATGTCTTGCATACTCATACACTATGCTGTCACGAAATATAGGCATAAACTGATACACTGGAATCTTTTCAATAACTAATTCACACCTCTTTGCTTCTTTACCATCTTTTGTATTGTATGCCACTATTTTATACTTGCCAAACTCTACTAGTTCGTTTCCAACCGCATGTGTTATTTCCATATGTTCACATATTGGCAAATGTTGCAAGCCACCGCAACGATGACATGTGCCATCCAAGCATAATTTCTTGTAGAATATTTGACCTTCCTCTCTTTCACATAAAATTCTTGATATGAAGTCTCTTGAAGATGTTGGTGGGGCACATATGGCACAACCCTGCAAATCATTGTTAGTATGCATATCTAAACATATAGACCTATAAGCATCAAAATGGTTAGAAAATTCAATATGTAATCTACAACAACAAGTAGTGCGTGTGTGATTTATCTTAACATAGAAAGGTTTTAGCATTTCAAAATATCTTTGACAAATTTTAATTTGAGGATACTTCTCTAGAAATTTACCATAAAACTGTGTTTGAGTCTCATCCAAAAAATGCTTTGGATGTGGCTCACGGTTCTGACTACCGATTCTCCTTCTTACCACATCCCTTTGATTCGGAGATACCCTTGTGTAATTCTTCCAAAAGTCTTCAATTAGTGATCTCAATGCTTCAACAATTGGTTTATCTTTTCGTGGTAGTCTCCCCGAGAACGCCCATAATTCATTGGCATTAGTGTCCTCAATTCTTTGGCGTCTTTCAATGGCTCTTGATAAAGTTTTCCTATTAATTCTCAATTCTTGACTTGTCTTTCTAATGAGACGAGCTTTCCTCGTTTGACTACTTACTATAGTCGATGTAATCACACGCCGTGTTGCATTACTATCTTTTGTGCATGAGGTGTTACCCACACTCTCATATGCACTCATTAGATTCTTGACAATAGATTTTTCACTTGAAGCCTCTGATGTTCTCAACCCAAGAATCTTCATGATAGACCTATACTTTATACTTCGCATCATTTCAACGAATAGTTGACATCTTGCAGTCTCATTTAACTTTTCAAAGAACAATCTCCAAATCTTATTAGTATATCTTCTACAAGTGCATTTTGGAAGCTTACCTTCCATTGGCTGCAAAATATTCTCATCAATATCAATCAAATACTTTGGCTTTCTATGCAAAATTCTAGGTGGTGTCAAGTTAGGTAAATTCATCTCAACATTAGGAATTTCATCAATATTTAAATGAGATGGGTTAGATGGCATACCTTCGATCGAAGATGGAATAGATGACATACCTTGAGGTTGAGGTGGGAACGATGGCATACCTCCTTCATCACATGTGAGTGATGATGTACTCTCAACTTGAGATGTGGTAGATGGTGTCCCTACATGTTGACTTGCAGTAAAGGACGTGTCTCCAACTATGGTATTCAAATCTCTCGTACCACGAAGTTTTTGCATTCATTCTCTTTGTGCCGCCAATACCATATCTCTTTGTGATGGTTGTGGTTCCTCTTCAATTGGTATGTCTTCATTTATTGTGTCCAATTTCCTCTTCTCACGAAGTTCCCTCATAGCCATTGCTTTCTTTGCATTCTTAGCTTCTATCTCTTCCTGTGTTGGTTTAATTCTTGATCGTTTCCTCGGCATGACGGAGAATTTGTCTGTAGCATGATAAAGAGACCAATATTAGTTCTTAAGAAATGAATACATGATAATAGTGGGATTGTATTTTTTTTATGTTGTAAGGATTTATTCTTGTATAGTTTGACATCATGGTATGAACTAAGGTTTGTTTATTACACATAATTATTAAAGAGCCCAAGTGTAGAAAATATACATGGCATCATGTGAGATTGTAGGTTGCTTTCTTGATTGGGAATGTGTCTATTTTAAACATGTATGATAAAGCATGATAAATTAATTCAATCCGAAATAAGGAAAATGTAAAGAACATGCATGTAAAGACTTGACATACCTAAATAATGAAGATTTGAATGGAGAGAGTACCCAATTATGTAGTGTTTTTATCTTCTTGCATCAAACTCCTCAACAATTTGAGTTTTTCACCACTTGCTTCCTTTTCAATGTTAAATTCTTAAAATTGAATCACAATTAACATTGCAACACTACAAAAATTGAAACTTGAATAGATATATATCAAACTTGGTGTGAAAACTATGTTATTTCCTCCTTCTCAAGTTGGCAAAGCAGAAAAGGTGGTGGAAAGATCATGCAAAGGTGGTACAATGTGTCAAATGTGCATGTGAACTTCCCAATAGCATGAAAGCACTTCTTTTTTGTCAGAGCACGCGCAGAATCAGTAAGAAAACAGAGCATGTGGGCTTAGATCACGGGGGTAACCACTTTTTTACCGTTTCAATAGAACTACAAAACGCGAGCACGTTATAATGCGCTCGCGCTATAACGTGCTTGCATTTTATCCTACTATAGATTCATCACATCCTTTGCATTGATCACATCTTTTTCTTGCAAGGGCTTGCCAGATGCTCTACCATATGATAGGTATAACAATGAAGGGGCAAGCCCTCATAATCAAGTTTGTGATAGAAAATGCCCTCAACCCTCAACGTCAAATCCTAATCCCTAAACCCTCAATTCTGATCCCTTGACCCTCAACCCTCAATGTCAAATCCTAATCCCTCAACCCTATCCCTAAACCCTCAACCCTCAACATCAAATCCTAATCCCTCAACCCTCAACCCTATCCCTAAACCCTCAACCCTCAATGTCAAATCCTAATCCGTCATCCCTCAACGTCAAATCCTAATCCGTCAACCCTAATCCATCATCCCTCAACTCTAATCCCTCATCCCTAAACCCTAAATGCTATCCCTAATCCTACACCCTCAACAGACTCGATACTATACCTTAAATTCTAATCCCTTATCCCTAAACCCTCCAACCCTATCCCTAATCCTTACAACCCTCAACCCTAATCCTTCAACCCTTAACTCTGATCCATCAACCCTCAACACTATACCTTAAACCCTAATCCCTTCAACCTCAACTCTATCCCTAAATCCTTGACCCTCGAACCTCAACCCTCAACCCTCGACGTCAAACCCTAATCCCTTAACCCTTAACTCTGATCCCTCATCTCTCAACCCTAACCCTAAACCCTAAACCCTAATCCCTTATCCCTAAACACTCCAACCCTATCCCTAATCCTTATGCCCTCCACACTCAACTTTAACCCTAATTCCTCGACCCTCAACCCTATCCCTAAACCCTTGACCCTCAAACCTCAACCCTCAACCCTCAACATCAAACCCTAATCCCTCAACCCTTAACTCTGATCCCTTGACCTTCAACCCTAACCCTAAACCCTAAACCCTCAACGCCAAATTCTAATCCCTCAACCCTTCACTCTAATCCCTCAACCATAAACCCTATCCCTAAACCCTCAACACTATACCTTAAACCCTAATCCCTCAACCCTAACCCTAAACCTTGTCCCTAAACCCTAATGCCTCAACCCTCAACCCTAATCTGTCATCCGTCATCCCTCAACTCTAATCCCTCATTCCTAAATCCTAAACGCTATCCCTATTCCTAGACCCTCAACAGGCTTGATACTATACCTTAAACCCTAATACCTCTACCCTCGACACTCTTATTTAACCCTAATCCCTTGACCATTAACCCTATCCCTCAACCTCAACCCTCAACCCTCAACCCTCAATTCTCAACATTAAACCCTAATTCATCAACCCTAAACCCTAATCCCTCAAACCTAAACCCTATCCCTAAACCATCAACCCTCAACACTATACCTTAAACCCTAATCCCTCAACCCTCAACCCTAAACCTTATCCCTAAACCCTAATCCCTCAACCCTCAACCCTAATCCATCATCCCTCAACTCTAATCCCTTATCCCTAAACCCTAAATGCTATCCCTATTCCTAAACCCTCAACAGACTCGATACTATACCTTAAACTCTAATCCCTTATCCCTAAACCCTCCAACCCTATCCCTAATCCTTATACCCTCCACACTCTACTTTAACCCTAATTCCTTGACCCTCAACCCTATCCCTAAACCCTTGACCCTCAAACCTCAACCCTCAACCCTCAACATCAAACCCTAATCCCTCAACCCTTAACTCTGATCCCTCGACCTTCAACCCTAACCCTAAACCCTAAACCCTCAACGTCAAATTCTAATCCCTCAACCCTTCACTCTAATCCCTCAACCCTAAACCATATCCCTAAACCCTCAACACTATACCTTAAACCCTAATCCCTCAACCCTAACCCTAAACCTTGTCCCTAAACCCTAATGCCTCAACCCTCAACCCTAATCTATCATCCGTCATCCCTCAACTCTAATCCCTCATTCCTAAATCCTAAATGCTATCCCTATTCCTAGACCCTCAACAGGCTTGATACTATACCTTAAACCCTAATCCCTCTACCCTCGACACTCTTATTTAACCCTAATCCCTTGACCATTAACCCTATCCCTCAACCTCAACCCTCAACCCTTAACCCTCAACTCTCAACATTAAACCCTAATTCATCAACCCTAAACCCTAATCCCTCAAACCTAAACCCTATCCCTAAACCATCAACCCTCAACACTATACCTTAAACCCTAATCCCTCAACCCTCAACCCTAAACCTTATCCCTAGACCCTAATCCCTCAACCCTCAACCCTAATCCATCATCTCTCAACTCTAATCCCTTATCCCTAAACCCTAAATGCTATCCCTATTCCTAAACCCTCAACAAACTCAATAGAATACCTTAAACTCTAATCCCTTATCCCTAAACCCTCCAACCCTATCCCTAATCCTTACACCCTCCACACTCTACTTTAACCCTAATCCCTTTAACCTCAACCCTATCCCTAAACCCTTGACCCTCGAACCTCAACCCTCAACCCTTGACATCAAAACCTATTCCCTCAACCCTTAACTCTGATCCCTCATCTCTCAACCCTAACCCTAAACCCTAAACCCTAAACCCTCAACCCTCAACGTCAAATCCTAATCCCTCAACCCTAAACCCTATCCCTAAACCCTCAACACTATACCTTAAACCCTAATCCCTCAGCCCTCAACCCTAAACCTTATCCCTAAACCCTAATCCCTCAACCCTCAACCCTAATCCGTCATCCCTCAACTCTAATCCCTCATCCCTAAACCGTAAATGCTATCCCTATTCCTACACCCTCAACAGAATTGATACTATACCTTAAACCCTAATCCCTTATCCCTAAACCCTCAAACCCTATCCCTAATCCTTATACCCTCCACACTCTACTTTAACCCTAATTCCTCGACCCTCAACCCTATCCCTAAACCCTTGACCCTCGAACCTCAACCCTCAAACCTCAACGTCAAACCCTAATCCCTCAACCCTTAACTCTGATCCCTCAACCCTCAACACTATACCTTAAACCCTAATCCCTATCCCTCAACCCTTAACCCTTAAAACTTAAACCCTATCCCTACACCCTCAACACTTGACACTATATCTTAAGCCTTAAACCCTCATCCCTAAAGCCTCAACCCTCAATCCTTAAACCTTCAACCCTAAACCCTATCCCTAATCCCTCTACCCTCGACACTCTAACCCTAACCTCGACATTAAATGCTAATCTGTCAACCCTAAACCCTAATCCTAAACCCTCAACCCTCAACCCTCAACACTATACCTTAAACCCTAATACCTCAACCCTCAACCCTAAACCTTATCCCTAAACCCTAATCCCTCAACCCTCAACCCTATTCCATCATCCCTCAACTATAATCCCTCATCCCTAATCCCTAAATGCTATCCCTATTCCTAAACCCTCAACAGACTCGATACTATACCTTAAACCCTAATCCCTTATCCCAAAACCCTCCAACCCTATCCCTAATCCTTACACCCTCCACACTCTACTTTAACCCTAATCCCTCGACCCTAAACCCTATCCCTAAACCCTTGACCCTTGAACCTCAACCCTCAACCCTCAATGTCAAACCCTAATCCCTCAACCCTTAACTTTGATCCCTCGACCCTCAACCCTATCCCTAAACCCTAAACCGTAATCTGTCATCCCTCATCCCTAAACCTTAAACACTATCCCTATTCCTAGACCCTCAATGGGCTCGATAGTATACCTTAAACGCTAATCCTTTATCCCTAAACCCTCCAACTCTATCCCTCATCCCTTAACAATCATGATTAATAGACTTGAACGTAAAAAAATTTGAGTGGGACATAACGCGAGTTCGTTATAACGCACTCGCGTTATGTAAAACATGACAAAAGACAGACATGCGGGAAAGAAAAATGCAAGGCAAAACATAACACGAGCGCGTTATAACGCGCTCACGTTATTTCTTACTTTGGGAATCCCAAGCCTTGGGCTTGGGATTTTCTTTGGATTTCCAACCCAAAGGCTTGGAGTGCCTTATGAACAGTCACAGACATGTTTTTCTATATTCTTCAAAATTTCACATAATTTCGTTCGTGCTAACCCTCAAATTTGCACGTGTTTCAAGGTTGAACAAATCGAACACATGGGTAATGTTAGGCTTTCTCTTAGCTATTTGACGATGTGATTTTTTTCACATTTTAACAATGTTAAGCCTTTCATCTTTAATTTCTTTTGTTTGTGTGTCCGTTTTTAGGCAAAAACCACAGTTTGGTCTTTTTTTCATTGTAAAATAACTATTCATTCAAATTTCAAAAAAATTACATATTTAGAAAGTAGACTCCATTCTACAAATATTAAAAAAATAAAAAAATGATTTTCAATTAGTTTTCAAAATTTATAGGGGTAGCATGGCCAAAATTCTATTTTTTAGGATGTGTCCACTTTAAAAATTAGTAAAAAATCAAATATTCATCAAAAAATTATTAGAAAAATCAGGCATAAACTACATGCTATTAGCTAATTTCTCACTGAAGCGATTTTAAAAATACCAAAAAAAAGTTGACCTTTTGAGGGAGCCACAAAACATGCTATGTTATGTTTTTTTGACAGAAACAACACCAATTTTTGTGGCTCCCTCTTTTGAACCCTTTAATCTATGCCATTTTCAAAACAAAATAGTAGTTTAGAAAGTAGACTCGGAGCACTACGAACATTGTTTTGGTTGCATCTCCAAATTTTGAGTGTAACTATGCTCAATTTCTCATCCAATGCCAGTATTTCTTGATTTCAGAAAAAAAGTGGCCACTTAAGACCCCTTTTTGGCCCCCCATCTTCCTGCACTTACCTGTCTGTGCCAATCCACCTTTGAATTTCTCCCTCACATCATGCTCTTATAGGTACTTCTCCTCAACAAAATCTAGAAAATCTGAGACAACATCAAAGAAATGTCTAAATTAACCCTATTGCGCACTTCTACTTCGAGATAATTAGAACCAATAACATCTTTGATAACATTCAAAATTTCCCTTCGACTACAACACATGTTTTGATCCAAAACTAGGCTTCATAATGACATCTCTTGCTTCTCAATGTGTGAGAAACATTGTCTTACAGAGCACACAAAATCCTCTTTTAAGATTGATTGCCCATCACAAATCCTACACATTCACCAATTGGGGGAATATAGAACAAAAAGAGATTAGACAAGTTGGGTAAAAGCACAAACCTGTGTCACACTTTCGGCTAATAGCACAATACAATTCAAGTTGTTTTCACTTGAGTCGAATTCGTGCGAGTTCATTTTGTCCAAAACCATGTCACACCTACGTATCGCATACATGGCTTGTACTTTTTGGGTGAGTCTTTCTTGCTCAAGTTAGTGTCACCTGAAATTGACAAATTAAAGAACAAAAAAAATAGAAATCTTGACATATTTGGTGGAAGGCTTTTGGCAGACAATGACATACTGGGTGGGGACTTCGGAGGGTTAGGGTTTCATTTGAGTGAATTTCTTTCCATCGACCACCTTCCACAGTTTTCCACCTTCAAGCATACTAGGTAACTTTCACTGTACACAAGCCCCATTTACATGCAATTGAAAGTTTTATGTATGTTTATGTGTGTATACTGTATATGCATTGTATATGTTGTATATTTATATATATACAAAATACACACACACACACACACACACACACCCACACACACATATAGGTGAAAGCATAAAGATGAGTATATATTTTGCAGAAGTCTCTCGCGGATGGAAAATGCCGCTTGGAATGGGTACTCATTTTGAAAAAAATGGGTACCCATTTAGGATCAGGCACCTGAAGCAAAATGGGTACCCGTTCATAATGGGTACTTTTATAACGGGTACCCATTTTCAAAAAAATTTAAAAAATAGCCATATGCATATAAAAACAAAAAAACTAACTTTTTGAAAACGGGTACCTATTTTTAAAAAGTTGTTTTTTTTTTTAAAACATGCCTATTGCTATTTTGTTTATTTTTTAGAAATGGGTACCTGTTATTTTTAAAATGGGTACCCATTTATAACAGGGACCCGTTATAAACCGGCACCTATTTATAACAGGTACCCGTTTCTAAAAATTTAAAATTTCAAACCTGCCAATTTTCATTGGTTTTAGACTTGGAAACCTAAGCCTTAGCTTTGGACCTACAACTAGGAGACCATGAAAATAGCAAGAGAAAAAACTAGTTTCACCACTATGGCTGACGACTTTTTTTCAGAATATTTTAATGAAATTAAAACCCATTATAGATCTCAGAGTCTAGTTTTCAAATATGTAATTTTTTTTTCTATTGAACATAATTTTCTATTTATTATTTATTTTCTAAACAAACTAACTCATAAACTTGAAATAACATAGGTTACTATTTTTTATAATAACTTTTGATTTCAATCTCGGCCACCTGTGATAGATTGCCATGTTTCAATGGTTGCTCGCATTTAGGGATGAAGCCACAAGCCTCCAACGAATCTCCTTCTACCGTGTTCTACCATAATGAATCTTCCATGCCACTGATCAGTGGATCACCCTTCTCCAGATGTGTTGCAGAAACCCTAGCTTCTACAACACTTAACATTGCACTTATGTTTCTAAAAAATAAAATATCACATACACATAAAAATAACTATTTTATTTTATAATATCTTTTTAATTTTCCTTTGCAAAATATAAATTAGTATATATATATATGTTAAATTCACTTAAAATGACAAATATGATTTTTTATAGTTTTCAGTTCATTCTTAATCAAATTAATTTTAATTAATTTTAAAATTAAATTCTATATATAATTAAAATTATTATTTATAGTTAATTATTATAGTTATTAAGTTTTATATTAAATAAAATATTATTATAAGATTTTTATTTCATTTTAATATTCAATATCTTCAATGTAAGTTTTAAAAAATATATAATAATTTTTTACCATCATTCAAATTATTTATCATTTAAAAGTTTAATTAAAATTTATTTTATTTACTTAGAGGTTATTTTATTTTATAGCATTAATAATTATATACTTTTAGTTTTATAAAATCAATAAATTATTTATAAATTTTTAATAATTTAATTATTTTAATTTTCAAAATTTCATATTTTAAATATTGTACCAAATATTTCTTATTTTCATTAGTCTAATAAAATCACCATCTATTTTTAATACATATGGTTCCGTGAATCTAGGTTTAAGATAGCTTCACTAATGCCATGTGCATTTTAGATCTTGCAGATAAAACCTATTGAAGGTCCATGGCATTCCAAAGGGTTGAGCTTATAGTATTTCAAAATATCTTCCAACACTTCTTGATATTTTCTAACTTCCAAATATGTCCACCATTTGTGAATGCAACTTCATATGGCAACTTGGATATTCGGATAAGTGGAGACCTTGTTAGTTGTTTTCCCTCGCTTAGTGCAATAATGAAATGAACAATAATATGCTCCAAGGTTTGTATTATCAATCAATAAATATAGTCAATAGAAATTTCACAATATAAATTTGTGAATTATAACTGTAATTCTAATGTATTATACTTAATATGGTCATTAGAAATTTCACAATTTATTGTTCACTTTTGTTTATGCAAGTTTTGTTTTATGTACTAGTATTAAGCCATTCTATACAATTACTTTCACATTTTTTTCTTCCTTAATATTTAACAAATATAATATATTCTAAGGAATAAACCCAACTTTAGCTATGCTAGTGATAGTTGTGCCTAGTGAGAATCAAACTTTGGGTCAAGGTCAGCCATAATAACTATAATCTTCACTAATCTTGTAAAATCATGATACATTCAAATTGCAAGAATCTGTTGATCCTGAACTATTATTTGGAACCTTCCTTTAATTTTCTATGGCATGGATCACCTAGCAACCACACAACAAATACTACTATTAAAATACTACAAAGGTAGGTACTTGCCACTACATGACACTTGTTTTATATGTAGTTGTATTTCTTTATTTTTTTATATTAAGATATGCACATATAAAAGTAATTTAAAAAAAAATCATTTTTATAAATTTTAATGTTTATATATTTTTATGGAGAAAACATTTTCTGAAATATTTTTTTATATTTATTTTTGTAGAAATTACAAAAATTTCTATAATATAACTTAAGAATGATAAATCTGAAAAAACAAATCGAAAGGTATTGAGATAGAGTAAGATATGTACAATCAAATTAACTTTAGAGTTAAATCATAGGATTTTAGAAAGTTTAATGTAATAAGATAAATGATTATATTTTTATTTTAGATGATGTCATCCGTTAATTATGTTTTGATGTCATCTTTTGTTATTTTTTGTTAGTTAATTATTTTGATAATGAGGCTCATTTTATATGTAAATTTCTCCTTATGGAATTCTATACATGTATAGGGCAATGGTTCATACAATCTATGATCATGTTCAAGCCAAAATTAGGACAAAGAAAGGACTATTAGAATTCTTTGAGAGTGACTTTATATTGTCAAGAAATGATGTTTTTTATCCTCCACTTTGTTTGGGTTGTATAGATAAATTAGAGGAGTGATTAAACAAATATGGAGCAGGGAGGTGTCCACTTAGCCAACTATACAATGAAGTTACTCCTTTATGCCTACAATCTTATTTTAATGGAAAATGCAACATAGCCTAAGAGAGTACTTGAGAGCTCTAGAATTGTTCTATCAAGAGGTAGGGATGCAAGTGAACACCAACAAAATCAAGGTCATGATCTTTACCTTGCAAAAAAAAGAGGCTAGTTGTTATGTACTTGAAGGAAGTCTTTTGCAAGTGGTTGATGAATATTAGTATCTTGGTCTAGGTTTTACCATTGAATTTAGCTAGGAGGCTTGTAGGACAAAAATAATTCAAGGGGGTTAGAAAGCTTTATACTTTCTACAAACTAGATGCAGGAATGCAAAACTATAGGATTGGAAAACCAAGAGGACCCTATTTGGGCTACTTGTCACACTAGAGGTGCATTATGGGTGTAAGTTTAGGAAACAACATGTCTTAAATGATTGGAGACAAACATAGAGGTTTTAAAAGCATTTAATCACAAGGAATTTCAAAACTAAAGATTTAGTTCCATATGAGATCTTATTAGTTGAGGTGAGTACTTTCACATTAGAGGCATTGACTTTGATCTATTTGCTAAATTATCTAAAAAGAATAGAGAACATGGAATCTCATCGTTGAACCAAAATAGTAGTGGAGGAAAAGTTAAGAAAAATAAAGAGTTGGTGGATGAAACAAAGTACCAAGTGGATGGGTAAATGGAACATTGGCATGCAAGTGTGCTCAAATCCCAATGAGAGAATCAAAAGATATGTGAGAGGAAAAGTCAAGGAAACCATGTGGACAAGGCAACTGAGGAGAAGAGAGAGCACTGCATTAGAGAATTCAATCCCACATGTGACCACACGCAAAAAACTTATATAGGAGTGGATATAAAATGGAAAGTGAAAATGCTAATAGCCTAGATAAGAAGTAGCTCACATCATCTTCCATGTGAAATTGGAAGATGGGCAATGCCTAAAGAAGATTGGACAAATAAGATATGTTATTTTTGCACTTGGGGATAAATGGAAATGAAATGACACTATGTCATGGAGTATTTGACTTACATGGATATCTAGATCAACTACATTGATATCTTGAACATTGAATCATTAACTACTTTATTTGAAAAGGAGAGACTAATTCAAACGATAGACTTTTTAACTAAGATTTATAGTTCAAAATATCTAAAATCATAAAAGAATTCATGACTAATCAAACAAAACTGAAACACACCTAATATATGTCAAAAATATTTATTTATTAAACAAAATTAATTTATCTTATAATTCCATAAAATACTTGATCTCATAAAAAATAGCACTTGCACCTCCTAAGGGTGTAAGGGATGAGCTGATAGGAAATTTAGGGGGGCACATATATACATGTAGATGTGTGTATTTGACTCCTCTATTAGGGTCAATCTCAAAGATCTACTTTGGCACAATTTATTCATCAATATAAAATCAATATCTAACGACAATGAAAATCTAATGCATTTCGAAAGATAGTGAAGTTGTGCTACTGATAAGAGGTTCTTCGAAGTAGAATTGTCATGTTTTCCACAAGGAATGTGATGTAAAAAAGAGACATTCCCAAATGGAAGTAAAAAATAGATGTAGCTATAATTAGAAAAAACTACTAACAAGCTTTATGATGCAAAGGTGGATAATGATTGAGATGGTTGCTCATTGCTTCCCCAAAACTAGATTTCTTTCAAAATATTTCCTAGTGTTATTGCTTTTTCAAGATGTTTTCCAATGACATGAAAAATGTTTTGCAACATGCTACAAGTATTTTAGACAAATAGCTAACAAATAATGCACAATATTTGTACTTATTAACTTTGTAACAATAATTTATTCTTACAAAATTGAGAAATCAAATGATAACAATGTAAAGTGATGTAGACATTTGTCAAAAATAATAATGTAAAGTGATGATTATTGTCTTCCAAACAAGAGACTTAATTCTAAATATTAATCTTCCAATGAACAATTTAGTCACAAGGAATGTCAAGTTAAAGAATAGTGGTGTTAAAAATTATGTAAACAATGACTCATCAAATTTTAGCTTTCAACATAACACACTTAAAGAGGCTATTTTGTCTTAATTATAGCATATCCTAGATCAATAAAAAAATAAACACATCTTAGAACTATATACAATTAAAAGAGATTAAAATGTTAAAAGTATTGCAAAATTGCAAGTCTAATAAAAATAGTTTTAACTAAAATGAATAACTTGGTAGAAATTTAACCCTTCAAAATTTTGAGAGATAAATAAGTAGTATTTGAGCAACATCAATGCACCTAGTAAACCACAAATTTAGGTGAACACAAATACTTTTGTTCAATCATTGCACAATATCTTTCATCAATTTTTATTGCTTAAAACGAAGATAATTACAAAATCCACACCTTTAAAGAAGAGAGAACAAACATCTACAAATCACACAACACAACCGAATGACATAAATCCCTAACCTAAAATTGGCTCAGAGACTTGAGATACTATCTACAAAGAAATTATTTATACTAATGTAGTGTGGCATGCTTGCAACTGCACCTGCAAAGGCAATGCCATGAAAACCTAGCACATAGCATCAAATTTCACACAAGAATTTTCACAATTAAAATAGAATCACTTCTCCCTCCATCTTTTACTCTCACATTATACCAGTTGATACTTTACATTGCTTATAAAAATTAGGGGGAAGGTAGCCCTCAATTTGCATTACTTTTAGCACCTCAAATAGGTATGGGCATCTATCTTTGCTTTCCTCTTGTCAATATCCATACCTTGAACTTCCTTCCATACATCATTTGGGTCATTCTTATGACTCCCTCCCAAATGCAACCTTACCTTCTTCATTTTTTAGAGGATTCATCATACTTCCATTATTAGTACTCTAAACATATATGAATCAATTGAATGCCCTAACAACAAACTCCATGATGAGGGGAATTAAAGGAAATAAAAACATGAGGATAATGATTATCAAATGAAGCAAAAACATATATACCCCTCCAAAGCAAATGAGACCTAAAATTATATTTGTTACCAATTTTCGCCTACAGCTCGAATTGGTAGATCTGCTACATTAAGTTCATTTTAGGATGAAAATTAACATTTGTTTGCTATGATAATTTTTACATAGTTTGGAGTGGTTGAAAAGAGGAGGGTTCAGTTTTGTCATTAGAGAGACAATCAGTTTATTATTCATTGCTTTGTAGAAGATTCATCAAAGATATAAGATGTTTCATTTCACTACAATGATTATTCATTTTTAAAATGAGATACACAAAAGAAATAAACATTGCATTGAATGAAAACATGATAGATCAAATAGCCCACACAAGCCATGGGAATAGCTGAACTAGTCCAAGTATAGGAAATATACTATGCATCTAGAAATAAGAAGGGAAGGTTCATAGCCATCATTGTCTAATCAGTACCTTTGGTTTCTGAGGTTGTTTTTTCTATCCTTAGATCTTCATAAGAACTTGTAGAATTGGAAGAGATGTGTTAGAAGCTCTGGATATGAATTCCCTATGTGCCTATCAACAGAGGCATAATACATTACCTATAGTGCACTAAATTAGATACAAATCATTCACATGTGAGAGAGACTGAAAAAGAAACAATCATTGAGCTTTATTGTTCTATCTAATGTGTTTGTTTCATGTGCAGGTATAGGTAAGGTCATGTTGCTATTTTGAAGACCAATTTAGCATGTGGTGTAAAGTGGGCTCCCACGAGGGTTGAGCCCAGCATGTTGCCCCTTGAGTCTCAAGGGGAATGGAGCAGGAGTTCATGTTCTTATTGTTCAGATATAATACATTTAACTGAAGGAATGCTACCTCAATTCAGTGCATGAGCTCCAAGCTCAATACCCATCTATGATTGTTAGTTCAAATTGATTTGAAGTAAGAGCCATCAATGAGCATTAAGCTCTTTACAAGACAACTTGTTCAAGATAGACCAACGAAGCATAAAATTGAATAAAAGGTACTTTTCAAAATCAAAATATTTATTCACTGTTATTGAATTTATTTGCTATTCCAATATCATATACTACATTCAAATCATTAATTTGGGACAACAGAAGAGGAACAGTTGTCTAGTATGAGTGAAAATCATGGAGCAAGAAGAGAGGACAACAGTTTGACAATTATGAAACAGATGCAATTTCAATAATCTAGGTCGAGTCACTAGCATGAGAAAGGAATTTTGTAGAGTCTTCAATGTGTTTGTATGCCCAAGTGAGTTCAATCATGAACAATATCACCCAATGAATAATAGTTGCAATGTTTATGCCAAATGGATAGCCATGCAACCATCATAATCGACTGTAGTACAGTCAAGATAATGCTATGAAGGTACAATTATAAACTGTACATAGAGATGCCATGTTACATTGAAGTAAGGAGTCATGATCATTCAAATATGGTATCTATATATAAACACATTTGATATGGTACAACAAAATAGGTTGTAAGTAATATGCCATGTCACAAATTGAATTAGATCATACCAAGACAGCACATGGGATCCATAGATGCAAGGTGCAGGTGAAGGATAATCTTTCTCAAGGTATAGTATACTCCTGAATCATGCATGATACAATACATTTGAAAATAGAGAGGAGGCAATATGCTTATAAGTGATCGGTTGTCATGAAGAAATCACAAACCATGGTCAAAATGTGACAACCACCTGTGAAGGAACAATAATAAGCATAAATCTTCATGAAAGAGTGCATGTTTTAGTTCAGAGATAGTAGTACAAGTGGTAAGAAATAAGATAACAACCAAGGCATCATAAGTATACAGTGATCACTATCCAAGCTACTGTCAGGAGAAAGAAGTTTTATGACTATCTTCAATATGTATATGCCACATCACTATTTGAATTAGACCATACCAAGTGCATACAGAACATGAGATGTAGAAACAAGTGATATGAATATTGTCATCACCAAGGTCTTATAGAACAATAGTTTGGGATGCCTTATCTCATCAAGGAAATGTTAAGAATAGAGTAATATCGTGTGACTGTAGCGAAGCAAAATGGAGGTATTGTTTATCATGCCTTTTTACTCATATAGTAATCATTATGCTGCTACAAAGAAATGGAGTTAGAACATGCATGGAGTTGCCAGATCAGAGATCCTTATGTGATGTTTGAGTTCTATACTCTTATCAGAAGGTATGGACACTTCAAGACACCATGGATAAATATGTGAATGTTATTGATTCTTATATTGTCAGAGATATGTCGTCAGCAGTTGAAATTAATGAGTTTAGCTCTACAAATTTGTGCAAGATGTTATCATCACTTGCTAATATGGATTATGAAAATCTCTAGTATTCAAAGCTCTGACCCAAGGCCGCAAGTTTTGTCATTTTACAAAGGAAAGGCATGTAAAAAGGAATACATTTTCTTGGCAAGATGTCAAAACTCATGTCTTCTATATATTTTACTATGATGTCAAAAGGCCCCAATTCCACTCTAAAGGCCTCCGAAAATGCAATTTACTATGATGTAGAAAATACCAAAAATTATATTTTTGATATTTTCCTAAAAATACCACTCAAATGACCTTGGACTAGATCACCAAGACATGCATATAGCTGTCCTAGCAGTCTACTCATCAAGAATCAGTCCAGCAAGCATCTAGTTGCATATACCTTCACCAAAATACTCCTTTTGATCCAGTTAGCACTTGGAATCTCATGAATCCACATCAGCTCAAGTTTTCAAGTGACATGTAACTTTATTTTGGCTTTATTAGGCCTTGAAAATTGACTTTTCATCATGTACAACCAAATGGGTATCCATTTTGTCCAAATTCGATGTATTTGCAAGTTGTATTTTATCTTTTTCCTAAAGGAAAAATGCAAATCTAAAAATGTAACAAACTATTGTACTTAATTAAATGCCATGTAATATGGACCATTGGTGTTGAGTTAATCTCCACCATCCATTGAAAACTCGGTATGGTGCCTTGTCTATAACAGGGCCATCTTTCCTCTCATTTGTAAGTAAGATTTGATAATGAATTACTGAGACTCTACCAAAATACAATCAATACAAAGCAAGTTTTGCAGGTTCCTGGGAATTTGCATCATTGTGTTATCTCATTTTGGATTTCATGGTTCATGTCAATCTAAAATTAGTTTACATTCAGTTACATTTGTGATTAGTGATTCAGATATTTGATGGATTTCCTATCCATACCATTAATAGCTTGCTAATTGTATCTCATTGTGCATGGTTAGTCTAGGCATAGTTTATGAGATAAGTTTGATTTCATTGAGCTACACCAAGGATTGGGTGTTTGATGAACCCTCTACAATTTGAAAATCATTATGTTTCCTTAGAAGATTGCATAGTCTCTATGGCATTGTGGGCTACCTGGTTGAGTAGAGATTCATTTATTATTGGGAATCTGTCTATCTGGTTGTTGATCATTTCTGCAATTATCTATAGGATCTCTTATCCCTTTCCTCTCCCCCTTTACCTTTTGCATTTCCTTTACATCAAGTTTGGTAGATTTAGGATTTGAGCAGCATTACATTGATCATCTGCTAAAATTTCAGACTTCACAGTTTGAACCACCTCCTAGGGCCTTTGCACTTGCATTGCTTCCATCTTTTCATAAACCATGCATTTCATGTAAGACCCCTTGTTGGCATAGCTAGACATACCACTGAGTCATTCAAGCAAGCTAAGACCTAGCTGTATTATCCTTGGGGTAGTCCTATCTTAGATAGGATACCTTTTTCAAGAGAGGTGTGATACCAATAATCATACCTACATTGTTGTGTGCTAAAAACACCATCAACAGAATTCTCATGTAAATTTGTAAGTGACATCAATATAAGTTTATGCTCATTAGGTTCATCAATATCATCAATTTCTTAATCTCTATTTATTGATTTCCATATTGTGAGAGTGTTGATCAAGTTGCAAAGCATCCTTGGCTAATTCCAACATGGTATCAGAGCCATGCTGCAGATGCACTCTTCAATTTGAGGGAATCTAGAGTTGAGGCAAAAGCCAATGCGTCCTCGAGTGAAACAGATTGAGCTTCATTGTAAAAAAGTTGCCCCTAACCCAATTTTTTGCAAAAAAAGCACTTTTTTTTAGAAAAAGTCAAAATTTTGAAGGAGATTTTGCATTTTTGGGCCAATTTAGGAAAACATTTTGTACAAAAACAATTTTCTTTTTTCAAAGGGAAAACAAGCATGGATCTGATACCATGTCTACATGTTACACAGTCAAGTATACTTATTGTGGGAGCACTCAACATGGGGATGCACTCTTTCCTCACTTCTCTCACACCATCTTTTCAATGTTTTGTAAGACTACAAAATCACCACCTGATGTTTCATTCAAGACGACTTTCAGTGATTCCTTGCATCAGAACATCGTCATCATTATTCTAGATCTGCCACATTAGGATGCATATCTACCGGACATCGCATCGTTGTTTGTAGAATCCTACATTATAGATTTGGGGAACACCATTGAGGACATTCATCTTCTATTCGATGTTAGGTTCGATGAAGTTGCATCACCATTGTCTTCAGATATACTTGTTCATGCCTTGCCTATTTTAGCTTATATAGTGACTAATTCTACAGATACTTATGAGTCTACATATCAGACTCTATCATCATCTAGTTTGACACCTTCTACAGAAGTATTAGATTTACATTGGTTTAATTTTCACCATACATCTATGGTCCCTGTTCTCGAATCTTTGTCACATGACAACATTGGCTTGGAGATCATAGAGCATTCTTCAAAAACATTATGGGCATCATCTAATTCTTTGAATCATGTGCAAAATTTAGAGACCTTCCTACTTCTTCCTGTATGTTCCTATCTGGAATGGGAAGATTCTTTGCACACTATTGTGGTTTGATTTCTTCTTAAGGGGACAAATGTAGTTCAACGTTCATGGATTCTCTTCAGCATACTTCATCGAGCATCTATGTGCACTAGCATGTCTTATGGGGGGGCTTCCAAGTCTCTATTTGTATCTCCTATTTCAGGGAAATTCATTGTACACATGTGATAGAAGTTGTCCTAGGGGGTAATGATGTAAGCCCATCCTTCTTCTTCACTTGTTTTCTTTTCATGCATTTCATTTCTCTTTTGGAGAGGACTTTTGTTTCCACTGGGTTTTCTCCTTTACTCCACTTTATGAGAAACTTTGTACATGGGTACCTAACATGGCCTAGTAGCCGGGATCCATATCTTTGTATCTATTACACTTTTGTGATCTCCCCAAGTATCACTTAAGGGGAGGTGTTAGACTGAATAATTTATCTATTCACTATAGATTAAGTGTACTTAGGTTGATGAGGTTAGACAATATCTAGTCTAACTGAATGTGCTACCTTTTAAAGGTTAGAGGTTGCCTACTTTTTTGGTAAACCTCATGTGCATACCTTTTGAGGTTCGAAGACTTTCCATCTCACCTCAAAAGGCACTTTGTAGTCATCCAACACTTGTCACACAAGGTTGTTGGTTTACACATTCCAAGTGATCCAAAGGTTGACACCATATAGGACACTCTTCTTGTTTGTGCCACATCACGGGGCACTTGTCAATCCACGTGCAAGGTGGATTACCTCTTACATTCTTATATAATGAGGCATTCTCATGTAAATTTATAAGTGAGATCAATATAAGTTTATGTTCATTAGGTTCATCAATATCATCGATTTCTTAATCTCTATTTATCAATTTCCATATTGTGAGAGTGTTGATCAAGTTGCAGAGCATCCTTGGCTAATTCCAATAGTTACAATTAGGGTTAGGTTTGGGATTACAATTATAGTTAGGATTAGGACTAGAATTAAAGTTACAATTATGGTTAGGGTTATAGTTAAGGTTAGAACTAAGGCTAGGGTTAAAGTTAGTATTAGGGTTAGGATTACAATTAGGGAAAGAGTTAGGGTAAGTATTAGACTTAGAATTATAGTTAGAATTAGGGTTAGGGTTAGAAATAAGGTTTTAGAATTTGGGTTAGAATTAGCGTTAAGGTTTGAATCAAACTTGGGGTTAGGGTTAGGGTTAGGGTTAGTATTAGAAGTAGGGTTAGGGTTATAATTAGAATTACCTACAATAAGAATTATGGTTAGGGTTAGAATTAGGGTTGGGGTTAGGGTTACAATTATGGAGAGAATTAGGGTTATGGTTAGAATTAGAGTTAGTGTTAGGGATAGGGTTTAGGTTAGAATTAGGGTTAGGGTTAGAATTAGGGCTAAGCTTAGCATTATTGTCAGGATTAAGGTTAGGGTTATCACTACAATTTGGGTTCAAATTACAAGTTAGGGCTATAATTAGGGTTAGGGTTAGGGTTTAGGTTAGAATTAGGGTTTAATCTATGATTAGAATTAGGGTTACACTTTGTTTAAAATTAGCATTAGGGTTACATGTAAAATAGGGTTAGAATTAGGTTTAATCTTAGAAATAGGGTTATGGTTAGAATTAGGGTTAGGGTTGGAATTAGGGTTAGAATTATGAATATAATTAGAGTTAAGTAGATCTAGGGATAGAATTAGGGTTAGGGTTAGAATTACTATCAGGATTAATGTTAGGGTTAGGGTTAGAATTACTATCAGGATTAATGTTAGGGTTAGGGCTATAGTTACAATTTAGTTCAAATTAGAGGTTATGGCTACAATTAGGGTTAGGGTTAGGGATAGGGTTAGAGTTAGAGTTAGGGTTAGGGTTAGGGTTAGGGTTAGGGTTAGGGTTAGGGTTCATGTTCAACTTAGAACTAGGGAACCTTAGAAATATGGTTAGTGTTAGGCTTGGGGATAGAATTAGGCTTAGGTTATTATTAGAACTAGAGTTAGAGTTACAATTAGGTTTGGGGTTAAGGTTTAGGTTAGAATTAAGGTTACAATTAGTATTACAATTAGGTCTGTTGGCACCTACAAAATTCAATCCTCAAAATGCCATTTTTGCCCCCAAAAATCCAAACATATTGTGCAAATTTATTAGTAAATATCACCATTGGATAGAGAATTAAATTCTAAGCAACTTTGCCTTTTGAATGATCTCAAAATTCCTTGAAATGAAAAAGTTATCCTTGGTCAAAGTTTGGTCTCTATGTTTTTGCCATGCTTAGATTAATAAACATATATTATGCAAATGGATATTGAAATGTAAATGTAAATAAATGCTTAGATTAATAAACATGTATTATATATGCTCAAATTAATAAACATGGTTATTGTAATGGTATGATGATGATTATTGATATAGTAATGATAAATGGCAGTTTATGCTAGTGATGATGTTGTGTATGCAGGATGATGGATGTTTGTCATGATACATAGTGATGCTTAGAACCATGGTGAGGAGGTTGGGGGGTTGGAAGATGGTTTGGATAGGTTAGGTTTGGGGATGGTTAGGAGGGGTTGGGATAGGTTGGGGATGATGAGTACTCAGTCACTAGACACCATATTGTTAGAGTGGCATTGTTGAATGGGTTGGGATTGGATGGGTATGGGATGAGTTTGTTGGGTTGGTTAGGGTGGTTATGGGATTGGATGATGGGATTGGTTAGGTCCTTTTTCTTCATTAAATGCCAATCCAAGGGGATGATATGGTTCAATGGATGGGGGATGAGGGTAGGCTAAAGATAATGGGTTGTGATGGGATATTATGTTGATATTTTTGAGAGAAATCCTAGATTTATTATAGAAAAAGGGGATATTTTCACCAAGGTATGAAGGACCAGGGTGATAATATTTATCCATCTTTGCATGGACTAGACCTGCAAACAATAGGATGATCCCATGCATGCTCAAGATAGTACAATCTTGCCTAGATGAGGGAAGGGGACTCATAGTAATCATGCCCAAGTAAGGAGTGCATCTTGCTAAGGAGCCAAATGGGTACCTATAGTTCAAATTTAGCAAAGATCTGATGAATTTTGGCTAAGTTATGCTCATCATTCTAACCGAACATTTCTAATAGGATATCCTATTGAGTTTCGATATCTAGATCCAGTTGCACTTATTTGTATTCTAATTGGACATCCAGTTGTATTTCATGTCCAAATTTGGTTGCACTTATCATATGTTGATGTGGAGTATGTCAGGTTGGAGTATGACATCATGACTCATCCAAACGCTATTAGATGTTGAACTCTAACCAGATGTGGAACACATGATGAACCAAATGTCTATTGTAGAAGATTGGGTTTGAGTTTGTGTATCTGGATCATGTTGCATTGTCACATCTAGATCTTGTTATTTTATCATGTCTGGATTTGGTTACATCACCCTTTATATTCCAACCAAACATTTCCTAACTGAATATCTTATCGAGTTTCAATATTCAAATCCAGTTGTGTTGTCTTTCTTCAATCGAACATTTCATTTGGACCTTTCCTAGCTAGATATCCCATTAATTTATTATATATGGATCTTGTTTCTATTCATATCTAGATCCAGTTACAATGCTTTATCATCCATCCGGATATGTCATCCAGATATCATGTTACACATTTAGTTACACTGCTTGTCTTCAACTAGACATATTTTGAAATGTATATCCTATTGCATTTCATTATCCAGATCTGGTTGTTGTTCACATATAGTTGTAATGCTTCATTTCTAATTGGACATTTTTCTATCCATATGTCTTGTTGACATATCCAACTTTGGTTTCCTATTACATCTTCCAAGCAGACATTCCAATCAGACATCTCTCAAGCAGACATTCCATATTCATATCCAGTTGTACTTCTTATCTCCCAACTAGATATTTTTCCATCTGGATGCCCTATAACATGCCCTATTGCTCAATCACATCCAGTTAGCTTGTAGGATGGCCTAGAAATCACCAGAAACATGGGAAAACATGTCACCAACTCTCCAAAGCACTATTAATGCAAATTGGGTTGTTGAATTTGATTTTTTAGTGTAGTTGGTGGAGTTTTTGGGGTTTTCCTTCCTATTTTTCCATAATCTGAGTTGTGAAGTCTATGAAAAAAGATAAAAACTCTTTTCAAGGGTTGGTCATTTTGGCATTTTTCAGACAATTGGTGCAGTGCGACTAGGGTTTCTATCATTGTGAAAGTTTTAGATCTTCAAGGGCAACTTTTTGTAGATCATATGGATGAATCAATGCAAAATTTGTGAGTAGAATCATTTGTCTCCATTGTTGTAAATGTTCATTTAGGGAATTTTTTAGTTGTTACAGGATTCCTCTTGCCATGATTTGTGGTGTGATTGTAATCTTCATTTGAAGGATTTGATAGGTCCATAATATATTACATTGAATAATCATTTTAAGATTGCATATAAATGAATGTTGTGTGAGAAGAGATCAATAAGCATGTCTGGTTCTATTTTCAAATTTCATGCATTTGGGTGTTCTAGTTAGGAAACTCACTATCATTTCATTGTTGTTTCCCTTTTGATTTGTAAACTCTGTAACCCATTGAAGGAAGTGGTTTGCATGGTGTTTTGATAATCTAAACATTTTATAAATCAAACAAATCAACCTAATGGGAGGTAGAAGTAATCAAATTTGTATGTCTTGTGTGATTTGCATTATAACCATGGAACATAAATAGTGAACTATTTTCAAACCATCTTAAACAAATCACCTGTGCATATCAGAAACTTGCATTCATGCAAGAATGTTTCCATCAACTTAGAATGAAGTTCAGCAAGTGTGTTTTAATTTAGTGACAGTTCTTGGGATTAAAATAATTGTCTAGGTATTGCTACAAAGTTACAATCTAAGGATAAATAATGTGTAGTTTTAAAACCCTATTAAGGGATACCTCATGGTTACCCTCCTAAGCCTAGTTGAGCTTAAAGTGTAGAAGAGTTTACCCACTCTTGTAAGTTGGCCAAAATCTCCCTTAACCTATTGGTAAACCTCCTTCAATCACCTTGATGACACCCTTGGCCTAGGTGATTATGAAATGATTTAGGGTTTTAGGTTCTAGTAATTTTAGGAACCAACATGTTCAATCAAGAGATAAGGATGCAAGTGAACACCAGCAAAACCAAGGTCATGATCTTTACCTTGTGGAAAAAAAGAGGCAAATTAAATTTGTATTTGAAGCAATTCCTTTGCAAGTGGTGGATGAATATAAGTACCTTGGCCTATATTTTACCAATGAACTTAGCTAGGAGGCTTGTAGAACAAAAATAATTCAAGGGAGTTAGAAAGCTTTATACTTGCTACAAAATGGATGTAGGAATATAAAACTATGGGTTTGGAAAACCAAGAAGACCCTATTTGGGCTACTTGTCTCACCAATGGTGCATTATGGGTGTGAAATTTGGGGCAACAACAAGTCTTTAATAAAATGGAGATAAATAGAGAGGTTACAAAAGTAGTTAATCACAAGCAATTTAAAAAATAAAGCTTTAGTTCCATATGAGATCTTATTAGTTGAGGCAAGTGCTTTCCAATTGGAGGCATTAGATTTGATCCATCTTCTAACTTATCTAAAAAGAATAGAGAACATCATGGACTTTCATCATTGGACCAAAATAATAGTGGAGGAAAAGTTATGCAAAAGAAAGAGTAGGTGGGTGAAACAAAGTGCCAAGTGGATGGGTAAATGGAATGTTGGCATGAAAGTGTGTCCAAATACCAATGAGAGAATTAAAAGATATGTGAGAGGAAAAGTCAAGGAAACCATGTGGACAAGGCATCTTAGGAGAAAGAGAGAGCACCACGTTAGAGAATTCAATCCCACATGTGACCACAAACAAAAAGTATATATAAGAGTGGACATAGAATGAAAAGTGAAAATGTTAATAGCCTAGCTAAGGACTAGCTTACATCATCTTAGGTCTCAAAATGGAATAAGATATACTTGTTTTGCCCTATGGGATTAGTGGAAATGGAATGGCACTATATTATGAAGTGTTCAACTTACATGGATATCTAGATCAACTACACTGATATCCTGAATGCTGACCCCTTGATGGTTTTATTTGAAAAGGAAAGACTAGTTCAAATACTAAACTTTTTGACTAAAATTCATAACAAATGATACAAAATTATTTTTAAAAAAAGCTACTAATTAAACAAATTTGAAATGACACCTAACATATATCAAAATATTTATTTATCAAACAAAATCATGGATATTGATTGTCCACATGCATTATGGATCAAAATTTGGGAGATGTATGGAGACTTGAATGTTTCTCCATTCCCACATGATCATGCATTGATCACAACTCACATCCCTAATCATGATATAGAGACAAAATGTTCTAGTGACATAGATGAAGTCATCACTCCTACTGTTGCTTCATAAAAATCTAGAGTCGCTTCATCAAAAGCCTCCAGTGCTTCTTTGTAATAGGATATCAGTCTTCCTAGCATTGCTGATTGGGATAGATTTCTACTTGACATCACTTGTCTATTTGTAGAGTCTCACATTGCTGACATGGAAGCACACATTGAGGACATCAGTGTTCTCTTTGATGATAGTTTCGATGAAGTTGCATCAATATTGTCCACTTCAGATATTCATGCTCTACATTGGCCTACACGTGGTTCCAAATCGTCATCATCCTCATCTATTGTGCATGCACCTGATTTGATTATGGCATCCTTCAGCATCGGCATGGGGACACCTAAGCACTCTTCAAAGGCATCAACATAGGCATCATCATCTTTGAATTAGCTTTAGCATGATTCAAGATCATACATACATCTTCTTGCATGGGAATATATCCTACATCTTTAAGTGGTTTCTTTTCTTCCCAAGGGAAGGAACATTGTTCAGCATTCTTGGATCTACATCCTCATCCTTTGTTGACTTTTCAGTGTCAGGCTGTCGTAGGACATGTATTATGGGGGGGGTCTCATAGACCTTCTATCATTTTCTCTTCTATGGGGGAATCTTTTGGGGGGACTTTCTAAGACTTTCTTTCATCTCTCTTTTGGAAATTAGTTTTTTTCCCACTGAGTTTTCTATATTTCTCTATTTCTGAGAGATTTGCATTGTGCATGGGTACCTCACCAGGCTTATAGTTGAGACCCATTTTTCATAAAATTCACTTAAGCTATGCTTAAGGGGGGTGTTGGTGTATAAACCTCTAATCATAGGTGTTTACACTAACTTAATCATAGTTAGGCAAATTATCCACATGTATTTTGATTTTGTCAAAGTTGTTAGTCGTTTTGGAGAGGTGTCGACTTGCATTGACACCTCACGCTATCATTATGGGTGGTTACTCACCACCACGGATTCCTATCCTCGTTTGGTGGATAATCGGGTACCCACACTCGCCTATTTATACTTCTTCATTTGTGAATACAATTGGTCGAATTCATTTGCAATCTCATGCTTATTTGTTATTCCATGATCTTGGCAGTTTCTATACCTATCATTTTACCTTTCTGACTTACTAATCTACTCGCAAGGTTGTCAATTTAATCTTACAAATCTGAATCCAAATTGAATATGAATACAAATGATAGTACCATCATGGATGTAGAATGATGTCACTAGAATAAAACATCCTTTCAAATCAAATTCACTATGAATGAAATAAATTCTTCACAACTAGACCACGAGGCTATCAATTTAATCCTAATAATGACTCCAAAATTCCAAATCCAATATGAATACAAATGGTAGTGTCTTTATGACATTTACAGTACATTTTAAGTAAGTATTTGTTATTTTATTTAAATATCAAATATCAAATACTTTAATTATCAAATAGTCAATAATAATTTCACACTTAATCTACCATAAATAATAAATATATAGTGCCTTCCAATTCAAAGGTTAATTGAATGCATTTTCAATATTTTTTGAAGTTAGGAGTGCAAAATTGTTGGAATATAAGGTTTATGTTATATAATAAAGTCGTGCCTTAGTGACTTTGTGGAGTTAGTAATTAAATAACTTGTTGTTAGTATAGTTAGTTGTTGGGAGTTATTTTCGTAAGTTGTTAAGTGTAAGATAGTTTGGGAAGTTATATGTTGGAAAAGCTTTATAAAGACCATATTGTGATGAATCTTTTTTGTATCCCCATTGAATGATTATTATCTTGAAACAATAATATTAAATTTATATTTTGATATTCCCTATGCAACAATGGTTTAGTTTTTATAATATTTGTGCCTTCTTTTTCAACATAGTATCAAAGCACATGGAAGATCCTAAAAACAAAGAGAAATGAATGTTGCTAAGAAGAGTGAAATGCTCACATGTGAGGGTAGAGTGTTCACTATGAAAGATCATACACTATTTACATTTGCATTGCCAACGAATATTTTTTTACGAGTCATTTCCAAGGGTATAGTTAGCAATGGAGATTTTTTTATTCAACATACTAGAGGCACGTTATCATAGTTTTCAAAGATGATGAAGCCAAAGTCAACATTGATTTATTTTGCATTTCTATGAATTAGTTTTTTAAGGAGAAGGAAGTTACGATATGTGAAGAAGATAAAATACTCAGTTCTATTTAATGACCTACATTGTATTCTTGAAGTATATAACGTTTGAAGTTGAAATGTTGGCTATAATAGTGGTTATCATTCTAATTTAATTGTGCAAGCTTAGTTTGGTACATTTATGGTGACCTGGATCAATTTAACTTATTGTACAACCTCCATATAGGCAATGCGATTATTATGTGATTTAACTTCAATCTGTGATAGTTAGCAACAGTGAACAAAAGTAGTTGTATAGAAGAAGAGAAGGCGAGTACTTGGTGGTGTTTATTCTAGAAGAAAATACTGTGCCATTCATGTTACATCTAACAGAGATTTCAAATTAATTGTACTACCAGAGATTCTAATGTGACATCAAATGGATAAAATGTAACAAAACCACAAAGGAGGCTGTTGGACATCGAAGGTAGGAGGAATCTCATCATCTGGAGTCAACTTCTCTCTTAGAGATGGTGTTCTATATGAGAAGTATTTATTTTTTGTTTTTTATTTTGTGTTATTTTCTCTAGATGCTAACAATGTTGAAGAGTTCATAAATTAAGAAGTCTATTTTCTAAAGAAAAGAAGGGATTGCCTAGATAGTTTAAAAGTCTATGGATCTTGGGAATTATACTCCTATGAGGGTCATGGGACAACTTGATGGAGCAATGTGGATGCATCTTGACATAGATTGTTGTCCAATAATTCAGGAGATCTATGATTTGGGAGTTTGGGGAGGTGGTAATTTGAGAACTCAAGAATTTAGCTCGGGAGCTACACCTTTATGAAGGTTACAAGGCCCAGCTTGATGGAGGTCTATCTAGCCCAAGAGCTCTTTTCAAAGAGATGCTTTTAAAGAATGTTTAGTTGAGTTTTTGATCAGTGTGCTTTGTTATATGTTTTGTTTTTGTATTGTAAGCCTTAAGAGGGGGTACTGGAATATAAGGTTTATGTTATATAATAAAGTCACCCTAGTGAGTTTGTGGAGTTAGTAATCAAATAACTTGGTGTTACTATAGTTAGTTGCTGAGAGTTATTTCCATAAGTTGTTAATTGTAATGTTGGAAAGGCTTTATAAAAACCATATTGTGATGAATATTTTTTGTATCTCCATTGATTGATTATTATTCTAAAACATTAATATTATATTTATATTTTGATGTTCCCTATAGCCAGGGTTATCTCACACACTAAGCTTTGATTACTTAGGTTCTTAGATGTGGGCCTCTTACTTTCACCAATGCCCATTTCTATTCCCAATAGTCGTTGTTAACCAACATCCATTCAGTTCTGGCGATTCTTAAATATCATCCACTTCAACAGTCAAAGATTAATTTTGGCCAATAAATATAGGACAAATATTTACCACTTTTTGTTGTGAATAAGGTGTAAAATTGTTATTGATATCTTAACCATTAAAATGGATGATATTTAAGTAGAGTGGTTCTAGTGCATAACTCAAGCTCAACTGTTCCCAAGTTTGGTGAATGCCAATAAAGTGTCTAGCGTCTCGTGGAAAATGGTTATGGCAACGGACATTCGTACTGTTTCAGCATATGCAACAAACAGGTCTCCAACCCGATCAGTTTACATTTGTCAGCGTACTCACCGCCTGTGCCAAAATGGGAGCCTTGGAACAGGGTATAGATATCCGTAAAAGCATCAAGGATAGAGGAATTTTGTCAGATGTTGTATTTGGAAATGCTGCGGTAGGCATGTATGCAAAATGTGGAAGGATAGACAAGGCACGTGAACTGTTTGACAGAATGCCTTAAAGAAATGTGTTCTCATGGAATGCCCTGATGCCTATTCTGTCCTCATTGACATAATGGGTAAGGCTGGCAGAATGAAGCAAGCTCACAAATTTCTTTTAGAGATGAGAAAGTGCAAAATACAGCCTAAACAATGCTATACACTCAACTCTTATAAAAGCTTACTTGTCAGTGGGCCGAGTTGAATGTGCTCTCAAGTATATTGAAGAGTTTAGGAGCTGAGGGCTTATCACTCCAAAGAAATAGAAAGGTATCAGTAAATGAAATTTACTGTGAACGAAATAATCGTTTATGCGCTTCACGACCGAACAACAAGGCTGTCAATTTAATCTTATCAATATGACTCCAAATTGAATATAAATATAAATGATGTCACTTGAATAAAACATCCTTTCAAATCGAATTTATTATGGAAGAAATACTTGAATAGAATAGAAGAACAAAGATAGTTTAGGGACACTAGATTCTGCCATTTTAACTTTCTGACTTACTAATCTACTCACGAAGCCATCAATTTAATCTTTACCAATCTGATTCCAAAGCAAATAGGAATACAAATGACAGTACCATCTGAAAGCGTTAATACTTAACTGGTTACCGCATTATTTTGGGTGCCACGTATCTCCCACTAACTTTTTACACCGCCCATTTTTGGTTACCAGATGTCTTTCTTTTTCCGTCTCTTGTATATACGTAGTTGTTTCCTTGTTTTGTCAGCTGTTAGCAATCTTTGACAGTTGTTCTAACATTCTTTTTGGAGCTTCCACGGCACATGTTTTTCCTCTTCTTATAATGTGGAATGCTATGTGTTTTTTTTTACCATTCTATATTCTAGAACTATTTTTTTTTCTTAGCTTCTTCTCGTTGACTGCATTGAGTTTCTTCCTGTATTCTTGTTGTTTGTTCATATATATAAGGAAAGCAGAATTGAAATAACAATGAATTATCAATAAAAAATACAAAACAGATAACAGAGATTTACCTGGAAAACCCAGTAATGTACTAGGGATAAAAAACTAGGGACAAAAATCTCTCAATTTTATTCTCAAAAGAAAATTCACAGTTACAAAAAAAATTCTCATGCCTTGGCATTCAAGCTCAACTAACTTAAATAACCACGAAAAATACATGCAAAATACAAATCAAATCTAAAGATAGATTTTTATGCATAAAAACGTGAGTGGCACTTCCACATTTAATTTTGCATGGTGTACACGTGGTACTCGTCGACTGCCCGTCACTACTGAGATAAGTAAAACTGACTTCACATTCCAACAATCTCCCACTTGAAGTCAAGTTTTTGCCTTGCGAATAACTCCTCCTATTGAGAGACCAATGCCATTGCTACCTATCATCAAGTGATGTGCAAGCCAAGAGAAGTTCTGCACCATATGAACTTCTTGAGCTACTAGTAGGCTTCGTCAAGATATTTATTGGATTTATATCAATGTGTATCTTAGCCAAAGAGACTTGTCCTCCTTCCACCACCTCATGTACAAAGTGATATTGTAGATCGATATGTTTTGTTTTGGCATGATAAGCTGAGTTCCGTGCTAAGTGTAAAGCACTCTTACTATCACAACGCAACACTATGTTATCTTTCTTTACTTTCAATTCACCCAAGAGTATATGAAACCAAATTGCCTCCTTGCTAGCTTGTGTCACTGCCATATATTTAGCTTCAAGAGTAGACAAAACCACCACTGTCTAGAATTTTCAAACCCAACTAACGGCATCTCCTACTAAGGAGAAAACATAACATAAAGTAGATTTTCTCTTATCTCTGTCTCCACCAAAATCTGCATCCACATATCTATTAACCTAAAGAATACTCCCACTATAACAAATAGCAACATTAAAAGTGACCATCAAATACCTGAGAATCCACTTCACAGCCGTCCAATGATCACAACTTGGATTTGCCATGAAATGACTGACTACTCCCATTGCTTGTGCAATGTCATAAGACTACCAATTGTTGATGAGTATGGTACATAAGACATTTGTGTCTTCTCTTTTTCTATGTTAGGGCACTTTTCTAAAGACAATTTAATATGAACAAGAAATGGAGTACTAACTAGTTGTGTATTTTGCATATTGAAGCACTGCAAAATTTTCTCCACATAGGTCTTCTGTGACAACCAAATCTTCTCGTTCTTTTTGTCTCTGTGTATCCTCATTTCAAGAATCTGATGTGCATTTCCTATGTCCTTCATTTCAAACTCCCTAGCAAGCTGAGTTTTCAACCCGATGATTCTATGCATGTTGGGACCTACTACCAACATATCATCTACATACAAAAGCAAAATAATAAAACTACCATCTTCATACCTTTTAAAGTAGGAACAATGATTAGTCTCACATCTACTAAAACCTAAACTCATCATGAAGGAATCAAATCACTTGTACCAACACCTTGGTGCCTATTTCAAACCATACAATGATTTGTTCGACCTAGATACTAGATTCTCCTTGTCTTTTTCCTCAAAACCTTCTGGTTGCTGCATTTAAATTTCCTTAGAAAGATCACCATGCAAGAAAGATGTTTTAACATCTAATTGTTGTAACTCCAAATCAACACTAGCAACAAGAGCCAAAAAACCTCTAACTATACTTAACACCACCACATGTAAAAATATTTCATCAAAATCAATACCAAAATTTTGTGCATATCCCTTGGCCACCAATTGAGCTTTATATCACTCCACACTATCATTTATATCCCTTTTTAGTTTGAAGACCCACTTGTTGCCAATAGTCATTCACCCCTTAGGCAATTGCATAAAATCCTACATTTTATATTTATGTAGAGCTCTCATCTCCTCATCCACATGGCTTCTCTCCATTTATTTGCATCTTCATCTTTGCAAGCCTCCTGATATGAGCCAAGCTCACCAACATCAATAAGTAAAGCATAAGTTGAATTACAATTAAGAGAGTACCTAGCTGGTGGTTTGATCACTCTAGTGGATCTCCTCAGAAGGGGTAATGTGTTACCTTGTCACTCATTTGGTTCTTGTTCAATGTCATCATATAACTAATTCTGATTATTATCTTGTTGATTTTTATGAACAAGTGGCTGATTTTCATCAAGCACCTCCATATTAGCATCATTTTTTTCTGCCTCTACTAGAACAATTTATGTACTTTGTTGTTCTTTACTTCTTTGCACCAATTTTTCATTAAAATAAACATCTCTGATAATAATAATCTTGCATGCAATAGTATCCCACAACTTGTACCCCTTTGTACCTTCTACATAGCCAAGAAAAATACATTTCGTGGACTTCACATCCAGCGTATTCTTATCCTCTTCAGAAATATGAGCATAAGCATCAGAACCAAAGACATGAAGAAAGGAATAATCAATATGTTTACCTATCCAAACTTCTTCAGGAACTTGAAGATCTAGAGCTATAGTGGGTGATCTATTAATCAAGAAGCATGTTGTATTAATAGCCTCAGCCCAAAATTTCTACTCCAATCTAGTAGTGCTCAACATACATCTATCTATTTCCATAATTGTACATTTCATCCTTTCAGCAACACCATTTTGTTGTGGTGTTCTAGAAACTGTCAATTGCCTTGCAATACCATGCTAACTGCAAAATTGATTAAACTCACTTGAACAAAATTTCCCTCCATTATCTATTCTAAAACAATTAATTGTCTTAACTTTCTGATTCTCTACCAAAGCTTTAAACTTCCTAAAATAAGAAAATACATCAGATTTCTTCTTGAAGAGATAAAACCACACCTTACGGGAATAATCATCTATAAATGAAACAAAATATGACGAACCCCCAATTGATGTAATATCTACTTGTCAAGTATCTAAATGGATTAAATCTAGAAATTCTTTACTTCTGGTAGTGCAACTAAAAAACTCAACCTATTATATTTTTCAAACAAACAATGCTCACAAAAATTCAAATCTCTAGATTTAGCACCTGGGAGAAGATTTATATCTAGCAATGCCTTGAGACCACGTTCACTCATTTGGCCTAGTCTTTGATGTCGAGTAGAGAATGAATCTATTTTTGGATCTGATACCACCATAGCTTCTCTCTTAAAAGTTTCTCCAACCAACCTGTAGAGATTGCCAACCTTTTCTCCCTTTAGTACCACCAACACTCCCTTTGTTACCTTGAGACAACTATTTTCTCCACTGAATCAGTAACCTTGCTCATCAAATACTCCAAGTCAAAACAAAATTTTCTTTATTCCTGGTACATGTCTTACATGCTAAAGAGTCCTTACAATCCCATCAAACATCTTGATTTTGACCTCTTCTTCACCAATAGCTTCACACAGGTTGTCATTTCCCATGTAAACCATACCTCCATCACATGGATGGTAAGAAGAAAATTAGTCCTTGTGAGGAGTCATGTGAAAAGAGGTACCAGAATCAATGATCCAAACATGATGAAATGAACCTTTCAATTTAGCAAAAAAAAACCTCTCCATCTTCCAATGGTTCTTCAACTTCTATTGTATTTTCTTTCGGTGGCTGTGAGCTACGATTTTTTTTGTTTGATATGGGAAAGTTGTAGTTCTTTTTGACATGCCCTATTTTTCCATAGTTCCAACATTTAACTCTTTCTACCCCTTGGATTTTGACCTAGCTTGTCCACACTCATCTTTCTTTCTAGAGTACTGCCCCTTGCAACAAAGGCATCAGAGGAAGAAGTCCCTTGAAATGTCTTTTGCCTTGAATCTTTAGAAATTATTGCAGCTACGACATCTTCAAATATAAGTTTCCCTCTTGGTGTTGAGTTACTGAGCACCATAACTAGTTGATCCCAAGTTTCAAGAAAAGAGCACAATAATATATCTACTTTATCCTCTTCTTCAATTGTAATCTCCACTGAAGACAACTTACTAATTAGTGTGTTGAAATTATTGAGATGATTTGTGACTGAAGAACTGTCATGGATCCTCAAATTATACAACTGCCATCATAAAAAATTTGTTTGCCAATGAATTGGTCTCATATAGCTTTTCGATCTAAGTCCACAAGTCATGTGCCATTTTCTCCTCTACAACATTGAATAAAACTAAATCAGCCAGAGATAACTGAATTGTAGCTCTAGCCATGTTATCATGTTCATTCCATTCCTCTTGCTTCATGACTGCAAGTTTCGACGTTGTCCCCTTGAGAGCCAAGGCACATCCATCCTTCACTAATAATACTTAAACCTTTATTTTCCCCAAAGAAAAATTAGAACCATCAAATTTTTAGACCTCAAATCTAGTAACCTTGCCTCTTGTCATTATTTTTCACAAAGATAAAAAGCCACAAAAAAAATTTCTACACAAAACTATGTGCTTTGATACCAACTGTTAAAAAAATAAACATTGCAGAATTGAAATAATAATGAATTAGGAATAAAAAGTAAAAAATAGACAACACAAATTTACATGGAAAACCTGGTAATGTACCAAGAAAAAAAAACATAGGCAAAGATCTCTCAATTTTATTCTTAGAAGAAAATTTGCTGTTACAATTTTTTTTCTCACATGCCTTGGCATTTAAGTTGACTAGTTTAAGTAACCACAAAAAATAAATACAAAATACAAATCAAATCTAACGATATATTTTCATGCATAAAAGTGTGAATGGCACTTCTGAATGCAATTTTGCATGGTGTACACGTGGCATATGAACAAAAACAAATTTTGACTCAGCCTAATGGTGTAACTATGGTACTCGTTGTCGACTGCTCATCACTGCTAGGATAAGTAAAACTGACTTCACATTCCAACTATATATATATATATTCATATTCAGTTGTAGTTGTGAGGTGTTTCAAGTAAAAAGAAACTCCAGTTAATAGAAAGGAGGACATGAACAATTTGTGTAATATACTTGAAAATTTTATGAATGAATAGAAGCTACTACTGCAGCAGTATGGTTTAAAATATTTTCTATCTTATTTTGATTTGTCAAAGTTGTGAGTGGAAATTTGAATCTTTATTGAATCTATGAGAGTGAAATGAAATGTTAAATCTTAATGTTGGATTGTTTAACTTTCTATTGAAATATTCATTCCTATTACTAGTTTTCTCTTCCAACACTAATAATTGGTGTCAAAGCAATTGGTTCTTTCTGGGTGAATTTTTTTATTCTTAGTAGAGAGGTGAGAGTTTATTGCAAGTGGTGAATTTTATCTACAAAAAACATAATTTAAAAAAAAAAATTGTGAAGATTTAAGACGATTTGAAATTATGATTTTGTGATACAAATATAGTAGCCAACAACAATTTAAATCTATCCTAGCCTCAAATTCTTGTGTTCAAAGGAGAAAATTATGATTTTTGGGGTATAAAAATGAAATCCTTTTCATTTCATAAGATTTGTGAGAATTAGTAGAAAATCGTTATATTGAGCCTACAAATGCTCAAGCTCTTGCAGCTCTAAATCAAGCATAGAGAGATCAATTAAAGGAGAATAGAAAAGGGCATTCAAAATCACTATTCATAAATCAACAAGCTCTACATAAATCTATTTTCCCATGTATATCTACAACTACAAATTAAAGCAAGAATAGGATTTGCTATAGGATGCATATTAGGGAATTGAGAAAGTGAAAACAATTAAACTTCAAATGCTTCAAAGAGATTTTGAAAACATATTTATGAAAGAATCTAAACCTATACAAGAGTACTTTACTTGTGCGATGAGTTTGGTTAATCAAATCAAAACTTATGGAGAAAATTTATTTGATCAGAAGATTGTAGATTTTTTTAAGGTGTATCCCTCCCTCCTCGATTTGATCCTATTGTAGTGGTCATTGAGGAGTCAAAAGATTTAACTCTCCTATTTGTGAATGAGCTCGTGGGTTCTCTTTCAAACCCATCAGCAAAGAATGAATAGGTCTACTAAAAAATTGATTAAGAAGACATTTCAAACAAAAATAATTGTCTCAAAAAATAAGGGAAAAGAATCAAAAAATGGATCTTATAAGGGAATAGGAAGGTTTAGAGGAAGAGGTTGAACTAGTAATTTTAACAAAGGAACTAGTAGTGGACGAGGTAGAAGTTATAATAGTAATGATCGATGAAGAAATTTCAATGGAAATGAAAGAGGCAATCAAAACTGTGATAAGTGACATATCAAAAATTTGGCCATTATGAATAAAAGTGTTGCAAAAGAATAAACAACATGCAAACTTTTTTGAAAAATAAAAAAAATAGGAAAATAATTTATTTTTTGCATGCAATACACTACAAAGGAAGATTCTAAAAATGTATAGCTTCTTGATAGTAGTTGCAGTAATCACATTATAGGGAATAAAAATGTATTTGTAAATATGGATGAGTTAGTTAAAACCCAAGTGTGGCTTGATGATGACAAGGAAGTTAAAGTTACATATAAGGGGACAATTGTAGTCAAAACAAAACAAGGTCAAAAGGTTACATTTGTGATGGCTTGTATTTACTTAGGTTGGCACATATTTTGTTGAGCATAGGACAACTTAGTGAAAAGGGATATTTTGTAACATTTGAAAATAATGAATGTGTTATTTATGACAAAAAGAATAGAAATTAGATAGTGGAAAAGGTTGGCATGCTACAAAATAGAATATTCCCTCTAAGAATTGCATACAGTGAAACTCAAGTTTTTAATATTGCTTTTAAGGACAAGCCTTGGTTATGACATATAAGATATGGACATTTGAATTTTAGAGGGCTAAAATTGCTTTTCTAGAAGTAAATGGTGAGAGGACTTCCACTTATCAAACAAGATGATCAAATTTGTGAAGGTTACATTGTTGGCAAGCAACATCGTGATTCCTTTTTTACAGGAAGAACTTGGAGAGAGAAAAAATCTCACTTGAATTGGTACATGTTGATATTTGTGGTCCAATGCAGACTTTGTCTCTCAATACAAATAGATTTTTTCTCATTTTTTTGGATGATTTTAGTAGGAGAACTTGAGTTTATTTCTTCATTAAAAAAAAATCAGAAGCCTTTACCAAATTTCAACAATTTAAGGTTAGTGTAGAGAAACAAATTGGTTGTCCTCACAAAATCTTACATACAAATAAAGGGGGAGAATTCACCTCTAATGAATTTCATGATTTTTGCAAAAAGAATGGAATTCAAAAGCAATTGACTACTAGCTACACCTCTCAACAAAATGAAATTTTATTATTTACTCTTTGTCAGCTTTATTTTATTTTCATAATTTAGCACTATGTTGGCTATATACTTTTAATTTAAAACACTTACTTTGTAATTTTAAAAAAAGTATATCTAAGATCTTTTTAGTTTTTATGTACATGGTCACAATAATGCCCTTCGGCATAACAATAACTATTTTATTTTGTACTATCTTTTTAATTTTCCTTTGCAAAATATAAATTAGTATAGATATGTTAAATACACTTAAAATGACAAATATGATTATTTATGGTTTCAGTTAATTTTTAATCAAATTAATTTCAATTAATTTTAAAATTGAATTCTATATTTTAATTAAAAGTATTATTTATAGTTAAGTGTTATAGTTATTAAGTTTTATATTAAATAAAATATTATTATAAGATTTTTATTTCATTTTAATATTCAATATCTTCAATGTAAGTTTTAAAAAATATATAATAATTTTTTACCATCATTCAAATTATTTATCATTTAAAAATTTAATTAAAATTTATTTTATTTACTTAGAGGTTATTTTATTTTATAACATTAATAATTATATATTTTTAGTTTTATAAAATCAATAAATTATTTATGAATTTTTAATTATTAAATTATTTTAATTTTCAAAATTTCATATTTTAAATATTGTACCAAATATTTCTTATTTTCATTGGTCTAATAAAATCACCATCCATTTTTACTACATATGGTTCCATGAATCTAGGTTTAAGATGCCTTCACCAATGCCATGTGTAATTCAGATCTTGTAGATAAAACCTATTTAAGGTCCATGGGATTCCAAAGGGTTGAGATTATAGTTTTTCTCTGTATCTTCCAACACTTCTTGATATCTGCTAACTTCCAAATATGTCCACCATTTGTGAATGCAACTTCATATGGTAACTTGGATATTCCGCTAAGTGGAGACCTTGTTTGTTGTTTTCCTTCAATTAGTGCAACAATGAAATGAACAATAAAATGCTCCATGGTTTGTATTATCAATCAATAAATATAGTCATTTGAAATTTCACAATAGAAATTTGCCAATTATAATTGTCATTATAATGTAATATACTTAATATGGTTATTAGAAATTTCACAATTTATTGTTCATTTTTGTTTATGTAGGTTTTGTTTTATGTACTAGTATTAAGCCATTCTATACAATTACTTTCACAATTTTTCTTCCTTAATATTTAAAAAATATAATTTATTCTAAGGAATAAACCCAACTTTAGCTATCCTAGTCACAATTGTGCCTAGTATGAATCAAACTTTGGGTCAAGGTCAGCCATAATAACTATAATCTTCATTGATCTAGTAAAATCGTGACACATTCAAATTGCAATAATCTATTGATCATGAATTATTATTTGGAACCTTCCTTTAAATTGCTATGTCATGGCTTACATAGCAACTACACAACAAATACTACTATTACAATACTACAAAGGTAGGTACTTGCCACTACATGACACTTGTTTTATATGTAGTTGTATTTTTTAATTTTTTTTATATTAAGATAAACACATATAAAAGTAATTTTTAAAAAAATCATTTTTATAATTTTTAATGTTTATACATTTTTATGGAGAAAAGATTTGCTGAAATATATATATATATATATATATATATATATATATATATATATATATATATATATATATATATATATATATATATATATATATATATATATATATATATATATATATTTGTAGAAAGCACAACAATTTCGATAATATAACTTAGGAATGTTAAATCTAAAAAACAAAAAAATATATTATTTTTGAAAGACATTGAGATAGAGTAAGATATGTAGAGTCAAATTAACTTTAGTGAGTTAAATCATAGGATATTAGAAAGTTTAATGTAATAAGATAAATTATTATATTTTTATTTAGATGATGTCATCCTTTAATTATGTTTTGATGTCATCTTTTAGTTATTTTTGTTAGTTCATTATTTTGATAATGAGGCCCATTTTATATGTAAAATTCTCCTTATGGAGTTCTATACATGTATAGGGGAATAGTTCATGGGATTTATGATCATGTTCAAGCCAAAATTAGAACAAGGAAAGGACTATTAGAATGCTTTAAGGGTGAGTTTATATTTTCAAGCAAGGATGTTTTTTATCCTCCACTTTGTTTGGGTTATACAAATAAATTAGCGGACTGATTAAAAAAATATGGAGCAGGGAGGTGTCCACTTAGCCAACTATACATTAAAGTTGCTCCTTTATGCGTACAACCTTATTTTAATGGCAAACACAACATAGCCTAAGATAGTACTCGAGAGCTCTATAATTGTTCTATCAAGAGGTAGGGATGCAAGTGAACAACAAAACCAAGGTCATGATCTTTACCTTGCAACAAAAAGGAGGCAAATTGACTATGTACTTGAAGGAAGTCATTTGCAAGTGGTTGATGAATATTAGCATCTTGGCCTAGGTTTTACCATTGAATATATCTAGGAGGATTGTAAGACAAAAATAATTCATGGGGGTTAGAAAGCTTTACACTTTCTACAAACTAGATGCAATAATGCAAATCTATAGGATTGGAAAACCAAGAGGACCTTGTTTGGGATACTTGTCACACTAGTGGTGTATTATGGGTGTAAGTTTGGGAAACAACATGTCTTAGATGAATGGAGGCAAATGGAGAAGTTATAAAAGCATTTCATCACAAGCAATTTCAAAACTAAAGATTTAGTTCCATATGAGATCTTATTATTTAAGGCACGAGTACTTTCACATTAGAGGCATTGACTTTGATCTATTTACTAAATTATCTAAAAAGAATAGAGAAGATGGAGTCTAATCATTAGACCAAAATAGCAGTGGAGGAAAAGTTAAACGAAAGAAAGAGTTGGTGGATGAAACAAAGTACCAAGTGGATGGGTAAATGGAGCATTGGAATGCAAGTGTACCCAAATCCCAATTAGAGAATCAAACGATATGTAAGAGGAAAAGTCAAGGCAACCATGTGGACAAGGCAACTTCGAACAAGAGAGCACTGCAGTAGAGAATTCAATCCCACATGTGACCACAAGCAAAAGGCATATATAGTAGTGGATATAAAATGGAAAGTGAAAATGCTAATTATCTAGCTAAGGACTAGATCACACATCTTCCAAGTGAAATTGGAAGATGGACAATGCCCAAAGAATATTGGACAAATAAGATATGTTATTTCTGCACTTGGGATTAGTGGAAATGAAATGACACTATGTCATGGAGTATCTTACTTACATTGATGGGTAAGTGCAAGAAGATAGGGGGCCAAAAAGGGGTCTTAAGTGGCCACTTTTTTTTCTGAAATCAAGAAATACTGGCCTTGGATGAGAAATTGACCAGTTACAATCAAAATTTGGAGATGCAACCAAAACAATGTTCGTAGTGCTCCAAGTCTACTTTCTAAACTACTTTTTTTTTTGAAATGGCATAGATTAAGGGGTTCAAAAGAGGGAGCCACAGAAATTCGTATTGTTTCTGTCAAAAAAAATAACATAGCATGTTTTGTGGCTCCCTCAAAAGGTCAACTTTTTTTTTTGTATTTTTAAAATCACTTCAGTGAGAAATTAGATAATAGCATGTACTTTATGCCTAATTTTTCTAATAATTTTTTGATGAATATTTGATTTTTTAGTAATTTTCAAAGTGGACACATCCTAAAAAATAGAATTTTGGTTGTGCTCCCCCCATAAATTTTGAAAACTAATTGAAAATCATTTTTTTCTTTTTTTAATATTTGTAGAATGGAGTCTAGTTTCTAAATATGTAATTTTTTTGAAATTTCAATGAATAGTTAATTTACAATGAAAAAAAAGACCAAACAGTGGTTTTTGCCCAAAAACAGACACACAAACAAAAGAAATTAAAGATGAAAGGCTTAACATTGTTAAAATGTGAAAAAAATCACATTGTCAAATAGCTAAGAGAAAGCCTAACATTACCCAGGTGTTTGATTTGTTCGACGTTGAAACACGTGCAAATCTGAGGGTTAGCACGAACGAAATTATGTTAAATCTTGAAGAATCTAGAAAAACACGTCTGTGACTATTCAAAAGGCACTCCAAGCAATCCAAAGAAAATCCATAGCAAATCCCAAGCAAATCCCAAGCCCAAGGCTTGGGATTCCCAAAGCAAGACATATCGCGAGTGCGTTATAACGTGCTCGTGTTATGGTTTGCTTTGCATTTTTCCTTTTCCGCAAGTTTGTTGTTTATCATGTTTGACATAACGCGAGCACATTATAACGTGCTCACATTATGTTCTCCTCAATTTTTTTATGTTCAAGGCCATTAATCATGTATGTATGTATGTATGCCTATATGTATGTATGTATGTATCTATGTATGCCTATATGTATGTATGTATAGTGTCAAGGGCAGAGGAGGGTAGAGATGGGAGTGAGCCAGATAGGGGAGCAGAGAGCTGGATAAGGATTGAGTGATTAAGGTTTAAGGTTCAGGGTTGAGCATTTAGGGAAAGGATTTAGAGTTTAGGGATAAGGGATTAGAGTTTAGGACCTTGAGAGATTAGGGTTTAGGGTTGAGGCTTTAGGGATAGCGTTTAGGGTTAAGGGTCAAGGGATTAGGTTTAAGGTAGAGTGTTGAGGGTAGAGGGATTAGGGATTAGGGTTTAGGGTTGAGGCTTTAGGGATAGCATTTAGGGTTAAGGGTCAAGGGATTAGGCTTAAGGTAGAGTGTCGAGGGTAGAGGGATTAGGGATAGGGTTTAGGGTTGAAGGTTTAATGATTTAGGGTTGAGGCTTTAGGGATGAGGGTTAAGGGATTAGGGTTTAAGATATAGTGTCAAGTGTCGAGCATGTAGGGATAGGTTTTAGGGTTCAAGTTTTAAGGGTTAAGGGTCGAGGGATCAGAGTTAAGGGTTGAGGGATTAGGGTTTGATGTTGAGGGTTGAGTACATTAAGGTTCAAGAGTTAAGGGTTTCGGGATAGGGTTGAGGGTCAAGGGATTAGGGTTAAGGGATAGGGTTGGAGGGTTTAGGGATAAGAGATTAGGGTTTAAGGTATAGTATCGAGCCCGTTGAGGGTCTAGGAATAGGGATAGCGTTTAGGGTTTAGGGATGAGGGATTAGAGTTGAGGGATGACAGATGATGGATTAGGGTTGAGGGATTAGGGTTTAGGGATAAGGTTTAGGGTTAGGGTTGAGGGATTAGGGTTTAAGGTATAGTGTTGAGGGTTTACGGATAGGGTTTAGGGTTGAGGGATTAGAGTGAAGGGTTGAGGGATTAGGATTTGATGTTGAGGGTTGAGGCTGTAGGGTTTAGGGTTTAGGGATAGGGTTGAGGGTCAAGGGATCAGAGTTAAGGGTTTAATGTTGAGAGTTGAGGGTTGAGGGTTGAGGTTGAGGGATAGGGTTAATGGTCAAGGGATTAGGGTTAAATAAGAGTGTCGAGGGTAGAGGGATTAGGATTTAAGGTATAGTATCGAGTATGATGAGGGTTTAGGAATAGGGATAGCATTTAGGGTTTAGGGATGAGGGATTAGAGTTGAGGGGTGATGGATTAGGGTTGAGGGTTGAGGGATTAGGGTTTAGGGATAAGGTTTAGGGTTGAGGGTTGAGGGATTAGGGTTTAAGGTATAGTGTTGAGGGTTGAGGGTTTAGGGATAGGGTTTAGGGTTGACGGATTAGCATTTAATGTGGAGGTTAGGGTTAGAGTGTCAAGGGTAGAGGGATTAGGGATAGGGTTTAGGGTTGAAGGTTTAAGGATTGAGGGTTCAGGCTTTAGGGATGAGGGTTTAAGGCTTAAGATGTAGTGTCAAGTGTTGAGGGTGTAAGGATAGGGTTTAAGTTTTAAGGGTTAAGGGTTGAGGGATAGGGATTAGGGTTTAAGGTATAGTGTTGAGGGTTGATGGTTTAGGGATAGGGTTTAGGCTTGAGTGATTAGGGTTTAGGGTTGATGAATTAGGGTTTAATATTGAGAGTTGAGAGTTGAGTGTTGAGGTTTGAGGGTTGAGGTTGAGGGATAAGGTTAATGGTCAAGGGATTAGGGTTAAATAAGAGTGTCGAGTATAAGGGATTAGGGTTTAAGGTATAGTATCGAGTATGTTGAGGGTTTAGGAATAGGGATAGCATTTAGAGTTTAGGGATGAGGGATTAGAGTTGAGGGATGACAGAGTAGGGTTGACGGTTGAGGGATTAGGGTTTAGGGATAAGGTTTAGGGTTGAGGGATTAGGGTATAAGGTATAGTGTTGAGGGTTTAGGGATAGGGTTTAGGGTTGAGGGATTAGAGTGAAGGGTTGAGTGATTAGGATTTGACATTTAGGGTTGAGGGTTTAGGGTTTAGTGTTTAGGGATAGGGTTAAGGGTCGAGGGATTAGAGTTAAGGGTTTAATGTTGAGAGTTGAGGGTTGAGGGTTGAGGGTTGAGGGTTGAGGGTTGAGGTTGAGGGATAGGGTTAATGGTCAAGGGATTAGGGTTAAATAAGAGTGTCGAGGATAAGGGATTAGGGTTTAAGATATAGTATCGAGTCTGTTGAGGGTTTAGGAATAGGGATAGCATTTAGGGTTTAGGGATGAGGGATTAGAGTTGAGGGGTGATGGATTAGGGTTGAAGGTTGAGGGATTAGGGTTTAGGGATAAGGTTTAGGGTTGAGGGTTGAGGGATTAGGGTTTAAGGTATAGTGTTGAGGGTTGAGGGTTTAGGGATAGGGTTTAGGGTTGACATATTAGGGTTTAGGGTTGACAGATTAGGGTTTAGGGTTAATGGATTAGCATTTAATGTTGAGGTTAGGGTTAGAGTGTCGAGGGTAGAGGGATTAGGGATAGGGTTTAGGGTTGAGGGTTTAAGGATTGAGGGTTGATGCTTTAGTGATGAGGGTTTAAGGCTTAAGATATAGTGTCAAGTGTTGAGGGTGTAGGGATAGGGTTTAAGTTTTAAGGGTTAAGGGTTGAGGGATAGGGATTAGGGTTTAAGGTATAGTGTTGAGGGTTGAGGGTTTAGGGATAGGGTTTAGGTTTGAGGGATTAGGATTTAGGGTTGATGAATTAGGGTTTAATGTTGAGAGTTGAGGGTTGAGGGTTGAAGATTGAGGGTTGAGGTTGAGGGATAGGGTTAATGGTCAAGGGATTAGGGTTAAATAAGAGTGTCAAGGATAAGGGATTAGGGTTTAAGGTATAGTGTTGAGGGTTGAGGGTTTAGGGATAGTGTTTAGGTTTGAGGGATTAGGATTTAGGGTTGATGAATTAGGGTTTAATGTTGAGAGTTGAGGGTTGAGGGTTGAGGATTGAGGGTTGAGGTTGAGGGATAGGGTTAATGGTCAAGGGATTAGGGTTAAATAAGAGTGTCAAGGATAAGGGATTAGGGTTTAAGGTATGGTATCGAGTATGTTGAGGGTTTAGGAATAGGGATAGCAATTAGGGTTTAGGGATGAGGGATTAGAGTTGAGGAATGATGGATTAGGGTTGAGGGTGGAGGGATTAGGGTTTAGGGATAAGGTTTAGGGTTGAAGGATTAGTGTATAAGGTATAGTATTAAGGGTTTAGGGATAGGATTTAGGGTTGAGGGATTAGAGTGAAGGGTTGAGGGATTAGGATTTGACATTAAGGGTTGAGGGTTTAGGGTTTAGGGATAGGGTTGAGGGTCGAGGGATCAGAGTTAAGGGTTTAATGTTGAGAGTTGAGGGTTGAGGATTGAGGTTGAGGGATAGGGTTAATGGTCAAGGGATTAGGGTTAAATAAGAGTGTTGAGGATAAGGGATTAGGGTTTAAGATATAGTATCGAGTATGTTGAGGGTTTAGGAATAGGGATAGCACTTAGGGTTTAGGGATGAGGGATTAGAGTTGAGGGATGACGAATTAGGGTTGAGGGTTGAGGGATTAGGGTTTAGGGTTGAGGGATTAGGGTATAAGGTATAGGGCAGAGGGTTTAGGGATAGGGTTTAGGGTTGAGGGATTAGAGTGAAGGGTTGAGGGATTAGGATTTGACGTTGAGATTTGAGGATTTAGGGTTTAGGGATAGGGTTGAGGGTCGAGGGATCAGAGTTAAGGGTTTAATGTTGAGAGTTGAGGGTTGAGGCTTGAGGCTTGAGGGTTGAGGTTGAGGGATAGGGTTAATGGTCAAGGGATTAGGGTTAAATAAGAGTGTTGAGGATAAGGGATTAGGGTTTAAGGTATAGTATCGAGTATGTTTAGGGTTTAGGAATAGGGATAGCATTTAGGGTTTAGGGATGAGGGATTAGAGTTGAGGGATGATGGATCAGGGTTGAGGGTTGAGGGATTAGGGTTTAGGGATAAGGTTTAGGGTTAAGGGATTAGGGTATAAGGTATAGTGTTGAGGGTTTAGGGATAGGGTTTAGGGTTGAGGGATTAGAGTGAAGGGTTGAGGGATTAGGATTTGACATTGAGGGTTGAGGGTTTAGGGTTTAGGGTTTAGGGATAGGGTTGACGGTCAAGGGATCAGAGTTAAGGGTTTAATGTTGAGAGTTGAGGCTTGAGGCTTGAGGCTTGAGGCTTGAGGGTTGAGGTTGAGGGATAGGGTTAATGGTCAATGGATTAGGGTTAAATAAGAGTGTCGAGGATAAGGGATTAGGGTTTAAGGTATAGTATCGAGTCTGTTGAGGGTTTAGGAATAGGGATAGCATTTAGGGTTTAGGGATGAGGGATTAGAGTTGAGGGATGATGGATTAGGGTTGAGGGTTGAGGGATTAGGGTTTAGGGTTGAGGGATTAGAGTGAAGGGTTGATGGATTAGGATTTGACATTAAGGGTTGAGGGTTTAGGGATGAGGGATTAGAGTTGAGGGATTACGGATTAGGGTTGAGGGTTGAGGGATTAGGGATAAGGTTTAGGGTTGATGACTGAGAGATTAGGGTTTAAGGTTTAGTGTCGAGGGTTGAGGGTTTAGGGATAGGGTTTAGGGTTGATAGATTAGGGTTTAGGGTTGATGGATTAGCATTTAATGTCAAGGTTAGGGTTAGAGTGTCGAGGGTAGAGGGATTAGGGATAGGGTTTAGGGTTGAAGGTTTAAGGATTGAGGGTTGAGGCTTTAGGGATGAGGTTTTAAGGCTTAAAATATAGTGTCAAGTGTTGAGGGTGTAGGGATAGGGTTTAAGTTTTAAGGGTTAACCCCTGCTATTTATGCTTGGATAAGGATTTGTCAGAAACTAGAACTTTTGCTTCCAAAGAAGATCTGTCTTTCTTCCTTGATGGGCATTTTCTATGAAGAACTTGATTATGAGGGCTTGCCCCTTCATTGTTATGCCTATCATATGGTAGAGCATCTGGCAAGCTCTTGCAAGAAATAGGAAAAGTTCTCCCTCAAAAACCTTGTGGTCATTCAAGTCTGAAGGGGAAGGTTTGGAAAGAGATGTGATCAATGCAAAGGATGTGATCAATATATAGAAGGACAAAATGTGAGTGTGTTATAATGTGCTTGCATTTTGTCTTGCTATTGAAAAGGTAAAAAAGTGTTGACCCCTGTGATCTAGGCCCACATTCTTTGTTTTCTTATTGATTCTGTGCATGCTCTGACAAAAAAGAAGTGCTTTCATGTTGTTGGGAAGTTCACATGCACATTTGACACATTGTACCACCTTTACATGATCTTTCCACCACCTTTTCTACTTTGCCAACTTGAGAATGAGGAAATAACATAGTTTTCACACCAAGTTTGATATATATCTATGCAAGAAGATAAAAACACTACATAATTGGGTACTCTCTCTATTCAAATCTTCATTTTTTAGGTATGTCAAGTCTTTACATGCATGTTCTTTACATTTTCCTTATTTCAGATTGAATTGCTTTATCATGCTTTATCATACATGTTTAAAATAGACACATTCCCAATCAAGAAAGCAGCCTACAATCTCACATGATGCCATATATATTTTCTACACTTGGGCTCTTTAATAATTATGTGTAATAAACAGACCTTAACATAACATGATGTCAAACTATACAAGAATAAATCCTTACAACATAATAAAAATACAATCCCACTATTATCTTGTATTCATTTCTTAGGAACTAATATTGGTCTCTTTATCATGCTATAGACAAATGCTCCATCATGCCAAGGAAACGATCAAGAATTAGACCAACACAAGAAGAGATAGAAGCTAAGAATGCAAAGAAAGCAATGGCTATGAGAGAACTTCGTGAGAAGAGGAAATTGGACACGATAAATGAAGACATACGAATTGAAAAGGAACCACAACAATCACAAAGAGATACGGTATTGGCGGCACAAAGAGAACAAATGAAAAAACTTCATGGTACGAGAGACTTGAATACCATAGTTGGAGACATGTCCTCTACTACAAGTCAACATGTAGGGACACCATATACCACATCTCAAGTTGAGAGTATGTCATCACTCACATGTGATGAAGGAGGTACGCCATCGTTCCCACCTCAACCTCAAGGTATGTCATCTATTCCATCTTCGATCAAAGGATGCCATCTAACCCATCTCATTTAAATATTGGTGAAAATCCTAATGTTGAGATGAATTTACCTAACTTAACACCACCTAGAATTTTGCATAGAAAGCCAAAGTATTTGATTGATATTGATGAGAATATTTTGCAGCCAATGGAAGGTAAGATTTGAAAACACACTTGTAAAAGATATGCTAATAAGATTTGGAAATTGTTCTTTGAAAATTTAAATGAGACTACAAGATGTCAACTATTTGTTGAAATGATGCGAAGTATAAAGTATAGGTCTATCATGAAGATTCTTGGGTTGAGAACATCAGAGGCTTCAAGTGAAAAATCTATTGTCAAGAATCTAATGAGTGCGTATGAGAGTGTGGGTAACACCTCACGCACAAAAGATAGTAATGCAACACGGCGTGTGATTACATCGACTATAGTAAGTTGTCAAATGAGGAAAGCTCGTCTCATTAGAAAGATGAGTCAACAATTGAGAATTCATAGGAAAACTTTATCAAGAGCCGTTGGAAGACACCAAAGAATTGAGGACACTAATGCCAATGAATTATGGGCAGTCTCGGGGAGACTACCACGAAAAGATAAACCAATTGTTGAAGCATTGAGATCACTAATTGAAGAATTTTGAAAGAATTACACAAGGGTATCTCTGAATCAAAGTGATGTGGTAAGAAGGAGAATCGATAGTCAGAACTGTGAGCCACATCCAAAGTATTTTTTGGATGAGACTCAAACACTGTTTTATGGTAAATTTGTAGAGAAGTATCCTCAAATTAAAATTTGTTAAAGATATTTTGAAATGCTAAAACCTTTCTATGTTAAGATAAATCACACATGGACTACTTGTTGTTGTAGATTACATATTAAATTTTCTAACCATTTTGATGCTTATAGGTCTATATGTTCATATATGCATACTAATAATGATTTGCAGGGTTGTGCCATATGTGCCCCACCAACATCTTCAAGAGACTTCATATCAATAATTTTATGTGAAAGAGAGGAAGGTCAAATATTCGACAAGAAATTATGCTTGGATGGCACATGTCATCATTGCGGTGGCTTGCAACATTTGCTAATATGTGAACATATGGAAAGAACACATGCAGTTGGAAATGAACTAGTAGAGTTTGGCAAGTATAAAACAGTGGCATACAATACAAAAGATGGTAAAGAAGCAAAGAGGTGTGAATTGGTTATTGAAAAGATTCTAGTATATCAGTTTATGCCTATATTTCGTGACAACATAGTGTATGAGTATGCAAGACATGCCCATAGAGCTCAATGGTTGGACTTGCAATTCAAGTTATGCAAGGACATATTTCTGGTTGCTAGCATTGTTTTAGTCGTCGACTTTGCAGAGAACTACAGTCTACAGCCACAGTGTGAGATGCAATCACAATATTACAACTGCACACAGGTTTCTATATTTGTGCACATCACATTCATTCATGTGAATGATAGTATGGAGGATGACAAAAAGATCATAAGGGAGTGTAATTTCTATATTAGTGATGATCGCATGCATTCTACAGAGTTTGTGCAAGGTTGCTTTCAGGTGTTCTACAATGATTTGGCTAGAAGGGGCATATCCTTCAGTTAACATTCAAGAACTCACAGAATTTCTATTGGTTGAGTAGGAGGCATAATTTTATAGTTATTCAGCATATGTGGAACTTTTGTGAAGCCGGACATGGAAAGGGGGAGCATGATGGTGCAGGAGCATGTATCAAAAGAGCCATAGCACGAGAAGAGTTAAAGTATAAAGACAATGCAAAGTTGACAAATGCAAAATTGATTGTCCAGTGGTGTAATTCTTCCATGGGTCCAGGTAATGAAGGTAAGTCTTCAGTTCATAGATTTTTTTGGTTGATAGATGATACTAACATTACACCATATGAGGACTGTTGTACACTGATAGGATCAAATGAGATGCACTCTTTCATAAGCTCAATTGCAGGTTCATGGAGTATCCAAACATGAAAGATGTCATGCTTTTGTTCTTCCTGTACAATTCAAGTCCAGGATGAGTGCGAGTCAAAGGAGTGGATTGATGAATGGCAGTTAAGTTATCTTAGCCCACTTGACACGTATCGACCCTCGATAGCACTGGAACTAACACAAATAGAATCATTAGTTGACTTTGACCACATATCAGATTTAGTTCAACCAGGTAATATAGGGCAAGTATATGCATCTAATTTCATCTAGTTCAACCAGGTAATGTCATCTTACTTTGTAGTGTTTTTGTAATGTTTGACTAATTTCATCTAATTTGCTACACATATCAATGTAGGGCACATATATGCAGTTATTGCAGATGAAGATAATGAAGAGGGAATAGATTATTACTTATGTGGTTGTGTTGAGGCCAAAAAGAAATTGGAGGCCCTTGTTACAGATGGAGAAAACATCAAATACCCTACAGGCTTAGTGGTTATTACTGGAACATGGCTTAGAAGGTACCCACATAAGAGTGTTATATTTGGCTATTTTAGGACTTTGACACACATCGGAAGATTCTTCATTACTTGAACCTTTTCGTGGCATCCAATGTTCATTTGATAAAGTATGGGGGTAGACCTTTGAACAAAATCTTGTGGAAGGTGCATGAGTCTGACCATGAACCAATACTTGACACAATAAAAAGTAGAGCAGACCTAGATGGTTTATTGGATTAATTTGTAAGTATTCACATTGATTTTGTAAAGTCATGTTACATTGAGTTGTAAGTATGCACATTAATTTGTAAGGTTTGTCTTTTTTTATTTCCTCCTGCATTTTTACACATATACACATTTTTACATCGTCATGTTATGCATTTTTTGTGTCCTTCTCCTGATGTGACCAAACTCATAACTCACCCTACTTCCTCTAGACACCATTTGATGATCTCTCCAACACTCTGGATCTAGGGTACCTAATCATGATGATGACCTATATACCATTCTCCCAAGGCGCTCATAATGAATGAAAAGAAGACCAAGGGCGCCCAAGCTTAATAGACTTATTTCTTTCAATTTTGATGATCTAAACTCTTGCAAAATGACATCCACTTTCATGCCTTTAGATCTTCCTTCACATACAGGGCACCAAATCAAGTTACAAAATCTACATAAGGGTGCCAAAATGGATTAAAGGAGACATGAAATGCGCCTTAGGACTCCATGCTAAGGTTTGAGCAATTAAAGTCTCTTGATATTAGGCGCTCATGATGATGAAACTTAGAGTTTTTTCCTTTCCTAGGTGCTCATCTAAGATGTTTGAATGATAAGGAGTGCCTAGACCTCTATAATATACATTGGGCACCAAAATTAAGGTGATTTTAAGTCACTTTGAGTCATGTTGCAAAAAAGTGTCAATGTTGTCAAGTTACACAAAGCAACTTTTGCATTTTTGGTGTCCTGATCCTGATGCGACCAAACTGACTGTTCCAACGCATTCAGACGGGTACATTTATGCTAGGCATGGTCTTATTTTTCACCCAAACATGTCAAAACATTTCAAGCTACATTGTACCGATGATATCCCTGAAGAGTCCAAAGTGCAAAAAAGCAGCAATCTTTGACGAGATGTTACTTGAAAACTATGTCACTTAGAAATATTCTGTCTAAGGCAACATGATCACATAGAGTGCCTCTACAATAACCTCTCAGTTTTTTATATCTCTGAGACATTTGCCCATGGTGAAAGGTTTTCTACTGCCCCAAAAATCGTCAAAAGCAGGTAGTGTAAAGTTGCAAAGAGGTCTAACTTTCGTCCTGCTCTTGATGCGACCAACCTGAGTGTTCCAATGCATCTGGATGGGTACATTTATGCTAGGCATGGTCCTATTTTTCACCCAAACATGTCAAAACATTTTGAGCTACATTGTACCGACAATATCCCTGAAGAGTCCAAAGTGTAAAAAGGTAGCAATCTTTGATGAGATGTTACTTGAAAATTGTGTCACTTAGAAATATTTCATCTAAGGAAATGTGATCATGTAGAGTTCCTCTACAATAACCTCTCTTAGTTTTTTATATCTCTAAGACATTTGCCCGTGGTGAAAGGTTTTCTGCTACCCCAAAAATCGTCAGAAGGAGGTAGTGTAAAGTTGCAAAGGGGTCTAACTTTCGTCCTGCTTCTGATGTGACCGAACTGATTGTTCCAACGCATTTGGATGGGTACATTTACACTATGCATGGTCCTATTTTTTACCCAAACATGTCGAAATAGTCCGAGCTACATTGTACCAATAATATCCCTGAAAAGTCCAAAGTGCAAAAAGGTAGCAATCTTTGATGAGATGTTACTCGAAAACTATGTCACTTAGAAACATTCTAAGGCAACACGATCACATAGAGTGCCTCTACAATAACCTCTCTCAGTTTTTTATATCTCTGATACATTTGCTTGTGGTGAAAGCTTTTCTGCTGCCCCAAAATCTGTCAGAAGGAGGCAGTGTAAAGTTGCAACTTCTTCTATTGCTCATTCCCGGAGGCTAATTCAGAATGATGAGTGAATGAATTGGTTTTTGACTAACTCAATCTCATTGTTTTGCAGGAACAAAGTTAGAAACTCAAATTTTGGCTAAGTTTGGAAAGCAAAAAGTTGACTCTTGGAGTCTAGGTGTCAATTTCACATCAAATTATCCAAATAAGCACCCAAGGATGTGGAGTCTTCAATCAAGGCGCTCTGGCAGGAAAAGTTGTTTGGCCTTCAAGATAAGGTTTCCTTAGTGAATTAAGTTAGGATGAAATCCTATTCACTCTAGGCACCAATCTCAAGTTGCACAATCATGAATGGGCGCCTAGAGCAATAAGGCACTAGATCATGGTTCCAGGACCTTGAAATGGTGCCCAAGCATGTACGAGGAATTTTCAAGGAGCCAGAATGTTTTTGAAACTCTAAGGAACTAGTCCAAAGACTCTATGGCACCATCTTGATACCATTGAGTCAACTTTCAAACTCAAACATATTGAAACAAGGTCTAGGAAGCTAGGCGCCATCTCTTGCTAGTTTAACCTCTCAGATGCACCAACATTGGAAAGACTCTTAATGAGCACCTAAGTTTGAATTGATCTTGTGATTGAAAGTTTGGTGATGTATTGGTGCAAGATGATCTTCAGTTGAAGCAATCTAAGTTCCAGGAAGAGTTGAGAAGTTATCAACCTCTTCACTAAGTTAGGTGCACTTTACAAGCTTTCTTACCCAAGAGTTGCACCTCATTAAGACAAGGTGCATCTTAACCTCCAGGACTTTTAATTAAGACTCTAAGCAAGAAGGCGCATTTCTATGGAGTAGCATACTCTAGATAGTGCCTAATGCCATCAAGGTGCAATTCCACCCTCACTTTGGTGGCCTATCATCAAGAAGGGGCATTGGGCATTCCTTGAATAGTTCTGAGTGTTTGAAGTTTCTAAAATCACCAAGGAATGTTGGGCACCATGTGTATCCTCAACAAGCTTGAGTTTGCGCCTAGACAAGTTCACGCTTATTCATGTTTTAACTTCCCTCTTAAAGCGCCTAACTTGGGAAAAAGTTATCTTGTTGTTAGTCAAGTGTTTGATGTGTTTTGGAGACTCCAAAAGACTTCCTCTTGCTAGGCACTCTTCTTGGCAACTACAACCTTCAACTAGCGCCTAGATCCTGAAGAAAAACACTTGCAAGTGTGGGCGCACTTTCCTTGTGATGGAACATCAAACTGGCACCTAGAAATCATAATGCATGAAGTGAGTGCCTAGGATCCTATTGGTCCAATAGGTGGTTTTGGGATCCATGTCAAGTCATCAGAGATAGATATTTTAGCTTATTTGATGATGGTCTCAAGTCTCTCTACCATGGCGCATTTTGATGATGTTCTTATTTAAACTCTTATGAAGACTATCTCATCCCTAAGCGCTCATCCTCATGATTTTCATGCACTTAGACTTCAAGGCACCAAAACTAGTAGGAAAATATTTGGGGGGAAACCATGCTAATAAAAGTTGGGTAAATTTAACCTCTGAGTCTAATTAGGCTCCATATAACAACAATATTTATATCATGTCCCTTTGCTTTATGAAACAAGCAGTATGTGTCATGTCAAGGGATAACACTATGGTCCTTAGAAATTTCTCTGTGACTTTTGATAAGATTATCTACTATTATGTGGATGCTTGATAGTATTAAAATTATTGGGCATTAAGTTGAGGTGACCATTCTTGTTATGATCATCACTTTTCACAAGGGGTATGTCAGTTATCCCGTATATCATTACATTATGATTATTTTTCAATATCTTGATGGTGGAAGGATTGTTTTCACTATTATCTCTAGTTGGGGAAGTCATCAACAATCCAACTCTTGATGTCGATACAAGGTTCTTTTGAAGGCAAAGGGCACCTAGGCTTATGGGGCTCAATTTGACATATTTATTGAAAGCTCAAGGTGAATTGATGCTTATTGAAAATACCACTTAGTCCTTCATTTGCATTCTAGGCACCATTTCCTATTGACTTATATACTCCTCATGCTAGGGTGCCATAATGAAATGGTTTAGACAATAGGTGCACTTCATTTACTAGTGGCTTGTTCATCTTCCACCTTAGGCGCATTTTTATCATGGAATAGGTGTCGATGGGCACCTTGTCTTAAATGAATGCTTTCTCTAAGTTGGGCACCCTTTTGAGGCTTTATGAGTTGCAAATTGCACCTTAACCCTTCATGCTTGTTGCTCAATGTTTGAATGTTTAAGAAAGTCTCCTTTAGGTGCTCATCTTAATGATTTTTTCTCAAGGTGCAATCATTCTAATGACTTGGATACATCATAGTGTTTTAGGATATCAAGCTACCAAACTTAGTCATTTTCAGCATCTCAAACATAAAGAATAACATGATGATTCATTTTTTTGTATTGAATATAGTTGACATTCTATGCTACTCATAAAGAATATTAATATTTTCTATTCAACATGATGATTCATTTTTTTTTAAATACAACTTTTATCTTTTAGTTCCAAAATGAGGTTTAGGTGATACTTGAATAATAATAGCTAGCTTATTGGATCAACAAACATCCTATGTAATACAATTGGACTTTAAATATTTGAAGTAGCCATCTACAAATATCCATTCAAACGTGGATTTATAATGCAAGTATGGACGCCATCAATAAAAAAGATTTGTATTAACCAAATATCCATATAGGCATACATCAATATCTGTTGATATAAGTATAACATATATACCAAATAGCCATATAGGCTTACAAGAATGCCATATAGGCATAGAATGTCAACTCTGTACAATACAAAATATGTGTCCATAAATGCCATATAGGCATACAACAAAGGAACACAAAAAAAAGTCATTCCCCTCTAGTTGGTGAAGAGAATAAATCACGGGCAACCTTTGATCTTCTAGGGGATGGAGACGCACATGTAGGTGGTCTACTACAAACCCAAGGGCTACTCCTCCTATTTAGTTCTTCCTACATCTTTAGCTGTTACAATAAAAAGTATAGACATTAATATATAGAAATTACATGTTATAAAAAATGAAATATTTAACAAAATAATCACTTACCACTAACATATAATCTGTCTCCTCACTTGCCTCAATAGTAGGAATAGGCCCTAGTGATGTCAAGTCCTATAGAAACCATCCAGATAGAAATTAAACTTCAAATCAATAATCTTTTGATTTTTTAAAAATAGACAACTATAACAATGAATGTAAATTAAAATTCACTAATCTGCCTCATACCCCTGTCAATGCCATGGAGCTATGAATTGCAAAGGCCACACCATGCTCCATTGCCCTCTGAACATGGGGAGGTGTCTCCGCAACCTGCATCATCTACAAATAAAACAACATTATTGAATTACGAAAACTATAATAGTGATGCAAATCATGGCTCCTAACATACACACACATTCATCTAAACATGGAAGTACACACAATAAAGCACACAAACCACATACAAAAATCTAGTAAGTACAATTCATTCATTAAACTATTTATTTTATTATCTCCATAAAACTTTGAAGGCCACCACTACTGGCAGGTGTTGCCATGAAATCTACAATATTACCTTATTCAACATCCAAAATTAGATATTAGAATACCATTCATATAACGATGGTATTCACATGTAATATTTATAATTGTTTACTAGTTACATACCCCGCCAATAGATGATCTAGTGTAAAATGTAGGTGGCGAACCACTGAAAACTACATTGACACTATGACCCTGAAATTTCATTAAAATCATCAATTTAAATTAGTTAATCTTGCATTTCAAAAATAAAATTTAATAAATTAAATTCAATAAACTTGCTAATATTTACCTAAGTATCAAGGCCGAAAGTCTAAATAGGAGGGTATCTGTCATCACCATCTGCTCAGCTGCAGATGTTCCTGTGCACCTATGTCCTGACTATCCATGGGGTCATAACCATAGGCTAACCCACAAGTCTGACAAGTATGGGGTGGGACCCTACTCCTCTCACTGTCTCCCAACCCACTATGTGCTGCAAGACTGGCATGCGCTATGATGCTCTGGGTCAAGGCACTAATGGACTAAAATGTATCAACCTCAACACTCTCCTTCACAATGGAATGGATAGAAACATGCTCGTGGGCTGGTTTGCTGATTACTCATCTCACTGGCTGCTATGGGTCAACACGTGCCCCTAGTCTATCTTGTGCTGACCCCCCACCTCTACCCTGGAAGTCCTGCATATAAAAATAGTTTGGCACTTTATTGAGGACAAACTCGCAGTAGAGTTTCCTCAAAAATTATTGCAGGACTTCATTATTATTACATGGAGGATGGTCAAAAACCATCCACCACCTCTACCCAAAATTGTCCCTTATCACTTGGTTGTTACATCAATGGCTAGGGAACCTCTTGCATGTAATGGGTGGAGGTTGATTTGTTTGTGGGTTTGTGAAAATAGAAAACAAGTCTAATTTTGTGATTTGTAATTTTTTCACATCTTGGTATGATAGCTTGTCTACATAATAATCTCTAAACTCTCTCCTCTTATCCGTCCAACTAGTTATTTGCTTGCTAATTGAATCTACATTTGATAACATAGATTCAAGAGATTCGCAAGTGTGGACCTATGCAAGGTTGAAGTGGAAGGATCTTTCAACCTTGCAATTATATCTTCAATTTCTTTTTTGTTGTTTTCAATTTGCCCCATTATATTTTCTTGTGTTCCACGGGCATGTTGAGGAATGGATGGAGGAGGTTGTTGTTCTGCAAGTATTTCCTCAAGATTTTGTGGATTTTGAGGAGGAGGAGGAGGAGGAGGTGCATTAACATTTCTTGACAATTAACGAAATATACATCAAAAATCAACTAAAACCTACCTATTTAGAAACAAATTCAAACAAAAAAATAAATATAACTCACCCCTTTGGCATGCTCGACGTCGTGATAGCATTTTGGCGATGAATCGATAAGGTTTTTGTGTTGAATAGAGTTTTGCAAAATGCGAGCATGCTTTCTAGGGTTTGTAGGTCATGGGCATAGAGGAGAAGAAAGAAAGCAATGAAATGACAATAGAAACCTTTTTTTATTTATAGCAAGTCATAACACGAGTGTGTTATAACGCGCTCACGTTATGGCTTGGTTTTGACGAGCCTTAGGATCATCATTACCAAGTCATAACGCGAGCGCATTATAATGCGTGCGCGTTATAATGCGCTTGCATTATGACTTAATTTTTTTAAAATTAATTTGGCCACTTTTTGGCCTCCCATCTTTTTGCAATTACCCATAAAGTTGTTTATAGAAACAGACAAAACCACAAAGGAGACAAGATCAAATAGAAGATTCAATAATAGCGACATACCTAGAACTATTCCTTCTTCCCAATTCTTTCTTCCTCTGAATGAATCCTCCCAATCCTCCCTCCCCAAAATTTCCGCTCAGAACAAAATAACCTTCAGTCATAAATGCCCACTTACACCAAATTTGTTCCCACGAATCCTCTTCACCAAAAAGATTTTAAATTTTTACTAATCACAGAGATTCCCCACTCTAGAATCATAAATGACAACTAACCACCTTTACATCCATCCCCAGAAAGATTCAATACATAACTATAAATATTAATGAGTTAAAATAAAACTTTGACCCACATATAAATTTTACAACATTAGAATAGTTAACTTAATTCTGCATTACAATTTACTTAAATAGCTTCCTCCAAGAATATTCCAATTTTACAACACATCAAAAATACTATACTGTTTGACAATAAAATGTTACAATATCATAGATCATTTACGCATACAAGAATACACATGGGTTGACCTAACAAGGACCTGACAATAAACATACAAACCACATGACGACCATCAAATAGAAGGTTGAACTAACCTAGGGAATAAACCTCATGTTATCTCCATCAACATTATCTATTGGTGTAGGGCCTGCTTAGACCTGCTAAGTCAGGTGGAGTCAAGGCCTGGTACCTACAACCTGCATAAGAACAATAGGTTGTATATGATCCACTGCATATATATCAACCACACTAGAGTCAGAGAATCACAGCATAGTAGGGTGCTTGAACCGAGTAGTACTACAATGTCCCTGCTCTGAAACAAGACTATAACCATTTTTATTGAAAATCAGAAATCCACAAATTTATCACATAAAACATGATAATATTAAACCATCACTAATCATGTCAATCTCATCATAACTAGAATAACAATAATGTCATCATAACTCATAACACATGTCAAAACTACATTAGTCGAACATAGTCTATCTGGATCATAATAAGCATAAACCATAGACCTAATAACTCAAATGTCTCAAAACTATCTAAATGCAATGGAAGAACTAACAACTGTCTTAGAACTGAAAAAATGGTAATGTGAAACTAGCAACTATCACAAGCCAAAAATGAGGTGGCATTACATCTTTCCACACAAGATTTCTTAATTCAGCTGAATTAGGAACATACATTCTTCTTCTAAATCTCAACAGTCCATCAGACTCAAAATTAAACCCATCATACTTTGAATCTTTAGGATTTACCATATGAGCTTGCTTGACCTACTCATAATATTCATCACCTGATAAATTTTGCAACACTAAATCTTTAAAGTTTGCATGTATAGAGACAATTGAAGAAATATGTCTCCTACTCAAATCATTTGTTACTATGTTCTCTTTTTCTTTGATATAACTTATCTCAAAGTCATAGTTGGATATTAATTCTAACCATCTCCTTTGTCAAGCATTCATATGTGGTTGAGAAAATATGTACTTAAGACTTTAATGATCTGACTTAAGTACAAAGGTTTTCCCTAGTAAATAGTGACACCACATTTGCAATGCATGTGTAACCACTGCTAGTTCCAAATCATATGGAGCATATTTTTTTCCGCATAAGCTTTGATCTTTCTTGACTCATAGACTTTCACTCACCGATCTTGCATAAGCACACCCCTAATCCTTCTCTCGAAGCATTAGTTATTGCCTCAAACTGACCTTCAAGTCGAGAAATTTCAAAATTGGTGTTGTTGTCAACTTTTCTTTTAATAGATCCAATGCCTCCTGACATTTATCTGTCCATTCAAAACATTTCCCTTTTCTTTGCAAAGAAGTGATTGGACTTGCAATACTGGAAAAATTTACAACAAACCTTCTATAATAACCAACCAAACCCCTAAAGCTACACACTTCATGCACATTCGTGGGTACATGCTAATCTAGAATAGCATTGATCTTTGCTAGATCCACAGATATTCCGTCTGCAGAAATTATATGTTCTAGATATTGAATCTCCTTTTGGAAAAATACACTTAGAAAGTTTTCTATATAACTTATGTTCCCTTAACCATTGTAGAACCACTTGCAAATGTTGTAAATGTTCTTCATTCTTAGAATAAATAAGAATATCATCTAGGAAGACTAGAGCAAACTTGTTTAAAAAATCTCTAAATACACTATTCATCAAGTTCATGAATGTGATAGGGGCATTTGTAAGTCCAAAAGGTGACACTGCAAACTCATAGTGCCCATATCTTGTCCTAAAAGTTGTTTTATGGATATCCTCATCCTTCAATCTTACTTGATGATACCCTAATCGCAAATCAATCTTTTAAAATATAGAATCTCCATGCATTTGATTAACATGATCATCTATATGTAGCAATGGATACTTATTCTTTATTGTTGCTTTAATGAGCATAGATAATCGATAGACAATCGCAGAGTTCCATCCTTTTCTTGACAAATATAACTGGCGTACCCCATGGTGAAACACTGGGTCTAAACAATCCTTTAGCCAACAATTCTTGCAATTAGGCCTTTAATTCCATTAATTCCATAGTTGTCATATGGTAAGGTGCTTTGGATTTAGGCTTAGATCCTAGTTTAATATCAATTGCAAAATTCAAAAACCCTTTTGGGGGGTAGTCCTAGAAGTTCCTCTAGGTAAACATCCTAGGAATTTCAAAGAAAAGGGTACCTTTCTTCAAAAGACACTTTTCTTTCCAAGATTTCCCTCAATTTGTTCTATTTTTACAGCAAAGATTTGACACCCTTTTCATCTAGCGCTTTTTAACTACTTTTCTAGGAAACTTATCCAAAACTCTAGGAGGAATAAAATTTTTAATTGCTCCAGTCACTGTTCCATCAAACTTCAGTGGAGTGACTTTCTTCATAACTTTGGAAAGTTCTAAGGCAAGCCTATCCTTTGCTTCCTTCTAGGGTCTATGGTTTTTAGGGTTCGTACTACTCACACTATGGTCTTGGTGATTTTCCTTTCTCATCCCATAATAAATCTCATTTTCCCCTTCAGGGTTTCCCTGATCTCTTACTTTTTTTTCCAAGTTACCAAGTCTCTCCTTAGTTTCTAGAAACATGGTTTAGGATTATCCAATTTGTCCATGAGATTAATTGGTGGGTTAATCTCTTCTAGACTCTCACCTTGGTTTATTTTGCACGAAACATGTCATTTTTACCACACCTAAGAATATTAAGTTATCTAATAGTTTTCCGAATATAATACGACTCATTTAAATCAAAACATATTTAACTCAAAACAAACAATGGATTGGTACAAAACAATCTCATTTTATTATAGTTTATTTCAGGAGTAACTATATCCTTATTTATACATAAAAATGACTCAAAGGTCATAATCAAGGGGAGTATATCTCTCTAATTCTCTATCAGATACATGATCACGAGGTGTATATCCTTCTGATTCACTATCAGACCTAAGTATACAAATCTCTTAATATGAAGGTATGCAAGGGTCTATCCTATTCATAGGTGTATCAACTAGGGTTGAATTAGCCATGCTCCAAGTTGCCATCTTGGCTACCTCTAAGTTTTCCTTTTCCACTTGTTTGATTTGAGTTATAGCATTACTGAGAGTTTCAGTATTACTAGCCATATGTCATTGTCAATATTGGTTCCTTCAATGGTTTTAGTTATAGCTTCACGCTCTCTCTTGGCTTTTAGGTAGCTCTCATTTCCGATAACTGATTTTCTGGTAGTCATCTTGAGTCGCACCATCCTAGCACAAGAAATCCAAACATTAGCTAATTGCTTAATGTTGATTATAGGTTAGCATAGTGCACTCATAAGCCCTAGTGTCAAACTTGGTAGCTCTAATACCATATGTAACAACCAAATTCTTAAAAAAAACTAAACATAGATATTTACCATGAAATAAAAACACATAAGTTGAAAAAGATAGAATTTCTTTTTTTTATTTAAGTTAGAATCAAGATACAACAATTTACATAATTTCTTTTCTGAAATATACAACATGATATAATATACAAAGATGACATTATGTCTTTTCAATTACATACATCTATAATAGATAAAGTTTTACATAGTTTATGTAACACAAGTCACATATCCAATGGATTTGCTGCATCTAGAATTCTGACATCCTTATCACAAGCCTCGATATGTCTTCTGCTAGAGAGAGAGAGAGAGAGCATCTTCTAAGTGTTTTTCCTCCAACCACAAATCAACAGTCTCCCACACATCTTCCAACTAGAAGTGGCCATACCCTTCACGAAGAGTATAGACAAAGGTGACCAATGGTAATTTGCCATCTAAGTACTAGTGTTGTATCCTACATAATGCTATTGATCATATAACCCTAGATAACCTCTAGCTAAGTATGATCATCCTAATGGGTTATGCAATCCAGATACGGTGAACTGACAATGCACGCAGAGACATATGCATTAGTTTGGCCAAAAATTCAATATAAATAGACATTCATAATGAACATAGTCGTAATGTTCACCCAACTGCTAACTCAACTTGGATACTATCATATTCCTATAGTTTGACTTGGTCAACTATGTTTTACTATATAGTCTTATCAACTTCAATTTAGTCTTCCCAACATAGAAATGCTTTCAAAAACACTATCATTGTTCCATATACCTTATGGATTAATTTTCTATACAAGGATGCTCATTGCATCTTTGCAAAACCTGAGATCCAAAACTTATCGACACTTAAAGAACTTTAAGTCGATTTATTAACAACTAAGATGGTTACCTTACCCAAGTTAAGCATTAAAGACTAGGAAAATATTTCCTTTCTTACAAGTAAGAATAAATAAACATAGATAGGGTACTTGCCCCTTCATTCATGAACTATCTATGATCACAAATTTAATATATATTTACCCTATTTGGTCAAGTTAAGGTTTTGTCCTCCATATTCCATCATAATGGAATAACAAACCTATATAATCATAAAGGTACATAAAATATTATTAACCCAACTGGGTCTAAACTCGGGTTTAGTCTTCCCCTTTTCATAATAATATAATAACAAACATTCTATTTCTAGTTTGAAAGGGGTTTTAAGTAATCGATTATCCCCTAGTCTTCTTTCGACTAAAACAATAATTCGTTTCAAACTTTCTAAACAAGACCATTTCTCATTTACAAGAAAACTTTAGTTAGAGCCAACTAAAAGGTTCCAATCAAGTTTATACATCGATGATGATCGATTTAATACTAAAAGGTGGATAAGTTTATTTCAAGTTTTCTATCCATTATTAATCAATGTCAAAAGTTACTCTTTCAACCATATTCTATGTAGTCAATGAGCCTTTCTATTTATTTTGAGAAATTCAAGGAAACTATAATATAAGCCCTTAAGCTTGATAATCATTCAGACAATGTCTTATGCACTAAATTCCATTGAGCATAGGTTTATTTACCCTATTCCAACTCAATGGGCTAACAAACCTACTTATTCTTGAAAGTAAGAATATCTTAAGAACAAGGTTAACCTCTTAGTCTTCTTCTGACTACAAGGTTGTTCTAAGTTTCTCCACCCTTAACTAGTTTAAAATATGAGTAAAACTTAGTTACAGATAAACTATAGGTTCTCAACAAGTTTGAACTTTTGACTAAGTTTGATTTGATATCAAATAATGTAATAAGACTAAGTTATGATATGATCATCCCATGTTTACGACCTGTATTGTTTATAGGAATATTTATACTAGGTAGTCATAAACATAATATTAAAGTTAAATGCCTTTTGCGCCATCCAAACCTACAGTTTTACTAGTTGTTCTTCAACTCTTTCTCAGTATGATTTCACTTAGCACCTGATGTGACTCAATCATAAAATAAGTGCATTAGTCTCATGGTACAAGATCTTATAAATTAATTTAAACAATGAATCCTATACATACATAAATCTATTAAGATTTTACTACTTCAAAGGAGGTAATCAATATAGTAATAAGAATGGAGACAATCTAATATATATATAAATATATATATATATATATGAACAGAGTCTTCAAATTAAAACAAAAAATGATATAAGAACATGTGTATAATGATTAACAGAGGTACTCTCGACTTATACATTCCTTCATGTATCATTGTCTACGTTGATTCCACGAAACTGCTAAGATACCAAACTAAATCACCCTTCAAATAAAATTCAAAACAATGTTTCCTATTAGTCAAATACAACTCTTAACATAGTTAAATTATTTATTCAGAGCTACCACAACATGCTAGACATTAAAGCTTCAGCCATTTTGACGACCAAGGACGTCAGCCTTACAAGGTTAGAGTAGTGATTCATAGTTTAAAAGATGACTTCAATATAAAAACCAATATATCAAAATCTATGCAAAAACTTCACATAAGGGAAAGAACCTATTTTAGACAAGCTTCAGAAGATCCTATGATAGATTTTTCTCATCCACCATGAGCTCTAGCTTACTTAGCTGTTTGATAACTCTTCCTTCTATGTTATTTACCCTTCACTCTACCTGTTAGCTAACAGCTGCAAAATCTTTTTCCTTACCAGTTCCCATGTTCCACCATCGTGCTTGACTCTATGAGAGTCATTTCCTTCAAAACACTCAACATGACTACATTTATGAGTCATTCCCCATAACTCCCATGACCAACTACTTTCATAAAGAACAACACCAGAAAAGGTCCACGACTTCAAATTAACATTAAGTTATCTCTAAGAGTTTGCTTAAACCACTACACCTAAGTCATTAGATACTCCACTTATCTTGCTTACATGCACTTAACTTGAGCATGTGGAGTTAAAAGGATAACGTGGTATTAATTACCACTTCGCACACCACCAACAGCTCCCATAAAAGGATAAACAATACTTATAGAAAATGGTTAAAAGATGACAACTTCACTAATAGAGTAGGTGGTTAACATTTAAAACCACAAGCAACCCCGACTAACAATTTTTTCTAAAATAATAAACATAATAATAATAGTCTAAGATCAAATGAATAACATCAATAGGGATTATTATAATAATGTGACGTAAGACTTACATATAAGCATGATAGGGTCGAGTTCATCTCCTCTTCACGAACACATGCTAATTCTCATTGATTTCATTTTTCCATGAACGAAACATGTGACGTTAAAAACTATAATCATGCCAACAATTTAACCAACTATGTCTTGAAGACGTGAAAGAAAACTACTTACGACATGATCGACAAAAGATTGCATTAGTCAGAGATGACTACCATTCTTCTTTGACAATGTCATTTTCTCAAAATGACAAGATCGGCACAACATTAACACAAAAGGATTCTAAAAGACATCAATTACCTATTGAGTTGATCAACAAAATACCCTCTATAACATGACTTACCTTCGTCGACAAGAGTTAACTAACTGTGGTACACTATACTCAGTTGGCAAATGATCATTTTTAACCCAAGGTCTATTCTCCTCTCCTCAGAAGATACTCTCTCTTTCTCAAAGAGTCATCAAAAACCTATTTCCATGCATATATCTTGCAATCACCTAATCATGATCAGTGCATCGTTAGTCCATTCATAAACCTTATGAATAACAAATCAATTTCTCATAATATAATTTGTCGAATCATTCAATCATATGCATGATACTTAATCACATAAACTGGTATGCAATACAATCAATGATTTCCAATGACATTAAATCATAATGTCAAAACATTTTTCCATAAATTGACTTCTATTCACATTAAAAACATCTCCATAAATTATCTTCATTGGAGATAGTTGGTTGTGGGATCATCTAATATGTGAATCAAACATCTTGCCTATTGTGGTGTCAGATCATTACCCTATAATGTTGGACATGTGCCTAAGTGAGAAGCCCTTGAAGAGTTATTTTAAATTTGAATCTATGTGGTGGCGGGATCCCAATTTAATAAAAAATATAGAAGAATGGTGGATTGAAGGACAACACTTGGATGTGACTATGAGTTTTTGTTTTGCTTGAAGATTGCCATTCCTAAAAAATAAACTTAGATCTTGGAATAAAGAGATATTTAGGAATATTTTTGTGGATAAGGAGCGGGTGGAAAATGATTTGGCTATCCTGAATAAACATGTAATAAAATATGGAATGACTATGAAGGAATATGAAATGGAGAAGGATCTTAAGGCATGGCATGCTGAACTGCTAGCCCGTGAGGAACTATATGAGAGGGATAAAGCTAGGGAGACATGGCTGCGAGAAGGTGATGCTAACACCAAGTTATTCCACATATCCACCAAAGTGTGGAGGATAAGGAAATGAGTGGAGAACATTAAAAGTGTGGATGGTAATATGCTAAATGATAGGGAGGGAATTGAATTCGAGGCTATAAGATATTTTATGTCATTGCTGGCAGCTAGAGATATGACGGTCTAAGACTAAGATTGCACTATTCTGACTTGTATTCCTCTATGCATTGGTGATAAAGAGAACCAATTGTTATGTGCCTCATTTACTTTAGAGGAAGTGTGCAAGGAGGTTTTTGATCTCCATCTAGACAATTCAATCGGACCAGATGGGTTGACTATAAAGTTTTATCAGAATTGTTGTCACTTTATGGGTGTCGATATATGGAAACTAGTTGAGGATTTCAGGAAAAAGAAGAAATTTGTAAGGGATTTCAACAACAATGTTATTGCATTAATCCACAAGAAGAATGATTGTTCCTCATTTGCAGACTATAGATCAATTTCTCTATGTAACATGATCTACAAGATCTTGGCTAAAGCACTTGCCAATAGACTAAAGAAGGTAATAGGATTGGTCATTTCAGAAGAATAGAATGGTTTCACATCAAGTCAAGAGATAATTGATAGAATAATTACAACATCTGAAACACTACACACAATTGCCTCAGAGCATTTGAAAGATATGATAGAAAACACAATGTTAGTAAAGCATATGATCATGTTTGTTGGGACTTTTTGATTCCTATAATGGAAAGATTTGGATTTTCAAAACATTGGTTGAAAATGATACATACATGCATGTCTACTCCTCGTTACTTAGTGTTGGTCAATGGCTCTCTATGTGGTTTTTTTGATACCACAAACGGGTTGTGCCAGGGAGACCCCATATCCCCCTTTCTTTTCATCATAATGGTAGAAATTATGGGGCGCCATTTCAAAAAATTGAGGGAAAATTGGCTATGGAAAGGCATCACAGTGGCTGAAAGAATCGAATCTATAACCCATGCCCAATTCGCTGATGATACTATGTTGTTTGGTGAAGCAACATTGAAGGAAGTTGAGGTAATAAAGTAGGCTTTGGATAATTATTCCTCTTCCTCAGGTCAAATACTAAATAAAGATAAGTATGAAATATATTTTTTCAATACAAAAAGCATAGTTCAAAAAAGGATTACTAAAGTGCTTGGACCATTGTTATCCTACCCTCGAAACATTTGGGGGCTCCTTTGTTTCAAGGAATGTGAAAAATGGATCATTGGAATGAGGTGTTGAGTCACTGTAGGAATAAAACTATTGCTTGGAAGGGAAAATGGCTCTCTTTGGTAGGCATAATACTCATGTTTAAATTAGTCCTCTGTATTGTACATGTTTATGTGCTGTCTTGCTTCAAGATGACAAGCAAAACATTGGCTAGCTTAGAAGGGCAGTTGAAAAAATTCCTTTTGGAGGGTACCAAGGAGGATAAAAGAATCTTGTTGATCAACTCAGATATGGCATACCAATCTAAAAAGGATGGTGGGGCAGGGTTAAGAAGAATGGAAATACAGAATTTAGCATTAGGTGCCAAACTTTGCTGGAAAATTTATAGAGAACTCGAAAGGCTATGGTGCAGAATGATACAAAAGAAGTATTTTGATGTGGATGATCCTACGTGGATCCTTACTCTGGTAGACTCATGTGGTGGTTGTAATTTGGAAGTTTACTTGAGAGAGCCATTGGATTATCACATAACATCTTAAGTGGCGAATCGAGAATGGTAGGAGTGCAAACTTTTGGCAGGACTCCTGGAACAAGCATAAGACAATCTTGGAATCATTCACAGAACATAGTTAGCTGGACTCCTTGATACACTCACCAGGGTGGCATGTGGTTGATTATACCCAAGTGGTTGCCAATGGAACATGTGTAAATTATGATTGGGTTTATGTGGATAACCTCAATATACCAATCAAAGTTAAAGTGAAGCTAAAGGAGATTTTGGCACAGAGAAAGATTTCATTGGCTAAGGAGGACGATGAGGTTATTTGGTGTGGGGCAAGTCAGGGGAGTATATAGTAAAATTGGGTTATGAAATTCAGAAGAAAATGGTTTGCTCAAAGGTGTGGCCATATGCTCTCTGTTGGAGGGCAAGGATTTTAACAAAAGCTGGTGCCTTTGTATGGACCGCCTTACATAAGATAATTCTGATGGGCGACAAGTTGGTCACCTATGGAATATAGGGTCTAAGAATCTACTTACTCTGTCGAAAGGATGGTGAATCTATCAGTGCTGGGACTAACAATTAGACTAAAAACTTGACAAACAATACAACTTGGACACATGTAGGACTTGGAAAATGGAAAAGAATATAATTAAATGTGGAAAAAAATGAAAAAGTGGTATTAGATGCACCTATATAGAGAAGTGGTTTAAAGGTTGGCTAGGGGAATTATTTAGGGTTTAGAGGTTTAGGGTTGCTCGGGTTTAGGGGTTTAGGGTTTACAGTTTAAAGAGAGATAGATAGAGTTTGGGAGAGATAGAGGAGACAGAGGGGAGAGATAGTGAGATAGAGAGTGAGAGACATGTCTAGAGACATAGAGAGAGATTGAGAGGTAGAGGGATGATAGAGATAGGGAGATAGAGGTTTAGGGTTGCTTGGGTTTAGGGGCATTATTTAGGGTTTAGGGTTTATGGTTTTGGGGTTAGGGGTTAAGGATTAGAGGTTTAGGGTTTAGGGTTTAGAGAGAGATAAAGGATCAATAGGGAGATATAGAGGAGTCGGAGGGGAGAGATAGGGAGATAAAGAGTGAGGGACATGGCAAGAGACATATCGAGAGAGATTAAGAGGTAGAGGGACAAAGGTGATAGGGAGATAGGGGAGAGATAGGGAGATAGTGGTTTATGGTTACTTGGATTTAGGGTTTAGGGGTTTGGGGTTTAGGGTTTCTGAAGTTTAGGGGTTAGGGGTTAGGGTTTAGAGGCATTATAATTTAGGGTTTAGGATTTATTGTTTAGTGGTTAGGGGTAAGGTTTAGAGGTTTAGGGTTTTGGATTTAGGGTTTATAGAGAGGGGAATAATAGGGAGATATAGAGGAGTCTGAGGGGAGAGATAGGGAGATAAAGAGTGAGGGACATGGCTAGAGACATAGGGAGAGAGATTGAGAGGTAGAGGGACAAGGTGGTAGGGAGATAGGGGAGAGAGAGGGAGATAGTGGTTTAGAGTTACTTGGGTTTAGGGTTTAGGGGTTTGGGGTTTAGGGTTTAGGGGTTTAGGGTTTCTCAGGTTTAGGGGTTAGGGGTTAGGGTTTAGGGGCATTATTTAGGGTTTAGGATTTAAATTGTTTAGGGGTTAGGGGTTAGGTTTAGAAGTTTAGGGTTTTGGATTTAGGGTTTATAGAGAGAGGAATGATAGAGAGATAGAGAGAGGAGACTGAGGAGAGAGATAAGGAGATAGAGAGTGAGGCAAATGGCCAAGGACATAGGGAGAGAGATCAAGAGAGGTAGAGGGATGATAGAGATAGGGAGATATAGGTTTAGAGTTGATTGGATTTAGGGAGTACCTGGGTTTAGGGTTTCTCAGTTTTGGAGATAGCTAGATAGAAAGAGAGATGAGATAGAAAGGGAGGGATAGAAGTGACAAAGGGGAGAAATAGGGAGATAGAGAGTGAGTGAGATGTCCAGAGAAATAGGGAGAAGGATTGAGAGGTAGAGGGATGATAAAGATAGGGAGATAAGGGAGAGATAGGAGATAGGGTTTAGGGTTGCTTATGTTTAGGGTTTAGGGATTAGGGGTTAGGGGTTAAGGTTTAGGGGCATTATTTAGGGTTTAGGGTTTAGGGTTTAGGGGTTAAGGTTTAGAGGTTTAGGGTTTAGTGTTTAGAGAGAGAGGACCAATAGGGAGATATAGAGTGAGGGACATGGCCAAAGCATAGGGAGAGAGATTGAGAGGTAGAGGAATGATAGTGATGGGGAGATAGTGAGATAGGGATATAGAGAGATATAGGTTTAGGGTTTCTTAGGTTTAGTGTTTAGGATTTAGGGGTTTATGGGTTCTCAAGTTTAGGGTTTAGGGGTTAGGAAATAGGGTTTAGGGGTTAGGTTTAATCATGTGTTAATACAGGTTGTGGAGTGAGAAATGGGTGGTATGGGTATGGTTGAATGGAGTAATGAGGTGATTTAATTGGTGATGACCTAGGTAAAGTGATGGGTAAGGTGTCCTATGTGGGATTGCTAGAAAGTGTGATTGGTAATGGTGGGGATAGCTAAATGTCATCTTCTAAGGGTTCAAAGGTGAGGAAAGTGTAAGATGGGGATACAGGATAATCCATGGTTTAATTATTATTCAAGGGAGTGTCCTTATATAATGACTATCAATGATGGTGTCAATAGGGGGAATGAAGTCTATGAATGTAGGTGTGGGAATGTGAGCTATGACATTGGGATTATAGTATTAGATGAATAATGGAAAGTACCTGGGCACCTGTCTAGTGATGGAAGGAGTCACATGATCAAATGATGTTTGGCAAAGGGCTTTTATTAGGAAAGTAAGGATTTGGGTGATGATATAGGGTTTAGTGGAGAAGAATTTATTGAAAATTTGAAGGTCATTAAAATTAATATCCCTCCACCTCTGTCTCCCTATCTCTCCCTTATCTCCCTCTCTCTATCATCCCTTCATAGGTCTCAATCTCTATCCCTATCTCTCTAGACATCTCACTCACTCTCTATCTCCCTATCTCTCCCTTTGTCTCCTCTATCTCTCCCAATCTATCTCCTCTCTCTGTATACCTATATCTATCTCTCCATATCTCTTGCCTCTCTCTCCCCTATCATTCCTCTATCTCCCTATCTCGCTCGACATCTCTCTAACTCTCAATCTCCCTATCTCTCCCCTTCGTCTCCTCTATCTCTTCCTATCTGTCTTAGGTCTCTATCTCTCTGTACCTAGCCATCTCTCCCAATCTCTCTATCTCTTGCCTCTCTCCCCCTATCATTCCTATATATCCTATCTCTCCCCTCTATCTTTCCCTCTCCCTTATCGACGAAGGAAATGGAAACAAGAAAACTAGGATTCCCTTTCTTAGGTTTAGGGTTTAGGGCTTAGGGGAATTATTTAGGGTTTATGGTTTATCTATTCAGAAGTGCCTTTGAAATACTAGGAGATGCCTTAGTATAAGTAAATCATATAAAAATCAAATATATATCATCATATTCCTATATAAATTTTGATAGTTTGTCCAAAATCTCTCCTTTCATATGATACTGTCTTTCTAAAATTTGGATTGTATTTTATAGCTAAAATGCCTAAATACTAGACAAAAAAACAATGAAAACAATTGAGAAAAAGAAAATGGATATCCATTTTGATAACGGATATACATTTTGAAAAAACATAAAAAGAAAAAAAGGCTCACATTTTTGCAAACACGCGGCTTGCAAAAATGCAGTGTCATCTCTAAAAAATAGATATCAGAGGTGAAGAACAGAATTTGATCCGAAAAGGTAAGATCTTTCACATTTTTTTGTTTGTTTTGTATATTCAAGAAATTTTTTTGGTTTTTTATGCTAAGTGGGTATGTTTTATATTTTAATTAGGTAAAATGGATGCACAAAATGAAAACCCAAACCCTCCACCACCAAACCCTCCCCCTCCAACAATAGAAGAGAATATTCAAATAAATATCAATCAAATAAGTAGGATCATAGAAATGTATCGCCGCCACCCTTGATTGTCTACAATGTTATCAAATTTAGAGGGAATCATTAATCATGTTCAAACCTTGTCAACCCAACACAAATCATTTAGGTAATGGCGAGAAGCCAAGAAGGCCAAATATGCTAACAGTTTGTCATATGATGAAGTCAAAGAATTAGGGATTACAAAAACTATGTTAGCCCAATGCTTTGTCAATCCTAAAACTAGATTTCATGTTGATGTCCATAAGCCCAAGTTTTTAATCAAATGGTGTAATCATGAGGGCATTAGTTAGAACTTTTGGGATCATTTGTGGATAATTTTTGATAAACCACCCAACAACAATTTAGATGTACCTTTGTATTTCCTTCGTAAACTCTATGTAGAGTTCGTCATGGGTCAACATGTTAATTATTTTGATTTTAGAGAGTTTCAAGGAGTGGGTAAGGGAATGCCTCAAGATAGACCTAGGGCAGTGAGACAAGTATAAGGTCCATATATTCCCCCTCCTTCTATCCCTTCTCCACCCTAATGCAGCACCCAGACATTGTTGCAAATGCAACACAACAGGGCCTTAGTGCCATACACTCTTTGACTGAGCATTTGATTATACAAACATATTAGTTTGCACAAGCACATGATGAAGGTGATGATATTGGATCACTAGGTTCTACTAGACCATCATCAGCCACACATGTATGTGTGCCCCATCATTGCATTTCTTGCAATCATTTATGCTTAGGTCCTATTATGGAGAGTAGTGAGCCACTGTTGAACACATCAGAGTACGATCTCCATTCATGAGATGAGGCAATGGGGTCCAGAACTCAAGCTGAGGGGTCAGGGATAAGAGTAGAATCTACTGGATCAGTGAACCATAGAGAAGGAGAAATGCATGAGCAATCTTTTATGCAGGTAAAATTTAAAGTTAAATTTTATGGTCTATTCCATTTGAATATATAAACAAATTTATTAGTACTAATGTATCTAAGTGGGATAACAGTTGATGACAGAGGAATTGACAGAAGTTCATTATGGAACTTTGTCTGCCATCCAATTTGACTTGGACTTGCTAGTATAATTTGTTCTACACATCAACTTTTTTTTTTATGCATTTATTTCTTTGTGAGTAATTATATATTAATGTATATCTTGATGTTAATTTTATTTTATAGTCAATCGAAAATGTGAATGATGTGGCATCTTTGCCAATAGTCTTTTCTCGAACTCCTAATCGACCCAAGGGACTATCATTTGCAGAATGGATTTTTCAATGCAAAAAAAGGGTGGAGGTAATTTGATTGAATTGTACTTTAATTGATTGTTTGTGTGTAGCACATCTAACCTTTTTAAATGTATGCATTTCCTATTTTGTTTAATAATTATATATTAATTTATTTCAATGTTACTTTACTTTTATGTAGTCTCTTGAGAATGTGAATGATGTGCCACCTTTGCCATCATGCTTTAGTAGGACACCTGATTGTCTTAAGAGAAAATCATTTGCAGAATGATTGTTCGAACAACAACATAGAGTCGAGGTAATTGAATTGAATTTTTTTAAATAAATTATAGTTTATCTAGCGGTCTTATAGTTGATTGTAGTGATTTAGATGTATGTTAATAAGTGAAAGTTTTTAATTGTAGTAGATAAGAATCTATTTACTAACTTTAACTTATTTTTATTTACCATTGAAGAGATTAATCAAATTTGTGTTTTGACTTGTTAATGCAGGAAACTTCGCCTCCATCAATTACTAGACATTTTGGTACAAAGAGGACACTTTTTCAGGATCCATCACAAATTGAGGATCCATCATAGATTGAAGACCCATCATAGATTGAGGGTCAAGTGGACTTGTAGTATTTGATGTAGCTATTTGGCATGTAGATTGTATATAGATTTTGAGACATGGCATATGCCACATTTTGTAAAAAATGTTTTGAGTTGGTATATTTGCCAAATTTTTGTATATGTCTACCATTATGGATTGATTTTAATATATATACACCTTGATATACAATATAATTTAAATTCCTTATGTGCATGTCATGATACTTCCCATGATGCCATACATTATGATGATAGTTCTTTAGTCCATTGATGATATGTTTAGCATTTAGAATGGTTTTAGATCAATAGAATCAATAAGACAAAATTCTTTATATGCCCTAATCAAGCATAGTAGCTTGAAATCTAATAAGGTCATGATAGACCATTTCATCATGTATTTAGTCTTCATCTTGTCAAATTTTGTAAATATGTCAAAGTTGTCATATGAAAAATGTAAAAAAAATGCAAAAGTATGGAAGATGAATAGTCAAGTACTCAAAAGTTAGTTGGAGACTATCGGTTTCCCTCAAATCATGTATAAATATGCATAAACCTTCATGGAAAAGGCATTGGAGATGTATTGAAAACATTTTGAAGATGAATTGAAGACAAGTTTGAATGAAATTAATGTCAAGAAACTCTGTTTTTGTAGATTTTACTACTTTCCTGCTATTTCTTTGTTTAGTACAGCCCTGTATGGATGTGTTAGGGCCTGTGAGCAATTGTAATTGAAAGTTGGTGGAATCTTCTTTCTTGTGTTTTAGGTACCAATAAGGCCAATAAGGACACTGGGGGCACATTATAAACATAAAAAACTTACATCTTGGGGAGAGGTGCCAATAAGGCCAATAAGGATACTATTTTAGTTGGGTGTGTGTGTGTGTATGCAAATCCCATTTATGGCCGAGAAGCTCTCTATTTACTATTATTCAACTCTCGTGGATAGGAGGTTGGCTCTACAACTATTGCAATTTGTGTATGAAACCTAGATGCCTACGAGATCATATATATATGTATGTATGTAAATCCTATTTATGGTCAAGTAGCTCTCTATCTACTATCATTGAACTCTCATTGATAGGAGGTTGGCTCTCTGACTATTGCAATTCAATCTATTTATAATGATGCCTCTATCATGTTGAGTTGGATCCTATCTCTACATCAATTTAAAATCATGAAGATCACAACACCATACAATCCTCATTGGGCTGTTAAAATGCACAAAACAATCATACAAGATAGTCATTCATGAAATTACTATGCAAAGAGGGTTTATGAGTTGCATTAGGGTTTGTATAAATAATCTAATGGATTTATAAGGTTGTCAAACACCAAAATGGATGATTTATACAAGTTTTGGGACTGTCACAATCCATGTACAACTTGCCCTTTATGATTGTTAAAAAGATACACATGGCTGTCCAAAACTGCCCTTTATGACTATCCTAAAACAACATCGTGTATATGCTCATAAAAGCCATCAAAATCTGAGAATAAACTCGTCATTGGATAAGGAGTGGAAGGATAAAGTCACATTCCCAAAAACCTCTTAAAATCACATGTCTCCCCTTATGAAAACTAGGGTCTTTACCAATACATTGTTCTGTAAGAGCAAAGTCACTTAAGACCCTAAGAGCAAAAACCTTGCTAGGTGCCATATTTTTTGTTCTACTCATCGTGGGGTCAAACGTACTACACCAACACATCGAGATGGGTAGGTAAATGCCAATGGAGGTCTCGTTTCATGTGCCAAGTGTCCCAGTCATTTCAAGCAAGAGGCTATCGGCAAAGTCTCTTAATATCCCTAAGACCAAAAATGCACCAAACTTTGACAGAGCAGTTCTTGAAATTCATGATAGCTGGGAATGTTGTGTTTGGACCTACAAGTGTACGTGGGGTCCATTGACAATAACCTCTCTCATTTTTGGTCAAATCCATTCCGTTTGACCGTGCCAAAATCAAACGCATTGTTGCAAAATGCTTCAATTTGATGCAATGGAAAGGTGCTAGGTGTGACATTTTTCATTCCATAGCTCGTGGGGTCAAATGGACTGCACCAATGCATCAGGGTGGGTGGGTAAATGCAAATGGAGGTATCATTTTGTGTACTAAGCATTCCAGTCATTGCGGGAAGAGGCTACTAGCAAAGTCCCTTAAGATCCTTGAGACCAAAAATGTGCCAAACTTCGATCGAGCAGTTCTCAGAAATCGTGAAATATGGGAATGTTGTGTTTGGACTTGCAGGTGCACGTGGGGTCCATCGACAATAACCTTTCTCATTTTTGGTCAACTCCATTCCGTCTGACCGTGCCGAAGTCAAATGCATTGTTGCAAAATGCTTCAATTTGATGCAGTAGAAAGGTGCTAGGTGTGACATTTTTCATTCCATAGCTTGTGGGGTCAAACGAACTACACCAATGTGTCAGGGTGGGCACATAAATGCCAGTGGAGGTCTCATTTCATGCACCAAGCATCCCAATAATTTCAGGCAAGAGGCTACTGGTAAAGTCCCTTAAGATCCCTGAGACCAAAAATGCACCAAACTTTGACGGAGTAGTTCTCAGAATTTGTGATAGCTGGGAATGTTGTGTTTGGACCTATAGGTGTACATGGGGTCCGTTGACAATAACCTCTCTCATTTTTGGTCAACTCCATTCCATTTGACCATGCCGAAATCAAACGCATTATTACAAAATGCTTTAATTTGATGCAATGGAATGGTGCTAGGTGTGACATTTTTAATTTCATAGCTCATGGGTCAAATGGACTGCACCAACACATCAGGGTAGGTAGATAAATGCTAGTAGGGGTCTTGTTTCATGCTCCAAGTGTCCCAGTCCTTCCAGGAAAGAGGCTACCAACAAAGTCCCTTAAGATCCATGAGACCAAAAATGAGCCAAACTTTGATGGAGCAATTCTCAAAATTCGTGACAGCTGGGAATGTTGTGTTTGGACCAACAGGTGCATGTCGGGTCCGTCAACAATAACCTCTCATTTTTGGTCAACTCCATTCTGTTTGACTGTGCTGAAATCAAATGCATTGTTGCAAAATGCTTCAATTTGATGTAGTGGAAAGGTGCTAGGTGTGACATTTTTCATTCCATAGCTTGTGGGGTCGAACAAACTATGCCAACACATCGGGGTGGGTGGGTAAATGCCATTGGAGATCTCGTTTCATGCACCAAGCATCCTAGTCATTCTGGGCAAGAGGCTACCGGTAAAGTCCCTTAAGATCCCTGAGACTAAAAATGTGCTAAACTTTGATGAAGCAGTACTCAGAATTCATGACAGCTGGGAATGTTGTTTTTAGACCTATAGGTGCACATGGGGTCTATTGATAATAACCTCTCTCATTTTTGGTCAACTCCATTTTGTTTGACCGTGCCAAAATCAAATGCATTGTTGCAAAATGCTTCAATTTGATGTAGTGGAAAGGTACTAGGTGTGACATTTTTCATTCCATAGCTCATGGGGTTGAACGGACTATGCAAATGCATCAAGGTGGGCAGGTAAATGCTAGTGGAGGTCTCATTTCATGTGCTAAGCGTCCCAGTCATTCCAGGCAAGAGGCTACCGGCAAAGTCCCTTAAGATCCCTAAGACCAAAAATGCGCCAAACTTTGATGAAGTAGTTCTTGGAATTTATGACAGCTGGGAATGTTGTGTTTGGACCTACAGGTGCATGTGGGGTCTATCAACAATAACCTCTCTCATTTTTTGTCAACTCCATTTCGTTTGACTGTGCCAAAATCAAACGCATTATTGCAAAATGCTTCAATTTGATGCAGTGGATAGGTGCTATGTGTGACATTTTTCATTCCATAGCTCATGGGGTCAAACGGACTACGCCAATGCATTGGGATGGGCGAGTAAATGTCAATGGAGGTCTCGTTTCATGCTTCAAGCATCCCAGTCCTTCTGGGAAAGAGGCTACCAACAAAGTCCCTTAAGATCCCTGAGACCAAAAATATGCCAAACTTTGACGGAGTAGTTCTCAGAATTCGTGACAGTTGGGAATGTTGTGTTTGGACCTACAAGTGCATGTGGGGTCTCTCAACAATAACCTCTCAATCATTTTTGGTCAACTCCATCTTATTTGACCATGCTGAAATCAAACGCATTGTTGCAAAATGCTTCAATTTGAAGCAGCGGAAAGGTGCTAGGTGTGACATTTTTCATTCCATAGCTCGTGGGGTCGAATGGATTGTGCCAATGCGTCAGGGTGGGTGGGTAAATGCCAGTGGAGGTTTCCTTTCGTGTGCCAAACATCCTAGTCATTCTTGGAAAGAGGCTACCGGCAAAGTCCCTTAAGATCCCTGAGACACTTATAGCTTAAGGGACTTTTCTGGTAGCCTATTGCTCGGAAGGATTGGGACGCTTGGCGCACAAAATGAGACCTCCACTAGCATTTACCCACCCACCCTGATGCATTGGCGCAGTCTGTTTGACCCCATGAGCTATGGAATGAAAAATGTCACACCTAGCACCTTTCCACTGCATCAAATTGAAGCATTTTGCAATAATGCGTTTGATTTCAGCACGGTCAAATAGAATGGAGTTGACCAAAAATGAGAGAGGTTATCATCAACGGACCCCATGTGCACCTGTAGGTCCAAACACAACATTCTGAGCTATCATGAATTCTAAGAATTGCTCCGTCAAAGTTTGGCACATTTTTGGTCTCAAGGATCTTAAGGGACTTTAACGGTAGCCTCTTGCCCGGAATGACTGGGACACTTGGCGCATGAAACAATACCTCCAATGGCATTTACCCACCCACCTTGATGCATTGGCATAGTTACTTTGACCCCACAAGCTATGGAATGAAAAATGTCACACCTAGCACCTTTCCACTGCATCAAATTGAAGCATTTTACAACAATGCGTTTGATTTCGGCACGGTCAAACGGAATGGAGTTGACCAAAAATGAGAGAGGTTATTGTCGACAGACTCCACATACACCTGTAGGTTCAAACATAACATTCCAAGCTGTCACAAATTTTGAGAACTACTTCGTTAAAGTTTGGCACATTTTTGGTCTTAGGGATCTTAAGGGACTTTGCCGGTAGCCTCTTGCCTGGAATGACTGGGAGGCTTGGCACACAAAATGAGACCTCCATTGGCATTTACCCACCCACCCCGACATGTTGGCATAGTTCGTTTGACCCCACAATGAGTAAAACAAAAAATATTGTTCTAGTTGACACATTCTCAATCATTGACATGGTTGATATCTCAGTACCATTCCTTTAGGCACAATATGAGCTTCCAAGGGAAGGTGCAATTGTGAGGTTGGAGATGATGAAAAGTGCACCTCATTCACAATCATGTTTTACTTGTCTTCAATGATGATTCCTTGATTCAACTTAATCCTTGATAATACATTTTAACCTCCTTGTCGAAGCGCACTTTCAAGGTAGCTTGAGCAAGAGCTAGTGCCTCAACATCTAGGTGCACTTTTGGTGTTTTAGAAGCATGAACTAGCACCTCAAATAGTAAGGCACTCATTGTAGGTTGTTTGTTCAATAATTGGTGCCTTGTATTCTTCGGACATTCTTTCAACTTGTGGAGACAACCTCAACTTGCAAGATCAATTCATTATCAAGGTGCATATCCAAAGTCATAGAGATATGAAGTGGTGCCTCACTAATCTAGGTGCACATTTGATGGTGTAGAGAGGTAGATGTGCTCCCAAGTCATCATTTGATGCCTTCAATAACTATAAACTCCTTTGATGATGCATTTTATCCTTCCAATTCAATATCTAGCCTTAGGCGCACATTTTAGGTTGATCAATCATAATCTAGTGCCCTAAGTACCAAGGCATACTTTTAGGTTAGTTTGATCAAGGATTAGCACCTTCACTTCTAGGCGCAAGTTTGGAGTTGAAATACATCAAAATAACAAGTTTCTTCATCACTTCATATTGTCACATGTTGTAAGACATGTATGTGAAGATGTAAACTTAGTATTGGTGACATGAGCAACACTACTACATATTCTTAAGTGTTGTAAATATGCATCTTCTTATTTAATCATGTGTTGTAAATGAAGGAATGCAATGATTGCAATATGTGCACAAAACGGAATTTTTGATAAGGATTGAAAGGAAATGTTAAGAAAATGCAATTGGTGGGTGTAAATCCAAAGTGTGGAAGCATAGACAAGGCATGTGAATAGTTTGGCATGACACCTCTAAGAGATGTTATCTCATGGAATGCAATGATGGCAAGATATGCACAAAATGGATTTTTTGAAAAGGCTTTAGAAACTTTGAAGCAAATACAATTAGAATGTTTAAAACTAAATTCCATAACCTTTGCAAGCATTCTCCCTACTTGTGCCAAATTAGGATCTTATATATACATATATGCATAATGTCATGAAAATAATGTATAGTGTATATATCAAGCCATATAGGCATGTACAAATAAAACCATATGGGTATATACAATGATATACATTGATAACATACAAAAGTATGTTTACAAAGCCAAATAGGCATATGTAACAAAATGTCCCAAAATCAAATCTCCTATGGATTGCTATCAAATAATCTATGGCTCTTGCTAGGCCATGAAGATGGTGAACCAGTCAATGACTCATCCTATATCACTCATTGACTAGACCTCCTCAATAGAGATTTTTGAATTTCCACCTATTAATACAATCAAACAACGTGCACATTAATATATAATTTAATATTCAAAATATATAACATGACATAAGTAATTAATCACTTACCGCCAATTGATGATCCCTCTTTATCATTTGTTGTCTCTCTTCTTTTGTAAAGCTAGATGGGTAGGGGAGGTGATGTCCTGTGAGAAGCATGAACAAGAAAATTTAAGTAAATCCCAATTCTTTGCCAACAGACACTCTGCAACATCCATATCGCTACTACAAAACAAATATCCATTTTATTATGTACATTTGGATTCTAGACTAGGGATTCATTTTATTATTCTATAAACATGTGAATTACCATCTAATTTGAATGTTTACACACTAATCCACCTAGGTATCAACTTAATAAAGATCTAGATATAAGCCATTATTTGATTTGAGTAATCTTACATTGGACACATTTGTGAATACTCCTAAAGAGCCTGGACATACAATTGTAAAGATGATATAGCCTCCATATAAGCATATAGATGATATATAATTTTAGTTTGTTGAAGGTCATGTAAATCAGTCATTGATGAGGACTTTGCTACACCTAAAGTTGAGTCCTTTGTTTGGAACTTTGAAGCATGCAAAGAGGCAAGTGACTTGTAATGCTTAAGTAAACATGAGTCTCAACATGATGTAGTTCAACTTGATGACATGTCTAAATATGACACATTTTAGTTTGTATTGCATGAGGACTTCCTTATTCATGTATATCAAATTTATAATTAGGTATATTTTTCTGAAGTGTATGAGTTTGAGGCTTTCAATTTTTGTATTGACTCACTTGAAGATTCTAGTAGCCATGTGAACATGATTAATATGGGATCCAAGAGTTGTCCTTTTCCCATGCATTTGGAGTGGATTGTTGGCCCTTATGATTGTTTAAATCATGTTGGTCTAGCATTTGAATAGTTGCTTCGTGACATGGATGGGAATAGATAATGTATAGACTTTATCACACTTTAGGGTTTTCCCATTATGCTGAAATGTTATGACTATCCACTTATTCTATTTTAGGCTATCATCAAATGAGGAGATTCTAAAGGCAAAAATGTTGTCCCAAAAGAAGGCTCAATGTTATTTGTAAAGACATTAGATTGTTAAAATACAAATTCAAGGGTAGATATTCCTTGGGCTATTTAGTATAGAGAAGCAAAATTGCAATATATGACTATCCTAAGAATTAGAATGGTTGATCTTAGGATATTCATGGCATTTTGATATTAATGGATGGATTGATGGATGTTTAGGGAGTTTAAGTTTAAATGTAATGTATGAGAATTCTTATTTATGAAGGATCTAATAGGTCTTATGTCTTATTTGCAGGGCATTCAAGAAATAAATGAAAAGATACCAAGGACTATCATAACACCTATTACAATTAGGTGCATCAAAGGATTGTCATCCAGGACCTTACCAATATGGGAAGTTATCAAAACCATGTCATGTTTCAAATTAAAGGCTTTATCACCTCTTTGTCCCTATAGGCCTATTAGAACAATAGGTCACATTTTATTCATATACCGAGGTTGAGAATAAACACTAAGCATTTGTAGTTATGGCAAGTGTAAATGGAAATAGAATACAACTTTAGACAATCTATCCTCTCCTAGATTGCACTAATTGAGTGGAAATTAAAAATTCCCTATCAACGTCCTTTATATACTAAAGGTATGGGTGAGAAAGGTAAACTTTGTATGTTGTAGACAAGGCCTCAAATGTAAAATATATTATGACAATAACGATAAGGACTGTTAGGCATGAATGCAATCACTATTATAGATTGTCAAACCAAACATAGGCTGCCATAATAGTACACTGTTGACTATCATACCTTTAGGCATGGTGCCATGAACCTTATGAGTAGAATTCATTGGTATTTGTGAGAAATGTATTTCTTATGTTAATAATAAGTATTTATATTGTTTGAACATCATCAAAAGGTGGACTACAAATATGACTTTGTCAAAGGAAAACTTTAGTGGTAAAAATATAACTATGAACTATTGTGCCATCCAAGCACAATCATGACCAACATCAAGGGATAGTCAAGGCATGGGTGTCTTAAGAAACACAATTGAAATTTTCCATGGATATTTGAAGTAATTCACAATATTTATGATCAAGAATCAACTCTGACTATCTCAACAGTGGTAAATTTTGCTTCAAGACAATAAAAAATGAGCTTAGGGATTCATTATCACCAAGTAATAAAGAAGAATAACTGTAAGTGTCGACTTTCAATTTCATTATACAAGAGGATGAAGAAGGGGCCATAGTATTTTCATACCATAATACAACATACAAAAGGAAAATCATGAAGTCAAAACATGTGCAAAGGGTATCTATGTTAAAGAGGAGAGTTGTGAATGGACGATGACTATCACTGTCAAAATAAGATATAGTCTCACTAAGGACAGTTAGGTGATTTGTGGATTGTCATGACTACAAGGAATGAGAATCTTGTGTATGAAGAGGAAAGAAATATAAATAAAAGAAGATTGAAGGATTGTTGCACCTGGGTACAATGATCCTAAAGGATTGTCATGCTAAAAGGATAGTCAACAGTACAAAGATTCATATTTCAAGGATATCCTTAATCTCATTCACATGGTCCTAATGTTGGTTTAATTTGCATGGAGTGAGATGACACTATCAGGATTAATTGAAAAGGTGAAAGGGTTTGGTACCAAATTTGGTCACAAGTGTAAAAATTGCAATAAGCTTGAGAATATTGTTCACTAAACCTAGAACTATCACCAAGCAACATCCGTTTCATAAGATGTGATCAAAAAACATGTAAGAAAAATGGATATCAACCTTCTTGGTTATGTGTGCTTGATAAGAGCCCATACTTTTCACAAGGAGCCACCAATTTTTAACTAAATATTTCCATTAGAAACGGATAAAAAAATGTTCCCCCAAATGAGGAAACTAGATTGTTAATTAGAATTCTATGTGTAATGTGATATGAAATAATAGATACACCTATAAATGACCAACTAACTTTAATTTCTTGTATTATTACCTCGATGTTTCAAAAATGTTGCTTCTCTTCATCCAAAACCAATGGTACAAAATTTTTCATAGATCAAGGAAATGGATATCTGTCTTGCTTTGGTACAAAGAAATATGGATATCTATTTTGGTTGTTGACTTTTCATGGATTCTAACGTGTTTTCATGTTTCAGTCTCTTCTTCGAACTTCACCCTTTGTGCTGATGACTTTTTTTTAATGTAAAATCGATAAAATGAAAAGGGTTTATAGAAAAAATTGTTATCTTTCTAAAAATATAAGATTTGTTTGGTTATCATTTTATTAAATAATTATTAATAATTTTCTATATACCGTGTCTCTGAAATCTTGATGGACACGCTGATTGAAAAACATCCATAACTTTCAAACCATTTCACCTTTTTGAGATCCGAAACCTGTGTCACACTCTATGCTTTTCTGGCTATAGGTTAAAATAAAAAAAAATGAATTTCAATTTTTTTTTTTATCGAGTTAGGTTGGCTGGAAAATTATTTTTATTTTTTAAAAAAAGTCAGTAAAAAAATCATAACTAATTATTTTATTGGAAAAAAATTTTAAATAAATATGTGTCACATCCAGACATGAGTCCTCTACTTATTTTGAAAGTTTCAAATATATATATATACTCATAGTTAGGTTGGCTGGACAGACACCCACTTTTTTTTTTTTTTTCTGAAAAATTTAAGAGCTGTTCATTGAAATATTCAATTTTCACTAAGTAAATTTAGTTTAAAAAAAAATAGTAGCCTATAAACTAGATTCAATTCTCTACAAATTTCGTTCTTACATCTTTTTCAAATTGTGTAGATAATCCATTCAAATTTTCACATGAACTTGATAAAGTCTAATTTTTTGTATTTTCATTGCTACTTAGAGGTATAGTTTGGCCCATCATGATCCTGCACATACCCTAATATTATTAATATACTATTAATTATTGTACACCCTAACTATTTTAAATCATAATTATCATAAACCCTAACCCTACCTATTTTTAACCCTAACCCTAATTATCATTTAATAACCCTAATCCTACTTATAATAATATATAATATTATAATAATATAAATATTATTATATTATATATAATATAATTATATTATATATTAATAATATTATTATTAATATAATATTAATTATTATAAACCCTAACTATTTTAAATCATAATTATCATAAACCCTAATTAATTAGACCCTATTTATTTTAAATGTTAATACTAATTATTTTAAACCTTAACCCTAATTTTGACCTTGATTGTAATGCTATGCCTAATTCTATCCCTAACCCTAATCTTAATTCTAATTGAAAGCCTAATTGTAACCCTATTTTTTTTGGTTATTTATTTCCTTGCACATACTTAGCTAACTTTTTTTGTTATATATATTTTCCCTAATTGTAACCCTAACCCTAACCATAATTCTAATCTAATCATAATTTTATCCATAACTCCAACTGTAATTCCAACTCTAACCCTAACATCTTTTTTTGGTTAAGAATATTTACCCTAGTTGTAGCCCTAACTCTGATTCTATCCCTAACCCTAATTCTATTTGTAACCCTAACCCTAATTGTACTTGTAACCCTAACACTAATTGTAACATTAACCCTAACCCTAATTCTAATTATAACCCTTAAACCTAATTCTAACATTGACCCTATTTTTATCTATAACCCTAATCTTAATTTTATCCATAAACCCAACCATAATTCCAACTCTAACCCTAATAATTTTTTTGGTTATAAATATTTTCCCTAATTGTAACCCTAACTCTAATTCTATCCATAACCCTAATTCTTTCCCTAACCCTACCCCTAATTGTATTTGTAACCCTAATCTTAACCATATGTTTTTTAGTTATATATATTTTCTCTAATTATCTCTCCTTTTGGCTCTCTCTCTCTCTCTCTCTCTCTCTCTCTCTCTCTCTCTCTCTCTCTCTCTCTCTAGCTCTATCCCTCTTTCTCTATTCCCCCTAACTCTAATTCTATATGTAACTAATTTATCAGTAACCCTAATTATATCATTAACCCTAACTATAATTATAATTATAACCCTAACCCTAATTCTAACTATAACACTAATTCTAGACCTAATTCTAATCCCTCTCTTTCTCTATTCCCCCCTCTCTCTCACCCCACATCCCTCCCCACTTCTATCTCTCCACTTCTTTGTAATTCCCCTCTCTTTAACACATTAATGTAATCTTGTTCCTCAACCTATTCAAACTCATCTCTATCCTCATAGTGGTATATATATGTTGGTATATATTTCCTTCACAATCCAAGTTCAATTACATTATCATGTTTTGCTTGTGCACATAACCCTAACCCTAAATCTATTATATGCTAGTATTTCTAGTTAGATTTAACTCTAATTCTAATCATAACCCTAAGCCTAATTATATCTCCAACCCTAAACCTAATTCTAACCCTAATCATAATTTTATTCTTAGCCCCAACTGTAATTCCAAATCTAACTCTAACATCCTTTTTTGGTTAAAAATATTTACCCTAGTTGTAACTCTAACTCTAATTCTATCCCTAACCCTAATTGTATCCCTAACCCTAACCCTAATTGTACTTGTAACCCTAACACTAATTGTAACATTAATCCTAAGCCTAATTCTAATCCTTACCCTAATTCTAATTATAATACTAAACCTAATTCTAACATTGACCCTATTTTTATCTATAACCCTAATTCTAACCCTAATATTAATTTTATCCCTAACTACAACCATAATTCCAACTCTAACCCTAAATTTTTTTTGGTTATAAATATTTTCCCTAATTGTAACCCTAACTCTAGTTCTATCCCTAATCCTAATTCTATCTCTGAACCTAACCCTAATTATAATTTAAACCCTAATCTTAACCATATGTTTTTTGGTTATATATATTTACTCTAATTATCTCTTTGTTTGCCTCTCTCTCCTATCTATATCTCTATCTTTTGCACTCTCTATATCTCTCGTGCTTTCTCCCTTCCTCCCTCTCTATTTTTCTATTTTTCTTTGTCTCTCTCTTCCTCCCTTTTTATCTCTCATTGACCCTATTTTTATCTATAACCTTAATTCTAACCCTAATCTTAATTTTATCCCAAACCCCAACCGTAATTCCAACTCTAACCTTAACATATTTTTTGGTTATAAATATTTTCCCTAATTATAACCCTAATTCAATCATTGACCCTAACCCTAATTTTAATTGTAACCCTAATCTTAACCATATGTTTTTTGGTTATATATTTTCTCTAATTTTCTCTCTATTTACCTCTTTCTTTCCTATCTATATCTCCCTCCCTCCCTCCCTCTCTCTTTGTCTCTCTTCCTCTCTTTATCTTTGTCTCCCTCTTCCTCTCTTTTTATCTCTCATTGACCCTATTTTTATCTATATAACCCTAATTCTAACCTTAATATTAATTTTATCCCTAACCCCAACCATAATTCTGACTCTAACCCTAACAATTTTTTTCATTATAAATATTTTTCCTAATTGTAACCCTAACTATAATTCTATCCCTAACCCTAATTCTATCCCTGACCCTAACCCTCATTATAATTGTAACCCTAATCTTAACCATATGTTTTTTGGTTATATATATTTTCTCTAATTATCTCTCTGTTTGCCTCTTTCTCTCCTATCTCTATCTCTATCTTTTGCACTCTCTATATCTCTTGTGTTTTCTCCCTCTCTTAGTATCTTTGTCTTTGTCTCTCTCTTCCTCTATTTTTATCTCTCTTTACGTCTATATCTCTTATCTCTAGCTCTCCTATCTGTATCTCTATCTTTTGCACTCTCTATATCTCTTGTGCTTTCTCCCTCCCTCCCCCTCTCTTTGTTTCTTTGTCTTTGTCTCTATCTTCCTCTCTTTTTATCTCTCTTTCCCTCTATATCTCTTATCTCTAGCTCTATCTGTCTTTCTCTATCCCCCCTAACTCTAATTCTATCCCTAACCATAATTTATCAGTAACCCTAATTATATCCTTAACCCTACCCTAATTGTAATTATAACTCTAACCCTAATTCTAACTGTAACACTAATTCTAACCCTAATTATAATTCCCCTCTTTCTTTATTCCCCCCCTCTCTCTCTCTCACACCCCACATCCCTCCCCACTTCTATCTCTCTACTTCTTTGTTCTCCTTTCTCTAGCACTTTAATGTAATCTTGTTCCTCAACCTATTCAAACTCATGGCTATCCTCATAGTGGTATATATATGTTGGTATATATATTTCCTTCACAATCTAGTTTCATTTACATTATCATGTTTCTCTTGTGCACATTTAACCATAACCCTAAATCTATTATATGCTAGTATTTCTAGTTAGATTTATATTATATTTTCTCTTTAATAGTGATCACACAAAATAAATAAAGTAATAATAATTAACTATCCATAATTCTATATTTATTTTGATTATTTTGTTGAGAATCTATTTTTTTATTAATAAAAAACATTTAATTAATCATTTAAAAATGGATAAAAGGAATACAATTCAATGAGCTCCTCTTGCTTACATTTTACTAAGTATTTGTAATGGTCCTACTTTTTTAGTGCCTTGTTGTGGAGCAATTTATTTGAAAGCTATTTTTATTTGGTCTCACTATTTTTATAAAATACAAAATATCTCTATATTTATTTTTCAATATTGTGTTGACAATCTATTTTATTATTAATAAAAAACATTTAATTAATCATTTAAAAATGGATAAAAGGAATACAATCCAATGAGCTTCTCTTGCTTACATTTTACTAAGTATTTGTAATGGTCCTACTTTTTTAGTGCCTTTTTGTGGAGCAATTTCTTTGAAAGCTATTTTTATTTAGTCTCACTGTTTTTATAAAATACAAAATATCTCTATATTTATTGTTGAATATTTTGTTGACAATCTATTTTATTATTAATAAAAAAACATTTAATTAATCACTTAAAAATGGATAAAAGGAATACAATCCAATGAGCTTTGCAGAACATTTCAACATAATTTGCTTCACAAAATCAGCCAAAATCATTGTTCTAGCAACTACATTTTAAATTCAGGAGCATTAGATTGAAATCTAAAAAGAAATTAAGGGATGCTATGCTTTGAGAAAAGGTACAACATTTAAATTTTTTTTTAATGGAACCCCAAAATTTGTAGCACAAACAAACGACAAAAAAATTATTTTCAAAGCATACGTTTGAAGAGTGATAAGCTTCATCATCAATGATAAATATATGAGCTACTTCTATATATGCACAAAGCTCTCTCTTTATCGAAGTCTAGAAAGAGGTCATAATCAGTCTTTTTTGCATCTATATGCCATGTATCACATGAATATTAATTCTGCAATCCTATGTAAACAACCTAGCCAAGTTGGTTCCATAGACAAGTCAAATAGTCAAGATAATTTTCTTAGTCTACTATAATGGTAGTTGTACATAGACATTTTGAGATTCAAGGTCAATGCTCAGTCACACACATTAACATTTCCACCTCTTGACCTCTGAATGAAAACTTACACATCTCTGGAGCAATAGCCCAGACTTCATCGCTCACAACTGATTCCTCAAAGCACAATGTGAGCAATACTTTCATATTAAGAATTAACTTTGCTATCAATTAAACTCAAAATTTGGACAATCCTTCTTCATTTGAGTTTGCATTCTAGACAATCACTCACCTATATGCGGAACATTTCAACAACATTTGCTTTATAGCATCAATCAAAATCATAGTTCCTGCAGCTACATTTCTCATTCCATATTTTAACTTTTTTAGCCAAGTCAATATTAGTCATGGCAATGGTGTTCATGATGCTTAGCAACAATGCTACTGCATTATTACCCTAATTTCTTTATGAGTGGCATATATTGAAAATACTTAATGCAAGCTTCAGAACAACAAGCACTGAATAATAAATTTAAAACAAATCATTAAAAAAATCTAAAAATACAATCAACTGAAGAAAATTAATTTGCTATTTCATCAGTTTCATTTTACTAAAATTCAATTGGCATGCCATTGCATATTCTATTCTATCCATTAGGCACACAAGAAATCATCAACAGGGGATCTTTGCTTCAATGCAATGCAAATCAACATACACTCGTCTTCACATACAAATACCGCTCCCATAAAAACATATGACACACATAATACACAAAGAGAACAAAAGAAAATGAAGAAGTAAAAAATAGAATTGAGACACCCTTCCTTTTGGAAACCACCACAGCCTTTCCTAATGGATGTGCAATGCCATTGATGGTGCCGGTGTTTTCCACCTTTAGAATTTGATCAGTTTCCACTAACTACTCTCTTTCAAGCTTTCCTGCCAATTAATCAATGAAGCTCTTCTTCTCTGGTTCCATTGTTTGCACCTTGGAAATGGCCATCACCTTCACCATCGGTAGGGGAAGCCACAAAGACGCCATTACCATTTTCTCTTAGAGAAAAATCAAGAACTATGATATTTTATTTCAGGGTTTAACTGCGTAGTTTTTGAGTCAAACACATGACCCACATTTCATGAATAGTGGTTCATGTTGGCATAATAGTATATAGTATTACATTGTTAGTTTATGCATATTAAATAAATGTTAGTTTATAAGTTAGGTTTTGGGAAGTTATGAGAAGTTACTTTCCCGTAAGAAGTTATATACGGGAGTAACTAAGGCTTTAAAAAGCCAATGTATTGCATTGTAAAATCATCCTGAAGACAATACTATATTATTTTATTATGGTTTAATTTTGTGTATGTTTGCTCACAATTTCTCAATATGGTATCAGAGCTCATTGTGCCTGTGTGTTAAAATCTAGGGGAAGCATAAAGATGGTTCGATAATGGCCTGCATGATAAATGATCTAAAACTACCATTATAGCTGATTTATTGGCACACTGGATAAAGGAGATGTTCAATATATATAAAGAAAAATTTTGGAGCACATTTTATGACTACGCGCAAGAATGGACATTTGAATGAAGTCTTTAGTTGCTTTTCATGACAGTTTTTATTGATGTTTGATCTCCCATAGATATGTGATTTTGGAGATATTTTTTTTTGAGGGGTTTTGATGATATCTTATGGAATATAATTATTGCAGCAGATAGAAGGTATACGAACCTATTTCTAAATGCAGCCTCCAAGCATCCAACGATTAGAGAAGGTGGCTGATCAATATGGGGAAATTAATTAGGGTTTAAGAAAGGTGCAGTTTAGATGGTTAATTTACATACACAGTAGCAACTGTGGATGCCTATTTCACATTTTTGAATCAGGGAGTTGGTGTGTTTGAAGAAGGTTGATAAAGACAACTATGAAGTGAAAACCATGGATGATGAATTTATGATTGCTGGCAGCGCAAACTTGTGAAAGGAAAATATTTTCTCTGTTGCGTTGAATGTAAGTGAAAGAGGCAATTCATATGGTGAGATTAAAACTGACTAAAATTTCTTAATGATACATGAGAGAAAATATTTTATGAGTTTATAGCAAGCATTGAAAAGTTTTCACTTATTACCTAGAGTAATACAATTTCCTTTTGGATAAAGTTAAAAAGTTTCTAAGAGGAAATATTAAGGAGAGTAAAATGTGCGGCATTTTTTTAGGTTTTGATTTGAATGCACAGCAGTAAGTTCACATTTAAAAACATTAATGCTATTTTCATTTGGAAAATTATGGTTCATAGCTATTTTTGGAACCAAATTTTTGGAAGGGAATAAAATTAAAAAAAAAAAAAGATTTAAATGAAGGTTGGAGGAATTAATAGTTGGTATGAGGTGGTTATGAGTTCAAAATTTGGGAGGTATAAATTTTAAATATTATTTTGTCATTGGAGATATAAGGTTTTATTTTGGAGTAATAAGGTGGAAAACATTGGAGTTATAAGGATATAATTGTGTTTACACTATATTGTAAAAGGTGCACTTTTGGTGGAATCTGACACCTTGTTTTATTATGGCTACATCAATTGCTCTCGGATCCATTTATACTACACCTGATGAGGCCTCGAAAGACTCATCCAAGATATCAGCTGGTTAAAGTGTAATAGGGTCATATTGGAGGCAAGCGGCATCGGAGGATGGAGGATTTTCCATCATCTCAAGTTAGCTTCTCGCTTTGAGATGATGCTTTGCATGAGAAGCATTTTTGGTTTTGGTTGCTTTGTTTTTCTTTGTTGTTGCTAACAGAGCTGACAGATTTGAAGAATGTATGTTTTGTGAAGATTTTGTTTTGGAGACAGGTTTGGGGTTTGGTGTTGAGCTCAATATGGATTGTTGTCCAGCGAGCTTCAAAGAGTATATGATCTTGAATTATACCCTTTCGCGGTCACTAGACAACATGGCAGAGATCTGTCGTATCTCTTAGGGGCCATTGTCGAATAATTCAAGACTCTGTGATTTGAGAGCTTGGGACTAAAGAGCTCAAGAACACAGCTTGAAGCGACACCTTTCTGAGGGTAGATGAGACAGCATGATGGAGCCTCGCTTGGTTCAGGATTTGTTCTTTGGGAGAAGATCTTCTATAAAATATGTATTCATATTATGTAATCAGCTTTGTTGAGTATTTTAGCATTAAGGGGGGGTACCTGGTACTTTTTCAGGAACAATGTAATAAGGGGGGAATGTTGGCATAATAGTATATAGTATTACATTGTTAGTTTATGCATATTAAATAAATGTTAGTTTATAAGTTAGGTTTTGGGAAGTTATGAGAAGTTACTTTCCCGTAAGAAGTTATATACGGGAATAACTAAGGCTTTAAAAAGCCAATGTATTGCATTGTAAAATCATCCTGAAGACAATACTATATTATTTTATTATGGTTTAATTTTGTGTATGTTTGCTCACAATTTCTCAATAGTTCACATGAACCCATCTCTCATGTTAATGAATGGTCCACTTAGCACTCATTTCATCTAGGTGATGCACACAGGGGTGAAGCATCAAGACTTCCTGGGAGGTCACCAATCCCAGTACTACTCTGACTCAAGCATGCTTAACCATGGAGTTTCCCCCAAGATCAAGCCCACTTAGCTTGTGACCCCATTTGTAAAACCTTCAGCAAGTGTTGTGCCTTATGAACCATTCATTATAGAGCCCATTTAGCTCATCAACTGATAAGTAGGAGGTATTTTTCACAGTAGTCAAATTATGATATTTTATTTCAGGGTTTAGCTGTGTAGTTTTTAAGTCAAACACAAAAAATATTTCATGAGTAGTGGTTCACATGAACCCATCTCTCATGTTAGGGAATGGTCCATTTAGTACTCATTGCATCTAGGTGATGCACACAAGGGTGAAGCATTGGTACTTCCTAGGAGGTCACCCATCCCAGTACTATTCTAACTCAAGCATGCTTAACCATCGAGTTTTCCCCAAGATCAAGCCCACTTAGATTGCTACCCCATTTGCAAAACCTTTATCAAGTGTTGTGCCTTATGAACCATTCATTATAGAGCCCCTTCAGCAAGGGTTAAGATCTCATCAACAAAAATAAAGGGCTAGGAATAAAAATAAATTTTAAATTCATTTTTAGGGAAGGCTTTGTATTTAATGTGATTAGGACTTGTGAGAAAATTAAATATTAATTTCCTTGGGATGAGATAGAATTAAAAATTCCATTTTATGTGGAATGGTGAGAGACATGTAACACTTAGACATTTTTGGAGCTCACATGTGTGAGCTCGTGGCTTGGAGAAGAGATTAGCATGGAAATAGAAAGGTGAGGTGCAAGGGTCATGTGACCCTTGGGATTATTTTGCAATTATTTATTTGTGGATTGTTGTAGAAGGTGTTAATGAAAGTTTTGACCAAGTTAATTAGGGTGATTAACTTAATTAATGTGGCTGGAGGAAATTAATGGATGGAATAATTAGGGTTTAAAATTAATTAAATAATGATTTATTTAACTAATTTAAGTCTAGGGGTCATGTAGGCTAGGGTAGCTAATTAAATAATAGCTATTTAATCAACTAGGCTAGGTTTAGGCTGATTAGTAGGGTAGATTAATTAAATAAGTATGATTTATCTAATTAATCAGGTTTAGGAAAGTGAACAAATTAAATAAATAAATATTTCTCATTATTATTTAATTAATTGGGATAATGCTATATGGTATAGTGTAGAATTAATTAAATTAATTCAAGACTAATGGTAAATTGATGAGGGATGGCTAAGGGTGGATGATCAGAGATGATGTAAGGGTAAATTTTTTGTTGTATATACCCTGGTAAGGGACCAGGGATCTAATCAAAATTAGGGCAAAGCCCACCAAATGTTTATCTATGTCTCAGAAACTGTCAAAGCTAAGCCTTATACATGCCATAGGAGGGAGCAAATTATAGGGACAACCCTCAATATATAATAAAAAACAACTAACAAACTTAAAAAGAAACTAAACCAACTAATTCCCTCCCTAACCTATAAGATCCATGACATCAGCTTCCTCATCATAACAACATCTGTAATCTACTCTTTCCTTGTCTTCCAACTCGATGCCCACTTTATCCGCCAGCTGCTCCACAATCTTTCTCAACCGCACTTGACTAATTAACAGGTCATGCATATGATCTAATAGGTCCTTGTTGTAGTGCCCCGCCACGAAAACCTTGGAAAACAACACATCTATGCTATGCAAAGCGGAATAAAAAAAAAATTGTATAAGATAACAAGGTAATGTTTAGCAATTAAATACACATCATTAACAATCCACTAGTCTTCCAAGGTCCCATGGTTGCATTACTAGTAATTTAACCAACATAGTATACATGCATAACTAAATAATATCAACAAAACATTCTAACTCTATTACAATATTGATTACACATATGCATCTCCATTTCATGACATCATTTAGATACTCAACTATAATCATGATTACATGCACATAAACCAAGTCTATACAAATGAGTACATCTTTGTGTAAATTACATCGTTACTATTCTGATCACATTGGAATACATACAATCTGAATCCATTGATACACCGGCTAGAACATGAGCACAATAAGTGTCTTCAAAATAGGTACAGGATCTGATGTCTGAAACACAAGGAGAGTGTCCCCTCTTGCTTACAAGTAACGGCAAAGGAAGAAAGGCCAATGGATAAAGCTCTTCCACCCGACCATGTGGAACCCTAAGGTCCACCCCCTGAGCTAGGAGTTAACATGAGGTTCCCACTACGACATACAGTCAGGTAGATAGTAGACTATAAGGCGACACACGACTCCGACATCACAAGTCACAATCTCAACAACACAACAGTACATCCAGAGGCAAAATTTAACAACTGGAAAGAGGACAACTAGGGACTACTAGGCTGTAGTAAGGAGAGTGTCATCGCATGGTCCTAACATGGGTTACCCAGGCAGTCTCTCTCTCTAGACACTTGCCCCCATCTATGGTTACCCTGGCAGTCTCTCTCTAGACATTGGCCCCATAGGATGATGCATGCGGGAATCAACCTTCCTCTCGTGTTGACAAGGAAGTAAATCTACCAATCCCGGCCTTCTCCCCTCATCCTTAGTCTAAACTAGCACTACAGGCATGAGTGAGGAACAAAACATTTTATTATCTTGTTAGTATGAAAACTACCCATCCCCTAGGTATTTTATTATGTTATCACTGAATTACCAACTCCCAGTGGGTTACCCTAGCTAGCCCCTTGGCACCGGCCCCCACAATGGAAGCCACTCCCTTAACTACAACTAGGAAACCCTACATAACAAGCATAGCAAGACATCACAACAACGAGGGTACAGAACCATGCAAGGCATTGACCATCTTGCATAACAACTAGCCATATATAACAATACTAGCATTAAGCCTCCATAACATAATTATAAGGGCAGGACTCCTAGACCATTGCCCATGATAACACATATTCATTACAACCTTAAGATTTCCATGTCACCCTATTCCACATCTTACCACAACACTGGATGCAGGACTAGTACAATCAGTTGGATAATAATACAACCATAAGAAGTGCATTTATCATTCATTTGCCATTTAGTTCATACACAACTAGAGACGACCAGGCTTCTTATAACATCATGATCTCGAGACATCTAACAACACAACACATGAATACAAGACATCCCAAGCTAAGCCTCTGGAACTCTAGCCACACGGAAATATACATAATTCAAGGCTATAAGAACAGTTTTATGACCCACAGTTTGAATCAACATATTACCAGAAACAATTATACTTATGATCCAATTATGCCTTCATACAACTACTTCCACTATAGCAATTTGTGCTTGATCAAGTTGCTACACGGGTATAACAATCATTAAGATAAAGCTTGTATTTTGATCGTATTCTTACAAGGAATAAACCTATGATTTACAATAAAGTGAATTATATTTAACTAAGTATTAAAGATAATCATTTAATTAACCTACATGCTACAATTACCATTGACGTAACTAAAATAAACTTCTATTGTCTGTATTAAAATCTCAGATTGATTAAAGAATTATAAGGAAAGTTTAAAATTCATTTCATACGGGTCAACAAATTGAATATTCACGTATCCCACATCTGATATACATTTAAATTTATCATTTAATAATCCCGATAATAGCTTATCTCAATTTCAAGGGCTTGATTTACATAAATCACGTGATACAAATAATAATAATAATAATAGTAATACTAATAATAATAATGATATTAAAACAATAATAATAATAATAACATTAGTAATAATAATAATAACAGTGACAACAATAATTATATTAAAATTCCACAGATCGTTAATTAATTAATGTTACATCTTATTTACATTCTTACCATAACATACTTCATAATCTAATAAAATAATAACATGTTCATTTAATTTTTGTGACAAATACCTAAAATAAATTCATTAAATTAAAAAGACTTTCTAATACTTTTTCCATAACCACTATTCCTCCAAAACTATATAAATTAGCTTTTCTGAATATATATGCTAATGATATATACATATATAACCACAAGTAAACTTTCTCTAATGTTTGTAATTACTAATTTAATTATAAGGCAAATGAAATAATAAAAAGAATTTCAAAACGTAAATTCTATTTTACCTAATCTTACTAACTAAGCTTACGAGCTTCTATTACTCCTTACTCTAAATAAATTTTAACTCATACTATGAATCAATACTATACCAATTTTCTTAATCCCTAACCCCAACGATAAATTTGGAAACTTATACTCAATTAACATTATTAAACTTTACTGATATCTTACGCAACACATGAACAAATATAAAATTAATAAATATGACATACACCTAACTACATTCGGTGAGGAATCAACTTTCTTTACGGAGATCCATACTAAAAGATATAAGAAGTCTACTATCAACCTACATTTAATTTTAACTACTAATCAAATTGTGATTAAACTCAAGGTAGAAATGAATATACACATTAGGTTTGCATAGAGAAAAGAACATTGATTTAAACCTGGGAAAGATATTAGAAGAAACTACTCAAGAAGATGCGAATTGGCAGGTTAACACCTCACCTGCACCCTTTCCAGCATCCGTCAAATCACTTCACTCTGGAGTTTTGGACAAGTAGAAATACATATGTGATGTTTCTCATGAAGTCCACAGTAGTTCTCGCAGTTTCAATGATATGCTTTAAGAGTTTATTTTCATCAATGCCAACCTAGGTTATAAAGCCTTGGAAATCTCAGTAGAAATGTCAATTATTGATCAGCAATCTTCCATAGTGAAGAAATTGGGAAGATGGGAGAGTGATATACAATAATACATGCAGATTGTATGATGATGCCACTGTATCCTACAAACGGCTTTTTGTTTTGAACATCAAAGTAGAAAATAGAATTGGTGGGGAGGAAATGGGGTTTATCCTATATTCTTAGAAAGATGTCAAGAGAAACCAGAGGAGGGCTACGGCAGTAGGTGAATTTTGTGGCAAGCACTCAATCAAATCTCCTTGCAGAGTATAAAATAGTTCATCTGCCGAGGCTTGTAATGATCCAGAAATAAAATGTTTTGGGCAATTTCTGACAACCTGTAACAAAATATGGGTCTTAGATCAGGAAGTGAACTATTTGCCATACACCTCAAAAGACATCATCGCATGTTTCAAGTGACTTCTGGATACACATGAATGGATTTGTTGAAAGGGATTTAGAAACTTTCAAACAAACGTGGTTGGAAAGGCATTGATGGGCCACAAGGCTATCTGGATGATTGCCTTAATGAGTTACTGCCACACAATATGCAATAATTTGCAGGATATGCACAAAATGATCTGATAAAAAACCTTGAAACTACTAACTGAGCCAATTCCCTCTTTACTGTCAACTTGGCCATGCATGCCATAGCATATGTAATTTTCTTAAGTTGTACATGACATCGTTCATCAACCAAACAATTTATAGGGTTGGTGTTTTTGGTAAGTTCTCAAATAAAATTGTATAAAATAGCTTATACTACCTCTATTATAGCGTTTCTACTACAACTATTAACGTTAAGGCCGATAGGTATAAGACACTAGAACAAGTATCAGATTAAGGGCTATGGGTGAGAGCATATTTGACAGCGATTGCAACAGGTTGGTTAAATGATTGTGCAACACAAATCTTACATGATCTTAGAGGTGGTGGCAGATGTATGTGTATATTTATATGATGGCGCTACATTAGCAAATATTTATTTCTCTCTCTAGATTATGTGAAGTCCAATTCTATATATGCAAGTGTTAGATCACTATCACTGAAGAGACGCTGCACATAAAGGCCAGCCTCCGGATAAGGTATTTTAGACTCTAGGAGGATGCCATCCATAGCATGAATTGGTTATGGGATATCTACAAATGGATTTGCTTAAACCCTGCAGCAAAGATTCTAGCTGTGCGCTACTGAAAAAAGAACTTTAGGAACTTCATCTAGAGGTAAATATTTAGATATTTAATGGCACTCCTTACGGCTCACCTCAAATCATGAAATCTGGAAGCTAGGAGCAGTGTGAATGGGTTGGGAAGATAATACTAGATGTATTTCAGTGATCTAACTTTATCAATTCCTATACCTAACCCGTGAGACAACTCGGGCTCATGCCAAGCGAATTTTCCACAATAGGTAATATGTCAGATATATATGTGTATTGGTTTATTTATCCGCATGTTGTTGAGATGCAGGTCCACTCTTCATTAAAGGCAAAATACAAGGAAACCGAAGAGGCTGCATTGAAAAATTAATTGAAAGAACTCAAGGAACATAAAGTTAAACTCAGAAATTTTTAAAGGAACCTAGTTTTACTCTGGATAGATTGATGATTCAATGCTGCTACCAGCTCCAATCCTCCCGCTTCAGCCTCCTACCAAAAAAAAATCTCCCCCCAGACCAAGATTCAATTCCCAGATAAATGCAGGGGACCTCCTGACTTCCCACTTTCTCAAAATCTGGAATGGACTCCTCAGGCAAATGCAGGGACATTCCTTCCTTCATCCCACAACCCTCTCTCTCGTGGATGCAAAAATTAACTGTATTCAAGACTCCTTAATCCTCAATTTTACAAATGACGGCACCTGAAATACATTTGTGAATTCCCAAATATGACAACCCTAATATTTAAACCAAAAGAAAACATGTTAGCGAGATTAAATTTAATAATGTATCTGAGTATTCATAGTGATAACAATAGTATTAGAGATGGCAATAACAATCCCAAAGGTCACCAGATAATAATTATTTTTTTTATCCGTAGAGAAGAAATTTTATTAATTCTTGACCAAATTTAATTTCTCTTCCTCCGAGACATAGTCATTTTACCCTTAACAATACTGTTTCCGTTAAAATATCTGTAAATCATATTTACCCCCATAATTTACTTAGTTTAGATTATTTTATCACCGTTAGACATGTTTGTTCCCTTCACATAAGCATTTTATTTTCTGTTTAATTTAATTCTGCTACAATTAAGTAAATTTAATATTTTACTAAATCATTTATCTAGTTTAATTTATTTATTTACCAATTATCAATAATTAAATTATTTATAATTAATAAACCACACACATAATCCCCTAGCAATTTTTTATTTAATTTAAGATTTAATTTAACCTTATTTAAACAAAATATTAATCATGCATGGATTGACACTCAAATTGGATATACCCTAATTTACAAGGTGATACCTGACCAAAGTGAAGCCATAGGGCTTAATGACAAATGACGACAACAGTCCACTGATGGTGACGACAGGGTACAACACTAAAAGCTCATCCTCCTCGAGGATGTTGACTAATTAGGGGAACCTCATGTCAACTCCAATCCATAATTCCATTGGCTAGGGCACGCTCAGACCTGGTAAGTCAGGTGGAGTCAATGCCCGGTACCTGCATCCTGCAACGAACAACAAGGTTGTGCATATATACATATATAACCATGTGATCACAAGCATACCGAACGGAAGTCACAGTGTGGCAGGGTACTCAGACACAAGTAATGCAACACTATTCCTTTCCAGTAACACATCATTAATAACTAATACCAATCATACACCATAATCATGATCGAACAACATATTAAACTAAAAGTAACATCAATCCATAATCATGTCCATCAACTGTGAAAGAACAAAGTACAAGTAAACAAGCATCATCCTAACATAGATCCATAATCAGCTAGCATAATGTCAAAGAGTCCATCAACTGTGAAAGCACAAGCTACAAGTAAACAAGCATCATCCTAACATAGATCCATAATCAACTAGCATAATGTCAAAGAGTCCATCAAGCTCAAGGAGACCATAAACCATAACGTAACAGTCCAAACATCTCGAAACTGTCAAAGGAAACATGAAAATAACATCTGTCACAGGTAAAAAGCGAGGGCATTACACTTGTTAATCTCTGACTCTTTGGAGATCTCCATCATGTCCTCATGCATTAGAATGGAGAAAGCTGCAATGGAGCTCATCATTGTAAGTGTAAGAGTCTGCATGGCCCCAAACACATTCCACCTTCCTCTTGTCATGCCTGGATCCAAAATAAAGTTAGACATCACCTCCCTCGACTTGCTGCCATCTTCTCCATCAACCACTTTTTCCATAGAAATTATTCTACCCACCCACTTCCTAAGGAGAGGGTGCTTTATCTTCGTGTCAATTATTGACATGGTATTCACCAGGGCCTCCTCAGCGGAAATTTTGGCCTTCCTCTTTCATGGGGAGACTGGCCTCTACTTCTCCCTACCCATTGTCTTGCTAGCCACCCTCTTGTGAAATTGTTTGCACCTAGGAGCCAAAGGAGAGGCCTTCTCCTTGACCTTACCAGCTCCCTTCAACACACCTCTTCTAGAGGCTCAAAGACAAACATTTTCACACTACTTGGGAATTCTCTAGAATGTTGAGGGTATCGACTGCTCTGTTTGTAAAAATCAACAAAACTTGAAAATCTAAATCTCCACACACCACTTTAAGACATGATGATCCCGATGGGCTTCAGTGACAACACACACTCCAAACTATGAAATCCTATCAAATCTGCCTTCTTGGGTTACTTGCAAATCATGCCAAGATCAATAAATCCTCACGGATAGAGCCATCCACACTTGTTATAATAATTTTTGACATAGCCACGCTGTCCTCTACCATCTCCCTCCCTTAGCTAATCTGGAATCGCCATCTGGCAGTCTACTGTGCTTGCCCCATATCAGGCAGGACAGTGTAAGGTTAATTAATTAAATAATTATGAATTTATTTAATTAACCAGACAAAAGAGGAAATTAGTGATATGGATGATGTAAAAACATGGTTGAAGGGTTGAGACATTTTTAGGTGTCTACACATATTTATATTTTAAAATCTATATTCTTTAACCATTTCATTTAACTATGCATATTCTTTAAAAAAATATGCATATGTTAGTTTTTATTTAACTATATTTTATGGTATATTATCAAATATTTGTTATATTTGTCAAATATATGATATGTTGTTATTCAAATAATCCATTACTTCTTCTATTATGGTTAATTTATATTGATAAAAGAATGAGTTGTTGCTTTGGAGAAGCTTTTTGGTTTTAAAAGAGAAAGAAAAATAAAATTAGTAACCTTTAAAGAAAACTGAGCGTGGAAAAAGTTAAAGAAAAGTATTTAGGAAGAGGAAATGATTCATTAAAATATAATATAATATTGTCAATGATAATATAATATATATTATCAATATTTTCAAATATTTTATGATATATTATCAAATATTTGATATATTAGTAAATCTATTATAATTATTATTTTTGAAAATATAATATATAATATAATATAATTTGATTTAAGACAATAAACAAAATCAATTAATAATAATAATCCATTACTCTTACCTTTACTACAATAAAACAAATAAAATTAAATTCCCATCTATATTTAAAATTTAATAAAAAATTTAAACATGGGAAAAATAATCCAAATATGAAGAATAGGCTTAAATAATTATTCAATTCTAAAACTTAGTCAAATATTACTATCAATACATTTATTAAAAGCATCAATAAAATTAAAAAAAACAATTAAAAAGCATCATACTTCACTAAAAGTCCAAGTTGGCTACATTTAAGGAGGTAATTGTACAACTTACTATTAAATTTAAAACTTTCTAATATATTAAAATAAATCAAAAATACTTTTCTTCCTACTCTATCATTTCATTTTCTCCTAAATTGATTTTGTTAGAAGAAGATTTCTAGAGAAAAGACGTTTCACTCCTCCTTGTTCTTATTTTGTTTTAAGTTTATCATTGAGGTTTTCAACTATTTATAGGAGATGTCTATTTTCCTAAATACCTTAGTATTTATGGAATTTAATAATGAAAACTCTATCTTATTTAAATTATATAAAATAACCAAATAATCATATTCTTTTAAAGTCATCCTAAATGATAGTCTAGACATCATACAAACTTCAATTACAAATTAGAATCTAATTAACACTTAAAAAAATAAATAAATATAAAATCATGTTTCTAATTTTTAAACAACACACTAGATTCTTCTCATAAAAGCAAATCTAAAAGTTTAATTAAAGTAACCATATCTCACTTAAATTAAGTGGACTACATAGTAGGAGCCCACTAAACAATAATTTAGAATTTCTTTACACTACATTTTTTTTTTTCCTACACAAGTTTTAGAGTTGAGCAAGGAGGGGTGTTTATGAGATGAGGTAAATTTATTCATACTCCTCATGGATTTATTGCTCTTGATTTGGGTAATTTTTCTAAGATGTGAGTTGTTGTAGGGATGAAGGGTTTTAAAAGCTTAAATGAAGAAATCTTGCTCGAATTTTAATTTATTTGGTTCAGAAAATCCCAAGAATCTAACATGCATGTGGGGGTTTCCACTTCAAATGCTTGTATGGGATTTAGGTTAACCCAGATCTAGCCTCTCATGCAACAAGAAGGATTTGATTTAAAACTGTGTTGAAGAGTTTTCATTCATGTAGATCGAGAGGTTAAAATCAAAATATAAATAATTTCATATTCTATTTATGTGAAATTATTTCATATGTTTTATTGAGTTTATTTATCTACATGTTTAGACATAGACATTGAAGGAGTGCAATCATATATAGATTAATCTTATATATAATAATATAATATAATATTATAAACATTCATAAGAAATCAATAAATTTTACCCATAACTTAATCACTAATTTAATTATGAAATTTTCATAAAATTTAAATGAAAGGTTGTAATAAAATAAATATTAAGGAATTCTAAAAGAAACCCAAAATAATAAAATTGAGAAATAAATATATATTTAGAATTAAATAAAATCTAATTCAGAGTTGAACTTTAACATTATAATAATCTTGAAACATTAAACAATGACCTTAAATTGAACATAGATTACTAAAAGCCAATGATAGAAAACTAAAACTTGTTAAGAAATAAATTCTTTTCTTTATATATATATATATATATATATATATATATATATATATATATATATATATATATATATATATATATATATATATATATATATACTTGATGTTCCAAGTTGAGCAAAGGTTGAAGATATTTATGAGCAATGAACATAAAAGAAATATATATCCTTCTCCTAACCTTAATATATATCTGAAGTACTTTTTCAGACTTAATTTGTAACTTTAAAAAATATTATTAATTAATAGAATAAAAAGGCAAACACCAAAGATCAATTCATAATAGAAATACTTTTTCAGACTTAATTTGTAACCTTTTGCTCTTTATTTTTTTTATTGTTTCCATTGTTGCCATGGGCATTAGCAGTGGCCATGCTGAGAGATAAAATGAGAGAAATGCTGAACAATAATGGAGATGAAATTAACATCAATTAGATTATGAACATTAATAAAATAAGTTCAAATGATTTTCTGCAACAAAAGAATAAAGCAAAAAATCATAGTTACTAAAATATTTAGAATCCAAAGAATTCATTTTCAATTCTCTGATTATCTATGTAGAGATTAACCATTTTATAGTGGACTATATTTACTAAGATTCTATGACCATGAATGAAGTAGTACGTTTATTAACCTATTTTAGTTTAGTCAAAAGAAGAATGAGATACTCCTCCCATCCATGTAGCTCTATTCTATTAATTGATAGGAAAACCAAACATTCAAAAACATCTTTTTCTTACTCCATTAAAACACAACTATGATAACATGAGCAAAATACCTAATATGGCATTGAATCCAAATATAAGTGATCCCACCTCAGCCTTGATGCAGATTTTCTACCATGTTGCCCATGATGTCAGGTGTCATGATTAGAGGTAGATTTACACTCTCATGCTTCCATAAAGTTTGTTACAAAACTTGATTTAGTAAAAATGAGGGCTAGATTTGTTTAAAAAAATAAAAAGCTCATTGAATTCTCTAAGATCTAATTTTCTTTTATTTTTTGTTCATGCTCCCCTTCAGCTTGTTCTTTGTTTGCACTCAGCTCACCTCAAATGTTCCAATTTGATATGCTCACTTGACTTATTTGCTTTTTATATACTATTATTATAATCAAAATCAAATAATTTTTAATTTGAACGGTTATGTAACTCTCATTACAAGAACTATTTGAATTGTTTATTCAATTTCCATCCTCCATGCCATGAAATGCCCAATCCTTTCACCTTCCCCATTAACGGGATTCAAATCATTTTTTTATTAGTTTATGGATTTTTGTTTATGAAATTTTTGTTTATTGGAATCTGAATCTTTCAGCTCTTTTAGCTCTTTCCTGTAAGATGCCTCTAGCATGTTTACTTTGTAATACATAATTATAAACTTTAAATGGAAAAAAATGTAAAATATAATTACGCCAAGAGGCATTCTACACTCACAACATGGCCTGAAAGATTCAGATTCCTGTAAACAAATAAGATTCAGATTCTCAAGTAAACAAAATTCATGAAATGTGTGAATAAATAAATTTGTGGGAGCCAAATGAATGGGAAAATAGAAAAACTTGGGCAGTTATGGAGTGAAATCTTAAACAAAAAATAAATAAATTAGTGGAAGCTAAATGGATAGAAAAATAGAAAAACTTGGGCACTTATGGAGTGAAATCTTTATTACATTTAAAGAATATGAAAAGTCTTGTAGCATAGTCTCTTTAAACTAACTCATGTGAGCATAACAGATATTCTAACTGCAAGTAATTTACTGGTATATTTATATTTAAAAAATATATCTACAGTACGCTAAGAGATATCTTCCAATTTGTTGGCATTTAAAAATTATTTGCAGTTAGTGTTGGTGTTGGAAATAACCCACACCTAGACCGATGATGGACTGGTCCAAGAGGGGCCAGTAGCTCAGTGGTAGAGCACTCTAGCAGTGAATGGAAGGTCTTAGGTTTGAGTCCTAATTGGTCCATGTCTCAACATGGTATTAGAGCTAGGGCCAGGGTAGGAGCCCCAAGCACACGAGAGGTGTGGCTTAAGGGGGGTGTTGGTGTTGGAAATAAGCCACACCTGGACCGACGATGGACTAGTCCAAGAGGGGCTAGTAGCTCAGTGGTAGAGCACTCCAACAGCGAATGGAAGGTCCTAGGTTCGAGTCCTAGCTGGTCCATGTCTCAATAGTTAGAATATTTGATATGCTCACATGAGTTCATTTAAATAGACTATGTTGTGAGACTTTTGATATTCTTCGAACGTAATAAAGATTTCACTCCATAACTGCCCAAGTTTTTCTATTTTTCTATCCATTTAGCTTCCACAAATTTATTTTTTTTGTTTAACATGATAAAGATTTCTGCAAATTTATTTATTTACACATTTTATGAATTTTGTTTACATGAGAATCTAAATCCTAATTGTTTACAAGAATCTGAATCTTTCAGCGCCTGCTGTGAGTGTAGAACACCTCTCGGTGTAAGAAATGCCAACAAATTGGAAGATATCTATAGGGGTACTTAGCTATATTTTTTTAAATATAAATATACTAGTAATGATTACAATAATAATATTGCCAAAAGACCGATACTAATCCTAATAAACAATATAAACAATAGTAAAAATATGTTGTACAAATATAGCCTTCCGTAACATATCTCCTCATAACTATTGAAGCCCTATGGAGGATAGTGGTAATGAGTCCACAAGACCAAAACAAATTTTAGGAACATCCACAAAAATAGTGTAAGGTTGTCGAGTGAGAGCTCAACAAATTGTGGAGCATTGGTGTCCACCTCCGTCTCTGCCTCCACCCAGAAGCGGCTCAAAGAACATGGCCTGCCCAGCGATTACATCATGGGAAATATCATCCCAGAATAGAAAAGGTTGAGAAGCCCACAATGTTCTACTCGAAGCCATATATTTTCAACAATATCGTCAACAAATCTAGGTACACCACAGAGGCGGTGGAATCTGGCCCACATAACTGCAAACTTTCCTGCTTGATAGATAAATGCGAGAACGCCACACAAAGTAATGAGAATGAGATTTCCCAGAACCACCCAAGTGAAGGTCTTCACCTTACGCGCCAACACCGTGTACACTGCAGACATAAACCTCTGCAGCAAACCACTAAATTGTTGACGGTCACGAACAACATTTTGTCTCCTGTGGTATGCTCTGAACTCATCTCCCACATTATACAGACAAGGAGAGATAGAAAGAATGCTACGCAATCGAAAATAAGGAAAAGCTTAAAGGAAGTGAAGGATATGAGAATAGGACTCCCTAGATCTGTAGTGCCCCTCCGTTTGCACCTTGGATGTACAGGTGAACTGATCAAGGCGCATGAATATGAAGGTATAATAACAGGGATAATTAAGGTAAGGTAAATAATTGATGTTGTACAATATTAATAGATGTTTCATCCATGTGAGGTTTCATATGATAGTTAATGTGTTTTATTGATAATCTCTATTGCGATACTGATAATGCAGGCTTTGACATTGTTTTGCATTCCAATGATTAGGATGTCGACTTACTACAATTGTTATATGTTAGAATGGATCTCATGGACTGATTCTGTTAGATTTATTTGTTATGATGGTACTTCTGAGACTCATTCAATTTCATGTACCTATATGTTCAGTGTATGGTTCTGTTTAGATAATGAGGTAGATTCGATTTGGTTATGATTATGTGTTATCTAATCTAGATTGATATGATGTGGAAAGGATGATGTCACATCACTCGCTTGCGAGTGCCCTGCGATGTTGTGATTCCTTTTTTCACCTAGTGTCATCTTATATGTATCTATACATGCTTGATTGTGTCATTTGTTGTAGGATGCAGGTATCCGGCATCGACTCTACCTGAATTAACAGGTCTGAGTGTGCCTTGAACCCAATGGATAAGTTGTTTTGGAGATAACTTAAGGTCCCCCATCCCAAGTCATCATCCTCGATTAGGATGCATGACATGTCTAGTTCAACCTGTCAGTTCGGTCAGTATGTCAGGTGTTGCAATTGATTTATATTTGATGGATCTTGTTGGTTAAGTGCATTTTGGCTCCGGTTTGTGAACATGATTGATTTGGCTTCCAAGGGCTGTCTTTTTCAGTGGGTTATGTTGTATGCCTAGATTTCATTATATAGTTATACTAATATTTGATCCACTATAATATTTGATAGGGTTATATAATATTCTTATTATTATTATTAATATTTAATAAGATTAAATTGGTAATTGATAATTACCTAGTTCAAATAATTATTTAAAGTTGTTTGAATATGAATTATTTTATTACTACTATTAAATTGATTTAATTAAGAGAAGGTTGCTGAACACTAGTAAACGCACTAACCAGACCCTAGAGTAGAGAGGAGATAGTCCTATCATCCAATTGATAAAGCCTAACAATTGGATCAAGAGTGTATTGATTCACCGTTACACTATGGTTACTAATGGATTTGTGATAATATGTTATTTATGATGGATATATTTTGGCTATATATTTTACTAACACTTCTTGTTGAGTGTACATGTAGAATTATTATGTCAATAGATGATGGTGGTCATTTAGCCACTTTATTTCTTTCTGTGTGATGTCTGATCTAGGCATGGGGCCCTAAGGTCTATTGGCCATGATGTTAAGAAATATTATTTGTAGTTTTATGTGATAAAATGATTATGTTCTTGTGTGGGATTTAACCTTGTAAGTTTTAAATGATTTTTAAGTGTTTTTAGGAGGTCTAAGTTGTATTTTATGTTTGGAAAATTGTCTTATGTCCAAGGTGCATAGGTAAGAAGTTTATTTTTGTCATTTATAATATTTTAAAAGGTTTTTAGACCCTCCTTTAAGCCCCACTTACAAAAGTGACGAAAATGGGAAGGTGGTTGGTTGAATTAGTTGGGTGGTTGAGTTAGTTGGGTGGTTGAGTTAGTTTTGGGTAGGAAGTTACTCTTTCCTTCTCTTTAAAAACTCTTCATGGAGTGGGGGTGACTTGCTCATTTTTATGATTTTCATTCAAGGATTCTACCATTAGTGGGATATTGTGATTGAGGTATCATGTTTTCTTTATTGATTAAATATAAATACTATATGTTTTTCTTTATTGATTAAATGTAAATTTTATATGTTTTTCTTTATTGATTAAATATAAATATTATATGTTTTTCTTTATTGGTTGAATGTAAATATTGTATGTTCTAAATATTATATGTATCCTTTATTTATTAAATGTAAAGGTTGTTTTTCTAAGGGTTGTTGCTTGTGAAATTGGAAAAGCAAACATTTCAATGTAAATCTTGAAAGAAGCATATTTGTTGCCTTATTTGCATGTCATAAACCTAAATAATCATAGCATGAAGTATATTTTTGATTTTTACATTAGATCTTCCTATAATTATAAGATAGTAATCACCATATATATTGGCATTACGGTTTGCATATAATCATATGTTATCTATATATTAGTATTAAGATTTCTATATAATCTTATAATTGCTAAATGTTGGTGTTGGATCTTAGAAACGATGGTTTTTATCTGTTTTTAAAAGGGGTTACGAAGTCATCTTGCTAAGGATCTGTTAGTTTGTTCATATCCTCTAATAGATAAACTAATGATGTTCTTTGTGTACGTAAGTATCTTTAAACCTTGTCAAACAATTCAAGTACCTTGTCCATTAGAGTATTCCTTACTTCTGCCTTCTATTAGATCTAGATGGAAATATTTTTTCTTATGTGCATTAAGGTCTCAAATAAATATGGACTTTGGATCATATAAAACTGCCCACTTTTACATAGATTCTTCAGGATCCAATTCTTATAGTAGATTGTATTAAACATCTTATTAGCTCTTCATTTAGTCAATTTATATTTTGGGTGTCTTGTTCTTTGGTTGTTCAAATCTTCATAGTATTCTTAATCGACCATAATCCAAATCTAGATAACCCATTTAATACGGTGTGCATACTCCTTAAGTTTGTTAAACTCCATCCTCTAGGTGAGAGTCCAGCCTTGTTTAACAAAGGTGTTTCAAATTGGGTGTGGTGGTCTATGAAGTTGTCGCTTGAAGAAATGGAAATGGTGTGGCTGCTACTCAAAGACAGAGTGGTGTTGTTTTTAAACCATCCAAAATTTGAAGGTTGATTGACCAAATCTTACCTTGAGGATAGGAATAACCTACACAAGTGCATGAACATGTATATAAACATTTATGTCATATGGATATTTGTATAGGTATCAATTATTAATTATAAATTAAATATGAATCCATGCATAGTTAAGATCCATGATTTAGTAGATGAGTTTGTTGGAGTATATATATATATAATATAGATATTAACTTATGAAACAAAAGAAACGTAGTTGTTATAGTTTAATACGAATGTTTATTAAACTAATCGATATGATCGCATATTTACTGTAGTATGGCATTGATTCTATTATAATGGTTTTGTTAGTAGAAATATGATATATGGGTTTGGATTATAAATGTTGAAATTAACATTTAAGTTATAAGCATTTGTAATTAATATTATCTATGCATTGTTTAGCTTGACGGTTATATGTAATTGATGAGTGATTAATATAATAGATAGAATTAATATTAATTAAACTAGACCTAGGTTTTATAAAATTCTTGGTGGAGATATAACTTGAATCCAGTTGCTAATTTGATTAAGTAGAATTGGATATGACAAAATAATTAGTGTAGATGAAATTTAATCTAGTTGATTTGGTTCTGTAAAGATCTTTTATAATGATTTTGTTAAGTTGAAATTGGGTTTAAAGTTTGGAATTATGTTAAATAACAATGTACTTGAAAATTTAGCCTTATAAGTAAAACTTATAGGTAATAGGATAACTAAGAGATTGAATTGCTATTGTAAGAAAAATATATGTTGTCAATGAGTTGTTTAGTTGAAATTGCTTATTGCAAGCAAAATTTTCATGTGAGTTGGTCTGTGTGTAAATTGTCAAGTTTAGGTTCTAGAGGCTTAAGGTAATATGATTTAATGGCATGTATTCTATTCATAGGTGTCTTGAAATGAAGATGTTGAAATAACATGATGTCTTTTGTCTATGTATGTGGGTCTTGGTAAACAATAATGTGATATGATGTATTTACTATGTTGTGTATATATTTTGATGGGTTTAAATCTTCTCCAAGGAAGTGTTGATATCGAGTTTGTGTGTAGTATTGTAATGGGGAGATCTTGGAAATAGTAATGAGAAATTATTTTGTTCTTGGTTGAGATTTGAGAGCAAGATGATCCATACCTTGCTCTAGACATGTGCGTTTGATTAACTGAAAGTTTTGGGACAATGATGTACAGGTTGGTCACTGTGATTATGTTTTGTATGCAAGAAGGTAAATGCTTTGCATTGTTTATGTTTACTTATCATTAAGATAGTAATTGTCTTGCTTGATGGTTAGGGTTTCTAGATGCAGGTAGGGGAGTGGCTTTCAATGTGGGGCCGGTGCCCAAAGTGGCTAGCCAGGGTAACCCATTGAAAGTTAGTAATCAAGTGATAACCTAATTAATGAATTAGAGGGTTGGGTAGTAATTCACATTAAACAAGATAATTGGATTCCTCACCCATGCCTGTAGTGCTTGTTTAGACTAAGGATGGGATTGAGAAGGCCTGGTTGGCAAGTTTGACCTCCTTGTCTCCATGAAAGGGTGTGTCAGATCCGCATGTGTCACCCTATGGGGCCGGTGCCTAGAGAGAGGCTGCCAGGGTAACCATAGATGGGGGCCAGTTTCTAGTGAGAGATAGCCTGGGTAACCCATGCTAGGACAATGCGATGACACTCTCCCTATTACAGCCTAGCATTCCCTAGTTGTACTCTCCTCATTTGTAGTGTGTTGCCTCTGGAAGTGATTTTGAGTTGCTTGTGATGTTGTCATGTGTTGTAATGGAGTCTTGTTTGGTCTTTGTTCCTGATAGTCAATTATCTACCTGACTATTTGATGTTTTGGGGCCTTATGTTATCTCCTAGTACGGGGGGTGGACCTCAGGGTTCCACATGGTCGGGTGGATGTGCTTTATCTCCATTGGTTTTTCCTTGCCTTTGTTCATGTGCAAGAAGGTTGTAACTCCTGTAGCAGATTCAGATCGTGTACCTGTTTATGGAGACAGTTATTATGCTCATGTACTAGCCTATGTATCAGATGATTCATTATGTATGTATTCATATGTATTCAGAAGATGATAATGTAACGATGTAATGTTGTATTCATATGTCGGGAGAAATTGTAACTATGTACTAGATCCTGATGAATACTTATATGATGTTATGTAGATGTAAATGTTTATTGTTTTAGTGCATTAGGCTTACAATGAGTTACTGATGTTAATTCATGATGTGTGTTAGATTATGTTAATTGTTTTGTCAAGTAATGCAACCATGTTATCTTAGAGGACAAGTCATTAGTTTAAATGATGCGTTAATATTACTTTGTTACTTTACTATCTCTTTCAATTTTAAAAAAAAAAAAAAAATTCTTGTTGCATATAGGATAAATGTGATGTTCTCTGAGGTATTCATGGCGGGGCGTTACAAGATCCTTCATTTGCTCTGCCTCCATTTTGAAACCGCCTGGAACGGTGAAGACAGCGGTAAATGTCATGGTGGCCAAAAGCACCGCCACCACCAATTATGAATTGCATTTATCATCGAAGGCTTTGTTAACCATTTCCTTGGCTCGCTTGTGCTTTTCATTGCTCACCTGTGGAGCACAGTACATGAATGGCTTGCCTTTGGGTGGATAATCTGACAACTTTCTTATGATATTGACTTCTCTTGCAATTGCCAACGGTGTTTTATGTTGATAAATAAATTGCAGACAAATAAGAATAAACAGAGAACACAGATAACACCAAGATATAACGTGGTTCATCTTTAAAAGACTACATCCACAATCGAAGCAGAGGATACTCTTTTATTTAGTCTTAAAACAATGCATACACAGCAGCAGCTGTTCCAACTAGTTATCTCTGGTTTTTAACATATATCTCCAGCAACGACACTTTCCAGTATGTCTTAAAACTTCATTTATCTTCTTCTTGTAAAGAAGATGCCAATAGCAAGGCATGCACTATGGAAGAAGACTGGCTATTTCTAGAAGCAACGGCTATGCCAAGAATTGATTCTGCAGCCTTCACCAAACAAGATTCTCCAGCCATTACAAATAGGAAGAGTGCTGCCGTTACATTGGGCTTAATACCACGTACCCAACATTTTGTCCTCGCTGTTATAGACACGCTTCTTCACTTTATCCACTTTCAGTAACAAATTCACCATCTACACCGAAAGGAGAATAAATAGGGATAAGAAGAATGTATCTGTAAAATTGTGAAACATAAATAGTAGAGGGCATCGAAGCAAAAAAAAAAACTTACATGCTCATATTTGTTCCTCTCTACAATGTGCAAAGGCATGTCTCCTTGTTGGGTACTAGAAGCATGATTTCCTTCATCACCAGATGGGTTTGAAGGCTTGTTTTCAGGCCGGGTAGTTGTAATAGGCTTGTAGGGCCAGTTGATAAGTTTTGACAAGTCTACTTTTTCCCTTAAACGATCAACGAGCTTGACTTGGTTAAGCTCCACAATCAAATGCATGAGGGCATTTGAAGTGCGAGTTATTAATAACTCTACAGCTTCTACGAATCCCAACCTTACTGCCATTATTAGTGGAGTTTCTCCGTCTTTATTTTCACAATCAAACAAACTAGCCTCCATCTCTAAGTTTTCTACTAACTCTAGAAACAAACCTGCATTTTATGAATCAACTTAGATTTAAGAAAGAAAAATGGGTGGAGAATAACTTTTCATTCAGAAAAAGAGTGCGGGAAGAGAATGACCTGGGTCTTCTGCAATTACTGTGACATGCAAACATGGTCTTCCCTCTGGCATCTGCTTTCTGCCTAATATGGACATATCAACACATTTCAGCAGGTCAAGTTGGCATTGGCTATGTCCCTAATTTCACAAGCTTTAAAGCATGTCGTTTCATTCGATTTGTCCTCCATGTTTAAAAAAAAAACTCTAAGCTTTACTCTAGCTGGTGAATACACACCCCTTGGGCATAAATTTATGCTTTGCATCTACTCCATTTAAAAGGTGCTTTCATGAATAACATCAATCAAAATCCAACAACATCGACAGTATTCTGTATGTCAATTTTGTTGAAAAACTAGGCACAGATATTATAATTATCTCATGGGTGATCCCATCTATCATGTCTGCCAATTCCGCATGCAATTTTGCATGTTGTACACATGGTACATGATTAAAAAAAAAATTGGTGAGGCTGTTTTTGCCGTGGTAGGGGGTTATGCCTAGCCCCCCTGTGACCCTGTCCAACTACCTTCAGTTTCAGTTCCTTGGCCTTCGGCCCTGCTAGGTGGGTCCCTAAGGCACTAGCTAGGTACTCGTTGTCGACTACTTGTCACTACTAGAATAATAAAAATTGACTTCACATTTCAACAATTATCTCATGGGTGATCCCATCTGTCATTTCTATCACTGCCCTGTTTATGTTTCCACAATTTTTGCCAATAAAAATAGGACAAATATTTATTACTTTTTACTGTGAATGAGATGTAAAATTGTTATTTACTGTTTGACGATTGAAGTGGATGCTATATAGAGTGGTTTATGTAATGGTGGTACGTTTAGTTTTTCCCTGCATTTCTTGATTTCTAAGCTTTTATTGAAAGTAGACCCGGTTTTTATTCCGCCTCTGCAAAGTCTCTGTCTTGTTGTCGAAATTATGCAGCACTTTTTGTTTCTGCATTGCAAATATCATGTCAGTTGCGCCTCATTTTTTCATTGTAGTTAGTTTTAGGTCTATGCCTTTTTGAGAGCCTAACTGCAAAGGGCAACTACTACAACAACTTTGTTTTAATTAGATTGTTTTTATCTCCATCTCTTTGGTTATATGGGGCCTAAAAGAGAAATCGCAGGGTTTATCCATGGCTAGACTTAAGCACGTGCATTTAAGACAACATTGCGTGACTAGGAAAGAGGGGCCAATTTTTTATAAAGTGTGCAAGGAAAATACTTAAGCATATGACAAATTTATCAGCGCGCGGGTTCAAGTGGTAACATTGCAAGTAAAGGGGCCGGTAAATGCATGACACCCTAGACATAATGTTGCAACTTAAAGGACTGGCAATGGGTAGCAAGTGGTCAATGTAAAATTAAAACAAAAGTAACTTACATGCTTGTATAAACCTCAAGGCTTAGGGTTTTAGATTCAAAATCAAGATTTAAAAGCAATTTTAAGTAAACCCTAGCATAAAATGACCAAATTAAAACTTGTAGGAAGGCCAAAACATGAAACCAAGGAAAACAATTTAGAGCCCTACCAAGGCCTATATACCAAAGCATTTAATAGCAATAGAGATAGATTTCAAGGCACAAAGGCCATTCCAAAAAGAAAGAGGTGGAATAGATATTAAACAAGGACCAAAGAACTAACATAGAGGTCATTTTAATATTTAGGCCAGATCAAATACTATTCAAGCCAATTCGAAAGGAAACCAACATATAGATGTTTAAGGGAGACTAAAGACATAGAGTTTGAAGGCCAACTGAATGAGTAAAAAGGCCAAAACAATAGAACAGGCCACTATAGGAAGAATAAAGGCTGAGCATTTAAAGGTTGATCAATGAAAGGAAAGCTGATAGATAGCTTTAAAAAGGTCATTTAAATCCAAAAACAAGCCAATAGAATCATAATATTGGTCAAACTTTCTAATGCATATAATCAAAAGAAGAATACCTGAATCCTCTACTTCATAGAAAGATAGGTGATGGCTTCTCTATGGTTTTCTGGATGGCTTTCTTTCTCTACTCTTCGTGTGCTCCCTTCTATGTTCAGCTCACTTCCTCTCTCCCTCCCAAGCACTTATGAGTGAAATCCTGCAATAGCATTCTTATTTTGAGAATTATATGCATGTGTTTCTTGATTTTTTTGAATAACTTACAGTTTTACATTGGAAGAAAAAATGTTGGGTGCCAATATTGGTTCTCACTTTTGCTTTATTTAATCCCAACTTGACTTAACATTTTGATTACTCGCCTTTCCCCTTTCCCCTTTAGTATGGAGATTATTTATTTATTATATTTAGATTTGAATTATTTTTATATATATCTATAAATATTACACTCAAATGGAAGTCTTAGCTGCAATATTTTAATATAAAAAAGTATCATCTTTACATTTACATGTGAAAATGCATTTAAACATAAGTTTATATAAATAAATAAACATTTATGAATAAGTATATGTAAGTCTATTTGAAATCACTCTATACAATTTATTCCAAAAAGATGAGAGAGATACATGAATACATATCAATATTATGCTTTATTTAGCAAATGAAAACATATTCTTTATCTACTCCTACGTCAATCATGCCACATACACTCAACAAGATTATGCCACAAGAACTTAGTGAAACCAAAACTAGAATGCAAGATATCATTATGCAATATGGACTACGTGAGTGTATGCGTGCATCAGGGTTCTTTCATGCCACCTCTTTTCGGCGGCTAGGGTGTGTCTACCTCAGCTATGTTCTTGTCTTTGACATTTTTCCTTCACTCAGTCACACTCAATTTCTCATCAATAGGTTAGTCTGAATAATCATAGATGAAGTTCAAGAAAATATAATCCATAATCTTAAAACATATTAATCCATTATTAGAATTATATTAAAATCTATGCATTCATAAAATAATGACATTTTACCCTTTTACGCACATGTCATTTCTTAATAATCAAACAATAGTAATAAATGTCCATAAGTCTGAATTATAAAAGAATCAAAAGGGTTGAGATGTGACATATATTTTTATTAACAATATGGTATTAATGTATCTCCCATGTCATATAAGACTCTAACATGCATCTGACTAAGGTTGACAAATAGATCTTAAACTATAATTGCATAGCAATATTAAAATATAGTATAATTTAAAATAAAATTATAAACAGCAATAATAATAAAATTGTCGTGACAAATTGATCTTATAAAATAAAATTAAAATAAAAATATTATTTTCAAATGAGTTTTCAAATATGATTAACATATCATACACCAAAAACACATATAATGTTAACATAAAATTAAACACATTGTGCTCAACTACAATTAAATTGTGTATTGGGTACTCCCATCGAATACATAAAATGATAAACACATGGTGGGTCACTGAAATGTTAAAACCATTTCACTCACTTCCTCATTTTTCAACTATGGTTTCCTAATTTCCTCTTTGCGCATCTCCATGTTGTTGATTATATGACCATTAATATAAAGGTCATTTAATTAACATTTTACATATAGCTTTTGAATAATTCATCCACCTCCTACAAACCAACTAGAAAAACCATGCAAAAAAATAAAACTAACTCTCTCATTATCCAAACTATTGTCATTTTGTTCTTGTTCACAGTTTGTTTTCTTTGTTATTGTAATATTTGGCTCTTGTTATAGCTTTAATGAAATCTAAAAAAATATTATATATTTGCACCAACAATATGGTATTAATGTATCCCCCATGCGATATATCATATCAAATTATGTTTCTATGTTCCCTAATATGTAAATTGTACCTAATAATGGCTTTCATTTCTCATTTATCATATGTTGTGTCAAGACATGCTTTCATTGTAATGGAGAATAGTCTATGTGGTGTAACATACTTGTCATGATTCAAAGTTACATTTGAAAGTTAAAGTATTTGCAACACTCACCTATTGAAAGGTGTCGTGCATCTTGCATAAATATTTTGTGGCTCAACAATATTTTTGGGTTGTTCTTTAACCATGCTATCTTAATGATAAAAGATAAATTTTAGCTATATATATTTTTTGTTAAACTTAAAAACACGAATAACTAACTTAGTAATATATAATATTAATTAAATGATATAGAGACATGACATGATGCATTACTATTAGCATAGTATTAATATACTATGATCTATCATCATTATTATAAATATTTTCATTTCAATATTGGCACCAATATAACTTTAAATATTAATATAATTTTATAACTATATCATTGAGTTGAATGCATATTATCATTTAGTATGCACATTATCAATATTTACTATAACATAATTCATCATAGCTTTTGACAAACCCAATTACCAATCCATTTTTTCAATAATTCACTTATGTCATAAGGTGGGATGTCATTTTCTAAAATAGAAGATATATTGGACATTTGAACTTTTTGAGCTTTTGTTTCTAGAAAAAGAAATTAAAAAAAAGGAAAGTGGAGTAAAGAACCATAGTAAAAATCTATAAATGAGGTTGGAACAATCTTTTACCATCTTTCTTAGTGTGGCACAATAGCTAGTAAATTGCATTAGGGCCTTCATGTTTAGCCATCATTATAGCCCACATCAATTGGAATAAATCTATAAATTAATTTTGTATCTAGATGGTAATTATTATTTTTCTCCTAGGTGAAATTTGGGATAATAGCAAAAGATGTTAACCAATCAAATAAAAGGTAAAACTTATTATCCAATCAAATTACTACTAATTTATTTTTTAAATATATACTTTTTAAATTTGCATATGAACTTTGCAAAGAATAATATTTATTTTAGGTAGAAAAAGTTCTAATTTCTAATTTGTTGACAAGTACGATTGATAATAATGAATTAAGCAATCCTCATTATAATAGTACTTTCCTAAAGGCAAGTATTAATGATGGCTCAAATTATTATTTGAGCTCATAGTGTTAAATGCTCATCCACATAAACAATGAGCAAAGTACTAAAAAATAGAAATTTGTCTCTATATTATCCATCTAGCATACTTGATGTACATTTGACCATAAATAATAGTTAATTAATTAAAATTCACAAACTCTGTTTGAAGTGGAAGTGTACATTATTAACTATGGTAAACATACATCAAAGAATTAAAAATTGTGTAAATAATTATTAGATGTTATGAAAAATGTGAAGCTTGTAAGAACAAGGAAACTTGTCAACCAATAAGAATCAAGTACCACTCTCAACTAACTAATAAAAATGCCCATAATTAATTTTTTGAAAATATGTAAATTAGCATACCTATATTTAAAAAATATATCTAAAGTACACCTAGAGATATCCTTCCCGAGGTGCATATTTTTTAATCACTAATCCTAACATTAGGCACCTCAAGAAGGATATCTCTCGGCATAGTTTTGATATATTTTTTAAATATAGGTACATAGCTATTAGCATCTGAAGCGACAAGCATAATTCTCACTATATTATTAACCATAATTCTAACCCTAACCATAATTGTAACTTTAATTCTAGTCCTAATACAAACTATAATTGTAATCCCAACCCTAACCCTAATTGTAACCCTAACTATAATGCTAATTATAATTGTAACTCTAATTATATCTCTATTTGTAACTGTAAACCTAACCATACACATAATTCTAACCATAACCCTAATTTTAATTGTAATTCTATCTTTACCTCTAATTCTAATTGAAACCCTAGTTCTTGTTGGAGTACAATGAACTTAAATTAATATTTCCCAACTTTGAACATGTAGAATGCAAGTTTTAGAATAGTTCAATTATCAAGTGTAGCATTATGCATGCAAAGCTATTTAACTTGAATAAACATAAAGAACATAAGTAGATCACAAAGGCTGAAGACACCATAACACAATGTCTATGAGTGGAAAGCCCCTTATAGGGAGAAAAAATCACTCAAAAAAGATTACCTCACCAGCTTAATAAAATCTCACTGATTACACAGCCTCACTGGCTAACCAAGAAACCTCACTGGATATAGTCTCACTGGCTTAAACAAGAAACCTCACTGATTATAGCCTCACTAGCTTAAACAAGAAACCTCACTGGTTACAACCTCACTAGAAAAATCTCCATGGTCTTAACAACCAATCTCCAATGAAAGAAGAAACACTATTTCAGGGGGTTACCCTGTTACAATACAATCCATTGCTCAAATGGTTTATCTCTACAACTACATTTCTACAAACACCATCCTCCTTATTCACACAAATATCAATCAAAGATCTAAGTCTCAAAACTACCTCTCCTCCTTTCTGTTTCACACCACAACCACACACCCTTTTGCATACATAAATAAAGACACCTTCACAGGACTTTCTTTAACACATCAAATACAAGTATTTAGTTTTTCAATACATAATCAAAGACCTCTCTATAGACTTCACACCATGAATAAAAAGATATAAACAATGACCAATGACCTCTACATACATCAGAAACACTAACTGGTAAAAGTCCTTCAGCATTTCTCTATAACTCCTTTGTGTAACACTAAAATCATACTTCATATTTGAATCTTTCTATATCAAACTAATTTCCATTAGAAAGATGATATTATATACACAGGCTTGTAGATACCACTCTCTGTAACATGGATAACCAACTCTTTGTTCTCAAAACATCATACTGAGCCTTAAAACTAATTTCTTGGCCTTCTAAGTCTTTTACACACTTGAACAAAGTAGTTGAAGCATCGTTTAAGAAACTGCCTATCATTTTTAACCAAGCAACAAATATGTTGGTGTTTGAGTTTCCTTTAAACCTACTTCATCAGATGATCTCTTCATGCCCTCAAGCATTTTAATCCAAGCCTTTGATAACTCTTTGGCACTCAGTCTTATGAAAGATTACCGAAGAAGCTAGTTGTTCTAGATAATGGAGCTGGTAAAGGCATGATAAAGACCCCCTTTAATTTATGACTAAAGTCATAGAAGAATTAGATGAAAAGAGATGATGGGTATGTAATGTATCACATATACCTTGTATGACCTTTGTTAGGGTTTAGAACACACTATAATAAAACCCTAATATGAAGACCTCTTAGCATATATTCAAGGATCCTAATACTATATCTCATTCCATTGAAACTTAGTGTATCATCATCACTCTAGATGACATCATAAACCAAAGAAACAAGGCTCTTGAGTGTCTTTGTGCTTCTAACAAAAATAAACACTATTTTGAATATTATCAAGTGTTAATATTGCATTGTTGACACACATTACCATCATGAAGACATCAATCAGTCCATATATCACTGAAGGAAACTTAATAATGACCAATCACCTTATACAACACCTGAGAAAATGTATCTCTGCCACACTAGCAGAACCATCGTCATGGTAAGGTAATCAGCACTAGAGGCCAATATTCACCATACTCAAAAACCAGACATGCCTTCATAATGCTTCTCAGATTGCTCTTCATCCAGAGGTCATACTATGAGCATTGATCTGAGACATCAACTCTGAATAAACATGAGTGTCAACTCTAAACATTGCACATTCACAAACAAACTCTCACCAAGATCCACTATAAGCACATCCTAACAACTCAACGTAACCTCAACACAATTGAACCTTTGACATCAATGACAAAAAATTCCAATGCTAACAAACTGCCCCTTTGGCATTGATGTCAACTTCCTTGTGACAAACAATTTCTCCCTCTTTGACAACAATGACAAAGAGTAGCTCTAAACTAAGATTGAAAGATGTGAAATAGATAGCCTTGTCCATACAAGCACAACTCAAGAAGATACCACCAAACTGTAATAGATAATCAAACTCTCCCTATATCCAAGCATCAACAAACAACTGTACAAAGTCCTCTCTTGATGAAGAGCTTCTCATTGATCTCAAGACAACATGAAGCTAGTATAATTCACAATTCAACCACAACATGAAGCATAGATTGAGACAACACCTTGAACACTTTGTAAAGAAGAACACACTTAGTATGGATACCACTTGTTGCACATATCACACTATCACACTGTAAATTAAACAATGAAAACACTGTTATTACTGTTATCATGAAAGAACTGTTAGAGATCAATTAATCAAGGTCTTTTATTGTCACTGTCCTCTAATCCAACATTATCAAATCATCACAGTTACCCCCCTTAAAAAGGATACCTACAACTATCATTGTAAGAGTCACTATCCAAGAAAATGATCAAACATTTCACCACTGTCCAAGCAATAAATGACTATCCAACTCAACTATTCAACATGAAATCACTCATGTTATTATTACCATTTTTTCACCTACAACTCAAATTGGCTGAGCTGGTATGTTTCTCATTTTAAGGTGAAAGATTTCAATTTGTTTCTACTTTGCTTAAACCTTGCACATATTGAATTTTATGAGAAAAATTTAGTTGTTTTAGTACAATGTGAAGGAAAGTATTCAATTTGTAGTTCAGTTGTTTAACAGAGGAAAGAGAATCAGTTCATCATTCATTGCTTTGCAGAGTTTCATGAGAGATAAGAGATATTTCATTTCATTACAATGATCATTCAATTTTACAAATGAAATACAAATGGAATAAACATTGCATTGAATGAAAACATGACAGATCAAATGTCCCACACAAGCTATGGGAATAGCTGAATCAGTACATCAAACACAATCTACTATGTAGCTGTACAGTAAAGAAAGTAATGAAGCATATAAAATAGGACATATCAATTATTGCCTGTGCTTGTTGGAGTTAGTTTAATCTTCTTGTAGCTATTCTTTATTTCTGAGCTTCATATGTACCTGGACCTACAGTGATGGAGAAAGAGGGGTTAGAGCTCATGATATGATCTTTTCTATATACTGAACATCAGACAGGACATAAGTATAATATATTGTCTATGATGTATAGAGCCAGAAGATCAAATCATCCATAGGCAGGAGATGGAGAGAAATGAAACATCATTGAGCAATACTATTTTTAAAACTAATGTGTTTGTTTCATGTGCAGGTATAGGTAAAGTCATGTTATTGTTTTCAAGATCATTTCAGCATGTGGTGCAAAGTGGGCTCCCACAAGGGTTGGGCCCAACATGCTACCCCTGAATCTCGAGGGGAATGGAATAGGGATTCATGTTCTTATTGTTCAGATAGACAAACATTTCAACTGAAGGAATGCTACATCAACTCAATGCATGAGCTTCTAGCTTAGTGCTCATCCATGAATAATAGTCCAAAATATTATGAAATGAAAACCATGAATTAGTAGTAAGCTCATTTAAGACAACTCAATAATGTGTGAAATTGAGCCTTGCATATGAAGAACAATATGAATAAAGGCAATGACAGAGTGCAGCCTTTAAGTGTTCACATGAAGATGGACATCAATCTTGTGCTGATCAAGGAATGTAATATCCAATGCCAACATGAAGGATGCATTATAAACATGTTCATAAAAGGCTCTCATCAAAATGATAGTAGGATGCAAAACACAAGTGCCATCTCATTATGAAATACAATGCCAAGATTGTGAACTCTAATAAGGAGCAATCAAAATCACTAAAGGCAGTCATACAAGGTACAATACATGAAATAGAATAGCCATATGAATGATGCCATACATAGAAATGTCCATGTAGTGCTCAAAATGAAGGGGTCATAACCAATATACAAACATATGGAATGAGCTACAACAACAGTGTTTTCATGGTGCTTGAATGATGATAATAAGATGGAAGAGTTACAGCATGCAAATACTTTTGGACTAGGAAAGCAAGCTCAGGATCAAAGCCATATCATTCATTTTTTAGTAATGAGAACTTAGCTCTCATGAAACCAAGCAATAAAGATTATCATGCTCAAGAAGTTGAACCAAACAACACTACACAAATGGAAGAAGCTACTGGAACTAAAGCTATTGAAGTTGATTAAGAAAATGTAAATGATGATGCACGGGATGTCACTGATGGAAGATTGATGAAGAGTGTTACATCCCCAATTTTTGTCTTGCTATACTTTTACTTTTTACTTGGACATATGTAAATTTATTATGATGTTTAGATTAATGACAAGGAAAAACATGGATTATATTGAATGTCATTTATTGAAATTATAGGAATGATTATGTTGTTATCGATTTAATATTCATAATATGAGATTTGATTTATTATTTGAATTAATTGAATAATGATGCACTGATCACATATTGTTTGGTTACAAGTTGAAATAGGATTATAGGTTATTAGATGACTCTCGGAGAAAAGAGAGAGAGAGTATCTTTCCAGGAGAGAGATATAGACCTCAGGTTACAAGTGGTTTATTTGCCAAACTGAGTTATAAGTGTTTAATGAAAATGTGAACCAATGTGTCATAAGAGGTAAGCCTTGTCTTGTTAGTTTACTTCTGAACCAAATCGACAGGTAGTCGATATTGTTTTCAAATCTTTCTAAGTCATATTAAGTCGTCTTAGTCATTAATAATGTTAACAACATCGTTTGAGTTTGATTTATGACTATTTATGTTTAATGTAAATATTACGAAGTTAATGTTGTACAATGGTTGTCATATTATTTTTATTAAGTCACTTGATGTGTTATAAATGATTCTTAACATTAAGACAATTTAGTCAAGTTAAGAATACGTGAATTATGTCAAAGGATTATGATGGGGAGATAAGCTCAACCCAATCACAATATCCATAACCCTTTGTTTAATAATATCATTTTATTGAATAAACCATATCTATCTAATATATAGGCAATGCTATGAGAATTATATTTGATGTAATTAAATATGTAAATGCCTTAGCATCGAATGAGAATAACATCTCCTAATGAGTCGATGGAGTAATGTTTGAGTAGTCGAAGGCTTATTTTTAGGAGAGTCTTCAATAGTATTAGTGGTAGATCGAACCACTTATTGTGATAATTTAAAGATTAGTTGTGTTTAAGTGATGTGTCAACCTCATCTTAAAAAGGACTATGGTTTTAACCACCACAACCGATGAGCCATGGAGTGGCTATCTCCCATTGACATGTGGGATTTTTGTTTAAAAATTGGTTTTTAGTTTAGATTAAACCACTATGGTCTGTTATGCTTTCTTTAAAGTTGCAACCAAATGTAGAGGAGGTGCGAAATGAGGTGACTCTATAGGAGTCATGCCTCAGTCATTAAGAATAATGACTCATATGAGCTGTGGTTGTTAGATATTAAGAAGGTTAAAACTTGTAGAGTGGGGGATTGAAGGGATACAGAAAAGAATATAGTAGCTGGGATGGAAGGTGAATACATAGTCTAGTGGCATAGACCTTGTGGTTTATTTGCACATCTCAACCAACTCAAGATTGTACACTTTCAGGTATTCCTCAGTTCATGTGTTTATTAAACCATGAGGAAATCAAATAGTTTCTCTTAGACTTTACATTGTAGTATTATGAGTGATTATATGAGTTCACCAGTAAGGATCATCCTTTTGAATTTATGATGTAATAGTTGAAAACTATTAAGTATCAACTTAGGAAAGTACAAATAACATTTTTAGTAAACTATTTTGAACTTTTTCTATAGTTGATGAATATAATGAATGTTATTTATATGGTTGATATTTGGTCATACAAGTGAGTATACTGTTATAGTAGACTGAGTCAACCATCTTCTTAGTGATTTTAAACTGTTGATCATACCAAATCATAGAATGAAAGATAAACGAACATCTTAGAAGGAAGTTGTCATAAGTTGTCATAAGCTTGATAAATAATCTTCTTATTGAATTAAGTTTGAAGCAAGCTAATATAGAGATTGAGAAATAACCATACGATAGGCTCTCAAGTGGATGAACCTTGTTTTGATACTCTCAATTTGAATCATATAGTAATGAGGTTACAATGATTTAAGATGTTATCTTGTATGGGTTATATATAACGGATAATGTTATCTAGCCAAGAGTATTATATTCATAAGAATCATTAGTAAACTTTGTATCATATCAATGGTAGTAACTTAGAGATACTATGAAAGATGGAATAAGGTTATTATGAGAATCTCATTTAAGACTATTTGTCTTTATTATTCATGAAAAGATCCAAAATAATGAAGTAGGCTAAGTATATTAGAGAATGACCTTGTAGGGATATTTATACTTAGGGTATGTTTTGTTTATAAACATGTTATCAAAGTTATTTTACATTCCTTTGTATAGGAGACTTTATCTATTTAACAACTATAGTATTCTTAACCTTGGTTAAGTTAATTAAGGGTTAATTGTGAATCTAGAACTCCTTGATATTAGATATGGATATATTGTTACATCATATTAACAAGGGATATTAGGGTAAGCCTAGAGTTGAATACCAACCAATTTAATGGTTATGTAATATAGACTTATTCAAGTCAAGGTATTATTATTATGACTCATAGATTAAACTATTACATGATTACGGTTGGTAAGAGATTTAAATTGGGAGAATATGACAGCATCCAAGTTGAGTAGGGGTAGGTAAACACAACAACTACATTCATTATGAATGATATTGATATTAAAAGATTTGGCCAAAGTAAAGCATTTATTTTCTGCATGCATTGTTGGTTCACTGTATTCAGATTGCTCATCCTATCAGAAATCGTACTTAGCTAGAGGGTATCTAGGGTTGTATGGTTGATAGAGTTGAGTCAAATACAACACTATGTACTCAAGAAAGGCAAATTACCACTAGTCACCTAAGGTCTATATTCCTCGTGAAGGGTAGGGTCACTTCCTATGTGGAAGATGTGTGGGAGACTACTAGTCTGTGGTTGGAGGTAAGTCATTGGAAAGATGCTCTCTCTCCCCAAGTAGGAAACATGCCAGGACTTGTGATAAAGATGTTAGATATTCAGAAGTAGTATTCAATCCAAAATTGTATATGTAATGGATTTACATTTGTAAACATTGTATATTGAGAAAGACAATATGGATTATTGTATCTTGTAAAAAAAAATCTTGTACTTGGTGTTACTTGATTATTTGTTGAATAAAACAAAAATTTTCTCCATCTCATTTTTATCTTGTTAATTTACTCTATGGTGAAATTCTGGTTTTAGTATGTTTTTAGAACATGGATGTTGCATATGGTATCAGAGCTACTAGGTTCAGCACTAGGGCTTATGAGACCACTATGCTTGTCTATAGTCAACATTATTCAGTTAGATAATATTTGAAAATTTATGTGCCAGGATGGTACATTTTAAGAAGACAGCAAGAAAGTCTTTTAATTCAAGTCAACGTTTCCTTAAAGAAAAAAGAGAACATGAGGCCATTATCAAAACCTTTGAGGGAACCAATGATGACAGTGGCATTTGGTTAAGTGATACAGAAAATCTAGTGACTGCCTTAACTCAAATCAAGTGAGTGAAAAGGGAGTACTTGGAAAGAGTTAAAGATGAGGAAATAACTATGGTTAAGAGAGATCCCCGCATACCTCCAATTGTTGAGATCATAGAAGTTAGGTCTGATAGTGAGTCAGAGGGCAATATACCTTGAGATTATATATCTAAAAAATGAGTCTGAAGGATATACTCCTCTTGAGCATGACTTTTGAAGTCGTTTCTTGTATAAAAAGAAATACTCTTTACTTTTGAATGAAATAAATAAAAAGAGTTGTTTTTGTGCCAAACTATTGTTTAAATTGAGTATTATGTTTAGATTTAATGGGTTACATTATAATCTTGAATTAATGGACAACTCAATATTCTCAAGTGTGAAAAATTGATAAACATGGTGCAGACAAGAAATAACCAAGGAGAAAGTGAAGAGGAAAACCACCCACCAATTACTAAGTTGGACCAAATCATAACCATGGTTGAGGAAACTAAGAAAAGATTGGGTGATTTGGAAAAGAAGGTGGATGATAAAGGGAATACTGAGGGAGGAGGTGAAAACTCTCATGGTGAAAGTGGAGAAAATCATGAAGATCAAAGTAAGAGTACCGAACCTCATAAAGTGGAAAGGGATAGATTGACCTTGGAGCTCTCAAAGGATATGAAGAAGGTTGTTCGACCAAAATTTGATGGGACAGAGACTGGAGATGCTGCAGAAGCTTGGTTAATAGAGGTGGAAAAGTACTTCAAGATAAGAAATTACTTAGAGGTGACCAAGGTAGTATGGGGAGCATTCCAACTGGCAGGAGAAGCATCCACTTGGTGGATGAATAAGAAGATGGAATTGAATTTGAGCTCTCTAAGGGTAACTTGGAATGAGTTTGTGGAACTCTTTCGCAAGAGATGGTTACCACAACTCTATTTTAATCAGAAACTGACTAATATTTAGAACCTTCGACAAGGAGATATGACAGTAGTGGAATATGGAGAAAAATTCACTTGACTCCTGAAATATGTTCCACAGTATCAAAAGGATGAGAGATTCAGGATTAGAAAATTCATCATGGGCTTAAATGCTTAAAGTGGTGGTGAAGTGGATGTACATGGTCCCACAATAATGGATCAAGTGTATGAGAAGGCGATTAAGCAAGGGCAAAAGTTGAAATCCATCTTGGATTATCGTGATAGAAACCGCAAGAGGTTTAATGGAACTCCTAACAATCAACCCTACAAGAAAAGATATGAAACTTAGAGCTATGATAACAAAATAAAAGATAAAGGACCTTAGAAGAACAAAGGTGGATCAGGTAATGAGAAGAAGAATAGCAAGTACAAAAGAAATGAGGATAACAATGAGAAGACTTTAGATAAGAAAGGACCCATTGGAGGATGCTTTACTTGTGGGGGTGACCACTATGCAAATCATTTCCCTAACAAGAATCAAAATGGACAACAAAGAGGTATTGCACTACCTACTCAACAAGAAGCATTCTAGCAAAGGATTCATGCATCTCTCGACAATTGTCAAGCAGAGTATCAAATCAGACCCATTGAGATGATAGGTACTTTGTTTCAAGTCCCCATATCTATTTTGATTGATATAGGATCCACTAAAAACTTTGTTTCTCTTAGAATTTTGAATAAATTTTCTAGAAAAGTTGGTTACATGTCCAAACCTTGGTCTGTTGAATATGCTAACCAATCTAAGGCTCAGGTAGAGCAATGTTTGTTTGAAGCCAAGATTGATCTCCCTAGTTTCTCAATTGAAGCAAACTTTTATGTAGCTCCCTTAGGTTCCTATGATGTAATCCTAGGAATGAGTTGGTTATGGAAACATAGAGCTAAGGTTGACCATTTTTCAAAAATAGTTGAATGCTTAGATGATGTGGGAAAGCTAACCGAATTCCAAGGGATTCAAAGAGAAGTTAAAATCAAAACTAAAGAGAAGTTAAAATCAGAACTATCTCTGCCAAGCAATTAAAAAGGGCTAGAAGGAAATGTTGTCAATTTTTTGTAGTCAAAATAGAACAAGTGGAGGAAGGGGTAGAAAATCCTAGTTTATCTTTTGGGGGAAAAGTATCCTTTTCTTCAGGAATTTTAGGATGTGTTTCCAAAAGAACTTCCAGGATTGCCTCCCAAAAGGGTTTTTGATTTTTCTATTGACATTAAACCAAGATCTGAGCCTATATCAAAAGCACCCTACCGTATGACAACAATAGAGTTAATGGAATTGAAAGCACAATTACATGAATTGTTGGCAAAAGAGTTAATTAGACCCAGTGTTTCACCTTGGGGTGATCTAGTTATTTTTGTTAAGGATGGAACCCTTTGTTGGTGTATAGATTATCCTATGCTTAATAAAGCAATGATAAAGAACAAATATCATTTTCCACATATTGATGATCTTTTTTATCAGATGCATGAAGCTACTGTGTTTTCAAAGATTGATTTGCAATCAGGATATCATCAGTTAAGACTGAAGGATGAAGATATTCATAAGACAACATTTAGAACTAGATATGGACACTATGAGTTCACAATGTTGCCATTTGGTTTGACAAATGCACCTATTGTATTCATGAATCTCATGAATAGTATATTCAGATATTGTTTGGATAAGTTTGTTTTAGTCTTTTTGGATGATATACTCATTTATTCTAAGAATGAGGAAGAACATCAATGGCACCTGCAAATAGTTCTGTAAAGGTTAAGAGAACATAAGTTATATGGGAAACTATCTAAGTGCACATTCTTTTAGAAGGAGATTCAATACCTAGGTCATACTATATCAGCTAATGGAATATATGTTGATCATGCAAAAATCATAGCTATTCTGGATTGGCCTGTACCAACAAATGTGCATAAGGTGCATAGTTTCATGGGCCTGGTAGGCTATTATAGAAAGTTTATTCTAAATTTCTCCAGTATTGCTAGTCCAATCACTTCTCTGTAGAGGAAAGGAAAAAGATTTGAATGGATAGACAAATGTCAAGAAGCATTTGATCTTTTAAAGGAAAAGTTAACTACAACTCCAATCTTGAAAGTTCCTGACCTCAAAGGACAATTTGAGGTAATTATATATGCCCCAAGAGAAGGATTACGAGTGCTTATGCAAGATGGAAGAGTCATAGCATATGAGTCAAGTAAATTGAAATCTTATGAGAAAAATTGTGCACCGCATGATCTGGAATTGGCAGCAGTAACTCATGCCTTACAAAAGTGTCCAAACATTATTTGTTGGGAAAAACTTTTGTACTCAAATCAGACCATCAAAGTCTTAAGTATATTTTCTCACAACCGCATTTGAATGCTCGACAAAGGGGATGGTTAGAATTGATATCTGACTATGACTTTGAGATAAACTACATCAAAGGAAAAGATAATAGAGTAGCTGATGCTTTGAGTCATAGAAGACATATAGCTTCTATTATTTCTATTCATGGAAATTTCAAGGATTTGGTGTTGCAAAATTTGTCTAGTGATGAGTTTTATGAACAAGTTAAGCAGGCTCTGAAAGATAATCCTAAAGATCTAAGGTATGATGGTTTTTTGTTTGAGTCAGATGGACTATTGAGGTATAAAGATAGAATTTATGTTCCTGATTCAGTTGGATTAAGGGATCTAGTATGGAAAGAAGTTCATACTACACCGTATTTGGGACATCCAAGAGTGACCAAACTTCTAGCGGATGTTAAAACTCTTTATTTCTGGAAAGGAATGAAGAATGATGCTGCAAGATTTGTAGCAAGCTGCTTAGAATGTCAAAGGGTAAATGCAGAGCATCAACACCCCGCATGACTGTTGTACCCACATGATGTGCCAGAGTGGAAATGGCAAGTTATTAGCATGGACTTTATTCAAGGTCTTCCTATGTCAAGGAATAGACATGATGCCATTTTAGTGGTGGTTGATAAACTCACAAAGGTAGCACATTTCATACCAGGGAATTTGACTGATGGAGCACTTGTGTTAGCTTATAAATTTGTGCAAGTGGTGTTTAGATTGCATGGATTCCCTAAAAATATTATCTCGGATAGAGATGCATGTGTAACGTCAAGGTTTTGGCAAACTTTGTTTGCTACGCTAGGGACTAAACTCAATGTGAGTACAGCTTACCATCCTAAAATTGATGGGCAAACTCAGAGAGTTAACCAAGTCTTGGAAGATTTGTTGCATATGTATTGCATGGATCAACAATATAAGTGGGAAGAACACTTACCACTTGTGGAATTTGCTTACAATAATTCCTATCATTCCGCTATTAAGATGGTGCCATTTGAAGCATTGTATGGAAGAAGATGTTGAACTCCTATAAGCTACGATAAGCTAGAGGATAGGATTAACATCGGACCAGAAATGCTAGCTAAAATGGAAGAGAAAGTTAAGCTGATCAAAAAAAGATTGGCAGAAGCCAATGATAGGCAAAAGAGATATGCGGATGAAAAACATGTTCCAAGGCAATTCTTGGTTGGAGAAAAAGTTCTTTTGAGGGTTAAACCTTAGAAAAGTTCTATTAAGTTTGGGAAGTCTTCAAAGCTAGCCCCTCGATATGTGGGACCCTTTGAAGTGCTTGAAGTAGTCAATCTGGTTGCTTGCAGAGTTGCTCTACCACTAGCCTTATCTAGAATGCACAATATTTTTCATCTGTCTTATTTGAAGAAATATATTGCAGGTAATAAAAATATTTTGACTTGGAATTCTTTACAGATGCAAGACCCAGGGGTGATCATGATTAAGCCACTCAAGGTCTTAAAAATGTGTAAGCTTCGCTTGCATAACAGAGAGGTCTTGCAATGCAAGGTCCAATGGGACCAATATGTCGAGGAAAATGTGACATGGGAGGATTACCATGAATTTAATCAAAATTTTCCTCATCTATTTAATAATGTTACTAGTTGAAAATAATGAACTTGCTTTTTAATTACTTTTTAATACATTATATCATCAAGGACGATGAATCTTTAGGGGAAGGATATGTTACATCCCCAATTTTTGTCTTGCTATACTTTTACTTTTTACTTGGACAAAAGTAAATTTATTATGATGTTTAGATTAATGACAAGGAAAAACATGGATTATATTGAATGTCATTTATTGAAATTATAGGAATGATTATGTTGTTATCGATTTAATATTCATAATATGAGATTTGATTTATTATTTGAATTAATTGAATAATGAGGCACTGATCACATATTGTTTGGATACAAGTTGAAATAGGATTAAAGGTTATCAGATGACTCTTGAAGAAAAGAGAGAGAGTATCTTTCCAGGAGAGAGATATAGACCTTAGGGTACGAGTGGTTTATTTGCCAAACAGAGTTATAATTGTTTAACAAAAATGTGAACCAATGTGTCGTAAGAGGTAAGACTTGTATTGTTAGTTTACTTCTAAACCGAATCAACAGGTAGTCAATATTTTTTTCAAATCTTTCAAAGTCATATTAAGTCGTCGTAGTCGTTAATAACACTAACAATGTCATTTGAGTTTGATTTATGACTATTTACGTTTAACATAATTATTACAACATTAATGTTGTAAAATGGTTGTCATATTATTATTATTAAGTCACTTGATGTGTTATAAATGATTCTTAACATTAAGATGATTTAGTCAAGTTAAGAATATGTGAATTATGTTGACGGATTATGATGGGGAGACAAGCTCAACCCAATCAGAATATCCGTAATCCTTTGTTTAATAATATCATTTTATTGAATAAACCATATCTATCTAATATATAGGTAATGTTATGAGAATTATATTTGATGTAATCAAATATGTAAATGCCTTAGCATCGAATGAGGATAATATCTCCTAATGAGTCGATGGAGTAATGTTTGAGTAGCCGAAGGATTTTTTGTAGGAGAGTCTTCAATAGTATTAGTGGTAGATCAAACCACTTATTGTGATCATTTAAAGATTAGTTGTGTTTAAGTGATGTGTTGGTCTCATCTTAAAAAGGATTGTGGTTTTAACTACCACAATCGACAAGCCATGGAGCGGCTATCTCTCATCAACATGTGGGATTTTCACTTAAAAATTGGTTTTCAGTTTAGATTAAATTACTATGGTCTAATATGCTTTCTTTAAAGTTGCAACTGAATGTAGAGGAGGTGCGAGATGCGGTGACTCTGTAGGAATCATACCTCAATCATTAAGAATAATGACTCATATGAGCCGTGGTTGTTAGATATTAAGAAGGTTAAAACTTGTAGAGTGGGGGATCAAAGGGATGCAGAAAAGAATATAGTAGCTAGGATAGAAGGTGAATATGTAGTCCAGTGGCGTTGACCCTATGGTTTATTCTCACATCTCAGCTAACTCCAGATTGTACACTTTCAGGTATTCCTCAGTTCATGTTTTTATTAAACCATGAGGAAATCAAATAGTTTCTCTTAGACTGTACATTGTAGTATTATGGGTGATTATATGAGTTCACCAGTAAGGATTTACCTTTTTAATTTATGATGTAATAGTTGAAAACTATTAAGTATCAACTTAGGAAAGTACAAATAACATTTTTAGTAAACTATTTTGAACTTTTTCTGTAGTCAATGAATACAACCAATGTTATTTATATGGTTGATATTTGGTCATACAATTAAGTATATTGTTATAGTAGACTGAGTCAACCATCTTCTTGGTGATTTTAAACTATTGATCATACGAAATGATAGAATGAAAGATAAATGAACATCTTAGAAGGAAGTTGTCATAATTTGTCATAAGCTTGAATAAATAGTCTTCTTATTGAATTAAGTTTGAAGCAAGCTAATATAGAGATTGAGAAATAATCATACGATAGGCTCTCAAATGGATGAACCTTGTTTTCATACTCTCAATTTGAACCGTATAGTAATGAGGTTATAATGATTTAACATATTATCTTGTATGGGTTATATATATAACGAATAATGTTATCTAACCAAGAGTATTAGATTCATAAGAATCATTAGTAAACTTTTGTCTCATATCAATGGTAGTAACTTAGAATATATATATATATATATAACGGATAATGTCATCTAACCAAGATTATTAGATTCATGAGAATCATTAGTAAACTTTTTTCTCATATCAATGGTAGTAACTTAGAGATCCTATAAAAGATGGAATAAGGTTATTATCAGAATCCCATTTAAGACTATTTGTCTTTATTATTCATGAAGAGATCCAAAACAATGGAGTAGGCTAAGTGTATTAGAGAATGACCTTGTAGGTATATTTATACTTAGGCTATGTTTTTTTTATAAACATTATCAAAGTTATTTTACATTCCTTTGTATAGGAGACTTTATCTATTTAAGAACTATAATATTCTTAACCTTGGTTAAGTTAGTCAAGGGTTAATTGTGAATTTAGAACTCCTTGATATCGGATATGAATATATTGTTATATTATATTAAGAAGGGATATTAGGGTAACCCTAGAGTTGAATACCAACCAATTGAATGGTTATGTCATATAGACTTATTCAAGTCAAAAGGTATTATTATTATGACTCATATAGAATAAACTATTACATGATTAGGGTTGGCAAGAGATTTAAACTACGAGAATATGATAGTATCCAAGTAAAGTAGGGGTGGGTGAACACAACAACTACATTTATTATGAATGTTATTGATATTAAAAACTTTGGCCAAAGTAATACATTTTTTTTCTGCATGCATTGTCGGTTCAGAGGGTATCTAGGGTTGTATGGTTGATAGAGTTGAGTAGAATACAACACTATGTACTCAGGAAAGGCAAATTACCACTGGTCACCTAAGGTCTATATTCCTCATGAAGGGTAGGGCCACTTCCTGTGTGGAAGATGTGTGGGAGACTGCTGGTCTGTGGTTGGAGGTTAATCACTGGAAAGATGCTCTCTCTCCCCAAGCTGGAAACATGCCAGGACTTGTGATAAAGATGTCAGATATTTAGAAGTAGTATTCAATCCAAAATTCTATATGTAATGGATTTACATTTGTAAACATTGTATATAAGAAAGACAATATAGTTTATTGTATCTTGTAAAAAGAAATGTTGTAATTATAGTTACTTGATTATTTGTTGAATAAAAGAGAAATTTTCTCGATCTCATTTTTACCTTGTTAATTTACTCTATGGTAAAATTCTAGTTTTACTATGTTTTTAGAATGTGGATTTTACAAAGAGGCAAGTATTCAATTTGCAAAAAACTTCTGATGACAAGCAAAGTTTGGATGAAGTTGCAGATAAGATGGATGTGTTAATGTAGTTGGCATTAAATCGTTTAAACACATGTGCCCATGACAGTTGTCTGTCACAAGTCTAAAATACACTCATGTATTCATTCCAATCAACAAATTTGAACACTCACAAGATAAATTTTACTTCGAATGTCTATAGTTGCTTACCTAGTGATCTATTTGGCTCGTGCTGAATGCCTACCTTATTTGTAATTTATGCTTCGCTAAAGAGGTTAGTAGATTGGTGCTTGCAATAACACACCTCAATAGTCTAATGATAGGAAATCATCAATCTAGGATTGCATGGTGTCTTCTATACTACATGTTAGGCAATTATATTGTGGAAGAATATTTGTGGCAAAAAAAGTGGTTCATCTCTTTGATGTTTCACAGTATACAAGTGTAAACAATCTACTAGAGACAGAAGAATCTAAGGCATTTGGAGGAGTTGAGAGACTTGACATGTTCTTTCCATTTGATCCCTATTTGCTGAAATAGTCTGACAGATTCAGAATGAGGATGAGGTTGGGTTTTACAAAATGCTATGCCAAGCACAAAAGCTAGTCCAAATGCTTTACTCAATGAAGTCGTGGCCTAAGAATACATTCTTTTTCAAAAGAGATCAAACCCACATGGGGTTTCAAATGAGGTTCACAATCTTCATGAAATGTAGAGAAGGAGAAAGAGTCAAGCTCATGTGAACAAGAAAAAATGCTCAAAAATGCCAGTTTGACCACAACCATGACAAAGTAATATGCAGATAGTCCATTATGAAACCCCAGGTTCAGTTCATGGTGAATATGTATGTAGCAACCCTTATTTTATTACAGTTTTAGAATGAAATAAGGTCAAGGTAAGGTATTATAGTGTCTTCATAGAGAAAAAGCAGTGCCTTTATTTTTCATATTTTGGGCTTATAATAAGCTTAGATTTTGAGCTTACCTTCCTCTTTGTTTTGGGGAAGAGATATGTACACAAGGCCACAGGTTTCTATCCATCTCTACTTTCATTTTTTCGCTTGTATGGTCCAAAATGAGCTCAGCCCAGTCAACAATGGCAGCCCCAAGACAAAGAAAATAGAAGTGACAGTGAGAAAAAAAACCATGCCTCATAAATTATCATAACTGTAAGTAGAAGACAAAACCTGAGTTGAAATGAAAATTTGGTTCAATATTGTGACTGGAATGTTTACCTCTTGAAAACTCTTCTAGCAAACTCTCTGTTGCAAGTGTGGGCCTAACCGGTGTTGTCATTGATGTCAACATACTTTTGTTGCATCAGTGATAAGGATTGGATGAGTTATATGTTGAGGATACTAAGAGAATTAGTCTTAGTCAGGAACAGTGAAGAACAGTGATAACAGCAAGGCAAAAGCTCAAGACAGGTTGAGGATCAGAAGATACAGATTAAAGGGTTTGTGGATATGAGTCTTAAGATGTTCTAGTTAAGATTTCAAAGGTTCGCATGAAGTTATGAAGAAGTTACGACAGTTCAAGTGAAACCAGTTCTGGCAGATGTTCAGTGATGACAGAGTGATACAGATAGGTCCGGTGAGATCCAGAAATGCATTCTCCAGCTCTGCAGATTTGAGGAAGTGTTTGGGAAGTCTGTGTGGTGTGTCAACTTGATTGGTTCATGGTTTGAAGGTTTGGAAGCATCCACTCCTTTGTAATAGTAATGGCAGACCGTGTTCTTGAGGTTCTGGAAGCAGGAGAGAGAGATTTTAGTAAGTAGAGGAAGTACAGATGTTCCTGGTGATTCAGGAAAGCTTGTGGAGATCCTTGGATCATGTTCAGTTCGTGTTGTTGGTCTGCATTAGAGTTGGAGCCTGGAATTGAAGAAATACTTCCAGATGAAGGTGTTCTTACTTAGGCTGGCCGACCGGATGAGTTATTCATCTTGCAGATGTTCTTGTGGATGTGTGCCAACTTAGATGTTTATTCCTAAGTTGATGTCATGTATAAACAAGGGATTGCAAATTCATTTCAAGGTGTGAGTTGTGGAGATGAATGTGTGGTAGTAAGGAGAAGAGCGAAAAATAGAGCAGAAGGTTTGGGCTTAAACAGAACTAACTCAAGCATGGTGAAGATGCTATCTTCCAATTCAAGTATGTGATAATCTTTCTTTTGTAGACAATGTCTCTCTTGTAGGCAGTGAGCCTCTTGTGAGCAGCGAGCTTGGGCAGTGAGCCCTAATTGGCATGTGCCATTTTGTTTCTTCTATTCTTCTAACAGAGAATACAATCTTGGGTTAATCACCCTGTGGTTTTTCCCTTAACTGGGTTTTCCACGTCAAAACCTTAGTGTCTCTTGTGTTAATGTGTTATCTGCTCTTAATTAAATGCATTAAGTTTCACGTTTGATTTATTGTTATACTGCTAAGTGAATTTAAGTGTTGAAAGTAAAGAAAGTTATGGACAACTGATTCACCCCCCCTCTCAGTTGTCTGCTCTAAATCTAACACTCTCTAGAACAGTGAGAAATGAGTCAAGATCAAGCTTAAAACCCAGTCTCATGGTAGCTAGAGACAAGTACATATCAACATTAAAAAATAAAGATCACAAAACATGCCTCAGAAAGCTTTAGAGTTGCAGCTGAGAAGCTAGAGGATGATTCTAAAATGAAGAAAAATGCTCAATATTAACTTACCTTTCATTTTCCTAAAGAGGACTACATAGAAATTGCTTAGAAATAGTGAGGATTGGTTTTTTGTAGGTTCAAACCCTTGCACTATTGGCGGTAGTAGCAGAGCCAAAATCCCAAAAAGTTGCAAGTGAAAATGAATGAGAAAGTTTAGGGCTTCCATGTTTTGTTTTAGGGTTTTCATTAAGCCCTAATACTGAATGTGATTTTAGTCACATTGAATCTTTATTTTCATGTTCATAACTAATGCCCATCGTGGTGTTATTGCTCACCCAGTTTTCACCTAGTCCTTAAGACTTAGAGGATATCAAATGCCTTAGGTCCCCCTTTTAAATATTCATTGCCTAGACCCTATGCCATTACCTTGGAGGATGAATGCACATATCATATGCCTTTGATCACCTTGCATATACAATTGCTTGGAGTTTATGCCTCAAACCCAGTTAGTCTCTTTTGAATGTAGGTCCGTATGCCCTTGGGGATATTTTGCATAGCTAGATAGAAGATTGAGCTTTAGAGGCTTTTATTTTTTGTAAAATCATTTAATATGCCCTCATATTTTAATGATTTTTATAGAAACTCAATATGTCCAAATAATATATTTGGTAAAATGAGACATATCAAACCTTGTGATATTTTGTAAAAAATCAAATCTAGGCTAATTAGAAAAATAAAACTGCAAATCATTGTAAAATGATATTTAAAGCAATATCCTATAAATTGCTTTTAAATATTCATTATTTATGTAGTTAAAGAAAAGTAAAGCAAACAATATCTTTCTTTTTTGAGTTTGCTTTCTTTTGAGAAGATATGGACAAAATGGGGTCTTTATTGGGCAGATAAAGCATGTTTTCTGGTGGGACCACCTTGGAGGAGTTTTTGGCAATTGTTACAAGCTATTTGGAGATAATTTAGAGACTCTTTTTGTGGCTTTTTCTAGGACCTTGAAAATGGATCAGGATAACTATTTTCAAGAGCTTTTCCCAGCTTTTCTATTGAAGATCTTTTTGGCAGACATATATTGGAGAAAGATACCTCTTTCTCAAGGGGGTTCTGATTATTGTTTCTTCTCTCTTGTCCACCTATAGAGAGCTTGTAAACTTTTGTACTCAGATTCTCATTTTTCTACTACTTTTAGTTTTAATAAAAGCATCAGTGTTCTCCTCTTTCACATTTTGTCTCATGTTTACAGTATTGGTTTAATATCTCATTGTGATCATAAAATTAGGTCCTTTGTTATGTTTCATTGCTGTAAGTCTATGTGTAAAAGTTTCATGTAATATAGGTTGCATGTTATGTTTAAGTCTAGTTAGTGGGTTGAAGTTGTGATAAAACCTTTGTTTGTCCTTCGAAAACCTCTAGCTTTTCAAACTTTCATGCAAATCACTAATGTATTGCATTGTTGCAATGAGATTGTGAGATTTAATGTTCTTGAGAGTTGATTGTGAGTCAAGATAATATTCTGGTAACATATCCTTAGGTTATAGAATTTAATTTTTAGTTATCTTCTTAACCCTTTCCACAAAAAGTCTTTAGATTAGGTGATTTACTAGGGGATCTAACCCGCTCTAGAGGTTCACTCCAAATTTTAGGCAACCCACAAGCCTAGGAGTGTTCCCATGTGTCAATAGATAGCTAACTTGATAGCTTAGCAAAGGGTGCATATCTGATTGGTAACAATTTTTGGCATGCCCAGTGGGACAAAAGCACATTTTCCTTTGCTATTTGGTATGCACAACAAGGTTTTCATCCTTTTAGAGGTAAAAATAGCACAAGTATTAGTGACTCAAATCTCTAATTTTCAAGCAGATGTAGTGAACAACACATGAAAAGAATTACATACTAAAGGATCAGTTGTTTTTTTTGGTATTATTATCCTTTGGAGGCAAAATCATCAAACAACATGGCAACTCTAAGCATGTATCAGCTGGTTTTAGTAGCCCAAGAATCTACAATGAACCAAGTTGGTGGTGTCTTTCTTAATGTTCATATTATGACTACAATATGATTATGGCCTGCTATGCAAAATGGTCATACCGTATTCTTTTGTTGCATTTAATGGGGGAAGCCCATTAGACATTGCTTAGCATGATGACATTCCTATTGCATCCCTCAAAGGTCTACCATACTTTATCGAAAAAGATCAAACCACTACTATCAAGCACATTCGAGATGTGTCGACATTGTGCTTAGTGCATAATATCACTGAAGAGAATATAGCACTTAGACTATTGGCGGCCTCACTGAAAGGAAAAGCTTTGCAATGGTTTAGAAGTCTTATAGTGAACTCCATAAGAACATAGGATCAACTAGGTGATAGTTTGCATTAACAGTTTGAGGACAAATCTGATCATTTGTCTTTGCTAGAATAGTTAAGTACTATCAAGAGGGCTCGACATGACCACATGTCTAATTTTAATTACAACTTCCAGAGGACTTGGGATAGGATTCCAACAATGGTAAGGCCTTCACCTCATCATGCATTTTTGTACTTCCTTAAGGCTTTAAATAGTGAGGTATCTCTGATGATTCAGTCTCTGGGTAGAATTACACTACCTAATGCTTACGACAACTATTAGAGAAGAAAAATGTCTCATGCAAGATGGTAAAATAGCCCCAAGGCCTCCTATGCCAATTTTTCCTGAGGTACAGCCACCTATACCTATGTCATTATCCCCTACAATTGTTGATCTACTTATTCTTGCCATAGGATATCAAGCTATGACCTAAGATCCTACTGTTCTAGCTCATTCTCAAGAGCTTCAAGAGGTTTGAAATATGTTGAAAGATGTTGGGAATGATTTAGTGAGTATTAAGAAACAAGTTGGTCAAGATCCTAGGACATGCCAGGTCCCATATCAATCTAATCAGTTAAATAGGCCACCTGATTTTCAAGGTTAGAAAAGAAATTTTAATCGTAGACCCTTTCTGTTTTATAATCCTAATGTTGCTAGCTCTTCAAGGAGTCTTGTGCCTATCCAAAATGTTATGGCACAGGAATGTGATTGGGGTTATCCTTGCAATTAGCTTCATAGACCCTGATTCTAGCTCTAATGGTCTAGAATAGTTATTTTGGTTCAGAAAGTGTGTTAAAAGAGAATCTAGAACAATAGAGTTCTCATCCTAAATATGGCTAGCATGATGTAGTACTAATGAATTGGTAAGGGGAGGATTTTTGTAGTGTTAATCATACACAACAAGCTGATAAAAAGCAAGAAAGGGGTGGTGAAAAGGAAGAGATCAAAAGATGTGATGAGTTGCTGGTTGAGGACAGTAAACATAATGATGAAGCCTTGGATTAGAAAGAGAGTGCAAAGGTAAGCCTTTTGTGCAGTCTACAAAACTTGTTGAGTGTAGCCATGAGGTAAAAATGAATCCTCTTTTATCAAAAGTCCAAGAGGAATGTGATGAAGATTCATTTTGGGATGATCTTGAGTCCTTTGTGTCAAACTTAGATGGTAAACAAGATTAGGTTGGACATGCTTTTGCAAAAGAAGTAGATGTTGAATCTCAAGAGCTAGCTAATTTATTTGATGAACTTCCTAAATTTGTAGATGAGAATCAAGATAACACATGCATACTAAAATCAATGCCTAGTTTTGAGCTAAAAAGTGATGAAACTCATTTGGATTCAGTACATGATTATGAGTTTGATGAGAACATTTTCTCTAGTATCATAGAAGATTTTTGCTCTAACATTGATGATAATTTGATGTCATGTGAACCAATAGTATGTGATCAGCTTGTCCAGGGCAAAGACACGAGCATTCCTTCATTTCATTCATGTGAGCTAATTTTTTCAAATCAGGTTAGAATTGCAAGTGACAATAGGATAGAAGATCCTAAGCAAGAAACTAGTAGTATGAGTAGGAAGTTCATCCTTTCTAAAGGATGTCCAATCAAGGATTTAGCTGGTAAAGAGCTAAAAGAGGAGACACATGTTACTATTGTACCCAAAGAGGAGATTGCATCCCTAGAACAACAGAACCAAATCATCTATTCACCCCATAAGAGGAGTATCTATGATCAAGTTCGAATGGTGAGTGAGTTTGGTTATGTTCTTCACAAAGCATCACAATAGTTTGTGGGGTATTTTCTTGTTTCCCATTTCTTATCAGTGGTCTATAATCTTGCAAAACATCCCATGTTGGTTAGAAGGGGGAGTTATTTTACAAAACCAGTGAATGGTTTTGTTTGATTAGCTTCTTTGGCTGGTTAGAGTAGGTTAGAGTTAGTGTTTTTGGTTAATAAATGCTTCATGCACATTTCCTTTCAGTCTTTCTTTTTTTTTTTCCCTAAGTGTTGCTGGACATGTTTTCTGGCCGCTAGGGCCTTTTAGTTTGCTTTTAGTTTGGTTTAGTTTAGTTTTCTACTACTGTTTGGAGTAGTTTGAAGTGTTGAGTTACAATTTTCTGAGTTTAAGATGAGCAAAGTATGACTCAATGCCCAATGGATAATTAAGGCAACTGGTCCTAATGCTTAAAGAAGGAAAGCATGTAGCAAAAGTCACTAGAAATGTTACCAAATTTTCACCTGCAGATCAAATTGGCAAAGCTAGTGTGCATCAAGTTTTATTTTTAGATGAAAGATTTTTAACATCTTTTGTTATAATTTTTGCAAAGTTCGAGGTGCTTGAAAGGTTCAATTTTTATCATGCTTTTGTATGACAGAGGAGAAAGAATTTTAGTTCATCATTTAATGCTTTGTTGAGTATTCATCAATGATACAAGTTATTTCATTTCATTACAATGACCATTCAATTTACAAAATGAGATATATACAAATGGAATAAACATTGCAATGGATGAAAGCATGAGGGATCAAATGTCCCACACAAGCTATGGGAATAGTTGGACTAGTACATCAAACACAATCTACTATGCAGCTGTAAAGTAAAGAAAGTAATAAAGCATATATAATAGGGCATATCAATCATTGCCTGTGCTTGTTGGAGTTAGTTTGATCTTCTTGTAGCTACTCTTTGTTTCTGAGCTTCGTATGTACCTAGACCTATAGTGATGGAGAAAGGGGGTTAGAGCTTATGATATGATCTTTTGTATATACTTCATTAGATAGAACAGAAGCATAATATATTGTCTATGATGTACAAGATCAAAAAGTAAATCATCCATAGGCGGGAGATGGAGAGAAATGAAACATCATTGAGCTTCACTATTTTAAACTAACATGTTTATTTCATGTGCAGGTATAGAGGAAGTTATATTGTTGTTTGTAGACATTTCAGCATGTGGTGTAAAGTGGGCTCCCACAAGGGTAGAGCTCAACATGTTGTCCCTAAATTTCAAGGGGAGTGAAACAGGAGTGCATATCCATATTGTTCAAGTAGAGTGTATTCAGTCGAAGGAATGACACATCAAGTGAGTGCATGAACTTCAGGTTTATTGTTCATCCATGATCGTCAGTTCACATGATGAAATGACAACCATACATGAGCAGTGAGCTTGTCTAAGGCACCTCAATGAGGTATGAGACTGAATAAAAGGTATTTTTCAATGTCAAAATATCCATTACACTGTTATTACACCTATTTGCTATTTTAATATCATATATTGTCTTTTGTATGCATTCAAATCATTAATTTGGGATAGAAAAAGCCATAGAACAACCATAAAATATCCAAAATCAGTCATAATGTATAGTGTAAATGCCATAGTCATAATTTACAAGTGCAGCTATAGGAGGTAGCACAGGAGGATTATTCAAATGGACATATTGCTTCAGCCACATGAATAGTAGCAATTGTAGAAGGTAAGCATCCTTATCATGTAAGAGTGATCAAACTAATCAATAACACAGATGGATAGCCATACAACCTTCATGATCAACTATAGGATAGTAAAGTTGATGCTATGAAGAAACAGTTGCAGTGCATATTCAGATATATTCATGCCTCAACCAGTGAAGTGGAAGAGTCTCAACCTTCAATATGATATGAGTCAGAATGTATTTGATAAGATACAGTTGTAAGCTAGATTGCAAGTAAATATGCCATGTCAAATGGTGAATATGCCAAGTGCATACATAGTGATTGAATGCTTATATCAATCATAAAGCATATTATTAGCCAGGAGCAAGACAATGACAACATGATAGGACACAAGAATTTCATTATGCATTTTGTCAAGACAGTGAGTATAAGCCAGGTATAGAACATGCAAAGTCACCGTCAGCAAAGTGCAATCTTCGGTATCAAAGGACAAAACATTTGCTCAAATGGTCACTATATTAGATAACAGAAGCATCAACAATACAAGAGTACTTCACTTGATACATCAAGGTACCTTTCCAATGATAATTGCATATAAGGGACAACATACAAATATCTTATTCAAGTGAACAACATTATTTGTTGGAAGTATTTCTTGTGTTTTCTACATGTAGACATGCCATTTACAATACATCTGGGGCAGCTAATATAATTGGAAATACAACTAAAGCTAACCATGTAGAAGAGCCTTGTGACAAAAAATTCATTGTTAATGTTTTAGTATGGAGCATGCTACCCATATAAGGTATAGGAGGTGGAATTACAAGATGAGACAACATTACTATCCATAAAGATAAGTGTTTAGTATTAACAATCATAGGTGAAGCATAAACAAGAAGAATCTCAGTGGATATCACATGGCACCCAAAGATGAGAAGCCATGGCCTGAGAGTGTAGTCTTCTTTGTATATATGAAAATCCCATATAGTTTGTATGATGAAAGTCATAGTTACAAAGGAGATAGTAAGTTTCAAGCTTACAAGGGTTTAATAATCTTAGAAAAGATGAAGAATCAAACATCATATGTTGCGGCTTGCATAAGGTTTTGACAATATCTTTGTAGAATGTGAAAGAAAATGATTGTATTAGATAAAGATTCTTTCTATTGCAACGTCTTGAGCTTGTATTGAGCCTCATATCAATAGGGAAACCAAAGAAATGATGTAGAAATTAAAATGCAAAGAATTACCTTGATTTTGAGTGGAGAGATGCATACAATGGGGCCTTAGGTTTTATCCTCATATTGTCTCTAATAAGCTCAAATAAATACACTCTGGTGGCTTGTATGCAGAAGGGAGATTCACCAGAGGATAAACAAGATAGAAAATGCATCAGAAAACCTGGTATGATCGTGGCTGAAAAGCCAAAGTTTTGCCTTAGAAAATGCAAGAAAATGGATCAAAACATCTGACAGAGAGTTCTTACCTTCCTCTACTATGAATATTCTTCTAAAAAATCATATTGAAACTGCAGGGAATCGATTGTCCATTAGTCTAAACCCTAGCCATGGCAGCAGCAGTAGCAGAGAGCTTCATCTCAAAAGTTGAAGCATGGAAAGAATGTGAAATGATAGGGTAAAATGTGTTTTGTGTTTAGGGTTTTCATTGAAGCCTTAAATCAAATGAGATTTTTATCACATTGTTTAAAAAATAGAGGCCTCAACTAATACCCATCGTGGTATTTAGTTCACCTTGCAAATGTTTTAGTCTTCATAACTTAGAGCATCACATGCCTTAGGTCCCCTTTTCATATTTAATGCCTAGGCATTGTACCTTAAGAGACAATTTAGTCTCTTTTGAAGATAGGATGTAGAATCACATGCCCTTGGAGATATTTTGTAGAGACATATGGAGAATAAGCCTCATAGGCTTTTATTTTTGCAAAACCATATATATGCCTTCATATTTTAATGATTTTTATAGAAAATCAGATATCATAGAATGTAATATACTTGGCATAGTAAATCAAAAGCCTTGTAATATTATTATTCCTTGTAAAGAAATCAAATTGAGATAAATCAGGAGATAAAGCTGCAGATCATTATAAAATGATATGTAAAGTAATGTTTCTATAAATTGCTTTGAAATATTCATAATTTTTGCAGTTAAAGAAAATAATATCTTTCTTTTTTAGTTTGCTTTCTTTTAGGAAGATATGGATAAAATTGGAGTCTTTATTGGGAAGATAAAGCATATTTTTTGGTGAGACCACCTTGGAGGGCCTTTTGGCAATTTCTTTCTTCAGTTTGGAGACAGTTTGGTGGCAATTTTCAAGTCTTTTTTATGGAGCTAAAAAATGGATCAAGATAACTATTTTTAGGAGCTTTTCCCAGCTTTTCTAGAGAGATTATTTTTGCAGGCATATATTGGAGAAAGCTAGCTCTTTCTTGGTCAGTTGATATCATTGTATCTTCTCTCTTAAGAATAGACAGAGAGTTTGTAAATAGACTTTGACTCAGTTTTAGATTTTTCTTGTACTCATTCTAGTTCAATATAGCAAATCTTTCCTATTTCATCTTTTTGCTTCAAATTTGTAGCTTTTGATTTGATGTTTCATCGTGACCAATACTATGTCCTTTGTTATGTCTCATTATTGTAAAACTATATACAGATAATTCATATGATACTGGTTATATGTTGTGTTCAGATTGAACCTTCATATAAATTATTTTTGAATCATATGTTCTAGGAGGGATTGTGAAAGATTATGTTTGAAGGGTTGTTTGTGGGTGAAAGTGTTCGGATAGATTAAAGTTTAGAGGTATTATCTGTTAGAATTTAAGTTCCATTTTAGTTCATCCTCTCACCTTTTTCCTCAGCAAAACATTTAGATTAGGAAAAATCATTAGGAGAACCATCTCACTCTGGAGGTCCACTCCAAGTTTAGGCAACCCACAGGCCTAGGAGTGTTCCCATGTGTCAATAGATAGCTAAGTTGATAGCTTAGTATAGGGTGCATATATGATTGATAATAATTATCAAGACTTCCCTTTGATTACTGAGCAAAGAAAAATTGTTGACCTATCTCAATACAAAAACCTTCATATGTACTTGATCAAATCCTCTAGAAGCCTTTAGGAAGACTGAATACACACCATTTCACCATCATTTAAAACTCAAGAAGTTCATTAATTCACTATCTTTGCACAATGTCACTGAACATTATGTAAGAGACTATATTATGAGAAAAGAGAAATCAAGATTCTTTACTATTATTAAGAGCACAACCATTATGTGGAAGAGCATGAGACAAATAGTCAGTCTCTTAAATTCATCGTCCATGTAAAACAAATCCCAAATCACTATCATCCAAGGTCCATTCACTATCTTTCAAAACAAAGAGTTCACTATCTCCATCTAACATGTATTATTTACTATCCATGATTCTCTATCTCATTATCTCACATGTAAGTAAATGTGGTCTCACTATTCAAGAATGTGGTCAAAAAATAGAATAGTTTGCAACTGTCAAAGCAAGTCTTACAACTCACTGTCAAAGTATATTTGAACACTTCTTTCATAGCACCAATGCCAAAGCATGAAGCATGATAAAAGAACAATGTTACCACAGCTATCAAAGCATGTTTTACCATTGGAATTGTGAAGAGGATTGTCAAATTGAAGAGGTAGTAAAAGTAGTTACAATGTCACTATCACACGTCATAAGATAACATTGTTACTGACCTATAGCACCATTCAATAGCTGTCAATACTTGCAAGCATTACTATCCAAAAACATACATCACTGTCCAAATCACTTTTACCAAGATGTGCAAGCAAGTTCAACAAAAAGATTTAACTGTGTTCAAGGCTATCACTGTCTAGCACAAAAATACTATCATTGTCATTGCACTTTCCAAGTAGGAGAGCAGTTTCACAACAAGCCACAATCCATTGGAAAACCGCAAATACTTCACTACTCCAACTATTCCACACATAGAAATCATCCATGGGAGTACTAACAAAACCATCAACTAGTCAATACCAACTAGACTGTCCACTTCAATACTCTCCATTTTGACATCAAATGACAAAAGTCATCATTCCTCAGGCAACAAGCTACATTAGAGTGATTGTTCCCTTTTATCAAGATGAGATAGAAACTTTGTAGGTTTGTGCATTTATTGTGCTACTATCCCAAACCACTGTAATGGTCCAAACCTCAGTGACTAATGCATACATGACTACTATCAACTGATAAGTGTCAACTTTGTCTTACACCATATCTGCTTATTTTCACCTAGGGTTAAATGATATGCCATTGAATATCTCCCCTTGACTCCATGCTTCTTTTTATGCACTTGGTAATATGTCTTGTGCAACATGCACAAGTTTAGGATCCTTCTTGTCCTGATTTTGTTTTCTTCTCTAGATTTTCACAAGCTCCTTCTTTTGCTTGTTTGACATGTTTGACTTCTTAATGTGATAAGGTGGCTTCATAGGGTTTCTTCTTCAATAATGTGTTGTATGTCCAAGATTTTTACACCTATAGCATATGATATTGCTATCTAGACAAAAGGAATGATAAATTCTTGATATTCTAAGAGTACTTCCATAATTATATCTTTCATGCACCCAACAGTTTCTTGCTATATGACCAACTTTATTACAATTATAACAAACATTGTTATAGTCTTGGTTTAACAAACTATAAGAACTCTTATCCTTATTCCATCCAAGACCATTTCTTGAGTGAGTTCTACAATCTCTAGATCTATGACTATAAACATGTCAAGAATAGCAATAACCATGAAACTGAGAGTAGCTGTACCTTATTGAATGGTATTGCCTAACAGGTGGAGATTTTGAGATTCTACTTGTCCTTTGACCTTCATCAACACATTTATCTTCCATCTTATCTATAGGAGCAGCAGCATGATGACCCAAATCTATCTTCTTCCTTGGTGTATTCTTGACTTTAGAAATCTGCCCTTCTTCATATCCTAGGCTTGTAGTGTCCTTATGATGCTTTTGCTTCCTCAACAAGTCATTTAAGAATTCAGTACTCTTTTCAAAATGCAGATTCTTGTACAACTTAGAAGATGCCTTTTCCAATTCCTTTCTCAAAGAGACTATTTCTGACTCTAGTTTTAGACATTCATTAGTTTTGACTTTTAGATCAAATTTTGTAAAATCAACTACCCTTTTTGCTTCTTCTATCTCTGTCTTTAGATTGATAATTAGTTTGTTAGACTCTTCAAGATCTAAAGAAACTTTTGCAAGATCTGAAAGTACCTTGTCCTTGGAGTCTTTTTCTTGTTGAAGTTGATCTTCTACTCTCTTATTCTCTTTTCTAAGTTGCTTGATCGTATCTAGAGCACACAAAAGTTCTCCTTCAGTATAAATCTCACAATAATCTTAACCATACTCTTGTTTATAGTCATCTTCACCCACAAAGAGGTCTCCTTATTCATCATCAATTTCAACAACAAAATCATCTTTTCTTTTATCAAGTTCTTGTCCACCTACACTCACAATGAAGTCTTCCTTTTTTATCAAAACTCTCAACTATAGGACCATTCTCTTTATCACACTTTGTATCAACATTCAGAGGTGACTCATGCAATAACTCATTGCTTGACTTGACTAGGGCTTGTTTTACAACCTTTTTCTTGGCATATTTTCTTCCTCTATTTCTTCTACACTTTCCCATGGTACTCCACTATCAGGACCTACCCAAGCCTATTAGACTTCTACAGGTCCCAGGATCGTAACCTAGCTCTGATACCACTTGTTGGAGTACAATACCACTGAGAGAGGGGGCGTGAATCAGTGGTATGATGGATTAAAATGAACTTAAATTAATCTTTCTCAACTTTGAACATGTAGAATGCAAGTTTCAAAATAGTTCAATTATCAAGTGTAGCATCATGCATGCAAAGCTATTTAATTTGAATGAACATAAAGAACATAAGCATATCACAAAGTATGAAGACACCATAATACAATGTTTATGAGTGAAAAACCCTTTACAAGGAGAAAAAACCACTCAAAAAATATTTCCTCACTAGATTAATAAAATCTCACTGATTACACAACCTCACTAGCTAGTTTTATAGCCTCACTGGCTAACCAAGAAACCTCACTGGTTACAGCCTCATTGTCTTAAACAAGAAACCTCACTGGTTACAACCTCACTGGAAAAATCTCCATGGTCTTAAAAACCAATCTCCAATGAAAGAAGAAACACTATTTCAAGGGGTTACCCTGTTACAATACAACCCACTACTCAAATGGTTTATCTCTGCAACTGCATTTCTACAAACACCATCCTCCCTATTCACACAAATATCAATCAAAGATCCAAGTCTCAAAACCGCCTTTTCTCTTTTATGTTTCACACCACAACCATACACCCTTTTGCATACATAAATACACCTTCATAGGACGTTCTTTAACACATCAAATACAAGTATTCAATTTTTAAATACATAATCAAAGACCTCTCTGCAGACTTCACACCATGAACAAAAAGATATAAACAATGACCAATGACCTTTGTATACATCACAAATGCTAATTGGTAAAAGTCCTTCACCATTTCTCTGTAACTTCTTTGTGTAACATTGAAATCATACTTCATATTTAAATCTTTCTATATCACACTAATTTCCATTAGAAAGCTGATATTATATACACAAGCTTGTAGATACCACTCTTTGTAACATGGATAACCAACTCTCTATTCTCAAAACATCATACTGAGCCTTAAAACTAATTTCCTGGTCTTCTAAGTCTTTTGCACACTCGAACAAAGTAGATGAAGTGTTATTTAAGAAACTACCTATCAATTTTAATCAAGCAACAAATCTATTGGCATTTGAGTTTCATTTAAACTTGCATCATCAGATGAGCTCTTCATGCCCTCAAGCATTTTAATCCAAGCCTTTGATAACTCTTTGGTGCTTGGGCTTATGAAAGATTACCAGAGAAGCCGATTGTGCTAGGTCACGGGGCTGGTAAAGGCATGGTAAAGACCCCCTTTAAGTTATGACTAAAGTCATAGCAATATGTAGTTGCAAGTCACCAGAGAATTATATGAAAAGAGATGACGGGTATGCAATGTATCACATATACCTTGTATGAGCTTTGTTAGGGTTTATAACACACTATAATAAAACCCTAATATGAAGACCTCTTAGCATATATTCAAGGATCCCAATACTATATCATATTCCATTGAAACTCAGTGTATCATCATCACTCTAAATGACACCATAAACCAAAGAAACAAGGCTCTTGAATGTCTTTGTGCTTCTAACAAAAATGAACACCATTTTGAACATTATCAAGTGTTAATACTACATTGTTGAAACACATTACCATCATGAAGACATCAATCAGTCCATATATCACTGAAGGAAACTTAATAATGACCAATCACATTATACAACTCTTGAGAAAATGTATCTCTATCACACTAGTAGAACTATCCTCATGGTAAGGTAATCAACACTAGAGGCCAATATTCGCCATACTCAAAATGTACTAAACATGCCTTGATAATGCTTCTTAGATTGCTCTTCATCCTGAGGTCATACTATGAACACTGATCTAAGACATCAACTCTGAATAACACATGAGTGTCAACTCTAAACATTGGACATTCACAAACAAGCTCTCACCAAGATCCATTATAAGCACATCCTGACAACTCAACCTAACCTCAACACAACTAAACCTTTGACATCAATGACAAACAATTCCACTACCAATAGTTTTAATTGAACCCTAGACCTAAGATAAATTCTATTTGTATTCACAATTCTAATTTCAACTCTAATTCTAACCCTAACATTAGCCCTAACCCTAATTGTAGGCCTAACTTATAATTTCAACCCAAATAGTAACTATAACCCTAACCCTAACATTAATCCTAGTAGTAATTCTTACTATAACCCTAATTCTACCCCTAGATCTACTTAACCCTAATTCTATTCCTAATTTTAACCCTAATCCCAACCCTAACCCTAACTCCAATTCTAACCCTAAAACTAATTCTAACAATAAACATAATTTTAACCCTATTTGAATTATTACCCTAACCCTAATTCTAAAAAAATATAAGCCTAACCCTAACCCTAATTCTAACACTAATTCTAACTATAACCCTAACCCTAATGTTTAGGCCAATACTAACCCTAATTCTATTCATAAATCTAACCCTAATCCCAACCCTAATTCTAGCCATAGTTCTATATATAGATAGGAATGTAAATGACCTTTGTTGTTTTAATTTAATTAAAATTGATTTTATTTCAATTAAAACTAAAGGATAAGTTCCTCCCTTAACCTTGTTATTCATTTATTTGTAATATATACATAGAGGGGATTCTCACACAAAATGGGTATGTTTTATTTGATTTCAAGTGATCATAGTTCATCATATCCTCATCTAGTTATTGTGATTGAATTATTGAAAAATTAAAGAATAATTACTCAAGTATGTGAGTTTAAGCCAAGACATTATAATGCAAGTTTTTTTTTAAATAATGAACACCACCAATTTAATATAAAGAACATAATTTATATGTCTAGGTTTACTCCATATTTGGTTGTTTGTTATTTTCTAATTCTAATTATTCAACTATTAATTAAGCTTTACATCTATGATATATTTCTCTCTCAACTTTATAGATTAATATATCATTTGTTCTTCTCTTTCTGCATTTGTCATTGCTTCATGTTGGCACCTTCAAATATTTTTTGTGATATTTCCTTCGGTATTATCTTCGTTGCTTCTGAGACTCAAAATTCAACCTAGGTCAAGCCATACTTACACAATTGTGTATGAGAAATCAAGTTAGTTATGCATTGCACATATCACACAAAAAATGAAAAACATTTAGTAAGAGAAGTGTTTTTAAAAAATCAAATGATTAACAACATTGAAGATAATATAATATATTATAAAGTTTTTCAAATATTTTATGGTATATTATTAAATATTTGATATATTTGATATATTTGTCAAATATATTATAAATATAATTATTAATTTTAAAAATATATTATAATATTATAATGCTATCTATATTATAATGTTACCATAAATTTTGTAATCCCATATCTTGTTTTTTAGCATTCTAATTTTTTAAAATCACAACATAAAGTAAAAATAGTTTAAAAAATCAAACCAAGACATTTAAGAGATTTTGATTTTTTCTTAAAACTTTTTAATTGTTTAACTATATATATATATATTGATGAACAAGCACTATCAGAGGGGGTAGCCCCTTTATACTATAGAGAAATTCAAATAAATACAAAATAACTTGAAGTTCAAACTCATAAAGCAAATGCTTTATCTGAGGCTATTATTTCCTCAAGACCTATCCATCTTTCTCCCTTTTCATCTAAAATAAGTGATTCTATTTGGGTAACACCATAGTTTGCAAGAAGATCAGCTGCCCCATTTGCTTCTCTATATACATAATTTATCATGAAGTCTTGAGTTTTATCCAATGAGACTTGAATAGCCAAAAGCATGGGTTGTAGCTCCCAACTGGATATGGAATTTCTCTTTACAACTTCAACACATACTTGTGAGTCCCCCTTGATGCCAATGTGGTGCAATCCCTACTGGGTGCAAATTGTAAGACCATCCTTCAATGCGTCAAATTCTGCCTTGTTATTTTTTGTGCTTGATAGGTTTTTGGATAGCACCCAAATCAAATAGCCCTGATCATTTATGATTAAACAACCTATTCCTAAGATGTCAAGGTTTCCCTTAAAGGCACCATTGAAATTAAGCTTCAACCAACCACTCGGAGGAGTAACCCATTTGGCATTCTTCCTTTTCATCTTTTTGGAGTCCACAGGTAGGAATCTTGAAGGAATATGGAGGAGCGGCAATTTTTTCATGAGCGCGTTGTCCCAACAGGAGAATGGTAGTTCCAATTTTTTTTAGCAGCCAATCTCATGCATTCATAGATACCTCTTTCAATCCCCTCGACTACTTTCTCTCTAGAGGACACCTTGTCTTGGAAGATTCTTCGGTTGTACTCCTTCCATAAATGCCAAATTACCATGGAGGGTCTAGTTGCCCAGATGCTGTGCCAGAGAGAGGAATGTCTTGGATGGGGCCATGATTTGAACAAGATTTGTAACTCCCTTGGCCTTTGGCCTTGCGAGGCCACCAAGCTTTGAATCCAATCACAACAATCACTAGTGAATGGGTAGTTTAGCAATATATGATTCACTGTTTTAGACTCTAATTTACATAAAATGCATCTGGAGGGCCATTGTATGCCGATCGACCAGAGTCTATCATTTGTAAGACATCTCCCATGAATGGTTGTCTAGGTGAAGGCCTCAACCTTTGGCAATATATCTCTTCCCCAGCACAGTTTGTTTGGCCAGTTCTCTTTGTTTTCACAGAATTGTAACATATACCCTATCTTTGTTGTGCATCTCCCAGAACTCGTAGTGCACCACACTATCTAATCTTTGGCTCTATTCAAATAATTTGTGGAGTTCCCAATGATTTCCATAAATCTTTCTTTTGCCTCTTTGTCAACCTGAATATAATTGAGCCTACTTCTGAGTTGATCCATGTTTTCTTTGAGCGTTAGATACTCTGCCACTTCGGTTCCAAATTCTTCCCTAAATGCATTGACCCAAGGAGCAAGTGTCAAATCCTCCAATAGTAGTTTCATCTTGCTCTAGGAATCCAACCAAAATTCTACCTGCTTCCCATCATTTATCTACCAAGTAAGATGGTTTGTGATCATTTTCTAACACTCCTTCATGAACCACCATTTATGAGATCCCATCGAGGGATTAGCCACAGAGAAGATTTTTCTTAGATCAAGGGTATCCAAATACTTATTCTATAAGATTCTACACTAGAGTTTATCTGGTGTTTCAAACATTTTCCATACAAGTTTAGCTCCAAGGGCCAAATTTTGAAACTTGATATTTCTAATGCCAGTACCTCCATCCTCTTTCGATTCCCTAACTTTATCCCAATGGATTAGAGGGATATACCTTTGTTCATTGGATCCTTCCCAAAGGAATCTTTTCAGTATGTTATTGAAAGACTCCACCGCTTTAGATGTTAACTAATTACATGCCATCATATGGATTGGTATTACTATTAATATTACTTTTATAATAGTAATTCTGCATGCTAGGGTTAACCATTTTACTTTCTAGGCTAAGGCACGATTGCATCATTTTTCTATCACTTCATTCCATACATTTGATCTAATTATTCCATTGAAGATGGGCACTCCCAAATATTTGCAAGGCATGGAATCCACTTTCATCTCCAAAATCGCAACAATCCTTCTCTGGGTTGATTTTTTTGTAAAGAAGAAAAAGGCTTTGGATTTAGTTTTATTGATAGTTTGACCAGAAAACTCTACATACCTCCCCAGTAACTTTTTGATGATGAATGCTTCTTTTTCACAAGCTTCACCATACAATATTGTATCATCCACAAATTGGAGGTGAGTTAATGGGTCAATGTTGTTAGGTACTGCTATTCCTCTCTAGTTCCTACCATTCTTTGGACCTCAGTCATCCAACTTAGGGCCTTAGCTATAATAACAAAAAGGAAGGGTGAGATCTGATCTCCTTGTCAAAGGCCATTTGAACTTTTAAAGAACCCACAAGAGGAACCATTGACAATTACTAAGAAGTGAACTGTGGAGATGCACTGATAAATCATTTTCAGCCAATTGTCACCAAAACCAAAATTCTCTAGCACTTTCATTAGGAACTATGATTTTACTCTATCATCGGCCTTACTAACATATAGTTTTATCATCATACTTTTCTATCTCCTGTAATTGATCAAATGTAGGGCTTCATTTGCCACAATGATGTTGTTCATGATTTCCCTTCCTGGTGTGAACCCACCTTATGTGTGTGAGATGATTGATTCTAGCAGAATTTTTAGCCTTGTGGCCAACACCTTGGATGTGATTTTGTAAATCATGTTGCAAGGTGAAATGGGCCAAAAATCATCAAAGGTTTTGAAATCCTCCTTCTTGGGAATGAGTGTTATAGCAGTGTTGTTCAAATCCTTCACAAATTTCTTTCTCTTCCTAAAGTCTTCAACAATTTCCACTATATCCCCCCTTAAGAAATGGTAAAATTTCTGATAAAACAAGGTGGGGAAACCATTTGGACCTAGCACCTTGTCAGGGTACATCTCAAAAAAGCCTTTGTTAATACTTTATTCTACTATAGTGTAATTGTATTTGGAATATAATCTAAGACTTCGCTTAGATCCAAGAGGTTGGCAGAATCCTTGGGACCAAGGAGGTTTTGAAAAAACTTGATGGCCGTGTATTGAATACCTCTGGATCTGAGTATGTCCATCCTCCCAAGTCTTGAATAGAGGTAATTCTATTTCACATCTTCCTCACCTTGGTTGAGTTATGGAAGAAGTGTGTGTTCAGATCTCCTTCCTCTAGCCATACTTCCCACGACTTGGCTCTCTAGTATTCTTATTCTCTAGCCAACACTTCTAAATGTTGCACGAGAAAGGTTTTTTATTTTTCAAAATCTGCTAGCCCCATACCACTACAAATGACTTATTCATTCAGCTCTCTAAGTTCTTCAATTCTTACTTTATCTTTGAAGATGTTCCCAAAGGAAGATTTGCTCCAGGTAATCAAATTGGACTTTAAATATTGAAGTTTACACATAAATCTATAGCTTAGCATCCCTACTCACCTTGGGGCCCTTTTCCACTAGGTTTCCAAAAGTGGTAGAAGATCTGCACTGCAGAACCACATTTTTTCAAACTTGAATAGACTATTCCTTGGTTTTAAGTCTGAATTGATATTTAGTTCGATCGGGAAGTGATCTGGGCCTAAGATAGGAAGAATGCAAGCAGTGAGATCATGAGGAGAATTTAGCTAGGGTTCATTAAAGGAAAATTGATCAAGTTTCTCTAAAATATTTGTGAATCTTGAATAACGATTAGTCCATGTGTGGGTGTTGTTCTTTATATGAACTTCATTTAATCTTGTTGACTCCATAAACTGTCAAAAGTTTTTCATGGGCTATGATTCCACTTGCAAGCCCCCCCTTTTTTCTTCAAGTCTTAGGATGGTATTGAAGTCACCCCTTAAGATCACTTTCTCCTCAGGCCATTGTTTGATTATGGATTACAAGCTCCTCCAAAGAGACTGTTTCTCTTGGTTTTTGGTTGGTCCATAAACATTAATAAGAAAGAAGGTTAATGGAATGTTGTGACATATTACTTTTAAGAACATCCAATTTGTATCTTTTGATTGCATAATGATATCTACCTCATTGCATTTCCATATTACACCCAAGCCACCAATCAAACCTTGAGCATCCGAAAAGAGAGAGCCCCATTTGAAGTCACTTGGAGCAAAAAGAGGATGAGTCACTCCTTCAGTTTTGGTTCTTGAAGGATAATTATATCTACCATACCTACCTCTATATGACACATCACTTGTTAGGGGAATTTATGCTCCTAACATTCCATGAGGCAATCTTTATTGCTTCCTAAGGGAGGGGTTTCCTCCCTTAGTACTTTTCAAAAAGTCTTTGACATCGGTGAGGCCGTTCTCATTCACCTTCTCCTCCTTAATTTGTTTTAATGGTTTTCACCCTCTCTTCTTGTCAAACCTGATATTGCATTTTAGTAATCGAAAGGTAGACTGAGATAAGCTTCTCAAGTTTGTGATTCATAGTTCATCAAAATCTACTTCTTCCTCTGAGTCTGGGTTTAATGATTCCTCATATTCCATTTCAGTATCCAACACCTGTTGTGTTTCCATCAATATAGAGGAAGTTATGTTGATTGCGGGACCTGCTAGTGGAGTCTCCCCCACCACCTCATGATCTTCTCTTGCCCCTTTGCCACCTTCAGATTCCTTCGGGTCTTCTGACAGTGATACACTGTCATCGTGCCTTTGTGGTGAGGGCACCATTGTAAAATCTTCCACCAATTTTTTAGGACTTTGTTTCTTCTGAGCATTGGCATTCTTTTGGACCTTCCAGCGACATTCCTCTGTAGAATGATTTATTCTATTGCACCGTGAGTAGAAAATTTTTTCCTCGATTTCAACACTTTGCTCCCATTCCCTAGCATTGGCTCTAAGGATTATGGTGGATGGAATTGGCGATATTGTCACTTGACACACATCCTAGGTTATAGGTATGATTTATTTTCCAAAATATCCCCATCGATCGCAACTAGTAATCCCAAATAATTTCCAATATTCCCCAAACATTCTTTAGACCATAACTCAAGTGGGAGATTGTATAAATGGATCCAAATTGGTTTGCTGTAAGGATTAAAGGATCATGGGTTAAATCGAGGTGACCAATTCTGAATGTGTAGAGGAAAGTCATCAATTTTCCAAAGGCCTTTGTTCTACACTTCTTCTCTAGCTTCCCTAGTCTAGAAAATAGTTGTGAAGAATCCATTAGGTAGGAACTTCACTACATGTTGTCTTGCCAATTTGTGGCCATCCATTGTAATATCTGCTTTCTACCAACTTTTAGGCCAATTAATCGGCATATTATGGCTGATTGTTCAAGTATTCTACTTTCTTCTTCCACTTACACTGAGATGTCAATCCTCAGGGATGATTTAGCTTTGACGCCAACCTTGCTAGCTTCCTCATTGTGTTTGCCTCTAGGGTTTCCTATCAGATCAAATTTTTGCTCCCTGCTATGCTCCTCCATTTGCCCTTTTACAACAAATTATTATGATAGTATAAATATGCATATTTATATTTTAAAATATATATTCTTTAATCATTTCATTTAACTATGCATATTCTTTTAAAAAAATATGCATAGGTTATTTTTCTTTAACTATATTTTATGGTATATTATCAAATATTTGTTATATTTGTCAAATATATGATACGTTGTTATTCAAATAATCCATTACTTCTTCTATGATGGGTAATTTATGTAGATAAAGGAATGAGTTATTTCTTTTCTTTGGAGAAACTTTTTGGTTTTAAAAGAGAAAGAAAAATAAAATTGGTAACCTTTAAAGAAAATTGAGAATGGAAAAATATAAAGAAAAGTATTTAGGAAGAGGAAATGATTCATTAAAATATAATATAATATTATCAATGATAATATAATATATATTATCAAGATTTTCAAATATTTTATGGTATGTAATATGTGAGATTCTAGAAAAGCCTATGTGTGCTTTTTTGAATCGACGTTTCGGATCACACTCCGTGATCCATCATCGGGATGAAAAGAAGAGAATATTCTCTTCTTTTCATCCCGATGATGGATCGCGGAGTGTGATCCGAAACGTCAATTCAAAAAAGCACACACAATCTTTTCCAGAAGCTCACATATTACATATCATGGACTGTGGAAATATCATGTCTATAATATTTTATGGTATATAATCAAATATTTGATATATTAGTAAATATATATTATAATTATTATTTTTGAAAATAAAATATATAATATATCATATTATAATATAATATAATGTGATTTAAGACAATAAACAAACTCAATTAATAATAGTAAAATAATAATAATAATTCATTACTCTTACCTTTACTATAATAAAGAAAATAAAATTAAATTCCCATCTTTATTTAAAATTTAATAAAAAATTTAAACATGGGAAAAATATTCCAAATATGAAGAACAAGCCTAAATAATTATTCATTTCTAAAACTTAGTCAAATATTACTATCAATACATTTATTAAAAGCATCAATAAAATTAAAAAACAATTAAAAAGCATCTTACTCCACTAAAAGTCTAAACTGGCTACATTTAAGGAGGTAATTGTACAACTTACTACTAAATTTAAAACTTTCTAATATATTAAAATAAATCAAAAATACTTTTCTTCCCACTCTATCATTTCATTTTCTCTTAAATTGATTTTTCTAGAATACGTTTTTTAGAGAAAAGATGTTTCATTCCTCCTTGCTCTTATTTTCTTATGAGTTTATTATTGAGCTTTTGGACTATTTAAAGGAGATGTCTATTTTCCTTAATGCCTTAGTATTTATGGAATTTAATAATAAAAATTCTATCTTATGTAACTTATATAAAATAACCAAATAATCATAGTTTTTTTAAAGTCATCCTAAATGATAGTCTACTACAAAAAGACATCATACAAACTTCAATTACAAATTAGAATTTAATTAACACTTAAAAAATTAATAAATATAAAATCATGTTTCTAATTTTTAAACAACACACTAGAATCTTCTCATAAAAGAAAATCTAAAAGTTTAATTAAAGTAACGATATCTCAATTAAATTAAACTGGCTACATAGTAGGAGCCCACTAAACATTAATTTGGCTGATAAGCCATTCTATATTTGCACACATCTTGTAACTGCCAAAAATTTGGTAGTCTCATAATTTGGTTGTCCAAAAATTAAAAAAATTAGTCTCCCAAAAAAAATGGTTGTCAAGAAATAAATACAAGAATCTATTTGTAGAAGATGGAAGGAGGAGTGGGGAAGGTGAATGGACTGGAAATAAAATTTAATTCTGCATGACTCATTGTGTAGAATTATAAATTATAAAATGTTGAGTAGTACAATAGTATTTATAAGAAGCATTCAATTGTTTAAAAACTTCAATGCTTTGGTGGTACTGTGTCTATACAATGTTGGTGGTTTTTGCTTTCATTTTGGTTTCTTTATTAATTTTTGTTTTTCTAGCACAATTTTTTTCAATGCAAGATATTTACATTGCCTCATTTTTTTTAACATGCAGATAAGATTTCAGGGGAGCTCAAGGAGAGTGCCAACATAAAACAAAAAAAAATAGGAGGAATCAATCCAAGGTCTGGAGGAAGATCTTCAATCTCCTCTTTATCTTCATGCTTCAATTTCATTCTTATTTGTGCATATTGTGGCTTTGCATGTAAGTTTCCCCTGCTATGTAAAATCTCTTTGAGTTTTTCCATTGGTACTGCTCCTCTACTTTGGAGAAATCTGTAAAGCCTGTTTGTGCTTTGGAGAAATCAAATCAAACCCTACTACTATTACTTTTATTCCTTCATATTTAAATCCAACTTTCATCAAATCCCTTCATATTTTCATCCTACATAAGAAAACAATTAGAGTGAAAATAAAAAAAATAGTGTAGAGTAATTTTCTTTATATGTCATAGGTTTTGTGCTTTTTTAAATGTTTAAAACTTAATTAAAGCAGTTTACTTAGGCTATTTTTTTTAATTTACTTTGTGTTATTTAATATGAATTTGTTTTGTGTTTTTAAATGTTTTTCTATTTAGTTTGATAAATTTAGAATAGAGTACAATATAAATTTAGTTTTTTATATTTATGATGTTTATAAGCATAATAGAATATAGAGAAATATACTAGAATATAATATAAATTTAGTTTTTTATTTTATTTTATTCTAAATATAAGAGGAAAAAATATTTATATGCATTCTTTAGTTTTTTATATGCCTTTTGTGCAAGTTTTAATATTTTTCTAAAATTAGTGCTCCACCACCTGAATTATAGCCTAAATTAATGCTCCACTACTTCCTAAATTATTATTTTTAAATAAATTATTATAAAATAATTTTTTAAAATAAAATAAATTAAATTACATAATTAAAAATAAAATAAAATAATTAAATTTTTAATTAAATTGTAGCCCTTAAAGGTCATGGCTTAGGCCTTATTAACTTAAAAAAAATCCTTTTATTATTAAAACTAAAAACTTCTCCTATTAAATTTAAACTTATTAATATATTTATTAGGTATTAATAAGTTTTATAACTAGATTTTAAACATCGAACATAAAATTTAATAATAGATTGCATTCACCTGCATGCAAAAATTTAACTTCCCCTATTTTATTGTAGATCATTGTTATGTAGTCCTACCTAAAAGACCAATCTCCTTGATTATTTCCATTGGCGGCCCCTCTGATTTGGAGAAAGTTGTAAAGCCTTGTTAATCAAATCAAACCCTACTACTAAACTCCAGCAAGAAGGGATTTTGGAAAAACCATGTTTCTTCTTCCTCTGCATGCAAACCAAAGCCTCCATACCAACAAAAAAACATAAAAAGAAAGAAAAATACACAGAGTGTTTCTCTATTCCTTCATATTTAAATCCAACTTTCATCAAATCCCTTCATATTTTCATCCTGCACAAGAAAACAATTAGAATGAAAATGAAAATAATAGTGTAAGAGTAAATTTTTTATAGAAGATTTAATATTTTTGCATGGAAAGATATGATAAAATGAAAAAGATAATTATTTCTTTATTTATTATTTGTAGTTATCTTGAACTTCTTTTAGTAAGGGATTGCTTTATTAGTTGTTTAGATCATGTTTTTATAAATTTATGAAGTGTAATAATTAAATTAGGATAAGGTGTTTTTTTTATTTTTTTTATTTTTACCTATTTGTCTTTTATCATTTATATTTAAGATCAATTTTAATTTTAGATTAAATAAACTAGATTAAGGACTTAAATAACATTAAATTAAATATTTATATAAGATTTATATAGGATATATTTATACAAATTCATGTAAATAAGAAAATGTAATTATTTGGTTATCCACCAATTTTGTTCTCCAGCTTCAATGCCCATCTATACCTGCACATGCATGAACAAACAAAGAGAGGATGATAAAAAAAAAAAAACCAAGGAAAAGAATGAAATGAGGAAAGATAAAATGAAGAATTAGGTTTATTTGTTCTCCAGCTTCAAAGCCTATCTGTACCTGCACATGCATGAAAGGAGAGGATGATAAAAAAATAAAAAATAAATAATAAACCCCAATGAAATGAGTTTCATAATACATTATCTGTAACTCCAATTGCACCTTTATAGAGAGTGAGCACCATTTTTCCATCATTGTAGACTTCCTCTTTAATTTTCTTCCAATTTTCCCACCTTACAATGCCTTTACCCATTTTCTCATTTCATGAGTGAAAGACTATCAGAGCCAGGCCCAGGCTAGGAGCCCCAAGCACACGAGAGGTGTGGCTTAAGGGGGGGTGTTGGTGTTGGAAATAAGCCACACCCAAACCGATGATGGACTAGTCCAAGAGGGGCCAGTAGCTCAGTGGTAGAGCACTCCAGCAACGTATGGAAGGTCCTAGGTTCGAGTCCTAGCTGGTCCATGTCTCAACATGGTATCAGAGCCAGGTTTCGATCCTGGGACCTATGGGTTATGGGTCCACCACGCTTTCGTTGTGCCATGGTGGATCTTCGCATTATACCCCTAGGATCCTATGATATAATGTTGGGTATGGATTAGTTGGATGCTCATCGAGTAGTGATAGATTTTCGCCACAAGTTAGTGAGGTGTGTTGATGAATCAGGTACTGAGGTAGACCCAGTCTTCTTCCCTGCTCTCCTACCTACAATCCTCCTTCCTCCTTCTCTTTGCAATCTTCCCTTTTCATAAAACACACCCTTCCACCTTGTAGGGATACAACACGTGATCCTATGCCTCCCCCATCCTCAAATAATAATTTTTTATTCTTTAATGATCCCAATAAGTTAATTGTTATTAAAATTTATGATTTATATGTGTGTGTGTGTGTGTGTGTGTGTGTGTGTGTGTGTGTGTGTGTGATTCCAACCAAATTTAATCTCTTTATGACCATCCAACTATTTTTTATTAATAAAATTGTGACATTGCAACTTACCTATAAATTTTACAACTTAATTATAATTTATTTTATTGATTAAATTGTAAATTACGAATTACAACTTAACTTACAACTAATTTATTTATTTAAATATTCATTACAAATAATTATTATATTCAACAATACAAAGTTTCTTACAACCATTATTTAACAATTTTACTTCCCAAATAACTATAATTTATTTACAACAATTATATTCAATTATCGACATTATGTTTTCCATATAATAATTCTATTTAATGCACAACTCCACCTTACACACATAAACACCTTCTAACCTCGTTAGACCTCAAGGTGTAACATTACTTGTCTAAAATTCATGATCAAATGATAGACAATGACCACAAAGGTAAACTGACAACCAGACACAATGACTAGGGACCCCATGTTAACTCCTTTCAACCATTCCATTGGCGAAGGCACGCTCAGACTTGGTAAATTAGGTGGAGTCGGTGCCTAGTACCTGCATCATGCAGCAACCACACAGTCAAACATAACAATATATGTATCCACATGCAGTCATAAAGTGAATGGAAATCACAGTGTGGTAGGGTACTCAAATACAAGTAATGCAACATTGTTCCATTCACGTACATGTACAAACAAATACTATATTGAACATAATTTCTGGTTTTTATCAACAACATAAAATAATCAATTATCTCACAATCAAATATAACAATTAACATTAAGGCATCCATAACATCTAATATATTTATCAAATTGTAAGACATAAAACAATGGAATTCAACATCATCAACTGTTATCATAACGATTAGGTCCATAATTAATTAACAAAATAACAAAGAATCCATCATCAAACAATCTAAGATAATATCATAATGTCGAATCCCACTAAGCAACCATCAATCTAACAGAAGAAATGTGATTGTTGAAGTTCATTCATACACTCCACAAAATGTGATAGTTGAAGTTCGTTCACTCCACAAAATGTGCTAGCTTAAGTTCATTCATAAATAAAGAAAAACTAAATGTAAAAGTTCTTTCAAGCTCACATAGATACATAACAAGTTCCAAAGTTGGTTCAAACACATATACCACACAAAGTGAATACCAAAATTATTTTTAAAAAACACACACCAAAAGTGAATGCCTAAATTAACTTCCCACACACAATTTACATAAACAAAAAGTGAATATGTCAATGTTCAAACATAATTTATTCACACAAATTTAGTACAAGCATGCATTAACACTTAAGTTCAAACATTCCAAACTCCGAACACACTCATAAAGTGGTTGCCAAATTTATAAAACACGGTAAAGTTCAAATACACACACTAGACAAAGTGAATGACCAAATTAAATTTCACACACACAATTCACACAAAATGAATGTCAAAGTTAAAACACACACTTCACACATAGAAAGTGAACATGTACCAAATTTTAAACATGTTTCATGTACAAAGTTACTTCAATCACACACAAGTAAACACTCAAGTTCAAATATGCTAAAGAACAAACACACACAAAGTGAATGCCAAAGTTCAAGCACACTCTTCACACAATGTTAGTTCAATCACTTCACACATAGTTGATTCAAACACATACTTCATGCATATATAATTTTTAAAAGTTATTTTGTGCAGTGCTTAGTTGATAGGAAATTAGTAACATGGATTTTTATTATCCTACATTATTTAGGTATTGCACGGTTCAGCTAATCTCTTGATTGATTAGAATTTATTTAGTTCATTCACAAATTACTTCATGTGCTTATTCATCTAATACCACTCAATTATTTTTATTTGCAAAAAAAAATTGAATTTTGTATTGTATTTATAGCTTGTCTACCAACAACTACATTAATGGCTTTCCATAAAAATAAAAATATAAACTATTTAGTGATAGGCCTATAAATATTTGTGCCTATTGGCCATTTGATACCACCTTTGGTGCTTTTACTAGTTAAGAATTTCTTTACACTACTTCATTTCATTTTTTTTTGCTACACAAGTTTTAGAGTTGAGCAAGAAGGGATTTTTATGAGATGAGATAAATTTATTCATGTAAGAAGGGGTTTTTATAAGATGAGATAAATTTATTCATACTCCTCATGGATTTACTACTCTTGATTTTTGTTTCCTTTTTTTTTAACTTTTTCCAGAATGTGAGTTGTTGTAGGGATGAAGGGTTTTGAAAGCTTAAATGAAGAAATCTTGCTTGAATTTTAATTTATCGGATTCAAAAAATCCCAAGAATCCAACATGCATGTGGGGGTTTCTACTTCAAATGCTTGTATGGGATCTGGGTTAACCCAGATCTAGCCTATCATGCAACAAGAAGGATTTGATTTAAAACTGTGTTGAAGAGTTTTCATTCATGTAGATCGAGAGGATAAAATCAGTATTTCATATGTTTTATTGAGTTTGTTTATCTATAGGTTTAGACATAGACATTGAAGGAGTGCAATCATATATAGATTAATCTTATATATAATATTATAAACATTCATAAGAAATAAATAAATTTTACCCATAACTTAATCACTAATTTAATTATGAAAATTTCATAAAATTTAAATGAAAGGTTGTAATAAAATAAATATTAAGAATTCTAGAAGAAACTAATAAAAATAAAATTGAGAAATAAATATATATTTAGAATTAAATAAAATCTAATACACAGTTGAACTTTAACATTGTAATAATCATAAAACATTAAAGAATGACATTAAATTGAACATAGATAGCTAAAAGTTAATGATTCTGAAAACTAAAACTTGCTAAGAAATAAATTCCTTTCTTGCAGGTTGAGCAAAGGTTGAAGAAATTTCTGAGCAATGAACATACATGAAATATATATATCCTTCTCCTAACCTTAATATATATTTCAAAACCTTTCACAATAATCATTTATAACTTTACTTGATGTTGCAGGTTGAGCAAAGGTTGAAGATATTTATGAGCAATGAACATACATGAAATATATATATCCTTCTCCTAACCTTAATATATATTTCAAAACCTTTCACAATAATCATTTATAACTTTACTTGATGTTGCAGGTTGAGCAAAGGTTGAAGAAATTTCTGAGCAATGAACATACATGAAATATATATATCCTTCTCCTAACCTTAATATATATCTAAAGTACTTTTTCAGACTTAATTTGTAACTTTAAAAAATATTATTAATTAATAAAATAAAAAGGCAAACACTAAAGATCAATTCATAATAGAAATATTTTTTCAAACTTAATTTGTAACCTTTTTCTCTTCTTTATTTATTTATATTGTTTCCATTGTTGCAACCAGTGGGCATTAATATTAACAGGATTAGGAATAGCATTTCTGAACAATAATGAAGATGAAACTAACATCAATTACAATAATGAAGATGAAACTAACATCAATTAGATTATGAACATTAATAAAATAAGTTTAGATGATTTTCCCCAACAAAATAATAAAGCAAAAACTCACAGTTACTAAAACATTTAGAATCCAAAGAATTCATTTTCAATTCTCTATTTATCTATGTAGAGATTAACCATTTTATAATGGACTATATTTACTAAAATTCTATGACAATGAATGAATTCGTACATATATTAACCTGTTTCAATAGTCAAAAGAAGAATGAGATACTCCTCCCATCCATGCAACTCTATTCTATTAATTGATACTCCTCCCATCCAATGAGCTCTATTCTATTAATTGATAGGAAAACCAGACATTCAAAAGCATTATGATAACATGAGCAAAATACCTAATATGGCATTGAATCCAAATATGAGTGATTCCACCTCAGCCTCGATGTAGATTTTCTACCATGTTGCTCATGATGTCATGCGTCATGATTAGAAGCAGATTTACACTTCCATGCTTCCATAAAGTTTGTTACAAAACTTGATTTAGTAAAAATGAGGGCTAGAATTGTTAAAAATAAATAAAAAATACTCATTGAATTCTCTAAGATCTAATTTTCTTTTATTTTCTATTCCCACTCCCCTTTAGCGTGTTCTTTGTTCGCACTCCCCTTCAACTTACCTCAAATCTTTCAATTTGATATGCTCACTTGACTTATTTGCTTTTATATAATAACTTTTATTATAATCAAAATAAAATAATTTTTAATTTGAATGGTTATGTAATTCTCATTACAAGAACTATTTAAATTGTTTATTCAATTTCCATCTGCCATGCCATGATATCCCTAGTCCTTTCACCTTCCCCACCTTTCCCATCAACAAGGACTCAACTCATTTTTTTTATTAGTTTGGGATTTTTGTTTATTGGAATCTTAATCTTTTAGTCATTTGCATGTTTACTTTGTAAGACATAATTATAAAATTTAAATGGAAAAAATTATAAAATATATTTACTTAATAAATATACCTAATAGTTAATTAGGTAATAATATATTACAATAATAGTATTGCCAAAGACAAATACTAACAAGAGACACATTGCGTCAGGTTCCTGCCGATGATGTGGTAAATGTAATGATTCTTGTTATAATTAATAGTTGTTGTTTTATTGTATGTGTCTATTTTTAACTTGCAAGAGGATTATCATTAACTTTTAGGAACCAACTCTTAGCTTCAATGTTTAAACTTTAATTAGTTGGTAGAAATTAAAAAAAAAAAAAAGTCTTCCACTAGGTATTGTTAAAATAGATTAAATGTTTGAACAAGTAATAAATAAAGAAATGAATTAAACCATTTAGATCATCAATTTTAACAAATGCTCTCAACTTGATGTATGTTCCACATATTGTACAAGTTCTCTGTATTTGTAGGTACTCATTCTTAGATCTGATGATGTTGGTACTCATTCTTAGATCTGATGATGTTGGCATATATAATCAAATCAGTAGAAACATTGCACATATTTGCAATCAAAAGCATGTATAGACTTATTGTTATATATCTAATTATATGATATTAAAAAATTAATTCTTAATATTTGTAAACTCACTTAAAAATAATATTTAAATGTTACCTTCAATTTCCTAACAGGTGCAAGTGCTAGTTATATAATATGGAAAGAAATAGACTCATTGTTAGATAATTAATTATATAATACTAAAAGATTAATTCTTAATATTTTTAAACTCACTTAAAAATATATTTAAATGTTACCTTCAATTTCCTATCAAGTGCAAGTGCTAGTTATATAATATGGAAAGGGATAGAACTTAGTTCAAAAAATAGTGTTTAAGACTCCAATTGCATCAAATACAGTAGTAATTGCACAGATTTTACACACAACAATTTGCATATAGGGTAAAATGTTCAATCATCAAATCATGTTCACTAACATCTTTTTCATACCTACATGATTTGTAATTGGATAGATTGGGTTATCCCCATCTTGACAATATGAAACTTGTTTTGTAAATTTTATAACCAATAAAATTTTAAAATGTAAATTAAAATATTTGTTTTTAAATTTCATTTTATCAAATTTGTAATAAGTATTGCCCAATTTAAAATTTTCACTATAAAATCTATATTATATATATTTAAATAATTAATCCATTATAAAAAAAAAACCACATGCTTTAACTGAAAGTTGTTATGTATAAAAATGGTTTTTAATTCTTTTAATAATCATTGAGAAATTTAAGCTACTTGAAATGAAAGTTGTTCTTATAAAATTTATTGTATTAATTTTTTAATAATCATTCTAAAATTTAAGAAGTAAAATAAAAGGCATCAATTAACTAAAAGTTGTTATGTATAAAAATGGTTTTTAATTCTTTTAATAATCATTGTGAAATTTAAGCTACTTGAAATGAAAGTTGTTCTTACAAAATTTATTGTATTAATTTTTTAATAATCATTCTAAAATTTAAGAAATAAAATAAAAGGCATCAATTGTTCCGCCTATTCAATCTTATGGGGATTTAAAAATTAAACTATATATGTATTAATTTTTTAATAATAATTCTAAAATTTAAGAAGTAAAATAAAAGGCATCAATTGTTCTGCCTATTCAATGTTATGGGGATTTAAAAATTAACTATATATCAACTGTTTTAATATTCCAACCAAACTTTATAATATGTGAACACATCTACAGCCAAAGTTTATATTAACATCACAATAATTCCTTTTGATTGCAAATATCTTGTTCCCATTATATTAAAAACTAAAATTAAAAAAATATGAGTCAAAGGATACAGAACACACTTATTTCTAGTAGTCTCAACCATCATGTCCGCCTTTCACCTCATGTTCTAGCAAAGTTTGTTGCCTTACATTGGCCATCTTTCCTACTCATGACACTTAGCCTATTGAGGAAGAAAATGAAGAGGGAATGATCACCGACTAGGAGCTTGTTCTTGATGACCTAGACCTCACTGATGGATTAGGCAAATTATAGCGACTTTGTCTTGTATTTTGATGGTTCAAACCTGGCTCCATGTGGACTTTGGGGTGTGACTTCCTCCACCCAATTTTTTTATGATGTGTAATATTATCTTTTTTAATAAATAATACAATGCTTATTCATTAAAAAAAATGCAAAACAATTCTCCATTAAAATAGAAAGCCTCTACTATTTACAATTGTTATAACAATAATATAAAAGCTCCATAAGTTGGTATACTATCATATATTGTAGCCCTCACTTAACAATAATATACATCAACTATGATCAATGCATGACCGATTTGGACTTGTGGCCTCAATAGACTTTGACCAAATATTGTATTCAATTTCTTGGTGCTCAAGATGATGACTTGCTCTTTAGAAAAAATAGCCCCATCATATTCCACTCATTAATCCATACTTCTTGCTTGTTTCCTAAGCATGTCTTAGCATGCATATACATTAAAAGATGAAAAAAAATCAATTATGTGAATCTCTAAGATTTGTAAATAGAGAGATATGTAGAATGCATCTAGGACCGAGGTTTTTTTCCTAAATTGGACTCTAAATGTATAGGACGTCAAACTTCAATTTTTAAATGGGCAATACCTTTTCTCAATCACTCTAGACCAATTCAACCTAGTTAAATTGATGTCATCCATAAAATCAACTTTGTTAAATTGTTGTTTATGCCAGTCCTTGAATTGAAAGATTCCACAAAAAGGAAATAGACGAACTTTTCAATGTTTCTCAACTATTGTAGATTATGGAACCAGGCAAACCATATAATAGGGCAAACCATATAATAGGTGCACTTTTTGCCTGCAAACATGTATCAAATTTAAGTTGCATGAAATAAATAGTAAAACGGATCATTTACTGGTTAATGCCATACAACTTGCATAACCACATTTTTGGTATTATTACACTGAATATTTTAAAAAACTCAACATGTTCTATAGTATTATTGATAAATAATGTATTTTGTTTTATAATTTTTATTAGAGATTATACCTTTTAAGAAAGTTTATTTATTTGAATTGATAATTATAGGATTTAAATTTTTTATTAGAAGTTATTTTTATTTAATAATTTTTATTAATTTTTAATGAGAACAAATAATAGATATGCAACTTTCTAATCCCCATAACATATGTAGTTCCATATATCCTGATTAAAATCATCTATTTCCTATATCAATGGGCAATCTATTATGTAGGTCATATTATGAAATATTGACAAGAATTCCTATTTACTAGTTAAAGCATAATATTTTAACATATTTGTACATATTATAATGAGCAATCAAAAAGGAACAACACATTGCATGTTTAAGTACATATTGAATTGGTCAATATTTTAATACCTATTTACTAAATAATTATAGAAAATAATATGCTTTAACTAGGAGCAATGCATAATATGTTAAAATATGTAAATATGAGCATACAGTTTTAATGAACTTAAGAATCCCTTTGCCTAAAATATTGCTTAGTGAACTTAGGAATCCAGAGAACAAATAAATCACTTTTATTAAATCAATAAATCTCAAAGCCACTAAGTTGACCAATCACAACTTAGGATAGTGCTATAATAATAAGTAAAATCCAGGAAATAGATGCAAGAGAACATTACATCAGTAATAATCCAACATTATTTTAAAAGTACTGTCTAAAGTATAGATAGTGATAAGTTTGCAGATTGGTATACTACTGATTTTTTGTCTTACTTATCTCATGGGAGTGTCCAATAATTGTTTAAGCAAAGCCAGTTTATCATGAGACAATGGTTGGTCATTACAGTGGATATAATCATGCTCAATTAATTCCAACTGCCTTTCCAAATAATTGTCACCACAAATTACAAGGGTGCCATATACAACCAAATTTGAGAGAATCCAATAAAAATAAACATCTTTTTTGGGAATTTTCTAACATGTAGGAACATGTGCATACATTGATTAGACAAATTATATACTTACATCACTTTATTCCCAATAAGCTTAATATATTGGGCTTGGAATTATTTGCTAGATTTTAAGGTGCTCTTCCCACTAGCAGGTGGTCCTATGAGAACCACAACAAGACTTCTAAAGTTCAGACCACCTGACCCAGAACTAGCCATGGCTAGTTTAATATTACCTATAGAAAAATTAAAAAGAAACTTAGCATCATTTACTATACTGATTAAATTGTACCTAACACCAACTGAAACATCTTACAGCTTTTCAATAAATAGGGGCATATACATGACACCTTACACTGACACAATTAATTATTAGCAATACTTTCAGAGACCAAATCATAATTATCATCGTTGAATGACTAAAAGCAGTCAAAATAAAAAATGTTATCTTACAGTTTTTTGAAAACAGGGCACAACCATGACACCATACACTGATCCAAACAACTATTAGCAATTATTTACAAACCCAATTCATGATTGTCATCATCAAGTGATTAATAGTAATTAATATTAAAAAAATTGTAAGCTTACAGCTTTTTTTGAAAAATAGAGCATAGCCATAGGATTTTACTAACCCAAATGATTATTAGAAATTAACTTGTAAACCCAATTCATTATTATTATCCCAGGAAGATTAATGCCGCTAAACAAAGACAATCAATCAATAAGAGCACAAATTTGTGAAAAAACATAGGGCCAGCCATCAAGCCTTAGAGTGACCTAATTGATTAATAACTATATGGAATGACTGAAGCGGTCACCATATATATCATATTATATTTTATTTTTGGGCATAAAATTTACTTATTGCTATGTTCTTTATAACTAATGTTTGAATTTTAGTAAGCCACGTGACAACTAATTCACTCTGCATGCATTCCATCTGGTAGCCTGCTTCATTATTAACAACCACACGTGGGCAATTTCTATGGGGGCAGATTTGGGAGGGCCTGCAATAGGAAACAACCATAACCTAGATTTCAAACAGTAAACTAGATATAAGAGCAATTGTACCAGGGCACCATAGAAAGTAACCTTAATGACAACTTGCTTCCTAGGAGCCTTCCCCCCAGTGGACTTTGTCTTCTTTGTACGGGCCATCCTTCTTCCCTTAAACGGATCTGCAATGGCCAAATTAAAATTGTGCTCATCCATCACAGGTGGATAATACCCACAAATTGCATGGAAATGCTATTAGGTAATTCCAAATTTTATTTAAAAACATAAATGTGATATGTTACCAGAGATTTCTTCAAATTTCTTTTGATTGATATGCTGCACAGACTCTGTTTAGCCTACAAATCCTCTAAAGATTTTGTTAAACAACTATACAAAAAAAAATTAATATTTCAAGATTTATGTGAAATTTTGTTGAATGCGTTAAATTAATATAAATTATGTTCTTGTTTTGGAATAATTTGTTCAGTTGAGTGTTCTACGTTTGGTATGACAACATGTGAGCCGTTTTATGCATCAATGGTGGAGTTTAACACAGACAACATGTGGATGTGTGAAAATAAAAACAATAAAAGACTCCAACAATATTACGCCTAACAACAACACAATCTATGCAAGCAACAACCTAGCTGCCGAGATTCAATGCCAGAGAGACGTAATTGAACAGTTTTTGAGACTGCAGGTAAAAAAATTAGATCAAAGAAAATCTTTCGAACATTAGGTCACTGAAATTGGAGTAAAAAAATTAGATCAAAGAAAATATTTAGAACATTAGGTCATTGAAATTGGAGTAAAAAAATCTATAAGCTTTACAATTCATTTTCCTGGACTTTGAAAATATCATTTCTTTAACTAATAAAACATTTGACTCTTCTTTCTTTTTTCTTCCTCGGGGAATAAGCGAGGCAAAATCTAGAGGAAAAGACAGAAAATCATTGCAAGGTGTTACTGTGCTCTGCTGTTGCAACAGTATCACGAAAGCTGCAGGAGAAGGGTTTGAAGCCAAATTAGAGGTCTCGCGATCGAATCCCGGACATGGCAGAAGCGCGCCAAGTGCAACCAAGCAATGGTTGTTGCCCTCAAACTGCAGATTGAGGAAATAAACAATGAAGGCAGCGGAGACAGTGATGAGGAGGCCGTCAATGCCGTGGCAGATATCACAGACCCAAGAAACGAACAGAGAAATTGAAAATCGAATCGGTTAGGCAAGCGAAATTTGTTATTTTTTATTTTGGGATTTGCAAAAGTTAAAAATAGCTCTCACCACGTGGTTTAAGAGTTGTGTTTGTTTTGATGGACATCTCACCATCGGTTCATTTTGATTGTAATGAAGAATGAAGGGCATCCGTTGTTTATTATCCGTGGGTATGAAATGTGATTTGTTGGAAATGCGTAAATCATGGATCGACTCTAGCTCTAGCTTTAAAATCGATCCGCCTGTACAAAAGCCAAAAGATTTTCCAATTTTAATAAATGATTCATTAAATGCGTGAGATGGCGGATGAGGGGGGCCAACTAGCAATTAAATATTTATGAAATAATTTTAAAAGAAAATTGATTTTTCTCCTTACTTTTCCTAATATAAACCAATTTACAATCAATTTAAATAAAAATTAAATTTTAATTCTTTGTTTTCATTGGTTCAATAAGGGAAAAAAAAATGCATCCAGCCGATGCATTAGTATACCTGCCGGCGGCAGGGACTAATAAACAATAGTAAAAATAGTAAAAATATGTTCTACAAATATAGCCTCCCGTAGCATATCTACTCGTAACTATTGAAACCCTAAGGAGGATACCTAGTGGAAACGAGTCCACAAGACCAAAACAGATTTTAGGAACGTCTACAAAACAGTGTAAGGTTGTCGAGCGAGAGCTAAACAGATTGTGGAGCATTGCTATTTTCTTGTTCATGTCCACCTCCGTCTCCGCCTCCGCCCAGAAGCGGCTCAAGGAACATGGTGTGCCCAGCGATTACATCACGGGAAATATCATCACCAGAACGGAAAAGGTTGAGAAGTCCACAATGTTCTGCTTGAAGCCATATATTTTCAACAATATCATCGACAAATCTAGGTACACCGCAGAGGCGGTGGAATCTGGCCCGCGTCACTGCAAACTTTACCGCTTGATAGATAAATGCGAGAACGCCACACAAAGTAATGAGAATGAGAATTACCAAAACTACCCAAGTGAAGGTCTTCACCTTACGCGCCAACACCGTGTACACTGCAGATATAACCCCAAAAGTTGTGAAGAAAAAGCTGCAGCAAACCACTAAACTGTTGACGATCATGAAAAACGTTTTTTCTCCTGTGGTACGCTCTGAACTCATTTCCCACATTATACAGACGAAGAGAGATAGAAAGAACGCTACGCAGTCGAAAATAAGGAAAAGCTGAAAGGAAGGGAAGGATATGAGAATAGGACTCCCTAGATCCTTCGTTTGCTTTAGCTCCGTTACGAAACCGCCTGGAACGGTGAAGACAGCGGTAAATGTCGTGGTGGCCAAAAGCGCTGCCACCACCAGTTCTGAGTTGCGTCTATCATCGAAGGCTTTGTTAACAATTTCCTTGGCTCGCTTGTGCTTTTCATTGCTCACCTGTGGCGCACAGTACATGAATGTGCTGCCTTTGGGTGGATAATCTGACAGCTTTCCTATGATCCTGAAAGATTCGTGGTAATCGGTGACTTCTCTTGCAATTGCCAACGGTGTTTTGCCCTCGCTGTTACAGACACGCTTCTTCACTTTATCCACTTTCAGCAACAAATTCACCATCTACACCGCAAAACAAGCAAAAGGAGAAGAAAAAGGGATAAGCAGAGCCTTTCAAAGGAATGTATCTGTAAAACTGTGAAACAAATAAAAACTTACATGCTCATATTTGTTCCTCGCTGCAATGTGCAAAGGCGTGTCTCCTTGTTGGGTACTAGTAACACGATTTCCTTCATCACCAGATGGATTTGAAGGCTTGTTTTCAGGCTGGGCAGTTGTAATAGGCTTGTAGGGCTGGTTGATAAGTTTTGACAAGTCTACTTTTTCCCTTAAACGATCAACCAGCTTGACTTGGTTAAGCTCCACAATCAAATGCAGGGCGTTTGAAGTGCGAGTCATTAATAACTCTACAGCTTCTACGAATCCCAACCTTACTGCCATCATTAGTGGAGTTTCTCCATCTTTATTTTCACAATCAAACAAACCAGCCTCCATCTCTAAGTTTTCTACTAACTCTCGAAACAAACCTGCATTTTATGAATCAACTTAGATTTAAGCAAGAAAAACGGGTGGAGAATAGCTTTTCATTCAGAAAAAGAGTGCGAGAAGAGAATGACCTGCGTCTTCTGCAATTACTGCGACATGTAAACATGTTCTTCCCTCTGGTATCTGCTTTCTGCCTAGTATTGACATATCAACACGTTTCAGCAGCTCTTTGGCATTGGCTATGTCCCCAATTTCACAAGCTTTAAAGAAGGCCGTTTCATTCGATTTGTTCTCCATGTTAAAGAAAAAAGCTCTAAGCTTTACTCTAGCTGGTGAACACACCACTTGGGCATAAATTTATGCTTTGCTTCTGCTCCATTTAAAAGGTTCTTTCATGAACAACATCAATCAAAATCCAACAACATCGACAGTATTCTGTACGTCAATTTTGTTGAAAACCCAGGCACAAATATTATAATTATCTCATGGGTGATCCCATCTCTCATGTTCTGCACATGACCCAAAAAAAATTTCGGCATGGCAGGGACTACGCCCAGCCCGGGGTGACCCTGTCTAACAATCTTCGGTCTTCAGTCCTGCCGGGTGGGTACCTGAGGCACTAGCTAGGTACTCGTCTACTGCTGATCACTATTGGCATAAGAAAAATTGACTTCACATTTCAACAATTATCTCATAGGTGATCCCATCTGTCATATCTGTAAAATTTTCGCCAATAAAATTAAGACAAATATTTATCACCTTTTACTGTGAATGAGATATAAAATTACTATTGACTGTTTGATGATTAAAGTGGTTTATGTAATGCTAGTACCGTGGTGGTATGTTCAGTGTTTTCCTGCATTTCTTGATTCCTAAGCTTTTACCCGAAGTAGACCCGGCTATTATTCTGCCTCTGCAAAGTCTGCCTTGTTGTCGAAATTATGCAGTGCTTTTTATTTCTGCATTGCCAGCTGCGCCTCGCTTCTTCACTATAATTATTTTTGGGTCTATGTTGAAGATTTTTAAACAAACAAATATGACAGCAGATTTAAGAGGAACAAACAAAAAACCATATAAGAGAAATGCAGACATAGAGGAAGAATTATTTTAGTGCTATTGAAAAAACCAGAGAGCTACAGCTCTTATTACAATGTATATGAATTTGCTACAAAAGGAAACTATATAGAAAAAACGGAAATAACAAACCAAAGATAGCATGATTTACATGCATTAACATGCAATACAAAAGTTGGCAAATTACTAAAAACATCTAACTGAAACTAACTAAGAAAATAGAAATTCTAAAATAGAAACTGCACATCTGGTTGTGCTACATCAGTTATCCAACATACTCCCCCTTGATGCAGAGAGGAGTCACAATACGATCTCGAAGCATCAAAAACTAAACCTTTGCAACTGCCTTGGTGAAAATGTCTACAAATTGTTCTGTAGTCTTGATATACCTGAGTTCTACTTCTTTCTTTTGCACCAAATCTCTAATAAAATGATATTTGAGATCAAAGTGTTTAGTTCTACTATGATGCACGGGATTTTTTGCCATTTGATTGTGCTCATATTATCACAAAAGAGAACTGTAAGCTGAACTTGTTTTTCTCCAATCTCTTCAAGAATTTTTCTAAGCCATAATGCTTGCGTACCTACGGAGGTGACTGCAACATATTCTGCCTCTGTGGAAGAAAGAGAAACTATGCTTTGTTTCATTGAACTCCAAGAAACCAAACCAGAACCAAAAGTAAAACAATTACCAGAGGTAGACTTGCGGTCATCCACACTGCCTCCCTAATCAGAATCACTGAAACCAACTAGATTAAATCCTTTAGAACTGTAGTAATGAATGCCAAAAGCAAGAGTTCCTTTCACATACCTCAAAATTCTTTTAGTAGCCTTCATATGTAATTCAGAGGGTTTTGTCATATACCTTGAAACAAGAGAAACTGCATAAGCAATATAAGGCCTTGTGTGGGTTAGAAACATTAGACTACCAACAACACTTCTATAAGCTGTCCCATCAACTCTTTTAGCACCATCCTCTCTACACAACACAACTCCCTAAGAAATTGGAGTGGAGGTTGGTTTACAATCAACCATATCAAACTTCTTCAACATATCCTTGGCATATTTTTTTTGACAAAGGAAAATTCCATCCTTACTTTGATAAACCTCCATGCCTAGAAAATATTGCATAAGGCCTAAATCTTTCATTTCAAACTCATTCATCATAGCATCCTTGAATTCATCCTTCATCTTAGAACTACTACCCATATACAACAAATCATCAACATATAAACTCACAAAAAGAATAGCATTACCTTCTTGTTTGTAGTAGAGGGTAGGCTCACTCTTACTTCTCTTGAAACCATTTTGCTGAAAATACCCATCAATCCTAGCATACCAAGATCTTGGTGCTTTCTTGAGGCCATACAAGGCCTTCTTCAACTTGTAGACATGATGTTCTTTTCCTTACACCTCAAAACCTTGTGGTTGTTCCACATAAATTTCCTCATCTAAGTACCCATTTAGGAAGGCACTTTTCACATCCATGTGATGAATGCTCCATTTCTTTTGGCCTGCAAGGGAAATCAACATTCTACTAGTCTCTTGTCGAGCTACGGGTGCAAATGTTTCTTCATAATCAATGCCATACCTCTGTGTGAAGCCTTTAACAACTAATCTTGCTTTGTGTCTTTCAACACTCCCATCACTATGGTACTTAGTCTTGTAGGCCCATTTAGTGCCAATTTTTTTCTTGTCTTGAGGAAGTTTTGTAAGCTCCCAAGTACCATTCCTATGAATAGCATCCATCTCTTCTTGCATTTCTTGCACCCAAACTTCATTAACACATGCATCTTCATAACACGATGGTTCAAAAATAGATTGTGAAAATAAAGCAAAATTTATTGTCTCACCTATAGGATTCTCTTCATGTGCTTGGATTGTACTTCTTTGATAGATATCACTTAATCTTCTTACCTTCCTTGTGCGACTTGGACTTGAATTTGGACTTGTACTTGAAACTAGAGAACTAGATGAGAGGCTATTTGGTGGATGTATAGCACTTGGAATTGATGTATTAGCTAGCTGCTCATGATCAATATCAGCAATAATACCACCGTTTAAAATAGATTTAGACTTCTCAACATGGTCTTTTTTATGACCATAAACTCCCCCTTCATCAAAAATCACATCTCTTGAAACAATAATGCTATTAGTATGAGGGTTATACAACCTGTAAGCCTTACTTTGCTCACTATATCCAGTAAAAATGCATGATTCACCTTTGGGATCTAATTTTTGTCTCTTTTGATCAGCCACATGAACACAGGCTAAACAACCAAAAACTCTAAAATGATTAACATTAGGCTTTTTTTCATACTAGGATTCATAAGGAGTCATCATGTCAAGTGCTCTAGTAGGACTCCGATTGAGAATGTACACTGATGTAGCAACTGCATCACCCCAAAAAGAATTGTCTAATCCTTTGGTATGTAGCATACTCCTTGCCATTTCCACCACTGTACGATTTTTCCTTTCAGCTACCCCATTTTGTTGAGGTGTGTAAGCAATGGTGAGTTGCCTTTTGATGCCATCCATATCACAATAATTCCTAAAATCTCTTGAGCAAAATTCTCCTCCACGATCTGTCCTTAAGCGTTTGATCTTACAACCTTTTTCATTTTCCACAAAGGCTTTAATCCTTTTGAATGTATCAAAGGCTTCATCCTTGGCCTTCAAAAAATAAACCCAACACTTACGTGAGTAATCATCAATAAAAGTAATGAAATATGATGACTTACCCAAACTCTTTGTCTACATAGGACCACAAATATCTGAGTGAACCAATTGAAGTGGGTAATGGGCCCTCCATGCATTGCCTTTTAAGAATGACTCTCTTGCATGTTTTCCTTTAGCACAACCTTCACAAACTTTCTTGTGTTCTTGAACCTTAGGAAAACCATAAACCAAAGCTTTTGAAGTGAGAAACATCAAACTATGAAAATTCAAATGTTCATATCTGAGATGCCATAGCCAACTCTTATCCTCATATGCCATATTGGCAAAATGGCTGCTATGTTCACCAAACTTCAATGGGAACATCCTATTTTTTGACATAGGCACTACTGTAACCACCCTATTGCCTTGATTTTTATCATAAATTATACATTTCTGATTTTCAAATACCACCTTATAATTCTTCTCACACCGTTGCCCAACACTCAACAATAAATTACATGAGTAATCATCAATAAAAGTAATGAAATATGATGACTTACCCAAACTCTTTGTCTACATAGGACCACAAATATCTGAGTGAACCAATTGAAGTGGGTAATGGGCCCTCCATGCATTGCCTTTTGAGAATGACTCTCTTGCATGTTTTCCTTTAGCACAACCTTCACAAACTTTCTTGTGTTCTTGAACCTTAGGAAAACCATAAACCAAAGCTTTTGAAGTGAGAAACATCAAACTATGAAAATTCAAATGTTCATATCTGAGATGCCATAGCCAACTCTTATCCTCATATGCCATATTGGCAAAATGGCTGCTATGTTCACCAAACTTCAATGGGAACATCCTATTTTTTGACATAGGCACTACTGTAACCACCCTATTGCCTTGATTTTTATCATAAATTATACATTTCTGATTTTCAAATACCACCTTATAATTCTTCTCACACCGTTGCCCAACACTCAATAAATTATGTTTTAATTGTGGAGTGTAGTAAATATCAGTCACACATTTCTTACCTTCTTTTGTATTCACCTCCATAGCTCCTTTAGCTGCAACCTCCAAGGACTTGTCATCACCAAGCTTAATTTTAGATTTGAAACTTTTATCCATTTTAGAAAAAATCTCATTATTCCTTGACATGTGGTTAGAACAACCTGAATCTAAATACCAAACTTCTTTAGAACTATTTTTAGCTTTGTCATATGATAAAAATAAATTACTAGGAGAAGTCTCTTCATTCTCATTAGCAAAATTAGCACTTCTATTGTTATTACCTTCTTTTAATCTACATTCCCTTTCAAAGTGACCATACCTATTACAGTGATAACATTGAACATTTCTTTTATCAAATCTGCCTCTATTTCTTCCTCTTGGACCACCTATTTGCCCTTTGTTTCCTCTTGAAGAATTTTGATTTTGACCTTTGCCTTGGCCTTGATTATTTTTGCTGCTTGGGCTAGCATTTTCACTCTTTGTAATTTGTACTTTGGAAGCAAAAGCCTTCTCATTACTTTCTCTAGATGAATCTCTCAATCTTTCTTCATGAGACATGAGAGATCCAACAAGGTGATCAAACTGAAGAGTAGTCAAATCCTTGCTTTCTTCAATGATGATGGCAACATTGTTCCACCTTGGTGTTAGAGACCTCAACACCTTTTTGATCACAACTTCATTGTCCATAGTTTCTCCAAGAGTAGCCATTTTATTAACCACATCTTTTACTCTTACACAATAATCACTCACATTTTCACTTTCTTGCATCTTCAAATTCTCAAATTCTCTTTTTAATGTCTGCAACTTCACAACTTTGACTTGATCACTACCTTGGTAAGCTTCTTTTAGAGTCTTCCAGGCATCTTTAGCTATCTGTGCACCTGCAATTCTTGGAAATAGGCTCTTAGCAAGAGCTATTTGAATGTGAAATAAAGCATGTGCATTCTTCTTCTTAGCTTCCTTCTTAGTCATTCTATCATTGGCTGCAAGAACATTCCAATTAGCTGGCTCTTCATATCTTGTTTCTATAATTTCCCATAAATATTTTCCTATCAAAAAAGTCATCATCTTGATGCACCAATAATCATAATCAGATCCATTAAATTCTGGGATTGGCAAAGAGTTAGAATTTGACATGATAAATTTTCTATCAAATTAACCTGCTCTAATACCAAATGAAGATTTTTAAACAAACAAATATGACAACAGATTTAAGAGGAACAAACAAAAAACCATATAAGATAAATGCAAACACAGAGGAAGAATTATTTTATTGCTATTGAAAAAACCAGAGAGCTACAACTCTTATTACAATGTATATGAATTTGCTACAAAGGAAACTATATAGAAAAAATAGAAATAACAAACCAAAGATAGCATGATTTACATGCATTAACATGCAATACAAAAGTTGGAAAATTCCTAAAAACATCTAACTGAAAATAACTAAGAAAATAGAAATTCTAAAATAGAAAATGCACATCTGGTTGTGCCACATCAGTTATCCAACATATGCCTTTTTGAGAGCCTAAACGCAAAGGGCAACTGCTATAACAACTTTGTTTTAAATAGATTATTTTTATCTCCCTCTCTAGTTATCCGTGGCTGATGAGACCTGTTCAATTTTTATAGTAAAAATTTTGTGACATCTTGAATGATGGAGTGCACCGACCCCACCCAACATCCATGGTTAATGAATCAAACGATAGTGCATCATGCCACCAAATAAGAGGGATTATCTATCTGTAGATATTAATCTTCTTTAACTCCATAGTTTGTTGTTAGATCTTTAAGTCTAATGGAAACGAAATACATTAAATTCCAACTTCTTTTCCATTGTTGGCTTGGAATAAAGGTAATGTCATCCAACCCAATGAGATGGAGGAAAATTGAAGGCCGGACAACCGACCCCTCACTAGTTTTGGAGGCATTTATTGTCGTAGTGTTGTATTATATGTCTTCACTATACTTATGTAGTTCATAGAAATGGACTGTGTTGTTTCAAACTTACTTATGTACAAAGTTGGTGAAGAACAAGTTCATGAATTTATTATTGTGTTTTCTAGTATCTGTTTCAATGGTGTATACCACTATTTTAACCTTAATAATGATGCTGAGTTTTAATTTTTAAGGCAATTTATGGACTAGTTTTGGTTGTTTCTATCTATTAAAGTGGCTCAAGGTAATTAAAAGACAAATAGTAAAAGATTAATTAAAAGATTATAAAGCTAGCATAAAAGTGTGTATTTGGGGCAAGTAGAAACAGTGAAATGGTGTAGTTGGAAAATATCAGGAACCAAAAAAATGGTATAATCAGACAAATTATAAATGGGCATGTTTCTTTTCCTATTTGCCAATGATTTTAGTTAAAAAAATTTTACTTCATCAAATGTTTAGCCAATTCTATTCCTTCATGCAATCGTATGAATCACAACCCATTATACACATAATTGTATGAATGGTGTCATGATGGTGTGAGATAGTCCCACTTAAAAAAGAAAAAAAATAATGACACTGACTGTTTCATCTCCACATACTTGAAAATACTTGTACTGTTGCTTGGAAAAGAGTATGGGGGTGCTCTGATCTTTTCTTGCAACTACACCAGAGACAGAAAGATTGTGGCTAAGCTTATGTCTCATAGTTACTCCATTGTTTCAACTGCATCTTGATTTGATCCTCCTACTTCTTTGTTTTAGAGAGTGATCAAAAGAAAATCCATATATTGATGCACATCGTATTTTATTTCCATCTATAAAAATTCACCCATTTTAGGACTTTTATGTTTTTTATGGATCTCACCTTGTGTATTGTTAATCATATATATACTCTATTTCTGCAACTTGTATAAAATAGATTTCATGATTTACAAGTTGCTCATAGATCATTTAACTAAAAGTTGAAAACTTCTCATGTTTTCTTATGTGCAAATAGATCTTTTATATTTCTGAGTAGTTAAAAGAGAGTTGATTGTTATAGAGAGAAATTTTGGATTGACTTGTCGGGTCATTTTTTTAATAGGGTTTGTGTTTTCTTTGGAATGAGGAAGTGTTTCAAAGAGATAAATTTGTTTTTACATTTTTTTGGAGCTATGGGGAGTCCTTAAAAAAGGCAAATTTGTTTTCAATGTAAACAAAAAATTTCAAGATGGTGTTTTTAAGCTAGATATCAAAGTTACATTCAGTGGAATGCATAGAGATTGAGGAATAGAGAACTTTGTATAAGGGTACCAATGCAATGACCAAATTCTATGAGTTTATTTTAATATAAATCTAGGTCTTTTGTTTTAGGTAATATAATTGTAGGTCTCGTTGGATTTGGAGGAGTATATATGTTTTTGTTTCATTTGTGAAATAATCATTATTCTCATGTTTTTCTTTCCTTTAAGTCCCCTCATCATGGAGTTTGTTGTTAGGACATTCAATTGATTCATATATGTTTAGAGTACTAATAATGGAAGTATGATGAATCCTCTGAAAAATGAAGAAGGTAAGGTTGCATTTGGGAGGGAGTCATAAGAATGACTCAAATGATGTATGGGAGGATGTTCAAGGTATTGATGATAAGAGGAAAGCCAAGATAGATGCCCATACCTATGTGAGGTGCTAAAAGAAATGCAAATTGAGGGCTACCTTCCCCCTAATTTTTGTAAGCAATGCAAAGTATCAACTGGTATAATGTGAGAGTAAAAGATGGAGGAAGAAGAGATTCTATTTTAATTGTGAAGATTCTTGTGTGAAATTTGATGCTATGTGCTAGGTTTTCATGGCATTGCATTTGCAGGTGCACTTATAAGCATGCCAGACTACATTAATATAAATAATTTCTTTGTAGATAGTATCTAAAGCCTTTGAGCCAATTTTAGGTTAGGGATTTATGCCATTCAGTTGTGTTGTGTGATCTGTAGATGTTTGTTCTCTATTCTTTAAAGGTGTGGATTTTGTATTTATCTTCATTTTAAGCAATAAAAATTGATGAAAGATACTGTACAATGATTGAACAAAAGTAGTTGTGTTCACTTGAATTTGTAATTTACTAGGTGCATTGATGTTGCTCAAATACTACTTATTTATCTCTCAATTTTTTCAAGGGTTTACATTTCTACCAATTTATTCATTATAGTTAAAACTATTTTTATTAGAAGCAATTTTACAATACTTTTAATATTTTGATCTCTTTTAAGTGTATATAGTTCTAAGATGTGTTTATTTGTTATTGCTTTATGATATGCTATAATTAAGAGAAAATAGCCTCTTTAAGCGTGTTAAGTTGAAAGCTAAAATTTGATGAGTCATTGTTTACATAAATTTTAACACTACTATTCTTTAACTTGATATTCCTTGTGACTAAATAGTTCATTGGAAGATTAATATTTAGAATTAAGTCTGTTGTTTAGAAGACAATAATCATCACTTTACACTTTTTTTTTGACAAATGTCTACATCACTTTACATTGTTATTATTTGATTTCTCAATTTTGTAAGAATAAATTATTATTACAAAGTTAATAAGTACAAATATTGTATTATTAAAAATACTCCTAGTGGAAATAGTGATATACGAGGAAATCAGGGTGCACACAAGCAGAGAAATGGAATGAAGCTGGGAGAGCAAAATCCAGATGTGATGAAGAAAGGTTAAAGAGTTGTGAAAGGCAGTCTGAAGGTGAGGAAAATTGTTTTGACCCTCCCAGATTGAACATGCAAGTATTTGCGGAGTGCAAAAACTATTCAAACCCCTTCCACAAATGTGGAGTCTTTTGCAGGGAACAAATTTTGGCTACTTTGAATTGTTTTCCCAAATTGGTGGTGAGTTCTTTACTTGAGGATAGGGTTCAAAACCCTGGTTCTGAGTTGGATCTAAATCTGTCTCCTTTGGACTCAAGCACTTGTGCCCTTGGAGATAAGAATGTGGTTTTATCAGGAGACCCCATTGATTTTCATATCCCAGAGGAATGTGTTGATGCAACAGTTGTAATTGTTGGAAATCGGTCCCTCATAGTCTAATTTCTAAAAATAGCCACCTCTAGAGAGTTTGTTGGAATGGATTAAAGAAACATGGAGAAATATTGCCATGCTAGAAATTGAATTCATGGACTTTGGTTTCTTTTTCCTTCAATTTCAATCCGAAGAAGACTGCAAATTTGTGAAGCTAAATGATCCATGGTTCTTTGAACAATCTGGCATCTACCTCACTTCCTGGAGCCCATTTTTTGATCCAGCAGCCACAAGAATTTCATCTATTCCCATCTAGATAAGGTTGTACAATCTCCCCCTAATCATGTGAAATCCAAATGGTGGATCTTTTGGGTTCCTTTGTTAAGGTAGACTCTGAAACTCTAAGTAGATTCACCCAGGTTTGTGCCATGGTAGACATCTCTAAACCATTACATCATTATGTCAGAATTCACTCCTCGCAAGGAACTTGGATTCAATTTTTAAACTATGAAGGGTTACATTTAAGGTGCTTTTACTACAACATGTTAGGACACAAAATCATGGGATGCACTGAAAAGAGACCGGCTAGCTCAAAGTTCTTTAATCTCAAAAAATGGACAAAAAAGGCTAGCTCTCCTGATGCTGATTTTATCTGGTGCAACCATAGGAAGTTCATGGAGCCTCAAAGGGAGACTAGCTCAACTCTGGAGTCACCAAAAAAAGCTTCAAATCTTGTAGACCCTTCTCTTGCCCCAAGCATCCATAGAAATGATCTTTGTATCTTTAATCAACCCTTGGATAGTGTAGAAGATTGCTCTAAGGAGGAGGGTACTTTCCCATTTTAGGATGATTTGGATGAAGATTTCCATGATTTTTTACACCATGATGATATGATGGTTCCATTCAAGGTGCACACTATTGCTCAATCAGCAAGCTGCATTTCAAAACCAAACATTGGTAAAATAGGGAAGAAAAAAGGAAGGAAATCTGAAGCAGAAAAGCTTCGGTCAGAGGGTAGAGTTGTTGCTAAGGAGGGCACCCAGTGGACCATGGATGTTGTCCTCACTAGGAGAAAAAAGAAAAGTTTAGCCATTCAGCCTTAATGGCTGCTCCACTTGCTATGGATGATTGGATTTTTTTGTGTTGGGGTTGATTTGGGCTTATGGGAAATTCATTTCTAATTTTCTTAAGTTTTTCTCTTGTGGATTTCTTTAGGTCCAGCAGCTTCCTTAGTGATCTCTTGATCATTTGAGCTCCCCTATTTTGGGGGTGAAGCTTTCCTATCTTTTTATTATCTGTATTTTATATGGGTGTGGGCCCTAACCCCATTATTTACCAACAGAAAAAATAAGTACAAATATTGTGCATTATTGTTATCTATTTGTGTAAAATACATGTAGCATGTTGTGAAACATTTTTCATGTCACTGGAAAACATCTTGAAAAAGAAATAACACTAGGAAATATTTTGAAAGAGATCTAGTTTTAGGGAAGCAATGAGCAACCATCTCAATCATTATCCACCTTTGCATCATAAAGCTTGTTAGTAGTTTTTCTGATTACAGCTACATCTATTTTTTACTGCCATTTGGGAATGTGTCTCTTTTACATGACATTCCTTGTGGAAAACAGGACATTTCTTCTTGGAAGAACCTCTTATGAGTAGTACAACTTCACTATCTTTGGAAATGCATTAGATTCTCATTGTCTTTAGATATTGATTTTATATGGATGAATAAATTGTGCCTATTGTCATGGACAATTGCACCCTAAATGCTAAGTGTGAAACTCAGCAATCCTGTGCAACATGGGATCAAACTCAGGTTGTGGGTGACCTATTGTGAGAATGAACCTCTAGATTATGGGTTGGTTCCCCTTTAGATTTTTTTTAGAAAAACTAATGCAATCTTGGTGAAAAGGGTGAAAAGAATAACTTGTTTGAAAATAACAACTACCTCCATAAGGTGATACACCAAATGATTTCAAAATGATAGCTTAATTCACAACTATCTTTTCAATAAATCTATTCTACATAGCTTAGAAAAAGGACAATTTGATCACATTAATAATTTAGAGGAAGGCTTGATTATAAGTCTTTTGAAGGAAACTATGTTTCACAACTTTGAGGGCAAAATAAATAAAAGCACAACCTAGGACCTATAATAGGAATTATTTCTTGCATGTATACAACAATGAATGAGATAGGAATTAAAGGTTCTGATTTGAGTTAAAACATATTAATTCTATCAAAATCATTCATGAAGACACCCACATGGATTTGAGAAAGTAAATATTAATATTTTGGACAAATAGAATAAAAATACTACAAAAATGACAAGGATATAACCTATAAAACTTGCTACTGTATATGAATTTGTACAAATGAGTTACAAAATTGTATGGCTTTTTTGCAATGCATAAGAAAAAGCATAGAATCAAGAACTAAGGAAAAACTTAGTCTTTTTCCTCCTATAATACATCAAAAGGGACTCCCTAAGAGTCAAGCTTAGTCAATTGCAGTTAACTGCACTCAAAAATATCTCCATCAGCAAAATAGAAAATCTCTAAAAAGTGGGATCAAAACTAGTGAAAATTAAGCTAAAATAGCTCCAAACTCCCTCTCTTGATCAGTTTGACCAAAGAGAACTCTATAAACACTCCAATTTGACTAAAATCCAAAAATAGAACTCCAAAAACACCTTCCTACATGAGTTTGTATCTCCTGTTCGACTAATCCTCTTCTCTATCTCTCTCTATGCATGGTTTTGAGGGAAATGATAGTTTATTTTAACAAATATTAAGGTAATTTATAATTATTGCCTTACCTTAATAAGTGTTAGAAAGAATTACAATATGATTTCATTTTATTTATTTAACAATTATTAAGGAAAAGTTGAGTTATCATTTACCTTAGTGAGTGTTAAAATAAATTATAATGTCCTTTATCATATAAGAGGAAAAAGGCTAATGAATTTTGATTTTTTTTTTGGCTTAAAACCCCTTTTACCTCCTATGGGCTCCTCATGCATCCTTAGATAGTCAACACTTTAGAAAAGTGTTGATCCTTGGGTCTCATTAGTTTACAATGATTTATTTTAAAAGAAAATAAAAGGTCAAAAGTCCTAAAAAATCATGAGCTAGGGTTCCAAAGACAAAACATAGCCAAACCCTATCTTTTCATCATTTGCTCTTCCACTTTCTTTTAAAAAACTCTGTTGTGTTGCTATGAAGTTTTGGTGTAGCTAAGGGTTTGAAGGTCCTGAGAGATCTAGAAGGCTATTATCTGCTGCTCCAACTAGTTATTCTCCCTCACCGGTAAGCTACGCTCTCCATTTTTTAGTACTGAAACTCTCTTTTTCTTGCACAAGCTTCATACTCTTCTCATTCTACAGTGATATGGCATTTCCTTGTCTAATACAATCATGTTTTTTACAAGGGCTTCTCTTGTATGAGCAACTAAAATCCTAAACTCTCCTCATTTCATGTGTTATTTCCTTGAACATGTGGAGAGAATGAATGTTATTGCTCTTTGTAAGGCTTTAAACCATGTGCATTCTCTTCCTCTAGTTCGGTGCTCTATGCCCACAATGGTTTTCCATTTATTTTTCTATTTCCTGGCAAAGAAAACCTTAGTGGGGTTACATGGCTTCAAGGCAAGCTCGGACAAGTTTGGTTTCAAAACAACCTCCTACTTGTCTCCTTACAACTCTTTTCCTTTGTGTACTGATATAATGAATTTAGACCCAAATGAAAAGAAGTCTTGTATATAGCATGATATTCCTTGTCATGATGTTCTATGCTATTATCTTTGTATTTTGTTCCTTTGAGAGTTTGTTGCTCGCTAAAGCTGTGAACCTTCTCTTATTTCATGGTTCTTGTAGAAAAAATGATAATTCTTTCTCTATATGATGGTATTGAGATGAAGCTCTAGAAAACTCTTCATTTATCATGAGAATGGTGTAAAACTTGCCCATTTTTATGTTCTCCTAGTGCTCCTTGATTGGGTTAAAATCCATACTCTTATGCCTGTCACTTCTAACTAATAGCATATCTCTTCTATGACCATTTTTCAGACCGCACAACAACCTTCTTATAACCTAAGGATGATTGTTGCTTCATCAACTTATAGATGACTATTTTCTTCTATGATATCCTTGACTATTCTTTTGAAAGAAATTAGTGAAAAATGATCTCTATACTTGGTTTGCTCTTATAGTGGAGTGTGTTTTCTATTTTGTTGAGTCATTCAAGACTAATCTTGTTATTCATGATCTTGACTGTTCTTTTCTACTCCATTATAGCATGTCATTATCATTCTTCTTGTCTCCTAGACACTTGATTGCCTTAAGATATCTACTCTGTCATTTAGACTTTCTTGTGCTATGAAATATTACCTTAAGACTAGTGAAAAGTTCTTGAAAACTACAAATTGGGTTGGTGGGAAATTTAAAGGGTTTTTCTTCCTTATTGTCTTCTAATTTGTTTACAAACATCTCAAAACCCAGATCATAGTTTTTGAGATATGATTAAAACATGTGACTGATGTCCTTGGGGTGTAGGGCCTTCAAATGGTTACTCTTTTTCTCATATTGATTGCACTTTCTTTGTATTAGTAACAATGTAATGCATTACCATTATGCCTTGCTATGATTGCTTTATATGTTGGCCTTCCTTTTGCATAGGCTTCTTATCAGAGACTAGAACATTTACATCGTTTACAAACATAGATGAAGCCAAAAATAGTTTTGACTTAATTCCAGCTCTACTCTTTTATGGAGTTGCAAATGATCTAAACAATGAAGCATGGTAGGCCTAAGGCACTCTCCTTACTGCATGTCAAAGTATTATCATCTTGTAGACTAATTGCAGATTATCATTAACAGTGTCCTCATGTATCTTACCAGTTTCAAGAATTGTTGTTGCTCCTTCTGATTAGCATGTTTAAGGATTTCAATGCTTGTTATAATAGAATACTCCTATATCCTTCACATACCCCTTTAATTTGTGATTTGGGTCTTTGAATGCTACTATGAAGGGTTTGCAATTAGGCATATAAGCCCCTACTTCTCTTTATCATGAAATTGCTACAAGGTATTTCTTTTGATGTGGCTACTATTAAATGTTGTAGACTACCATATTTTGTTGAAGGGTTCATCATATTTGTTGTTGCTTCAAGGACTGACTACTCCTTGCTTGACATCAAAGAGTACATTTCTATGACCCTCAAATGTTCATCTGTTGTTCCTCTTTCAAGACAAGTAATGACATTCCCCCTATAAGTAGACACACTATAGATAATTGCCCCACTCTAGACCCTATGGTTTGATTGACCGTCTAGGCTTGTAACAACCCCTTGTGACTGTCCCTTCTGTACTGGGATGAATGTTAAGGTGTCCCTTATGCACAATGCATTCATTACACCTATTTGCTACTGTAGCAGTCCTCATAATTGCTTTGCTAGCTGTATGAGATCATTTAGACAGCTGTCTACACTACCTTATGATAATCATTCCATATGACTACTCTTCTTATCCTTTGACTATCATTTAGACTAGTTTAAAAGGCATGCACTACTATGTCATGGCTGGAAGATGCTACTCTATGGCAGAAAAGATTGTTCTTTGTAATCATTCCTCATGACTATTTCGGACAACTTATATACTACAACATTAAGGCACTTTTTCATACTTGATTTTGCACCTCCTTTTGTGATTTCTCTATACTTATGACAGTCATGTTGACTGTCACAATGCATGATTCAAGCATGTCATGATGGTCTTTGAAATAGCTTGCTAGGCTCAACCCTTGTGGGATCCACATTTTCTCCACATGCTATAATTTTCATATGTTATTACATCAACCTATTCCTACACATTCAACAAACATGTTAGAATACAAAACATACATTGATTCACATGACATGATGCTTCTCTTTCTTGATTTATCTTTTGATCTGGTATCTATATCTCTTGTTCTTGACTATTTATTCTACTTTTCTTGTATATTTGTGATGACTGAACATTTGAATTTGATGCTTCATAAAAGTAGATTATATATCTGTTGTTTATTGCATGTGAAAAGAATTTGAATCTTGAGCTCTAACACCATCTTCTATAGGTATTCCTGGAGCTTACTAGATGGAGGAAGCTGAAAATGCACCTGATCAACCTTGGGATTCTTCATTCGCAAGCAATGACAGGTCCCTATTCTTTTCATATGCTATTTTATTTCTTTAGATGTATAGTTTAGTTTTATGTTGCATATTTCAATAATTCCCATGGCTTATGTGGGACACCTTAAACATTTCTTTTGAATATAATCATCTATTTCACATTATGTAATGTCTTATGTGTACTTTCCTTTATGAATCAATTACATAATATGAAACATCTTAACTTTATTTTGAAACATATGTTTATGTCATGAAGAAATAACAATTTTGTTGGTGTATAACTCACATGAGTTATTCCTAACATAACCATAGTTAGCCAGTTTTCCTCACATGTGGAAAGACTAATTCTACTCTATGAGTCATTAGTAGATGTGTTGTCTCATATTTGACACATCACCGCTACATTTGAGGGTGGTTGTACCTTGAGCTATTCTCTTGGTTCCATTTACGCCATCTTTCCTATTCTCATGGAGACTTGTTCCTCAAGCTTCATCTATTTATACCTATTTGGTTATAAATCAATTTAGTTCATTTTCAATACATTGCATTTGTGTTTGATTTCTGCTTCCATGATCTTGGACTTCTACTCACAAATGGTATCAGCGCGAGTGGAATAGCGTCAAATCGTTTTCTTTTTTATTACATCTCCATTGGTGAATCTATGCAACTTCTTTTGCATGCTAGGCTCAATCTGGCCTTGTATCACTACATATTGAGGAGGTAAAATTTTGTTTCAAAGCACATTTGAATGGATTTGTTTTTGTAGGTCATAATTGTCATTGGCAGAGCTCATTGACTCTCACCATAGTAAGGTCAAATCATTGCCGAGAAAGCCTCATCAGAGGTAGTTTTTCAATGGTATTCATGCCTCACATAGAGGCCAATTTATATTTGTGACGTGCCTTACAAAGAGCCTGAACCCCCTGCTCAACGTGCCTCACACAAACACTAAACTCTTTGCTTAATGGGAGGCAGAAATTGACCTACATCTGCCTTGATTGGTGCCTCCAAATAGGCCCGACCCTCTCAACCAACTCACTGCCCAGCCCATGACAAATCAATGCCACATTGCTGCCTTTCTTAGTGGCATTTTTGCCCTTATCTATAGTTGACGTTGCCAACTCTTAGTGGCATATCTGCCCCATTTCCTCAATGGAAGATAGGCTGACATTTCAAGCGGGAAGGAAGATTTGAAAGTGCCTTGGGAGGCACATGAAAAGTGACATCCGTTAATCTTTAAGAGAGATTTTTTAGCACTATTCATTCTATTTTTTGTCACTTTTGTTGACCTAAAAAACTAGGGGAGTGACATTAGCAAAGAGGGAAAATAGAAAGGGGGGCACAAAATTTTTCATAATAAACCCCTGCTCATATGGTTTTTAAGCCCTTGGTCACACTCTACCACAAGGGACTTATCTTTTCCCCTATCAAGTTTTTTTCTCCTACTATTAGTTTGCAAAAAAATTATTTTCAAGCACATTGAAAATTTTATTTGAAAGTGTAATTTTTTTTTGCATATGCAAAAATTGTAAAGGCTATAACTTTTGCATACGATCTCATAATCAAGTCGTTCAAAAGGAAGAAGTGCCTAATTTTTCATCCTCTATCATTCTAGCCTGTCAATGCACTATCATTATCAAGTGTCAAATTAAGCTAGGTTAAGGGTTCTTAAAAATACTTCATCTCAAATTGCAAGCTTGTTGGGAGAGAACCAAAAGGGAAAATATTGTTGTATGTTGTCATGCACTACTTATAAAGTGTTTCTTTAAGGGGGTAGATAAGTAAGAAGAGTGCACACAATCACTTCTTCTATCACTAAAGCACCACCTTAATTCCCAAAACTAAATCTATTCATCAACTCTAATAGAGATAAAAAGAGATAAAAAAATGCCATCTAAAACAGAGTTAAACCGATGGATCATTAGTTCAGTTGTTGGTGATCATATGTCACCATTTCTAGAAATGTTTATAAAACTAGAACCTTGTAGAATCTACAACATTTTAATGAACTAAAAGTATTATGATGTCATTGGTAAAGGCATAGTTGAACTAGGGAATGGTATTCTAAATAATGTATACTATATTCCTGGTTTATTTAAAAATTATCTCTTAGTATATGCACTTTCCAATTTTGAAAAGATGGTAGAATTCACTACAGATGCTGCCCTAATCAGAGAGTCCAAAGATAGAAAACTAGTTGTAGTTGGTAAAGTCTGCCATCTAGAAGCTTGCTTCATATTTTCACACTTTACAGCTGATGAAGAAGTTAATTCAGAGCCTAGTATCAATTCGAGGCTTAGCTCAGTTGGCTTAATATAGCTAATTATTAGGACTCCAATAAAGACATTTTGTTGTACTTGCACTTCAAAAAAAGTGTCAAATAAAAATCACTTGTGTAATCAATCATGAAAATTGGGAATTGTATATACACTAAATTATATAAGGTGTAATCGGGGGAACAATCACTTCTCAAAGAATTGCACAGATTCTTTATCTCATTCGCATGTGCGCATATGCACATCCTTTTATCAGTCTTTAGTATACCAACTTCTCTACACATTGGAGATGATTTGTCTAATTTTTTGAATATTCAAAAAAATTAGAATTTACAGCATATTTTGCTTGGAGAGTTCTCAACAATAGCATCTGGGTCTACATCGAGATCATCATCATATGGAGGGACCTTCTAAAGTCCCCTCTTTGTTTTCTCTCTTTAGGAGGGAAGTTTTTCTCCATAGGGTTTTCTTTCTTTCTCCATTTTATGAGAGATGTTTTGTAAATGAGTACCTAAAATGGCACACAGCCGGAACTCATATTTCATAAACCCACCTAAGCTCTGCTTAAGGGGGGGTGTTGATCTATAACTCATATGAGTCATTCCTAACATAACCATAGTTAGGCAGTTTTCCTCACATGTGGAAAGACCAATTCTACTCTATGAGTCATTAGTAGATGTGTCATCTCATATGCGACACATCGCCGCTATATTTGAGGGTGGTTGAACATTGAGCTATTCTCTTGGTTCCATTTACACCACCTTTCCTATTCTCATGGAGACTTGTTCCTCAAGCTTCACCTATTTATACCTGTTTGGTTGTAAATCAATTTAGTTTATTTTCAATACATTGCATTCATGTTTGATTTTTGCTTCCATGATCTTGGACTTCCGCTCAAACAAGTTTATAAATACCTCTTTTTTGAATTGCACTGTCTTGAACTGAAACAACAACAATAACATGCTTGAAACATAACTACAAAAATTAGTTTAGCTTCAAAATTGATCTCCTTTGAATATCTTCTTTCTTTGTGAAGCCTACTTTATTTGATTTATCTAGATTGTGCAACAGCTCAACTTGAACTGTTACATGACCCTGACAAATCAATACTGAAGTCCGTTCATCAAGACATCTAATGTTGATTGGGTTGATGAACTATTAAAAACAATTATTTACCCCTTTTAACAATTGCTTGTTAAAGCCTCACTAAATTGAGCTGCAAGCAAACTTTAGTATGGTGCCAAAGCAGATCTTTGAGATTGACCCTAATATAAGAGTCAAATAGACACATCTACATGCATATATGCACCCCCCTAAATTTCCTATCAGCTCATCCCTTACACCCTTAGGAGGTGCAAGTGATAGTTTATATGAGATCAAGTATTTTATGGAAAATAAAGATAAATTAATTTTGTTTAATAAATAAATATTTTTGATAGATATTAGGCATGTTTCAGTTTTGTTTGGTTAGTAGTGAATTAATTTATGATTTTAGATCTTTTGAACTATAAATCTTAGTTAAAAACTCTATCGTTTGAATTGGTCTCTCCTTTTCAAATAAAGTAGTTAATGATTCAATGTTCAACATATCAATGTAGTTGATCTAGATATCAGGGTAAGTGCAAAAAGATGGGGGGCCAAAAAGTGGCCAAATTAATTTTTAAAAAAATTAAGTCATAATGCAAGCACATTATAATGTGCTCGTGTTATGGCTTGTTATAAATAAATAAAAAGGTTTCTGTATATCAAAAAATTGGATTTGCAAATGGAAATGATCAAACAATTGAAATGCATAACCTAAACCCAAATAATTCAATACCTCGAAGATGCAAGATGAGCTCGATTGATTTGATCGCTTTGTTGTGTTGATTGCTCGATTCCGCATCATAACGTTGATAAGAAGATAAATGATGGATGATTGGTGGTTGATAAATGCAAGCTAGATGGATTGAAGATGATGGATAATGGCTTGAGATGAAAATTCAGCAGAGTGAGGTTGCATGAAGAAGAATCATGAAAATTCTCTTCTAATGGCTCAAGAGAGGCTTGTTTTATAAGAAAGGCTTGGTTCCAATGGATGGCTAGGATCAATTAGGGCTTTAGGTGAAATGGATGGATAAGATTAAGTTAGGTTTCCTTGCACATTAAGAAATTGTAGTCAATTGACATGTGGCAAGGGAAGATAAGGCTTATGTGTGCTTGTGTAGATAAATACTAAAATTAGGTCCCATTAGTTGTGCATGTGAAAGATAAAAGTTGTAACACATGATTGACTGGACAAGTGTTGGAATGTGATGAAAGATCATGTGACTTAATTCAAATAAAATATTTGAATTAGTTGGGATATAGTTGGATATAAATTAAATAAATAAGATTTATTTAATTAATTGGGAAGATGATTAGGATGGGATAAGATATGATGTAGAAATTAATTAAATAAATAAAATTTATTTAATTAATTGGGATGGGGATAGGATAAATGGGATTATGCATGTGAAATTAATTAAATAAATAAAATTTATTTAATTAATTGGCTAAGTAGGATGAGGATGGGATTGAATGGGATTTTAATTAAATAAATAAAATTTATTTAATTAATTGGCTTAATGGATTAGGAAAATTAGGGCAAAATGCTACAAGATGTCTAGGATAATGTTTTTAACTAGGTGTTGCTAGACATGGACAAAGTTGGGACAATTTTGGGTGTCTACATTTTGCCCCTCTTTGAGATGATTTTCAAGATGATGAGATTTATGTTGAGTAACATCATTTCAAAGAAGTTAAGGTATGGATAGAGTAAAAGGATAGTGATGATGATGGAAAGATAGGATGATATTGCCCACTCGAGAGGATAGGCGGGTTGGACAAACACGGGTAGGCTCTCGAAAATAAATGGCTTGGCTGCAAAAGATAACGGGATAGATAGAAGAAATGGAGATGCGTTATGCTGCAATGAATGTGAGCAACCATGATGTTTGATATAGCACTAGACATTATGCACCAAGGTATAAGGAACCAGGGTGACGATGTGTTTCATGCCCCAACGTAATACAACCTTGTCTAACGTATGAGGAAGTAAACTTAGAACATTAAAGTCCTAATGCACAAAAGGTATGATATGACCTTAGATGCAAAGGATAATGCAAAAAGCTATTCCAACATACACAAGATATGAATATTAGCTAGAAAGTTACAGATGTGATACAAATGCAAGATAAAATGATAACACACACAAGCAAGCAAGCAAGCATGCACAAAGGATTCAAAAACAAACAAGGTATTGCTCTTGTCAAGCTATAAACCACTGATTAATTGTTTGATTGATGATAGTTGAGAGTGTTGTCATTGCAGGGAAAGCTATATCCCTAGATCAACACAAGGTTGTTTGCTGAGTTGGTTGGCTAGTTGATTGATTGATTTGGCTTACAACAAGGCTAGGATCAAGACCATGGATTGCGTTTGGATAGCTTGGCTTGATTGATTAACTTGATTGGTATAGCTTAATGATGACTTGCATTTGGATCATTGCTTGGAATGATTTGATTTGATGATTTGAGATGTAGTTCTGATGTTTTATTGATGATGATGAAAATGGATTGAGATTGATTGATGAAATGTTGATGATGGGATGATATGTGGTGGATTGAGCTGCTTTTGATTTTCTGAAGTGATTGGATTTGTTTTGATTAGAGTTGATGTGATTGAGTTGATTTGCTTTAGTGTTGATGCAGATATTTGATAGGCTTTATTTTGATGGTTGGCTTGATGTGCTTTGGTGATGATGTTTGCTATTGCTGGGTTGATTGTTGATGATTGATTGGATTTTTTTTTATGGTTGGATTGTGTTGAATGATGGTAGTGATGGTGTGATGATTGGAGTGTCCACTCAATCTAAGCATAAGCAAGTGTTCTTAGTGTGCTCAAAGGATGTAAAACAAACAAGGTATTGCCCTTGTCAAGTCATAAACCAATAATTGATTGTTTGTTTGATGATGATAGTGTTGTCATTGCGGGGAAAGTTATATCCCTAGATCAACACAAGGATGTGGGAATGCTATATCCCATTGATGATGATTGATGATGTTTGATTGGGCTCATGACAAGATTAGGATCAAAAACTTGTTGATTTGATTAGATAATGTTCCTTGATTGATTATCTTGCTTGATATCGATTAGTGTGGCTTGGATTTAAGATCATTTCTTAGATTGATTTGATTGATATGATTGGAAGAAGTGATTGATTGAAATGGATGAATGAATGTTATTGATAGGAAGAATTGATGATTGATGATGATGATGAATTGATTGTGATTGAATGTTGATGTAGTGGATTGTTTTGGATGATATGATTGGTTTTTTTTCTTGGATTTTTCATTGGATATTTAAGTTTTTTGAATTTTTGAATATTTTGATTTTTTTTTCTTTTGTGTTTTTTGAAATGTTTTGGAAAATACCAATGGATTTACAATTTGGGTAGTCTTTGTGCTTGATACCAATGACAAGGGAGAAAACCAAGTCTAGGTGCAAGGGATGGATAAAAGGATGGACTCATAGTAAATGTGATGGAAGGCTCATGAGAGTTGGATGGGATGGATGTTTCATGAGAGTTGGATGGATAGAAGAGAGGATAGGCCATATAAGGGATGGATGCTTGCCTGATGATAAACGGATAGGTAGGCTATAGTGGAAAGCTCATGATAAACAAATGGGGATAAGCTATAAGACGGAAAGCTTGTAATAAGGGTATGCCATAGTGGAAGGATCATAAGGGAGCTAGGATGTGATCTCCAAAGGCTATGTTGCATACAAAGAATAACTTGCCCCATTCTAGGTGGTAATGCTTAGGATTTTTACATGATAAAATTCATGACCAAGGGATGACATGATGGATTGGTTTAAATGGGATGGAAGGTTCATAGATAGGACTTGGTTTGGAAAGGAGGTATGTTAAGAAATATCCAAACATGTTTCAACATTTTTCCCCTATGTCTTCATCCAAAACAAAAGGCAGGAGGATGGATATATGGATTCAATAGGATAGGCATATTTATGTAATGGCTAAGGATGGTAGGATGGTATGTTAATGGTATGACATGATAGGATGGAAAATGATATAATGGGATAGATAGTTTGGAAATGGATAGGTTGGATGAGACAATGTGCCCCCAAGTGTAAGTGACATAGAAGATCAACCTACACATGACGCATGTTTGCCAAGTTTTCATCATGGTACTTATCCAAGGTGCCTATTTACCAGGTTTTCACCATTGGACGAAGGGATTTCTCTTTACTTTTTATTTTTTTTTCTTCTTTTTTTTTTTTGCTTGTAGATGGGTTGACAATTACACATGGTGCCTGTTTGCCAGGTTTTCACCATGGTAATGGATAGGAGGGACTCAAGTGTTTAGTGCTATGAAGGTTGATAGTGTCCCTTTAGAGATTGATGATGTCTTCGCATGGACCATGTTATTATGCTCATCGATGTTGATAAGGGATTGTGTGGATGGGATATGGATTAGGTAGATAATGGATTATGATGTGGAATTAGGGTAGGGTAGGCTAGTGGCTTATGGTGTGGATTTATGTAGGCTTATGGAATGAATATGGATGAAAAGTTTATGCCAAAGCATGGACCATAGGGTTAGCATGGGGGAGATATGTAGGATAATGGATGGAAGATGGGGAGATGTAGTTATGTGGAGGTGCTACGGAGTGGAATGGAATCATGACCAATGGTTGCACACACCATGATAAACATTAAAGATTTTGATTGGATGGTGGTGTAGGAAGAAATGGAAATGTTTGCTTAGGGGATGGTTGATGAAGTGATTTAGGAACACACATAGATTTAGTATTTTTAGTGCTTTTGTTTTGCTTGTGGGATTTTTGAAGGGAATGGAAGTTTTGGATGGAAGTAGGCTTTTGGATGGAGATAGGTGATTGGGATTCTTGAGATGTGGATGAGGATGCCTCATTTGCTTTGCTAGCTTTTTTCTTAGGAACCCAAACCATTTTGCTTTTGGGCTTTGCTTTTGGAGGTATGGGCTTAGATAGCTTTTTGAAGGTACTTTGCTTAGAAGATGGATGATTTAGAGACTTTTCACCTTGATGGCCTAAGGCATGAGGGTCCTTAGGAGTTTTAGTTGGATTTTTGGATTTATAGATAAAGGCATCCAAATGTTTATTTTGGAATCCCATGGGTTTGGTGGAAGCGGGGTTGGTGGAATGATTGGAAGCTTTATGTTTAAATGATGTGTGCTTTTGTTGGCCATGATTAGGGATGTAAGGATACTTATGAATGATAGGTATGTTAGGTGTTGTAAGCAATGGTGGCAAGGTAGATGGAGGGATATTTGGAGTTGGTAAAAGTGGAGGCAAAGTGGATGATGGAAGGTGTATGGTCACATGCTTTTGACATTTATAGGATGATGGAGGTGAAATGGCAACATATGTTTTGGGTAGATGATGGGGGGTGCAATGGAAAGTGGACTTAGGATGGATGGAGGAATTACCAACATCTTTAGCTTGTTTACCTTGGGGTGTGTATCCAAGGCCATATGAGCATGGAGGAATCTTGACATGGTTTGGCTCCAAAATACCTTGTTCATAAAGGCCTAGACCTTTACCTTTGTAGTTCATGTTTTGGAGTATGTGATGGGCTAGAGGACTAGATGTGTTTTGGGAACTAGACTTGAGTTCTTTATTGGATAGAGAAGATGAAATAGAGGACAATGGTTGTTGTTGTCCTAAGGAAGAACATTCATGGAGGAAGGTGGTAAGACCACTAGGACATGGTGGATTTGAAATGGGATCGATGGTAGATGTGGATAGTGGATCATTAGGATCTTGATTATGTTCGCTAAGATCCAAGCTATTTGTTTGATCTTTTATACTTACTTGGGGGACAAGTGTCTCATCATGACAAGTGGATCTTTGCTCATTATGGATAGGGCTAGATGGAGGATGACTAGGAGCAATTTGGATATCTTGATCATGGATGGTTATAAGATTATGGATATGATCAAGGTGCTTTTGAATAGGTTCTTCATCATAGATATCATCTTGATCATGAGATAGATAAAGTTTGGTCAAATGGATCATCATGGTTTTCATGATCTTAGCTAGAACCTTGATCAAAAATATGAGCAAAAATAGGATTAAGTGGGCTATAAAAGGGATAAATTTGCTCATGAATAGGGTCATGGTGATGGCTAATAGCTTAAGGGCAAACCATATGTAGGTCATGGATAGGTGGAACTTAGAGGTGCTTTGATCTTGATTAATATTAGGGTTTAATATTTCCACATGTTTAAGATTATTCTCTTGACATACCTCTTGACTTGGGATGAAAGTGGAAGGTTCTTGAGTGGATTTGATAGGCTCTTGAGATTTATCGACATGAGGGCATGATGGCTCTTGACTTAGGCTTGTGGTTGGAGACTCTTGAATAGACTTGTTGGCTTGTAGGTCGCATGATGGGCTCAAAGGGCTAGGTATGTTAATGGAAGGATCTTGAAGAGGCTCAAGGATATGTGAACCACATGATGAGATTATAGGATTGGACATGACCTTTGGAAGTTCATTGGTAGGATCATGAATGGGTGTTTGACATGGGGGTAGTTTATTCCTAGTTAGTAGCCAATGGATCACATCCTTCGCAAGGGTATGAGTGGATGGGCAATATAATGGATGGATGATAATAGTAGATGGTGTTGTAGGCTTATGATTAGGATTAGGTTGAGGGCTAATTGGATTGGGTGGATTAGGGTTTGGACTAGATGGGGGTGACACATGGGATTTGAATGATATGGCATGATTTCCCATTATAGGTGGGTACACCTTGTAAACAATTGGAACAAATAGTGGGCATTTATTTGTATTATGGCCTTTGGTCCTATGGTATACACAATAATCATGTTCATCATATGGACTTTCTTCACATGGTTTGACTTCAGGAAGTTCAATGAGTTTTGCTTCAAGCATCCTTTGTAAAACTATCTCAGCTGCATCCTTTGGTGAAGGATTAGAATGACATGGTGATGAAGGTAATGGAGGGCTTGGTGATTTGGAAGGTTGATGGATTAATGGACTAGGAATGGGATCACATGGTGGTGTTGGGATAGGATTAGTTGGCTCATGTGTTGGCATGTGATTGGATGGTGGTGGCCACTCTAGATTGGTATCTCACTTGTCAAAGGTAATTAAGTTTTGCATAGGATAAATTGGGCTTTGATTTATGTACAAGGGGCCACTTGGATTTGGATATTGTTCTTGTGAAATCACTTGATTGCTTTGTGGATGGGCTTGGTAGTGCATTGGAATGGTGGCATGAGGGATTGGATAAGCTTGAGGTGGATGTTCATAGGTTGATGTGGCATTGACTTGGTGGATAGGTGGATTAGGTTGATAGGAAGTGGATGGATATGACATGTGGCTATGAGGTGGATTAGGTTTGTATTGAATGGCTAAGGATTGTTGTACTTGTCGAGCTTGACTAGTGGCTAAAAGGTGTTGGGCTTGGGCTACGAAGTGTTGTAGTTGAGGTGATTGACTTGTATGGGGTTGAGCTCTTTGGATGAAGAATTGTAATGTTTCAATGGTGTCTTGGTTGAGGGGTTGTGATCCTTGATAAAGATTTTGGAGGAATATTTGGAATTTGATTTTTGGGTCTTCTGGTGTAAACATGTCACCCAAGTGTTTGTCTTAAGTCCCTTTTAACAAGTGCTTGTTTAGGTATTTAGATGATGATGTGGATTGTTTGGATGATGTGGATGAAATGTAGCATGAATTGTTTATGTGTTTGGTGTTTATAGCTTGATTTGGCAATGTTCAAACAAATGATTATGCATATACACACATGAATCACTCACGCAAGACACATAAGCAATTGTTGACTTTGAAAATGAAATGTGATGATTAAAAAAGCACACATGGAAGACACATCAACAAGCCTAATGTCTAGTCAAGTGGGTATGGCCAATTAAGTTTTGGGCTATGTTTACACGAGGTTGACTAGGAATTTGAAAGAAAAATCCTGCCACACAGCCAGGAGAAAGGGGTAACCCACCCTTCACCTTCACTTCCCAAAGGTATAAAGTTCTTTGGGGCTTAGCCAAGAGTGACAAGATTCCAACTCCCAATGAGGGTGTCTTTCGATTCAGCCTTGATTGAGGTCGTCCCTTGGAGTGGTGTGTCTCCAAGCAGGCCTCCTAGATAGGGTTTACAGAAGCAAACCAAGTGAGCTATCACTTGATTCACACTCGCACTTGTTAATTGACCCTTTAAAAATGAGATGTGTGGAAGACAATTCAAGAACTTGTTCATTTTAGATCCAAATCCAAATGTGTAGGAAGAAAATGATTCGTTTTAAGCCCAATTTCAATGGTATGATTGCAAACAAGTTGTTCATTTTATGCCCAAAGTCCAAATGTGTGATCAAGCAAGATTGGAAGATAAGAGATGAAATGATTGCACCTAGTTAATTTGTTGTCCAAATATGTTGTAGATGATGATGCTGATGCTACTCCAGCTCGTTAGATGCTCCTAAAAGTCACAAAAATAAAAAAAGACCAAGTAAACTTGCATAAGAAACTGTTTTGCAAAAAATGAAGAATCTGATAAAAATTGATAAAGATGATCTGATATAGAAAAATAGATTGCATAGACAAAAAGGTCAAGAGATTCTAAGCAATTTTAAAAAAGAGATTTGCTGAAAACTGATCAAAATTGCTCAAGTTATGCTCAAATGAAGTTTGTAATGAAGCTAAACTTTGACTAATAAAAACGATGGTAAAATGATATAGTCACCTGATAAAACTTTCTCTACTGTATAGTTCATCCTCTCAACTTTCCAGCGAGTCCTTGTTTGCACAATTTGGCCTCTGTATGTGAAAGTTATGATATAAACACTAAGATGCACAATGACAGCAACCAAAAGCAAGTTACAGTTGCCAGATGCGATTTACTGTTGATTAGAAGTGATCTAAATTTGTCTGCAGGTGATATGTTATGGCTCAAATGCAACTCTTGTAGGCTTGTAAGTGATGTGAAAGATGGCAGAGGCGATCACTGCGTGTCTAGAAGCGATCTCATGTTTTACCACAGGTGAACCCTTGTAGATCAAATGCGACTCAAAAAACACCAGATGTGAACGTTGTAGGCTTATAAGCGATGTAGAAAAGCCCAAAGTGACCAATTTCAGCCTACAAGTGACCTGTATCTACAAAATGAAAGATGTGACAAAAACCCTAGTTCTGCAGAAGGCGATTACTGTCAGACCAAAAGTGACTAGGTTAAAGACAAAAGCGATTACTGTTTAGATAAAAGCGATCAAAATATGAGCAAAAGTGATTACTATCTAACTAAAAGTGATCAAAATATGAGCAAAAGCAATTACTGTTAGCCCAAAAGTGATCTAGAAAGTTTCAAGTGAGAGATTGCAAATATTAACCATATGCAACCAAGTTTACCAAATGCGATCAGTTTTTGATCAAAAGTGAGCTAAATTTTACCAAAAGCTACATACTGTTTGTTTAAAAGCAAGCCAAATTTGACCATAAGCAACTAGGTTTTGATCAAAGGCGAGCTGATTTAGCATAGGAGACTACTGTTTGATCAAAGGTGACCTGAATTACCAGAGGCGCATTTCTACAGACCGGTTGTTGTTTTCTTTGCCAAATGCTCCATGTTTCATCAAATTTAGGCAAATTTATACTCAAAGTTTATGGAAATGGCCTCTCAGATGCAATGGTGAGTTTATATTTGGGCTAAGAGATCATATACATACATTTTTAGCCAAATCTTTACAAACTAGGGTTAGAAAAATACAAATTTTTGCTACAAAAGCTTGCAAAAATGAAAGATTGGCGCTCCACCAGATCTAAACTTCACAAAAACAACCCAAACAAGAGAGTTAATCAAGGACATGAGTCCCACTAGGTGTGCCAAAATGTATATCAAAAAATTTGGATTTGCAAATGGAAATGATCAAACAATTGAAATGCATAACCTAAACTCAAATAATTCAATACCTCGAAGATGCAAGATGAGCTCGATTGATTTGATCACTTTGTTGTGTTGATTGTTTGATTCCGCAACATAACGTTGATAAGAAGATAAATGATGGATGATTGGTGGTTGATAGATGCAAGCTATATGGATTGAAGATGATGGATAATGGCTTGAAATGAAAATTCAGTAGAGTGAGGTTGCATGAAGAAGAATCATGAAAATTCTCTTCTAATGGCTCAAGAGAGGCTTGTTTTATAGGAAAGGCTTGGTTCCAATGGATGGCTAAGATTAATTAGGGCTTTAGGTGAAATGGATGGATAAGATTAATTTAGGTTTCCTTGCACATTAAGAAATTGTAGTCAATTGACATGTGGCAAGGGAATATAAGGCTTATGTGTGCTTGTGTAGATAAATACTAAAATTAGGTCCCATTTTTTTGCATGTGAAAGATAAAAGTTGTAACACATGATTGACTGGACAAGTGTTGGAATGTGATGAAAGATTATGTGACTTAAATAAAATATTTGAATTAGTTGGGATATAGTTGGAAATTAATTAAATAAATAAGATTTATTTAATTAATTGGGAAGATGATTAGGATGGGATAAGATATGATGTAGAAATTAATTAAATAAATAAAATTTATTTAATTAATTAGCTAAGTAGGATGAGGATGGGATTGAATGGGATTTTAATTAAATAAATAAAATTTATTTAATTAATTAGCTTAATGGATTAGGGAAATTAGGACAAAATGCTACAAGATATCTAGAATAATGTTTTTAACTAGGTGTTGCTAGACATGGACAAAGTTGGGACAATTTTGGGTGTCTACAGTTTCTATTGTCATTTCGTTTCTTTCTTTCTTCTCCTCTATGCCCGTGGCCTGCAAACCCTAGAAAGCGCGCTCGTATTTTGTAAAACTCTATTCAACACAAAAACCTTATCAATTCGTCACCAAAATGCCACCACGACATCGAGCACACCAAAGGAGTGAGTTATATTTTTTTTTGTTTGAATTTGTTTCTAAACAGGTAGGTTTTAGTTGATTTTTGATGTATATTTCGTTAATTATCAGGAAATGTTAATGCACCTCCTCCTCCTCCTCAAAATCCACAAAATCTTGAGGAGGAAATACCTGCAGAACAACAACCTCCTCCATCCATTCCTCGACATGCCCCTAGAACACAAGAAAATATAATGGGGCAAATTGAAAACAACAAAAGAGAAATTGAAGATATAATTGCAAGGTTGAAGGATTCTTCCACTTCAACCTTGCATAGGTCCACGCTTGTTGAATCTCTTGAATCTATGTTATCAAATGTAGATTCAATTAGCAAGCAAATAACTAGTTGGATGGATAAGAGGAGAAAGTTTAGAGATTATTATGCAGACAAGCTGTCATACCAACATGTGAAAAAATTACAAATCACAAAATTAGACTTGTGTTTCATTTTCACAAACCCACAAACAAATCAACCTCCACCCATTACATGCAAGAGGTTCCCTATCCATTGGTGCAACAACCAAGTGATAAGGGACAATTTTAGGCAGAGGTGGTGGATGGTTTTTGACCATCCTCCATGTAATAATAATGAAGTCCCACAATACTTTTTGAGGAAACTCTACTGCGAGTTTGTCCTCAATAAAGTGCCAAACTATTTTGATATGCAGGACTTCCAGGGTAGAGGTGGGGGGTCAGCACAAGATAGACCAGGGGCACATGTTGACCCATAGCGACCAGTGAGATGAGTAATCAACAGACCAGCCCACAAGCATGTTTCTATCCCTTCCATTATGAAGGAGAGTGTTGAGGTTGATACACTTCAGTCCATTAGTGCCTTGACCCAAAGCATCATAGCGCATGCCAGTCCTGCAGCATAGAGTGGGTTGGGAGATAGTGTGAGGAGTAGGGTCCCACCCCATACTTGTTAGACTTGTGGGTCAGCCTATGGTTATGACCCCATGGATAGTTAGGACACAGGTGCACAGGCTACATCTATAGCTGAGCAAATGGTGATGACAGATACCCTCCTAAGTGAGACTTTCAGCCTTGATACTCAAGTAAATATTAGCAAGTTTATTGAATTTAATTTATTAAATTTTATTTTTGAAATGCAAGATTAACTAATTTAAATTGATAATTTTAATGAAATTTGAGGGTCATAGCATCGATGCAATTTTCAGTGGTTTGCCACCTGCATTTTACACTAGATCATCTCCTAGCGGGGTATGTAACTAGTAAACAATTATCTAATTTTAGATGTTGAATAGGGTAATATTGTAGATTTCACGGCAACACGTGCCAACGGTGGTGGCCTTCAAAGTTTTACGAAGGTAATAAAATAAATAGTTTAATGAATGAATTGTACTTACTAGATTTTTGTATGTGACTTGTGTGCTTTATTGTGTGTACTTCTATGTTTAGATGAATGTGTGTGTATGTTAGGAGCCATGATTTGCATCACTATTATAGTTTTCATAATTGAATAATGTTGTTTTATTTTCAGATGATGCAGGCTACGGAGACACCTCCCCATGTTTAGAGGGCAATGGAGCATGGTGTGGCCTCTGTAATTCATAGCTCCATGGCATTGACAGGGGTATGAGGCAGATTAGTAAATTTTAATTTGCATTCATTGTTATAGTTGTCTATTTTTGAAAAATTAAAAGATTATTGATTTGAAGTTTAATTTGTATCTGGATGGTTTCTATAGGACTTGACATCACCAGGGCCTATTCTTGCTACTGAGGCAAGCAAGGAGACAGATTATATGTTAGCGGTAAGTGATTATTTTGTTAAATGTTTCATTTTTTATAACATGTAATTTCTATATATTAATGTCTATACTTTTTATTGTAACAGCTAAAGATGCAAGAAGATCTAAATAGGACGAGTAGCCCTTAGGTTCGTAGTAGACCACCTACATGTGTGTCTCCATCCCCTAGAAGATCAAAGGCTGCCCGTGATTTATTCTCTTCACCAACTAGAGGGGAATGACTTTTTATTGTGTTCCTTTGTTGTATGCCTATATGGCATTTGTGGACACATATTTTGTATTGTACATAGTTGACATTGTATGCCTATATGGCTATTTTGTATATATGTTATACTTATATCGACAGATATTGATGTATGCCTATATGGATATTTTGTTAATACAAATCTTTTTTATTGATGGCGTCCATACTTGCATTATAAATCCATGTTTGAATGGATATTTGTAGATGGCTACTTCAAATATTTAAAGTCTAATTGTATTACATAGGATGTTTGTTGATCCAATAAGCTAGCTATTGTTATTCAAGTATCACCTAAACCTCATTTTGGAACTAAAAGATAAAAGTTGTATTTTAAAAAAAAATGAATCATCATGTTGAACAGAAAATATTAATATTCTTTATGAGTAGCATAGAATGTCAACTATATGCAATACAAAAAAATGAATCATCATGTTATTCTTTATGTTTGAGATCCTGAAAATGACTAAGTCTGGTAGCCTGATATCCTGAAACATTAGGATGAATATCTAAGTCATTAGGATGATTGTGCCTTGAGAAAAAGTCATTAAGATGAGTGCCTAAAGGAGACTTTCTTAAACATTCAAACATTGAGCAACAAGCATGAAGGGTTAAGGCACAATTTACAACTCATAAAGCCTCAAAAGGGTGCCCAACTTAGAGAGAGCATTCATTTAAGACAAGGCACCCATTGACACCTATTCCACGATAAAAATGTGCCTAAGGTGGAAGGAGAACAAGCCACTAGTAAGTGAAGCACACCTATTGCCTAAACCACTTCATTATGGCACCCTAGCATGAGGAGGAGTATATAAGTCAATAGGAAATGGTGCCTAGAATGCAAATGAAGGACTAAGTGGCATTTTCAATCAATTCACCTTGAGATTTCAATAAATACATCAAATTGAGCCCCATAAGCCTAGGCACCCTTTGCCTTCAAAAGAACCTTGTATCGACGTCAAGAGTTGGATTGTTGATGGCTTCCCCAACTAGAGATAATAGTGAAAACAATCCTTCCACCATCAGGATATTGAAAAATAATCATAATGTAATGATATATGGGATAATTGACATACCCCTTGTGAAAAGTGATGATCATAACAAGAATGGTCACCTCAACTTAATGCCCAATAATTTTAATACTATCAAGCATCCACATAATAGTAGATAATCTTATCAAAAGTCATAGAGAAATTTCTAAGGACCATAGTGTTATCCCTATGACTTGACACATACTGCTTGTTTCATAAAGAAAAGGGACATGATATAAATATTGTTGTTATATGGAACCTAATCAGACTTGGAGGTTAAATTTACCCAACTTTTATTAGCGTGGTTTCCCCCCAAATATTTTCCTACTAGTTTTGGCACCTTGAAGTCTAAGTGCATGAAAATCATGAGGATGAGCGCTTAGGGATGAGATAGTCTTCATAAGAGTTTAAATAAGAACATCATCAAAATGCGCCATGGTAGAGAGACTTGAGACCATCATCAAATAAGCCAAAATATCTATCTCTAATGACTTGACATGGATCCCAAAACCACCTATTAAACCAATAGGATCCTAGGCACTCACTTCATGCATTATGATTTCTAGGTGCCAGTTTGATGTTCCATCACAAGGAAAGTGCACCCACACTTGCAAGTGTTTTTCTTCAAGATCTAGGTGCCAGTTGAAGGTTGTAGTTGCCAAGAAGAGTGCCTAGCAAGAGGAAGTCTTTTGGAGTCTCCAAAACACATCAAACACTTGACTAACAACAAGATAACTTTTTCCCAAGTTAGGCGCTTCAAGAGGGAAGTTAAAACATGAATAAGCGCGAACTTGTCTAGGTGCAAACTCAATCTTTTTGAGGATACACATGGTGCCCGACATTCCTTGGTGATTTCAGAAACTTCAAATGCTCAGAACTGTTCAAGGAATGTCTAATGCCCCTTCTTGATGATAGGCCACCAAAGTGAGGGTGGAATTGTGCCTTGATGGCATTAGGTGCTATCTAGAGTATGCTACTCCATGGAAATGCGCCTTCTTGCTTAGAGTCTTAATGAAAAGTCTTAGAGGTTAAGATGCGCCTTGTCTTAATGAGGTGCAACTCTTGGGTAAGAAATCTTGTAAAGTGCACCTAACTTAGTGAAGAGATTGATAACTTCTAAACCCTTCTTGGAACTTAGATTGCTTCAATTGAAGATCATCTTGCACCAATACATCACCAAACTTTCAATCACAAGATCAATTAAAACTTAGGCACTCATTAAGAGTCTTTCCAATGTTGGCGCATCTGAGAGGTTAAACTGGCAAGAGATGGCGCCTAGCTTCCTAGACCTTGTTTCAATATGTTTGAGTTCGAAAGTTGACTCAATGGTATCAAGATAGCGCCATAGAGTCTTTGGACTAGTTCCTTAGAGTTTCAAAAATATTTTGGCTCCTTGAAAATTCCTCCTACATGCTTGGGCGCCATTTCAACATCCTAGAACCATGATGTAGTGCCTTATTGCTCTAGGCGCCCATTCAAGATTGTGCAACTTGAGATTGGCGCCTAGAGTGAATAGGCTTTCATCCTGACTTAATTCACTAAGGAAACCTTATCTTGAAGGCCGAACAATTTTTCCTGCCATAGCGCCTTGATTGAAGACTCCACATCCTTAGGCACTCATTTGGACAATTTGATGTGAAATTGGCACCTAGACTCCAAGAGTCAACTTTCTGCTTTCCAGACTTAGCCCAATTTTGAGTTTCTAACTTTGTTCCTGCAAAACAATGAGTATGAATTAGTCAAAAACCAATTCATTTGCTCATCATTCTGAATTAGCCTTCGGGAATGAGCAATAGAAGAAGTTGCAACTTTACACTGCCTCCTTCTGACAGATTTTGGGGCAGTAGAAAACCTTTCACCACGAGTAAATGTCTCAGAGATATAAAAAATTGAGAGAGGTTATTGTAGAAGCATTCTACATAATCGCATTGCCTTAGACAGAATGTTTCTAAGTGACACAGTTTTCGAGTAACATCTCATCAAAGATTATTGCCTTTTTGCACTTTGGACTCTTCAGGGATATCATCGGTACAATGTAGCTCAGACTGTTTCAACATGTTTGGGTGAAAAATAGGACCATACATAGCATAAATGTACCCATCCTGATGAGTTGGAACAATCAATTTGGTCACATTAGGAGCAGGATGAAAGTTAGACCCCTTTGCAACTTTACACTGCCTCCTTCTGATGATTTTTGGGGTAGCAGAAAACCTTTCACCACAGGAAAATGTCTTAGAGATATAAAAAACTAAGAGAGGTTATTGTAGAGGCACTCTACATGATCACATTGCCTCAAATAGAATGTTTCTAAGTGACATGTTTTTGAGTAACATCTCGTGAAAGATTGCTGCCTTTTTGCACTTTGGACTCTTCAGGTATATTGTCGGTACAATGTAGCTTAGAATGTTTCGACATGTTTGGGTGAAAAATAGGACCATACCTAGCGTAAATATACCCATTCGGATAATCATTTTGGTCACATTAGGAGCAGGATGAAAGTTAGACCCCTTTGCAACTTTCACTGCCTCCTAACGATTTTTAGGGTAGTAGAAAACCTTTCACCACGGGCAAATGTCTCAGAGATATAAAAAACCAAGAGAGGTTATTATAGAGGCACTCTACATGATCATGTTGCCTCAGACAAAATATTTCTAAGTGACACGATATTTGAGTAACATCTCGTCAAAGATTGCTTCCTTTTTGCACTTTGGACTCTCCAGGGATATCGTCGGTACAATGTAGCTTAGACTGTTTCGACATGTTTGGGTGGAAAATAGGACCATGCCTAGCATAAATGTACCCATCTAGATGTGTTGGAACAATCAGTTTGGTCGCATCAAGAGCAGGATGAAAGTTAGACCCCTTTGCAACTTTACACTGCCTCCTTTTGACAATTTTTAGGGTAGCAGAAAACCTTTCACCATGGGTAAATGTCTCAGAGATATAAAAAATTGAGAGAGGTTATTGTAGAGGTACTCTACATGATCATGTTTCCTTAGACAGAATGTTTCTAAGTGACACAGTTTTTGAGTAACATCTCGTCAAAGATTGCTGCCTTTTTGCACTTTGGACTCTTCAGGGATATCGTTGGTACAATGTAGCTCGGAATGTTTCGACATGTTTGGGTGAAAAATAAGACCATGCCTAGCATAAATGTACCCATCCAGATGCATTGGAATAGTAAGTTTGATCGCATGAGAAGCGGGATGAAAGTTACACCCCTTTGCAACTTTACACTGCCTCCTTCTGACGATTTTTGGGGTAGTAGAAAACCTTTCACCACGGGCAAATGTCTCAGAGATATAAAAAATTGAGAGAGGTTATTGTAGAGGCACTCTACATGATTGCGTTTCCTCAGACAAAATGTTTCTAAGTGACACAATTTTTGAGTAACATCTCATCAAAGATTTCTGCCTTTTTGCACATTGGACTCTTCAGGGATATCGTCGGTACAATGTAGCTCGGACTATTTTGACATGTTTGGGTGAAAAGAAAGACCATACCTAGTGTAAATGTACCCATCCAGATGCGTTGGAACAGTCAGTTTGGTCACATCAGGAGCAGGATGAAAGTTACACCCCTTTGCAACTTTGCACTGCCTCCTTCTGACGATTTTTGGGGCAGCAAAACATGTTTCACCACGGGCAAATGTCTCAAAGATATAAAAAACTGAGAGAGGTTATTGTAGAGGCACTCTACATGATCACATTACCTCAGACAGAATGTTTCTAAGTGACACAGTTTTTGAGTAACATCTCATCAAAGATTGCTGCCTTTTTGCACTTTGGACTCTTCAAGGATATCGTCTATACAATGTAGCTCGGAATGTTTCGACATGTTTGGGTGAAAAATAGGACCATGCCTAGTGTAAATGTACCCATCTGGATGTGTTGGAATAGTCAATTTGGCATTAGGAGTAGGACGAAAGTTACACCCCTTTGCAACTTTACACTGCCTCCTTCTGACAATTTTTGGGGCAGCAGAAAACCTTTCACCATGAGCAAATGTCTCAGAGATATAAAAAACTGAGAGATTTTATTGTAGAGGCACTCTATGTGATTGTGTTGCCTTAGATAGAATGTTTCTAAGTGACACAGTTTTTGAGTAACATCTCATCAAAGATTGCTACCTTTTTGCACTTTGGACTCTTCAGGGATATTGTCAATACAATGTAGCTCGAAATGTTTCGACATGTTTGGGTGAAAAATAGGACCATGCCTAGCATAAATATACCCATCCAGATGCATTGGAATAGTCAGTTTGGTCGCATCAGGAGTAGGACACCAAAAATGCAAAAGTTGCTTTGTGCAACTTGACAACATTGACACTTTTTTGCAACATGACTCAAAGACTCAAACTAACCCCAAATGACTCAACGTGACTTAAAATCACCTTGATTTTGGTGCCCAATGTATATTATAGAGGTGTAGGCACTCTTTATCATTCAAACATCTTAGATGAGCGCCTAGGAAAGGAAAAAACTCTAAGTTTCATCATCATGAGCGCCTAATATCAAGAGACTTTAATGGCTCAAACCTTAGCATGGAGTCCTAAGGTGCATTTCATGTCTCCTTTCATCCATTTTAGCGCCCTATATGTGAAGGGAGATCTAAAGGCATGAAAGTGGATGTCATTTTGCAAGAGTTTGGATCATCAAAATTGAAAGAAATAAGTCTATTAAGCTTGGGCACCCTTGGTCTTCTTTTCATTCATTATGAGCACCTTGAGGGAATGGTATATAGGTCATCATCATGATTGGGCACCCTGGATCCAGAGTGTTGGAGAGATCATCAAATGGTGTCTAGAGGAAGTAGGGTGAGTTATGAGTTTAGTCGCATCAGGAGCAGGACACCAGAAATGCATAACATGATGATGTAAAAATGTGTATATGTGTAAAATGCAGGAGGAAATAAAAAAAAGACAAACCTTACAAATTAATGTGCATACTTACAACTCAATGTAACATGACTTTACAAAATCAATGTGAATACTTAAAAATTAATCCAATGAACCATCTGGGTCTACTCTACTCTTTTTTGTGTCAAGTATTGCTTCATGGTCAAACTCACGCACCTTCCACAAGATTTTGTTCAAAGGTCTACCCCCATACTTTATCAAATGAACATTGGATGCCACGACAAGGTTTGAGTAATGAAGAATCTTCTGATGCATGTCAAAGTCCTGAAATAGCCAAATATTAACACTCTTATGTGGGTACCTTCTAAGCCATGTTCCAGTAATAACCACTTAACCTGTAGGGTATTCGATGTTTTCTCCATCTGTAACAGGGGCCTCCAATTTCTTTTTGGCCTCAACACAACGACATAAGTAATAATATGTTCCCTCTTCATTATCTTCATCTGCAATAGCTACATATACGTGCCCTACATTGATATGTGTAGCAAATTAGATGAAATTAGTCAAACATTACAAAAACACTACAAAGTAAGATGACATTACCTGGTTGAAATAGATGAAATTAGATGCATATACATGCCCTATATTACCTGGGTTGAACTAAATCTAATATGTGGTCAAAGTCAACTAATGATTCCATTTGTGTTAGTTCCAATGTCGTCGAGGGTCGATAGGTGTCAAGTGGGCTAAGATAACTTAACTGCCATTCATCAACCCACTCCTTTGACTCGCACTCATCCCAGACTTGAATTGTATAGGAAGAACAAAAACATGACATCTTTCATGTATGGATACTCCATGAACCTGTAATTGAGCTTCTGAAAGAGTGCATCTCATTTGATCCTGTCAGTGTACAACAGTCCTCATATGGTGCAATGTTAGTATCATCTATCAACCAAAAAAATCTACAAACTAAAGACTTACCTTCATTACCTGGACCCATGGAAGCATTACACCACTCAACAATCAATTTTGCATCTGTCAACTTTGCATTGTCTTTATACTTTAACTCTTCTCATGCTATGGCTCTTTTGATACATGCTCCTGCACCATCATGCTCCCTCTTTCCATGCCCAGCCTCACAAAAGTTCCACATATGCTGAATACCTGTAAAATTATGCCTCCTACTCAGCCAATAGAAATTTTGTGAGTTCTTGAATTGTGATGCACAATTATCTGACCATATGATATGCTGACTGAATGATATGCCCCTTCTAGCCAAATCATTGTAGAACACCTGAAAGAAACCTTGCACGAACTCCGTGGAATGTGTGCGATCATCACTAATATAGAAATGATACTCCCTTATGATCTTTCTGTCATCCTCCATACTATCATTTGCATGAATGAATGCGATGTGCACAAATATAGAAACCTGTGTGGAGTTGTAATATTGTCATTGCACCTCATGCTGTGGCTGTAGACTGTAGTTCTCTGCAAAGTCGATGACTGAAACAATGCTACCAACTAGAAATGTGTCCTTGCATAACTTGAATTGCAAGTCCAACCATCGAGCTCTATGGGCATGTCTTGCATACTCATACACTATGTTGTCACGAAATATAGGCATAAACTAATACACTAGAATCTTTTCAATAACCAATTCACACATCTTTGCTTCTTTACCATCTTTTGTATTGTATGCCACTATTTTATATTTGCCAAACTCTACTAGTTCATTTCCAACTGCATGTGTTCTTTCCATATGTTCACATATTGGCAAATGTTGCAAACCACCGCAACGATGACATGTGCCACCCAAACATAATTTCTTGTAGAATATTTGACCTTCCTCTCTTTCACATAAAATTATTGATATGAAGTCTCTTGAAGATGTTGGTGGGGCACATATGGCACAACCTTGCAAATCATTTTTAGTATGCATATCTAAACATATAGACCTATAAGCATCAAAATGGTTAGAAAATTCAATATGTAATCTACAACAACAAGTAGTGCGTGTGTGATTTATCTTAACATAGAAAGGTTTTAGCATTTAAAAATATCTTTGATAAATTTTAATTTGAGGATACTTCTCTAGAAATTTACCATAAAACTGTGTTTGAGTCTCATCCAAAAAATGCTTTAGATGTGGCTCACAGTTCTGACTACCGATTCTCCTTCTTACCACATCCCTTTGATTTAGAGATACCCTTGTGTAATTCTTCCAAAAGTCTTTAATTAGTGATCTCAATGCTTCAACAATTGGTTTATCTTTTCATAGTAGTCTCCCCTAGAATGCCCATAATTCATTGGCATTAGTGTCCTCAATTCTTTGGCGTCTTCCAATGGCTCTTGATAAAGTTTTCCCATTAATTCTCAATTGTTGACTCATCTTTCTAATGAGACGAGCTTTCCTCGTTTGACTACTTACTATAGTTGATGTAATCACACGCCATGTTGCATTACTATCTTTTGTGCGTGAGGTGTTACCCATACTCTCATACGCACTCATTAGATTCTTGACAATAGATTTTTCACTTGAAGCCTCTGATGTTCTCAACCCAACAATCTTCATGATAGACCTATACTTTATACTTCGCATCATTTCAATGAATAGTTGACATCTTGCAGTCTCATTTAAATTTTCAAAGAATAATCTCCAAATCTTATTAGCATATCTTCTACAAGTACATTTTGGAATCTTACCTTCCATTGGCTACAAAATATTCTCATCAATATCAATCAAATACTTTGGCTTTCTATGCAAAATTCTAGGTGGTGTTAAGTTAGGTAAATTCATCTCAACATTAGGAATTTCACCAATATTTAAATGAGATGGGTTAGATGGCATACCTTCGATCGAAGATGGAATAGATGACATACCTTGAGGTTGAGGTGGGAATGATGGTGTACCTCCTTCATTACATGTGAGTGATGATGTACTCTCAACTTGAGATGTGGTAGATGGTGTCCCTACATGTTGACTTGCAGTAGAGGTTGTGTTTCCAACTATGGTATTCAAATCTCTCATACCACAAAGTTTTTTCATTCGTTCTCTTTGTGCCGCCAATACCATATCTCTTTTTGATTGTTGTGGTTCCTCTTCAATTGGTATGTCTTCATTTATTGTGTTCAATTTCCTCTTCTCATGAAGTTCCCTCATAGCCACTACTTTCTTTGCATTCTTAGCTTCTATCTCTTCCTGTGTTGGTTTAATTCTTGATCATTTCCTCGGTCTGATGGAGCATTTGTCTGTAGCATGATAAAGAGACCAATATTAGTTCCTAAGAAATGAATACAAGATAATAGTGGGATTGTATTTTTATTATGTTGTAAGGATTTATTCTTGCATAGTTTGACATCATGGTATGTTAAGGTCTATTTATTACACATAATTATTAAAGAGCCCAAATGTAGAAAATATACATGGCACCATGTGAGATTGTAGGCTACTTTCTTGATTGGGAATGTGTCTATTTTAAACATGTATGATAAAGCATGATAAAGTAATTCAATCTGAAATAAGGAAAATATAAAGAACAGGCATGTAAAGACTTGACATACCTAAAAAATGAAGATTTGAATGGAGAGAGTGCCCAATTATGTAGTGTTTTTATCTTCTTGCATAGATATATATCAAACTTGGTGTGAAAACTATGTTATTTCCTCCTCAAGTTGGCAAAGCAGAAAAGGTGGTGGAAAGATCATGCAAAGGTGGTACAATGTGTCGAATGTGCATGTGAACTTCCCAACAGCATGAAAGCACTTCTTTTTTGTTGGAGCACACGCAGAATCAGTAAGAAAATAGAGCATGTGGGCCTGGATCACAGGGGTCAACACTTTTTTACCATTTCAATAGCAAGACAAGACACAAGTGCATTATAACGTGCTCATATTTTGTCCTTCTATAGATTGATCACATCCTTTGCATTGATCACATCTCTTTCCAAACCTTCCCCTTCAGACTTGAATGACCACAAGGTTTTTGAGGGAGAACTTTTCTTGTTTCCTGCAAGAGCTTGCCAGATGCTCTGCCATATGATAGGCATAACAATGCAGGGGCAAGCCCTCATAATCAAGTTCTTGATAGAAAATGCCCATTGAGGAAGAAAGACAGATCTTCTTTGGAAGCAAAAGTTCTAGTTTCTGATAAATCCTTATCCAAGCATAAATAGCAGGGGTTAACCCTTAAAACTTAAACCCAATCCCTACACCCTCAGCACTTGACACTATATCTTAAGCCTTAAACCCTCATCCCTAAAGCCTCAACCCTCAATCCTTAAACCTTCAACCCTAAACCCTATCCCTAATCCCTCTACCCTCGACACTCTAACCCTAACCTCGACATTAAATGCTAATCCGTCAACCCTAAACCCTAATTCGTCAACCCTAAACCCTATCCCTAAACGCTCAACCCTTGACACTAAACTTTAAACCCTAGTCCCTCAGCCCTCAACCCTAAACCTTATCCCTAAACCCTAATCCCTCAACCCTCAACCCTAATCCGTAATCCCTCAACTCTAATCCCTCATCCCTAAACCCTAAACCCTCAACCCTCAACGTCAAATCCTAATCCCTCAACCCTTCACTCTAATCCCTCAACCCTAAACCCTAATACCTCAACCCTCAACCATAATCTGTCATCCCTCACCTCTAATCCCTCATCCCTAAACCCTAATTTCTATCCCTATTCCTAAACCCTCAATAGACTTGATACTATACCTTAAACCCTAATCCCTTATCCTCGACACTCTTATTTAACCCTAATCCCTTGACCATTAACCCTATCCCTCAACCTCAACCCTCAAGCCTCAAGCCTCAACCCTCAACTCTCAACATTAAACCCTTAACTCTGATCCCTCAACCATCAACCCTATCCCTAAACCCTAAACCCTCAACGTCAAATCCTAATCCCTCAACCCTTCACTCTAGTCCCTCAACCCTAAACCCTATCCCTAAACCCTCAACACTATACCTTATACCCTAATCCCTCAACCCTAAACCTTATCCCTAAACCCTAATCCCTCAACCCTCAACCCTAATCCGTCGTCCCTCAACTCTAATCCCTCATCCCTAAACCCTAAATGCTATCCCTATTCCTAAACCCTCAACATACTCGATACTATACCTTAAACCCTAATCCCTTCTCCTCAACACTCTTATTTAACCCTAATCCCTTGACCATTAACCCTATCCCTCAACCTCAACCCTCAAGCCTCAAGCCTCAACCCTCAACCCTCAACATTAAACCCTTAAGTCTAATCCCTTGACCTTCAACCCTATCCCTAAACCCTAAACCCTCAACCCTCAACGTCAAATCCTAATCCCTCAACCCTTCACTCTAATCCCTCAACCCTAAACCCTATACCTAAACCCTCAACACTATACATTATACCCTAATCCCTCAACCCTAAACCTTATCCCTAAACCCTAATCCCTCAACCCTAATCCGTCATCCCTCAAATCTAATCCCTCATCCCTAAACCCTAAATGCTATCCCTATTCCTAAACCCTCAACATACTCGATACTATACCTTAAACCCTAATCCCTTATCCTTGACACTCTTATTTAACCCTAATCCCTTGACCATTAACCCTATCCCTCAACCTCAACCCTCAACTCTCAACATTAAACCCTACTTTATCAACCCTAAACCCTAATCCCTCAAACCTAAACCCTATCCGTAAACCATCAACCCTCAACACTATACCTTAAACCCTAATCCCTATCCCTCAACCCTTAACCCTTAAAACTTAAACCCTATCCCTACACCCTCAACACTTGACACTATATCTTAACTCTTATACCCTCATCCCTAAAGCCTCAACCCTCAATCCTTAAACCTTCAACCCTAAACCCTATCCCTAATCCCTCTACCCTCGACACTCTAACCCTAACCTTGACATTAAATCCTAATCCATCAACCCTAAACCCTAATCTGTCAACCCTAAAACCTAATATGTCAACCCTAAACCCTATCCCTAAACCCTCAACCCTCAACACTATACCTTAAACCCTAATCCCACAACCCTCAACCCTAAACCTTATCCCTAAACCCTAATCCCTCAACCCTTAACCCTAATCCATCACCCCTCAACTCTAATCCCTCATCCCTAAACCCTAAATGCTATCCCTATTCCTAAACCCTCAACAGACTTGATACTATATCTTAAACCCTAATCCCTTATCCTCAACACTCTTATTTAACCCTAATCCCTTGACCATTAACCCTATCCCTCAACCTCAACCCTCAACCCTCAACATTAAACCCTTAACTCTGATCCCTCGACCATCAACCCTCAACATCAAATCCTAATCCCTCAACCCTTCACTCTAATCCCTCAACCCTAAACCCTATACCTAAACCCTCAACACTATACCTTATACCCTAATCCCTCAACCCTAAACCTCATCCCTAAACCCTAATCCTCAACCCTCAACCCTAATCTGTCATCCCTCAACTCTAATCCCTCATCCCTAAACCCTAAATGCTATCCCTATTCCTAATCCCTCAACATACTCGATACTATACCTTAAACCCTAATCCCTTATACTCGACACTCTTATTTAACCCTAATTTATCAACCCTAAACCCTAATCCCTCAAACCTAGACCCTATCTCTAAACCATCAACCCTCAACACTATACCTTAAACCCTAATCCCTATCCCTCAACCCTTAACCCTTAAAACTTCAACCCTATCCCTACACCCTCAACACTTGACACTATATCTTAAGCTTTAAACCATCATCCCTAAAGCCTCAACCCTCAATCCTTAAACCTTCAACCCTAAACCCTATCCCTAATCCCTCTACCCTCGACACTCTAACCCTAACCTTGACATTAAATGCTAATATATCAACCCTAAACCCTCAACCCTCAACCCTAACCCTTATCCCTAAACCTTAATCCCTCAACCCTCAACCCTAATCCATCACCTCTCAACTCTAATCCCTCATCCTTAAACCCTAAATGCTATCCCTATTCCTAAACCCTCAACAGACTCGATACTATACCTTAAATCCTAATCCCTTATCCTCGACACTCTTATTTACCCCTAATTTCTTGACCATTAACCCTATCCCTCAACCTCAACCCTCAAGCCTCAAGCCTCAACCATCAACTCTCAACATTAAACCCTTAACTTTGATCCCTCAACCCTCAACCCTGTCTCTAAACCCTAAACACTAAACCCTCAACCCTCAACGTCAAATCCTAATCCCTCAACCCTTCACTCTAATCCCTCAACCCTAAACCCTCAACACTATACCATATACCCTAATCCCTCAACCCTAAACCTTATCCCTAAACCCTAATCCCTCAACCCTCAACCCTAATTCGTCATCCCTCAACTCTAATCCCTCATCCCTAAACCCTAAATGCTACCCCTATTCCTAAACCCTCAACATACTTGATACTATACCTTAAACCCTAATCCCTCTACCCTCGACACTCTTATTTAACCATAATCCCTTGACCATTAACCCTATCCTTCAACCTCAACCCTCAACCCTCAACTCTCAACATTAAACCCTTAACTCTGATCCCTTGACCCTCAACCCTATCCCTAAACCCTAAACCCTACACCCTCAACCCTCAACATCAAATACTAATCCCTCAACCCTTCACTCTAATCCCTCAACCCTAAACCCTATCCGTAAACCCTCAACACTATACCTTAAACCCTAATCCCTCAACCCTAATCTGTCATCCGTCATCCCTCAACTCTAAGCCCTCAACCCTAAACCCTAAACGCTATCCCTATTCCTAGACCCTCAACAAGCTTGATACTATACCTTAAACCCTAATCCCTTATCCCTAAACCCTCCAACCCTATCCCTTAACCCTAATCCCTTGACCCTCAACCCTATCTCGAAACCCTTAACCCTCGAACCTCAAGGTACTCAACCCTCAACGTCAAACCCTAATCCCTCAACCCTTAACTCTGATCCCTCGACCCTTAACCCTTAAAACTTGAACCCTAAAACCTATCCCTACACGCTCGACACTCGACACTATATCTTAAACCCTAATCCCTTAACCCTCATCCCTAAAGCCTCAACCCTAAATCATTAAACCTTCAACCCTAAACCCTATCCCTAATCTCTCTACCCTAGTCACTCTACCTTAAACCTAATCCCTCGATCCTTAACCCTAAACACTATCCCTAAAGCCTCAACCCTAAACCCTAATCCCTCTATCCTCAACACTCTACCTTAAACCTAATCCCCCGACCCTTAACCCTAAATGTTATCCCTAAAGCCTCAACCCTAAACCCTAATCCCTCAAGGTCCTAAACTCTAATCCCTTATCCCTAAACTCTAAATCCTTTCCCTAAACGCTCAACCCTCAACCTTAAACCTTAATCACTTAATCCTTATCCACCCCTCTCCTCCACTATCTGGCTCACTCCCATCTCTACCCTCCTCTGCCCTTAACACTATACATACATACATATAGGCATACATGGATACATACATACATACATATTGGCATACATAGATACATACATACATACATACATATAGGCATACATACATACATACATGATTAATGGCCTTGAACATAAAAAAATTTGAGAACATAATGTGAGCGCGTTATAATGCACTCGTGTTATGTCAAACATGACAAACAACAAACTTGCGGAAAAGGAAAAATGCAAAGCAAACCATAACGCAAGCACGTTATAACACGAGCACATTATAACGTGCTCGCTTTATGTCTTGCTTTGGGAATCCCAAGCCTTGGGCTTGGGATTTGCTTTGGATTTCTAACCCAAAGGCTTGGAGTGCCTTTTGAATAGTCACAGATGTGTTTTTCCTTATTCTTCAAGATTTCACATAATTTTGTTTGTGCTAACCCTCAGATTTGCACATGTTTCAACATCGAACAAATCAAACACCTGGGTAATGTTAGGCTTTCTCTTAGCTAATTGACAATGTGATTTTTTTCACATTTTAACAATGTTAAGCCTTTCATCTTTAATTTCTTTTGTTTGTATGTTTGTTTTTGGGCAAAAACTACTGTTTGGTCTTTTTTTCATTGTAAATTAACTATTCATTGAAATTTCAAAAAAAATACATATTTAGAAACTAGACTCCATTCTACAAATATTTAAAAAAGAAAAAAATGATTTTCAATTAGTTTTCAAAATTTATAGAGGTAGCACGACCAAAATTCTATTTTTTAGGATGTCTCCACTTTGAAAATTACTAAAAAATCAAATATTCATAAAAAAATTATCAGAAAAATTAGGCATAAATTACATGCTATTAGCTAATTTCTCACTAAGTGATTTTAAAAATACCAAAAAAAAGTTGACCTTTTGAGGGAGCCACAAAACATGCTATGTTATGTTTTTTTGACAGAAACAACACCAATTTCTGTGGCTCCCTCTTTTGAACCCCTTAATCTATGCCATTTTCAAAAAAAAATAGTAGTTTAGAAAGTAGACTCGGAGCACTACGAACATTGTTTTGGTTGCATCTCCAAATTTTGAGTGTAACTATGCTCAATTTCTCATCCAAGGCCAGTACTTCCTGATTTCAGAAAAAAGTGGCCACTTAAGACCCCTTTTTGACCCCCCATCTTCTTGCACTTACCCTTATGCAGTTTGAAGTATATTAACCATGTGGCAAGTCATTTGAGCACTAATATAATAATATATTTCCAATCTCTGAGTTGTTGCTAAAAGGCCAACTAGATTATTGTCTTTATCATTTCAACTAGATCATTCCTGACTGGTAATCACTTTTATCCAGCATATCCTATGTGAATTCTTTTGAAAATTGCTTAAGCTACTTCAATAAATTTGTTCTTTTCACCATGCAATACGAATTCTAGATTATCCTCATGGCCATTTTATGACTCTATAAACTTATTGATCCTTTCAATTCTGATAAGATGTCGTAATGACCTCTTTTTGAGCCATTTGAGTAGGTGCTACCTTGAGACCCTCTCCTGCAATTTTACTCTTGGATTTGAGACCCAATTAAAACTAGGGGAGCCTTCGATTCACCTGTCAATAGATCTATTTCATTCTTTCACTATCGGGTTGGGACTTCTTCAATAGCCCTGTGTGTCAGCCAAATAGCTGGAGTTTGTTGAGCGTTTCAAACATCTTTAGTCTCCTTGATCTTCTACAGAACGTCTGATAATAGGATGGCAGACGATTTTGTCATGCATTGCTGCCTGTTTCATCTAGTGATGAGTTGAACCAATCTAAGAATAAGAAAAGAAAAAGAAAACTTAACGAAACCCTGCAAAAAGGTGTTACCTAGAAGAATGTGGAGCAGTCGACGAAGCTCTTAATGGATGCATCTTTGTTGCACCAAACCTGTGAAGCCAACTTGAATCCCATTTCTTCTTTCTTTCTATCGCGTCATATATGTATATATTTTTATGATTGAAATTTAACTTGGGCATGCATCGTAACTGATCTTTTGTGACTTCATCAATCTTTACTAGTAAATTCATCATCACCTTGCTATGATTACTCCCGGGAGTGAAATCACCTACAATTTCATTTTTATTTTGCTAAGCAAATTTACTAAATCATTGAATTGGCTTGATTCTTTTCTCTGGTGGAGTTTTCTTTTTAGATTTCCTATATGTATGGTCATTTTATTCCTTAGTTTTTTTGCCATGGGTTAAACATCATCGTGTGACCTCCTTAGGGATGCCTGGTCGAGTCAATGCATCTTTTGCATCACCAATAAGTTTCCATGTGATATGCCTATAAAACTCAATCTAATCTTACCATTATATTCTACCAGCGATCAGCTTTTGCATTTTACATCGCCATAAGGTTTGAGAATAATTTAGATATCAAATAATATTTAACTTAAACCTTATTTTTTTCAATAGATCTTCTGATGTGATTTCCTTGCATCATATCTGAATCTTCCTATTTCTATCCAAAGATGGTAGGTAGAAATTAGAAGTTCTCATTTCATTTGAGCCTTTTAATATTATAATCAGGTGATCTCCAATAGAGTAGAAGAATTTCCTTTAATAATGACTGATAATCAGTAGTATAGTATTAGTATCCCTATGACAATCTCAACATTAGAGCATAAGAGTTATAATGATACATAAAAGTCAAATATCTTATGCATATAGCTTTAGCAATGTAAGATAAGTCGATTAGTAGCATGCTATACCTCAATTTCTCTATTCGATATAATAGCTTTCAGAATGGTAGAAATTCTAGTAATTCCTTGTAGGAGATATATGAGTAATTAGCATTGTAGCAAGATTAGAACTCTTAATATTCAAACCATCTCCATGGTGTAATGGTTGTTCGAATGAAAATTAGATAGAAATGATATTACTCTTATAGGTAGTCTATAACTATAGTTGCATAGGTTAGTAAGGTAAGAATAGTTATTACATTATGGTCTAAGTTAGTAAACATGATAGAATCTTAGTATAGTTGTTGTATAAGTTTTATATGAATACTATTGCTTTACACTTTTGGGTTAAATCTTTTATTGAATCTTTGGTTTGATTAGGAAACAAAAATTATCATGGTAGGTTCTTTGAATGGATTATTATTTTTGTACTTGTTAATAAAATGTTTGTATAGATTATTGTAGGTTAAAGTGTTAAATGTTGATATTGCTTTTCAGATTCAAAGTAAGTGTAATTATTTTTAATCCATGTTTATGGAAGTAAGTAGGATTGATTTGGAAATGTGTTGTAATGTCGTCTTAACCCTCTTGTTGTAGTAGTGGCTCCAGAGGCTTAGGGTACTCTTAGTCCATTGTAATGTGGATGAGTTATAATGCCTTCTTTTGGTATGAGGTTTTGGTGTTGGGTTTAAGAAAGTGTGTTGAACCGGGGGTTGGCTATTGAGTTTTATTGTCAGAAAGATTCTCTATGTAAGAGGACATATGCCTTGCAGAATCTTTTCCATGGTTGTCTTTTTGGTGGTTTAGTTTGACCGGCTAGGGGTGTTAGCTATAGATGGGAGAGTGGCTTTCATGGTGGGGCTAATGCCATAGTGGTGGCCTGGGTAACCCCATGGAAGTGATAATGTAATAATTCATTTAGGAAGGTTGGGGTAGTAAATCACATAAAAAGATAAGTAATATGCCTCACCCATGCCTTGAGTGCTCTCGCAGGCTAAGGATGGGATGAGAAGTCCTAGTTGGCAAGGCTGACCTCCTTGTCTCCATGAAAGGATATGTCAGCTCCGCATGTGTCACCCAATGGGGCCAGTACCTAGAGAGATCCTACTAGGGTAACCATAGATGGGGGCCAGCTTCTAGTGAGAGATAACCTGGCTAACCCATGCTAGGACCATGCGATGACACTCTCCTCACTGCAGTCCAATTACTCCCTCTTTATCTTTGTTGTTACCTCTGGAGTGTAGACTTGTCTTGGTGGTTGATTTTATCTTGATGATTTGGCTTGTCTGAATGATTTGTGTTGTTATGTTGAGTACTATTTTGTCTTTGTAGTCTTGTTATTCGATTTTGTCTGCATGGAGTCTATATCTTGTGGTTGTAAGCTTGACCTAGTGGAACCTCATTGTTATCTCCTAGCTCAGAGGGGAGGACCTCAGGGTTCCACATGGTTGGGAGGTAGAGCTATCCATTGGCCTTCTTGGATGTTATGGTTTGAATTCAGTGCAGAAGTGTTCTAGTTCCAAATTTGTCTTACACCTTCAGAGTTGTAGTATACTCTCATAATTGTACTATTGGTAAACCGATGTAATCGGTCTTGTAATCTTGTACTAAAACTTGTAATTATTCATCTCTGCAAATGTATAATGTAATACTCTTCTGTTGTATTATGATACATATCACTTGTATGGTTATAACTTTATCTAATGCAGTTATGTCCCCTAGAAGTGTTATCTATTCTTTTCATTTAATGTTGTTATTATTGTTATTATCTTTAATGTATAATGCATGTCCTTCCTTCAAAAAAAATATATTTCTATAATATTGTCTCTTATTAGTCTAACACTCTAGGGTTGGATGACGGGGCATTACATTTGATATTAGAGCCAAGTTTAAACACTGGGTACTCTGGTTATAACTGAGCCCATTATGTGACCTAGTGCTTAAACTTTGCAGATTAACTTCATCCCTGTTGTTTTCCTTTTTGTGTGTAATAAATCATCTTTTGGTGTTGTAGGTAGATGCCTAGAGGTAGGGGTCAAGGTCGTGGTAGAGGTAGGGGTCATGGGAGAGGTGCTAGCAATACACCTCCTCCCAGTTCTCCTCATGAGAGTGCCCATGAAGGCGGGGGTCAGAATATGGAAGGTCAGGACTAGCCTTAGGGATCCCAGTTACAACAATTACTTGAGGAGGCCCTTGCCCATTTAGGTCCTAGATAGGAGGGTGAGCAGCCTAGATAGGGTCAGGAGTTAGACCAATCGGAGCCTAGGGAAAGAGAGAGATCTCCTAGGTAGAGAGAGTTGACAGCTGAGAAGGAGGCCACACTAGCCATCCATATGAGAGATCAACTAAGGGCACACCCTCCCACCTTTGATGGAGCTGGTAGAGGTCTAGAGGTGGAGACTTGGTTATTGGATTTAGGTAGGTGTTTCACCATGCATTCTTATGGAAGAAACACGAAAGCCAGATGTGCTATTTTGCATCTTTGAGGTTTTGCTTTGACTTGGTGGCTGTTAGAGGAGTAGAAGTTGCACTTGGACATTAGCATTATCTCTTAGGAGTTGTTCTTAGAGAGATTCAAAGCCCATTTTCTATCTAATCATTGGAGGTAGCGTCACACAGATGAGTTTCATGAGCTGAGGTAGATGGCCATGTCAGTTGAGCAGTATGAGTGTAGATTCTATGAGCTGAAGCAATATGCAGGTATCAGAGATGATGAGTCTATGTTGGTGCAGCATTTTATCAGGGGCCTGAATGCTTGGATCAGTGGAGGGGTTCGTGTATTCAAACCTAAGTCTATGGAGATAGCAATTGAGAAAGCCCGATTAGTGGAGCAAAATTTTGCTATGGCACTCGATGGGTATATAGGTGTGCATATTGGTAGTGCACCTTCTTCAGGTTTTGGTTTGCATGGTGGACATACTCAGGCATCAGGATCTCATGTACCCTCAAAGGGTGGATGGCAGTAGCACTCTCAGGCCAAACTAAAGAATTATCAGCCTTAGCAAGGTAATAGATTTTAGTCTAAGAAAGACCGGTCTTAGTAGTGTAATAAGCACAATCACTTTGATCAGCTATCTCAGAGTGTGTAGTCCACAGTGAGTAGAGGTAGTTTCCAGCAATCTAGTACTTTCCAGGGTGGCAATGGTTTTGGTTGAGGCACTGGGTGCTTCTCTTGTGGCCAACAAGGCCATATTGCTAGACAGTGTCCTTAGAGGAGTACTTCAGGGTTTGGACATCGACTAGTGGCTTTAGAGCGAATAGTTGGTGATGCAGGTAGATCTCACAGAGTCTTTGCAGTGGTTGATAATTGTTAGGTAGAGCATCAGGGAACCGTGGTGGAGACTTCTGGTTTCATGTAAGGTATTGGTTTTTCTGTTCTTTTTTATTCTGGTGCATCTGATTCATTCATATCTCCTCTTGTGGAGCATTGTGGCTTAGTCATAACAAAGCAAGATGATAGGTTGCAGGTTGAGTTAGCTTTCGGGGCTAAGATTGTAGTTGCGTCTCTAGTTCTTGGGTGTGAGTTGAGGATTAGCTCTCTATATACTATAGTAGACCTTTGCATTCTACCCCTTGGTTCATATGATATAGTTTTGGGAATGGATTGACTAGAGGCCCATCAAGCAGTGATTGATTGTTGACATAAGTCTGTTAGATGTGTGGATGATTCTGGTGCAGAGGTGGAGGTTGTAGGAGTTCAGAGACCTATTTCCCTACATATGATCTCTGCTATACAGCTTAAGAGATGTATGCATCAAGGATGTCAGCTTTTTGCAGTGTTAGCTAGTGACTTGGAGATGAAGGAGAGTCAAGAGGCATCTCTTGACAATCATCCACTGTTGAGAGAGTATGCTAATGTTTTTCCTTTTGAGATTTTGGGTATGCCACCTAAGTGTGACATTGACTTTAGGATTGATCTTGTTCTTGGCGTAGAGCCTATCTCACAGGCTCCATACAGGATGACCACTCAGGAGCTTAAGGAGCTTAGACTGTAGTTGGAGGAGTTATTAGCCAAGGGATTCATTCGACCTAGTGTCTCTCCTTGGGGAGCACCTATGATCTTCGTGAAAAAGAAGGATGGATCTCTACAGCTGTGTATCTATTATTAATAGCTCAATAAGGTGACAATGAAAAATAGATACCCCTTGCCTCAAATTGATGATTTATTTGATCAGATTAAGGGATCCAAGGTGTTTTCTTAAATTAACCTTATGTTAGGATATCATCAGTTGTAGCTATTTGAGGCAGATATTCATAAAATGACATTTTGTACCTGTTATGGGCATTATGAGTTCACAGTACAACCATTCGGGTTGAAGAATGCACCTTCAGTTTTCATGAGCCTGACGAATGGTGTTTTTTGCACTTATCTCGATAGGTTTGTCCTTGTATTTCTAGATGATATATTGATCTATTTGAGGACTATGGAGAAGCATGAAGAGCATTTGTGTCAGGTGTTGCAGTGTTTGAGAGAAAATCAGCTTTATGCTAACTTGTCGAAATGTGAATTCTTTTAGACAGAAGTGAAGTATTTGGCTCGTGTCATCTCAAGAGAGGGTATTACAGTGGATCCTTCGAAGATCCAAGCTATTATGGATTGACCTGCACCTACTAATTTTTCTAAGGTTCACAGTTTCATGGGTTTGGCAGGTTACTATCACCGTTTTGTTATGGGGTTTTCGAGGATTGCCCATCCTATTACTTCTCTTCAGAGGAAAGGGAAGAAGTTTGTTTGGTCAGAATAGTGTCAGGTAGCTTTCCAGACCCTTAAGGAGTAGTTGGCCAGTGCATCTATTTTAATAGTTCCTAATCCTACTGGGGACTTTATTGTGTGTACAGATGCTTCTTTGGAGGGTTTAGGAGCAGTTCTGATGCAAGATGGTTTCATGATTACCTATGAGTCTCACAAACTCAAGCATCACAAATTAAACTATCCCACTTATGATTTGGAGTTAGCCGCAGTTGTGCATGCCTTGGTGAGGTGGAGGCATTTTCTTTTAGGGCATCAATTTGAGCTGCATAGTTATCATCGTAGTTTGTAGTAAATTTTTACGTAGCCAAACTTGAATGCAAGGCAGAGGTGTTGGATGGAGTTCTTGTGTGAGTATGACTTTGAAGTCAAGTATATTTAGGGAAAAGAGAATGTGGTAGTGGATGCTCTTAGTTGTCAGAGACATGAGATATCAGCGGTCACTCTCACAGTTGATTTGAGAGGTCAAATTCTCGTAGCACTTCTTACGAACAGTTGGTACAAGGAGGTGAAGTCTGAGATTGAGTCTGGTAGACCTTTAGAGGGTAGATTTTCTAGTTACTCTCTTGAATCAAATGGTCTTTTGCGTCATTTGGGTCGTATCTATGTTCCTAGTTGTGAGGGTCTTTGTACCCTAGTGTTGTCAGAGGTGCATCGGGCACCCTATTCTACTCATCTGGGTGTCAAGAAGATGCATGCAGGATTGCGTCAGCTATACTTTTGGAGTGGCATGAAGCAAGATATTGCTGATTTTGTGTTGAGATGTCTTGAGTGTTAGAGGGTGAAGGCAGAGTATCAATACCCTATAGGTCTTTTGTAGCCTCATTTGATTCTAGAGTGGAAGTGGGACATCATTTTGACTGACTTCATTGTTGGTTTGCTGGTATCCTCTTGTTGACATGACGCTATTATGGTCACTGTGGATAGGTTGACGAAGGTAGCTCACTTGTCTCATGTTTGTTCTTCATATAATGCTTCTACGGTGGCTAGAGTGTTCATGGAGGACATCGTCAGACTTCATGGGATTCCTTGTAGGATCATCTCTAATAAGGATCCAGTTTTCACTTCAGCCCTTTGGACTTCTCTACAGCATGCCTTGGGGACACAACTGAACTTTAGTTCAGCATACCATCCTGACACTAATGGATAGACTAAGAGGGTTAATCAAGTTCTTGAGGATATGCTTAGTATGTGTGTGATGGATCGGTAGAGCCATTGGGAGGACTACCTATACTTAGTGGAGTTTGCTTATAATAATGGATATCATAGTTCTATCGGCATGTCTCCATTTCAGGCTTTGTATGGTCATCCTTGTAGGACCCCTCTGAGTTAGGATTGTCTCGAGGATAGAGTTCTTCTTGGTCTAGATATGCTTAAAGATATGAAGTAGTAGGTTAAGAGGATTAGAGAGCATTTGGTGGTAGCACACGACAAACATAAGAAGTATGCAGATGCTCATAGGATTGATCGATAGTTTTTAGTTGGGGATCAGGTGTTCTTACGTGTGCGACTGTGAAAGAGTCTGATCCATTACGGAAAGTGCTCTAAGCTAGCACCATGCTTTGTTGGACCTTTTGAGGTGTTGGGGAGGATCAGTCCTATTTATTATCATCTTGCTTTGCCACCTAGTCTTTCATGCATCCACGATGTGTTTCATGTTTCTATACTTAGACCTTACTATCCAGATATTGCTCATGTTCTTGATTGGACTGCTCTATAGGTAGAGGATGGGCAGTTGGCTTTAGAGCCCATAGGCATTCTATAGCATAGGAGACTTGCTCTCAGGGGCAGAGACATGGAGAAGGTTAGGGTCCAGTGGGATCCTAATGACGAGACTTCTGCTACCTGGGAGGATTCTTCCAGGATGAGAGAGTGATACCCTTACTTATTTGCAAGCTTCCAGGAGTAAGCCTAGCTCTAGGGGGAGGATGTAATGCCCCCTCATTTTTGGCTTGTGATAGTAGCTAGTTTCACATTACCATTTTGTTAGTTCTAAGACAATTGTTAGTTCTTCCATTGCATTTAGATAGTTATGAGACATTTCAGTTATTAGGTCTATGGTTTATGCTTATTATGATCGAGATAGACAATGTTCAACTGATGTAGTTTTGACATGTGTTATGAGTTATGATGACATTATTGTTATTCCAGTTATGATGAGATTGACACGATTAGTGATGGTTTAATATTATCATGTTTTATGCAATTTGTGGATTTCTAAATTTAAATAAAAATGGTTATAGTCTTGTTTCAGAGCAGGGATGGTGTAGTACTACTCAGTTTGAGCAACCTACTACGTCGCGATTCTCTGACTCTGGTGTGGTTGATATATATGTAGTGGATTGTATACAACCTATTGTTCTTATGCAGGTTGCAGCTACCGAGCCTCAACTCCACCTAACTTAGCAGGCCTGAGTGGGCCCTACACCAATGGATAACATTGATGGAGATAACATGAGGTTTATTCCCTAGGTTAGTTTAACCTTCTATTTGATGGTTGTCATGTGGTTTGTGTGTTTATTATCAGGTCCTTGTTAGGCCAGTCCATGTGTATTCTTGTATGCGTAAATGATCTATGATATTATAATGTTTTATTGTCAAACAGTATAGTATTTTTGATGTGTCGTAAAATTGGAATATTCTTGGAGGAAGCTATTTAAGTAAATTGTAATATAGGATTAAGTCAACTATTCTAATGTTGTAAAATTTATATGTGGGTCAAAGTTTTATTTTAACTCATTAATATTTATAGTTATGTATTGAATCTTTCTGGGAATGGATGTAAAGGCAGTTAGTTGTCATTTATTATTTCCAAAGTGGGGAATCTTCATGATTAGTAAAAACTTAAAATCTTTCTGGTGAAGAGGATTCACAGGAATGGATTTGGTGTGAGTGGGCATTTATGACTAAAGGTTATTTTGTTCTGAGAGGAAATTTTGGGGAGTGAGGATTGGGAGGATTCATTTAGAGGAAGAAAGAATTGGGAAGAAGGAATAGTTCTGGGTATGTCTCTATTATTGAATCTTCTATTTGATCTTGTCTCCTTTGTGGTTTTGTCTATTTTTGTAAACAACTTTATGCAATTTGAAGTATCTTAACTATGTGGCCAGTCATTTGAGCACCCATATAATAATATAATTCCAATCTCTGAGTTGTTGCCGAAAGGCCAACTAGATTATTGTCTTTATCATTTCAACTAGATCATTCCTGACTGGGAATCACTTTTATCCATCATATCCTGTGTGGATTCTTTTGAAAACTACTTAAGTTGCTCCAATAAATTTGTTCTTTTCACCATGCAATACAAATTCTAGATTATCCTCGCGGCCATTTTATGACTCTGCAAACTTATTGATCCTTTCAATTTTGATAAGACGTTGTAATGACCTCTTTTTGAGTTGTTTGAGTAGGTGCTACCTTGAGACCCTCTCCTACAATTTTACTCTTGGATTTGAGACCCGATTAAAACTAGGGGAGCCTTCGATTCATCTATCAATAGATCTATTTCATTCTTTCACTGTTGGGTTGGGACTTCTTCAACAGCCTTGTGTGTCAGCCAAATAGCTAGAGTTTGTTGAGCCTTTCAAACATCCTCAGTCTCCTTGATCTTCTATAGAACATTTGATAATAGGATGGCAGATGATTTTGTCATGCATTGCTACCCATTTTATCTGGTGATGAGCCGAACCAATCTAAGAATGGGCAAAGAAAAAGAAAACTTAATGAAACCCTGCAAAAGGTGTTACCTTGTAGAATGTGGAGTGGTCGACAAAGCTCTTAATGGATGAAACTTCATTGCACCAAACTTGTGAAGCCAATTGAATCCCATTTCTTCTTTCGTTCTATCACGTCATATATGTATATATTTTTATGATTGAAATTTAACTTGGGCATGCATCGCAACTGATCTTTTGTGACTTCATCAATCTTTACAAGTAAATTCACCATCACCTTGCTATGATTACTCCTAAGAGTGAAATCACCTTCAATTTCAATTTTATTTTGCTGAGCAAATTTACTGAATCATTGAAATAGCTTGATTCTTTCCTCTGGTGGAGCTTTCTTTTTAGATTTCCTATATGTATGGTCATTTTATTCATTAGTTTTTTTGTTGTGGGTTAAACATCATTCTGCGACCTCCTTAGGGATGCCTGGTCAAGTCAATGCATCTTTTTCATCACCAATAAGCTTCCATGTGATATGCCTGTAAAACTCATTATGATCTTATCATTATATTCTACTAGCGATCAGCTTTTGCATTTTGCATCACCATAAGGTTTGAGAATAATTTAGATATCAGATAATATTTAACTTAAACCTTCTTTTTTTCAACAGATCTTCTGATATGATTTCCTTGCATCTTATCTAAATCTTCCCATTTCTATCTGGAGATGGTAGGTAGCAATTAGAAGTTCTCATTGCATTTGAGCCTTTTAATATTATAATTAGGTGATCTCTGATAGAGTAGAAGAATTTCCTTTAATAATGACCAGTAATCAGTAGTATAGTATTAGTATCCCTATGATAATCTCAGCATTAGAGCAAGAGCATAAGCATTATAATGATAGATAAGAGTCAAATATCTTATGCATATAGCTTTAGCAATTTAAGATAAGTCGATTAGTAGTGTGCTAGACCTTAGTTTCTCTATTCGATATAATAGCTTTTGGAATGGTAGAAATTCTAGTAATTCCTTGTAGGAGATATATGAGTAATTAGCATTGTAGCAAGATTAGAACTCTTAATATTCGAACCATCTCCATGGTGTAATGGTTGTTCGAATGGTAATTAGATAGAAATGACATTACTCTTATAGGTAGTCTACAACTATAGTTGCATAGGTTAGTAAGGTAAGAATAGTTATTACATTATGGTCTAAGTTAGTAAACATGATAAAATCTTAGTATAGTTGTTGTATAAGTTTTATATGAATACTATTGCTTTATACTTGTGGGTTAAATCTTTTATTGAATCTTTGGTTCGATTGGGAAACAAAAATTATCATGTTAGGTTCCTTGAATGGATTATTATTTTAGGACTTGTTAATAAAATGTTTGTATAGATTATTGTAGGTTAAAGTGTTAAATGTTGATATTACTTTCCAGATTCAAAGTAAGTGTAATTATTTTTAATGCATGTTTATGGAAGTAAGTAGGATTGATTTGGAAATGTGTTGCAATGTCGTCTTAACCCTCTTGTTTTAGTAGTGGCTCCAGAGGCTTAGGGTACTCTTAGTCTGTTGTAATGTGGATGAGTTAAAATGCCTTCTTTTGGTATGATGTTTTGGTTTGGGGTTTAAGAAAGTGTGTTGAATTGGGGGTTGGCTATTGAGTTTTATTGTCATAATGATTCTCTATGTAAGAGGACATATGCCTTGCAGAATCTTTTCCATGGTTGTCTTTTTGATGGTTTAGTTTGACTAGCTAGGGGTGCTAGCTGTAGATGGGAGAGTGGATTTCATGGTGGGGTCGGTGCCATAGTGGCGACCTAGGTAACCCCATGGAAGTGATAATCAAGTGATAACATAATAATTTATTTAGGAAGGTTGAAGTAGTAAATCACATAACAAGATAAGTAATATGCCTCACCCATGCCTTGAGTACTCTCACAGGCTAAGGATGGGATGAAAAGGCTTGGTTGGCAAGGCCGACCTCCTTGTCTCCATGAAAGGATATGTCAGTTCCGCATGTATCACCCTATGGGGCCAGTGCCTAGAGAGAGGATTCCAGGGTAACCATAGATGGGGGCTGGCTTCTAGTGAGAGATAGCCTACATAACCCATGCTAGGACCATGCGATGACACTCTCCTCACTACAGTCTAGTTACTCCCTCTTTATCTTTGTTGTTACCTCTGGAGTGTAGACTTGTTTTGGTGGTTGATTTTATCTTGATGATTTGGCTTGTCTTAATGATTTGTCTTCTTATGTCGAGTATTGTTTTGTCTTTACAGTCTTGTTATTCTGTTTTGTTTGCATGGAGTCTATATCTTGTGGTTGTAAGCTTGACCTAGTGGAACCTCATTGTTATCTCCTAGCTCAGAGGGGTGGACCTCAGGGTTCCACATGGTTGGGAGGTGGAGCTATCCATTGGCCTTCTTGGATGTTATGGTTTGAATTCAGTGCAAAAGTGTTCCAGTTGTAGATTTTTTTTACACCTTCAAAGGTGTAGTATACTCTCATAATTGTACTATTGGTAAACCGATGTAATCGGTCTTGTAATCTTCTACTAAAACTTGTAATTATTCATCTCTGAAAATGTATAATGTAATACTCTTTTGTTGTATTATGATGCATATCACTTTTATGGTTATAATTTTATCTGATACAGTTATGTCCCCTAGAAGTGTTAGCTATTCTTTTCATTTAATGTTGCTATTATTGTTATTATTTTTAATGTATAATGCATGTCCTTACTTAAAAAAAAAATTCTGTAATATTATCTCTTATTAGTCTAACACTCTAGGGTTGCATGATGGGGCATTACAAAAGAAGTTCATTATGCACCATACTTAGGACATCCAGGAGTAACAAAACTTCTAGTGTATGTAAAACCTCTTTATTTCTGGAAAGGAATGAAGAATGATGTTGCAAGATTTGTAGCAAGTTGTTTGGAGTGTTAGAGGGCAAAGGAAAAATATCAACACCCTGCAAGACTATTGTATCCGCATGATATACCAGAATGGAAGTGGCAAGTCATAAGTATGGACTTTGTTTAGGGTCTTCCAATGTCTAGAAATAGACATGATGCCATTTTAGTTGTAGTGGATAAGCTCACTAAGGTAGCAGATTTTATACCAGGAAATTTAACGGATGGGGCACTAGTATTAGCTTGCAAATTTATGCAGGAAGTGTTTAGATTACACGGAGAGCCTGAGAAGATTATCTCGAATAGAGATGCCCACATGACAACAAGGTTTGGGTAAACCTTATTCTTAATGCTAGGAACTAAACTTAATGTGAGTACAACATATCAACCTGAGAACATATGGTTAAAATGAGAGAGTTAACCAGGTTTTGGAGGAATTGTTATGAATATATTGCTTGGATCGGCATTATAAGTGGGAAGAGTATCTACCACTGTTAGAATTTGCTTATAAAATTCTTATCATTTTTTATCAAGATGACTCCATTTGAAACATTGGACAGAAGAAGATGTCAAACTCCTATAAGTTGGGTAAGCTAGAAGATAGGATTAGCATTAGTCTAGAAATGTTGTAAGAAATGGATGAACAAATCAAGTTGATTAGAAAATATTGGTGGAAACTAATAATAAATAGAAAAGTTACGATGATGTTAAGTGTACACTAAGACGATTCTCAGTTAGAGAAGAAAAGTTCTTTTGAGGGTCAAACCCTAGAAAAAGTTTCATAAAGTATGGAATGTATTCCAAACCAGCTCCTAGATATAAAGGACTCTTTGAAATTGTGAGGCCTACCATTTCATTCCCTTATATTGACTACTTTACTTTACTGTTAAGGACACATATTAGACTTATGGGACTATTGATCCTAATTTGTAGGACTATTAGACTTTATGCTTTATGTCGATTTATTATGTTTAGCATGATTACAATGAGATTAGACCTTGATATTGTTTCACTGATGATGTTAGACATATGATTTACATTAAGATGATATTGGGATACTATTCATGTGATTTTAGTTAGAGATATATTATGTGATGTTATCTTGTGATGGATTTTTGAAATGCAAAATTAGGAATTTAATTATCATGTGATTCTTTGATGTCTATATGATCATGTGATGATGTGAGTGTATGTTTCACTTTGCTTCAGCTATTATATACATGTTGGATTAACATTTCATTTGAGTGTGCAAGTGTTTCTAACTAAGCCACAGATAATTAGAGATCATTCCACACACTGTGTTGTTTCTTGTGTAAAATCGATCTAGTTCCAAGAGGAACCAAGATCAACTATGTGATGCATGATGAATTTTTGTAATGTGGTTGTGTGATGTTAGTTGGGTTAGGTCTACCCCTTCATTTATTTGATTTTTGATTGTTGTTGTTAAGTGTAATGTTCATTTGAATTTTATTTTGAGTTTATATTTTTGAGACCCCTTTTTATGTGTTTTTACTCTACCTATGGTGCTCAAAATGGGTTAAAATTGACCCTAGGTTGTACCCCTAGGTCTAGGGACTATTTGAGCTTGTATAACCTTAGGTAAACTTTCATTTGGTCACTTTAACTTCATCCTAAAGTAAAGTGACAAAAATAGAAGTTTGGGAGGGAGAGGATGAGTGGGTCAAACACTCAACCTCTTCCTTTCCTCTTTCCTAGGTTGGGGGAGTCTTCAAAACCCCTTAATTGTGGAGGACTCAACTTGAATCCTCTCCCACAATTAGTGAGGGTACCTTGGGGTTCTGTGAGCTTTCTTAGGAGGAGATGATTGGGGCACATGTGGTACCCACTCCCCCTTTGCCTCCACCTATCTCTCCCACATATGTGAGAGAGAAAGTGGATGGGAGAAAGACTTGATGGAATGGGTGGTTGACATGTGTCACCATCCCATTCCAAGAGTCTTGCAAGTGGTTGGGTGGAGGAGTGAGGAGGTGACATGTGTCATCTCCTCATTCCTCAAGGCTCATGAGAATAGCCTATTTTAATCCCTCTTGAAGGGAGGGAGGGGGTTGTTGAATCTTTTTCAATTTTTGAATTTTAGTTGCTTTTGGGAAAAAACATTAGATGAAAGTTTGGAGGCTCAACTTGGAGAAGGAGTTAGAGGAGCTCTTCTCAACTATCTTCCATTTGGGATTTAAAAGGTTGGACTCAAGGCAAATGCCTTTCCTTATACATTTTCCTTTACCTGTATGATGTATGTGTGAGTTCTATTTTGTATTTTTTGCTTTGTTGTTGTGGGAAAATTGGTTAAGGGAATTGTGAGATCCTCTCCATTTGGAGAGAATGCTCAACATGTGTGGGGTGGGGGAGGAGTGAACCTCCTCGGGGTCACATCCTTGGTTTTGTGAAATTTTAGTCTTGAGGGCAATATGTGGAAATGAACAATTCTTGAAATGGCTTGAGAGCCAAGAGAAAGCTTTGTGAAAATTATGTTTTAAAGTGTTGACTTGAGGCCTTGAGAGGAATTTGTGTTGGGAAGTTTTTGGAGTGGCACTCTTGAGTTGAGTGATGTCCACTTCCCTATCCCATTAAACTCATCTTAGGTGAGTTTTCTTATGTGAAAGCCATGGGGGTATTTTGTTTTGATGTTTGTATGCATTGTTGTGTTGTGGTGTGTGTTTACCTTTTGTGAGGACGACCTCCTAGCTCGGAGGTGACTCATGAGTGACTCAATGGTAGGGAGGAGAGCATTTCATTGTGGCTTCTTTCCCTTCTATGTGTTATTGCAGGATCTTGGAGCTTAGAGATGTTGAAGCAAACTATATTTCTTCTTTCCTTGTGTAGTTATTTTGAGCTCTTGAGAGAGCATGGCCAAGATAGGCATTATGTATTTTCTTTTAGTTTTCAAGAGAGGAGATCCTTGCTCTCTCTCTCAAGCTGTATGAATTTATATTTTTAAACTTGAGTTGTATTAAAATATTTACATTTGGAAATAAAAGCTAGAGTTGCTAATTTTAAAATGCTTTTTGAATGAAAAAAAAAATGTTGCAAGAAAGAAAAGCATGTTCAAATTTTTATGTAATTATATGTTTTATTTCAACAAAGAAGAATATAGATAGTTGTTGTTTTGTATGTGAAAATATATATATATATATATATATATATATAGTGTGCAATGATTACTTTAAGGTGTTGTTAGATTGTGCCTACAATTGTGTTTCATTGTATCTTTTTCAAAAAAAAAGAGAGAATTCATTAGCTTGCTGATTTTTGTGTTAAAAAAAGAGAAATGTGAATCTTAGTGTTACTATTCTTGAGTTAAAATTGTATGGGGTAAGTGCAAAAAGATGGGGGGCCAAAAAGTGGCCAAATAGTTTTAAAAAAATAATAATACATAACACGAGCACATTATGAACCACTATAAATAAATAAAAAAGCTTGTCATTTCATTTCATTTCTATTTTTCTCTTCTATCCCCACGGCTTGCAAACCCTAGGAAGTGCACTCACATTTTGGAAAATCCAATTCAACACCAAAATCTTGTTGATTTGTCGCCAAAATGCTGCAACGACGTCGAGCACACCAAAGGAGTGAGTTTTATTTATTTATTTGTTTGAATTTGCTTCTAAATAGGTAGGTTTGAGTTGTTTTTTGATGTATATTTTGTTAATTGTCAAGAAATGTTAATGCACCTACTCCTCCTCCTCAAAATCTACAAAATCCTGCAGAACAACAACCTCCTCCATCCATTCCTCGACATGCCCCTGGAACACAAGAAAATATAATGGGCAAATTGAAAACAATAAAAAATAAATTGAAGATATAATTGCAAGGTTGAAAGATCCTTCCACTTCAACCTTGCATAGGTCCACACTTGTTGAATCTCTTGAATCTATGTTATCAAATATAGATTCAATTATTAAGCAAATAACTAGTTGGATGGATAAGAGGAGAGAGTTTAGAGATTATTATGCAGACAAGCTATCATACTAAGATGTGAAAAAATTACAAATCACAAAATTAGACTTGTGTTCAATTTTCACAAACCCACAAATAAATCAACCTCCACCCATTACATGCAAGAGGTTCCCTATCCATTGGTGCAACAACCAAGTGATAAGGGACACTTTTTGGTAGAGGTGGTGGATGGTTTTTGAGCATCCTCCATGCAATAATAATGAGGTCCCGCAATACTTTTTGACAAAACTCTACTGTGAGTTTGTCCTCAATAAAGTGCCAAACTATTTTGATATGCAGGACTTCCAGGGTAGAGGTGGGGGGTCAGTACAAGATAGACCAGGGGCACGTCTTGACCCACAATAGGTAGTGAGATGAGTAATCAACAGACTAGCCCATGAGCATGTTTCTATCCCTTCCATTGTGAAGGAGAGTATTGAGGTCGATACACTTCAGTCCATTAGTGCCTTGACCCAGAGCATCATAGAGCATGTTGGTCCTGCAGCATAGAGTGGGTTGGGAGATAGTGCGAGGAGTAGGGTCCCACCCCATGCTTGTTAGGCTTGCGGGTCAGCCTGTGGTTATGACCCCATGGATAGTTAGGACATATGTGCATAGGCTACATCTACAACTGAGCAAATGGTGATGACAGATACCCTCCTGAGTGAGACTTTCGACCTTGATACTCAGGTAAATATTAGCAAGTTTATTGAATTTAATTTATTAAATTTCATTTTTGAAATGCAAGATTAACTAATTTAAATTGATGATTTTAATAAAATTTTAAGGTCACAGCGTCGATGCAGTTTTCAGTGGTTCGCCACCTACATTTTACACTAGATCATTTATTGTCAGGGTATGTAACTAGTAAACAATTATAAATATTACATGTGAATAGCATCGTTATATGAATGGTATTCTAATATCTGATTTTGGATGTTGAATAGGTTAATATTGTAGATTTCACGGCAACACCTGCCAACAGTGGTGGACTTCAAAGCTTTACAGATGTAATAAAATAAATAGTTTAATGAATGAATTGTACTTACTAGATTTTTGTATGTGACTTGTGTGCTTTATTGTGTGTACTTCCATGTTTAGATGAATGTGTGTGTATGTTAGGAGCCATGATTTGTATCACTATTATATTTTACATAATTGAATAATGTTGTTTTATTTCCAGATGATGTAGGATGCGGAGACACCTCTCCATGTTCAGAGGGCAATGGAGCATGGTGTGGCCTCTGCAATTCATAGCTCCATGGCATTGACAAGGGTATGAGGCAGATTAGTAAATTTTAATTTACATTCATTGTTATAGTTGTCTATTTTTGAGAAATCAAAAGATTATTGATTTGAAGTTTAATTTATATTTGGATGGTTTCTATAGGACATGACATCACCAGGGCCTATTCCTACTACTGAGGCAAGTGAGGAGACATATTATATGTTAGCGGTAAGTGATTATTTTGTTAAATGTTTCATTTTTTATAACATGTAATTTCTATATATTAATGTCTATACTTTTTATTGTAATAACTAAAGATGCAGGAAGAACTAAATAGGAGGAGTAGCCCTTAGGTTCATAGAGACCACCCACATGCATGTCTCCATCCCCTAGAAGATCAAAGGTTGCCTGTGATCTATTCTCTTCACCAGCCAAAGGGGAATGACTTTTTACTGTGTTCCTTTATTGTATGCCTATATGGCATTTGTGGACATATATTTTGTATTGTATATAGTTGACATTGTATAGCTATATGGCATTCTTGTAAGCCTATATGGCTATTTTGTATATATGTTATACTTATATCGACAGATATTGATGTATGCCTATATGGATATTTGGTTAATACAAATCTTTTTTATTGACGGCGTCCATACTTGCATTATAAATCCACATTTGAATGGATATTTGTAGATGGCTACTTCAAATATTTAAAGTCCAATTGTATTACATAGGATGTTTGTTGATCCAATAAGCTAGCTATTGTTATTCAAGTATCACCTAAACCTCATTTTGGAACTAAAAGATAAAAGTTGTATTTAAAAAAAATAAATCATCATGTTGAACAAAAGATGTTAATATTCTTTATGAGTAGCATAGAATGTCAACTATATGCAATACAAAAAAATGAATCATCATGTTATTCTTTATGTTTGAGATCCTAAAAATGACTAAGTCTGGTAGCCTGATATCTTGAAACACTAGGATGAATATCCAAGTCATTAGGATGATTGCACCTTGAGAAAAAGTCATTAAGATGAGCACCTAAAGGAGACTTTCTTAAACATTCAAACATTAAGCAACAAGCATGAAGGGTTAAGGTGCAATTTGCAACTCATAAAGCCTCAAAAGGGTGCCCAACTTAGAGAGAGCATTCATTTAAGACAAGTTGCCCATTGACACCTGTTCCACCATAAAAGTGTGCCTAAGGTGGAAGGAGAACAAGCCTCTAGTAAGTGAAGCGCACCTATTGTCTAAACCACTTCATTATGGCACCCTAGCATGAGGAGTATATAAGTCAATAGGAAATGGCACCTAGAATGTAAATGAAGGACTAAGTGGCATTTTCAATAAGCATCAATTCACTTTGAGCTTTCAATAAATACATCAAATTGAGCCCCATAAGCCTAGGCACCCTTTGCCTTCAAAAGAACCTTGTATCGATGTCAAGAGTTGGTCGTATCGGCGTATCGGTAAACCTTGGTTAGGTTTCACTGATAGTGGTCTGTCTTACTGATGAGTGTGGTTTGAAGTCGAAGACATCGGTGTATCGAAAGATAATCCCATCGACGCATCAGACACTCATCCCTACTATAGTCTAGCATTCTCTAGTTGTGTTCTCCCCTTTGTTTTTATGAATGCCTCTAGAAGTAATGTTGAGTTACTTGTGATGTCCTTATTGACTGGTGTTGTCTTGGATTCATGTGTAGTCCTTGTTCCTTATAGTCTATTGTCTACCTGACTGTTTGTTGTAACTTATTGAACCACTATGATTTTGAATATTTAGATTTAGAGGGCATTAGACACCAAAACTTCTTGACCTTTAACAACCCAACCTAGAATCAATATATTTTTGTCCATCCCAACTATTCTAGTCAAGACAAAGCATGTTGATTCTCATTCAATCCAAAGTTCATTAATGGGATTATCTTATCATAATATTTAGGGAAATGACCACCTAGATGGACAATGATGTGAGCTATCTATAAAGAAACTTACAAGAAGTATAGGAGGCATGAGAATCCCTCCATGTTGTTTATCAAGTTGAATGATCTATGACACATCATGTATCATTAGAAAATATTCTCGAAGAGAAAGCAAGTGAAAATACTCAAAACAACCCATAACAAGGTGGTGAAGTTTAAAGGATGGAGGTTGCAACACTTTCCAACCTCATAGCCACACTAGTCCAATGGATCAGGATGCTAAAGGCTAGAGGTGTTGAGAAACCTCTAAAGGACAAAACTATAGAAAGACCAAAAGTTCAAACGAATCCATTCAACACTAGGGTTGAGAAAAACTAGGGGGCAACTCAATCTTCCCTATCTAATTTTTTTTTTTCAAAAAACTAGTAATGACACTTTCCCACATCTTCAACAACCTAGTGGAGCTTATGCGCCACAAAATCATGTGACTCCCATAGTGTATCATCCCATCACTATCCAACCAATGTATCTAGGATATCAAATAAATGTGTAAATGAAAAATCAACTTAGTACACAAGCCCCATCCATGGGTCTCATGTTCAGAAGAACTCCAACTTCTGAAGATTCCTTTTCAAGAACCTACTTAGACTATTTAAAAGAACCTCTTGACTTAAAAATTCGTAATATGTTATTATTACATCCCCTCCCAGATGTACCAAAATTCAAAGGGGAAGGGAATCCAAATTCCCACATCAAGGCATATATGATGACTGTAAGAGAGATCTTCCCTTGGGACATAGTTGTGGCTAGGATATTTCCCAAGACCCTTGAAGGAATCATGTTAAATTGGTACTATTACCTTCCAAAGGTCTCTATACATTTCTTCATACAACCCATTGGTGATTTTGTGATACCTTTCAATATGAACAAATTGGTCAAGGCAAGAATTTGAGAGTTCCTAAGTATGAAATGAAATGTTTAGTTATTGGTACACTTTTAGAAGTCGGAGGCAAGTCCTTTATTTGTCAACTAGTGCCCTAAATATGGCCCATAGAGAAATCTATAACCTCTTTTTGCATTTTGTAAATAGGGATACAAGGGAGGAGGTTTAGAAGTTACCTTATAAGTCTTATGAGAAATCTTTAGAAAGTACATTAAGAATTGATCAAGCCATAATTAGTAGTGGGTTAAGGGTTTACAGAATAAATGGATGGTTGATGACTTCCCAAGCTACAGATAATAGTGAAAACAATCCTTCCACCATCATATTGAAAAATAATCATAATGTAATGATATATGGGATAATTGACATACACCTTGTGAAAAGTAGTGATCATAACAAGAATGGTCACCTCAACTTAATGCCCAATAATTTTAATACTATCAAGCATCCACATAATAGTAGATAATCTTATCAAAAGTTACAGAGAAATTTCTAAGGACCAGAGTGTTATCCCTATGACTTGACACATACTGCTTGTTTCATAAAGCAAAGGGACATGATATAAATATTGTCGTTATATGAAGCCTAATCAGAATTGGAGGTTAAATTTACCCAACTTTTATCAGCATGGTTTCCGCCCAAATATTTTCCTACTAGTTTTGGCGCCTTGAAGTCTAAGTGCATGAAAATCACTCTAAGTTGGCAACCTAATCCAATGACTTGAAATGGATCCCAAAACCACCTATTGGACCAATAGGATCGTAGGCGCTCACTTCATGCATTATGATTTCTAGGCACCAGTTTGATGCTCCATCACAAGGAAAGTGCTCCCACACTTGCAAGTGTTTTTCTTTAGGATCTAGGCGCCAGTTGAAGGTTGTAGTTGCCAAGAAGAGCACCTAGCAAGAGGAAGTCTTTTGGAGTCTCCAAAACACATCAAACACTTGACTAACAACAAGATAACTTTTTCCCAAGTTAGGCACTTCAAGAGGAAAGTTAAAACATGAATAAGCACCAACTTGTCTAGGCGCAAACTCAAGCTTGTTGAGAATACACATGGCACCCAACATTCCTTGGTGATTTCACAAACTTCAAATGCTCAGAACTATTCAAGGAATGCCCAATACCCCTTGCTGATGATAGGCACCAAAGTGAGGGTGGAATTGTGCCTTGATGGCTTTAGGCGCTATCTAGAGTATGCTACTCCATTGAAATGTGCCTTCTTGCTTAGATTAATTCAAACACTCCAAGGTCTTCAGTGATCAATTCCCCAACTTATGAAATGTCCTCCTTCATTTTAAAACACATTGTAATGCTCCAGAGAGATGACTATACCTAGGCATCAATCTGGGTTAGAAATGCCTCCAAAGTGCGCCTTCTCTTTCAGAATGCAAAACAAGGTCCAAAGGTGCTAATAAACTAAAGTGCTTCTTTGGAAAAGTCCCGAAGGTTAAGATGCGCCTTGTCTTAATGAGGTGCAACTCTTGCGTAAGAAAGCTTGTAAAGTGTGCCTAACTTAGTGAAGAGGTTGATAACTTCTAAACCCTTCCTGAAACTTACATTGCTTCAACTAAACATCATCTTGCACTAATACATCACCAAACTTTCAATCACAAGATCAATTCAAACTCAGGCGCTCATTAAGAGTCTTTCCAATGTTAGTGCATCTGAGAGGTTGAACTGGCAAGAGATGGCGCCTAGCTTCCTAGACCTTGTTTCAATAGGTTTGAGTTCCAAAGTTGACTCAATGGTATCAAGATGACGCCATAGAGTCTTTGGACTAGTTCCTTAGAGTTTCAAAAACATTCTGGCTCCTTGAAAATTTCTCCTACATGCTTGGGTACCATTTCAAGGTCTTAGAACCATGATGTAGTGCCTTATTGCTCTAGGCACCCATTCATGATTATGCAACTTGAGATTGGCACCTAGAGTGAATAGGCTTTCTTCTTGACTTAATACACTACCTCCTTCTGATGATTTTTGGGGCAACAAAAAACCTTTCACCATAGGCAAATGTCTTAGAGATATAAAAAACCAAGAGATGTTATTGTAGAGGCACTCTACATGATCACATTACCTTAGATGGAATGTTTTTAAGTGACATAATTTTTGAGTGACATCTCGTCAAAGATTGCTACCTTTTTGCACTTTGAACTTTTCAGGGATATTGTCAGTACAATGTACCTCAGACTGTTTCGACATGTTTGGGTGAAAAACAGGACCATGCCTAGCATAAATGTACCCATCCAGATGTGTTGGAATAGTCAGTTTGGTCACATCAGGAGCAGGATGAAACTTACACCCCTTTGCAACTTTACAATGCCTCCTTCTGACGAGTTTTAGGGCAACAGAAAACCTTTCACCATGGACAAATGCCTCAGAGATATAAAAACTTGATAGAGGTTATTGTAGAAGCACTCTATGTGATCATGTTGCCTTAGATGGAATGTTTCTAAGTGACACAATTTTCAAGTAACATCTCGTCAAAGATTGTTGCCTTTTTGCACTTTGGACTCTTCAGGGATATCATCGGTACAATGTAGCTCAGACTATTTCAACATGTTTGGGTGAAAAACAGGATCATGCCTAGTGTAAATGTACCCATTTGAATGTGTTGGAATAGTCAGTTTGGTCACATCAGGAGCAAGATGAAAGTTACACCCCTTTGCAACTTTACACTGCCTCCTTCTGATGATTTTTAGGGCAGCAGAAAATCTTTCACCATAGGCAAATGCCTCAAAGATATAAAAAATAGAGAGAGGTTATTGTAGAGGCACTCTACATGATCGCGCTGCCTTAGACAGAATATTTCTAAGTGACAGTTTTTGAGTAACATCTTGTCAAAGATTGCTACCTTTTTGCACTTTGGACTCTTCAAGGATATCATCGGTACAATGTAGCTCAGATTGTTTTAACATGTTTGGGTGAAAAACAAGACCATGCCTAATGTAAATGTACCCATCTGGATGTGTTGGAATAGTCAGTTTGGTCACATCAGGAGTAGGACGAAAGTTACACCCCTTTGCAACTTTACACTGCCTCCTTTTGACGATTTTTGGGGCAGCAAAAAACCTTTCACCATAGGCAAATGCCTCAAAGATATAAAAACTAAGAGAGGTTATTGTAGAGGCACTCTACATGATCGCATTGCCTTAGACAAAATGTTTCTAAGTGACATGGTTTTCAAGTAATATCTCGTCAAAGATTGCTGCCTTTTTGCACTTTGGACTCTTTAGGGATATCATCGGTAAATGTAACTCAGATTGTTTCAACATGTTTGGGTGAAAAACAGGACCATGCCTAATGTAAATGTACCCATTCAGACATGTTGGAATATTCAGTTTGGTCACATCAGGAGCAGGATGAAAGTTACACCCCTTTGCAACTTTACACTGCCTCTTTCTGATGATTTTTGGGGCAGCAGAAAACCTTTCACCACAGGCAAATACCTCATAGATATAAAAAACTAAGAGAGGTTATTGTAGAGGCACTCTATGTGATCATGTTACCTTAGATAGAATGCTTCTAAGTGATACCATTTTTGAGTAACATCTTGTCAAAGATTTCTGCCTTTTTGCACTTTGGACTCTTCAGGGATATCGTCGGTACAATATAGCTCGGGCTGTTTCAACATGTTTGGGTGAAAAATAGGACCATGCCTAGTGTAAATGTATCCATCCAGACATGTTGGAAAAGTTAGTTTGGTTGCATTAGGAGAAGGACACCAAAAATGCATAACATGATGATGTAAAAATGTTTATATGTGTATAAATGTAGCAGGAAATTAAAAAAAGACAAACCTAGCAAATTAATGTGCATACTTACAACTCAATGTAACATGAATTTACAAAATCAATGTGAATACTTACAAATTAATCCAATGAACCATCCGGGTTTGCTCTACTCTTTATTGTGTCAAGTATTGCTTCATGGTTAGACTCACACACCTCCCACAAGATTTTGTTCAATGGTCTACCGCAATACTTTATCAAATGAACATTAGATGCCATGACAAGGTTCAAGTAATGAAGAATATTCTAATGTGTGTCAAAGTCCTAAAACGGCCAAACATTAACACTCTTATGTGGGTACCTTCTAAGCAATGTTCTAGTAATAACCACTGAGCCTGTAGGGTATTCAATATTTTCTCCATCTATAACAGGGGCCTCCAATTTTTTTTGGCCTCAACACAATGACATAAGTAATAATCTATTCCCTCTTCATTATCTTCATCTGCAATAATTGCATATACGTACCCTACATTGATATGTGTAGCAAATTAGATGAAATTAGTCAACATTACAAAAACACTACAAAGTAAGATGACATTACCTGGTTGAACTAGATGAAATTAGATGCATATATGTTCCCTATATTACTTGGTTGAACTAAATCTGATATGTGGTCAAAGTCAACTAATGATTCCATCTGTGTTAGTTCCAGTGTCGTCGGGGGTTGATACGTGTCAAGTGGACAAAGATAACTGCCATTTGTCAACCCACTCCTTTGACTCACACTCATCCCAGACTTGAATTGTATAGGAAGAACAAAAGCATGACATCTTTTGCGTATGGATACTCCATGAACCTGCAATTGAGATTCTAAAAGAGTACATCTCATTTGATCCTGTCAGTGTACAACAGTCCTCATATGGTGCAATGTTAGTATCATCTATCAACCAAAAAAATCTATGAACTAAAGACTTACCTTCATTACCTGGACCCATGGAAGTATTACACCACTCGATAATTGATTTTGCATCTGTCAACTTTGTATTGTCTTTATACTTTGACTCTTCTCATGCTATGGTTCTTTTGATATATGCTCCTACACCATCATTATCCCCCTTTCCATGCCCGGCCTCACAAAAGTTCCACATATGCTGAATACCTGTAAAATTATGCATGCTACTTAGCTAATAGAAATTCTATGAGTTCTTGAATTGTGATGCACAGTTATCCAACCATATGATATGCTGACTGAATGATATGCCCCTTCTAGCCAAATCATTGTAGAACACTTGAAAGCAACCTTGCACGAACTCCATAGAATGTGTGTGATCATCACTAATATAGAAATTATACTCCCTTATGATCTTTTTGTCATCCTCTGTACTATCATTCGCATGAATGAATGCGATGTGCGCAAATATAGAAACCTATGTGGAGTTGTAATATTGTGATTGCACCTCATGTTGTGGCTGTATACTATAGTTCTCTGCAAAGTTGATGACTAAAACAATGCTACCAACCAGAAATGTGTCCTTGCATAATTTGAATTGCAAGTCCAAGCATCGAGCTCTATGGGTATTTCTTGCATACTCATACACTATGCTGTCATAAAATATAGGCATAAATTGATACACTAGAATATTTTTAATAACCAATTCACACCTCTTTGCTTCTTTATCATCTTTTGTACTGTATGCCACTATTTTATACTTGCCAAACTCTACTAGTTCGTTTCCAACCACATGTGTTCTTTCCATATGTTCACAAATTGGCAAATGTTGCAAGCCACCACAATAATGACATGTGTCATCCAAGCATAATTTCTTCTAGAATATTTGACCTTCCTCTCTTTCACATAAAATTCTTGATATGAAATCTCTTGAAGATGTTGGTGGGGCAAATCTGGCAGAACCCTGCAAAACATTGTTAGTATGCATATCTAAACATATAGACCTCTAAGCATTAAAATGGTTAGAAAATTCAATATGTAATCTACAACAACAAGTAGTGCGTGTGTGATTTATCTTAACATAGAAAGGTTTTAGCATTTAAAAATATCTTTGATAAATTTTAATTTGAGGATACTTCTCTAGAAATTTACCATAAAACTGTGTCTGAGTCTCATCCAAAAAATGCTTTAGATGTGGCTCACAGTTCTGACTACTAATTCTCCTTCTTACCACATCCCTTTGATTCAGAGATACCCTTGTGTAATTCTTCCAAAAGTCTTCAATTAGTGATCTAAATGCTTCAACAATTGGTTTATCTTTTCATGGTAGTCTCCCCAAGAATGCCCATAATTCATTGGCATTAGTGTCCTCAATTCTTTGGCGTCTTCTAATGGCTCTCGATAAAGTCTTCCTATTAATTCTCAATTCTTGACTCGTCTTTCTAATGAGACAAGCTTTCCTCGTTTGACTACTTACTATAGTCGATGTAATCACATGCCGTGTTGCATTACTATCTTTTGTGTGTGAGGTGTTACCCACACTCTCATATGCACGCACTCATTAGATTCTTGACAATAGATTTTTCACTTGAAGCCTCTGATGTTCTCAACCCAAGAATCTTCATGATGGACCTAGACTTTATACTTCACATCATTTCAATGAATAGTTGACATCTTGCAGTCTCATTTAAATTTTCAAAGAACAATCTCCAAATCTTATGAGCATATCTTCTACAAGTGCATTTTGGAATCTTACCTTCTATTGGCTGCAAAATATTCTCATCAATTTCAATCAAATACTTTGGCTTTCTATGCAAAATTCTAGGTGGTGTTAAGTTAGGTAAATTCATCTCAACATTAGGAATTTCATCAAAATTTAAATGAGATGGGCTAGATGGCATACCTTCGATCAAAGATGGAATAGATGACATACCTTGAGGTTGAGGTGGGAAGGATGGCATACCTCCTTCATCACATGTGAGTGATGATGTACTCTCAACTTGAGATGTGGTAGATGGTGTCCCTACATGTTGACTTGTGGTAGAGGACGTGTCTCCAACTATGGTATTCAAATCTCTCGTAGCACAAAGTTTTTGCATTTGTTCTCTTTGTGCCGCTAATACCATATCTTTTTGTGATGGTTGTGGTTCCTCTTCAATTGTTATGTCTTCATTTATTGTGTCCAATTTCCTCTTCTCATGAAGTTCCCTCATAGCCATTGGTTTCTTTGCATTCTTAGCTTCTATCTCTTCCTATGTTGGTTTAATTCTTGATCATTTCCTCGGCATGACGAAGAATTTGTCTATAGCATGATAAAGAGACCAATATTACTTCCTAAGAAATGAATACAAGATAATAGTGGGATTGTATTTTTATTATGTTGTAAGGATTTATTCTTGTATAGTTTGACATCATGGTATGTTAAGGTCTGTTTATTACACATAATTATTAAAGAGCCCAAGTGTAGAAAATATACATGGCATCATGTGAGATTGTAGGCTACTTTATTGATTGGGAATGTGTCTATTTTAAACATGTATGATAAAGCATGATAAAGTAATTCAATCTGAATTAAGGAAAATGTAAAGAACATGCATGTAAAGTCTTGACATACCTAAAAAATGAAGATTCGAATGGAGAGAGTAGCCAATTATGTAGTGTTTTTTCTTCTTGCATCAAACTCCTCAACAATTTGAGTTTTTTAGCACTTGCTTCCTTTTCAATGTTAAATTGAATAACACTCAAATATAATTACTAACAACAATACTATTAACCAATCTATAATGTTAAATTCCTAAAATTGAATCACAACTAACATTGCAACACTACAAAAATTGAAACTTGAATAGATATATATCAAACTTGGTGTGAAAACTATGTTATTTCCTCCTTCTCAAGTTGGAAAAGCAGAAAAGGTGGTGGAAAGATCATGCAAAGGTGGTAACATGTGTCAAATGTGCATGTGAACTTCCCAACAGCATGAAAGCACTTCTTTTTTGTCAGAGCACGTGCAGAATCAATATGAAAATAGAGCATGTGGGCCTGGATCATGGGGGTCAACACATTTTTACTATTTCTATAGCAAGACAAAATGTGAGTGCATTATAATGCGCTCACATTTTGTCCTGCTATAGATTGATCACATCTTGTGCATTTCTCTTTCCAAACCTTCCCCTTCAGACTTGAATGACCACAAGGTTTTTGAGGGAGAACTTTTCCTGTTTCCTGCAAGAGCTTGCCAGATGCTCCACCATATGATAGTCATAACAATGAAGGGGCAAGCCCTCATAATCAAGTCCTTCATAGAAAATGCCCATCAAGGAAGAAAGACAGATCTTCTTTGGAAGTAGAAGTTCTAGTTTGTGACAAATTCTTATCCAAGCATAAATAGAAGGGGTTCTGTCAAGTGATTACCAATCCACCTCCACAAAGTCTCCTTAAGACTTCCTGATTGATTCCAAAACATCCGCACCCCAAAACTGGAGAGGCAATCAATATAATCAAACCCATAAATCTACATTTGATGACAGAAACCCTCAACACTATACCTTAAACCCTAATCCCTCAACCCTAAACCTTATCCCTGAACCCTAATCCCTCAATCCTCAACCCTAATCCATCATCCCTCAACTCTAATCGCTCATCCCTAAACCCTAAATGCTATCCCTATTCCTAAACCCTCAACAAACTTGATACTATACCATAAACCCTAATCCCTTATCCCTAAACCCTCCAACCCTATACCTAATGCTTATAGCCTCCACACTCTACTTTAACCTTAATCCCTCAACCCTCAACCCTATCCCTAAACCCTTGACCTTCAAACCTCAACCCTCAACATCAAACCCTAATCCCTCAACCCTTAACTATGATCCCTCAACCCTCAACCCTATCCCTAAACCCTAAAGCCTCAACCCTCAATGTCAAATCCTAATCCCTCTACCCTTCACTCTAATCCCTCAACCGTAAACCATATCCCTAAACCCTTAACACTATACCTTAAACCCTAATCCCTCAACCCTCAACCCTAAACCTTATCCTTCAACCCTGAACCCCAATCCGTCATCCCTCAACTCTAATCCCTCATCCCTAAACCCTAAATGCTATCCCTATTCCTAAACCCTCAATAGACTTGATACTATACCTTAAACCCTAATCCCTTATCCCTAAACCCTCCAACCCTATCCCTAATCCTGATACCCTCCACACTCTACTTTAACCCTAATCCCTCGACCCTCAACCATATCCCTAAACCCTTGACCCTCAACCCTCAACATCAAACCCTAATCCTTCAACCCTTAACTCTTATCCGTTGACCCTCAACCCTATCCCTAAACCCTAAAGCCTAAAGCCTCAAGCCTTAACCCTCAACGTCAAATCCTAATCCCTCTACCCTTCACTCTAATCCCTCAACCCTAAACCCTATCCCTAAACCCTCAACATTATACCTTAAACCCTAATCCCTCAACCCTCAACCCTAAACCTTATCCCTAAACCCTAATTCGTCATCCCTCAACTCTATTCCCTCATCCCTAAACCCTAAATGCTATCCCTATTCCTAAACCCTCAACAGACTCGATACTATACCTTAAACCCTAATCCCTTATCCCTAAACCCTCCAACCCTATCCCTAATCCTTATACCCTCCACACTCTACTTTAACCCTAATCCCTCGACCCTCAACCCTATCCCTAAACCCTTGACCCTCAAACCTCAACCCTCAACCCTCAACGTTAAACCATAATCTCTCAACCCTTAACTCTGATCCCTCGACCCTCAGCCCTATCCCTAAACCCTAAACCCTAAAGCCTCAAGTCTCAACCCTCAATGTCAAATCCTAATCCCTCTACCCTTCACTCTAATCCCTCAACCCTAAACCCTATCCCTAAACCCTCAACACTATACCTAAAACCCTAATCCCTCAACCCTCAACCCTAATCCATCATCCCTCAAATCTAATCCCTCATCCCTAAACCCTAAATGTTATCCCTATTCCTAAACCCTCAATAGACTTGATACTATACCTTAAACCCTAATCCCTTATCCCTAAACCCTCCAACCCTATCCCTAATCCTTATACCCTCCACACTCTACTTTAACCCTAAACCCCTAACCCTCAACTCTATCCCTAAACCCTTGACCCTTGAACTTCAACCCTCAACCCTCAACGTCAAACCCTAATCCCTCAACCCTTAACTCTAATCCCTCGACCCTCAAACTTATCCCTAAACCCTAAACCCTAAAGCCTCAAGCCTCAACCCTCAACATCAAATCCTAATCCCTCTACCCTTCACTCTAATCCCTCAACCCTAAACCCTATCCCTAAACCCTCAACACTATACCTTAAACCCTAATCCCTCAATCCTCAACCCTAAACCTTATCCCTAAACCCTAATCCCTCAACCCTCAACCCTAATCTGTCATCCCTCAACTCTAATCCCTCATCCCTAAACCCTAAATGCTATCCCTATTCCTAAACCCTCAACAGACTTGATACTATACCTTAAACCCTAATCCCTTATCCCTAAACCCTCCAACCCTATCCCTAATCCTTATACCCTCCATACTCTACTTTAACCCTAATCCCTCGACCCTCAACCCTATCCCTAAACCCTTGACCCTCAACCCTCAACCCTCAACATCAAACCCTAATCCCTCAACCCTTAACTCTTATCCCTCGACCCTCAACCCTATCCCTAAACCCTGAACCCTAAAGCCTCAACCCTCAACCCTCAATGTCAAATCCTAATCCCTCTACCCTTCACTCTAATCCCTCAACCCGAAACCCTATCCCTAAACCCTCAACACTATACCTTAAACCCTAATCCCTCAACCCTCAACCCTAATCCATCATCCCTCATCCCTAAACCCTAAATGTTATCCCTATTCCTAAACGCTTAATAGACTCGATACTATACCTTAAACCCTAATCCCTTATCCCTAAACCCTCCAACCCTATTCGTAATCCTTATACCCTCCACACTCTACTTTAACCCTAATCTCTTGACCCTCAACCCTATCCCTAAACCCTTGACCCTCAACCCTTAACATTATCCCTAAACCCTCCAACCCTATCCCTTAACCCTAATCCCTCGACCCTCAACCCTATCCCTTAACCCTTGAACCTCAATGTACTCAACCCTCAACGTCAAACCCTAATCCCTCAACCCTTGACTCTTATCCCTCGACCCTTAACCCTTAAAACTTGAACCCTAAAACCTATCCCTACATGCTTGACACTCAACACTATATCTTAAACCCTAATCCCTTAACCCTCATCCCTAAAGCCTCAACCCTAAATCATTAAACCTTCAACCCTAATCCCTCTACCCTCGACACTCTTACTTAACCCTAATCCCTTGACCATTAACCCTATCCCTCAACCTCAACCTTAACCCTCAACCCTCAACTCTCAACATTAAACCCTAATTCATCAACCCTAAACCCTAATCCCTCAAACTTAAACCCTATCCCTAAACCATCAACCCTCAACACTATACCTTAAAGCCTAATCCCTATCCCTCAACTCTTAACCCTTAAAACTTAAATCCTATCCCTACACCCTCAACACTTGACACTATATCTTAAGCCTTAAACCCTCATCCCTAAAGCCTTAACCCTCAATCCTTAAACCTTCAACCCTAAACCCTATACCTAATCCCTCTACCCTCAATACTCTAACCCTAACCTTGACATTAAATGCTAATCCATTACCCTAAACCCTAATCTGTCAACCCTAAACCCTATCCCTAAACCCTCAACCCTCAACACTATACCTTAAACCCTTATCCATAAACCCTAAAACCTAATCCCTCAAACCTCAACCCTAAACACTATCAATAAACCCTCAACCCTCGACACTATACCTTAAACCCTATGAGAAAAGATTTGCCTATGGTACATCCACAGTGAGTAATTAATAGTTGAAATCAGAAGGATGATCATTATGAGAAAAGATTTTCATTAGGGTACATCTATGTTTCTTGCTGTCCACCCCACACTTAGGGAAGGTATATTGTTATGAAACAGGTAAATAATCTCCCATTGTTTACTAGCTCTATCCAGAAGAACTACTAAACTATACCTTAAACCCTAATCCCTCAACCCTAAACCCTATCCCTAATCCCTCTACCCTCAACACTCTACCTTAAACCTAATTCCTCGACCCTTAACCCTAAACGCTATCCCTAAAGCCTCAACCCTAAACCCTAATCCCTCAAGGTCCTAAACTCTAATTGCTTATCCCTAAACTCTAAATCCTATCCCTAAACACTCAACCCTCAACCTTAAACCTTAATCACTCAATCCTTATCCACCCCTCTCCTCCCCTATCTGGCTCACTCCCATCTCTACCCTCGTCTGCCCTCGACACTATACATACATAAATATAGGCATACATAGATACATACATACATATAGGCATACATAGATACATAGATACATACATACATATAGGCATACATAAATACATAAATACATACATACATATAGGCATACATACATACATACATGATTAATAGAATTGAACAGAAAAAAAATTAAGGGGAACATAACACGAGCGCGTTATAACACGCTCGCATTATGTCAAACATGACAAACAACAGACTTGCGGAAAAGGAAAAATACAAAGCAAAACATAACGCGAGTGCATTATAATGCGAGTGTGTTATGTCTTGCTTTGGGAATCCCAAGCCTTGGGCTTGGGATTTGCTTTGGATTTCCAACCCAAAGGCTTGGAGTGCCTTTTGAATAGTCACAGACGTGTTTTTCCATATTCTTCAAGATTTTACATAATTTCGTTCATGCTAACCCTCAGATTTGCACGTGTTTCAAGGTCAAACAAATTGAACACCTGGGTAATGTTAGGCTTTCTCTTAGCTATTTGACAATGTGATTTTTTTTACATTTTAGCAATGTTAATTCTTTCATCTTTAATTTCTTTTGTTTGTGTGTCTGTTTTTGGGCAAAAACCACTGTTTGGTCTTTTTTTCATTGTAAATTAATTATTCATTGAAATTTTAAAAAAATTACATATTTAGAAACTAGACTTCATTCTACAAATATTTAAAAAAGAAAAAAATGATTTTCAGTTAGTTTTCAAAATTTATAGGGGTAACATGGCCAAAATTCTATTTTTTAGGATGTGTCCACTTTGAAAATTAGTAAAAAATCAAATATTCATCAAAAAATTATAAGAAAAATCAGGCATAAACTACATGTTATTAGCTAATTTCTCACTGAAGTGATTTTAAAAATACCAAAAAAAGTTGACCTTTTGAGGAGCCACAAAACATGCTATGTTATGTTTTTTTGACAGAAACAACACCAATTTCTGTGGCTCCCTCTTTTGAACCCCTTAATCTATGTCATTTTCAAAAAAGAATAGTAGTTTAGAAAGTAGACTCGAAGCACTACAAACATTGTTTTGGTTGCATCTCCAAATTTTGAGTGTAACTATGCTTGATTTCTCATCTAAGGCCAGTATTTTCTGATTTCAGAAAAAAAAGTGGCCAATTATGACCCCTTTTTGGCCCCCCATGTTCTTGCATTTACCCTATGCAAAAAAAAGAAAGTTGGTGATTTATTTTTATATAAAATAATATGTAGCAAATGGTGTTTAAGAGAATGGATTTTAATTAAATACATGGATATATTTAGATTTATAAAAATGTACATATATCTATCTATTTGTATAAATTTTCTTAAATTAAACAGTTGTCTCTCTATAAATGTATAGAAAAATAAATAATTTTAAAATTTTAGCTTGCTAGAAATCATAGTGTAATTGAAAAAACTGTGTATTTTCTTCCTGGGCAATATATATATAAGACTTAGGGCATACAACTCAGAGGGGGGGTGAATTAGTTGTACAAAACTTTCTCCAATTTACACACTTAAATCTTCTGAGAAATTAGTAGTATATTGAACATGAAACATAATGCATTCAAATCAAAAGCGAAAACTCATCAACACATAAGACACCAAGATTTTGACGTGGAAAACTCGGTTAAGGGAAAAACCACGAGGTGATTAACCCAAGAAAGTATTCTCTGTTGGAAGAATAGAAAGAACAAAAATGGCACATGCCAATTAGGGCTCACTGCCTGAGCACATTGCTCACAAGAGGCTCACTACCTACAAGAGACACACTATCTACAAAGAAATAAGAATCACCTTCATGAACTAGAGAATAACATCTTCACCATGCTTGAATTAGTTCCATTTGAGCCAAATACTTTTGCTTTGCCTTTCGCACTCCTCACTACCACACACTCATCACTGCAAGACACACTTTGGAAAGACTTCACAATCCCTTATTGATATAAGGTATCAATTTAGGAATAATCATCTAGGTCAGCAAACATCTACAAGATCATCTGCAAGATGTGTAATACATCCAGTCGGCCAGTCTCAGGAAGAACACCACCATCTAGTGGTTATTCTTCAAATGCACATTCTAACTTCAATGCCGACCACCAACATGAACTGGACACAATCCATAGATCACCATGAGCTTTTTTGAATCACCAAGAACATTCGCACTTCATCTACTTACTAGAATCCTTCTCTCCTTCATCTGGAACCTCAAGAACACAGTCTATCATCACTGTCACAAAGGAATAGGTTCTTTCGAACCTTCAAACCATAAACCAATTGACTTGACACTTCACAAGGATGTTCTCAACACTTCCTCAAATCCACAAAATGGGATAATGCATTTTCAGATCTTATCGGACCTATCTGTGTCACTCTATCACCTCTGAACACCTGCCGGAACCAGTTCTACTTGAGTGACCATAACTTCTTCTAATCTTCATGTGGACCTCTAAAAACTTGACTAGAATATCTCAAGACTTATATCTACAAACCCTTTAAACTGCATCCTCTAATCTTCAACCTATCTTAGACTTTTACCTTGTTGTCATCACTATTCTTCACTGTTCCTAATTGAGACTAATTTTCTCAATATCCTCAGCACACAACTCATCCAATCCTTCTCATTAATGCAACATGAGTATGTTGACATCAATGACAACACTGGTTAGACCCATACTTGCAACAATCTCCCCCTTTGTCATTGATGGCAACATATGATGTGAAAAATGATCAAGACAAGAACTTCTCTATACTATCACAACTCCCCCTATCAACAACAACTATTCACATGTCTTCTCTTCCTTTACTACTCCCCTTTTGATCATAAACCACTTGTTTTTCACATGTCTTCTCTCCCCCTTTGACATCAATGGCAAAGGGCTCATACTTGCAACTCCAATACTTCAGAATCATACATGTTGCTCCCCCTGAGTAGCAGCTCCCCATCATCAATCTAGATCACAAGATATGACTGTGATATCCACCGGACTGATGCACATTAGTGCATCCTAGTTCATCACCGGAGGGACAATAACCCCTAACTTCTCCCTAAGATACTCAAAAGAGTCCTTGGGAAGAGGTTTAGTAAAGACATCTACAATCTAATCCTTGGAGGGCACAAACTCCAGTCTGACTTCATCCTTGTTCACTTGCTCTCTCAATAAGTGAAACTTGATAGATATATGCTTAGTCTTAGAATGCAACATTGGATTCTTAGAAATATTTATTGCACTTGAATTATCACATAAGATTGTGATAAGCTCCTCATACTCTACTTTAATATCTCTTAGCATCTATTTCATCCAAAAAACTTGAGTGCAACTACCTATTGCTGCTATGTATTCTGCTTCAGTTGTAGACAGGGATATTGCCTCTTGTTTCTTGCTTAGCCAAGAAACTAATCTCTTTCCCAAAAAGAAAGCTCCACCACTGGTACTCTTCCAATCATCCACATCTCCTGCCCAATCAGCATCTGTATATGCATGAAGAGAGAAATCATGATCTCTAGGATACCACAGACCATACTCAACCATCCCTTTTAGATATCTAAAGATCCTCTTGATTGCCATGACATGGGATTCTCTAGGATCAGCTTGGAATCTAGTAACAAGACCAACAACTTGCATAATATCTGGTCTAGTTTGAGTGAGATACAACAATCTTCCCATCATTGATCTGTACTTTGTCTAGTCTACCTTAGGAGAGTCATCATCTTTGCTCAACTTACATCTAGTTGCCATGGGAGTATTCATTGGCTTTGAATCTTCCATCCCAAATTTTTTCAACAGTTCTTTCACATATTTGGTCTAAGAAATGAAGATTCCTTTCTTTCTTTGAGTAATTTGTAGACCCAAGAAGAAATTCATTTCACCAAGCATAAACATCTCAAATTCACTTTTCATTTGATTTGCAAAAGTTTTACACATACTATCTCTTCCTCCAAAGATGATATCATCAATAAATACTTCAACAATCAAGATGTTTTCATGATCAATTTTGAAATATAAGTTACTATCAACAGTAACCTTGTTGAAACCAATCTTCAAAAGATGCTTGTCCAATCTTTCATACCAAGCTCTTGGGGTTTGCTTTAATCCATACAGTGCCTTCTTCAACTTGCAAACCATATCACCATGATCAAACAACCAAAATCCATCCGGTTTCTCTATATACACTTCCTCTTCCAAGTCACCATTTAGAAAGGCATACTTGACATCCATCTGATATAACTTGAAATCCTTGAAGGTAGCAAAGCAAGGAGTAATCTGACTGCTTCAATTCTTGTCACCGGAGCAACAGTTTCTTCAAAATCAATTCCTTCTATTTGAGAGTAGCCCTTGCAAACCAATCTGGCTTTATTTCTGATTACTTCACCAACTTCATTTAGTTTGTATCGAAAGACCCATTTGGTTCCAATCACATTCTTGTTTCTAGGTCTGGGAACAAGATCCCAAGTGTGATTTTTCTTAATTTGCATCAACTTTTCCTCCATTGCTTTGGTCTAGTTTTCATCATTGTAGGCTTCATTAATTGTCTTAGGTTCAATCTTTGAAATCAGACAATATTCATCTAAATTTTGAGCAATTTTCCTTCTAGTTTGCACACCTTTGCTTTTGTCACCTATGATCTGATCTTTAGAGTGGTTTAGTCTTATATACCTTGGAACTTTGGGAGCTTCTTGCACTTCTACTTCTTGATCAAGCTCATTTAGACCTATCTCTTCTTCCTGATTTACTCGATCAGTTTGAATCTGATTTTCAGAAGAGGATTGAACTCCTTGAACTAGAACACCATTTTGTTCATCTTCATCATATTCATAGAACCTTGAGGGTTTCTCTATTCCCTCATCAACCTTCACATTTGTACTTTCTATCATCTTTCTTAGTCTCTTGTTATAACACTAGTATGCTTTGCTTTAAGTAGAGTAACCTAAGAATATTCCTTCATCACTTCTAGCATCAAGCTTGCCTAGATCTTCATCTTTTTTGATGTAACATTTGCTACCAAAGACTCTAAAATATCTTACAGTAGGAGTAATTCCAAACCAAAGTTCATAAGGGGTCTTACCGGTATTGCTTCTGATTTGAACTCGATTGAGAGTATAGACTGCAGTGCGGACAGCTTCTCTCCAATAGATCTGAGGAACATGCTTCCATCATCATGGTCTTGGATGCTTCCTAGAGGGTATGGTTCTTTCTCTCTGCTACTCCATTGTATTGTGGAGTCCTAGGAGTAGACAATTGTCTATTAATTCCATGTTTCTCATAGAACTCTATGACTCACCAGATGTGAATTCTCCACCTCTATCAGACCTCAGACATTTCAACTTTAATCATGTTTCATTCTCTACCATAGCCTTGAATATTTTGAATTTCTCAAGAGTTTCTGATTTCTCCTTTAGAAAGGTTACCCACATCATCTAGGAATAGTCATCAATTAGCAGCATGAAGTATCTATCTCCTTGAATACTCCTAGTTCTTGCCAGACCACAAAGATCAGTGTGAACTAAGTCCAATAATCCGATAGAGGACAGTTCCTTTCTTTTGAATGAGACTCTGCTCAGCTTACCCAAATAACATTCCTTGCACAAGTTGTTAGTAGGTTTCACCAATTTTGGAAGATCTCTTACAGCTTGAGTATTGCTTATCTTGATGATATTATCAAAATTCACATGACACATCCTTCTATACCATAACCAACTTTGATCAACTTGAACAAATAAGCAACTTTTACTAATACCAACCAAGTGGAAGATATTACCTTTAGTTTGAGTACCGGATGCAATCTCTATTCCGGATCTTTCAAAGATTTTGCATTTTCCATCCTTGAATCGGAGATCATAGCCTTTGTCCACCAATTGTCCAACACTGAGAAGATTATGCTTCAAACCTTCAACATATAGTACATTACCAGTTTTGTTTCTTCCATCAAAAGAAATAGTTCCTCTTCCTCTGATTCTACCAGTAGAATTATCACCAAACTTTACCACTCCTCTTTCATACCTTTCCAAATCTACAAACTTTATTTGTCACCTGTCATATGGTGAGAGCATCCACTGTCAATGACCCAATCATCCCTCTCTTCAATTTGGGCAGCTAGAGCTCTTTCCACGGTCTTAAGATTGACAGATATAGAGGACATTGGATCTTCTTCCTTGATGGCAATGAACACCCATTCATTTCCAGATTTGTTTCCTATCTCTGATTCATCATCTGTTACTCCTTCATTATCATCATCTTCATGTACATAGTAACAGTTCTTTTGGAACTCTGGTTTGTTAGGATTTTGCCTTGAAAATCTCTCCAGACACCTTGAGGCAAAATGACCAATCTTATTGCAGTTAAAACACTTAAAAGACAATTTTCCTTCATACTTACCAGATCCTCTTAGCAGCCTCTTTGCAATGAGGGCTTCAAGTTGAGTAGTTTCTACTTCTTCTTCCAGATCTTTTCTTGCTTTTTCATACCATGACAATTTCCTTGAAGAATTTTTTCCCGGATCAAACCTTTGTTTACCTTTAACAGAGGCACTAGCTTTGAATGCAAATTCAGTCTTGGGAGGGTCGTCTCCAAACTTTGTCATTTCAAATGCAGCCAATTTCCCAACCAATTGATCTCTTGTGATAGTTGTATGGGCTCTGAATTCTTCAATGGCAGTAGCCTTGATTTTGTACAGGAAGGGATCTGAGAATTTTACCAACAATCTCATTTTCATCCAAGACTCCAACTAGCATTTCTAATTCCACAAACTAGCTCATTCACTCTTGGCATAAAAGTAGTAATATTTTCATCATCTCTCATCTTCAATTTTTTAAATTTCCCTTTCAGACTCTATAACCTTACACATTTAACATACTGGTCTCCTTCATATGAAAGTTCCAGTTTATTCCAAATCTTAAAAGCAGTTGGTAGGTCAATAACATTTGAGAGCTCTGAGTCAGATAATGCACTTAGAAGAGCCTCTTTGGTTCGTAGATTATTTTCAGCATCTGTGATTTCATTTAGGGTTGTCGGACTACCCTGTGGAGGTACATACTGTTTTGTAACCATGGACCAGTACGCCATTTCCATACACTGCAAGTGACATTTCATGCAACCTTTCCAAAGAGCAAAGTTGGTTCCATCAAACTTCAGACTATCCTTCTTGTAAGATGACATCCTGGATCTCCTTAAGCGGTTAAGCTCCTTTTAGAGGAACTTAGCTCTCATACCAATTGTTAGACTTAGGGCATACAACTGAGAGGGGGGGTGAATCAATTGTACAAAACTTTCTCTAATTTACACACTTAAATCTTCTAAGAAATTAGTAGTATATTGAACATGAAACATAATGCATTCAAATCAAAAGCAGAAACTCATCAACACATAAGACACCAAGATTTTGACGTAGAAAACCTGGTTAAGGGAAAAATCACGGGGTGATTAACCCAAGAAAGTATTCTCTATTAGAAGAATAGAAAGAACAAAAATGGCACATGCCAATTAGGGCTCACTGCCCGAGCACACCGCTCAGAAGAGGCTCACTACCTACAAGAGACACACTGTCTACAAAGAAATAAGAATCACCTTCATGAACTAGAGAATAACATCTTCACCATGCTTGAATCAATTCCATTTAAGCCCAATACTTCTGCTCTACCTTTCACACTCCTCCTTACTACCACACACTCATCACCGCAAGACACACTTCGGAAAGACTTCACAATCCCTTATTTATACAAGGCATCGATTTAGGAATAATCATCTAGGTTAGGAAACATCTACAAGATCATCTGCAAGACATGTAATACATCCAGTCGACCAGTCTCAAGAAGAACACCATCATCCAGTGGTTATTCTTCAAATGCGCATTCTAACTTCAATGCGGACCACCAACATGAACTGGACACAATCCATAGATCACCATGAACTTTTCTAAATCACCAAGAACATCCGCACTTCATCTGCTTACTGGAATCCTTCTCTCCTTCATCCAGAACCTCAAGAACACAGTCTGTCATCACTGTCACAAAGGAATAGGTTCTTCTGGACCTTCAAACCACAAACCAATCAACTTGACACTTCACAAAGATGTTCTCAAGCATTTTCAGATCTCACCGGACCTATCTGTGTCACTCTGTCACCTCTGAAAACCTATTGGAACCGGTTCTACTTGAGCGACCATAACTTCTTCTGATCTTCATGCAGACTGTTGAAAACTTGACTGGAATATCTCAAGACTTGTATCTACAAACCCTTTAAACCACATCCTCTAATCTTCAACCTATCTTGGACTTTTACCTTGTTGTCATCACTGTTCTTCACTATTCCTGATTGAGACTAATTTTCTCAATATCCCTAGCACACAGCTCATCCAATCCTTCTCATTAATGCAACATGAGTATGTTGACATCAATGACAACACTAGTTAGACCCATACTTGCAACAATATATATATATATATAATTGAATCTGTGTAATAAAAAAAAAATCATCAAATGATATATTCCACAACAGTCCCAAAGAATTAACAGCAAGTGTTTTAATTTAAAACTGGTTGCATTTTATGGCAATGAGGGTTTGAATGGGGGGTGATAGGAGAAATGTCACCGCCCCAATGCCTTTTTTTTAGTGAATGGTGGAGTGGAGGGGGTGGGGCAGATGCCCCAACCCCCACTTCATTGTATGGAGTGGGGGGTGGGGTATCGGCCCCACCCCCGAATCTTCATTGTAATGTTTAAAATAATATGGAATAGTCTCTAAAACATATAAAGATCCCAGTCTCAAATCTGCCCGGTGGCGACGCCAAACATGAACAGCTCGCAACCCCTTCAATTGACATTTGACCATTACTACCTACAACCATCCTTTGTTTTCATTGCAATATATATATTATGTTTATACTGCATATACTCATTGTCATTATTTTCAAAACAAAACCCTTTGGTTAAAACCAGAGGTTTATTTAATTAAAAATAATAATAATAAGCATTAAATAAGTGTATACTAAATGGGTATACCTTTGAAACTCTTTTCATGGCTTCCATATCCTCAAACCTACAACATAGATCTGCAAAAAAAAATTAGAGAGAAGAGAAAATGAGAAGAAGAAGAAAAAGAAGAAGAAGAGAGAAAAGCAAAATGAGTTGGAAGCTAGGGTTTATTTTCTTTTCTCCATAAGGAAATTAATATTTTAATGGGAGAACTTTTAGGGCTTTCTTTTTGGAGTTTGATTTCTTTTTTTAATTTTTGCCTTTTTCTTCTAATTTTGGTGCACGGATTTCATCATATTTTATTTTCCTTTCCCCCTCTTGAGATTTTTTTAATTTAACGAGGGAGTAAAAGGGGGCGAATTTAAGTGGGTGACTTTTATATTTGTTTTAATCATATCTTAATTTTAATTTAGTGGGCGACTTTTATATTTTTGTTTTAACCATATCGTAATTTTAATTTAATGGGTGACTTTTATATTTTGTTTTAACCATATCTTATTTAATTTAGAGGGAATATGGAAAGTGGGTGAAATTGTTACACCTAAGACCCTATCTTTTGGGGAATTATATTTTACTTTAGTATTGAATTTAAATGTTTTGGATTAATTTATTAGTGGGTCTATATTAATTTGAGATTAATTAGATTATTAACAATTTTAATTAATTTAACTTTATTTTAAATTATTAGTAAATTTAATTGTTTTGGATTTTTTTATTAGTTGGTCTATATTCTTTTGGGATTAATCAATTATTTATTTGTTTATTTAATTTAATTTTTGCTTAAGTGGGGAGTTAATTTTATAACATTATTAATGGATTCTAATCTAATCTTTGGTTTAAATTTGTTTTTTCTTTTTTCTCATAAATGTTGATGGGAAATCTTTTGTAAAATTTATAATTTGAATGCTAATAAGGCATTATGTTGCTGATATTTTCTAAAAATTTGACCGAGTAATTTAAGTGGTTTATTTGTGCATTTCGTTAACATTTAATCTTTTCCTTGAGATTACGTTTTAAATGCAATCATAATTTAATCTTTTTTGCTAAGTGTTAGGGTTTAGATTTCAGCACATATCAAAATCATGTCACTTCACCTAGGAAACTTAAAGTTGATGTTGATTCTAATTCTAACCCTAATGGCGACACTCCTCGCGTCACCTAACCCCCTAGTCAACTTTCATCACGTAAGGGAATGCATATGTAATCGCATTACCCACATTTGACTAACATGTTTATACCTTATGTGTATTGCCACCGAGCACACTGACGCGTGTGAGGGCGTTTCTAGAGACGCATGGAAAATTTTTGATATTTCATGTCATGACCACATGACAAATGTGGACATGACACGTGTGATGCATGTTGTGATAGCATGGGAAATGTGGGCATGACATTTGGTATCAGAGCCTAAGTTTAAACACTGGGCTTATTTGGGCACATTATTATTTCTACAATTTTGATTAATTTGTAATTACCTCATTTTTTGTAGGATGCCTCCCCGACGAGTTTAGCAAGGATGTTCACGCCACACTATGTCCGCCAAGGTGCACAGTGATTCTTTAGCTGAGGGTCAGGCACCACCAGCACCACAGGTCCTACCTATACTAGATATTGGGCCACAGATATTACAGGCACTACAGGCAGTGTTAGATAGGCTACCACCAATTGTAGTTGCGCTGCGCATAGAGCCACGTGCTAAGCCCTATTTTGATCCATGATTGGAGCCACGCATGGAGCCATAAGTAGAGTCATGTGTGGAACCCCATGTCGAGCCGCAAGAGGCACCACGTGTGGAGCTATATGTTGAGATACTAGATACGATAGTGAAGGAGGTTGGATTAGCCTACAAGGCCCGTAGCAGGAGCCCTCCACATCATGCTAGGCGTGAGGAGACAGTGTGAGTGGAGCAAATTTTTCACAGGCCTTATGATTATTATGCAGATGAGCCTATCATATGGCACAGAGACTGAGGAGACCCCGTAAGGGATTTGTTGAGGTTGAATCCTCCTACATTTGCCAGGACTATAGAGGGAGCTAAAGCTGAGGCTTGGCTCATTAGTCTAGATAGATGCTCCATGTTGCATGCTTACAAGGGCAACATGAAGGCACATGTGGCAATCCACCTATTGTGAGATGCAATAGCTACTTGGTGGTGCATTGAGGAGTGCAAGTGCCATCTATCATTGGACACACTCACATGGGAGACTTTCATTAAGCACTTCAATGTGTAGAATTTATCAGATCACTACAGACAACGTCGCATAGATGAGTTTCATGACCTTCAATAGAGAGGGCTTAATGTTGCTTAGTATGAGGGCAGATTCACTAAGTTGTCTTGATGTGCAGAGTATCTCCTTGATGAGAAACTCCTGGTGCATAATTTTACTAGAGGGTTGAACCATAGCATAGGAGGGCCTGTACGCATGGCAGACCCCTATACATTGAGTGATGCTTCCGAGAAGGTATACATAGCTGAGGAGATACAAGGACAAGGACAGGGTTCACGCCCTCAGTTTCAAGAACATGGGCAACAACAGCATCAATAGAGTTACCGCAGACCACTGCTGCAACCCTAGAGAGTAGGATTTAGTTCTCCATCATTACCTGCTAGGCCTCCACAATAATAGCAACAGTAGAAGCTACAATAGCAGTAGAGATCTAGGCCACAACAGAGGGCACATGGGGGTCATAATCAAGGTTGGAAGCAGTAGGGCTCACATAGAGATCATAGGAAGCAGCGAGCACCTGCAGGACTTGTGAGGTCACAACAGTCATACAAGGGTTCATAGGGGTCCATAGGTAGATCTAGATAGTAGCAGTTAGGTAGAACTTAGACTAGATAGGTACAGGCTCGAGGCCCATGCTATGTGTGTAGTGGAGCAGGACATCTAGCTAGAGAGTACCCACAGGGCTTTACAGCAAGGGGACAACCCCACGTAGGAGGATCAAAGAAGACGGTTGGAGATGTGGGTAGGTCCCACTGTATGTTCACAATGGTTGATAGCCATTGGCCTGATTTTCAGGCATTAGTGATTAAGACATCAGGTATGATAGGGGTGTCCCCATTTCTATTTTTTTGACTCTGGAGCTACTAACTCTTTCATATCTCCATTGTTAGTTGAGCATTGTAGGCTGGTGACCTCTAGGCAGGGTGATAGATAGGAAGTTGAGTTGGCCACAGGGGCCAAGACGACAATAGATGCCTTAGTTTACAACTGTGATTTATCTTTGCGATCCTTTACTATAGTGTGTGACCTTAGAGTTATGACATTAGGATCCTACTATGTGGTTTTGGGTATGAACTAGCTTGCGGCTTATAGAGCCAAGCTAGGTTGTCATCGAAAGGTGATTAGCTGCTTAGATGATCATGGTGCATCAGTTGAGGTAGTGGGCATTTAGAAGCCCATAGCAGTTTGTTTGATATTTACTCAGTAGCTTAAGCACTGTATGCAGAAGGGATGTCAGGTGTTCGCTATTATAGTTAGTGACATATCAGAGGACAAGTCTGAGGCATCATTAGATGATCATCCCATTTTGAGAGAGCTTGCTGATGTGTTTCTAGCAAAGTTACTAGGGATGCCACCCCGTCATGAGTTGGAATTTCATATTGAATTAGTACCAGGTGTCGAGCCAGTGTCCTATGCACCCTATAGGATGACCACTCATGAGATCATAGAGCTCAAGTTGCAGCTTGAGAACTTGCTCAAGAAGGGGCACATCCAACCAAGCATTTCACCTTGGGGCACTTCGGTCATCTTCATGAAGATGAAGGATGGGTCACTTCATTTATGCATGGATTATAGGTAGTTGAATAAGGTGATGGTGAAGAACCATTACCCTCTACCCAGGATTGATGATCTCTTCAACTAGATGTAGGGAACTAGGGTGTTCTCTAAGATTGACCTGAAGTTCAGTTACCATTAGCTGTGTATCACAGAGGCGAACATCCATAAGACCACCTTCCAGATGCGATATGGTCACTATGAGTTCACTGTGGTCCCCTTCAGTTTGACAAACACCCCTGCAGTGTTCATGACTCTCATGAATGGGGTGTTCCGCACCTACTTAGATTGGTTTATTGTTATTTTTCTTGATGACATATTGATCTATTCGCAGACCGAGGAGGAGCATGAGGAGCACCTACATCAGGTTTTGCAGTGCTTGAGAGAGCAGCAACTTTATGGCAACTTGGTGAAGTGTGCCTTTTTTAGGACAGAGGTACAGTACTTGGGGCACATCCTATATGGCAATGGATTCTCTGTAGATCCATCGAAGATCAAGGCTATCAGAGATTGGCTAGTACCCACCAGTGTGACAGAGGTTAGAAGTTTCATGGGATTAGCCAGTTACTACCGTAGATTTGTAGAGGGCTTTTCTAGGATAGCGCACCCCATTACTTCCCTTCAGTGAAAAGGGAAGAGTTTCACTTGGACCGATCAATGCGAGAGGGCCTTTGGGGTCCTCAAGGAGCATCTTATCAGTGCTCCCATCTTAGCGGTTCCTGATCCTATAGAGAATTTTGTGGTTTGTACAGATGCATCACTTGAGGGTTTGGGAGCCATGATTATGCAAGGTGGTAAAGCAATTGCATATGAGTCACGTAATCTCAAGACACATTAGCTGAACTACCCTACTCACAATTTAGAGCTCACAGCAGTGGTACATGCTCTTGTTCATTGGAGACATTTTCTTTTGGGTCGTTGCTTTGAGCTTCATTCAGACCATCACAATTTGCAGTATATATTCACGCAGTTGAATTTGAACACTCACCAGCGGTGTTGGATGGAGTTTCTATGTGAGTACGACTTTGATGTCTACTACATCAAAGGGAAGGAGAACGTAGTCGCTGACGCATTGAGTCAAAGGAACCACGAGATCTTGACCTTGACCTTGAGTGTGGATTTGAGAGAGCGCATCATTCGGCATCTGCTTAAGGATGAGTGGTTTCTTGAGGTGTAGCAGGACATCCAGTCATAGAGGGCCCTTAAGGGAAAATTTGTAGGATATTCCCTTGAGTCAGATGGGTTACTTAGACATCGACAGTGTATCTATGTACGCCATGTGGGTGACCTTCATGTAGTAGTTCTTTCGGAGGCTCTAAGAGCACCTTATGCAGCACACCCAGGGGTGAAGAAGATGCATACCAACTTGCGACAATTATACCATTGGGCGGGTATGAGACGGGATATTACAGAGTATATAGCTCGTTGCCTTGAGTGCCAGAGGGTCAAGGTTGAGCATCAGCATCCAGTGGGTCTTTTATATCCTCATGAGATACCTGAGGGGAAATGGGACACCATTTCCATGGATTTCAGTGTTGGTCTTCCTATGTCATTGTAGAGTGTCAAAGACTCTACATTTTGTTTCAGTCACAGCAAGTTCACCGGTCTCTATTGTTTCTATGCGAGTTTCAAAGGTATCGTTGCACGGGTTTCTTATGCTTTGTGTAGAAGCCGCCAAGTGTCAAGCCATAGTTAAAGCTGCAATATTGTTTCAAATGTTAACTTTTGTGCGGAGCCCACCATGTAGCAAATAGTTCAATGTTTTAAAGTTTCAGCTTTGTTGCAGGTGTTGCCACATGTAGCATGCGAAGGCAATCCCTAAAGTTCTATGTTGTATGCAGAAGGCACTGTGTGTCTTTTTATTTTGTTGAGGATGCCATGTGTTTCCTTCTATATCTTGTTATCGCTAGTAATGAAAGATGGTGAGCCACAGTAATGTTTAGTTTTAAGCCTACGGAGAATGCCACGTGCTAGTTGCAGAGGAAGAGTTGTTTTGTTCACGGTGCTCACAGTAAGAAACTTGAAGCTTCTAAAGTGATGTGGGTTGTGCCAAGTGTTAGCTTTTACAGAGAGTTCCAAAAGTTTTAAATGTTTCAAGCAATGTTGCGGGTGCCACCACGTGTTAGATGGTATGCATGCGGAAGATGCCATCTGTCCCAGTTTTATTCCCTTGAAGGCTAGTGAATGCTAAGGCTGTGGGTCCCATTATTAATATGTTTATTTTAAAGTGATGTGGGTTGCGACAAATGTCAACAACGGAGGTCACTCGAGCATAAAGACATAGTTTTGAGGGCTTTGCGGAAGAAGACACATAGAAGTTTTTGAAGGCTGCAGAACATGACAAGTGTCATTTTCCTATTCATTTTTGAGAGACAAAGGAGTTTCTTGTTTTGCTACGGACACTACAATCTGTCACAATATGTTTCAAGTTTCAAGTACGCGGGTCTCGCCATGTGTGTGTCTCTTAGTGAGGGAGGTGTGCCACATATATTTTGCCCCAGCTAATGAGCCTGCAGGAAGGGATTGCCATTATAGATTTGAAAGATTGTAACCGTTTGAGGACTTCTAGTTATCTTCAGTTCCATTGGACTGTTGGGATTTGGTTGTTACAGACAATCTAGAGTTGGATCTTTGGTTATAAATATGTAGTATTTGTAATAAATCGACACATATACAGACATACACAGAGATAGAGATATATTTTTGATAAGTTTTGTCAGAATCTAAAAGAGAAGTCAAAGACTTTGCTGTGGCCAGTTGATATCATTTTTCCTTTATTTTGTTATTCTTGATAAGAAAGTTAATGTGTCTATGCCTTTTATGTTGCTAAAAGATTAATGAGAAGAACTTTGTTCTATGCCTTGGTTCTAATCATTGCAAAGTATCTGATTGTGAACCTTTGATTATATTCATTCCATCTATTTATGTTAATCATGTAGTATCTGCTCTTTAATATAACTAAATCTTGAGAATAGTTTCACTGTGCTTACTTTGAAAGGAATACTTTTACTCAGGCGCATCACCATAGTTAGATTTACTTAATTGTATCTCTAATCCTATTAACTTCTTACCCTTTCCCTCAAAACCCATTTAAAATAGAGAAGAGCCAACTTCTTTAAAATCTGGAGGTTGTTTCAGGTAGCAAGTTCCACATTCTTGAAACTTCCCATGTTGGTGTTAGAACCTACATAATTTTATACATCAACAGTTTTTGGCATGCCCGGTGGGACCTTTCTTGAAGTTTTTGTCAAGATCATATGAGCCAGAGAACCATAAGGAGCCAGAGCTGTGGACCTACAACAAGGGCTTCGTCTGCTACTAATCTGGGCATTCTTTTACCACCATTAGCAACTACTCAAAGAAGAAGAGTGAATCAGGTTGCAACAGCACAAAGAGTAAATATGGGAGCACCTATACCTCCAAGGAATTATGCCAATTGGAATACTAGTAGTCCTCTTGTCCTCCCAGTACCACCAGCAACTTGGGATGCCATTCCAGCCAATGCTTTGAAGGCTCTACCTAAGTTTAGTGGAGAAGATTTCAAGACACCTAAGGAACATCTACAAAGTGTATCTGATGTATGTGCAGTTCATGTTATTACTCAATAGAATGTGGCCATAAGATTGCTAGTAGCTTATTTCAAAGGGAAGGCTCTAGACTAGTATAGATCTCTCACTCCAAACACAATATCTACATGGGATCAGCTTGGTGACACTTTCTTTGCAAGATTTAAACAAAAAGGTGATAAATCCTCCTTGTTGCAACAATTGATCACTATCAAAAGAGCACCACAAGAAGCCATGACTGATTTCAACTCAAGAATTCAAAAGACTTGCCATAGAATTCATGCAACAGCAAGACCATTATTAGGTATGGCTATTGTGTTTTACCTCAAAGCTTTAAACTCATATATATCAGTAATGATTCAGTCTCTTAGAGGTCAGACATTACCAGAAGCATATGAGTTGGCAGTTAAGGCTGAAAATAACTTGATAGATGCTAGAAAATTGCTCCCAAGGCCTCCTATGCCCATGTTCCCAAAAATTACCCTACCCTTGCCACAAGAAGCTCCTGATCTTGCAATCCCACCTATGTCCATGTATTCATTTCTAGTTCCTCAACAGACTACTAAGGCAACCACCTCTGTTCAATCATCTGAAATGGATGATGTCAAGAACATTCTAAGGACCTTCTCAAATGAGATAATTAATCTAAAGAGACAACAAAATCTCTATCCAAAACCCTCTTATCAGGGTTACAAAGGAAATAGACCTCCCTTTCAGCCAAATCAATATCAAGGCCCTTAAAGACAAGCTAATCCTTAGCCTTCAAACTAGTTGGTTACAATCCCTACACCTTTACAAATTGTTCCTCCTAATTCCAACAAGGAAATTGTTCCAGGGAAAAATAATTTTGTAGATGGCACAAATGCTTGGTGTTTTCCCTGTAACAATGCCCATATGCCCAGAGACTGTCCCAGAGGAAATTTGCAGCAAAAGATAGCAGAATAGAGAGGGTTAGAAGGACAATTTTCAACTTCTAACACTCCACCATATTAGTCTCCTAGTGTTCAAAATGTAGTCATGGTGGCCCAGATGCAAGGGATGTCCATACAACAAGAAGAGGAAATAGCCCCATAACATGCTTTATTTTCATGGATTGAAGAGGAAGATTCAGTATTCTTGAATGAGGCATCCACTTCAAAGAAACCATTGGTGCAATCAAACTACTATACCAGATCAAAGAGGAGAATGATGGAGCAGCTTGAATTCACTAATAATGAGATCATGGGAGCTCCTCCATTTCAAAATCATCACAACACAGTCTCTAGGCAAGAAATGCCTCAGCTTGTGTAGAATCAAGTAGCCTCAGGACAAGTTCTAGAAAAGACAAGGTACCCTTATTATTCAAAGACCCAAGCATTAGGGCCTGTGAATGTGGTGGACCAGCTGAAAAGAACTCTAGCACATGTATCAATTTGGGATATGTTAGCTATTCCTAAGTAGAAGACATTGTTACAAGAAGCTCTGCAAGGTCAAGAGGCCCCTAGATTAACTAGTACTAAGGGAGGAGCTATTGATAAAGAGAAGATTTAGCTCAAAGATATTGTACCTCTACAAACAGCAGCTCTGTTGAACAATGCACCTGAGTTAGGTAAATCTAAGTTAGATCCCTTTTATTTAACTCTAATAATTGGGAAAAAAAATTTGCATAATGCAATGATAGATTCTGGGGCCAGTACCACAGTAATGCCAAAGTAGATAGCAAATGCTTTAAAGATAAAATATGAACAACTAATAAGAGGGGTCATGCAATTAGATGGGAAATTTGTTCAAACAATAGGAAAAATCAAACAAATTCCATTACAACTATATACTTGTCCCAATATAATTGTCAACGAGGATGTGGTAGTCATAGATATTCCCCTTGTATTTAGTTTATGCTTGTCCAGAGATTTCACAACCAAGATAGGAGGTTATATGTCACTAGATTGGTCACACCTCATCCTGAGAACCAAATATGGGACCAAGATGAAAATATTTTTCTGAGCCATTATCCAAAGACCACATCACAAATGAACCAACCCCAAAACTAGAAGCATCCCATGCTATGATGAATAAGGAGGAGAGAGTCTTTGTTGAAGAGTTGGCTAACTAGATTGAACATGACCAACATGAAGAAGAGAATAATCAGTTATTGACTATGATGTAGAGTGATCCCTATGGAAATTATGACTCTACAGGTCTAGGCACTTATGTCATATTTGAAGAAGACCAAGAGATCCCTAATGTTTTAAGGAAAGAAGCATCACAGAGTCAAGAATCTGAAAGAAACTCAGAAATCTGGACCCTCAATTTTGATGGGGCTAGAAGTAACAATGGTGCTGGAGTAGGAATTTGCCTTACTACCCCAAATGGTGAGAAAATTCTAAGAGCCATTCACTTTTAGTTTTCCTATACCAATAATGATGCTGAATATGAATCTTTGGTGCATGGACTCATGTTGGCAAAGAAAAAGGGAATAAAGAATTTGATAGTAAGAGGAGATTCAGAACTAGTAGTAAAACAAATCAGAGAGAAAGCAATAGCCAAAAATGTAAGAATGAGATCCTATAGGCACAAAATTTGGGACCTGATAGATGGTTTTGAGGCTTTCAATATTGAGGTGGTTCCTAGAACCTAGAATTCTGAGGCAGATAGAATGGCACAGATTGGTTCACAATTTGACCCAGCAAGTGATCTGTTAGTCAACAATGAGTCAGTCAAAGTTATAGTGAGACCAACTATTCCATATAATGACCAAAATTGGCAAGTTTTTGATAATGATTTCCAAGTACTCTCATTCTTACAACAATCAGGTGAATTTGTTGATCAATTACATCCTAAAATTGAGGAAGCATATAGTGATCAAATTATCTAGATGAAATCAAATAAACTCCCTAAACGGCTGATTACTTTAGAAAACTTGTTTGACCTACAGGATGTAAGCCTAGAGAAGAGAAGGTTTTAGGCAAATAAGGAAGATTATTCTGAGATCCAAGTTAGTGAAGGAAGAAGATTGAAAATCAAAAATTCTACAACCCAAGAAGAAAGGGAAAGAGTGATTGATTTGTGTGAAAAATATGATAGAGTGATTGCTTGGACCTATGAAGACCTCCATGGCTATAATAAAGATATCATCCAACACACCATAGAGCTTACTGAAGGATCTAAACTAGTCAGACAGAAGCAAAGGCCAATAAATCCTAGAATTGAACCTTTAATGGTGGATGAGCTACAAAAGCTTCTAGAATCAAAGATTATTTTTCCAATTAAGCATTCAACATGGGTATCAAACCTAGTGCCAGTAAGAAAGAAGAATGGTGACATAAGACTCTATGTAGATTTCAGGGATCTGAATAGAGCATCTTTGAAAGATCATTATCCCCTACCCTCTATGGAATAGATTTTATAGACTGTGGCTGGGTCAGAAAGGTTTTCCTTGCTGGATGGTTTCTCAGGATATTATTAGATTTGGTTAGCAGAGGAAGATCAGCATAAGACTGCATTCACTACAAAGTGGGGAACATTTACATATGATAAAATGCCTTTTGGCCTTTCAAATGCTGGAGCTAATTTTCAACGTGCAATGGATGTAGCATTTGGGGAACTTATAAATAAAATTATTCTGATTTATCTAGATGACCTCACTATTTTTTCTAAGAATGCTATAGATCATTTTGATCATTTATAGGTTGTTTTTAAGAAATGTCAAGAGTTTGGAATATCTCTGAATCCCAAGAAATGTATCTTTGCAGTACCTCAAGGTAAACTTTTAAGGCATATAGTGTCAAAGGAAGGGGTTTCTATTGATCCAAAAAGGGTCACAGCCATAATGAATCTATCTCTACCAATCAACAAGAAAGTAGTTCAATCCTTTCTAGGGAAAATCAACTTTATTAGCCAATTCATATCTGATTTTGCAGGTCTAATAAGACCAATGAAACTATTACTTAAGAAAGATCTAGTTTTCAAATGGAGTGTAGAAGGAAGACAAGCTTTTGAAGAAGTCAAGAAAGCCATTTCAATGGCTCCAGTACTTAGAAACCCAAATTTTTCTAAATCTTTCATAATGTATGTGTATGGGGGAGAATTCAATGTTGTTGCTATTTTAACTTAGAAAGATGATTAGCAAGAAGGGGTGCACCCAATAGCCTTTTTCTCCAGAACTCTCAGAGAATATGAGGCTAGATATAATTTTGTGGAGAAGCAAGCATATGCCATGGTAAAATCTCTTAAAAAATTCAAACATATGGCAACAGGAAATAAGATTCTGATATTAGTGGCTCATCCTAGTGTAAGAGAATATATTATGGAGGGTGAGGTCACTAAAAAAAGAGCTAATTGGATCACAAAGATCCTAGAATATGATGTAGAAGTAAGATCCACCAAGTTAGTCAGAGGCAAAGGATGGTGCCAATATATGACTCAAGACATGGAGAGAATGATGATTGAAGAAACAAAAAGTGAAAATGTATTGAAACTCCAAGAGGTTGACCAAGACTCTTGGGTAAAAAATAGAATACAATTTATGAAGCATGGGATTTTCCCAAATGAGCTCTCCCATGATAAGAGAAGATACTATAGGCAAAAAGGGGCCCATTTTGTACTAACTAACCATATTCTATTTAGAAGAAATGTTGATGGTATACTTTTGAGATGTATAGAGAAGGATGAAGCTCAAAGAATACTACATGAATTACACCATGGAGCCTCAAGTGGACACTTTTCAACAAGGACCACTGTAATCAAAGTAACTCAAGTAGGATATTTCTGGCCCACTCTATTTACAGATTACTATCAGCTGGTTAAAGAATGTCATGCTTGTCAGTTTTATACAGGCAAAAGGAGAAATGCAGCAATGCCTCTAAGCCCCATAGTTGTGGATGAACCCTTTGCTCAATGGGGTCTAGATTTTATTGGTATGATCAATCCAATGTTAAGTATGGGACACAAATGGATCCTCATAGCAACAGATTACTTTACCAGGTGGAGTGAAATAGTACTACTCAAAGAGGCAATAGAAAAAGTCATATTAGAGTTTCTGGAAGGCATAACTGCTCAGTTTAGTCCTCCTTGTACCATTATATCAGATAATGCTAAAGCATTCTTGGGAACCAAATTATTTGAGTTTGCATAAAGGAATGGGATTTATTTGAAGACTTCTTTAAATTATTACCCTCAAGGTAATGGTCTAGCAGAATCCACTAACAAGAACCTTATCAGACTCATAAAAAGGATAGGGACCAATTATCACAGAGAGTGGCATAAACTACTTAATACAACATTGTGGGCTAACAGGATCACACCAAAGCAAGTGACTAAAATGTCTCCCTATGAATTAGTTTATGGTAAACTAGTAGTAATGCCACTGAGCTTAGAGATCCTTACTTTGCAATTGTTAAAACAGATAGAAATTGAAGAGAATGGCCCCATGCAAGTTAGACTTGCTGAACTATTGGAAGTACAAGAGAAAAGAGAAAAGGCACATGAGTCACTGATGGAACATCAGAAAATGATTAAGGACTATTTTGATAAGAAGACTTCAAATCCCTTTTTTGAGGTTGGCTCTCTAGTATTGAAATGGGATGAAAGAGCTGCTAAGCCAGGTCGACATAGTAAATTTGAATCATTGTGGATGGGTCCTTACAAAATTTGTTCCTGCAAGCAACAAAATTCATTTGAACTAGAGACCATGGATGGAGAACCTGAAGAGATTCTGGTAAATGGGATCTATTTGAAACATTTCAATTAAGGAGGGGCTCTTAATGTATCATAGTTAGTTTTCTTTCCTTTTCTTGCTTTCCTATTTTCCCACTTTCTTTCCTACTTTCCCTTTCAATAAGTGTTTGGTGAACATGTGTTAGTAGCGTAAAGCCCCTTCTCTTTTGATCTCACATTTATTAAGGTTGTTTAGCGATCCCCAAATCCCCTAGAAGTACACGCTTTTTAGAAAGGATAACCACTCCTATAACATATCTGACACTCCGTTCCATGCAGATTTCAAAAAGATACACTAGCTATTTCTTGGCTTTAATGTCATTAATAAGATAAGATGTGTCATTTATTATCTTCATAAGGCCCAATAAATTAGTGTTAAATCCTAAGTGTAGCTCTCATTTGTTTCTATCTCACTACTTTGAATCACTGTTGCATCCAAATTCTATCTCTAACAAGCACCTTTCAACTAAGTACCACTTTGGTTAAGCAGTTTCATTCGTTCTTGTGTCAAAGCTTCCCGCATTCTCCCCATAGATACAGATATGTCTAAAACACAGTCTCCTTAGGAGGGACTTGGAATTTATGAGTCAATTGATAAGCTATTGAACAACAAATCATATGCTTCAGCACCCACGCAACCAAGGAAATCCTACCCAAGATTTTGTTGACCCAGCAAAGGTGAAGGATTACGTAGATGGCATATTCAACACGTCCCTTCAAAAGAATACCAAGGCTCTCTGGGAGGGGGCACATCAGAGATGTATTCTCAAAGAAAACAATGGGAAATCTAAGACTTTTGGTATGAGGATATGGACCTTGCATTCGGCACAATTCTTGGTTCTGAGTGTACACCTGTGTCCTGAATTAATTGAGTTATGCGCATAATTATTTCATGCACCGTCAAATACTATACAACAAGGCTCTTTCATAGTGCATATTATGCCCAAGGCCATAAGAGACATGTTGGCCCTACAACATGATAGAACAACCACATTTCCAACTGTTGCCAAAATGTAAAACACATGGGCCAATATAATTAACAAAGTCAGGTTCCTTAATTTAGAGATGCAGTTGGGAGATAATAACACCCAGATGCCCACATTACCCACTGGGAGGGCACAATTTGGTCAAAATGTTCAAGAGGCACTTTTAATGATAGCCTTCATTTTTGGGATGAGAGAGGATAACACAGTCCATGACTGGCAAATAGCTATCATTTTCAGATTGAAAACTATGGACAAATCACAGTAATACTGGCTAGATTTCTTAGAACAAATTGCTAACTCCATGATTGATCAGCTTTCAAATTTCAAGTCAAAGTGACTTTTCAGGTATTCTGCTTTTCTATTCCACCTAATGTTGTATTAGAACCATAGTCTTTTTGCACAACATATGCAATTGAATATGTATGACCCAAATTTTGGTCAAAATAAAACCATCCCTATGTTTGCATGGACACATGTGTTATCTAAAGTCTCTAATCCTTATGAGTTTTGGGAATGTTTTGTCACCCCTGCTTTTTTCCAATTAAGCCCTGAGCCTGTAGAACATAGATTGACATAGGGTATAAGGGGATTTATGACCAACTGCCCAATTCCCTGTGATTATTTCTTTGGGGCACATAATACCATAATCAAAGTCCATGGTTTCAATGAGGAGCCCATGCTATTACCTAAAGTATTGACCCCTAGGGTCATATTCTTAGAAGTGACCTGACAGGTGTCTGTAGTTGATAATGATTTTGGCCACAAGAACAAGAAAAGGAAGATGTATGATATCCCATGGGTCAGGAAAAATATGACACTTGAGGTTAGAGATGCAGAGAACCTCTTGTTAAGGAAATTAGCCACCCTTGGTTTCCTCATCATTGAAGATAAATGGAAATATGACCCAGATAGTTTTTTGGCATCCTGGATTATAAATAACAAAGTTCATGCTAAAATGGTACATGAGGGTCGTCCATTCTGGGAGGACAGAAGGAATCCAAAAGAGTATAACCCCGACCTATATGTAGAATTATCTGATTTTCCTTTTGAGGGGGCTAGGCCATGGGAAACCTTCTATGTCAAAGAGAAGGAATTTGACCCTAAATTACAAATGACTACTAGTTTGAGGAAAACACTAAAGGCCCAAGATTGGAAACCAAAAAAGATTGAAGCCTATTGGAAATATAGGCAAGAGATTTTAGAGATCACACATTTATTTGGGAATATTGACAGTAATGAAAAATGGGAATCAATCTGGGATGAGTGGCATCCCTCCCCAGTCTCAAGTCCAGAGACTAGTAGAATTTAAAGGAAGGGAGAGGAGTCAGAGGAAGAAAAAGAGTCTACCCAAATTATGCAAGAGACAGGACAGGCCTCATCTGCTACTCCTGCATCTTCATGGCCCCAATCCCTTAATACCTTAGAAAATAAAAAAGGTGTGGTATCATCACTGACTATAGGGGTTCAAGCAGCTTCAGCATCTGGGGGTTTCAGATTTGTTCCTTTGCAACCACGAATGGTGGTAAATGTTGAAGAAAAAGAAATAGAGGAAACAGGAGAGAGACCTAGGAAACATAGGAAATTGCACCTGCAAGAGGAGTTAGAGGAAGAAATTGAACCACAGTAGCAACAACTACCAGTCACCTATTTGGTCGCTCAGGTAAGTTTTTCTTCTCCCTTTTCTCCTATGTCTCTTTCTTATGCTTTAGGAGTGGCAATCCCAATTAGCCAAGCATTTATACCCCCTGCCACTTCTGATGTACTTACATCAACCCTTGCCCCAATTGCCAGTTCACAGGCCATGTCTTCACAAGCCATTTCATTACCATTATTTTCTCCATCTGTGCCAAAAAGAACCCCTCCTCAAGTTTCTCCTAGCCAACAATTATTGGCTATTCCCTATGGCCTGCCTTAAGGTCATCCCTTTGTTGGAGGATACATTGCCTCACCTCCTACTTTCCAAGCCCAAGAAGACATAGTAAAAAGGGCTAGAGAGGCCAAAATGGACAAAAAGAGAAAGAAGGAAAATAAGAGCCATGTTGTGGCACACATGAGGTCACTTTTTAACCCCATTCAAAAATCACTGACAGTCACACATTTGTCTCCAAATGTGGTGAAACCTAATGAACAAAAGCAACCCCAGGACTATTCAATAAATTTTGTGGCTATGGATATGTTTCTTTTCAGACCATAGGACAGGTTTGAGCTACTAAATGAGACTACATCTACTGTAGCAACTAACTATCTGAAAGTGTCCAAGAAGTTGCAGAAAGCAAAGAATGATTTAGCTCAAGAAAAAGTGAATAGTAGCAACCTTGCTAGGGAGGTTCAATCCAAGAAGAATGAAATTGAGAGTCTGAACAAACAGTTGCAAAATACTATTTCTTGTTAGATACATTAGGCTACACAGGCCCAAAATGCTTCTCTTAAGTCTGAGCTAGCACAAAAAAAGGCTGCAGTGACCATTTTGAGACAAGAGAAGGCCACTTTAGAGAAGAAATATCAAGAGAAGTTGCAACTGGCCACACAATTTCAATAGAAATTATTAAGTGAGCAAAATGCTAATCATACAATTCAGGCATAGCTCTTGGCTGAGAAATAAAGAATAAAGCAGCTGACAATTGAGTTAGCTAATAGGCCACAGAATGCTGGAGTTTTAAATTTGGTGAAAGAACTTTATGTTTCAATATGGAAGAGGATCTCTGAAAAGATTATCCAGCTAAGGTCATCTTTAACATTTTTGTTAAACGCTCAGTAGCTATGTGAGAAGGTTGAAACTTCAATACAGGCCACTTTGTCTACTGTTTCATTGAGGCTTTATGACTCTCAACTTTTATTAAAGAAATTATATGACACAACAGATGAGACTCTATCAATAGCAGGTATAAATGATAGAATGGTCACTGCTAAAAAGGTCAATGAGGTTCTGAGTTGCAACTCTGCAGTTACAAATTGTCAAGAGCTCTTGGATACAGTGAAAGAGGGAGTAAAAATATGAAGAAACATATAGAGGATTTAGTGCAACTGGGGCTTCCTTCACCATTCCCAGATAGTAACATGGTATTGATGATTGATGACATCAAGGCCCTACTCTTGACCAAGCAAAATGATCAAACAGTTTTTCAAGGTTTAAGTGATTCATCATCAGTCAAGGAAGTGGAAGCTGTGTTGATACCTGTGGCCCAGCTAGAGTTTTAATTAAAGGTTGTGGTACAAATTTTGCAAAGTTTTTCTCATAAGGATATAATTAATCTTGATTTTTCCTTTCAAGATTTACAGAGTAGTCAGGGACTCTCCAATTCAGAATGGTCTGTTTATCAAACAGTATTGAAAAATTTGTGAGTCTAAGTTGTATTTTCAATGCACACATATTTTTGCAATTTTTGGGTTCTTTCTGAGTAGGCTCAGAAGTCCTGTTGGTTGCCAAGAACTATAGAGTGTCAAAGACTACATTTTGTTTTAGTTGTAGCAAGTTCACTAGTCTTTGTTGTTTTTGTGCGAGTTTCAAAGGTATCACTGCGCAGGTTTCTTATGCTTTGTGCAGAAGCCACCAAGTGTCAAGCCACAATTAAGGCCACATTATTGTTTCAAATGTTAACTTTTGTGTGGAGCACACAAAATAGCAAATAGTTTAATATTTTAAAGTTTTAGCTTTGTTGCGAGCGTTGCCACATGTAGCATGTGGAGCCAGTCCCTAAAGTTTCTATGTTGTAGGCGGAGGGTGCCATGTGTCTTTTTATTTTGCTACAGAGGATGTCGTGTGTTTCCTTCTGTATCTTGTTATCGCTAGTAATGAAAGATGGTGGGTCACAGTAATATTTAGTTTTAAGCTCGTAGAGAATACCACATGCCGGTTGTGAAGGAAGAGTTGTTTTGTTCACGATGCTCACAGTAAGAAACTTGAAGCTTCTAAAGTGATGCGGGTTGTACCAAGTGTCAGCTTCCGAGGAGAGTTCCAAAAGTTTTAAATTTTTCAAGTGATGTTGCAGGTGCCACCACGTGTTAGCTGGCATGCGCGTGGAAGATGCCATCTGTCCCAGTTTTCTTCTCTTGAAGGCTAGTGAATGCTAAGGCTATGGGTCCCATTATTAATATGTTTATTTTAAAGTGATGCGGGTTGAGACAAATGTCAACAATGGAGGTCACCCGAGCATCAAGACACAGATTTGAGGGCTTTGCAGAAGAAAACACATAGATGTTTTTGAAGGCTGTGGAATGTGACAAGTGTCATTTTCCTATTCATTTGTGAGAGACAAAGGAGTTTCTCATTTTTCTATAGACACTACCATCTATCACAGTATGTTTCAAGTTTCAAGTGCATGGGTCTCGCCATGTGTCTGTCTCTTAGTGAAGGAGGTGTGCCACATATATTTTGTCCCAACTAATGAGCCTGCAGGAAGGGATGGACATTATAGATTTGAAGGATCGTAACCATTCAGGGACTTCTAGTTATCTTCAGTTTTGTTGGGCCATTGGGATTTGGTTGTTATAGACAATCTAGACTCAGATCTTTGGTTATAAATATGTAGTATTTGTAATAGATTGACACATATATAGACATACACAGAGATAGAGATATATTTTTGATAAGTTTTGTCAAAATCTAAAAGAGAAGTTAGAGACTTTGTTGTGGCCAATTGATATCATTTTGCCTTTATTTTGTTGTTCTTGATAAGAAAGTTAATGTATCTATGCATGTATCTGTGCCTTTTATGTTTCTAGAAGATTAATGAGAAGAACTCTATTCTATTCCTTGGTTGATATTATCTATGTCATTGCAAAGTATCTAATTGTGAGCCTTTGATTATATTCATTCCATCTGTTTATGTTAATCATGTAGTATCTACTCTTTAATATAACTGAATCTTGAGAATAGTTTCACTATGTCTAATTTGAAGGGAATACTTTTACTCAAGCGCATTCCCATAGTTAGATTTTCTTAATTGTATCTATAATCCTGTTAACTTCTTACCCTTTCCCTCAAAACCTATTTAAAATAGAGAAGAGCCAACTTCTTTAAAATCTGGAGGTTGTTTCAGGTAGCAAGTTCGACATTCTTGAAACTTCCTATGTTGGTGTTAGAACCTACGCAATTTTATACATCAACAGTCATCTCACCACCATGATTCCATTATGGTGATGGTTGACAAGTTAACCAAGGTAGTGTATTTCTCACCTATACACATGACATACAATGCACCATCAGTGGCGAAAGTATTCTTGGATTAGATTGTTAGACTACATGGGGTACCTCGCCGCATCATTTTTGATAGGGATTCAATGTTCACATCAGCCTTTTGGAGGGTCTTGCAATAGGTGTTGGGCACATACCTCAACTTCAGTTCCGCTTATCATCCTAAGATAGATGGTCAGAAAGAGAGAGTTAATCAAGTTCTTGAGGATATGCTCCATATGTATGTCATGGATCACCAGAGTAGATGGGAGAAGTATCTGTATCTAGTTGAGTTTGACTACAACAATGGGCATCATAGCTCGTTGGCTATGCCTCCTTTTCAAGCCTTGTATGACAGACCTTGCAGAACACCTTTGAGTTGGGACCATATTGAGGACAGGGTTATGATAGGGCCATAGTTGGTTCAGGATATTGAGCAGCAGGTAACCTTCATTAGGTAGAGACTTCAGGAGGCATATGATCAACAGAAGAAGTATGCCGATGCTAAGAGGGTAGATCGGACCTTCTCGGTTGGGATAAAGTATTCTTGAGAGTGCGACTGCACAAGAGTCCAATTTGTTATGAAAAAGGCTCTAAGCTCACACCACATTTTGTTGGACCTTTTGAGATCTTGGAGCAGATAGGACCTGTAGCCTATCATCTAGCCTTGCACCTAGCCTATTGCACATCCACAATGTTTTTCATGTTTTTGTTTTGCAGCATTACATATCTGATTTATCTCATGTATTGGATTGGAGTGCTCATCAATTAGAGGCAGATGGTCAGTTAGCATTGAAGCCAATTTACATATTGGCTCGTCATATGCTAGGCCTTCAAGGTCAAGAGATAGACTAGGTTAGGGTCTAGTGGGACATGTACAATGAGGTCACGGTGACATGGGAGGATATAGCTAGATTGAGGGCCCTTTATCCTCACCTCTTTGATGACTTCCAAGTGGAAGTATAGTCTTAGGGGGGATGTGAGGCCTACCATTTCATTCCCTTATATTGACTTCTTTACTTTATTGTTGAGGACACGTATTAGACTTATGGGACTGTTGATCCTGATTTGCAAGACTATTAGACTTTATGCTTTATGTGGATTTATTATATTTAGCATGCTTATGATGAGATTAAACCTTGATATTGTTTCACAGATGATGTTAGACATATGATTTACATTATGATGATATTGGGATACTATTCATGTGATTTTAGTTAGAGATATATTATTTGATTTTATCTTGTGATAGATTTTTGAAATGCAAAATTAGGAATTTAATTATCATGTGATTCTTTGATGTCTATATGATCATGTGATGATGTGAGTGTATGTTTCACTTTGCTTTGGCTATTATATACATGTTGTATTGACATTTCATTTGACTATGTAGGTGTTTCTAACTAAGCCACGGATAATCAAAGATCATCTCACACACTGTGTTGTTTCCCGTGTAAAGCCAATCTAGTTCCAAGAGGAACCAAGATCAACTATGTGATGCATGATGAATTTTTGTAATGTGGTCATGTGATGTTAGTTGGGTTAGGTCTACCCCTTCTTTTATTTGATTTTTGATTGGCGTTGTTAAGTGTAATGTTCATTTGAATTTTATTTTGAGTTTATATTTTTGAGACCCCTTTTATGTGTTTTTACTCTAAAATTGACCCTGGGTTGTACCCCTAGGGTCTAGGGACCATTTGAACTTGTATAGCCTTAAATAAACTCTCATTTGGTCATTTTAACTTCACCCTAAAGTAAAGTGACGAAAATATAAGTTTGTGAGGGAGAAGATGAGTGGGTCAAACACTCAACCTCTTCCTTTCCTCTTTCCTAGGTTAGGGGAGTCTTCAAGACTCCTTAATTGTGGACTCAACTCCAAGCCTCTCCCACAATTGGTGAGGGTACATTGGGGTTGTGTGGTCTTTCTTAGGAGGAGATGATTGGGGCACATGTGGTACCCACTCCTCCTTTGGCTCCACCTTTCTCTCCCACCTATGTGATAGAGAGAAAGTGGATGGGAGAAAGACTTGGTGGAATGGGTGGTTGACATGTGTCACCATCCCATTCCAAGAGTCTTGCAAGTGGTTGGATGGAGGAGTGGGGAGGTGAATGTGTCGTCTCCTCATTCCTCAAGGCTCATGAGAAGGGCCTATTTTAATCCCTCTTGAAGGGAGGGAGGGGGTTGTTGAATCTTTTTCAATTTTTGAATTTTATTTTCTTTTGGGAAAAAAGTTAGAGGAAAGTTTGGAGGCTCAACTTGGAGAAGGAGTTAGAGGAGCTCTTCTCAACTATCTTCCATTTGGGCTTTAAAAGGTTGGACTCAAGGCAAATGCCTTTCCTTATGCATTTTCATTTACTTGTATGATGTATGTGTGAGTTCTATTTTATATTTTTGCTTTGTTGTTGTGGGAAAATTGGTTAAGGGAGTTGTGAGAGCCTCTCCCTTTGGAGAGAATGCTCAACATGTGTGGGGTGGGGGAGGAGTGAACCTCTTTAGGGTCACATCCTTGGTTTTGTGGAATTTTAGTTTTGAGGGCAATATGTGGAAATGAACAATTTGTGAAATGGCTTGAGAGTCAAGAGAAAGCTTTGTGAAAAGTATGTTTTAAAGTGTTGGCTTGAGGCCTTGAAAGTAATTTGTGTTGGGAAGTTTTTGGAGTGGCACTCTTGAGTTGAACGATGTCCACTCCCCTACCCCATTAAACTCATCTTGGGTGAGTTTTGTTATGTGAAAGCTATGGGAGTATTTCATTTTGGTGTTTGTATGCATTGTTGTGTTGTGGTATGTGTTTACCTTGTGTGAGGATGACCTCCTAGCTCGGGGGTGACTCATGAGTGAGTTAATGGTAGGGAGGAGAACAGTTTGTTGTGGCTTCTTTCCCTTCTATGTGTTATTGCAGGATCTTGGAGCTTAGAGATGTTGAAGAAAACTATATATCTTCTTTCCTTGTGTAGTTATTTTGAGCTCTTGAGAGAGCAAGGCCAAGATAGGCCTTGCGTATTTTCTTTTATTTTTCAAGAGAGGAGATGCTTGCTCTCTCTCAAGTTGTATGAGTTTATATTTTTAAACTTGAGTTGTATTAAACTATTTACATTTGGAAATAAAAGTTAGAGTTGCTGATTTTAAAAATGCTTTTTGAATGAAAGAAAAAAAAAATGTTGTAAGAAAGAAAAGCATGTTCAAATTTTGATGTAATTATATGTTTTATTTCAACGAAGAAGAATATAGATAGTTGTTGTTTTGTATGTGAAAATATGTATATATATACATATTATATATATATATATATATATATAATATGTATATATATATACATATTTTATATATATATATATATATAATATGTATATATATGTATATATACATATATATGTATATATATATATACATATATATGTATATATATATGTACATATATATATGTAGATATATATATACATATATATATATACATATGTATATATACATATATATATACATATGTGTATATATATATGTGTGTATATATATATGTGTGTGTGTGTATATATATATATATATAGTGTGCAATGATTACTTTAAGGGGTTATTAGATTGTGCCTACAATTGTGTTTCATTGTATCTTTTTTTTAAAAAAAAAAAGAGAGAGAATTCATTAGCTTGCTGATTTTTGTGTTAAAAAAAATTTGAATCTTAGTGTTGCTATTCTTGAGTTAAAATTGTATGCAAAAAAAAGAAAGTTGCTAATTTATTTTTATATAAAAAAAATATGTAGCAAATGGTGTTTGAGAGAATAGATTTTAATTAAATACATAGATATGTTTAGATTTATAAAAATGTACATATATCTATCTATTTGTATAAATTTTCTTAAATTAAATAGTTGTCTCTCTATTAATGTATAGAAAAATTAATAATTTTAAAATTTTAGCTTCCTGGAAATCATGGTGTAATTGAAAAACTTGTGTATTTTCTTCCTAGGCAATATATGTAGATATCTATATCTATCTCTCTCTATATATATACATATATATATATATATATACATATATATATACATATATATATACATATATATATATACATATATATATACATATATATATGTATATATATAGAGAGAGAGAGAGATAGATATATATATATATATCTATGTATATCTACTAGAATATATATTCTTGTAGATATACATAGATATGATATCTATGTATATCTACAAGAATATATATTCCGGTAGATATATGTAGATATCATATCTATGTATATCTACTAGAATATATATATATTTTATTGAATCTGTGTAATAAAAAAATTGGCAACTGATATATTCCATGACAGTCCCAAAGAATTAACAGCGAGTGTTTTAATTTAAAACTGGTTGCATTTTATGGCAGTGAGGGTTTGAATGGGGGGGTGACGACAGAAATGCCACCGCCCCAATGCCATGTCTTTTTTAGTGAATGGTGGAGTGGAGGGGGTGGGATGAATGCCCCACCCACCACTCCATATTGTATGGAGAGGTGGGTGGGGTATCTGCCCACCCCCAAATCTTCATTGCAATGTTTAAAATAATATGGAACAGTCTCTAAAACATATAAAGATCCCAGTCTCAAATCTGCCTGGTGGCGGTGTTAAACATGAATAGCTCGCAACCCCTTCAATCGACATTCGACCATTACTACTGTTGGTGATGACGTTACTCATTAACAAACATGAAATAAAAGTTACACAACAACCCCTATTTATCTTGAAAGATACGATGAATTCAAAGAATTCATGATCCCAAGTCTCCGTTGATTAGTTCATAATCTACTGACGTTACTCAGTGGTTGATGTATGTTACTGTTAATCATTCAAGGGCCTTACGTATTTCAGTTATTTCTACAAAGTTCCTCAATATTCCTCCAAATATCATGTCCTTTTATATCTGCTCTACATAAATCTCCAACAATTCTACCTCTACACTATGAATTCACTCAAATAATGTGCCTACAGGTTGATATTTGCATGATTTCTACCATTATTTGTAATTCTTTGCACGATATTTTCAACACTACATGCATTTAGCTTAAATATGCTAATGATATTTAGTTATCTATGAGATGTCAGTGTATTTCTCTGTTCTGCTTATTATTCATCATGATTTGCAGTTATGGAAGTGATTCAATGAAATTAAGAAAAAGAAATGACAAAGATAGGGTTTAAAGGATTCAAGATTCCCAAAATTGCTTGACTGAGATCACTGATCCACATACTTGTTCTGATACAATAATGAAGAGAAGAAAACTAGAATCATACTTCATCAGGACATTCCACAAATCCACATGATCTAGTGCAAATCTTCAAAGGAAAGGTTGACAACAACATGCAATAAAATGAAAGCGCTTCTATTGAACACATCATTCACCATTACATATCTAGAAATCAACTTGAAGATTACGTAAAGTTTACAATCAGGATGTAATCTGAAGCTTCATTTCCATTCAGTATGCTTTAGAACAAGTACATTTACAATGATCTGAAGAAAGAACCTTGACATTTCAACAATTCAGTCCTCATCAGTCTCAGTAATTTGATCTCCTATATGAAATTGTCTCAATCAGATTTAAAATGGTTGACCTCCTCTTTTTTAAAAAAGTAAAGGGGCTTAATATATAGCTTTGGTTATCCCCAATACGGTTCCAAAACCCTAGTTAATCAATGGTCTGCATTTCAAGTGCAGCATCAATTGGTGGAAAACAAATCCTACCAAAAATCTCTGAGCAGCATACCCATATCGAGCGTAAGGATGCCCTTTGAAAACTCTAATAGTCACCAAAATAACTGTTGCTCCTTTTAATAATGTTTATTTCCACCTGCATTTTTCTCTACCTTGAAATCCTTTACTCCTCTTGCTTCATTTGCGATCTTTTGTGATCCGCTCCACCTCCTGTGATGTCATCGCCATTAAAGCTCCATCTTTATATCTACCTGCACGCCTGCAAACAGACATGAAAAATAGATTTAAAATTCATGTTTGTCATCCTCAATTTATACCTGGTCAGAATGTTTGATGGGCCTTAATTACAGCAACGCAAGCGCTTTTAAACCTTTCTTTACTGCCAGTCAATTCTACATATAAACCCTGTTGTAGGCTTTGCTTGTATTTCATTCTGTATACTTCTCTATTGTCGGCATAACTTACTTAAGTTGGAGCGATCCAAAAGTTTGATTCCAATAGTACCACTCCGGCTGATGTAATCCCTTTGTTTTGTATTTCCTTGTCATTGGCAAGACTCTCGCAGTCAGGTAGATCAATAAATTTCCCACTAATCTTATCCTTCTGGATGATGTATCTTTTCTTATCTCGGATATGTATGTTATGAACATACAAGCACTTAAATATACAAAGACCTCTCTATTTTTTATTTCCTTTTCACGTCCATGTTGTATCTTTAACTTGCCTCTTTCTCTTTGTATATCGGCTTGCATATCAATTATATACATTATAATTATACATTTTGGATATACAAGCAGTGGGGTCCACATTACCTTTTCATTTCTATCTTTCACTTTGCATATAACACTTGTATCAAACCTTTAGATACAAGGCGCAATACATACAAAGATTTATGTATCACCTTTCAGAGTCATCCTTTTATAAACCATAGTTCATTCACCTTTCAGCTCCGTGGCCGGAATAAAGCCTTGTACATTTTGCTTTGTATGTCTTGAAACATACAACCATAAAACCATATTTAATAAACTTTCGGTTCCGCGACATGTACATGGTCTTGTACATCTACTTTGCATGTTTATCCTTGCATCTCAAACATGCAAAGTACAACATACATCTGGCGAACTTAAAAATTTATTCATTTCTCCTCTAAATTCTGTCAGATTCGCGACTTGCATATGTCATTGTATATCTTCTTTGTATGTTAGATACATACAAACATAAGATGCATCTATCGGACTTAACTAAACATACATTTTAATTCTTAACTCCGTCAGATCCGTGACTTGTATGTAAAAAATCAAGTGTTAGCGACATACATACAAGTAAACAATGCATCTAAACCTAATGACTTAGAAAACTCAACAACCCATTTTGCAACCAACACAAGGACCTGATATACAAAGAACTTTGTATATGAGTGACCTTGTATATGCAACCCGATATACAAAGGACTTTGTATGCAAGCGACCTTGCATACAAAGGGCCTTGTATATGCAACATACCAACCCAACTGTACATTTTACCAAAATACTCATAACTTGCAAAATACAAAGAATTTTAAAATGGTTCAAAAAGCAACCCTCACTCATTTTTGACAAGGAATCCACCCATATTCTACTCTGGTACTCAATCTCACTCATTTTTGACAAGGAATCCACCCATATTCTACTTCGGTACTTAATGCAATTTTTTCATTGTTTTCAACAAGGTTTGCAACGTTCACTCTCTTTTTTCCTTTTACCACCAAACATACCTACACACAAAAGTAAAAACAATGCCACAACAGGGGTCCTCATTTTGCTAAGGAGTAAAATGGGGCATGTTGTGAACATCACAACAACTACCTGCAACCATCCTTTGTGTTCATTGCTATATATATTCTATGTATACTGCATATACTCATTGTCATTATTTTCAAAGCAAAACCCTCTGATTAAAACCAGAGGTATATTTAATTAAAAATAATAATATTAAACATTAAATAAGTGTCTACTTAATGGGTATACCTCCGAAGCTCTTTTCATGGCTTCCATATCCTCAAACCTGCAACATAGATCTGCAAAACAAAAAATGAGAGAGGAGAAAATGAGAAGAAGAAGAGAGAAAAGCAAAATGAGTTGGAGGCTAGGGTTTATTTTCTTTTCTCCATAAGGAAATTAATATTTTAATGGGAGAACTTTTAGGGCTTTCTTTTTGGAGTTTGATTTCTTTTTTTTTTTATTTTTTCCTTTTTCTCCTAATTTTGGTGCACGGATTTAATCATATTTTATTTTCCTTTCCCCCTCTTGATTTTTTTTATTTAATGAGGGAATAAAAGGGGGGGGGGGGGATTTAAGTGGGTGACTTTTATATTTTGTTTTAATCATATCTTAATTTTAATTTAGTGGGTGACTTTTATATTTTTGTTTTAACCATATCTTAATTTTAATTTAATGGGTGACTTTTATATTTTGTTTTAACCATATATTATTTTAATTTAGAGGGAATAGGGAAAGAGGGTGAAATTGTTACACCTAAGACCCTATCTTTTGGGGAATTATATTTTACTTTAGTATTAAATTTAAATGTTTTGAATTAATTTATTAGTGGGTCTATATTAATTTGAGATTAATTAGATTATTAACAATTTTAATTAATTTAACTTTATTTTAATTTATTAGTAAATTTAATTGTTTTGGATTATTTTTTTATTAGTTGGACTATATTCTTTTGGGATTAATCAATTATTTATTTGTTTATTTAATTTAATTTTTGCTTAAATGGGGTGTTGATTTTATAACGTTATTAATAGATTTTAATCTAATCTTTGGTTTAAATTTATTTTTTCTTTTTTCTCATGAATGTTGATGGAAAAGCTTTTGTAAAATTTATAATTTGAACGCTAACAAGGCGTTATGCTGCCGGATTTTGCTAGAAATTTGACCGAGTAATTTAAGTAGTTTATTTATGCATTTAGTTAACATTTAATCTTTGCCTTGAGATTATGTTTTAAATGCAATCGTAATTTAATCTTTTTTGCTTAGTGTTAGGATTTGGATTTCAGCACATGTCGAAATCCCATCACTTCACCTAGGAAACTTAGGGTTGATGTCGATTCCAATTCTAACCCTAACAGGGACGTGAACCCCCTAGTTGGATTTCATCACGTAAGGGAATGCGCGTGTAATCACATTACCTCGCATTTGACTAACATGTTTACGTCTTTGTGTATTGCCACCAAGCACGCTGACACATGTGAGGGGGTTTTTAGAGATGCGTGGAAAATTTTTGATATTTTGTGTCATGACCACATGACAAATGTGGACATGACATGTGTGATGCATGTTGTGACCGCATGGGAAATGTGGGCATGATAGAAATTCTTGAAGTTATCAATTCAATTGATTGCAGAATCATTCTAATAATAGCTATTGCCAAGAGGTATAATTCTTTTAATGATTCAAATTTGAAAAATATATATAATAGATGATTATTATATTCTTAGAATGTTTTACAAGTACAGAACCTAGGAATGGTTATGATCAAGCTTCTTAAATTTTTGAAGTTCACAAGCTCTGCTTGTGTAACAAAGAGGTTATGCAGTGTAAGGTCCACTGGGACCAGTATGCAGAGGATAGTGCTACATGGGGGGATTACCATGAATTCTATCAAAAATTTCCTCATTTATTTCATGCTTTTAGCAACTAATAAAAAAAAACTTGTTTTAAATTATATTTTGATACATTGAATCATCGAGGACATTGAATCTTTAGGGGAGAGATATGTTACATCCCTAATTTTGGCTTTATTTTTAATATTTACTTTTAGGTGAATAGAAGTGAATTTATGGAAAAAAAATTTGACATTATGATTTAATGTCATTGGAAATCATTGATTTTATTGCATACAAGTTCATGTGATTAAGTATAATGCATATGATTGAATGATTCAGGAAATTATATTATGAGAAATTGATTTTTTATTCATAAGGTTTATGAATGGACTAACGATGCACTGATCATGACCAGGTGATTGCAAGATATATGCAGGGAAATAGGTTTTTGATGACTTTCCAAGAAAGAGAGAGAGTATCTTTTAAGGAGAGGAGAATAGACCTTGGGTTAAAAACGGTCATTTGCCAACTGAGTATAGTGTACAATAGTTAGTTAACTCTTGTCAACTGAGGTAAGTCATGTTATAGAGGGTATTTTGTTGATTGACTTGACAGATTGTCAATGTCTTTTAGAATCCTTTTGTGTTAATGTTGCATTGATCTTGTCGTTTTGAGGAAATGACATTGTCAAGGAAGAATGTTAGTCATCTGCGACTAACGCGATCTTTCGTCGATCACACTGTAAGTAGTTTTTGTTTACTTCTTCAAGGCATAGTTGGTTAAATTATTGGCATGATTATAGTTTTTAACATTGCATCTTTCATTCATGGCAAAATGAAACCGACAAGAATTAGTGTGTATTCGTGAAGGGGAGATGAACTTGACCCTATCACACTTATACATAAGTCTTATGTCACATTATTATAACTAATGCCTATTGATGTTATTCTTTTGATCTTAGACTATTATTATTATGTTTATTATTTTGGAAAAATTTGTTAGTCAGGGTTGCTTGTGGTTTTAAATGTTAACCACCTACTCTATTAGTGAAGTTGTCATCTTTTAACAATTTTCTATAAGTATTGTTTATCCTTTTAAGGGAGTCGTTGGTGGTGTGTGGAGTGGTAATTAATACCATGTTATCCTTTTAACTCCACATTCTTGAGCTAAGCACCCATAAGAAAGATAAGTGGAGTGTCTAACCACTTAGGTGTAGTGGTTTAAGCAAACTCTTAGAGATAACTTAATGTTAATCTGGAGTTGTGGACCTTTTCTGGTGTCACTCTTTATGAAAGCAGTTGGTCATGGGAGTTATGGGGAATGACTCATAAATGTATTTATGTTGAGTGTTTTAAATTAAACGACTCTCATAGAGCCGAGCACGACGGTAGAACACAGGAACTAGTAAGGAAAAAGATTTTGGAGCTGTTAGCTAACAGGTAGAGTGAAGGGTGAATAACATAGAAGGAAGAGTTATCGAATAACTAAGTAAGCTAAAACTCACAGTGGATGAGTACAATCTATCATAGGATCTTCTGAAACTTGTCTAAAATAGGTTCTTTCCTTTATGTGAAGTTTCTGCATAGATTTTGCTATACTAGTTTTTATATTAAAGTCATCTTTCAAACTATAAGTCGCTACTCTATCCATGTAAGGCTGACATCCTTGGTTGTCAAAATGGTCGAAGCTTTAAAGTCTAGTATGTTCTGTTAGCTCTAAATAAATAATTTAACTATGTTAAGAGTCATATTTGGCTGATAGGAAACATTGTTTCGAGTTTTATTTGAAAGGTGATTTAGTCTGGTATCTTAGAAGTTTCATGGAATAAACATAGACAATGATATATGAAGGAATGTATAAGTCGAGAGTACCTCTGTTAATCATTATACACATGTTCTTATATCAGTTTGTGTTTTAATTCAAAGACTCTATTCATATATATATATATATATATATATATATATATATATATATATATATATATATATATATATATATATATATATATATATATATATATATATATATGTCTCCATTCCTATTACTATATCGATTACCTCCTTTGAAGTAGTGAAATCTTAACAGATTTATGCATGTATAGGATTCATTGTTTAAAAGAATTTATAAGATCTTGTACCATGAGACTAATGTACTTATTTTATGATTGAGTCACCTCGGGTGTTAAGTGAAATCAAACTGAGAGAGAGTTGAAGAAAAACTAGTAAAATTGTAGGTTTGGATGGCGCAAAAGGCATTCGACTTTAATATTATGTCTATGACTACCTAGTATATATATTCCTATAAATAATACAGGTCGTAAACATGGGATGATGTTATCATAGCTTAGTCTTATTACATTATTTGATATCAAATTGAACTTAGTTAAAAGTTCAAACTTGTTGAGAACCCATAGTGTAGCTATAACTAAGGTTTACTCATATTTGAAACTAGTTAAGGGTGGAGAAACTTAAAACAACCTCATAGTTGAAGAAGAAGACTAAGAGGTTAACCTTTTTCTTACGATATTCTTACTTTCAAGAATAAGTATGTTTGTTATCCCATTGAGTTGGAATAGAGTAAATAAACCTATGCTCAATGGAATTTAGTGCATAAGACATTGTTTGAACAATTTTCAAGCTTAGGACTTATATTATAGTTTCCTTGAATTGCTCAAAATAAATAGAGAGGTTCATTGACTACATAGAATATGGTTGAAAGAGTAACCTTTCGACATTGATTAATAATGGATAGAAAACTTGAAATAATCTTACCCACCTTTTGGTATTAAATCAATCATAGTCGATCTATAAACTTGATTGGAACCTTTTGGTTGGCTCTAACAAAGGTTTTATTGTAAATGATAAATGGTCTTGTTTAGAATGTTTAAAACAAATTTTTGTTTTAGTTGAAAGAAGACTATGGGATAATTGATTACTTAAAACCCCTTTCAAACCTAAAATAGAATGTTTGTTATTCCATTATTATGAAAAAGGGAAGACTAAACCTGAATTTAGACCCAGTTGGGTTAATAATATTTAATGTACCATTTATGATTATATAGGTTTGTTATTCCATTATGATGGAATAGGGAGGACAACACCTTAACTTGACCAAGTAGGGTAAATATATATATTAAATCTGTGATCATATATAGATCATGAATGAAGGGGCAAGTACCCTATCTATGTTTATTTATTCTTACTTGTAAGAAAGGAAATATTTTCCTAGTCTTTAATGCTTAACTTGGGTAAGGTAACCATCTTATTTTCTAATAAATTGACTTAAAGTTCTTTAAGTGTCAATAAGTTTTAGATCTCGGGTTTTGTAAAGATGCAATGAGTATCCTTATGTAGAAAATTAATCCATAAGGTATATGGAACAATGACAGTGTTTTTGAAAACATGTCTAAGTTAGGAAGACTAAATTGAAGATGATAAGACTATATAGTAAAACATAGTTGACCAAGTCAAACTTTAGGAGTATGATAGTACCTAAGTCAAGTTGGCAGATAGGTGAACATTACGACTATATTCATTGTGAACATCTATTTATATTGAATCTTTGGCCAAAGTAATGCATATGTCTTTGCGTGTATTATCAGTTCACCATATCTAGATTACATAACCTATCAGAATGATCATACTTAGCTAGAGGTTATCTAGGGTTGTATGATCGATAGCATTATGTAGGATACATGGTGCAATCATGGTTAGGAGGGTCCTCAAAGAGAATAATCTAGACCGTGCATCTAGAGTAAACACAACAGAAACAACTCAAAGATATGAAGCAAATATAGGTTCAGTTATTCAGTATATCATAGAATTCAAATACAAGTTAGCCAGAAACATGTGGGCTTATAGTTAGGGCTCACAGGACTAATTACAGAGTATCAAAATATGCACAAGATACATTTTTGAAGCTTCTTCACACAAATCCAAACTATCAACTTTTAAACTATCAATTACTACTCTCCTAGGCATCTATTACATTAGTATGTATCATCTCCGATACAAAATATTGCTCCGTGTCGGCTAAGGAAGGTTACAAACTCTAAAGAAGAGGTGTAATGTGTGTACACGAATAGGTCAGACATAATCAAGTAGAACTCCTCCACAAATGAATGGAATGATGTGCAAATCTTGGGGAAGGTTAGCCACAAACCATAGAAAATTGAATGATGTGTCATTAGGCTCCAAAAGTCAAGAAATGCTCTGCAAGTCTTCTCCTTTAGCTAATTATCTGAACTGCTAGAATGCTCTGCTCTGAGAAAATAGTCAATCTTATGGTAGCCATATCTTTCTAGTAACTGGTCCAAATGCTCTGATAATTAGATATGATGTAGATGAACATGTCTAGATGTTAAGTCCATCTCCATAAGGTTTGAGATGCAACTGTAGCAAAATGTGGACCAAAATATAGAAATTGCTATGACTGCACTGATTGAACTAAACTAAAAATGAAAAGAGAGCAAACTAAAATGCAAAGATTTTTGGTTGATGCAAGATTGCTTGTGAACCAGGGATGCTCCTTCATCAGACACCTAGGGTTGTTTTGAAAGTGAGTCCCTCACTTTGATGGGGCTAGAGGAAAACCAAAATGGTCTACCTTAGCCTAAGACATCCAAGATGAATCTTCTTGTTGGGCTCCCTTTCCACTTAACTAGATATTCTCTGTACTACTTTCCTCTAGTGTTTCATGCAATTCTATTATCCAAAATGTCTTCAATCTGCTCTGGTGCTTGTTTTCACAAATCCTTGAAGTCTTCTTTAATCTTGTCACTAAATTTTATTTCATGATACTAATATAGGTTTGCAATATTGAAAATAGGTGATATACCCAATGTCTCCAGTAGTTCTACTTCATATGAATCAAATTTTCTGAGTATCCTATAAGGTTCAAACTTCTTCATCTTCAACTTGTTATAAGTCCCAACTGGAAATCTTTCTTTTCTCAAGTATACCATCACTTCATCTCCAATTGCAAATTCTTTGTCTTCTCTTCTCATCTACCTTCTCCTTATACTTACTATTCATCTCCTCCAAATGCTTCTTCACCTGATTATGCATTGTTTCCATATGTCCTGCATATTCTTCTCCTTCTACACTTCTCTTATTTTCCATGCTGATATCTCTCAACTCTATCACTCCTTTAGGGTTTACTCTGGTAACAATCTCAAAAGGTGTTCTTCCGGTACTCCTATTCACTGAATTATTATATGTAAACTCTTCTTGTGAAAGAAACAAATCCCAAAGTCATGTCTTCGCTCCAACCAAACATCTCAACAAGTTTCCTAAAGTCCTATTCACTACCTTTGTCTATCCATCAATCTATCATGCCCATATTTCCCATGCGGTCACAACACGTATTCACGCGTGTCATGTCCACATACGTCATGTGGTCATGATACGAACTATCAAAAATTTTCCCTTACTACTCTGAAAACCCCCTCGCACACCTAGGCGTGCTCGGTGGCGTACGCTTAAGGTGAAAATAATACAGTTGTCGGTGGGGTACCAAGTACATGTGTGCACACCTGACGCAAGAAAACACGTGGTTTCCTGACTTAGGTCAATCTCACGAATTACATTTGAACAACAGTCATTTTAAGTGATAGATCATTTTTCAACAAAGCATGGTCATCTATTCTTCTTTCCATTTTCTGGAATTTAATATTAATTTCTCCTCCTTCAGACTTAGCATTTTCAACCAAGCCCATTCATTTGCCCTCTCTTCCTTTTCTTTTAATTTTGATTGTATTTCTATCACATTCATTTTACCATTTCTCTAAAATTTAATTTTGATTGTATTTCTATCTCATTCTCCTTCCCATTGTGCAAGATCTTCTTATGTTATCCTATTTTTTTTTCTTCACGTTCTTTATCGAACAACAATAACACTACATCCTTTACATTATTCCTAATTTCTTGGTAAACCAGATCACTTACACAGGGTTGTTAACTTCACTTGACTCAGTTCCCCTAGGGTTCCGCTCTAGGTTTTAGTTCCACGTTTGAATTAATTTTAATAATCAACTTGTTCCTAAATAGGTTTAACGGTAGGTTAAACTTACTTAGTTCTCTTAGCCCTGTTCAGAAATTTTGAGCATTTTCTCCTCTTTGTTTTCCAAGGTCAGATGTTCTTTCTCTTTCTCTCTTTTTTTAATTGGACGTTTATTTTCTAAATCTATAGTTGAGTTTTAAGAATGGCCACTCATGGAATGCCTATGATGGCATATTATGTTTATTTTCAGTGTCCTTTGTAAATGAAAGGATCATATTTTCCTCTTCATTTTCCTGTCATTTAATTTGGGATAATTTTTGAAACTTCCGAGAACCTCTTCCTTAAAATTAAAATATAATTACCTATGCTCTTTTTAAATTATAATTGTATAAACAATGTATTTCTAAATTGCAACTCTGAGTTTAAACATCTATTCAATTCGTATTATACATTATGCATAAATATATCCCACTTTCCTCAAATAAAATTTCTATTTCAAGTCAAATGTTTTAAACTACATATAGTAAACATTTAATTACTTGTGGTAATTTCAAAAAAAACAATACTGTAATCCCAAAGTTCATTTCTTTCATGGTAGCAAAATTACGACTTAGCTTATAACAAAATTTAAAATTAATATTTTCACTAAGCTTACACAAAAATAATACTTTTACAAATTTAATTAAAACATCAACTAACACTCAACTTTGCAAGTAGGAGAAGAAGGAACTAGACAATTTTAATATCCTTTTAAAAACAAATTTTCTTTTCCTCTTCTCATTTCTAAATGGTAAAACTTAATGAATAAGAAAATTACAACTATCAACCCAAGAATAGAGGATTTGCTCACAACTCCAAAAATAACAATTTATACAACAATAGGGAGATAATTTTCTCCTTTTGGAAAATCGACAAGGAAGGAGCTATTAAAAGATCAGGCTATCCATAAGACTTAAGGAAAATAAAATATTTTCTAAGATCCAATAATCTTCTCCAAGCTTCACAATAAGCTCCCAGAAAACCTGTATATCACACAAGGAAAGAAACACCACACAAGTTGCTCTCCTCCCTACCATAGACCCACAAGAGGGTCACCCCCGAGCTAGGGAGAGTATCCACACACCTAGGGGATTCAATACCACTTCACAACAAGATAAAAAAATAACACACCAAAACACAAATACACCCATAGATATTTACACAACACAAAACTCATCCACTGTAAGTTTAAAGAGGGGTAGGAGAGTGGACACACTCAACTCTAGAGTGTCACCCTTCAATTAAATTTCAAAATAGTTTCCTTCTCATGGCCTCAAGCCAACTTGTCAATAAAGATTCCAAGGATTTCACATTTTGACTCTCAAGCCAAATAACACAATTTCTCAAAGTCACACAAATGCCCTCAAGGCTTTCAACATCCCAAAAGAAACAAAGCATGCACTCAAGGAGGATCACTCCTCCCTTACCCCACACTTGAGCATTTCTCCCAAGTGGAAGAAGCTCTGTCAACATCCCAATTTAAAATTTTCCCACAATAACAAAATTTACAACACAAGCAAAATAAATATTTTTCACACATCCTTCATGCAACAAATAGAAATACAAAGGAAAAGCCATGAAATCCAACCTTAAAAAACCCTTTAATGGATGAAGTTGATGTAGAGTTCCTCTCTAGCCTCCTCTCCAAATCTCCCTTCTCAAAAAAAATAATCTCTCTATGATCACAAGCAAGGGATAATGAATGGAGGATATAGGATGGCTAGAATAATTTCGGCATTATGAGGCTATGAAGAGGAGAATAGAGAAGGAATTAGGCATTATGAGGATGCCAGAAGAAGATTTCATAGAGGAAATTAGGCATGATAAGAATACAAGAATGAAGTCCCCCTACAAGAATGAAGTCCCCTCTTGCAAGAATGAAGTTCCCCTACAAGAATAAAGTTCCCCTACAAAAATCTAGTCTTCTCTAATTGCTTAGAGAAGGGTCTTATTTATAGATTTTCTAAAAAGGGAATGGAAGGTGAGGATCAAGAGTTGAGATCAAGGGCTCACATTATTTGTGGATTTTAAATTCATATTGGATGAATTAAAAATTCATTTTTTTGGGAAGAGTGGATTATGACATCAAGGGCGCTCATTATTTGTGAATTTTAAATTCACATATGAGGACAAAAATGAATTAAAGATTCATTTTTTGGGGAGTGGATTATGACAAGTTGAATTTTTAATTCAACTCATGGGGTAGTGGAGGACAAAAATGAATTAAAGATTGTAATATTTATGAATTTTTTAAGATTGTAATATTTAAATAACCCCACTATCCCAAGTGGAATTAATAAAATATCCCTACTATCCCAAGTGGAATTAATAAAATATCCCCACTATCCCAAGTAGAATTAATAAAATATCCCCACTATCCCAAGTGGAGTTAATAAAATATCCCCACTATCCTATCCTTCTCATGCCTCCAAATTCGTCACTTAACTTCACTGTGAAGTTAAGGTGACCATACGGAGGTTAACCAAGGGTTACCCAAGTCAAAAGTGACCCTAGACCCATGGGGTATAACCCAAGGTCAATTTAAACTTAGTTAGGACACCCAGGGTCAAGTTAAGACACAAGAAAAGGGTCTCAAAAATTTAAATTAAAAAAATGAAATTCAAATACAATTCTTACAACACAAATCATAATTCAATTTTACAAAAGGGTAGACCTAACCCATTAAACCTCATGCAAGACAATATTACAACATTACAACATTGCACCAAACACAGAGTTGATCTTGGTTCCTCGTCGAACTAGATCAACTTCACAAGGGATTACAACATAAGGTGTGGAATAATCTCCAGTATCTGTGGTTTTGATAGAAATACCTACACACTCAATCTCAAAGTTAATTCCACATATACATATTATAGCCAAAGAAAATTTAGCATATTATTGAGGATGTATAACCAATCACTACCTATATCCATCTGGCAACCATATTATATAATAATCAATCATTTTATCATTTTAATCTAGAGCTAGGTGAATAATAGGATACACACTAGTCGGACAAGGGTGGGCCTTACACAATCTATGGATGAAATACTGAACTAAACTTCAAATCTATCTTCATCTTCTTCTAAAGTGTCTTCTAAAAGTAACCTACAAACTTTGTATCTCTATCTAAAACTATACTCTTAGGTAATCCATGCAATCTCACAATCTCCTTAAAAAATAAGTCAACTACATGCACTGCATCAGTTGTCTTCTTATAAGGTATGAAATGTGTCATCTTTGAAAATTTGTCCACACTACAAATATTGTATCATGTCCTCCCTGTGTCTTAGGCAATCCCATTACTAAATTCATACTTATGTCTTCCCAAGGTCTCTCTGATGATGTCAAAGGTTTATACAATCTAGTGTTTTGACTACTCCCTTTTGCAATTTGACAAACTCTACAACTTTGCACAAATTTCCTAACATCCTTATGTATTTGAGGCCAAAAATAGTTTTCTCTCACCAAGGCTATTGTCTTATCAATGCCAAAATGTCCTGCTAATACACCATTGTGTTTCTCTTTGATTAAATTATCTCTCATTAAACTTCTAGGTATGCACAATTGGTTTCCTTTGAACAACATATCTTCTTGAATGAAATAGTCCAACCACTTACTCCTATCTGTCACAACAGGTTCCTTACATGCTTTCTAAGGTTCTTGACTGTTTAATTACTACAAATCTTGATGATCTATATACAACACAAACTTCTTAAGAAACAATTAATGTTTCCACTTCTTCAAGGCTTGAATTATGGCATAGAACTCTTAATCATAAACTAGATATCTTTTTCTTGCATCATTCAACTTCTCACTGAAATAAGTTACTGGTCTACCTTCTTGACTTAATACTGCTCCAATTACATTTCCACTTGCATCACAATCTACTTGAAATACCTTATTAAAATCCAGTAATGCCAAAAAAAGTTGCTCTGTCAATTTCTACTTCAACAACTCAAAACTTCTATCTTCTCCTAATGTCCACTTGAAATATTTTCTATCTCCTCTCATTGTCTCTGTCATAGGGTTACAAATTGAACTAAAATTTCTAATGAACTTCTGGTAGAAACTAGCTAATCCATGAAATGATCTAACTTCTCCAATGCTCTCCGGTGTAGGCCATTCAACAATTGCTCTCACTTTCTCAGGGTCCATCTTCAATCCTTCCATAGAAATTACAAATCCTAAGTATACCAATTCTTCCTTCATGAAACTACACTTCTTGATGTTTATCAATAATTTTTCTTTTCTCAATCTCTGCAATACTTGTCTCAGGTGCAACAGATGTTCTTCTTTTGTCTTACTAAAAATTAGAATGCCATCCAAGTATACAGGAACAAACTTACCCAAGAATTTATTCAAAACTTCATTCATCAATCTCATGAAAGTGCTTGGTGTATTTGTCAATCCAAAAGGCATCACTAACCACTCATATAATCCTTCATTTGTCTTGAAAGTAGTCTTAAATTCATCATCTTCTCTTATTCTAATCTAATGGTATCTACTCTTCAAGTCTATCTTTGTGAAATATTTTTCTCCACTCAAACAATCCATGATATCATCCATCCTAGGTAAAGGAAATCTATACTTAACTATGATCTTGTTTATTGCTCTAGAGTCTGTACACATTCTCCACTCTCCATCCTTCTTTGGTACTAATACTGCAGGTACTACACAAGGACTCAAACTTTCTCTGATCAAACCTTTCCTCAACAATTCATGTATCTATCTATTCAATTCTTCATTCTCTGCCAGTGCCATTCTGTCTGCATCTTTGTTAGGCAAACTAGCTATAGGTATAAGGTCCATGTGATGACTAATACTCCTGATTGGTGTCAATTTTTAGGTACATTGTCTGATATGATGTCTTCATACCCTATTAGAAACTCAATTATCTCCTCCGGTTGTGATTTTTTAGTCTCCTTCTTCAATGTTTCAGGCTTCTTAGGAATTAAGGCATAACACATATTCTCATGTCTCAAACCATCTAGAAATTTACTTCCATCTACCAAATAGATTCTAGCATTTCCGCATACTTCACTCTTAGGATCATCTTCCAAAGGAATCAAAGTAATTATCTTTCCATTATATGTTATAGTGTATGTATTCTTTCTCCCATCATGTATAGCTTTTCTATCATACTGCCAAGGTCTACCCAACAAAATATGACAAACATCCATAGGCATAATATCACACAATACTTCATTATGATAAGATTCAATATGAAATTTCACCAAAAATTGTTCACTCACCAGCACCTTATAATCATCCTGAATCCATGCTATATGATAGGGCTTAGGGTGTTTCAATCTTTCCAACTTCAACTTAGTCACCATCTCCTCTGAAACTAGGTTATCAGAACTACCACTATCAATTACAACTTTACAATATTTACCTCCTAATTTGCATCTGGTTCTAAACAAACTTTCCTCTGCGGTGGTTCCTCATTTGTCTTTTCTTGAAATAGTGGTCTCCTCATCACAAGTGATTCTCCTTTCTTAGGTTTACCTACTGAACTTGGTGATCCAACAAGTTCTTCCACATAGGTTACTCTTCCATTTTTCTTTGTCCTCTTACTTGTACTCCCCTGATTACATTCAAATGCTCTATGTCCTTCACCTTCACCTTCACACTTGAAACAAGTTCCTCTGAATGTTCTCTCAGGTCCTCTTCTCTTATGTATCCTTCAATCCGATAGGGACTAGAGGGTTTCCTCTGTGGTATAAATTTCTATCATCTCTCTAGTATGCATTATTATCTCTATCCTCTTTGAATGTATTCTTTGATCTGTTCTACTCTGTAAATGATCTATCTCCTCTGGAAAATGTTCTACTTCTCTTTCTCTGACCATACCTCTTACTCAGCTTCTCTTCAACTTTCAGGGCAAACTGGTAGGCTTCTTCCAATGTTGTCATCCTTACCAAACTCAGTTCTTAAATGTTTAATCTCAGTCCATTTATGTATCTAGCCACTTTCTCTTTGCTTTCTTCACTATGTCTTGTCCTTATAATCATCTTATGAAATACTTTAGTATACTCCACAGATTTCTCCTTTTGTCTCAGGTTCTGCAATTTCTTCAAGAGCTCCAATTCGTAGTCAACAAGTACAAACTGATTCTTCAATTTTGTCATCATCCTATCCCACTTTGTAATCTTTTCTTTTCCACTCCTATTTCTATCCAACTAAACAGCAGCATGTCCTTTCAACTTTATTTTTGCAAATTTCACCTTCTCCGGATCTTCAACTTCTTCATACTCAAAGTATTCTTCCATGTCATTTATCCAGTCAATCAACTCTTCAGGGTTCAAAATGCCAGTGTAGTTTAGTAGATCAACTCTAGGTCTCTTCCTAATCTTTGAAATAGCTTACAACATCTTGAATTGATCTGACTCTTCTTCTTCATCACCTCCTAGAGTTTCACCAATTTGATCAACAGATTGAAATTCCTCTTCATCATCACTTTCAACATTAGGTCTAGGCGTCAATCCTCTTCGCCTATCTTCCTCAACAACATCCAATCAAATTCATATTGTTTTCATCATTTTCATCATCTCATCCATCCTACCAACCATTGTTCCAATAGGAAGGATTCTCCTTGGTGGCATTCTTCCTAGGATCAAGTGTGAACTGCCTCAAGTTCGGCGATCGGGCTACAAGGTGACAACTGCCTCACAATTAGTGATTAGTTACAACACAAGTAACCTACCTCAGATTCCACAATCTATTCATAGCAAGATCTTATAGAATTCTTAAGCCAACTTTGCTCAAATCGCTCCCAAAGATTCAAGCGTTCGCTCTGATACCACTTGGTGCAGTCACAATTAGGAGGGTCCTCAAAGAGAACAATCCAAACTGTACAGCTAGAGTAAACACAATAGAAAAAACTCAAAGATATGAAGCAAGTGGAGGTTTAGTCATTTAGTATATCATAGAATTCAATTACAAGTTGGTCGGCAACATGCGAGCATACAGTTAGGGCTCACAGGCCTAATTACAGAGTATCAAAATAGTCAATCTTCTGGTAGCAATATTTTTCCAGCAACTGATCCAAATGCTTTGAAAATTGGCTATGATGTAGATGAACATGTCTAGATGTTAAGTCTAGCTCCACAAGATCTGAGATGCAACTACGGCAGAATGTGGACCAAAATACAGAAACTGCTACGACTGCACTGACTAAACTAAACTAAAAATGGAAAGAAAGCAAACTGAAATGCAAATATTTTTGGTTGATGTAAGATTGCTTATGAACTAGAGATGCTCCTGCATCAATACAACACCAGTACTCAGATGGAAAATTACCATTGGTCACCTTTTGTCTATACTCTTTGTGAAGGGTAGGGCCACTTCCAATTGGAAGATGTGTTGGAGACCGTCGGTTTGTGGTTGGAGGAAAAGCACTTAGAAGATGCTCTCTTTATCTAGCATAAGACATGCCGATGCTTGTGATAAGGATGTCAGAATTCCAGATGCAGCATAACCATTGGATATGTGACTTGTGTTACTTAGACTATGTAAAACTTTATCTATTGCAGATGTATCTAATTGAAAAGACAAAATGTCATCTTTGTATATTATACCATGTTGTATATTTCAGAAAAGAAATTATGTAAATTGTCATATCTTGATTCCAAGTTAAATAAAAAAAAAAGAAATTCTATCTTTTTCACCTTATGTGTTTTTATTTCATGGCAAATATCTCTGTTTAGTCTTGTTTAAGAATTTGGTTGTTACATATGGTATCAAAGCTACCAAGTTCGGCACTAGGGCTTATGAGTCCACTATGCTAACCTGTAATCACCATTAAGTAGTTAGCTAATGTTTGAATTTCTTGTGCTAGAATGGTGTGACTCAAGATGACTACTAGAAATTTAGTTATCAGAAATGAGCGCTACCTAAAAGCTAAGAGAGAGCATGAAGCCATATCTAAAACCATTGAAAGAACCAATATTGACAATGGCATATGGCTAGTAATACTAAAACCCTCAATAATGCTATAACTCAAATCAAACAAGTGGAAAAGGAAAAATTAGAGGCAACCAAGATGGCAGCTTGGATCATGGCTAATTTGACCCTAGTTGATACACTTATGAATAGGAGAGACCCTCGCATACCTTCATCTTTAGAGATTTTTGTACTTAGGTTTGATAGTGAATTAGAAGGATATACACCTTGTGATCATGTATCTGATAGTGAATCAGAGAGATATATGTATTTCAAATATGTGCCTATGATGTGTTGTCATTGATGTCAACATATCCCTTTGTCAGAAATAGAGGAAACTATATAGATCAGTGAAGTAGATTGCTCCACATTTCTAGAGAAATAAAAGTACACAGACCATATGGCTATGTAGAGGATTGTATGAAGTAGCTCCAGTTAAGATTTGAGAGGTCTGCATGAAGATTTGAAGAAGTTATGGCCATCTGAGTAGAACAGGATTTTATAGTGTTCAAAAGTGAAAAAGTGATAGGAAATTGGTATGGATTGCTCCGCAATGAAAAATCATGTTCTGCAGATCTAGAGTCATGTTTGGGAAGTTAGTGTGGATCCTAAACTCAAGTGGTTCATGGTTTGGATGTCCGCAAGCAATCTTTCTAGTGTGACAGTCATAACGGACAGTGTTCTTAAGGTACCGGATGAATATGCAAGTGATTCTGATGATTTGGAGTAGTGTAGATGTTATTGTTAAATTCAATGTGCTTGTGGAGGTATCTGGATCATGTGCCTACTATGTTGGAGGTCCACATTGAAGATTGAACTCATTGTTGAAGATTTCTTCCTTGGTGTTTCTGTTCTTCCCAGTCTTGGCCTACCAGATGTTTCAAGCATGTTGCGGATGATCTAAGAGTAATTCTTTGGAGCATAGTGTGTTGATCAAAGAAGATTCAAGTCCCAGCTATGTTTGGCCAACAGAATAAGTGATTCACATTAAGTCAAGCCAACCTTGATGATTTTTCCAAGATTGATGAAGCGTATAAATACTTGTGGATAAGTTGTGGAAATTTGTCCTTGTGCGAAAATGATAAAATCCTAAGAAAGGTTCAAAGGCAGAGGAGAGAAGAGAAGAAGCAGAAGAGAAAGAGCAGTAAAGGATGAAGTGTTAGTGAAGAAGTGTTTGGGGCAGAGCAGAAGTTTTGTGAGCTTTCAATGGGACTGAACCAGGCATGAAGAAGATGCTATTTCTCAGTTCATTCTTCATGCGTTAAACATAAAATCTTGTAGGCAGTGAGCCTCTTTGAGCAGTGAGCTCTAGGCAGTGCACCCGAAGGCAAGTGCCTTCCCATTTCTTTTAAGTACTTTTAACAAGGTACAAATCTTGTGGGTTAACCCCCATCGTGGTTTTCCCTTAATCGGGTTTCCACATAAAAATTATGGTGTTTTGTGTGTTCATTTTGTTTCTGCTCATGTGTTGTTAATTCATGCTTTAATGTTTACATCATTAATCTATTTGTAAGTTGTGAAAGAAGAATATTAAAAGAAAAAAAAGTTAAAGTTGTGGATAACTAATTCACCCTCCCCTCTTAGTTGTCTCGCCTAATTCCAACAATACTCCCCTTGATTATGACCTTTGAGTCATTTTTATGTATAAATAAGAATGTAGTTACTCCTAAAATAAACTATAATAAAGATGAGATTGTTTTGTACCAATCCATTGTTTGTTTTGAGTTAAATATGTTTTGATTTAAATGAGTCTCATTAGATTCAAAAAACTATTAGGTAACTTAATATTCTTAGGTGTGAGAAAAATGACATGTTTCATGCAAAACAAACTAGAGTGAGAGTCTAGAAGAGAATAACCCACCAATTAATCTCATGGATAAATTGGACAAACCTAAACCATGTTTGCAGAAACCAAGGAGAGTCTTGGTAACTTGGAAAAGAAAGTAAGAGATCAGGGAAACCCTAAAGGGGAAAATAAGATTTCTCATGGGATGAGCAAGGAAAATCACCAAGACCATAGTGTGAGTAGTGCAAAACCTGAAAACTAGACACTAGAATGAAGCAAAGGATAGGCTTGCCTTAGAACTTTCCAAAGTTATTAAGAAAGTCACTCCACCGAAGTTTGATGGAACAATGACTAGAGTAACTAAAAATTTTATTCCTCCTAGAGTTTTGGATAAGCTTCCTAGAAAAAGTAGTTAAAAAAGGCTAGATGAAAAGAGTGTCAACTCTTTGCAGTAAAAATGGAACAAATTGAGAGAAATCTTGGAAAGAAAAGTGTGTCTTTTGAAGAAAGGTACCCTTTTCTTCAAAATTCCTAGGATATTTATCAAGAGGAACTTCTAGGACTAGCCCCCAAAAGGGTTTTTGATTTTACAATTGATATTAAACTAGGATTTGAACCTATATCAAAATTCCTAGGATATTTATCAAGAGGAACTTCTAGGACTAGCCCCCAAAAGGGTTTTTGATTTTATAATTGATATGACAACTACATAATTAATGGAATTAAAGGCCTAATTGCAAGAATTGTTTAGACCCAGTGTTTCACCATGGGGTGCACCAGTTATCTTAAGCAATGATAAAGAATAAGTATCTATTGCCACATATAGATGATCTTGTTGATCAAATGCGTGGAACTTCTATATTTTCAAATATCGATTTGCGATTAGGGTATCATCAATTAATATTGAATGATGAGGATATCCATAAAAAAGCTTTTAGGACAAGATATGGGCACTATGAGTTTGTAGTGTTGCCTTTTGGACTTACAAATGCCCTTGTCACATTCATGACCATGATGAACAATTTGTTTAGAGATTGTTTAGATAAGTTTGTTCTAGTTTTCCTAGATGATATTCTTATTTATCCTAAGAATGAAGAACATTTATAACATTTGCAAGTGGTTCTGTAATGGTTAAGGGAACATAAGTTATATGAAAAACTTTCTAAGTGTTCATTCTTCCAGAAGGAGATTTAGTATCTAGGACATATAATTTATGTAGAAGGAATATCTATGGATCCAGCAAAGATCAAAGTTATTCTAGATTGGCCTATACCCACGAATGTGCATGAAGTGTGCAGCTTTATGGGTTTGGCTGGTGTTTATATAAAGTTTGTTCTAAATTTCTCCAGTATTGCAAGTCCAATCACTTCTTTGCAAAGAAAAGGGAAACATTTTGAATGGATAGATAAATGTCAAGAGGCATTTGATCTATTAAAATAAAAGTTGACAACAACACCATTTTTGAAAGTTCCTAACCTCGAAGGTCAGTTTGAGGTAATAACTGATCCTTCAAGAGAAGGATTAGGGGGTGTGCTTATGCAATATGGGCGAGTGAAAGCCTATGAGTCAAGAAAGCTAAAATCTTATCAGGAAAAAAAGATATGCTCTGCATGATTTGGAACTAGCAACAATTATGCATGCTTTGCAAATGTGGTGTCACTATTTATTAGAGAAAACCTTTGTACTTAAGTCAGATCATCAAAGTCTTAAGTACATATTTTCTCAACCACATTTGAATGCTCGACAAAGGAGATGGTTAGAATTAATATCCAACTATGACTTTGAGATAAGTTATATCAAAGAAAAAGAGAACAGAGTAACAAATGATTTGAGCAGGAGGAGACATATTTCTTCAATTGTCTCTATACATGCAAACTTTAAAGATATAGTGTTGCAAAATTCATCAGGTGATGAATATTATGAGCAGGTCAAGCAAGCTCTTATGGTAAATCCTAAAGATTCAAAGCATAATGGGTTTCATTTTGAGTCTGATGGACATTTTGAAATTCAGAGTAAGGATGTATGTTCCTAATTCAGCTGAATTAAGAAATCTTGTGTGGAAAGAAGTTCATTATGTACCATACTCATGACATCCAGGAGTAACCAAATTTCTAGCAGATGTAAAACCTCTTTATTTCTAGAAAGGAATGAAGAATGATGTTGCAAGAGTTGTAGCAAGTTGTCTAGAGTTCCAGAGGGTAAAAGCATAACATCAACATCCCACAAGTCTGTTGTATCCACATGATATACTAGAATGGAAGTGGCAAGTCATAAGTATGGACTTTGTTCAGGGTCTTCCACTGTCTAGAAATAGACATGATGTCATTTTAGTTGTAGCAGATAAGATAACTAAGGTAGCACATTTTATACTAGGAAATTTAATGGATGGGGCACCAGTATTAGCTCACAAATTTATGCAAGAAGTGTTTGGATTACATGAAGATCCTGAGAAGATTATCTCAAATAGAGATGCCCGCATGACAACAAGGTTTAGGTAAACCTTATTCTTAGTGATAGGAACTAAACTTAATGTGAGTACAACTTATCAACTTGAGAATAGTTGGTTAAACTGAGAGAGTTAACCAGGTTTTGGAGGAATTCTTACAAATATACTGCATGGATCAACATTATAAGTGGGAAGAGTATCTACCACTAGAGGAATTTGCTCATAAAAATTCCTATCATTCTGCTATCAAGATGACTCCATTTGAAACATTAGACAAAAGAAGATGCTGAACTCCTATAAGCTGGGTAAGCTAGAAGATAGGATTAGCATTAGTCCAGAAATGTTGTCAGAAATGGATGAACAGATCATGCTTATCAGAAAAGTTTGGCAAAAACTAATAATAAATAGAAAAGTTACACTAATGTTATGTGTACACTAAGACAATTCTCAATTAGAGAAGAAAAGTTCTTTTGAGGGTGAAACCATAGAAAAAGTTTCATAAAGTATGGAATGTATTCCAAATCAGCACATAGATATAAAGGACTCTTTGAAAGTATTGAAGTTGTCAATTCAATTGATTGTAGAATCATTCTAATAACAGCTATTGCCAGGAGGTATAATGCTTTTAATGATTCAAATTTGAAAAGTACATATAATAGATTATTATTATATTCTTAGAATGTTTTGCAAGTACATAATCCAAGAATGGTTATGATCAAGCTTCTTAAATGATTGAAGTTCGCAAGCTCCGCTTGTGTAACAAAGAGGTTATGTAGTGTAAGGTCCACTGGGACCAGTATGCAAAGGATAGTGCTACAAGGGGGGATACCATGAATTCTATTAGAAATTTCCTTATTTATTTCATGCTTTTAGCAGTTAAACAAAAAGAAACTTGTTTTAAATTATATTTTGATACATTGAATCATCAAGGACGATGAATCTTTAGGGGAGAGATATGTTACATCCCTAATTTTGGCTTTATTTTTACTATTTACTTTTACGTGAATAGAAGTGAATTTATGGAAAAATGTTTTGGCGTTATGATTTAATGTCATTGGAAATCATTGATTTTAATGCATACCAGTTTATGTGATTAAGTATAATGCATATGATTGCCGATAAGAGTGTGGTTTGGTGGTTAAGTCACTCGGTTGTAGTGGCAGCCACCAGAGTTCAAACCCCCATTGGTCCAACAAGCTCGTAAGATTTATATCTTCGTTGGGCCAATGAGCTCACAGGTTTGAAGTGTTCTTACTAGGGGATGAGGTCCCCTATGTTGTGGCCTCACTAGTGCATTGCTCTGGGCAAAAGTACTCACGTGGAGCCAGAGGGCGTGTTGCACCAGCGTCGTCGGTCATGTTAAAAAGTTTACCAGGCACATTTAAAAAAAAGTATAATGCATATGATTGAATGATTCAACAAATTATATTATGAAAAATTGATTTGTTATTCATAAAGTTTATGAATGGACTAATGATGCACTGATCATGATCAGGTGATTGCAAGATATATGCAAGGAAACAGGTTTTTGATGACTCTCTGAGAAATAGAGAGTATCTTATGAGACAAGAATAGACCATAGATGAAAAACAATCATTTCCAACTGAGTATAGTGTACCACAGTTAGTTAACTCTTGTCGACTGAGGTAAGTCATGTTATAGAGGGTATTTTGTTGATCAACTCGATAGGTTGTCAATGTCTTTTAGAATCCTTTTGTGTTAATGTTGTGTCAATCTTTTCATTTTGAGGAAACAAGTTGTCAAGGAAGAATGTTAGTCATCTACGACTAACAGGATCTTCCGTCGATCACACTGTAAGTAGTTTTCATTTACGTCGTCAAGGCGTAGTTGGTTAAATTGTTTGCATGATTATAGTTTTTAATGTCACATGTTTTGTTCATGGAAAAACAAAATCAATGAGAATTAGTGTGTGTTCGTGAAGGGGAGATGAACTCAACCCTATCACACTTATACATAAGTCTTATGTCACACTATTATAATAATCCCTATTGATGTTATTCATTTGATCTTAGACTATTATTATTATATTTATTATTTTGGAAAAAATTGTTAGTTGGGGTTGCTTGTGGTTTTAAATGTTAACCACCTACTCTATTAGTGAAGTTGTCATCTTTTAACCATCTTCTATAAGTATTGTATATCCTTTTAAGGGAGTCATTGGTGGTGTGTGCAGTGGTAATTAATACCACGTTATCCTTTTAACTCCACATGCTCGAGCTAAGCACCCGTAAGCAAGATAAGTGGAGTGTCTAATGACTTAGGTGTAATGGTTTAAGCAAACTCTTAGAGATAACTTAATGTTAATCTGGAGTGGTGGACCCTTTTTGGTGTCATTCTTTATGAAAGTAGTTGGTCATGGGAGTTATGGGGAATGACTCATAAATGTAGTTGTGTTGAGTGTTTTCAAGGAAACGACTCTCATAGAGTCAAGCACGATGGTAGAACATGGGAACTAGTAAAGAAAAAGGTTTTAGAGCTATTAGTTAACGAGTAGAGTGAAGGGCGAATAACATAGAAGGGAGACTTATCAAACAACTGATTAAGCTAGAGCTCACGGTGGATGAGCACAATCTGTCATAGGATCTTTAGAAGCTTGTCTAAAACAAATTATTTCCTTGACGTGAAGTTTTTGCATAGATTTTTCTATACTGGTTTTTATATTGAAGTCATCTTTTAAACTGTGAATTGCTACTCTGTCCATGTAAGCCTGACATCCTTGGTTGTCAAAATGGCCAAAGATTTAATGTCTAGCATGTTCTGTTAGCTCTAAACAAAGATTTTAACAATCTTAAGTGTCATATTTGACTAATAGGAAACATTATTTTGAGTTTTATTTGAAAGGTGATTTAATTTGGTATCTTAGCAGTTTCATGGAATAAACATAGACAATGCTATATGAAGGAATGTATAAGTTGAGATTACCTCTGTTAATCATTATACATATGTTCTTACATCAGTTTGTATTTTAATTTGAAGACTATGTTCATATATATATATATATATATATATATATAAGAACATCTCCATTCCTATTAGTATATCGATTACCTCCTTTGAAGCAGTGAAATATTAACAGATTTATGCATGTATAGGATTCATTATTTAAAGGAATTTATAAGATTTTATACCATGAGACTAATGTACTTTTTTTATTATTGAGTCACCTTAGGTGTTAAGTGAAATCATATTGAGAGAGAGTTGAAGAACATCTAGTAAAATTGTAGGTTTGGATGGTGCAAAAGGCATTCGACTTTAATATTATGTTTATGACTACCTAGTATATATATTCTTATAAACAATACACACCATAAACATGGGGTGATCGTATCATAACTTAGTCTTATTACATTATTTGATATCAAATCAAACTTAGTCAAAAGTTCAAACTTGTTGAGAAACTATATTTTAGATATAACTAAAGTTTACTCATATTTGAAACTAGTTAAGGGTGGAAAAACTTAAAATGACCTCGTAGTCAGAAGAAGACTAAGAGGTTAACCTTTTTCTTATGATATTCTTACTTTCAATAATAAGTATGTTTGTTATCCCATTGAGTTGGAATAGGGTAAATAAACCTATGCTTAATGGAATTTAGTGCATAAGACATTGTCTGAACGACTATCAAGCTTAAGGACTTATATTATAGTTTCCTTGAATTACTCAAATTAAATAGAAAGGTTCATTGACTACATAGAATATGGTTGAAAGAGTAACCTTTCAACATTGATTAATAATGGATAGAAAAATTGAAATAAACGTATCCACCTTTTGGTATTAAATCAATCATAGTCAATGTATAAACTTGATTGGAACCTTTTGGTTGGCTCTAACTAAGGTTTTCTTGTAAATGAGAAGTGGTCTTGTTTAGAAAGTTTCAAATGACTTTTTGTTTTAGTCGAAAGAAGACTAGGGGATAATCGATTACTTAAAACCCCTTTCAAACTTGAAATAGAATGTTTGTTATTCCATTATTATGAAAAAGGGAAGACTAAACCCGAGTTTAGACCTAGTTGGGTTAATAATATTTAATGTACATTTATGATTATATGGGTTTGTTATTCCATTATGATGGAATAGGGAGGACAAAACCTTAACTTCACCAAATAGGGTAAATATATATATTAAATCTGTGATCATATATAGATCGTGAATGAAGGGGCAAGTACCCTATCTATGTTTATTTCTTCTTACTTGTAAGAAAGGAAATATTTTCCTAGTCTTCAATGCTTAACTTGGGTAAGATAACCATCTTAGTTGTTAATAAATCGACTTAAAGTTCTTTAAGTGTTGATAAGTTTTGGATCTTGGGTTTTGCAAAGATGCAATGAGTATCCTTGTATAGAAAAATAATCCATAAGGTATATGGAACAATGATAGTGTTTTTGAAAACCTATCTAAGTCAGGAAGACTAAATTGAAGTTTATAAGACTATATAGTAAAACATAGTTGACCAAGTCAAACTATAGGAATATGATAATATCCAAGTCGAGTTGGTGGGTGGGTGAACATTATGACTACATTCATTGCAAATATCTATTTATATTGAATCTTTGGCCAAAGTAATGCATATGTCTCTACGTGCATTGTTGGTTCACCATATTTAGATTACATAACCTATCAGAATGATCATACTTAGCTAGAGGTTATTTAGGGTTGTATGATCGATAGCATTATGTAGGATACAACACTAGTACTTGGATGGAAAATTACCATTTGTCACCTTTTATCTATACTCTTCATGAAGGGTAGGGCCACTTCTAGTTGGAAGATGTGTGGGAGACCGCCAGTCTATGGTTGGAGGAAAAGCACTTACAAGATGTTCTCTCTCTCTCTAGCAGAAGACATGTCAAGGCTTGCGATAAGGATTTTAGAATTCTAGATGCAGCATATCCATTGGATATGTGACTTGTGTTACTTAAACTATGTAAAACTTTATCTATTGTAGATGTATGTAATTGAAAAGATAGAAAGTCATCTTTGTTTATTATATCATGTATATTTCAGAAAAGAAATTATGTAAATTGTTGTTTCTTGATTCCAAGTTAAATAAAAAAAAAGAAATTCTATCTTTTTCACCTTATGTGTTTAGTCTTGTTTAAGAATTTGGTTGTTACAGGTAGCACCAACAGAAACATGGAAAATGTATTTTGATGGATCCTACACACATTGGGGCTCAGGGCTAGGCATCCTATTTGTCACCCCTCAAGGAGACACCATCCCAAAGACCTACAAAATCACATTTCCATGCACAAACAATGTAGCAGAATATGAAGCATTAATCACAATGCTCCATATGGCTATCCAATGAAAAATTGAAAAGCTTAAGGTCTATGGTGATTCCCAACTAGTTATCAAACAAGTCAATAATGAATACAAAACAAAAGATGATAAACTCTTGCCATATAAAAGAATGGTTGATGACTTCAAAGACTATTTTCATGAAATCTATTTTGAACAAGTACCAAGGTTAAACAATAAAGCAATAGATGCCATGGCTATCATAGGGTCTTTGGTTGACATGAAGAAAGACAACAAAAGATGTGAGTTCCTGATAGAAGAGGTCCCAACGCTATCCTATGATGTTCCACAGTCTAAGTTAGCGTGCAACATTATTTGTCCCTTGTCCCCATGGTATCAAGAAACCTTTCTTTACCTCCATGAAAACATCATTCCACCTAACCTAACATCTGCACAACACTGAACCTTCATCTGTTGAGCCTTGCTTCACCATCATAAGTCACACCCTTTAACACAAAAGTCTTGATGGTACTCTTCTATGATGCCTTGATTCTAGGGAATCCAAAACAAACTTACAAGAGGTACACGAGGGTATTTGTGGTACACATTCTAGTGGACCTACTTTAGCAAAGAAGATTCTAAGGATAGGATACTATTGGCCTACCATGGAATAGGATGCCCATCAATTTGTGAAGAAATGTCTCCCGTGTCAACAACATGGTGATCTCATCCATGTACCATAACAAGAATTGCAACCAATCACGATCCCTTGGCCCTTTTCACAATGGGGGCTAGACCTCGTAGGAAAAATCCACCCACCATCATCTAATGGACATAAGTTCATTATTACCGCCACCGAATATTTCACTAAGTGGGTAGAAGCCATTCCATTCACTTACACCACTGGAATCCAAATAGCCAAATTCATTCTCCATTACATAATATGTCACTATGGTATCCCCCTTTCCATCATCACCAACAATGGGAAACCATTCAAGAACCAAAAAGTTTGCACTCTTTGCCAAAAATTCCACATCCAACATCACTTCTCCACACTGTAATACCCTCAAGGTAATGGTCAAGATAAATCTTCTAGTAAAACCATCTTACACATCCTAAAAAAGATGGTTAATGAAGCTAGCCATGACTAGCACCTCCAACTCAATCCCGCCCTTTCGGCTTATTGCACAAACATCTGTACCCCTACAAGAGACACTCCATACTCTTTAGTATTTGGTTTTGAAGCCATCTTGCCAATTGAGGTCGAGCTCCCCTCTCTCAGAATCTCATTGCAGAACATCATTACTCAGGAGGAGTATCAATTTGCACACCTAAATGAGCTAGAACTTCTAGATGAGAAGTGCTTGAATGCTCTAAATCACCTATAGGCCTATCAAAATTGCCTATGTAAAATCTATAATAAGAAGATCAAGAACCGTTGGTTTGAGATAGGTGATCTAGCTCTTATGGAAAATCAGAGGAACCCATAAGAATGTCACAAGAAGGGTAAGTTTGAGCCTAATTGGTTGGGACCCTATGTCATCACAACTAGCTATGGATCAGGAGCATATCAGCTTGTAACACTTGAGGGGCAGCCATTGGATGATCTGATTAACATAATGCATCTGAAAAAGTTCTATGCCTAACCCATCGAGTATCCCAAGTCAAAAAATACAAAAGAATCAAATAAAGAAAAAAATACAAAAAAATAAAAAATCAAGAAAAACCTGAGTACAATAAAGTTGTCCAATGGTGAAAATCACTTCGATGATGCCTTGGATAAGTATCATGGTGATAACTTGTCTTAGGCACCATGTGTAGTGGTTGGTCCTACCATCTAATAAGTCCTCACATCCATCACATCACTCCATATCCTCTCCATCCCATGGCTTGGAATCACAAAACATTCAACGTCAACCATCCCATCCCTTCATCACCCACCTGAGGCAAATTCCTAAAAAGAGGATCCTTGTATGCACTCCTTGTATAGCATAAAAGTTGAAAAATCCAAAAACATCATAAAATCATCAAAATCCAAAAAAAAGTAGAAAACAATGAAATCCAAAAACATTAGAAAATCCAAAACCCCAAAAAATAAAAAAAATTATAAAATCCCAAAAGCAATCATTCCATCATCCAACACATCATCATTCCATCATCCAACAGATCATCATTCCATCATCCAACCCATCTCAAACCATCCCTACATCATCACTACAAACTTTCACTACATATTCATCATCACCTACATCTAGATGTGCCTTTATCCCATGGAAACATGGTATGTAGGTAGTCTAGAATATGAAGGAAGTATCTAGTATGTAGATACATAAGATACACCCATCCAACCCGTTTGGATGGTCTCTATTCCCTGAGCTTATGCTAAATCCAAGAGGAATACACTTGCTAAGCATACTCACAAAAAGCATCATATCTCATGCAAAAATAATCAATCAACAAACCAACTACAATCATGACACATAGCCTACTATCCTTTTGTCCATCTTTCGACTGCTATCCTAATCATCCAAGCAATTCCTACCTTAATGGATATATCATTCCTACAATAGGCAAAATCCAACATCCTATCAAATCAACACTCATCTTGGCAAGAGATACAATGGTTATTTTTTTTGTTTGTTGGTCTTTTTTATTATTGTTTTTTATCTTTTGTCTCATTCTAAGGATCACTCCAAAACTACCTTGATCTCACCATATCATGATATGTGGTAGAAAACACCTAGAATGGGGCATGGTCATTGTTTTGTATGTTGTGCTTGTGGGTTGGTCTCATTACTTCAAGTCTAGTAAATTCATATCTTGTAAATGTAGGGTTGGTTCTAGCATATTGTTCCCCTTTTGTATCTAAGATTCATCATACCTTTTATATACTAAGGACTTATGCTATGAGTCTATTGGGTGAATATTTTGTTATCAACTAATTGACAACAAAATGGTTATATCAACCACAGTGTGATGAGATATAATCTCTCCTCTTAGAAAGGGGAGGCTCCCTTCTTATTGCCCACTACAATCAACAAGTACTTAACTAGGATTATTTACACTAAAAACTAATCTATGGATGTTGCCATATCATCTATTTCTCTTTTTTCAAAAAAGATGTTCAATTACAAGCTTTCAATATCGAATCCTTGATTCTTACAAAGTGAGATAAACTAAAAACTACTTGTTTTAACAATAATAACCAATATCCAAATTGAATAGATATAGGAATACTCAAAGTGATACCAGAATGAGTTAATTATCAAGAGACGCACAAAAGCTCAAATTCTTTTTGTTTCTTCTTTTGCTAACTTGAAGTTGAGAACATATAGAATAAGGTGCAGCCCAAAGTCTCCACTGTATGCTATAATGAGATTAACAAACACAAAAGATAGCTAGCAGCTCAAAGTCTTCTAATATCATCCACTTACGAACATAAAACATAAACCTAAAGATAATGGTTAGCACAAAGTCTCCAAAATCAGCTTTAGAACATCTCCCAGATTATCCAAACTCACACTACAATTTGATCAAATGCATAAGCAAGTACAAGAGAAAAGACATAATAACATCTCCAATGTACCACAAGTTTGCTTCAAGTCAAATATTGAAACGTCCACTTTCTTTTCTTATTATTGATAAAATATGATTTACAACTTGAGCACAAAGTTTCAAAATGCTCTTCAATTTGGCAGAGTTTCACTTCAATAACTAAAAGATAATATTTACATAAGAGCCCCTCTTTATTTATAGGGAGAGGCTAAGAGAAAAAAAAGGAAAATTATAACTAATTTGACTTATTCAAAATCAGAGTCCTAATTGACTTGTGACTCTGTCTCACAACTTCATGTAATCTGATTTTACAAAATGACATGGAGTTTGTCAACTACACATTGCAAAAAACATAACTAAATCGTGAAAAATAACTAAGTATCCTTGGGCACTTCTTCATAATCTTAGTCCTTCTCCAAAAAATCTTCATATCTCTTCATGGTAGCCTAGACTTCATTATTGTTAGGCCCTGGTGTATGCTTGGAGATGGTAAGAACTTGGGTGATGGAATCCATGAGGGTGTCGGGCACACTCTTGTGCTTATTCAATATCTTTTGCAGCCTATTCAGAGTTGTCTGAAACTCCACCAACCTGTCAAGTGAAGCCAATGTGAAGACTTCATTTTCTACCTCTATTTGTATCAAGTTGTCAAACTCCTGAATAACTGCATCTTCTGGGAGTGTTTGTTGGTTATCATCTAACATGTGGCAGGGAAGCTCAGTTAGCTCATCAGAAATATCAAGATCTTTATTTTCTTCTCTTTCTAGATCTTTCTTCAAATATTGAATCAAGCCTTCAATAATATCTTTCTTGTTAATCATGGCCTCTCTGTACTCCACATATCTCTTTCAGTTGGGGATTACACCATGCTCAACCAATACTTCAACTTTGAGTTCCTGTAGCTTATTCCATGAATCTAAGTCTTGTTCAACTAGTTGCATATCTTGAGAAAGGATCTCAAGTGTTTGGCTGATTTCTTTTCCCACTTTACCCAAGTCATTATAAAGTTCAATGGATGACTTTATAAGCTGCGAACCTTGGGAAAGTACTCTGTCAATCTAGGCATTAATTGCCTACCCCTTAGCACAAATTCTTTTAGCCTTCTAGAAAGATTCATTATTTGTGCTAGTCTCAACAGGTTCAGCATGTTTTGATGACTGAGTTATCTTCAAAAGTATTGATGTCATCTGATCTACTTGCACCTTGAGTTAGTCTTGATCACCTTATCTTGGTCATATCTATCTAGCAATGCAGACAATTGTGCCAACAAATCTTCTTTTGCACTTTCATGTGTCTGCTTGCCGAGCTCAACTCTTGTTATAGTGTAGTCTTCATCCTAAACTTCTGTGATGCTCTTGTCAGGTGGAGGCATCGCTACCTCAACATATTTGTTGCATGATGTATCAAAAAGCACCCTAGACCATGTCTTGGATTTTTTGGTTCCCTTTGACTTAACTGGAACTAACTGACCAAAATCAAAATCTTCTGGTGACACAGCTTGTTTCTTTCTTTTTGACTTTTGGGTCATTATCCATGGTAGAAGGACAAATGTGTCACCTCTTATTTCTATTGTCAGAATTTGGGATGACATAAGTGGAACAATAGATTCTTGTGACATAGGTGGTATAGGAGGATCTTGTACTGATATAGACACAAGTGGATTATGAGTGACAATTGGTGGAGTTTGTGTTTGTATGATAGTAGCATTGGCATCAACATTCACTTGGGAATAGGTAGAGGCCAAAAACTTCTCAAACTCAGACTGTGTTATTGGATCAATCATTTATATGGGAACACCAGATAAACTTGGTATAGATGAGAGAGATCTAAAAACATTATCAACATTATCAAGAGGATGACCAAACAAAGACTCATTACCAGGTGTTGAGGGAGTTGAATGAATGGAATGAATTGACACACTAGGTGACTGAGGATTATCTCAAACAAATGGTAACTATTGTGCACTTAATGGCACAGGAGCCCTAGGAGTTTGAACATTTGAAACCAAAGAAGAGGAATGAGGAGGTGTCACCTGAGTGGATTCAGCTTGAGAGTTGACTTGATGTTCTTGTAAATCCTCCTCAGTTGTCTCTTCTTCATCGACATTTGGTTGTACAGATGTTCCTTCCTTTTCTTTACGCTTACCTTTGTCTCCTATTTTGAAAACAAACTTCAACCTTTTATCACCAGTAGAAGTATCTTCTTTATTCTTTGTTCTTATTTCCTCTCTCCTTCCTAAAGGTCCATCTATCTATTCCTCCTCTGAACTTGTTTTGAAAGGTTTCAACTTTATACCTTTCTTTTGCAACCAAACATTTGTATTAACAAGAATTTTCTAGAATCTTTCTCTTATTGAGACCATCTCCTTTTGCAACCATTGGATTGTAGGAAGAGGAGTATCGGCAATCTTCTTGCCCATATACATAGCTTCAACTATATCACTTTCATCTTGCATATCCTCTAAAACATCAGCTAATTGAAAATTTTTCACTTGGTCTAGAGAGAGATGACTATAATATATCCTCCTCACATCCTCATCAATCCATCATTCAGCCCAAACATCTTCAGATTTGTAGACATTAATGTAATTACCTTTCAGTTTATCCTTCATTCCTCTATAATCAAAATCAAGCATTTTCCTATATCTCTTCAAGGTAATCCACTGCAACTCTTTCTCCATAGCTTTGGCTTTAGAAGTGGTATAAATACCATACCTACCAATTTGAAATTGAAACTTGAAGTCACCTCTGTGAGATCCAGTTTGTTTGATATGTACATCCATGACTTGTCTGCATAATTCCAATAGAATCAATCCATTACCTGGATATCTAGGAAGCATATAGGTTTGTCCACTGAAACACCTAACTCTGATGTAAATGAAGGTTGGGAATTGCAAGAAGATACATCCATACTTCTTCACTTCCTCCCATGCCTCATCTGAAACTCTTTTCTTCTCAAGGTCTTTTTCCAACATGTAGATGTAATTATAAAAGAAAGCATCATTCACCCTTCTAAAATGCTTGATAATTTCTGTTAGGGTGAGTTGGGGGTAGTAATGATATATAGGAATCACTCTCCTATCTCCTTCGACTGTAAGTATTAGGAAGTGTTTCATTGCTATAGCAGCATACACTAAGTATGAGGTCATGTAGAATCTCAGTGTTGTTGATACCTTTGGTAATTGTTCATAAATAGAATCACTAATCTACTAACCCCACCACATTTCTAGGTTCTCCTTCTTAATAACATGAATGTATTGATACATCCATTCCTAAAAGTTATTTGATGTAGGAAGCCCTTTTACCCTACTGAGGAGGGTTATGAGATCACCCACCTCTTCAATAAACTCACTTTGAAAGATGTTTCTAGTCCATCTTGAGATTGTAGACCGAGGAATCTTGAGCTATCTTGTATTGATGATTTTCTTGTATTTTTCTGTATTGGTTTCATAGTACTTCTATGTCAAGCCTTAATAGTAAGATCTACATAATTTTCAATATCTGGACACCCAAAAATTGTGTCAAAAAAATTTTCATCCAGTTATATGATCACATTACCATATGCATAAGATATGCTTTTGGCATCTTTGTCAAACTCCCCTACCATAGCCAATATGAAATTGGGGTTCTGTGCCAACACTAGAAATGTAGAGACCAAGTGTATATCACTATTCAATATACAATGTATGTGTGCTAGCACTGGCTACTGGTTTACCCTTTCCAAGAACTGAGACATATCCACATGTCCAATTTCTGTATCCTTGATTTCATCAATATTTGACTCAACAGAAGTCGCTAGAACAACACCTTGGAACTTGTACTTCATTTTCTTCTTTGTGGAGGATTCTGACATCTAGAAAATAAATTGCAAAAATTTGACCTTTTAGAAATTTCTCAAAGTTAGAAAAATTTCATGTAATCCACCTTTGTGCAATTGTAGGAAATAATAGCATCTCCATACTAATAAACATCTGTTTACAACACCAAGAAAAATCTCCCATTTGACTATTTTGAGTTACTCCCAATGTTAGAAAAATTCATACATTTCACAAGGCAAAGGAAAAACACATGCATATCAGAGTTTAAACTCCGATCTGCATAAGAGGTCTTAGGATGTACATTAAAGAAAAAACTTTGATGTACATGTGAGCACTTAGTTTAAGGTAAGACAATGATATACTATGTGGACTTTAAACTCCACACAACATATTATTCTATGTTGTGTAGAGTTTAATGTCTGCATAGCAGAGAGGTTATGTGTTTAGAAAACAAAAAATGTCTTGCAAAGTTTAAAATCCATAAGACACATTACTTAGGATTTGGCAAAGGAAACTTAGGATGTAATGCGGAGTTTAAACTCCACATATCATCCTAAGCACAACATCTTGTTAAGGGATGAGACAAATGGAAATCATAAGGATAAATAGGGTTGTTCAGAGTTTAACCTCTAAACAACCCATGATCATTTGATCATGTTGTTCAAAGATTAAACTCTGAACAATGTGATCCAAACAAAAATGATGCAAAAGCAAAAATGAGGATAGGACTTTGACCACGCAAACTAGGGTTTTAGGAGACAAAATAAAATGTTTTACAAAACACAATAACAACCAAAAAAGATAATAGTGAAATAAATTAAAACAAAAACCCTAGCTTAAAAACACGCATAAAACTTAGAAAAGAAACAAACAAACGATAAAGGAATAAAACAGAGAAATGATAAAAAAAATATAGAGGAAAGAAGTTAATAGACCTGTGATCAAAGATGAACACAAATCTGAAAATGGAAGCAGAAACATGACAATCTTAGATAGGTAGGGCATGGAGGAATTAAGAGCAATAACGAAACAATGAGAAGAATAAAGAAAAACAAAGTAAAATGCAATGATAAAGGAAAGAAATACTCGGCAAATCTTTTCAATAAATGTCATTAATGTTAAATTGTGCCAATGAAGGAGTGTAATTGTCGAAAAGTTTTTCCACAATTACATCCTTTATGCAGTTGCAAAAAAATTTCCTGCAATTACATACTTTATGCAAGTGCGCAGATTTTTAGTGTGATTACACCAAAGTATCAAAAATGATTAACACTCGAAAAAATCAAAAATTACAAAATACTTAAAATGAACTATGACCCAAATTGAAGAGATTTTTTGAGGGATCAAACCATGCTCGAGATGACCTAGAAATGTCTCGATTCACATGCTGAGAAGATGTGGGCTACAAAATAGACAAGTTTCATAGGGGTTATCCCATAAATTGAGTGACCTGAATTTGAGGATAATAGTTAACTCTAACTAGGGAGCTTCCTTCAATCATCCTTTGAAATGATCGAAGGGAGAATAATCCTAGAACTCTAAGTGCCTTCATCCAACCATTGGGCTATAGAGTTAGGTGACAAAACACAACATGAAACAATAGAATGAAAAAGACCACAAAACTATACAAAAAGTACAAACTTATATGTCGCTTCACTAAGAGAAAAGATTTAGATGTTGTCCACTATGAGGCAGCGGAAAAGGTGTTCCATCTTGACATTCCAAAAGAAAGTTGTTTTCACCACAAAGATGGTGAATCACAAAATGACCTCTCCACAAAGAGTCAAACCTTCCATGCATCCCTTTCAGCTCTCTTCTTTTGTCCCATAATAGGACTTGGTCACTAATTTGGAAACTCCAAGATTTTGCCTTCTTGTCAAAGAGCTTCTTTACTTGGATGTGATGTTCCACAATGCACTCCACCACCTTCACGCATTGTTCCTCAAGTTTAGCAAGAAACATAACATGATTATCAATGGAATTATCAAAAGTTTCATCTTCTATGGCCTTAGCCAACTTCAGAGCAAGCAACTCCAATGTGATTGGTATTTTAGCATTTAGACCATATAGAAGCTAAAATGGAGACATTCCAATTGCCCATTTGGGTGCAATACAATCTACCCACAATGCATCATACAATGCCTTGTGCCAAGTTCCTTGATTCTCATCAACCAACTTTTTGATTATGGTGACTAGATATTTATTACTTGATTCGGCTTGATCGTTTCCTTGGGGATAATAGTTTAAGGAATGAGCAAGAATGATCCCATACTCAAAACAAAATTTGGTTATCTCATGAGAAGAAAAACAAGTAGCATTATCTACTACTATCTTGTTTGGCACTCCAAACCTTGAAATAATATTCTCCTTGAGAAAATTGTAAACCACTTCGGAAGTAGCATGCTTCACATGAATTGCTTCCACCCACTTGGTGAAGTAATAAGTGGCTGTGAGAACATAACTATTTCCTGCACTTGATTGTAGATTCACTTCTCTAATTAAATCAATAACCCATTGTTAAAAGGGTTCGTCAATCACCACCTGCTTGAGGGGTAGAACTGCCAATTTGGGTTTCCCCACAAACTGTTGACACAATTCACACTTATGCACCCAGTTGTACACATCTTGAAAAAGTGTGGGCTGGTAGTACCTTGCTCTCAAAATTTTGTGAGCAGTAACCAAAGATGAAATATGTTCTCCACATACCAAGTTGTAAAAGGACTCCAACAACTTACCTTGCTGAATTTTGTCAACACACCGAAGAAAAATTCCATCGATACTTCTCTTGTACAAGCCATTGTCCCATAGAACAAAGTTTGCAGCCTTTAGTTTGATTGTCATTTTCTCCTTATATAAAAAATGATTAGGATACTCCATATGTAAGGAAGTGTGCAATATTTGAGTACCATTCGTCTGTCATGCTTACAAACAATACAATGGGAAGTACCTCAATATTCTCTTCTTCATTATCAAATATCTTTGCAGGTATGTTATCAGTGATCAACTTACACAACCCTTTCCCACGAACAATCTTGGTGGGCCTAATTTCCATGTTGTACTCTTGGATCTTGGCAATCCAATTACCTCTTTTGCTCCCAATCTCCTGCCGAGTCAAGATAGACTTGACTATTGAATCAGGCACTAAAGCAATAGTGTGAGTTAAGAATATAGTACCTAAAATGCTTAATTGATTTTACCATAGCATAAACATGCTTCTCGATAGGTGAGTACTTGAGCTCATGAGTCTTCAAAGGACAACTCATGAATGCTATTGGAGATTCTATTCCTTCCTTGTTTCATTGCACCAAAATGGTAGATAGGGTATGCTTAGAAGCATAGTTATACATGATAAAATCTTTGGTGTAATCTGAACAAACTAAGACCAAAGCATGTGTTATCACCTCTTTTATATCATTTAAAGCCTCTTTGCCTTCCATACTCTAATGGAAAGTAGATTTTCCCTTCATCATATCTACAATATGATGAGTCTTTTCTGTAAAATATGGAACAAACCTGCATAGGAAATTCACCTTCCCAAAGAAGGAATGTACTATTGTCTTACTTAAAGGCAAAGTATGACTCTAGATGGATTTGACCCATTCAAGATCAATCTATGTATCTTCTTTAGACACAATGTGTCCAAGAAGCTTGCCTTCTATAACCCCAAAGATAGACTTTTTGAGATTGAGTGAATACCATGTTGACGGCACCTTTCCAAAACTTGCCACAAGTCATGAGAATGATCTTGATAGTTTTTAGAAAAGATAGTCAAATCATCTAGGTAAACAACAATGAACTTACCCATTTCATCATGGAAAGCCAAGTCTATTGCTCTTTGAAAAGTAGCACCAACATTGATAAATCCAAAAGGCATTTTGTGATATGCAAAAGTACCCCATGGATTGGTGAAAGCAGTCTTATGTTGATCTTTTTCACTAACTTCCACTTGATTGTATCCCAAGAAGTCATCTAACATAGATAGCATTTCTGAACCTGTCACTATTTGTAGAACCTAATCCATTATCGGTAAAGGGTAATTATATTTAAGTGACGATTGATTTATGTTACGAAAATCCACACAAATGTGAATTTCCCCATTCTTCTTTCTCACTGGAACATATTGGCTATCCATGTTGAATTATGGATAGGAAAGATGATTCTACCATTCAACATTTTTTTAATCTTAGCAAGAATGGTACCTGAGATTTTTGGATTATACTGCCTTTGCTTCTACATGTGAGGCAAGGATCTTGACTTGAGAGGAATCTCATGTTGAACTTCTTTTAGATGAAAAGACTTCAAGACATCATATGAATATGCCAACACATCAATGTACCAATGCAAAAGTGTTACAAACTTATTCTTCTCCTCCAAAGTGTAGCATTTCCCAATATTCACTATTTTGGGATTACTTTTTGTACTCAAATTAACTTGCTTAACCTCAATTGATGAATTTGATTCAGATTGTTGTTGTTGTTTGATATAGCAACCATGCTTATCAAAAAGTTTTTCTAGAGATACCAAACCTTTGGGAATATTATTCCCTTTCAGCTATAGTACTTCTTCACCAGTTTCTTGATTCACTTCAGAGATGGATTCCCGATGAGGAGAATCACTCTCTTCAAAGTATAACTCATTGAAATTCTCTGCCTTTCCCAAAAAGGCAATAATTTGGTTATCATCATTGAAAATATGCCAATGATTAGAATTGTCAAGAACACTTGGTAGAAAAACCAATTCAATGGTATACTTACTCTCCTTGATATCCTTATGCAAAACCATGAGGGTAGCCAATACAGCCAAAGAATCTACTCTGTCATTGTATTCTCTTGGAACCATAGAAATGTTAAAAGCATCAAAATCTTCTATGCAATCCCAAACATGATTGCGGTAATGCCTCAATCTTTCATTCTTTGTCTGGTAAAGGTTTCTTACTTGAAAAACAATTAGCTCGGCATCACCCTACGCATGAAGATTTTTTATTCCTTTCTTGTGAACAATATCCATCTCTAACAACAGAGTTTCATACTCAGTGGTGTGGTTAGTGTTGTCAAACTGCAACTTGAAAGAAAAGGGAAAGACATTTCCTTCAAGGAATATGAGGACTATCCCCACTCCAGAACTAGTGGATGAGAAACTACCATCAATTTCCAAGGTCCAAACATCACTTGAACTGCCTACCTTGGTAGTTTCAAAGTCTAAGTTCTCTTCACTTGAAGATGATGAATCTTCAATTACCTGGGCTGCACTTGAATCATCATTTGATGACTCAGAAATCTCATCGATAGTCAAGATATATGTACCCATACCTGATGACTCAAAACAAATCTGAGCCTTTAGATCTTCAAATTTTGTTACTGTGTACTTAGCCTATGTTTTTGGAAGAATCTTCTGCATGACACCTTTGGCAGGTATCTTGGCTTCAGACCAATCCATGTTGATCTCACCACCAACATTCTTACAGAAATCTTGCTCTAGTAGTATCCCATATGAAGCAGGGACATCAACTACCAAGACTATCATTTTAATCCTCTTTTTAGGGAAGGCAGTGAATGCCAACTGAGCATCCATTATTTTCCCTATGAGGGGCACTTGTTTAGTTTCCATAGAGAAACAATGGCCAAAAGTTTTCGTCAATGTTAACCCCAAAGCATTAGCTACTTTAGCGAGCATCACATTATCAAAAGCACCAGAGCCTATGACACAATTACTAAGTTTATGGCCATTAACAAGCAAGGAGATATAAAATGGTTCTATTTTTCCAACAACAAAGGAAGAAGTGGCAACTAAGTTTCTTTGGGTAGGTCTTGCTTTAGTAGAAATAGGGGTAGTTTTGTGAGAATCTTGGCTAACAGGGGCAGCTTTGTTCTTGACAAATTTAGCTAATCTTTCAAACTATTTTAGGTTTGCCTAAAGATACTCAACCTCTGACATTAGAATTTTGGTATTCTTAGCATGATCTATAATATCAAAGGCTTTATAGGGATTTGCTAAAGAAGACAAGGGAATTTTAGCTTGTGATTTTGGACTAGATGTACTAGTTTTTGATGCAGAAGAAGAAACAAGAGGATTTTGTGTACTTGCTTGTTTCCTGCCAAGTCTTTTGATTGAACTGGTAAAGGAGTCCTTGTTTTGGCAATTGTGATCATTGAACATGGATCATCCTTTGAATTGGCTGTATCAACCTCATGAGGATGATTTAGCTGATTCTGAGAACAGGTGAAAACAACATAAGACTCACCATATGTATTTTCTTCTTGTTTAGACTCTTCTTCATAACTAACAAAACCAATATTAGAGTCACCATCTAACTCTTCTTCACCCTCTGTGAAGAGGTTAGCATCATCTTCCTGATCATGTTTTGATTGAGGGAGATTATCTTGATTTCATTCATAATAACCCACTACTGCATTTATAGCTAGTGCTTCCAAAGCAAGCCTTCCTTGTGGTGGCAGAAGCCTATTCTAGTTTTGATTCATTGTAGCATTGCCTTGATAGTTAGGAGCATGTAGGTATGTTCTCCTTGGAATGTCTTTATAGGAGGGAATAGACAAACTCTGAGACATATACTTTTTGAGAGCCAGCAATTCGTTGGCTAGCTTTTGCACCATGGGATCCATGGTGCTAGTAGATGGTGTGGTTGAAGAAGGCTATTTGCTAGACCTATTTGGATCTTTCCTTATCTTTCCAGTAAGGATTAAGTCATCCTCAATCTTGGTAGCCATATTTTGAATAGATACAAGATCAGTCAGGGTTGCCCTTCTTGGAAGAAAACTTACCTCTACCAATTGAGTGTTTATAAAGAAACACTTTAGATTTTGAGCTATTGGTTGATTAACAATTGGAATTCTATTTGTCGGCTTATTAAATTTATCCATGAACTCACACATGGGTTCTTGTGGTACTTTTTTCATCTGTGTAAGCTGAGCAAACAATGCATGGACATCTTCAGCTAGTTTGAATCTTGCTTCAAATTTGGTTTGAAGTATATCTCAACTATTAATACTTCTTGTTGGAAGATGATAGAACCAATCGGTAGCCACTCCTTGAAGTGTTTCAACAAACAACCTCATGGACACATCTTCATGTTTTACTCTAAGAGCATCACATACAATATAGAATTCTACAATGTACTCATCCGGATGTTGTTTACCATCTCTATAGAACTTCAAAAAGTTCTTACGTGAACCCTGAGATAGTTCATGTAGTGGCAGAGCCAAATTTAGTGGCCCAAAGGCATTTCCCCATGGTCCTAAGATAGCCATTCTACCTAGGTTGAATGGAGGGATGACAAACCTTTAAACTAGTGTGATAGGTAGAACTCTATGAGTATTGGAAGCTTCACCTGATATAGGAGACCTTGCGTTGGTAGGAGGAAAACTCCTTATACACGGAAGAGGTGTCCTTGGTCATATAGGAAAAAAATCAAAGTTATGTTCTAGCAACAACTCAAACATAGGATCAATGATTCCTTGAGCTCTTCTACCACGTGTATAACATTATTTTTCCAGAGTACAAACTTGCTAAAAAGATAGATTAGTAACCACAAAACAATAATATTGGTATACTTCAACTGAAAGCGAGAGGCTCTTGGTTGTGTATTCTTCCCCAATAGAGTCGCCAAAATCTATTGGGTGAATATTTTGTTGTCAACTAATTGAGAAAAAATGGTTATATCAACCACAGTGTGATGAGATATAATCTCTCCTCTTAGAAAGGGGAGTCATCCTTCTTATTGCCCACTACAATCAACAAGTACTTAATTAGGATTATTGACACTAAAAACTAACCTTTGGATGTTGCCATATCATATATTTCTCTTTTTTCATAAAAGATGTTCAATAAGTTTTAAAAGCAAGGAGTACTCTTCTTCAAAGCCATTGGAGCTGATTCACATAGACTTGTGTGGACCTACAAGAGTAAAACGTCAACGAGGTGAAAGGTACTTTATGTTACTCATTGATGACTATTCTAGAATGACTTGGGTTACTTTCTTAAGAGAAAAATTTGATGCCCTTGATACGTTTAAAGCCTTTAAAGCTTTGGTTGAAAATGAAATGGATACTAAGATCAAATGTCTATGGTTACAAAGTGAGATAAACTAAAAACAACATGTTCAAACAATAATAACCAATATCCAAATTGAATAGACATAGGAATGCTCAAAGTGATACCTGAATGAGTTAATAACAAGAGACCCACAAAAGCTCAAAGTATTTTGTTGCTTCTTTTACTGACTTGAAGTTGATAACGTATAGAATAAGGTGCAGCCCAAAGTCTCCACCGTATGCTATAATGAGATTAATGACCACAGAAGATAGTTAGTAGCTCAAATTCTTCTAATATCTTCCACTTACGAACATAAAACATAAACCCAAGGATAATGTTGTAGCACAAAGTCTCCAAAATTAGCTTTATAACATCTCCAAGATTATCCAAACTCACACTACAATTTGATCAAATGCATAAGAAAGTACAAGAGAAAAGATATAAGAACATCTCCAATGTACCACAAGTTTGCTTCAAGACAAAAATAGAAATGTCCACTTGCTTTTCTTATTATTGATAAAATATGATTTACAAATTGAACACAGTTTCAAAATGCTCTTCAATTTGGCAGAGTTTCGTTTCAATAGCTACAAGATAATATTTACATAAGAGACACTCTTTATTTATAGGGAGAGGCTAAGAGAAAAAATAGGGAAATTACAACTAATTTGACTTATTCAAAATTAGAGTCCTAATTGACTTGTGACTCTATCTCACAACTTCATGTAATCTGATTTTACAAAATGACATGGAGTTTGTCAACTACAAATTACAAAAAACATAACTAAAGCATGAAAAATAACTAAGTGTCCTTGGGCACTTCTTCATCATCTTGGTCCTCCAAAAAAATTTCATATCTCTTCATGATAGCCTAGACTTCATTACTGTTAGGCCCCGGTGTATGCTTGGATATGGTAAGCACTCGAGTGATGGAATCCATGAGGGTGTTGAGCATGCTCTTGTGTTTATTCAATATCTTTGGCAAACTATTTAGAGTTGTTTGAAACTCTGCCAACCTGTCAAGTGAAGCCAATGTGAAGACTTCTATTTCTACCTATGTTTGTATCAGGTTGGCAAACTCTTGAATAACTGCATCTTCTGGGAGTGTTTGCTGGTTTTCATCTAACATGTGGCATGGAAGCTCAGCCAGCTCATAAAAAATATCTAGAGCTTTATTTTCTCCTCTTTCTAGATCTTTCCTCAAATCTTGAATCAAGCCTTCAATAATATCTTTCTTATGAATCATGGCCTCTCTGTACTTCACATATTTCTTTCAGTTGGGGATTACCCCATGCTCAACCAATACTTCAACTTTGAGTTCCCACAGATTATTCCATGAATCTAAGTGTTGTTCAACTAGCTGCATATCTTGAGAAAGGATCTCAAGTATTTGGTTGATTTCTTTTCCCACTTTACCTAGGTCAATATAAAGTTCAATGGATGAGTTTATAATCTACGAACCTTCGGCAAGTACTCTATCAATCCAAGCATCAACTATCTGCCCCTTAGCACCAATTCTTTCAGTCTTCTGGAAAGTTTCATTATTTGTTTTAGTCTCAACAGGTTCAACTTGTTCTGATGACTAAGTTACCTTCAGAAGTACTGATCTCAGCTGATCTACTTGCACCTTGAGCCAGTCTTTGATCACCTTATCTCAGTCATATCTATCTAGCAACGTTGGAAATTGTGCCAACAAATCTTCTTTTGCACTTTCATGTGTCTCCTTGTCGATCTCAACTCTTGTTATAGTGTAGTCTTCAGCCTAAAATTATGTGATGCTCTTGTTAGGTGGAGGCATTACTACCTCAACATATTTGTTGCTTGATGTATCAACAAGCACCCTAGACCAAGGCTTGGATTTTTTGGTTGCCTTTGACTTGACTAGAACTAACTGACCAAAATCAAAATCTTCTGGTGACACAACTCGTTTCTTTCTTTTTGACTTTTGGGTCATTATCCATGATGGAAGGATAAAGGTGCCATCTCTTATTTCTATTGTCAGAGTTTGGGATGACATAGGTGGAATGGTACATTCTTGTGACACATGTGGTATGGGAGGATCGTGTACTAATACAAACACAAGTGGAGTATGAGTGACAATTGGTGGAGTTTGTGTTTGTATGACAGTAGGATTGACATCAACATTCACTTGGGAAGAGGTAGAGGCCAAAAACTTCTCAAACTCAAACTATGTTATTAGATCAATCATTGATATGGGAACATCAGACAAACTTGGCATAGATGAGAGAGACCCAAAAAAATTATCAACATTATCAAGAGGATGACCAAACAAAGACTCATTACCAGGTGTTGAGGGAGTTGAATGAATGGAATGAATTGACACACTAGGTGACTGAGGATTATCTAGAACAAATGGTAACTATTGTGCACTTAATGGCATGGGAGCCCTAGGGGTTTGAACATTTGAAACCAAAGAAGAGGAATGAGGAGGTGTCACCTGAGTGGATTCAACTTGAGAGTTGACTTGATGTTCTTGTAAATCCTCCTGAGTTGTCTATTCTTCATTGACATTTGGCTGCGCATTGGCTGCGCAAATGGTCCTTCCTTTTCTTTCTGCTTACATTTGTCTCCTATTTTAAAAACAAACTTCAGCCTTTTGTCACTACCAGGAGTATCTTCTTTATTTTTTGTCCTTAGTTCCCCTCTTCTTCATAAAGGTCCATCTGTCTATTCCGTCTCTGAACCTATTTTGAAAGGTTTCAACTTTATACCTTTCTTGTGCAACCAAACATTTGTATTAACAAGAATTTTCTAGAATCTTTCTCTTATCGAGACCATCTCCTTTTGTGACCATTAGATTGTAGGAAGATGATTATCAACAATCTTGTTGCCCATATACACAGCTTCAACTATATCACCTTCATCCTGCATATCCTTTGAAACATCAGCCAATTGAAAATTTCTCACTTGGTTCTAGAGAGAGACAACTATAATCCATCCTCCTTACATCCTCATTAGTCTAGCATTTAGCCCAAACATCTTCAACTTTATAGACATGAATGTAATTACCTTCAGTTTATCCTTCATTCCTCTATAGTCAAAATCAAGCCTTTTCCTATATCTCATCAAGGTAATCCACTGCATCTTTGTCTCCATGGATTTGGCTTTAGGAGTGGTAGAAATACCATACCTACCAATTTGAAATTGAAACTTGAAGCCACCTCTATTAGATCTAGCTTGTTTGATATGTACATCCATGACTTGTCTACACAATTCCAATAGAATCAGTTTATTAACTAAATATCTAGGAGGCATATAGGGTTGTCCACTAAAACACTCGACTGTAATGTAAGCAAAGGATGGGAATTGCAAGAAGATACATCCATACTTATTTAATTCCTCCCATGCCTCATTTAAAACTCTTTTCTCCTCAAGGTCTTATTCCAACATACAAATGTAATTATAAAAGAAAACATCATTCACCCTTTTGAAATGCTTGATACTTTATGTCAGGGTGAGTTGGGGGTAGTACTAATATACAGGAATCACTCTCCTATCTCCTTTGGTTGTAAGTCTTGGGAAGTGTTTCATTGTTGCAGCAACATACATGAATTATGAGGTCATGTAGAATTTCAGTGTTGTTGATACCTTTGACAATTGTTCACAGATAGAATCACTAATATGCTGACCCCACCATATTTTTTGGTTCCCCTTCTTAATGACATGATTGTATTGATACATCCATTTGTAAAAGGTATTTGATGTAGGAAGCCCTTTCACCCTGCTGAAGAGGGTTATGAGATCACCCACCTCTTTGATGAACTCACTCTAAAAGATGTTTTTAGGCCATCTTGAGATTGTGGGCTGAGGAGTCTTAAGCCATCTTGTATTAATAATTTTCTTACATTTTTCTATATTGGTTTCATAGTACTTCTGTGCCGAGCCTTAATAATAAGATCTGCATAATTTTCAATATCTGGACACCCAAAAACTGTGTAAAAAATTTTCATCCAGTTATATGATTACATTACCATATGCATCAGATATGCTTTTGGTGTCTTTTTCAAACTTCCCTGCCATAGCCAATATGAAATTGGGGTTATGTACCAACACTGGAAATGTAGAGACCAAGTGTATATCACTATTCAATATACACTGCATGTGTGATGGCACCAACTGTTGGTTTACCCTTTCCAAGAACTCAGACATATCCACATGTCCAATTTTTTTATCCTTGATTTCATCAATATTTGACTTGACAAAAGTCATTGGAACAACACCTTGGAACTTGTACTTCATTTTCTTCTTTGGGGAGGATTCTGACATCTAGCAAATAAACTACAAAAACTTGACCTTTTAGAAATTTCTCGGAGTTACAAAAATTTCATGTAATCCGCCTTTGTGCAATTGTAGGAAGAAATAAGACCTCCATACTCAAAAACATCAATTTACAACACTAGGAAAAATCTCCCATTTGAGTATTTTGAATTACTCCTAGTGTTAGAAAAAATGATACATTTTACATGCATGTCAGAGTTTAAACTCCGACCTGCATTTCACAAGGCAAAGGAAAAAACATATGCATATCGGAGTTTAAAATTTGATCTGTATAAGAGGTCTTAGGATGTACATTGGAGAAAAAACTTTGATGTACATGCGAGCACTTAGTTTAAGGTAAGACAATGATATGCTGTGTGGGCTTTAAAGTCTACACAACATATTATTCTATGTTGTGTGGAGTTTTAATTCTGCACAACACAGAAGTTATGTGTTTAGAAAACAAAAATGATTTGCAGAGTTTAAACTCTGCAAGACATTACATAAGATTTGGCAAAGGAAACTTAGGATGTAATGCAGAGTATAAACTCCACATAACCCCTAAGTTGGATGTCATGCAGAGTTTAAACTCAACATTACATCTGATGTAATGTATTTCTTAGGGTTTAAGTATTTCAGGATGTCATACAGGGTTTGATCCCTGTACAACATCATGAATTTGGATGTTGTATGGGGATCAAACCCCCATGACATCTTGTTAAGGGATGAGAAAAATAGAAATCATAAGGATAAATAGGGTTGTTCAGAGTTTAACCTTTGAACAACCCATAATCATTTGATCATGTTGTTCAGAGATTAAACTTTGAACAACATGATCCAAACAAAAATGATGCAAAGGCAAAAACAAGGATAGGACTTTGACCATGCAGACTAGGGTTTTAGGAGACAAAACAAAACATTTTACAAAACACAATAACAACCAAAAAATCATAACATTGAAGTAAATTAAAAGAAAAACCCTAGTTTAAAAACACACACAGAACTTAGAAAAGAAACAAGCAAACGATGAAGGGATAAAACAGAGAAATGATCAAAAAATATAGAGGAAAGAAGTTAATAGACCGATGATCAAAGATGAACACAAATCTGAAAATGGAAGCAGGTATACAATGATCTCAAACAGCTAGGGCATGGAGGAAGTAAGAGCAACAATGAAACAATGAGAAGAATGAAGAAAAATAGAGTAAAATGCAAAGATAAAGGAAAGAAAGATTTGGCAAATCTTTTCAATAAATATCATTGATGTTAAATCATGCCAATGAAGGAGTGTAATTGCAGATATTTTTTCCACAATTACATCCTTTATGCAATTGCAAAAAAATTTTGTGCAATTACATACTTTATGCAAGTACACAAAGTTTTAGCACAATTACACCAAAGTATCAAAGATGACTAACACTTGAAAAAACCAAAACTTACAAAATACTTAAAATGAACTATGATTCAAATAGAAGAGAATTTTTGAGGGATCAAACCACACTAGAGACGACCTAGAAATGTCTCAATTCATGTGCTTAGAAGACATGGGCTACAAAATGGACAAGTTTCGTAGGGGTTATCCCACGAATTGAGCAAGTTGAATTTGAGGATAACAGAGTCCCCTTCCCTCATCTAAACAATATTGTACTACATTGGGCATGCATGGGATCATCCTATTGTTTACAGGTCTAGTCCATGCAAATTAGGATATGAATCATCACCTTGGTCTTTCATACCTTGGTGAAAATATCCCCTTTTGCTATAATAAATCTAGGATTTCTCTCAAAAATATTAATACAATATCCCAATCCATCACCCTTAATCTATCCTCACCCCCCATCCATCAAATTCATCAACTTGGATTTGCATTTAATAAAGAAAAAGGACCTAACCAATTCCATCCCATGTTCCTCCTCCCAACCCACAACAACCCTAACCAACCTAACAAACTCTTACCCTCCCATCCCACAACCAATTCCATCCAAATTTCAACCAACTCGACAAAGCCCCTCTCACAATGTGGCATCTAGTGACTTAGTACTCACCCATCCAAATCATTCCTAAACCTATTCCAACCATGCCTAAACCATCCCCCAACCTAGCCCAACCATCCCCCAAACCTCCCAACCCCATCTCCCATGGTTCTTAGCATCACAATGTATCACGACAAACATCCATAGCATCATTTGCATTGCATTACATCATCACTATACCATCACATTGACCATATCATTACATTTTCATTACAACATATATTTTCACATCATTACATTATCCATCCATCACATCATGCATAATATATGTTTATTAATCTAAGCACATATTTTTGTTACATTTGATTTACCCATTTGCATAATATATATTTATTAATCTAAGCATATATTTCCATCATATTTCATTACATTCCATTACATCCATACATAATATATGTTTAATCAATTTAAGCATATATTCTATTTCCATTTACATTTATCCACCCATAATATATATTTATTAATCTAAGCATCTCATTAATCCAACCATATCACATGCATATATCCATTTACCATAATTAGTCATAAATACATAATCAACATCATAATCCTCATAAACCATAGAGCTATACAAATATCCATATGCATACATCATCATCATAAAAATCCATACATCTACACATAATCATCATCATAATAAAATGCATGAATCACAATCATCACATCATCCATAACATCATTAATAACATACATCATAATCCATAATGCATCCATCAATAACCATAAACATAACAATGCATCCATAACATCCATCATCATAATCCATAATACCATAATCATAAATGCATAACACATCATCTATCATCGCCAAAATCATCATATATATATCACTTAAAATCATAATGTCATGATACAAAAAAAATGTGTGCCCTGAAGGCTCAAAGTATATTAAAATACATAAGCTCAAAGGCATATAAATATCTATCAACCATGGGAAGATGAACCCCTAGCAGAGCCTATAAGAGAATTAGGTCAACGAGGAGGAGGTGGCCTCATAGGTATCTATTGTTTCTAAGGAGGTGGCTATTGCTACTATGATGGATGCTACATAGATATTGACACCGTCTAGATCTCTATGACATCGAGGCCCTAGATCGACTATGTTGGCTATAACTAGGCACTCTTTGCCCCTCGGGAAAAACCATCTGATAAGCATTGTAATAGTATTCAACATGAGCCCTCTAATCCACCAACTATTGTTGCACCTGTAATAGTTGATGTTGCACTTCTATGTAGTCCCCCTACATCTAGGCCATGTTGGTGCCATCAATGACATCCTGTATCTGCAACACCTACTACAGTTGAGCCACCTCAATCTGTTGTGCCCTAACCTTGGCCCTCTGCAACCTAGTCTCTGTCCTTTGTCGCATCACTATCTCAGCATCTCTCTCTATAGTAATCTACACTATTTGTGCTTGCATCTAGCTCTGAAGATGGCCTATCAGTGCCTTCAAGATCTAAATTTGTGGGTCTCCATCCCCGCCACTCACCCTGTCTAATAGGGTCTGTACACCCTATAACCTCTACAATTGTCCAAGAGCACTATCTCACTTTGATGTAATAGTGGCCAAGTCATGCTCCTATCTTGCCACCTACTCCTCCAGGCTCGCCACCTAGGCCTACAACATTGTTGTATCCTCCTCCTCATCTCCTCTTGGTCGTACCTGTTGGTGGCTAGTGGATGGAGTGGAACCAGGGCTAGTACCTGATGGCGCTCCACCCAAGGTACCCACCTGTCCTGAGGTGCCCACCTAGCCTGAAGTCCCCACTGGTGCATGTCATGAAGGTGACTATGCAATAGACACTTGACCCATCTATCCCTATCCGGCAGGAACCTATGTACCTGGAACTTGAACCTAAGGAGCCTATCCTACAGGAACCTATCCAATAGGTGCCTGACCCATTTATCCTTGACCAACCTATCCCATAGATGGAACCTATCCTATAGGCACATGTCCAATAGGTGCTTTCCCCACTAGCCCCTGTCCTCCTATTGCCTTCCCTGCAACTGTTGCTGCTAAAAAATCTACGTTGTCTTCCTCCTCCTCTACCTCCATGTCCTCCATTACATGCTCCTCCCACACCTCATCCTCCTCCTCCTCTCCTAGATCGGACTTAGGATCTATAAGTCGTATAGGCCTCGCCTATTGCCACCACATGTCATATGCAAGGGTCATCCCTGCATCTACTATAACACTCCAATCACACTGCATTGGTTGCAGTGCTACCCAGTCTAACAAAGCCACCTGTGGCTACAACTATGCAGGCCAAGATGGCACATTTGCTAGTCCCCGTGCATAGATGGCCATTACCTAAGGCAAGTCCTATAGCAACCTGAACTATCACATAACATGCAACGAAATATATCTCTCAATAGTGTGCTCCCTTGCCCTATCATATACCGAGGCCAGAAGGTGTATGACATGTGTATGTGATCATCCAACCATGCCTCTACTCCTATGTATGGTCACCATATGATCATATCCATATCATCTATCTATAGTTGTCAGTACCTCAAATGCCCCAGCTATGTATGATGAAGAGGTACTTTGTACAAAAATACATAAGGCTCAAACTGCCCCTCTGATGAGCACACTTGAAACTCATGATCTAGATATGCTCCCATGCCCACACATGGAGTAATGCCACCCCTTCCCCCAGACTCACATCCACCTAGTATACTACCAGGTGAATCTTGTGATAAAGTTGTGCTAGCAAGCAGAGTCCCCATACAAATACTGCATCCTAGGTAATCATAGCCTCAATCACCCACCCCCAACCAACTAAGAAGTCCCACCACCATCAATCCAATATTAGTATCCCTCTAATCAACCCATAGATATATGGTACAAACTACTGCCCTCCCTCCACACAAGTAGCTCCATAGTGCATCACGTGCCTATCCTAGGTGTACTGCGACCGTGCTAGTGCAAAAGCTTGATCCAAGGTCACTACTCCAGACGGAACATCATATGTCACCCTCTCTCCCACTATGGAGATCCTAAGGATCCTCTATACATCCTTTAGGGTGATAGTAATCACACCTGTAGGTAGTAAGAAGGAGCATGTCTCACTCCTCCATCTCTCCACCAAGGCCATCATCATGGCCCTATGCACTTGTAATTGGGGCATCTCTGAAATGGTATGAAGCCCAATCCTCCGTAATCGAGATAGGTCTACATCAACAAACTGTGCCCTCAATGCCATCACCACAAGAACGCATCGCTCTCATGACTGTAATGCCACTCCCTAAATCTGCATCCAAAAAATCACCTAAGTTAACTCATTTTCCCTAAAACAGTGCTTTGGTGCTAATCCAAAGCCTTATAGTGCTAAACTAGAAGGTGGCGCTAATACAGACCCTTATTGTGCTAATCCAGACCCTGATAGAACTAATCCATAGGATAGTGTTAATCCCTGCCCATATTGTGCTAAACCAGAGGTTAGCGCTAATTCATGACCGAATGGCGCTAATCGGCCATTTCACCTAAAATCCCTAATTTTTTTGGCACTAAATGAGAACATAGTGCTAATCCATACCCATATTGCGATAATCTAGAGGATAGCTCTAAAGTGCTAACAGATAGTGTTAAACCATGAAACCCCCTAATTAGTGGTGCTAAACCACCTGATAGCACTAAAATGCTAGTAGATAGCACTAATTCACCTGAATTTTCCCCTTTTCCTATGGTGCTAAACCATAGGATAGCACTAAATCGAGACCCTATAGCACTACGTAGCTGCGTGATAGTGTTAATATACCTAACTACCCATTTCCCAACCCCTGAAACTAACCCAAAACCCAAAATCACAAAGCCAAGTTAGGGCGACATACTTGTGCTCTAGCCTCCTCCATGCATCGGTAGTCTCGCACCCTCTCAGATCAATGTGTGTGTCACAGGAAAGTTGGTTCCGCCATAGCTCCTTCTATTCTCCTCTCATCTAATAAGCTAAGTGTATGGAAATGTCACATATTGTGCCCACACTTCCTATATATAGCCACCATGTTAGCCCTAATTCACCATTTTCTCCCCCAGGCCACAAATCTTAGCCTTTTTCCTCTATTTTCTCTCTTGCCAACCCTATTTTCTGTCCTACATCCATTTTTCACCACCATTCCCTCTTTTTCAAGAGTTTGCTTGAAAAATTAAGTTTTTCACCCAACCTCTCAAGGGGGCATCCCTTATCCATTTTCACTCCTTCCCATCAGCTGGGGCAAAATTCTTTGACCTAACACCATTTCCCTACTAGGTCACAACATCACATCAAAGAGGAGAAAATGTAGACACCTAAAAATGTCTCAACCCTTTAACCATTTTTTTGCATCATCCATACCACTAATTTCCCCTTTCATCTGATTAATTAAATAAATTCATAATTATCTAATTAATTAACCTTACATCATCTATGATCATCAACCCTTAGCCATCCCTCATCAATTTACCCTTAGTCCTGAATTAATTTAATTAATTCTGCACTATACCTTATAACATCATCCCAATTAATTAAATAAATATGTAAAATATTTATTTAGTTAATTTTTCCACTTTGCTAAACCTAATTAAATAGATAAATCATACTTATTTAATTAATTGTCCTACTAATCAGCCTAAACCTAGTTAGTTGATTAAATAGCTATTATTTAATTAGCTACCCTAGCCTACATGACCCCTAGACCTAAATTAATTAAATAAATCATTATTTAACTAATTTTAAACCTTGATTAGCCCATCCACTAATTTTCTCTAGTCACATTAATTAAGTTAATCACCCTAATTAACTTGGTCAAAACTTTCATTAACACCTTCTCCCACAACCAATAAATAAAATATTGCAAAATAATCCCAAGGGTCACATGACCCTTCCACCTCACCTTCCTATTTCCATGCTAAGCTCTTCTCCATTGCATGAGCTCACACATGTGAGCTCTAAAAATGCCTAAGTGTCACATGTCTCTCACCATTCCACATAAAATGGAATTTTTAATTTCATCTCATCCCAAGGAAATTAATATTTAATTTCCTCACAAGTCCTAATCACATTAAATGCAAAGTCTTCCCCAAAAATGAATTTAAAATTTATTTTTATTCCTAGCCCTCCATTTTTGTTGATGAGATCTTAACCCTTGATCTCATCCTTTCATCTCAACCCTTGATTCCAACTTTCAATCTCCACCATTGGATCAATCTCCCTCCAAATTTGCCTATAAATATGACCATCCATAATCTATTTTCACAACTCATTTTCAAGCAAATCTATTATGCCAAAATAGCTTCCAAATCCTCTCATCATATTTGTTGTCTCTCAGATTTGCACCCTTTGTTGCAGTTGTAAAAATTTAACAATCTAGAGAAACATGGGAATGATCTCAAAGTGTGGGATCTTGCGAATTGAGATCAGACCTCCGGAGAAGGCCGACTTCCTCTTTCTAAGCCTAATGCTTAGATAAATGCAGCTAAACCTAGTGCTAATGCTTGCTGGGAAAAGGGTTAGAAGGAATGTTGAAATAAAATAAGTGATACACCAGATTTAAATGTGTTTGGTTGCAACTAAATAGACACAGTAATAATCTCACAGCTGGAGAGACTTACATAGACTCATGTTGATTCTAACAGAGGTCAAGACAGAATAATGGAGGAATGAAAGGGACTGTCTTGTCCACAATACACATCCTACACTAATCCAAAGGGTAGACACAGTGCTGAAATCATAAAAGAGAGGCAAAATACCAATTTATATTGATTATAGAGGCCAAGTAGCCAATACAAAATAGCCCAAAAGAACAACCAACAACCATATACATCTGTTTTACACATATATGTATCATTTTATATTTTGACCTTAGTCGGTTACCAACAATTTTTTCCCATGGGCACTATCAGAAAATATCTGCCTCTGAAAGGACGTCCATCTGCATGAAGTTATGGCATTAAATATCTGGAACAGGGGCAGATGAGAGATATTTTTGGTCTTCAATGCAAGTAGCTGCATCATCGACCCGCATCCATAAAATGCAACAAATATCTGCATTTGTATCTTGCCAAAAAAATGACTACTGAAACATCCAGGTGATTAAGCATGCAAATCTAGATCCAAAATTTGAAAGTGCAAATTTCCCTCTCAAAAGGCTGCCAAATGAAAGAGGAGGCAAAAAGAAGCATTTTTACCTTTTGTAGCATGTCAAAATTTGCCAAAATGAGGGAGATATTTGTAGTCAAAGCTTTTGGTCAACTACCTGTGTATATCACTTTGCATCTGTGTGCTTGTATCTACTTTTGAACTTGTATATATCAGCCTTTGAATCGTCCTTTGTATATGCATTTGAATATGCATGCACCTGCATACAAACGCAGGTATTTATCTTTTGAATCAACTTTGGATCGCCCTTTTTACATCTGCTACCCCTACTACGTGGCACCACCTGATTTGCCACCACATTGAAGCTGGGACCCATCATTAAAAATTGCATCCCCATTAGCCATCAGAATGACTACTAGTTGAGCTACCAATGCACCATGTCACGCCAAAAATCCCTTTACATATCGGCCTTTGTACATTGACTTGAGATTGTATATACATACAATCACTTGCATATAAGGCGCAGACCCCAAATATTTATAGAACAATTTGAAATTGCACTCGGGTCCAGCTTGTATCTCCTCCTTTTGCATATCATCCTTTGTATATTTGCACATACAAATGCAATATGCATAGCGTGGAGCCCAAATATTTATGGAGCAGATGGAATCTCTATCAGGTCCGGGACTTGTATGCAAGTGACTATATGTAGGCATATACAATGTACTATGCATATACAAGTTGCAGACTTTAAATTTTTATCAAACTCATTGAAATTGCTATCGGGTTCGGGCCTTGTATGTAACTCCTTGTATGTCTCCTTTGTATGTTCGATTGTATGTGCAAACATACAATCACATACTCATCCAATCGGTGGGCCCATACTTTTGTATCTTGCCTTTACTTGTTGCTTGTATGTTTATCGGCCAATACATCTTTTGCTTGCATGTGGCCTTTGTATATCCAATTGTATATGCCAACATACAATCACAAATATACATACAATGCACAGACCTCAAAAGATCATCAACCATATTGTAACTTTGCAGCAGGTCCAGCTTGTATCGCTTCTTCTTTGTATCTCGGCATATACAATGCACTTATACATACAACTCACAGACCCCAAAATGACTATTTGATACATTTGATTCCCCAGTCGGGTCTGCCTTGTATGTTTTCCCTTTGTATATTTCTTTTATATATCGCAATATACAATGCAACTCAATATACAAGCCATGGACCTGAACCTTTGTATTTGCCAAAATTGACTTCTGGGTTGGGTCCAGCTTGCATATTCCCTTTGTATATTTGTCTTGTATATCGTGGATTGTATGTAAGATACAACTACTCAATATACAATCACCCTTGTATCAAAGTGGACCCCACATTCCTTTGTATATTCAGCCTTGTATGTTGACTTTGCATGTGCACCGATATACATTCTCTTTTGTATGTGCCCTTGTAACTTGCCAATATACATTTTGCCTTGCATGTCTTCACCTTTGTATCTTTTCCTTTGTATGTACAATTGTATGTTTGAACATACAATGTGAACATACATTCAAACCTGTGTTCCACCCCTTGCATATGCCCTTTATATATGGTGCCTTGTATCTCACCGATGTACATTTCCTTTGCATATGTGAACATACAAAGGCAAATGTACATGCGAACATACATTCAAACCTGCATTCCACCCCTTGCATATGCCCTTTGCATATGGTGCCTTGTATCTCGCCGATGTACATTTCCTTTGCATATGTGAACATACAAAGGCTAATGTACATGCGAACATACATTCAAACCTACGTTCCACCCCTTACATGTGCCCTTTGTATATGGTGCCTTGTATCTCGCCGATGTACATTTCCTTTTCATATGTGAACATACAAAGGCAAATGTACATGCAAACATACATTCAAAAATGCATATGCAAATACTAAGTCTAAAATTGAGATTTATCTGCGATGGAAAGCACTTGAAGACAAAGGGTTTATGGGTTTTTCTAGGTTTTTAGCAAAGATTCTCAAGGTGAGATTTTTGGGATTTTTTGACAAGGCATAGCATAAATATTTGAAGGATTTAAGCCTTGTAGGGTCATTTCTAAAGGATTTTCAAGGAAAATACAAGGTTAACTATTTAACTCTGCACAGAGGAAAAAATAGGTCAACAATATCCTTACCATGTCAATTTGATTTTGTGTTATTTGAGAGCACATCCACATTATTTCAATCATATTTGGGTAAAGCTAAGGAGTCATGGGTGCATCTCCTTCCACCTTATCAAGGAGTGGAGGACTTCAAGGGCATTTGAGAAGGTATAATCACTTGTGTTTTGGTTTATTTTCATGTTTTCATGCTTTTGTAGTTATCTTCATCTTCAATATGCATATAGTTAAATAATATAGTTAAACAATTAAAAAGTTTCAAACTATTTTTACTTTATGTTGTGCTTTTAAAAAATTAGAATACCAAAAAACAAGATATGGGATTACATAATTTATGTTAACATTATAATATTATAGTATTATATTTTTATAATTAATAATTATAATTATAATATATTTGATAATATACCATAAAATATTTGAAAAACTTTATAATATATATTATATGATCTTCATTGTTCTTAATCATTTGATTTTTAAAAAACACTTCTCTTACTAAATGTTTTTCATTTTTTTTGTGATATGTGCAATGCATAACTAACTTGATTTCTCATATACAATTATGTAGGTATGGCTCAAACTAGGTTGAATTTTGAATCTAAGGAACAACAAAGACAATACCGAAGGGAATATCATAGAAAATATTTGAAGATGACAACGCAAAGCAATGACAAACGTAAAAAGAGAAGAATAAATGATATATCAATATAAAGTTGAGAGAGAAAGATATCGTAGATGTAAAGCTAACTTAAAAGTTGAAGAATTGGAATTAGAAAATAAAAACAACCAAATATGGAGTAAACCTAGACATATAAATTATGTTATTTATATTAAATTGGTGGTGTTCATTATTATTTAAAAAAATTGCATTATAATGTCTTGGCTTAAACTCACATACTTGAGTAATTATTCTTTATTTTTTTAGTAATTTAATTACAATAACTAGATGAGGATATGATGAACTATAATCACTTGAAATCAAATAAAATATACCCATTTTGTGTGAGAATCCCCTCTATGTATGTATTACAAATAAATGAATAACAAGGTTAATGGAAGAGCTTATCCTTTAGTTTTAATTGAAACAAAATCAATTTTAATTGAATTAAAACAACAAAGGTCATTTACATTTATATCTATATATAGAACTATGGTGAGAATTAGGGTTGGATTAGGGTTAGATTTATGAATAGAATTAGGGTTAGTATTGGCCTAAACATTAGGGTTAGCATTATAGTTAGAATTAGTGTTAGAATTAGGGTTAGGGTTAGTGGTGTAGTCACAGTTAGGAGGGTCCATGGAGTGAACTAACCAGACCATGTAGCAAGAGTAAACACAACAGAAGCAACTCAAATATAGAATGCAAATGCAGATTTAGATACTCAATATATTAAAGATTCAAAATGCATACATGCCAGCAACATGCGGGCTTATAAATTAGGGCTCATAGGTGGTGCAAGGGCACCCCTTCAAAAGGACCAACAAACACAAGAAGAAGAAGACTAACATTAGTTTAACATTTCATGTTATCTATAGCATCTTCCAATGTAACATCCAATGTTAGCATTTTCTGTTTGTATGAAACTTCTGACAACTTGGATTAAGGGAAGGTTAAGCAAGGTGTCTTAGCTTTAAGAGTTTTGCTGTCCTATACTCTGCACGTGTCATGTAATTAATTAGGAGTCTTTACTAATAATCTTGGTAAAATCAAATCCTAGAAATAGAGGGGAATGTCGCTCCCTCACATTGGAAAAGATAAAAGGGGAAAATCCTTTTGAAAAATGATGGAGGTGTGTTCTGGCTCTGGCGGAATAGATGAATGTAATTCTGAAATATTTTATGAGGAGAAATGGAAGCTTTGTAAAGTTTTTTTCTTTCTAGATTCTGAATGCTGTGTAGATATCCAGTGTAGATATTCTGTGTAGGATAGTCTGTGTAGATACTCTGTCCAAAGTGATTAATTCTATAGAGGAACTGTGTATAATCTAGTTAGGGCCACTGTAGTCAGAAAGGAATAGATAAATCCATTCCACTGAGGGTTTTCTACGAAATCAGTGGAATGGAATTATAAAATTAGTTTCCTTTCTTTTCTTTTGGTCATTCGTTTGTTTGCTAAGCATGGAAGGATAGGAATTGCAGAGCCCTTTCTAGAGAAAATCGTCATTAAGTGTGTATTTGCAGGGTGAACATTTTGTGTGTATCCATCCATAGTATCTATATATGTATCGCTGGCCAGGTCAGGGTTCAATTCAAGTCATGAATGTATGATTGAAGGCATCGACGTAGATTTCCATTCATGTCGCTGACGAAAAGAGTATCGGTGAGAGACAAGGTATCGGTGAAAGAAAATTGTGAAGGTTCGACAGTGAAAGTCTCACTGATGGTTCTATCATCGGTGAGAGGAAGAAGGAAGTCTGGCCAAAAAGGAGTTGATGGAGAGCCCATCGGTGTAAGATATCCCATCGGAGAACAGGAGGCAAGCCTTGCCAAAGAAGCAAGTCTTGCCGATGTTAACGTTGGTATGCAGCCGTCGGAGTGAGTATCACTATCGGAGTAAGAAAGTTACCTTGGGCCGACAGTAGGAGGTCACACCGATTAGGGTGACGTGGGTTAAGTGTCACCAATGAAGGACATCAATGTGAAACACATCGTCGAGAGAAGTGTTAGAAACTTCATCGACAGAATGGGTCACACCGATAGCAGGAGTGCATCCGCATAAGCATTATCGTCGGCGTGAGAGAGGAAAGGTCTGACTGACCAGGAGTCTTTGCTAACACATCAGTGAGAGATATGCCATCGGTGGAGGGAGTGAAGGTATCGCCGATAGTTAGGGTCTTGCCGATGGTAAGTCTATCGGCGTAACCCGCGACGTCGGCAAGAGAAATAATATCTTTGCCGATGAGGGTAAGTTTTGGCGACAAGGTATTTGGCATCAACATGACCAATAGCATCGGCAGGAGATTCAAGGAGCTCACCGATAGATAGAAGTCTCACCAAAGGAGAAGCGGTGTTAGATGCTCATCAGAGTGAGGGTGGCGAGGTCTTGCCGATGGAAGGCTCATCAAGGAGAAATATGTATCGACGAAGGATTTTTTTGTTTAATCGATAGTAGATGTCTTACCGACGAAGGCGAGTTACAAGAGTCATCGGAGTGACTCAAGACATCGGTATGAAATGCATGGGAGTGGCTGATAACTAGTGTCTTGCTGATAGGCAAGGGAAGAGCTACTTCGGTGAGACATAGGAAATGTCTTGCCGATAGTAAGAAAAGAGTGAATTTCAGTCTCATCTGGACCTTGAGAACAAATTTTACATTGGAGGACTCTGCTTCCAATCTGTTGACAAGCTTTTACGCTGTAGCTCTGCATCAATAGGCATGATTCTTTGGTTACAAAATATGCTCAAGATATGGCTTTGAAGCACCTTATCGAAGGAAATCTAACTCAAGAACTATGTATCACTAACTAACTACTTTTCTATACATCTATTACATGATTATATATTAGCTCAGGATTGCAAGAATCCTTCAGGTCGGCCAAGAAAGATTATAAACTCTAATGAAAGAGATGTAACGTGTAGCAGCAACTGGGTTGGCCTAAAACATATGGAACTCCTCCGCAAGTGAAAGAATCAAGGTGCGGAATTTAGAGAAGGTCAACCATGTCCCAAACTATCTTGAATGATGTTCCATTTATCTTCACAAGTCATGGAAGTGCTCTGCAAGCCTTTTCCTTCAGGTAATTATTTGAGAATGTCTAAATGCTCTGTTTTGAGAAAACAATTGATCTTGTAAGAATGATAACTTTCTGGTAACTGATCCAAATGAGCTAAATTTTGGATATGATGTGCATGATGATGTCTAGATGCTAAGTCCTGCTCTGCAAGATCTAAAATGCAAACGTGGAAAAATGTTGTGCAAAGTACTAGAACTGCTACTGACTAAACTAAAATGAAATGAACTAGAAAATGAAAGAAAACAAAAGAAAATACAAATTTTTTTGGTTGATGCAAGATTTCTCTGCAACCTAGGATGTTCCTGCATTAGACATGTGGGGTTGTTGAAAAAGTGAGTCCCTCACTTTACTGGGGCTAGAGTAAAACCAAGACAGTCCACCTCAACCTAAGAAATCCAAGATGAATCTTCTTTCAATTTATCTTTAAACTTTACCAAATATTCCTTGTATTGCTTTCCTCTGGTGTTGCGTCCAATTCTGTTGTCCAAGATATCTTCAATATGCTCTGGTGCTTGCTATGGTAACTTCTTCGAGTCTTCTTCAATGTTGTCACTTGATTCTCCTTCATGATACTAATATAGGTATGCAATGTTGAAAATAGGTGATATGCTCAATGTCTCTGGTAGCTCTACTTCATATGCATTTCCTGAGTCAAACTTTCTAGTATCATATAAGGTCCAAACTTCTTCATCCTCAACTTCTTATATGTGCCTACTAGAAATCTTTCTTTTCTTAGATATATCATTACCTCATCACCAACTAAAAATTATGTGTCTTCTCTTCTCATATGCTTGCTCCTTATACTTGTTCATCTCCTCCAAATGCTTCTTAACATGATAATGCACTGTCTCCTCTTATCCTCCATACTAATATCTCTCAATTCTACTACTCTTCTAAGGTTAGTTCCCATCACAATCTCAAATGGTGTCTTTCTTGTGCTCCTATTCACTAAATTATTATATGCAAACTCTATTTGTGATAGAATTAGATCCCAATTTCCTGCCTTCTCTCCTACCAAACATCTCAACAAATTTCCCAAACTCCTATTTACCACCTCTATCTATTCATCAATCTGTGGATGAAATGTTGAACTAAACTTCAAATCCATCTTCACCTTCTTCCATAGTGTCCTCTAAAAGTATCCAAGCAATCTTGTATCTCTGTCTGAAATTATGCTTTTAGGTAATCCATGCAATCTCACAATCTCCTTGAAAAATAGGTTAGCCACATGAACTACATCACTTGTCTTCTTACAAGGTATGAAATGTACCATCTTTGAAAATCTATCTGCCACTACAACTATAGAATCATGTCCTCTTTGTGTCTCCAGCAATCCTAATATGAAATCGATGCTTATGTCTTCCCAAGGTCTCTCTGATACTGTCAAAGATTTGTACAACCCAGTATACTGACTACTTCCTTTTGCAACTTGACATACTCTACAAATCTACACAAAATTCCTTACATCCTTATATATCTAAGGCCAAAAGTAATTTTCACTTACCAAGGCCACTATCTTGTCAATTCCAAAATGTCCTGCTAATCCACCATTGTGCTTCTTCTTTATCAAATTATCTCTCATTGAACTCCTAGGTATACACAACTAATTTCCTTTGAACAAAATATCCTCCTAAATGAAATAATCCAACCACTTAGTCCTATCTATCACAACAGGTTCCTTACATGCTTTCCATGGTTTTGCAAAATCAAGGTCTTCTTCATACATGTTCTTCAGTTCTTCAAAACCTAATACTTCAACTCTCATCTATGTCAACGAATTTCTTCTTCTACTCAAAGCATCAACAACTTTGTTTAATTTCCCACTCCTATGCTTCAATACAAAGGTGTAACTCTCCATGAACTCTACCCATCTCATATGTCTCTGATTCAACTTTCCTTGACTATTTAGATATTGCAAAGCTTGATGATCTATCTACAACACAAACTCCTTAGGTAACAAATAATGTCTCCACTTCTTCAAGGCTTGAATTATGGCATAGAATTCTTGATCATAAACTAAATATCTTCTCCTTGCATCATTCAACTTTTCACTGAAATATACAACTAGTCTACCTTCTTGACTTAACACTGCTCCTATTACATTTCCACTTGCATCACAATCCACTTGAAATACTTTGTTGAAATTTGGTAATGCCAATACTAGTTGCTCTCTCACCTTCTGCTTCAACAATTCAAAACTTTTATTTACTCCTGATGTCCACTTAAAGTCCTTTTTGTCACCTCTCATTGTCTCTATCATAGGTGTGCATATTGAACTGAAATTTTTTATGAACTTCTGGTAGAAACTAGCTAATCCATGAAATGATTTGACTTCTCCAATACTCTTAGGTGTTGGCCACTCAACAATTACTTTAACTTTCTCAGGGTCCATCTGCAATCCTTCCGCAGAAATCACAAATCCCAAGTATACCAATTCTTCCTTCATGAAACTACATTTATTGATGTTTATTAGCAATTTCTCTTCTCTCAACCTCTGCAATACGTGTCTCAGGTGCCACAAATGTTCTTCTTTTGTCTTACAGAAAATCATAATATCATCCAAATATACAATAACAAACTTACCCAAGAATTTCTTCAAAACTTCATTCATCAATCTCATGAAAGTACTCAGTGCATTTGTCAATCCAAAAGGCATCACTAACCATTCATACAATCCTTCATTTGTCTTAAAAGCAGTCTTCCATTCATATCCTTCTCTGATTCTGATCTGATGGTATCCACTCTTCAAATCTATATTTGTAAAATATTTTGCTCCACTCAAACAGTCCATGTCATCCATCCTAGGAAATGGAAATCTATACTTAACTGTGATCTTGTTGATTGCTCTAGAGTTTGTACACATCCTCCATTCTCCATCCTTCTTTGGTGCTAACATTGTAGGTACTGCACAAGGACTCAAGCTTTCTCTAATCAATCCTTTCCTCAGCAACTCTTGTATCTGACTATTCAATTCCTAATTCTCTGTCGGTGTCATCCAGTGTGCTACTTTGTTAGGCAAACGAGCTCTAGGTATAAGATCCATATGATGACTGATACTCTTGATTGCTGGCAATCCCTCAAGTACATTATCTAATATGATGTCTTCATACTCTATCAACAATTCAGTTATCTCCTCTAGTTGTGATTCTCCAGTCTCTTTCTTTAGGCTTCCAGGCTTCTTAGGAATCAAAGCATAATACATATTCTCATGTCTCAAACCATCCAAAAATTTACTTCCATCAACCAAATAGATTCTAGCATTCCCACATACTTCACATTTAGGCTCATCTTCCAAAGGAATCAATGTAATTCTCTTTCCACTTGATGTTATAGTATAGGTATTCTTTATCCCATCATGTATATCTTTTCTATCATACTACCATGGTCTACCCAACAATATATGACATACATTCAAAGGCATAATATCACACAATACTTCATCATGATAAGATCCAATATGAAATTTCACCAAACATTGTTCACTCACCAGTACCTTATGATCATCCTAAATCCATGCTATCTAATATGGCTAAGGGTGTTTCAATCTCTCTAGGTTCATCTTAGTCACCATCTCCTCTGAAACCAAATTATCAGAACTACCACTATCAATTACAGCCTTACAACATTTACCTCCTAATTTGCATCTGGTCTAGAACAAACTTTTCCTCTGCGGTGGTTCCTCATTTGTCTCTACTTGAAATAGTTCTCTCCTCATGACTAGTGATTCTCCTTTCTCAATTTTACCAACTGAATTAGGTGATCTAACAGGTTCTTCTACATAAGCAGTTCTTGTATTTTTCACTATCTTCTTGCTTGTACTTCCCTAATGACATTCATATGCTCTATGTCCTTCACCTCCACACTTAAAATACGTTCCCCTGAATGATCTCTTATCAAGTCCTCTTCCATCTCTTCTATATCCTTCACTCTGGTAAGAATTAGGGTTTCCATTGCGGTAGAAAGTTCTATCATCTCTCTGGTATGCATTGTTATCTATGTCTTCCTTATTGAATGTACTATCTTGTTTTTTTTGCTTTGCATATGATCTTTCTCCTCCAAAATATGTCCTACCTCTTTGAAATTTACCTCCTCTACCTCTCTGTCTCTGCTTATGTTTCTTGTTCAACTTTTCTTCAACTTCCAGGAAAAATTGATATGTTTCTTCCAGTGTTGTCATCCTCACCAAACTAAATTCTTATTGAATGTTCAATCTTAGTCCATTGATGTATCTTGCCACTTTCTCCTTGCTTGATTCACTATGTCTTGTCCTTATGATCATCTTATGAAATTCTTTAGTATACTCCTTCACAAATTTCTCCTTTTGTCTCAAGTTCTACAATCTCTTCAATAGTTCCAACTCATAGTCAACAGGAATAAACTAATTCTTCAAATCTGTCACCATTCTATCCCATTTTGTAATTTTTGCTTTTCCTCTTCTATTTGTATCCAACTAAAATTCTTTCCACCAAATAGTAGCATGTCCTTTCAACTTAGTCTTTACAAATCTCACCTTCTCCAAATCTTCAATTTCTTCATATTCAAAGTATTCTTCTAGGTCATGTATCCAGTCAATCAATTCCTATGGATTCAAATTGCTAGTATAGTTCGGTACATCCACTCTAGGTCTTTTACCAACCTTTGAAATAGCTCTCAACATTTTCACTTGATCCAATTCTTCTTCTTCTTCTCCTAGGGTTTCTTCATTTTGATTAGTGGATTGAAATTCTTCATCATCACTTTCAACATTAGGTCAAGGTGTAAGTCCTCTTCTTCAACCTTCTTCAATAGCATCCAATCGAACTCGCATTGTTTTCATCATCTCATCCATTCTTCCAGCCATAGTACCAATAGCAGGTATTCTCCTTAGCAGCATCTCTTCCTAGGACCAAGTGTAAGTACCTCAAATTCAGTGATTGGGCTACAAGGTGACAACTACCTCACAATCAGTGATCGACTAGCAACACAGGTAGTCTACCTCAGGTTTGGAAATCTATTCACAATAAGATCTTATGAAATGCCTTCATAAACTTCACTCCATTTGCTCCCAAAGGATTCAAACTTCATTCCAATACCACTTGGTGCAGTCACGGTTAGGAGGGTCCATGGAGTGAACTATCCAGACCATGCAACAAGAGTAAACACAATGGAAGCAACTCAAATATAGAATGCAAATGCAAATTCAGATACTCAATATATCAAAGATTCAAAATACGCACATGACAGCAACATGTGAGCTTACAAATTAGGGCTCATAGGCCTGATTCTCTAGTTACAACATATGCTCAAGATATGGCTTTGAAGTGCCTTACAAAAGGAAATCTAACTCAAGAACTATGTATCACTAACTACTACTTTCCTATGCATCTATTACATGATTATATATCAGCTCTGGATTACAAGAATCCTTCGGGTTAGCCAAGAAAGATTACAAACTCCAATGAAAGAGATGTAATGTGTAGCAGCAACTAGGTCGGCCTAAAACATATGGAACTCCTTCATAAGTGAAAGAATTAAGGTGTGGATCTTAGGGAAGGTCAGCCATGTCCCAAACTATCTTGAATGATATTCCATTTAGCTCTACAAGTCATGGAAGTGCTCTGCAAGACTTCTCCTTCAGCTAACTGTCTGAGACTATCTAAATGCTCTATTCACTAGTAGAATTTTGGCAAATAAATGACTAGGTGGCTAAAACTTTTAGTCACAACAACTAAAAATGACTAAATTCTACTATTTTTTTGCAACACAACTATAAATGACTAATTTGATCATTAGGTAAAAAACATAACTAAATAATTAGTCACACAAATAAAAATGACTAAATAATTAGTCACACAAATTGGTAATTTCCCTCTTCCCTACCATTTAAAAATTTCATTAGAATTAAAAGTAATACCGCGTAAAACATTTCCCACCTTTATCCTTCATAGGGAAGGGTTTCCCCTCACCACTCCAAGGAGCAGAGACCAACACCACACAAAACTAGATCCAAACAATGAAGGAAACCTGCGGCTATAGCTTGGAAGTTATTCACGCATCACCAAAAGTTTCAATAGAAGTAGATGCCATTATTTCCAAAGCAGAAGGCTCCAACGTTAGCTCTAGATTATTGCAATGCCCTACGGCCATGTCTTTTAGGGAATCCCCATGAAATAGAAATTCAGAGGTATTGCATGGTGAGGCATTTGATGGCCTGGAATTAGTATACTGAATCAAGGGATGAATGCTTGGTTACACTCCACACTATGCATCTTAAGGTAGTCCCTCAACACTATGCATCTTAAGATTTTATGGCTAGACTAGTTGCAATTCTTTTAAAAATTTGGAGAGGTCTATCCCTTGGAAGGGTGCATCCTAACATTTTTTTAAGAACTTATTAGTTAATGATGCTGTGTATTTTGCAAAGCTGAGATTGATCGTTATTAGCATTGGGATGAATTATAAAGCAAAATCATATAGAATTAGTCTCTTTTGCCTGTTGAATAAATCTATGTTAATCCCCTTCAAGGATCTGTGTTAAACCTTTGAGATGATATTCACCTTATCTCCCTTTGATCATCACAAAACTGTGCTCCATTGCTTGCTTGGATCTTCTCAATAGAAACACATCCCTAAGGCACCATCCTCACAACCATTAATGGCAGTGGACTACCTTCTTGATCTTCACTCAACACTGCATTTAAACTACATTGTCACTGCCTCCTTTAACTATATTGACCTCCATCTAAATATTTGAAAATATATCTTGGCCTATGGAAAGTAGGGTTTTGGAATCAAAGGGGTTCACCGAATGACATTAAAGATTTATTACTACACTGCCTAAACTCCTCACCTCTTTTGACTGTCACCACTTAATTTGCTTTCTTTTTCTTGAAAGTGACTAGGTCATGCAAAATCACTATCTTGCTCACTTTTATTGTTACCATTCATTCTCTCCATCTTGAATCTCATCATGCCAACCAAAACCTAGTCACACAACCTTGAATGACTTAATAACCACTAAACATTCTTATTGTCCTTTGACTGCAACAAGACTAAGTCTTCAAACTGCACTTTATTCTTGATATGATTGTTCACATGACCATTTGACAGTGGATTGTCATGTTCTATTTCTTGACCAAACATCTCTCAATGTTAACTCATTGTCCCTTGATCAATAGACAAGCCTTCATTATTATTTGGTTTGCTTTGCTTAAAATTCTACCTCTTTTGACCTTTATCTCTGAAAACAAAAAACCTTGCAACCCTTCACCTATACAATCACTGCCAAACTTAATCTCACTACACTATGCATGATATCATATTGCTTTGATTTAATTGCTCTACAAACTAAATTAATTTGTTCAAGGAATACATTTCCTATTGGTACATCTAAGTATCTTGGACCTTCCCTTTGAATTCTCTTAGCCTCGAACTAATATTCTACTCAAATAATTTCTTATAGGTTATTGATGGGATCATTGTCCATTGTTTGACCCACCCATCATCAATATCATTAAACTATCTTCAATATTATTATTATCATTGTTTGCGGATTCCTTTTGGCCTATTGTGGGTGTGTTGCAATCATCTCAACAAGGACAATAGATGGAAATAGGTGGACTAAAAATCATTTTCAATTTTTTCCCTTTCTTCCTTCTGGGCCAACTTTGCAACAATGTAACCTACACTTTGAAAGATGAGGTAGCATTTTCTTTAACCTTAAGTATTTATGAAAAGGTTACAAACTGATGAATGTATAATTAAGGGCATGGAATCTCATTCTTGAATTCTTTTCTATAAAATGGTGGGTGTCAATAACTTGTTCCTCATCAACCTTTTTTTAAGTCAATCATTCTTAAGCAATAGAGAAAGTGGTTTCAGGTATCTTTATCAAACATAAATGCATTTAAAATTTATAACAATTACCTGCCTGAGTTGTTTGATAATGTTGGTTTGAAATATGAAGGGGAAGGAATGTTCATTCTCCCTCTTGAGACATTAGAAGAGGAGAAATTGCATCTTCTATTTTAGACCCACAACGGTGACTACCCCTTCTATTCTCTTTTTATTGTTTAAGTCCTAGATCTTTCTCAAGAAATTGATTTTTTCTTATTTGTGTAATCATTTTTGTGTTTTGAGTACAAGGAAATGCAAGTGTAATTGCTCAAGCAATGTATTTTTTTTATGATCTTGATTTTTTGTATGGTTCATGGTCTTTTCAAGCCTCACATACTACTTATTTTCTTATTTATAGAAACATAATTGTGAGGAAGATTGGCATGGACATTTTGATACTTCTGCATCAAGAAATGGAAGATTGGGAACTTCAAAGATGTTGCAATCATGATCAAGTCACCTTTATTGTGACTATTGGTGCATTTATTTTTGTGATCCTTGTTGTATGGCCACCAAGTCATTCTCACATGATCAAATTGATTTAGTAAAGATGAAAATTTTGGTTGTATTCATGATTTTACTATGATAGTATGGATGAACCTAAATTTAATTGTCATAATTCATTTAAAGTCATTTTGTTCTCTAGGGATATATGTTATTTTTTTATTGACTTATAAATCCTATTTTGCAGCTTGGGAGGACACCATTATTGACTCCTTTTAAGCTCATATATGTGTTTCTTCATGAAGCAAGCCATGCAATTGCTTGCAAACTTACTTGTGGCCATGTAAGCTTTATTAGCCTTAAAAAAAAATTAGTATGTAGTGCTTAAACTTTGAAGTTCATCTAGATACCTTGTTTGGTTATATGTTATCAACTATTTTGCAAGTGCTAAATGATTTGAATTTGGTGAAAACTTTATCAAGGTATAGGATAAATAGAAAAATGGAAAAAATGACAAATAGGAGCAACACATGAGCCATTTAGACCATTTAAAAGTATTTTCAAGGCCATTTCAAGAAACAGACACATTAGAAGTGTCTGCTCCTAAGCTAGGTACCAAGTTTGTAGCTTGATTAGCATCATGAAAGTAGTGAGCCCATGCATTAGAGGAAAAGGATGACATTTTTGGTTTGGATGGTTTTGGGAGCTGATATTTGACATTCCACACTCAACATATTAACTAATCTTATTTGTAAATAAACCTTAAACTACAGCCTAATATACCTCATTCCACATTTATAGTATTTCCTCCATTTATAAGCCACAAAAAGAAGCAACCAAGTAAAATTGCAACTGATCATAGAAAAGGAAAGTAACCGAAAAAAAATTAATATGCAGAGCAAAAGAAGCAATTTTTTGTTGCAAATAAATGGTAGGCCTATCTTTCAATTTATACTTCATTGTTAAGAGTTATTGACCCTTGTCCAAACTCCTGTTAAAACTTATTGTTATTATCCATTTTGTTGACAATGGTCATAGGTGATCAATCCCATTGTTTTGCCTACCCATAATGAAGGTTTGACATTGGTGTTGAGATTAAAACATTGCATGAGGTTTGAGCTTATAAAAAACATTGTTTAAAACCTATCATAGGTCTTGTCATTGTATTCCATTGAAGTATATTCTTACAGAGCCCAAAGAAAGAGTCAAAGATTCGCTAACAAGCAACTGATCTATTTCCATTGAGGCATGCATTGTCATTGTTGTAGTTTCCTTGATATTAACTAAACCCTCATAAAAACCTTGCAAAATCCATTAATTAAAAGATTTTGAGAGCTTCCTTGCAAAATCTATTTTGTGCACATTATGCAATCATATCATTTCATTCCATGAGATGACATCTCTTTGAGGCATTCTATCAAACAATTCAGGTGTTTTGTCTATGATTACACATCTTGCATATATGTCTACTAGAGCATATTTAACTATAATTTAGGTATCTTTTAGATTGCTTTGTTAAATGGATGCTTTAGAAGCTAGGAAACTATAGCTAACTGCATTCTAACATATTCAAGCATTTGTACCCTAAAAAGGATACATTTACTCAAGTGTTTTGCTAACATTTATTTTTGATGTGCAAGTTATGTCATTCCATATCAGGGACAACCATTCTTAACCCTCTATGTTAATAGTTTTTCTCAAGAGAAATCGTCAGATTGAAATTTGTTGGACACATCAATGTGTTCTTGCCTAGACTTTTAGAGGAGATTATCTAGTGTATGTGTACTTGAATATCATGCTTTCTTTGTAAAGTGTGGAAGTATTAAGCAAGTTACTATAATCCTATCAAACATTTTAATGGTATCGGTTGTCTAAATTGATTGCTAATGGGAATTGCCTTGTATACACTAGTGATGAGTGTCAAATTGCACTCATAAAATACACCCCTTTTTGCCTCTCTTTTTCCCCTATTCAGTTCATCTTCCTTGTGTCTGCACTCAAATAAGTTAGCAAGATTGTTCTATTTGTGATTAATTAAGATAGATTACTTGAGATTAGAATTTTTGATTAGATGACTAATGTGCATGGGATTAATGGAAAAATGCAGAATTTCTCTTTCCTTTTTGAATCAGCAGGTGTAAATGTCAAAACAGCGATTTTGTGCATCTCCGAAGATCGTCTTCAATGATCTCCAGAGACCATAACCAAGAACAGCGACACCTAGAGTTTTGAAGATATGGGGAATGACTCTTCGGAGCTCTGCGAGTGTCTGGAATATCTTTGGAGCTGCAAACAAGAACAACTATCTCTGGCTCCTCCTGAGAACGGGGCATGTTCCAGACAGAGCTGTCGCCTAGACACTTTAGCAGCAATCCTAATACCCCCCTCACTTCACTCAAATCATCACCTGAGTGGTGAAGGGTCAACTATCAGTTAAACTGCTGAAGTTTTATCTTTCCAAAGATTTTGCATGAGTTACGAATTGAACTAATCCAATATTCTTATTTTCAGGGCTTTGATGCCCAAGTGTATTAAGACCTAAACTTAGACCTCTGAGTGGACTTCTGTTCCACTCAAGTCTACCTTTCTTGCATGGTGATCTTTCATAAGTTAGACAGTTGAGTACAAATAAGAGATGGTGTCATCTCCTAGAAAGACTGATAGATAAGTTCAGTGATACATCATCACTCTTTTTATATATACTTTCAGAAATAGTAATAGAACAACAATGATAAAATTATTCTTATTCTTCAAAGATTTCAGTTCTGCTATAGCCATACATTTTCATGAATATAAAAATGAATGAATTGGACTGAATTTAGTGTAGATCATCTTTTGTGCTGATTTCCTGCAATAGCCTTCAGCCTCAAAGGTGCGGAGCAAGGGCCCACTCTCACCAATCAGGCAGGAGGCTAGTATCTCTGTTTTATTGTTTCAAGTTATCTTTTATAAAGGTGTTTCCTGTTTTAATAGATAGATGCATGTTATTGTTTCTTTGCTTTGAGTACATTCCTGTTTTCTTCTGTTTTACAAGCATTCATTCCATTTATCCAACAAGAAGATAGATTAGTCATTCTTTTGAGCATTAGGATTAGCTATAAACTGGTCACTTAGAATCCCTAGTTGTAGACAGCCATGGACACAGCCCTGGTTCTTTGACATCTGAAAATAGATTAAATGATGAGGTACAGTGATAACCTGTCATTTTTGGCACCGTTGCTGGGGATATAGTTGTGTTAATTAGGGACATTGAGTTAAAAATAGTTTTTAGAATAGATCTGTATGGTTAGAGCTAAAGATCTCAAAGGAAGATATATTAAGCAGACACCCCAACAACACACCATAGGGGAAAGCAGTGAGGTGGTACAAAATCTTGTTGAAGACGAAAACCTAGATCTTAATTTGGAACCTGCACTTCAAAAAAACAATCCCTTAGATCCTACAGATATTCCACTTGCTAATTATATCCAGGAATTACAACAAAAAGTTGAGGCAGATCCTTTGGTAGAACCTAATTTCCTAGAACCTTAGGAAGAAGAACTAGTACTAAACATGGAAAATGATAATCATGGGGAAGAGGAAAATCAGGCCCCAAGACCCTTCTCTTATCCTATTGTTTTGGCTACTGGAGACAATGCTCCCATGAAGAATATCTCACCAGCACATCTACCAAATTTCAGAGGACTTTCCTCTGAGGATCCAGATCAGTTCTTGTTTGAATTCAAAGTAGTCTGCCAAACTTATGATTATGGATCAGATAACTAGAAACTCAAACTGTTCCCTTCAACCCTGAAAGATTCTGCGATGAGATGGTTTATGGGTTTACCCCAGGGTTCTATCCGTTCTTGGGATCAAATGGAAACAGAGTTTTTGGAAAAATACCAAGATTATTGCAGATCCAGTAATAAAAATGAAGAACTGTTTAAAATTAGGTAGGGGGAGGAAGAATCCTTAGAAGACTATGTGGATAGGTTTAATTTTGCCTTGAGAAGGTATGGCAATCCGGTGGATCACTCCTTGGCCAGAACCTTGTTTATAAAAGGATTGGATAAAGAATCAAAATAGGCACTGGACCTAATGGGAAAAGGGAACATTAACAAAATGGAAATACCTGACATAGAGGAAATCTGCAGGAATTATTCCAGGACTCAAGATGGAGTAAGGTCATCCAAAACTTTTAAAGGGAAGAATGAGATAGGACAGTTGATGGAGGAAATTGCAAATCTAAAAATAGATATTCTGGTCCAACTGAATACCACATTAGATGGGATTCAAGCAAAAACCAAAACAACTGATCAAAGTAGAGCAACTGAACTGCTTTTCATCTATTGTCCTAGGTGTAGAAACAAACACCTGTTGAGAGAATGTCCCTTGGACAAATCAGAGATTTGTCAAATCTGTGATAGGGAACATCCTACCAGTCAGTGTAGTTAGCTTCCATCCTTGAAAAGATTGAGTAAAAAGAATGTTGTGATAGAGGAGGAGTTGAACTATGTGGGACAAAAACAAGCCAAAAATTTCCCTTATAATCAGTACCCAAGCCAGTCTTCTTACAGGGGTCCTACTAATTGGGGAAATAATCAATGGAATCCAGCTTGGTATGGCCCTCAAAATAATCCTCCTTGGGGACAGAAGGAGTGGCAAAACCAAAATTGGCAAAACCAAAACTGGCAAAATCAGCCTTGGGGAAATCAACAATGGCCACCACAGTTTGGGTCACAAGGCATGCAACCTCAATGGGGTCCTCAACAGGGATATCATCAACAATACCAAGGACAACCTAGACGTTTCCAACCTCAACAGTAGGCTTTACTAACTGGATCCTCCAACACACAGGGTCAAACACAAAATGAACCAGTTAGTCAACCACCTCTACCAGCTCAGCCTATACCAAACCCACAGAATAAACAGGGAGCAGCTGTCTATATGACAGATCAAGAAAATCTAGCTGGAATTAATGCTATATATTCAAATAATCTCCAGCTGTGTTCTGGGAAAGCATTCCCAAGACCTTCTCCTCCAACTATAGTTGAAATAACCAATGATGAGGAACCTGAAAATCCATCCAATCAACCTCCAGAGGAGATTACTAATGAAAAAGTGCTAGAAAAATCAACCACAGACAACTCCGGAGTTACTCCTAAAAAGCCAGCTCCGGAGAATAGTCTTGAACACAATTCTGATAAGAGCTCCGGAGATGGAAAAACTAGCACCCTACCCAGAACAACTTAAACAAAATGCTCCCTAGAAAAAGATTTTACAAAAACAAATCCAACCCAATCAGGAATCAGAGCTTTTACAAGAACTCAAGCAGCTAAACATTGAAATTCCTCTCCTCCAGGCCATCAGAGATGTACCCAAACTAAATCAATTCATTAAACAGTATTGCATCAAAACACAGGGCAGAAAGAAAAGTTTTCCCTCCACAATACAGGTGGAAGGAAAAGTAATGGATCTATTGATGGGAGAAATTCTCCTCCCAAAATATGGAGACCCTAGGAACCCTGTCATAACTGTTTTCATCTCGGGGGTAGAAATTTCAAATGTTCTGGTTGACTTAGAAGCAGCAATTAATGTGATGACAATTCATACAATGGACAGGTTAGATTTGTCAGGTATCCAATCCATGACTACAATTCTTTAGCTTGCTGATCAGTCAGTAGCTGTTCCAAAGGGAGTGATCACTGATGTACCTGTTGTGATAGATTCATAGGAATTCCCAGTGGATTTCTTAATACTACAACCTAGAAACCAGAGAAATGCTTATCCGCTGATTTTAGGAAGGCCATGGCTGGCTACTGCAGCAGCATCTATTGATTGTCGAACTAGAGATATGGTCATTTCTAATGGGATAGATTTAAAGAAAATATCTCTGTATCCTCCAGCTAAACCATCGGTGCATTACACAGGAAGAGTTTGGGTGGATGAACCAGATAACATGAACAACAGTGCCTCATTAGCTATGGTAACCATTAGGGAACATTTGGGAGAATTAGGAAAAGAAGTATACTATGATACAATGGAAGACTTCACTCACATCCTAATCAACAAAGATGTGATGGAACTCGCCCAAGATCCTCAGAGAGAACTTCTCGTTTCTTCTCATTGTACCCTTACCAACATTATTCCTTGTGGGGAAACCTTTTACAGGGACTTAGCCACCTTCCACATGTTACTCCCACATTCTTGTCCTCTCAATGCCATGACACCAATGAATGGACCCACCACATCTATGGATCAAATTACAAAACAGGTCATGATTCTTCCAGGGAAAACACTTAATATAAATACTCAGTTAACAGCAAGTCAGGAAGAAAAACTTATTCAGCTTTTGGTTTCCCACTCAGCATCTTTTGCTTAGGAATACCAAGATATGAAAGGCATACCTCCTGAAATATGTACCCATCATATCTACACTGAGGATATTAAACCTGTCAGACAACCACAAAGAAGATTGAATCCTGCCTTAAAGGACATTGTCAAAACTGAAATAGAAAAATTACTCCAGGCAGGGTTCATATATCCAATCTCAGACAGTCAATGGGTCTCACCCCTTGTCATTGTGCCTAAAAAGAATGGGAAATGGAGGGTGTGTATTGATTATAGAGAACTCAACAAGGCCACAAAAAAGGACTACTTTCCCTTACCATTTATTGACCAAGTTCTGGACAACCTTGCTGGGAGAAAGTATTTTTCTTTTTTAGATGGATTCAATGGGTATAATCAAATTCAAGTAGCACCTGAGGACCAAGACAAAACCACCTTCACATGCTCTTGGGGAAACTTTTCTTACAAAGTTCTTCCTTTTGGGTTGTGCAATGCCCCAGCTACATTTCAGAGACTGGTTCTAGCTATTTTTAATGAACTGGCTAATGAATGCATGGAAGTCTACATGGATGACTTTACTGTGTATGGGAATAACTTTGAGGAAGCTCTCACAAACCTTGGAAAAGTACTAAAATGTTGTGATAAAAATTGACTGTCCCTTAGCCATGAGAAATGTTTTATGATGGTGGAGGAAGGAATTGTTTTGGGACACCATATTTCAGAAAAAGGGATCAGAGTGGATCAGAACAAGATAGAAGTAATCACACAGTTGCCTTCACCCAAAAATCAGACTGATGTCAGAAGTTTTCTAGGTCATGCAGGCTACTATAGGAGGTTCATAGAAAATTTATCCAAATAGCTACCCCCTTGTTTACCGTGCTTAACAAGGAAACAGAATTTCTCTGGACAGCAGACTGTCAATCAGCATTTGAAACTTTGAAGGAGAAGCTTACTGTGACACCAGTTTTAAGGGGACCTAATTGGACTTTACCATTCCACATACAAACTGATGTTTCAAATGAATCCATTGGGGCCATTTTAGGACAAAAGGAGGAAGGAGAGAGTATGCATGCTATTTATTACATCAGCAAAAACCTTACCTCTGCAGAAAGAAATTATACAACAACTGAGAAAGAATTCTTGGCAGTTATCTATGCTATAAACAAATTTAGACATTATATTACCGGATATAAAATATTTGTGCACACTGATCATGCAGCCATCAAGTACCTAATGAATAAACCAGTAGTAGGTGCAAGGATCATCAGGTGGTTATTGCTATTGCAAGAATTTGATATTACCATAGTTGACAATCCAGGAAAGTTTAATTTGGTTGCTGATTTTCTGTCAAGATTGCATACAGGAGGAGAAGATCAACCAGTGGAGGATAAATTTCCAGATGAACATCTTTTTTCCATATCCACTACTGCACCTTGGTTTGCTGACATAGCTAATTTTTTAGCTACAGGCTTGTATCCATCCCATTTTACTTCAAAACAAAGAAAATGTTTGGTTAAAGAAAGTTTATCCTACAAATGGTTGATAGGTTTACTATTTAAATGTGGTCCTGATTTCATTCTACACAGGTGCTTGAAGGCTGATGAGACTTTTGATGTGTTGAGAACATGTCATGATGAACCATCTGGTGGCCACTACTCTTTCCACAGGACAATCCACAAGATCCTTGGAGCTGGTTACTACTAGCCTTCTCTTCATAAAGACACAAAGAAGTATGTGCAGTACTATGACCAGTGCCAAAGGATGGGGTAGCACACCTTTACCTAGGAAATGCTGCTACATCCTCAAGTCATGATGGAACCATTTGAGCAATGGGGTCTAGACTTTGTGGGACCAATTTCACCGCCATCATCAGGCAAGGAGTATATTCTAGTATGCACAGACTATGTTACTAAGTGGGCTGAGGTTCAAGCATTACAGTTTGCAAGAGAAGAAAAAGTTGCTGATTTCCTTTACAATAAAATTTTCTTGAGATTTGGAGCCCCAAGATCAATAGTTTCAGATAGAGGACCTCAATTTACTTCACAGGTAATCAAGGCATTCACAGATTTAGACCAAGTCAAACATAGAAAAGCTTCACCTTACCATCCTCAAGCAAATGGGCAGGTAGAAGTAACTAACAGAGAACTTGAGAATATCCTAACAAGGATAGTAGCAATGAACAGAAAGGATTGGGCTAATAGACTACCTAAAGCAGTTTGGCCTTACAACACCACTTGGAAGTCCACAACAAAGTTTTCACCATATGAACTGGTTTATGGGAAAAAGCCTATACTATCTATAGAATTTGAACTCTAGACACTTAAAACTATATTGGATGTTGGGCTGCCGATGTCTACAATTCAGCAGAACAGAATTCTCCAGCTCAACGAGTTGGATGAGATTTGGACAGAAGCCATTCAGCAAACAGAACTGGTTCAGTACCAAAGGAAACAATGGCATGACCAACATATCAAGAGGAGGACATTTCAACAAGGAGATTGGGTTCTTCTCTATGATTCTAAATTCAAAGAATTCAAAGGGAAATTACAGACTCACTGGCTGGGTCCTTATCAAATAAAGGAAGTGTTTGAAAATGGAACTGTATTATTGCAACCAATTGATGGGAGCACAAACACATTTCTAGTAAATGGTCACCGGATAAAGCTCTACAAAAGACCGTCTACTAAAGAAGAATTTCTTGATGATCTGTGTTTTGATATAGGGGATACCTCCTCTGTCACGGTGTTGGAATAATAAAAAAAAAGAAAAATAAAAAATAAAAAAAATAAAAAATAAAAGAAGGTTGAAAACCAGCAATGGCTGCCTTCTGAAAAAAAAAAGAAGGTTGAAAACCAGCAATGGCTGCCTTCTAAAAAAAAAATTTGAGAAAGATGGAAAACCAGCAAATGGTTGTCTTTCTCGACCAAGGGAGTTGAAAACCAGTAAATGGCAGTTCCCTTCTCCAGGACAGTTGTAATAATTGAGCTCCGGATATGATCTATTGCCAGAAATTGGCCCAATGCATCTCCGGTGCTTTCCAATAAGGAGCACCTCCGGCGCTTTCCAATTAGGAGCACCTCCGGTGCTCTGTTAATAACGCAGACAGTTCCATAATAAGGGTGGGACCTACCTCACCAGGTGGTAAAGTAGACAACTCATATGATGAGGTCATCATGACTCATCTTCTACTTCATCACACAGCATAATTAAAATTAGAATACTAATAATTGCAGGAGTGTCCACAAGCTGACGTTGACATCACTCATGGACGTGGATTTTAGTGTCACTCAGTGCAATGATTGCAGGTCGCGTGCAAGTAGAAAGTGGATGTCATTTTAGGCCACTGCTTAAATGCCACGACGCGTGCAGTTTCCAAAATGGCACAGCATCTCTCCCGTGTACCTCGCCTCATCATTAAAACTGATCCAGGTAAATCTGTTTTTAATTAATCATTAATTAGTAACTGTCCTGTCTTTCTATTTTGGGTGCTGCCGTGATGACACATCCCTCCGCCGTCATTTCCTTTTTCACATCCAAGCATGCTGCCATCTGTGCCTTAATGCCACCTTACCTCCGGAGCGCCCTGTCAGTTCATTACAATTATGGCTACTTTAGCTCCTTAATCCATCTGCATAAGCCCAGCCTGAAAACAATAGCATCCCTCATTCAAACCTCTAGAATAGACTGAAGCATAAGATAAATTAAAAAACTCTCCAGAGTCTACAGAGTAATTTGAGCAATACTCCGGAGCCCATAGATCAGAGGGACAGATAGACTGTAGGCCGCGGAAGTAAAAGAATAAAACACAGAAACTACCATCAATTCAGCAATGGGGGTCAAGAAAAAGTCTGAGCTAGAAAATACTGTAGGTCTTCTAAAGGATGCAGCTGTAGCAAACATTTTAAGGGCTGCTGGATGGTTAGATTTCCTAGATAAGTTTGAAGGGTTTCAGGAGGATATTGTAGATGAATTCCTTAGGAATTTAAGAGACGACCAAACCATTGTGAGAGGAAACCAAATCAGTCTCTCCTCCACAATTATCAGCCACATCTCCGGACTCCCCGAACAAGGTGAGAGCTTCTACCACCTGAAAACCTTGTATACTAATTTAATTAGAAATGTTTCTGTTCGTGGTGAACTTGCTATTCAATTGCATATGAATAAGAATGAGGTCAAAGGAATTTTGAGGTCCACTCTCCCAAACCCTTGGGCAACTGTTGCTATCTGGTTAATGAAGTACTTTACCTGTGATGGCCAATTCTCCATAGTTTTAGGGCCCATATGAAAATGCTAATTTTTCTCAGACATGGAAATAGGCACCCCGAATATAACATAAATATCCCCAATTTCCTATATTCTGCCATTAGGGCAACTGTAGAGAAATACCAGCAGGGTAAACGACCCATGAAACATCATGGCCTCATCTTCCTGATAGTCAAATACCACTTCGTATCTCAGGCCAATGGAGAAGAACTATTGCAGAACTTTCTTGAGTATAACCCTCAGGTCAGAGAACCAGAGATAACACAAACAGAGGATGAGAGTTCTCCCTCTCACCATGATGAAGAAACTGAGCCTACAACCTCCTCCACAGCTTCTCACAAAAGGACATCACCCTCACAGGAGGCTACATCATCTGCAGTCCCTATTCCCAACAAGAAGGGGAAAGGCAAACAAATTGCAGAGCCTGCTCCTCCATGACCTCTATACATGACTCGGTCAGTCAGGCGAAAAATGATTTTACCTGAGGAATCTAGGCCTAGAGAATTAACAGAGGAAAAGGCAGGACAGGGAATTAAGGAGAGATGGTGGGTTGAAGAACCATCCCATGACTCCGATGAGGTACCTCTAGTCAGAAAGAGGAAGCAAAGTGAAACCTCTCCAGCACCATCTATTCATATGGAGTCAAGTCCAGTTTCAACACCACCATGTGCTCCGGAGACAGGAAGCTTACCAACTATTACTATCTCCTCAGATTCTGAGGAAGGAAGACCTGCTCCGGAGGCACTAGTTCCACCTGTGCTCTGGAGAAGCAAAAGGAAGAGGCAGCTCTCACAAGCTGAGAAGGATACTGCCCTGCTTGCTGAGGCACTCCTAGAATTGAGCACATGTGAGGACAAAGCAGGACCTTCATTAGTGTCAGCAGCAGCAGAGGATCCTCAAGACAGGAACACTGCAGAAGGAGAAATAGGGCACATGGATACATTGGGAGAAGCAGAGCAGGTGGCCATGGATAATATTGATAAACAACCAACAACCCCAGAAACAGAGGCAGAAACTCTATCACATCCCTCTGACCAAGAGGATATCGAAATCTCAACAGAGCAACAATTAATGGAAGAAATTGAGAATTTAAAAAGGATACTCTGGGGAAAGAATTTGATTATTACTGACCTCAAGAAGGTCAGAGTAGAGATGGAGATGGAACTGAAGCAAACTATTGCAAAAATCCAAACAGACCTCCAAAACAAGGACAGAATCATCCAGGAGAGGGAGGCAGAGTTGGAAACACAGAAATGTGAGGCAGCAAAAGTGATGGAAGAAAAAGAAAAAGAAGCAGCACAAAAGGTTTTTGAGCTCACCATGGCCAGAGACAATGGCCTCACAGTAATGGCAGCACTGATTGAAAAGGTACAAAGCCAGGATAAACAATTAACTTGGGCCAATAACAGACTAGATGACCAAGAAGACTATATTCAAGAACTGTCTGGCCCAAGGGCAACCAATGAGTAGGAAATTCAAACAGATGCCTATGTGGGTCCAATCCCCATTGACATTCCTAAAGTCCTGTTTCATTGGGAGGAAAGGTGTAGAGAATTTGAAGCCTCCAAGCCAATGTTGCAATTACAAAGGGTAGTCACTGCCAAAGCAGAAATGATAGCAACTTTGGAAAGCAAAATCATTCAAATGGCCTCCCTTTCCTCAGAAATTCTATCTTGCAGACCTCCAAGTGCCAGCTATTCAATGTTTCTATAGGAAAGGATACTACAAAGGAAACTCTCCTTAGTCCTATCTGACATGAATGTGGATACCGAAATAGCAGAAGGTTTCATGACAGCTTACATCAGAAGCAATGATGAAGACAAAAACTTCCTATGTGAATTATACTTACATGGGTTCTGCATTAATGATATAGCCTTCATGATTAATCACTTTGTGGGAGAATGCCAACTTAAGGCATTCATGTCCCTCATGAGAAACCACCAGATCTGGGATGAAAGGATGGAAGATCATCTTCAAAAGGATTCAAAAACAGATCTCCTCCTTAGAAAAGAATGTCCTAATCCTTTTGCTTTCCAGACCCAATTTAGGTCCATCATCTATCATCCTGCAAGTACAACCAGCATATTGCCATTATACTTGAAAAGTTTGCAGGAATGCTCCATTGACTTTGGTCTTTTTATGATTAATTCAGCAAATCCTATCCTTGCTATAGCAAAGAGGAGATGGAGTATTTTAACCCCAGAGCAAAAACTTAGAGAGGTGGTCACCCCTGCAAACCTGAGACTATTCATGAGGAAGGCAAAGATGATATCCAAACTAATGGATAAACATAAACAGGAATGGATAGGAGGGTAGTTCAGACCTCCTCTAATAATTGAACCACTCCCGATATGGACAGAACAGCTGGAAGATAAAAAATTGCAAGATTGGATGAAGCAAGTTGACAAGTACAGAGGGAATGGTAACACCAATAAAACTACTTGGACAACCTATCTCCAGGAGTATAGTCTAACTGACAGATTGCTTCATCAAAATAAATCCAGAATGTGAAAAGCAGGAGGACATGCCAAACCTTAGGTATGGGGGGGATGATGAGTGTCAAATTGCACTCATAAAATACACCCCTTTTTGCCTCTATTTTTCCCCTATTCAGTTCATCTTCCTTGTGTCTACACTCAAATAAGTTAGCAATATTGTTCTATTTGTGATTAATTAAGATAGATTACTTGAGATTAGAATTTTTGATTAGATGACTAATGTGCATGGGATTAATGGAAAAATGTAGAATTTTTCTTTCCTTTTTGAATCAGCAAGTGTAAATGTTAGAACAACGATTTTGTACATCTCCAAAGATCATCTTCAATGATCTTCAGAGACCATAACCAAGAACAGTGACACCTGGAGTTTTGAAGATATGGGGAATGACTCTTCGGAGCTCTGTGAGTGTCTGGAATATCTCCGGAGCTGCAGACAGGAACAGCTATCTCCAGCGCCTCCTGAGAACGGGGCATGTTCCAGACAGAGCTGTCGCCCAGACACTTTAGCAACAATCCTAATACCCCCCTCACTTCACTCAAATCATCACCTGAGTGGTGAAAGGTCAACTATCAGTTAAACTGCTGAAGTTTTATCTTTCCAAAGATTTTGCATGAGCTACAAATTAAACTAATCTAATATTCTTATTTTCAGGGCTTTGATGCCCAAGTGTATTAAGACCTAAACTTAGACCTCTGAGTGGACTTCTATTCCACTCAAGTCTACCTTTCTTGCATGGTGATCTTTCATAAGTTAGATAGTTAAGTACAAATAAGAGATGGTGTCATCTCCTAGAAAGACTGATAGATAAGTTCAGTGATATATCATCACTCTTTTTATATATACTTTCAGAAATAGTAATAGAACAACAATGATAAAATTATTCTGATTCTTCAGAGATTTCAGTTCTGCTATAGCCATACATTTTCATGAATATAAAAATGAATGAATTGGACTGAATTTAGTGTAGATCATCTTTTGTGCTGATTTCCTGCAATAGCCTTCAGCCTCAAAGGTGCGAAGGGCCCACTCTCACCAATCCAAAAGGAGGCTAGTATCTATGTTTTATTGTTTCAAGTTATCTTTTATAAAGGTGTTTCCTATTTTAATAGATAGATGCATGTTATTGTTTCTTTGCTTTGAGTACTTTTCCTATTTTCTTCTGTTTTACAAGCATTCATTCCATTTATCCAACAAGCAGATAGATTAGTCATTCTTTTGAGCATTAGGATTAGCTATAAACTGGTCACTTAGAATCCCTAGTTGCAGACAACCATGGACACAACCCTGGTTCTTTGACATCTGAAAACAAATTAAATGATGAGGTACAGCGACAACTTGTCATTTTTAAAGTGTGGAAGTATTAAGCAAGTTACTATATTCCTATCAAACATTTTAATGGTATCTGTTGTCTAAATTGATTGCTAATGGGAATTGACTTGTATACACTAGTGTCTTCTGATTGGTGTTCCTCCAATTGATTGATTAACTCCAATGTCACAGATGGTACCAGATATTATCTATGCCAATAATTATGGGCATGGCAATGAGTGCTAAGAACTATGTCACTTGTATGCCTACTTGTGTTGTTTGCTTGAAGCTTGTATTTGATTCCTTCAGTAAAGATGAGTGGTCTTTATATTTATTTTTTTATTTTATGTTTTTAATAAGATACCTTTAATTTTATGAGTAAGATAACAAGCCTATTTCCACTTAAAGTGTTTTCCTAGAATATTTAGGGTCTGATTTTGATGAATGTGACTCTTCAGGCATGTTATATCTATATTCATTGGGTTGACTATTTATTTTGACTTTTGAATTTTACTGATATTACTTTTAAATTTTAATGATATTACTTTTGAAATGATTAATTAGGCCTATTACTGATTTCAATTAAATAACATTCCATAACTTAGAATGCATTTTTACACATCTCTACAATCTTAAAGTTCAAGTATTGAAACAATTTACTTGCCTTGTCTATGCTTCCACATTTTCATGTATGTCTAGTAGGGCACTTGTAACTACAACATATGACTTCAAAACATGGTGGTAACTCACTTTTTCCTAAATCATTCGAAATCATGACTATTTACTTGGCTCTAAGGGTCTTTTGGGTGTCAGTGAAGAATGCTTTAATTGAAGACTTATGCATGAGCTACCTCTAACCCTGATCCTACACTTTCATTTCACGGTCTCCTTGCATATAATTTCATGGTTCAAACACAAGGTTTACACTACTAGAAGCTTGCCTTTTCTCTGCCTAACTGTAATCATGTAGCACCCCATCATGACTTCCTTTCATAGTATATACGCTTGATATTATACTCTTTACTTTCCTCAAGGGTCAAAAATTCTACCTCCATATACCTTGCAACTATCATTTGTATCTTCCTGCACAGTCACTATGATGTGGGACTGTCACCAACCTATGATGCATACATTAGCCTCTTATGCATAGTCAACCATGTCAGTGTTCTACTGTCCTAAAACTAAGTATTACTACAATCTTAATTGTTATGACCATCACTTTGTTTATCACTACTACTGTCAGATTTCCACACTTGAGGCATTGTCTAGGGCTTGGTTGGTCTTGAAACCCTAAAGGTTGATCCTCACTACCATTTCATTACTACTCTTTGATAAAATACTCACTACCCTTTGATCTCTTTATGGCTGGCAGCATAAGGTTACAATCCTTCCTTCAACCCAGGTTTGAAATGTCATCATCTTACAAACTAATAGCATTGCTTAGTGTTTGCTAAAAGATTTGTATTACAATAGGTGTTAGGTTGATTGTATCTTTGAATGCAACTACATTTTTAACAAATGGCACCACTCATCTCCTCTTGCAAATTCTTCTTCTTCTTCTTCTTCTTCTTCTTCTTATGTGGAGTCATTTTGCATGGCTCTGACTTTCAATATTATCTTCTTGATAATTACATTTTGGGGTTCTTGTTATGCAAAAGATGAGCAAGTTAGAATATTGTCAGACATGAAGAGGAGGGTCCAAGATCTAACAAATGATCTGTACAATTGGGACATTTCTTCTACTTCTCCTTGCCAGTGGAATGGAATCACTTGCAACAACGCAAGTTTGGTTACAGCTATCAATCTGGACAATACATGGCCAATAGGTCCTATTCCTTCTTCCATCTGTGGTCTCACTACCTTGAAAGCTATTTAGTTGGGTGAAAATTCTCTCTATGGAAGCATTGCATATGTGTAAATTGGAAGAACTACAGTCAGTTGGAAATATTGAATCTCACAACCAATTCATTGACAGGGTCTCTACCTGATTTCTCTATACTAAGCTTACTGCAAGTTCTGGAATTGTCAAAGAATATTTTTTCTAGTAAATTTCCTCTTTCTATCACAAAGTTGTCTAATTTGCATTCTTTAGATTTGAATGACAATCCTTTAGATCCCAACATCATACCCGAAGAGATATACAGTTTGAAAGGCCTGAATATTCCGTGTTTGTCCAACATTATCTTGTTTTGAATCATTTCACCATCCATTGGTAACCTTATGGAGCTGGGAAAGCTAGAACTTTCTTACAACAATTTGAATGGAACTATACCAAAATAAATTTTTAATATATGAGGTTTTCACAGTCCATGAAAATGAGAGATCTAGAAAAAATGTGAGCTTAGTTTGGAAACTTACATTCCATGATCTTAGACTCCACCAAGAGCATCAATAGTTTTTAATCAAACTATGTCTGCAAGACACCCATCTCTAATTTCCTCATCCTATAATAAATCACAATAGTGTGATCCAAACCAAACTCTCAGAGTTTTTATTTTTATTTTTAAAGTGTCTCAGTCAACATATATAAGATTTCATAGAATATTAGAATCCCATTCAAACTAAAAAAAATTAAAAATAGCCCAAATCTTGTTTTTAGCAAAATGAAATTTCCAAATCTAGAAGCAGATTTGTTTCACTCTATCAAATTAGAAGGGATGCCTAAATTTAAAATTCACAGCTAGCTGAATTTTAATTTTCTACAAAATTTGAAAACCATATAACAATATTTAGACTACTAACAAATGAAATGCAATGAAAAGACTAATCTATATCAAGGAAGCAATGTAATTCCCATACCACATTTGGCTAATCAATACAAATCATTCCAATGCAATTTGGAATACAAACATAGGAACTAGCTTCCCCACACCTAGCTTGTTTTATATCCAAATCACTTCTAATAATAAAAGCACATATAACTATTTCTAAGCATACTAAAGACTAAAAAGTTACATTTGGTATTTGGGTAGAATTTGATTTATATTTGAGTTGCTCTAAGAGCTCTCAACCTTCACTGAAGAAGGGGATACAAAAACTTATATTTCATGGGATAAATGATATCCCATTTCTCTTGAAGCATCTGGAGGAACTTGGACAGATTAGAACATACATGATCAATTTTCTTTGTAGTATGCATCTAAATAAGAGGAAGGATACAAATACCAGAAGATTAGATGCATTGAACTTGGACCATTTTTCTGTACATAGAAAATGTACATCCCACAAAAATTAAAGAATAGACACATTGAATTTGGACCATTGAGGGTACTTTCTCTTTTAGGGAAAGGTTGTGGAATGTATAATTATTCCTTTCCATAAACATCTAAATGCACAAATTCTCTTTTGAATGATCAGGGGAGGCCTCCACCGCAACACTGCAAGGCTTGTTATTGGGCCTTGCGGTGATGTGGGTGATTCCCCAATCACTCCAAGGCCTAGCAACAAGCCTTGCAGTGATGCGAGTGATTCTTGCATCACCACAAGGCCCAACAATAAGCCTTGCGGTGTTGCAGTGGAGCCTCAAACTTTGATAAGATCAAATGATAACTCGTGATGGATCATGCACGGAGGTTTAGGGAATTGTTTTCAAGTTTGGGGACAATCAACTCAATAATGAAAGTAATGAAAAAGCTTAAGGAAACTTGTTAAATACCTCACCTCAAAATATAGCATTAATGTCATTCATGCAAAACAAAGTGGAGGGCATTAAGTTTGAATGCAGAGTTTCAAGGGTATCCAAGATGTGTCATATCCTCTGCAAATAGAATGGGAAAATTGTCTTGCAGGAGCTTGGTGGTCATGCAGAAATATGGGACTTCAGATGACTTCCAGACATACCACAGAGTTCTACAGAAGCTCAAAGTATTAAGATACTCCGCAGGAAGAGCTTAAAATGAAAGTGGGGCTCTACCACAACACCACAAGGCTTGTTGCTGGGCCTTGTAGTGATGCGGGAATCACCTGCATCATCGCAAGGCCCAAAAATAAGCCTTGCAGTGTTGCAATGGAGGCCTCACCTGATATCAATATCTGATATCCCCCATCCATTATGCTTTGATGGATGCCCATTCCCTATTCCAAAGCTTCCATATTGGAACAAGCAAGGAGGATGCTGGCAAAGGTTGTGTAGTCTGGCTTTACACCTGCTAATTACATTTGCTTGAAATTTTCTAAAGCCTTTTCAAGAAATTCATTTTTTGCATATCCCGCAACCATTGTATTCCATGAGATGACATTTATTTCAGGCATACTGCCAAATAGTTCACATGCCTTGTCAATACTGCCACATTTTGCATACATGTCTACCAGGGCAGTTGAAACTACAACATCTGACAAAATTTCTCTATCCATTACTTTTTGATGGATGTCCATACCTTGTCCCAATGCTCCCATTTTGGCATAAGCAAGAAGGATGTTGGAAAAGGTTGTGGAATTTAGCTTTACACCTGCCAAGTGCATTTGCTTGAAAGTTTGTAAGGCCTTTCCAATAAATCCATTTTGTGCATATCTAGCAGTAATTGAGGCATTGTGTCCAAGAGTGTTGGTTTCTTGGTGTTATTTAAATTTTATCTTGTTTTTTAAATTTATTATTTATCTTCTATTTCTACATTGAATTGGATGGTTGGGATTGCAAGTTGCTGAATAGTGTAATGATGCACAAATGACAGATTTCATAGAGGATAACTTCCTTGCAAGATAGGTAATCTAATCTGTCATGAATTGGATGTATAATTTAAAGGTGGTGTCTACCAATGGTTGTGTTTCTTGTTTTATAATGTATTTAATGGTATTTGTTTGTCTGTTTGCTTTATAGATGGAGGATATTAAAAAAAAATTGAATATGTTGCTCAATTGAGAAGAATTGGAAAGGGGCATTGTAAGGGAGTAACTCAACATGTTTGAGTTCATTCAATAGAGGGGCAATGTTCTACGTTGATGGGAGGCAGAGTACAAGTGAAAGCATGCCAGGATAATGAGCTAGGTAGTGGCAGTCATGATTATAAAGGGAAAATGCATGACAGTAGGTTGACAAGTGATTGGACAATGCATTTCAAGAAGCTACAAGTTTGATTAGGACAATGCATAGCCCAGTCATAAGGCAATGTTGAATAACAATCCATGACAATTGAGGCATCCTACCAAAGGTGACAGTCATCAGAGGCATAATCATCAAAGATGAAGACAGTTTATTGCTACAGGTAACAATTCACAGTGGCAGCTTATGAACTAGAGCAAGTTGGGTGCATGCGACATGATCTCTATAGAGATGACAGTGTGATCTTGAACTAGGACAGTGAGCTTCATGGGATAGTCATGGATTTGTGAAGAAGACATCTATGAATGTCTTTGTGCTTCTATACTTAGTGATACTCAAAAAATTAGTTTCTTACTCATTCTTTGAGCTATGTATTGTAACCATGAAGGGTTTTTTAGCAAAGAAAGCATTGTAACTTATTTTCAGATCTGTATGCTATTTGTAAGCATTTTTTATCAATAAAACAAGTTATTTTTACCTTCTCAAAGTTGTTTCATTGTGCAAGCTTCAAAATATACTACTAAATATACTAATGACTAAATACAAGTTTTAAAATGACTAAATATACTACCAATTGACAAAAAATCAGTGAACAGTGAATAAATATGACTAAATATATGACCAATGTTAAATCAGTGAATAAAAATGACTAAATATACTACAAAATTGATCAAAATGATGATTAAAATTAATGACTAAATACACTACCAATGGATAGAAATCAATGAATAGAAATGACAAAATAAGTGACTAGTTAACAACAATCAATGACTAAATATATCAGTGAATAAAAAATGACTAAATAAGTGACCAGATTACAGCAATCAATAATTAAATCAATGACTAAATATACTACCAAATTGGTCAATCAAAACAACCAATAAATGACTAAAAATGGTTTAGTCATCAATTTGGTCGTGTTACTGGCAATAAACTACTAATGGTCACATGACTGTGTTTGGTCATTTATAAGAAATTTTTAGTGGCTTTTTTAGTAATATATTGCTCTTTTTCTACTAGTGGTTCTAAGAAAATAGTTGATCTTCTGAGAACGATAACTTTCTGGTAACTGATCCAAATGAGCTGAATTTTAGATATGATGTGCATGATGATGTCTAGATGTTAAGTCCTACTCTGCAAGCTCTAAAATGCAAACGTGGAAAAATGTGGTACAAAGTGCTAGAACTGCTACCGACTGAACGGAAATGAAATGAATTGGAAAATGAAAGAAAATAAAAAAAATGCAAATATTTTTGGATGATTCAAGATTGCTCTGCAACCTGGGATGCTCCTACATCAGTTAGGCTTATATTTTTTAGAATTAAGGTTAGGGTTAGGGTTACAATTAAAATAGTGTTAAAATTATGTTTATTGTTAGAATTAGGTTTAGGGTTAAAATTGGAGTTAGGGTTAGGGTTGGGATTAGGGTTGGAATTAGGAATAGAATTCTAGGGTTAAGTAAATCTAGGGGTATAATTAGGGTTAGGGTTAGAATTACTGTCAAGATTAACATTAGGGTTAGGGTTATAGTTATAATTTGGGTTGAAATTAGAAGTTAGGGCTACAATTAGGGTTAGGGTTATTGTTAGGGTTAGAATTAGAGTTGAAATTAGAATTGTGATTACGGATAGAATTTATCTTAGGGCTAGGGTTTAATTAGAATTAGGGTTTCAATTAGAATTAGAGGTAGAGATAGAATTACAATTAAAATTAGGGTTATGGTTAGAATTATGTTTATGGTTAGGTTTATGGTTACAAATAGAGCTATAATTAGAGTTACAATTAGAATTAGCATTAGGGTTGGGGTTACAATTAGGGTTAGGTTTGGGATTACAATTATAGTTAGGATTAGCACTAGAATTAAAGTTACAATTATGGTTAGGTTTAGAATTATGGTTATGGTTGCAAATAGGGTTATAGTTACGGTTAGAACTAAGGTTAGGGTTAAGGTTAGTATTAGGGTTAGGATTACATTTAGGGAAAGAGTTAGGGTAAGTATTAGACTTAGAATTATAGGTAGAACTAGGGTTAGGGTAAGAAATAAGTTTTTAGAATTTGGGTTAGAATTAGGGTTAAGGTTTGAATCAAACTTGGGGTTAGGGTTAGTATTAGAAGTAGGGTTAGGGTTACAATTAGAATTACCTATGATAAGAATTATGGTTAGGGTTAGAATTAGGGTTGGGGTTAGGGTTACAATTAGGGAGAGAATTAGGGTTATGGTTAGAATTAGTGTCAGGGTTAGGGTTAGGGTTTAGGTTAGAATCAAGGTTCGAGTTAGAATTAGAGCTAAGGTTAGCATTACTGTTAGGATTAAGGTTAGGATTACCGTTACAATTTGGGTTTGAATTACAAGTTAGGGCTAAAATTAGGGTTGGGGTTAGGGTTTAGGTTAGAGTTAGGGTTCAATCTATGATTAGAATTAGGGTTACATTTTGTTTAAAATTAAGGTTAGCACTACAATTAAAATAGGGTTGGAATTATGTTTATGGTTAAAACTTGAGTTAGGATTAGAGTTATAGTAAAAATTAGGGTTAGGGTTGGGATTATGGTTAGAATTATGAATATAATTAGAGTTAAGTAGATCTAGGGGTAGAATTAGGGTTAGGTAGAATTAGGGTTAGGGTTAGGTAGAATTAGGGTTAGGGTTAGAATTATTATTAGGATTAACGTTAGGGTTAGGGTTATAGTTACAATTTTGGTTCAATTTAGAGGTTAGGGCTACAATTAAGGTTAGGGTTAGGGTTAGGGTTTAGGTTCAATTTAGAATTGAGGTTACAAATATGGTTAGTGTTAGGCTTGGGGATAGAATTTAGGCTTAGGGTTATTATTAGAACTAGAGTTAGAGTTACAATTAGGGTTGGGGTTAAGGTTCAGGTTAGAATTAGGGTTATATTTAGTATTACAATTAGGTCTAGAATTAGGGTTACAACTATGGTTAGAATAAGAGTTGGCTTAGGGTTAGAATTAGGGATAGAATAAGGGTTAACTAGATCTAAGGGTATAATTAGGGTTAGGGTTAGAATTAGAGTTAGGGTTAGCATTACTATCAAGATTAAGGTTAGGGTTAGGGTTATATATTTATAATTTGGGTTTGAATTAGTAATAGAATTAGTATTGGGATAAGAATTAGGGTTAGGGATAAAATCAAGATTACAATTATAATTGGATTTACGGTCAGGGTTATAATTAGGATTAGAATTAGGGTTAGGATTATGGTGTAAATTAGTGTTAGAACTAGTGTTAAGATTATTATTTATGTTAGAATTAGGGTTAAAACTATGATTAGAATCAGGGTTAGGGTTAGGGTTAGGATTAGGGTTAGTATTGACCTAAACATTAGGGTTGGGGTTACAAGTAGGGTTGGGGTTAGGGTTCAGGTTAGAATTAAGGTTATAGTTATTATTGTAGTTAGTTCTAGAATTAGGGTTACAACTATTATTAGAATTAGGGTTGGGGTTAGGGTTACAATTAGGGATAGATCTAGAAATTAAATAAATCTAGGGGTAGAATTAGGGTTAGGGTTAGATTTAAGGTTAGGAATACAATTAGGGTTATTATTAGGGTTAGAATTATGGTTAGAATTAGTTTTACAATTAGGGTTATGGTTAGAATTGTTGATAACTGAGAGGGGGGGGTGAATCAGTTATCCTAATTATTTCCTTTATTTGAACTTTCCTTTTAATTGATGCAGCATAAAATCAAACACAAAACATTAACCATGAAATAAGAAACACATGACACAGTATTTTTGACGTGGAAACCCTGTTAAGGGAGAAAACCACGGGGTGATTGACCCAAAATTATTCTCTGTTAGAAGAATAGGAAATTACAAAAATGGCACTTGCCAATTAGGGCTCACTGCCCGAGCACACTGCTCACAAGAGGCCCACTGCCTACAAGAAGACACACTGTCTACAAAGTGATGAGAATCACAGTCTTGAACTGATTGGAAGCATCTGCATATGCTGGAGTTCAGTTCCGGTTAGGCTCAGTATACTGATCTGCTGCACTTCATCTTTCCTCTGTTCTTTATTCTGCTATCTTTCACATACCGGATCCTTTTTGCTACCTCTGCTCTTATCTGGACTTATTCGCATATATCTCTACAACAACGCCACACTTCACAACTAAATCCATCCTCTATATATATCCGCACAAGTAATTTCATCACCTTTCTAGTCGGCATCCGGAACAGTCTAGTTTCTTATAAACTTTCATTCTGTCGGCTGAATCCTTCCTCACCAAGCAATGCGGATCAAGCATATACTTGTAGATATCATTAATCATGTCGGCCAAACATGATTCATGCCTTCACAACCTCTGTCATCAATAGTAACCCATCCGGAAAGCAGTCTGATACTCTGCTAGTCAGTTCTTCCTCTGTTTTCACTGTCTCTCAGGAATCCGGTACTCAACCATTCATATCTTTTTCCTTGTCCATCACCGGAGGCTAAATCCTTGGAATATACCACTCAAGGTAGTCCTCTTGACTTCCCCAAATCCGCACTGCACCAAGACACTTCCTCTGAGAGGTCCGGACCAATCTGTCGGACCTTGCCACATGCTCTGTTCTTCTTCACCGGACCACAACATTCTTTATTCTGACTTCCGGTAGAGACATATCATGTCTTGCGGATATGTGGGATGACCTTTGTTGCCATCAATGACAACAACCATGAATCCATATAGTGTCTCTTGCCAACAATCTCCCCCTTTGGCATTGATGGCAACACTTAGTGAAAAATGACTAAGTGTTTTCACTATGCTCCCCCTTTGCTGATGCTCTGTCTTTATATACAATTTCTGGAACTCCCCCTTAGTTGGATTCCTCATTTTTCACTGCTCCTCACTCCCCCTTTGACATCAATGGCAAAGGGTAGGGTCCGCATATCAAAATTTTCAAAAATTTCTTATACTTAGCCGCATATTTACATACTCACATATATTGAAGAATGTCTGCAAAGGATGTCTGTAATTGGATCATTTCTGTGGCCCAACTTTGCTTCATTCTATCCAAAATTGAAATGTGACCACTTAGCAAAAATGCAAAAGCTTCTGCCCGCTTGAGATCTGTCGGATCTTTTGTTTGGGCGGTGGTCTGAGCATCACTGATGGCCTCATGCATAGTTTCCAACTTAGGGATTATAATCCTTCTAAGTTCTCCCATCCGGTTAGTGATGTTCTTCCTTTCCTTCTCAAGATTTTTTATTTCATTCAAGACTGCAATGGTCTGACATTCTTGGTTTATTATAGAGGAAGAGAGAGGATCAAAACTTTGAGATAAGCTTTGTAGCTTATCCTGTTCCTCTTTTATTTTCTTGTCAAATGCTGCTGTTGCCTTTGACCAGGATATGCAAAATTTGTAGATGTCACCGCCATCCTTAAGAGCATTCTCTAAGCTCCTTATTCCAATGCTTACAATCTTCCTATCCTTAGAGATTAATTCTAATATTTCTGAAAATCTTTTGTCCAAAAATTCCTTCTGGACCTTTTCTTCAGCTGATTTTTCTAGAGAATCAAAATGTGTATCAACACTGCTGACTAAGGTTTTTAGATTACCGGAAGAGGAGGCTGTCGGATCTATCTGGATTGATGGCATGATCTTTACAAGTACTCCGGAAGCAGCCTCTATCAACTCACAGTCTTCCATATGAGACTTCAGGAGCTTTTCATTTGCCTTGGCATTTGCAAATGAAGCTATCTTCATTGTTTGTACCGGAGAGAGAGAGAGTCAAAATCAAATGGGCCTTTTAGAAGCTCCAGTTCATCAATCTCTAGAGTTTCTTTGCTCAAAAATTGTTGAACAGTTTGTGCAGTGTCTCTTGCCGAAGACAGATGTTTCTTTTCTTCTGCAGTCTTAGAACTGTCAACCTCTTTGTCTTTCACCACTACTTCCTTCTCCTGTAATTGCTCTTCTTCTTTGGATCCGGAGACTGTAGGGGAAACCGGAGGAGAGATGCTAGTTTGTTCATGAGCCACTTCTTCTGGAGCAGAGGGTCCCAAGTCCTCAGCTGTTTCTGTACCTAAATCCTCTACAACCGGAAGATTGAACCTTTTGAAGGCCTTCCAGAGGATCTCTTCTGTTTCTTGGGCCACTTTGTCAGTCTCGCCAAGCATGAGTTGATTCATCCTGGCTTTGCTTCTGAACTCATCTTTGCAGTCCTTGAAGATAATGTTCATTGTCTTGGGATCAATTTGAGGATACAGCTGAATAGCTATCTGCTCCCGGATCTCAAGATCTTTAGCATGAGCATTATTCTTTCTTACTTCCATTTCCTTTTCTAGGCTTTTAGGAATAAGAGATATTATTTCAATGAAAGCCTTATTATATATGTTAAGATATTTTACTGTGGCCTCCTGCAGAGTCTTTTGGTCGGCCTCACTGAAGTCATCATATGATTCAGTCATTGGTTGAAGGTTTCCATCCACCGTGACCGACTTGATTATGCTCTCTAGTGACAGAGTGGGCTTTTCAACAGTTACCTCTGCCATTTCATCCTTGTCTTGGCCTGTGGAGGGCTTACCGGATCCCTTCTTCTTCTGTTTCTTTACTTCTCTTACTCCCTCATCTGATTCTGTTTCCTCTTCATCCTTTTGGCTTCCATAAGCCCTTGTGGCTTTTGTCTTGGATCTCTTACCGGATGCCTGAACTTCCGGTTTTGAACTTTTGGTTGTGGAAGGTGCAGGTCTCTTTGATGATCTGGTCCGGGTGGGAGTTTCAACCGGAGCACTTTCTTTGCTTTTCTCTTCTTCCTCGGCCTTCCTCCTCTTTTCCCGGCTGGCATCAAGTGCCTCCTTTGAGATACCTAGGCCTTGAGCAATGTGCTCTACTTCTTTTCTTACCTTTCTTTTAATCTCAGGTTCCCTGAGTTCTACATGTATTTTTACACTCAGCTCCTCAAAGGTTCCAAACCTTTCTGCCTTAGGATCTTTGGGCTGACTTAGCATGTGTTGAACATGCAGCTCCACTATCTGTTCATCAACTTCATACCCCATGGGCATGATCCAGACAGTCCTTGGCTCTACTGCCTCCATTAGGCACTGATCAGTGTCAACCATAAAGCACACTGAGTCCTTGTATTTCTCAATGAGAGACTGGGGAATTCTCTCTCTTGCTTGCATCATGCTCTGAAAGTTTTTGAAGTATCCCCATAGAGCTGTATTTCTTGCTTTTGCATCCCCAAGTCCATGCAAATAGTCTCTTATCTGGACTGCAACAGGTTTGTCATTCTGCCATACCCATCCACTTGTTCCGAGTAGCTCATTCATGAAGTAGAAGAATAGACATACAATAAGAGTACCATACTTAAAGGAATTCTTCTTATCCTTCTTGATTTTCTGTATGTTTTCCATTAATTGGCTTAGCAGTAGTTCGCAGAGATCATATTCTGCATTCTTTCTTAGCATTTCATAAGCAGTGTATATTGCAGTTCCGGATACAGAATTCTCCCTGCTGGAGTGATAGATCTTGTATCCTATTATCATTGATGCATATTTGATATCCGGATCCGAAATATCTTCAATGGTCATTGCCCTCTTGTCAAATTTTGATCCGGTGGCCTCAGTTACAATGTTGTTCTTGACAGATTTGAGGATAGGTACCCCTCCGGAGGAGTATAGACCAGTTACTGCTCTAATTGCCTCTTTTGTGATCTTGCAGGGTCTATCTAGCCATAGAAAGTTGTCATGCATCCTGCTCAGTACATACCGGACCCATTCATCTTCTTCAAAGCAGGGGAAATGAATAAATTGCTCAAATTGTTTCTTCTGAATATCCTTATACTCTGGTTTAAGCTCAAAAGCATTGTCTATCAGCTGCTTGTGATAGAGGTCTCTCAATTTGAATTCCCCAAATTCCTCAATGTTTGCATGTATGTAAACCCTAATGTCTTCGGTGTGTAAAACTCTGTGAGGAACACTAGAGAAGGCTCCTAGTGGGTCTACCTCCAATGATTTGTAGGGATGTTTCTTGAATGAGGGGCAAGGTCTATCAGAGATCTTAACTATGTTTGGAGTAGCCATTCTTCAAAGATTTGCAGTGAGGTAATGAAAAACGGAGAATACCTTATGCGCCTTCGGTTTGCACGGAGTGGTTGGATTGATTTCTTTATGCAATAACTTCGGCAGGAGATCCTTGGTGTGCTTGATGAACCTTGTTGCAGAGCTCCACTTTTCGCTTCTTCTCGAGTGCAGAATGAGCAAATAACCTTTGAGAAATCTCTTAAATTGCTCCGCGAACCCTAATATCTGTCTGCAATAAATGCTTCACCTACATCATTCCGGTTTGCCTTGTCTGGATAGTTTGGAGTATCCCGGATTAGTCCTGATCTGTGGATATCATCCGGATCTTTCAATTATGAATGAATCGAGGTAACATATTGCAAGAACATCCCAAACACTCTGTCCAATCCGCAGAACAAGATAGTGCATTTCCAGATCTTTCCGGATCTTTTTGTAATCCTTTATCATACCAGAGCATCTCCCTGAATAGGTCTTATTTGATCGATCACAGCTTCTTCATAACTCCATGCGGACCACTGAAAACTTGACTGAAGTATCTCAAGACTCATATCTACAAACCCTTTGATCCGCATCTTGTGCCACATCCGGCACCACTTGTTTGGCTGGGGGAACAAGATTTTCTTTGAGTCTCCCCCTGAGCCTGAGCTCACTTTTTAATTTCTGGAAGAAATATCAGCACCAGAGTCTGGTGCGGATCCAACCTCTACATTCTCTGAACTTTTCTTCACCCAAATCTTGCTCATCTGATTCCTAACCTCATCCGCATTCATCTTTTGTTTACCCTTGTCTTGATTCTGATTATACACCGGACCTCTTTTGTCCTGATTCTTGTTTCTGCAAACTTTAGCATTATGACCGGACCTATTGCAGATTTGGCAAATAACATTTCTTTGCATGTTTGACTGATATCCTCTTGATCTGCATTGATTAGCCATATGACCTACTCTATTGCATGTGAAGCATCTACCTTTGAATGATTTGTTTACTTGCATACTTCTGCATTCATGGGATTTGTGTCCATACCTTTTGCAGTTGAAGCACTATCCGGAGAAGGATGAATTAATCTGATTCATTCTCATTCTGCACTGATTAGCTTTGTGACCAAAGTGGTTGCAGCTGTGGCAGTATCCATTGAAGGATGGATATCTTTGAGCATTTGGCTGTCTTACCGGAGGTCTTCTAGGCCTGCTCCTTGGATTTTCTGATCCAAGATTCTTCTGACCGGATCCGGAGCTTTCTCCTTTCTCATATCCCAAACCATACTTGTCATCTGTCCTCTTTTGACTTCCAAGAAGAACTTCAAGTTGAGCAGAACTTATTTTGAATTTCTCTTTATATTCATTTGCTGTTTGAAGGTCTCTTTTGAGAGAGACAATTTGATCCTCAAGTTTTCCTTCATTATCTTTGGCATCTTCAAGATCAGATTCAAGATGTCTGATAATCCTGTCCATCTGGAGGCATTCTTCTGATTTTTCTTTAAGAGATTGTCTTAGATTGTCTTCAGCCTTTCTTTTTTCTTCAATCTCTTGAGTAAACTTTATAGTTCCTGATTCCATTTCATGTCTTAACATAATGACTTCTTTTGATAACTTTTCACATAACCTGGTTTGCTCAATCAATTCTTCATTTGTATTGCTTTCTTCACTTTGTCTTGCCAACTGTTGAAGCAGCTCCTTTCTCTTTTTCATGGAGAGACTTAATTTGTCTTTTAATTCTCTCATGAATTCATCAGCCTGTTTGAGTCTTTCCTTTAATTCACTAACTTCAGAATTCGACTCTTCAAGATCCTCAAGAGTAGTCTTGAGTTGCTCCCTTAAACCATATGCATCCATTTGAAATCCCAGATCTTCCTCAAGCTGTTAGGCTCTATTAGGAGGAACTTAGCTCTGATACCAATTGTTGATAACTGAGAGGGGGGGTGAATCAGTTATCCTAATTATTTCCTTTATTTGAACTTTCCTTTTAATTGATGCAGCATAAAATCAAACACAAAACATTAACCATGAAATAAGAAACACATGACACAGTATTTTTGATGTGGAAACCCTGTTAAGGGAGAAAACCACGGGGTGATTGACCCAAAATTATTCTCTGTTAGAAGAATAGGAAATTACAAAAATGGCACTTGCCAATTAGGGCTCACTGCCCGAGCACACTGCTCACAAGAGGCCCACTGCCTACAAGAAGACACACTGTCTACAAAGTGATGAGAATCACAGTCTTGAACTGATTGGAAGCATCTGCATATGCTGGAGTTCAGTTCCGGTTAGGCTCAGTATACTGATCTGCTGCACTTCATCTTTCCTCTGTTCTTTATTCTGCTATCTTTCACATACCGGATCCTTTTTGCTACCTCTGCTCTTATCTGGACTTATTCGCATATATCTCTACAACAACGCCACACTTCACAACTAAATCCATCCTCTATATATATCCGCACAAGTAATTTCATCACCTTTCTAGTCGGCATCCGGAACAGTCTAGTTTCTTATAAACTTTCATTCTGTCGGCTGAATCCTTCCTCACCAAGCAATGCGGATCAAGCATATACTTGTAGATATCATTAATCATGTCGGCCAAACATGATTCATGCCTTCACAACCTCTGTCATCAATAGTAACCCATCCGGAAAGCAGTCTGATACTCTGCCAGTCAGTTCTTCCTCTGTTTTCACTGTCTCTCAGGAATCCGATACTCAACCATTCATATCTTTTTCCTTGTCCATCACCGGAGGCTAAATCCTTGGAATATACCACTCAAGGTAGTCCTCTTGATTTCCCCAAATCCGCACTGCACCAAGACACTTCCTCTGAGAGGTCCGGACCAATCTGTCGGACCTTGCCACATGCTCTGTTCTTCTTCACCGGACCACAACATTCTTTATTCTGACTTCCGGTAGAGACATATCATGTCTTGCGGATATGTGGGATGACCTTTGTTGCCATCAATGACAACAACCATGAATCCATATAGTGTCTCTTGCCAACAAGAATTAGTGTTAGAATTAGGGTTAGGGTTAAGGTTAGAATTGGGGTTACGATTGGGGTTAGAATTAGGGTTAGTATTGGCCTGAATATTAGGGTTAGGTTTAGGGTTGGGTTAGAATTATGTTTTTGTAAGAATTATATTTAGATTTATGGTTAGTATTAGGGATACAATTAAGGTTAGGGTTATAGTTATATTTAGGGATGGCATTAGATTTATGGTTACAATTATAATCAACAAAAAATAAGGTTAGGGTTAAGGATAAAATTAAGATTATCAATATAATTATGGTTAGAGATAGAATTAGGGTTTGGATTAGAATTAGGGTTAAGTAGATCTAGGGGTAGAAGTAGGGTTAGGGTACCTACAATTAGGGTTAGGGTTAGAACTAGGGTTATTGTTAGGGTTAGAATTACAATTAGAATTAGGATTATAACCTTGACCTTAACTATATTCGTAAACAAAACCCTAATTCTAATCTAACCTTGTTTCTAACCCTAACCCAAACCCTAATTGTAATCATAACCCTCAATCTAACCTTAATTCTAATTCTAACCATAATTAGATGATTACACTTAGCATTGATTTATAAGCCTAACCCTACTTAAGACTAATCCTAAACTAATCCCTAAACAAAACCATAATTCTAAATCTAACCTTCATTAGAACCTTGAAAAATAATATATAATTATTATATAATATATTATAATAATATATAATTATTATATAATATATTGTAATAATATATATAACCTACATAGTTATATAATATAATATAATTAGGGTTAAGACCTTTACAGTTAGGCTTAGTTTAGTATAAAATATGTCGAGAGATATATTGTACTATATAATTATAATTATTATATATATTTATGTAATGCCCCTCGCCTTTTGCCTGTGACAGATTTTATTTTCGTGTTCCCTATGATAGTTCTAGTTTAGATGATAGTCTTGTAGCACCTGTTTACAGTTTCGAGATGTTTGGACTGTTACGTTATGGTTTATGATCTCCTTGAGCTTGATGGACTCTTTGACATTATGCTAGCTGATTTTGGATCTATGTTAGGATGATGCTTGTTTACTTGTACTTTGTGCTTTCATAGTTGATGGACATGATTATGGATTGATGTTACTTTTAGTTTTATATGTTGTTCGATCATGATCATGACGTATGACTAGTATTAGTTATTTAATGCTTGAACAGAAGAGTGTTGCATTACTCGTGTCCGAGTACCCTGCCACGCTGTGACTTCCGTTCATTATGCTTGTGTTTACATGGTTATATATGTATATATGCACAACCTTGTTGTTCATTGCAGGATGCAGGTACTGGGCATCGACTCCACCTAAATTACTAGGTCTGAGCGTTCCCTAGCCAATGGAATCATGGATTGGAGTTGACATGAGGTTCCCTTAATTAGTCAACATCCTCGAGGAGGATGAGCTTTCAGTGTTGTACCCTATCGTCACCGTCAGTGGACCATTGTCGTCATTTGTCGTTATGTCCTATGGCTTCACTCTGGTCAGGTATCACCTTGTAAATTAGGGTATATCCAATTTGAGTGTCAATCCATGCATGATTAATATTTTATTTAAATAAGCTTAAATTAAATAAAAATTGCTAGGGGATTATGTGTGTGGTTTATTAATTATAAATAATTTAATTATTGATAATTGGTAAATAAATAAATTAAACTAGATAAATGATTTAGCAAAATATTAAATTTACTTAATTGTAGTGGATCAAATTAAACAGAAAATAAAATGCTAATGTGAAGGGAATAAACATCTCTAACGGTGATAAAATAATCTAAACTAAGTAACTATGGGGTAAATATGATTTACGGATATTTTAATGGTGAAATGGTATTGTTAAGGGTAAAATGACTATGTCTCGGAGGAAGAGAAATTAAATTTGGTCAAGAATTAATAAAATTTCGTCTCTACGAATAAAAATAAATATTATCCGGTAACCTTTGGGTTTGTTTTGCCATCTCTAATACTATTGTTATCACTATGAATATTCAGGTACATTATTAAATTTAATCTCGCTAACATGTTTTTTTTTTGGTTTAAATATTAGGGTTGTCATATTTGGGGATTCACAAATGTATTTCAGGTGCTGTCATTTGTAAGATTGAGGATTTGGGAGTCTAGAGTATAGTTAATTTTTGCACCCACGAGAGAGTGGGTTGTGGGATGAAGGAAGGAATATCCCTGCGTTTACCCGAAGAGTCCATTCCGGGTTTTGAGAAAGTGGGATGTCAGAATGTTCCCGGCATTTATCCGGGGAGCTAAGTCCTGCTTGAGGGAGTTTTTTTTTTGGGAAGAGAAGGAAGGAGGGACTTGTAGACAAAAGGAGACTTTGGGGAAAGGCTTAACAAACTACAGGTATGGTTCTGTGTAGGTTTTATGCCCTTTTGCCTATGAAAATTAATAGAAATTAGTTTAATTGTGTCCTCCATAGATGAGATCTAATCAGGTTTTGGTGATAAATAACTTAAGTCAGACGTGAAACTCTCATGGTCTCCATCGTATCTTGCCTTAGAAACCTGTCACAAATTTCCAGTTTGCTTGAGAATTAATGGAATACAATTGTTGTCATTCACCACATTTATGCATTCTGCACAGTATCGATTGAGTTTTAATGTCAAGATTTTTGCCCTAGAATAGCCTACATTGTCGTAAGTTTGCAGAAATCACCTCACTCTTACCTCTCTGCCTTTTTGTTTAAATGCTCCATGGTTTTGTTTGCGAATCGGTCTTGAGTGAGTACCCTGCAATCCATCTTTCTGACCGATTGTATGCATCCGACAACCACCCCGTTGGAGTCATTCTACTATTCTGCAGTCATTCTTTGGCGTGGTACGAAGAGGGCAGACATATTGTAATATCTACTATTAGTTTCCTATCATTAAGAATGCTTGGCTGGTGTGCACATACCTTAGGAATTCGCATTACTCTTTTAATTGTATTTGATAATACACACCAGCCAGCGTAATCGCCTTTACCACAACAAATGAGTGCATCAAGCAATGCAAGGATTTTAGCACTCCTTCAGCCTAACCTTAATGTTCGAAAATTTGGCTTCAAATTATTAAAATTTGCTGTCAAAAAAAAAAATGAATAGTGTGATGAGTTCTTACAGTCCAACTCCTCGATGGTTCTTAGCCACCATGTTCTAGTAGTATCATGACGATATCTACTTCACCAGATTTCATAAGAACAGCTTCAGCCAAAGCTTTGGCATAAACATCTGCTCATGTCCCTCAACATTTGCACCACATAGACTTAATACAATCTTTTCTCTATCTTATCACATATATCCCTAGCGACTTTGACTATTATTGCTTTGCCGCGATTGGTTATTATTCTTTTCCTTACGCATTCCTCTAGAGGTGATTCTGCAAACACAGTCATAAACAACTTAGCCAATTCAAACCCTGCATTGTCTTGAGAAGTTAACTCGCGTGTTCTATTGGGGTTGCCTTCCCACCATAGCCATCTCCCCATTTCTTTTGTTTTGCTTGAGCGAACTCAATATATAGTTCATGTATGCGAATAGGTGCCAAGCCGTGGATCCTCTCCCATCCCTAGTCCAGGGGAAGGCCGTTGGTTTCTATTGTGATCACCCACAGCGAGCTATCGATCCTCTCATAGTATGCGAAGTGGCTGTGAGCTAAGCAGAATTTAAAGGAGCAACCTTCCATCTTTACATATGCCAAATTGTCCACCTTTTTGTTTTTAGCTATGATTCGTGTCTATAGCTGTCTGAGCAGCCAATAGTAGGAGTGGCAGACACTGTTATGGGATCTGGCCCTTACTGCTCCCGAGCCCAAGAAAATACTATTTTGGGAGGCCGACTTATACATTCCCACGCACTAAAAATTGAATGAGGTGGTTGAAACAAGTCTTTAAATCAGTCTTACTGAAAAATAGCTTTAATATTTATTGCACAGTTCTAACAATATAGCTATCACACCTTTTCGCTACCTACAAAGACTATACTTCAAGAATCCATCAAACGAAGGTAGAAAATAGTTAGGTTCATTGTTTTCAATTACTTAACTTCCTCGCAAGAAAATTCACATTACAGGTTGTTACCTTTTGAGTTGTCCTTGTTTATTTATGTATCGGTAATATTTCTTAAACAAGAGTCGGTTTACCGTACTATATTTTTGGTCATACCTTTGCTTTGTAAATCGACTCTTAGTCCTTCAAATTTTACCTGTGTGTCGTCTTTGTATAAAAGGTTTGAACCTTTGAACCTAAACCATTCTCAAAGCTCAAAGTTCAATGGTTCAATATGTCTGAAGTGTCATATAAAGCAAGCTACCTTTTTGCTTGTCTTAAGCGTCTTTGTACTTTCAGGTTGAACTTGAACCTTCCGTGCGTACTCTATAGCGGGGTTCAAGGTTCAATGGTTCAACGGTCTAAAGGTTCAGCACTCATTGTCTTCCTATGAGTCGGGTCACGCAGTTTCCTTGTCTACTAATATATCGTTGAACCTTTCACTTGTACTTTGCCGCGGGGTTCAATGGTTCAAAGTTCAATAGTTCACTGTTTTATAATTGGAAACCTTTTACCAAAGCCGCGTAACTTTTGTTGGTCTACATAACCCTTGCGTCGTTGAACCTTCGCATTGAACCATGTCTTCACAAGTTCAATGGTTCATGAGTCAAGTCCCTGTTTCCGTAAGTCAATCTTTTGCCTACCTATAAAGTCCAGTTGGCATGTTTGAACCATCACATTGAACCACCGCGTTGAACCATGTCCTAAAGGTTCAACGATTCAATAAGTTCGAAGATTTGGTAATTTTGGTCCCGTTTGCTCCCACAGCTTTCTAGGTCAAATTTAGCGGGAAAGTTGGAGGAAAATTTGTCAGAAACTCATCATGAAACCGAGAGCTCTAATTTAGTGGAGACTATGGATAATAATTGTACTTCATGATGGCGCATGAACATTAATTGTTATTAATGAAGAAATCAGAGTTCATGTCTTTTCAAATATTTTTGGCACGTATTGTTTCGAGCGATAATTATTCATTCTGGTAAGTGCCATTATTAACCAAGAACAAGCTAATTTTAACAAGAAAATATACTGTGCAATGCGGAGAAGGATAGCGCTGGAAGTGTAAGGCTCTCGTTATTCAAGTTTTCGCAGTGAATTCAAATATCCTAAAGGTGAGTTCTGTTTCCCATGTGCTATTTTGAATTCTTATACTGGAAAGAAGAGCCTCTGGAATTTTTGTTATTTTTGAAATTTGAAGTGTTTTATTATAATTGTCCAAGTATGTCTTTGAAATCTACATGTTTGGGAGACGAACATGGCCCTGGTCTCACTTACTCTCACTCAGAATTTGGAGATACTGCATTAGTTCAATATGATTTAGAGGAATTCATAGGAAGAACTAGAAACCCTGTTCAAACCCCCACAATGAAGAAAATTGTGGACAGTGGTTTAGTTGAAGCCACAGCCTTTCCTCAAGCTATATTCTACCCAGAGTTGGTTCAAGAGTGTATGAACAAATACGATCCCCAACACAGGTGCGTCAGAAAAGCAGACGGGGATGTGTTATTCCATGTTAATAGACAAATCCTCATGTCTGTGATGAAGATACCCCCTAAGGAGGCGTATTCCAGTCTTGACATTACTGCCTCCAATGGGTATTTCTCAGAAAAGAGACCAACTTACAAAAGTGTAATAGCAAGGAACTGGCTGCTAAAATTTCAAAAGGGTGGTTCAAGGCTGCCCAGGCCCCTTACTAGAGATCATTTGATACAGGAAGTAAGGGATATTGTGGTGTTGTTGCACAGACTGAGAGGCAATCAGCATGCCTATTACTGGGAGGACTGGATGTACTTTTTCATACAAGTCATCCTTCAAGGCGAACAATATTTGGATTGGGCTGAGATAGTGGCCGACTGTCTACATCAGAGTTTAAATAATTGTCTGGGTAACAGGGATTTCTATATGTCTTCATATCTGTTCTATTGTTTAGCATCCACAAGAGATTGGTTTGACCTGCCTCATGAGCCTTTAGATGAGAACAGTAAAATTTACGAATATTATTCACAGTTGCAAAGAAAAAATTGTTATGAAAATTATAAAAGGATTAATGATGTCTTCACTGGAAAGATGACCTATGAACTGGCAGGCAACCCGAGTAAGAGAATGACCAGTGAAGCAATGCAACTAATCAGTAACTACGGTAGCTTTTTCATCCAATTTTCTGAGTTTACTTATATCAGAGTTGGAGGATTTGATGGTGAACCTGTGAAGTTGCCTAGGTATGTATTTGATCATTTTGTATTGATGGAGGTATGTCGGCAATTGGCACATGTTGATAAGAAATTCCCATCAAAAAGGGGTTGTGGTATCGCTTTTCCTATTGAACTTGGGCAGTATTCATGCCATTCAAAGTCTGATGCCTTGAATCTAGAGGTGAACCTCAAAAGGTTCAATTTTCAATTCTTCACTGCTAGGGCTCAATTCGACAGTAAACGGTTTGTCAAAGATAACCTAGATTCTGGAACAGGGCACTCACACCTTCCTAAGCTGGAAGATTATTGGGAAGACTGTCCAGATGAATTTGAGGTTAGGAGAAGGTTGTGGTGTAGACTTTCTTTGGGGCAGATAATTACCCTTAATTTAAACATGGATGTTTATGGAATTTTTAATGATGATGAACAAGTGGTTGATCCACAATTTGAGAAGGTAGAACACTTACCCATTCCAGAGCTGGACTGGAGCAAGAAAGAGGAAGACAGAATTGAAATTAAAACCCTTCCTATGATAAGGAGGACTGAGAAATGGTTGAGAGAAAAGAGACAGGAAGGGCTTCAGAGTAAAACTGTCCAACAATTCTCTTCAATGGTCGCATCATCGCTTCCCATGGACTCTTCTAATCAACCCCTTGCTATCTGTGGTGCAGGGGCATCCAAGCCATCGACTGAGAAAAGCCCTGTCTCCAAGAGATCCAGAAGAGTCCACACGGATATTCTGCCATCTCATGTTACCAGGTTGAGGACAAAAGGGAAAAGAAAGAAGCAAACTTCTGAAACAATAATTGTTGATTTAAATTCAGAGGAAGAATTAGAAGAGCCTATGGGTGACAAAGAGGCAAGCCCAAACAGAACAGAGGCAGTTGACACTGGTTCATAGTCAGAGGCCTTTCTGGAGACCCCTGAGGTGTTAATGATTTCAAATGAACCCTCTGATGGAGAGAAGCCTAGGAAGACAATCTCAGCCCCTGCACCGAAGTGGCTAGAGAGCTCTATATCTGACAAAAAGAAAGTGATTCCTTTTGTTCTCCCTTTAGAGGACATGGTAAGTAAATGTCTGGGGAAGACCCCCAAGTCCAAGAAACTCAAAACAATGTCTAGAATAAATATTGACCCAAACACTTGTAACTGGAGTGCAGAAATAGCTAAGCCAGTGACTGAGGAAGAGGTTCAAGATCCTACAGTGCATGATTTCACTGTGGAGAGGGTAGATCTCGGTACTGCCTCCAGAGCTGCAGATGTGCACCACCTTGAAGCTTCCACTAAGAGAATGGTTAGTCGAACAATGAAAGATGAGAAGGACAAAAGAGAGTTGAAACAAGCTCTGCGTTCAATGGCAGAGTACATTGAGGCCATTAACAATCCTAGCCCACAGCCAATCTCACAGGTCCCCTTGTCTTTCGACCCAAAATCACCTGTCAATCAAAAAATGTTAGATCAAGTTCATAGAAGCAAAATGGTCTCAAAAACATTTGACAACTGGTTGGAAAACATAGAACAAAAAGGAACTGAATATATTCATGAACTCAAAAATATATATGATCTGACTGCTGCCACTGTTGAAGATCTTAAAGCATAGGTTGTTGTTTGGGCAAAAGACAAAGGTAAGTGGACAACTGTAATAAACCAAATAGAGGAAGTTCAGAAAAATGGGCTAGAGAAGTTTTTGGTAGAAAAGAGCTTGACTGGTGTGGACGAGGATTTGTTTGTCATGCCCACATTTTCCACGTGGTCACAACACACATCGCACGTGTCATAGCCACATCTGTCATGTGGTTATGACACGAGATATGAAAAACTTTTCTCACACTGTCCTAAAAACCCCTTCGCATGCGTAAACATGCTCGGCGGTGTTCTCTCATGGCGAAACACTACAATTTTAGGCAGGATATAAGTACAATTGCGTGCAACCAGACGCATACAGATCAACAAGAGGGTCTTTACGACACCACTAACGACATTGCAAGAGTGAGATTACCAAATTTCCTAACTCTAAACCTCGGCAATTTCTGGCAGCATAACGCCTTACGGCGTTAGTGGGAATTACGCTGCACTCATTTACGCACGTGGTTCGCTGATAGATTAACAACTTGCCACGACACCTTGTTCCGACTAAACTGACTAGTGATCTCCCTATTTAGTCATTTTTCAGCTAGGCACGGTTGTCTGTCTCCTCTCTTGTTTCCCGAAACATACTCCTCCTACGACTTAGCATTTTCAACAAGGCGGTTTGATTGCTCTCTCTTCCCTTTTCACTGGTTCTTAATTTTGATTGTATTTTTATCGCCCTTACCTTAACTATTTCTCTGTTAATTTAGTGTGTTTATATTTCGGTCTCTCTCTCTCTTTTGTTTTCTATGCTTTCTTTATGTGCATCCGGTCCTTTCTTCATGATTTACATAAATCAGGGTTATCACTGCAGCTATTGTTGATATTAAACCTAACTTCAGGATGGTCTAGGTCACATAGACTGGTTTACTACTTCGCTGGACTCGGTCTCCTAGTCTTCTCTGATCACGGTATCTCCTCTTCGTTTGTACTTATTAAACTTGTTCCTAAGCAGATTTAGCAGAAGGGTCCGTCAACTTAGTTCTCTTATCCCATGTGGGAAATGTCGCGCATTTTCTCCTCTGTGTTTTCCAATGTTAGTTTTTCTTCTTCGGACTCTCTTACAGGTTTACTTATGAGGTCGTTTACTACAGTTGGGATTAGAATGGTCTCGCATGAAATGCCTGTGATGTCTCCTTAAGTTTATTTCCAGTGTTCTTTTAAGCAAGGTGACGTGTAATTTTCCTCTTCATTTTCCTTTTTTTTTTTTTTTTGGTTATTGACATTATGTTGGTAGTGGAAACTTCCGAGAAACTCTTTCCGGAGTATTACAGTATATTCCTTTATGCACCCATTAAATTATAATTGTATTTTCTCTTATCTATAATTACTGTTGTTATTATTACTAAACAGTATTATTAATACTCTTATTGTAAATCATTTACCGTTGTTAATACATGTAGGAGGCTCGTCACTTTATAAAACCCTGTTCATGGAAATATAACTTCTTTGGTTGTTGTGTTCAACACTTAATATAACTAAATGTGAAAATATAATTTGTTATTTTATTTTTGGATATCCATGTGACACATTTTATTACGATTATAAATGAGGCTCAATAACATGGTTCATAGATTTACTCCTATGTATATTTATATATATATCTATATATAGATATATATATATATAAATATATATATTTTAATGTCTATTTAAAGGACGAAATTGGTTTAACATTTTATATATATATATATATATATATATATATATATATATATATATATATATATATATATATATATATATATATATATATATATATATATATATATATATATATATATATGTATATATATATATATATATATATGTATATATATATATATATGTATATATATATATATGTATATATATATATATATGTATATATATATGTATATTTATATATATATATAGATATATAGTAATTATTTTATTATATATATTGCTATATACATAGACATATATAGTATATATATATGCCTATAAATAGAGCAATAAAAATGTATTTATTTCCAAATAATCCAATCATATGTTAGGGCCAAAGTCCTAACATGTTTTTTTTTTGTTTGTGATCCCACAGCCGACGGCGGCCATGGGCGGCGGTGGCCGCAGCGACAGAGAGAGCAGAGTCGGCCGCGGAGGGAAGGGGCCTGTGTAGGCCGCGGGAGGCATAAGGGAAGAGGGGATGTGGGGAGGGGCGGAGCCCCACCCACATCCCACGATGTGGGGTGTGGGTGGGGCTCCGCCCCTCCCCACACCTCCATTCACAAGTTAGGGCCTGCGGTGGGGATTTCTCCCCACCGCCCAATATAAACCGCGACTGTGTTTTATTTTATTCGCGGGCTTAAACTTCGACAGTCATTTATTTATGGTGCTTTTCGTTGATAACTATCAACAATAATATATAATATATATTTATATATATATATATATTCATATATATATATATATATATATATATATTCATATATATATATATATATATAATTCAGTCTCATAAGAACACAATTTATTCAGTTTCTATATTATTCTATAAAAATGATAATTAATAAAACTGTGATATATGTATAGATATGATTCATCATTTTCTCAAATTCACTACCTTATTCATTTTCTCAAATTCAACCTGTTATAATGATAATTTCATAACAATTAGATATATATATATATATATATATATATATATATATATATATATATATTTATCCCAGTTTCACTTCTTCGATAGAAATGATAAATATATATCCACTTATTATACTTATATATTTCCATTTTCATATACATTTAAGATTCTTAAATTTACACACAGAAATATATATACATGCTGGATTTCCTCTAATCCTTCCAAATTAACAGAATCCACTAATTATGAAGAATAAACTTAAACCATTAATTCCTTTAGAACAATGAACCATAAACTAACATTTCAACTAGTTAAGCAATTCCAAACTTTCAAATGTTAACAAATTTAGATTAGATTGCAATAATGAACTTTTCCTTTCAGTAATACTTGAAACACAAATAAAATGCTATTTAACAAGGTTTACAAGTAACAAACTTGAAAATTTAAGCACATTCATATTACAGCTTTTAAACCATGGATACAACAACTAACTTCCCAGATATGAACTTTCCTTCTCCCAACAACATACAACTGATAGCTTATGACAACCCAGTAAAAGCCAATTAATAACAAGATCAGGGAGGTGATTTTCTTCACTCCCAGAGTAACAATAAATTACAACAATAACAAGAGAGGTGTTCTCTCTTCAACTCTTATGAAATGAACCAGGCCTAATTCTCATGACAAAGAAGATTAACTACTTCTTCATAAATATCCAACCAGAAGCTCCAAGAGAAACCTGTGTATCAAAGACAAACAAAGAAGAAAACACCACTCATCTAGCTCTCCTCCCTTCTGTAGACCTGCAAGTGGGTCACCCCCGAGCTAGGGAGACCATACTCACACCTGGGTAACTCAAACACTCCACTTCACAATAGTAACAACAACAATCCCAAAGCACACAAACACCCGTGGGTAATTTACACAACACGGAAACTCAACTACAGTGAGTTTCATAAGGGGCAGGAGAGTGGACACACTCGACTCCAGAGTGTCACCCTGACAGATAAGTTAACCAATACAATTTCTCTTGGTCTCAAACCAAGTTTGATCACAAATTTATAAGAAATCTGTATATGACTCTCAAGTCAAAGATACAGACACAGATACATGCCCTCAAGGCTTTCAACATCCCAAAAGATGGAAACAGGTATGCACCCGAGGAGGATCTCTCCTCCCCTACCCCAAACTTGATGAGCATTTCTCCCAAGTGGGAGAAGCTCTGTCAAACAACCCGACAATAAACCCCACAGAAAACAAATCTACCACAAATCACACACATTACATACACAATCAGCTATATGAAACAATGCTAAAAATCAAACCAACCTTGCAAAGCTCTCCTGGAATGAAGCTGATGCAGAGCCCACAGAGTTCTCTTCCAACCTTAGCCACCAACTCCCTCTCCCTTCTCTATCTTGCAAGCTAACCTTTCTATATTTGGTAAGGCAAAAAAAAAATGAAAGTTTTCCCCAAAATTCCACTAACTCCCTCTCATCCCAAAATTGGAAACAAATAACCAAATTCCTTCCAGTTTTGAGGAATGGGGAGGTGACACTTGTCATCTCCTCACTCTCCCCCAAAACCACTATTCTGTCCTGGTGGCTTATGTCACTCTCCATTCCCAAGAGTACTCCTTATTCCTCTCCTCATGTGATTCCTCTTACGCATGGGAGAAATAAAAGGAGTTAATGGGGAAGAAGACAGGTGACCCATGCCCCTTCTTCCCTTCTTCACATGGGTGTCCCCACAGCACATGGGGGAATCTCACTATGGAAGGGGTGACTTTAAGTCAATCCTTCAATAATGGATGGCATCTCTTACCTTGGGAAATGTAGAGGGGATGGGTTGGGTGTTGGTACATCCCATCATGTCCCCTCCTACCTCCAATTTTCGCCACTTAACTTCAGGGGGAAGTTAAGATGACTAGATGGAGGTTACTCGAGGGTTACCCATGCCAAATGGGCCCCTGGACCCATGGGGTATAACCCAGGGTCAACCTTAACCCATACAAGACACCCCTGGTCAAGGTAAAGTACAAGAAAAGGGCCTCATAAATTTAAATAAAATAAGGAAATTCAAATTCAATCTCTTTACAACACAAATTATAAAATAATGTTACATGAGGGTAACCTAACCCACTCGACCATACATAAGACCACATTACATCATTACATCAAACACAAAGAGATCTTGGTTCCTCGTGGAACCCGATCGGCTTAACAGGGAATAACAATTAACAAGGTGTGGAATGATCTCCGAATTCTGTGGTTCGATTAGTAATTCCTGCACACTAAATTACAAGATCAGTAACCACATAAAATCATCATAGCCGAAGCAACTTAAAAAATAAAAAAAATGCATGATCATGACATAGTACTAATTAACATAAATGAAATCCTATTACAATTTTCTATTCATCACCTAATTCATTTTTTCTGAAATGTAAACTTATCCAAACATCACCCAATTAGTTTTTCTGAAAACGTAATAAAGTTTAATAGTTTGACAATTCTGGGAACTGCTATCCCACAAATATAAAAAGTAATAATAACAGTACTGTAAATAGTCAGAACAACAGAAGTAAAAAGGGCGGTCCTCACATCCTCTCCCCCTAAGACGGTACTTCCTCCTGGAAGTCGTCAAAAAGGTGAGGATAAAGGGTCTTCAATCTCTCTGCATCTTCCCATGTTGCCGTGACTTCGTCGTATAAGTCCCATTGGACTCTAACCTGGTCCAGCTCTCGACCTCGAAGGGCCAGCGTCCGACGAGCCAATATGCGAATTGGCTCCAGCGCCAGCTGTCCGTCTGCCTCTACCTGAAGAGCACTCCAATCCAACACGTGAGATAAGTCAGAAATATATTGACATAAAACTGATACATGAAATACATCGTGGATAAGTGATAGGCTAGGTGGCAAGGCTAGACGATAGGCTACTGGTCCTATCCGCTCCAAGATTTTGAAAGGTCCTACAAATCGAGGTGCGAGCTTAGAGCCTTTTCCGTAACGGATTGGACTCTTGTGCAGCCGCACTCTTAAAAATACTCTTTCCCCCACAGAGAAGCTTCGGTCTGTCCTCTTAGCATCGGCATACTTTTTCTGCCTGTCCTGTGCTTCCTGAAGCCTCTGTCTTATCTGTTTGACTTGCAGTTCCATATTCTGAACTATCTCTGGGCCGATGACTGTTCTGTCCTCTATCCGATCCCAACTCAAAGGTGTTCTGCATGGTCTGCCATATAACGCCTGGAACGGAGGCATACCCAACGAGCTATGATGCCCATTATTGTAGGCGAACTCAACTAGATACAGGTACTCCTCCCATCTAGACTGGTGGTCCATCACATACATGCGAAGCATGTCTTCTAACACCTGGTTAACTCTCTCTGTCTGTCCGTCGGTTTCCGGATGATATGCTGAACTGAAGTTGAGCTGTGTGCCCAACGCCTGATGTAAGGCTTTCCAGAACGATGAAGTGAATACGGAGTCTCTGTCAGATATAATGCGGCGAGGTACCCCATGAAGTCTAACAATCTGATCAAGAAACACCTTTGCCACTGATGGTGCATTGTATGTTGTGCATATTGGTGAGAAATGCGCCACTTTGGTCAGCTTGTCAACTGTCACCATAATAGCATCATGGCGACGTGATGACATAGGTAGACCAACGATAAAATCTATAGAAATGGTGTCCCATTTCCATTCAGGTATCTCGTGAGGGTACAACAGTCCCGCTGGATGCTGATGTTCGGCCTTGACCCTCTGACATTCCAGGCAACGAGCAACAAATTCGGCAATGTCACGTCTCATCCCAGCCCAATGATAAAGTTACCGTAAGTTAGCATGCATCTTCTTCACTCCTGGGTGTGCTGCATAGGGTGCTCTATAAGCCTCTGATAGGATTACTGTACGAAGATTACCCGCATGGGGTACATAGATGCGCTGCCGATGTCGAAGCATACCATCAGACTCAAGGGTATATCCTGTAAATTTGCCCTCAAGGGCCTTCTGATTTAGTAATGCCTGCTGCACCTCAAGAAACCATTCGTCCTCCGGTAAATGCTGTAAGATGCGATCTTTCAAGTCCACCTTCAAGGTCAGGGTCTTGATCTCGTGGCGTCTTCGACTCAAAGCATCAGCGACCACGTTCTCCTTCCCTTTGATATAGTGGACATCGAAATCGTATTCGCATAGAAATTCCATCCAACGCCGTTGGCGGGTGTTCAAATTGGGCTGTGTAAAAATATACTGCAAACTATGATGGTCCAAATGGAGTTCAAAGCGTCGACCTAGGAGAAAGTGTCTCCAGCGGACCAAAGCATGAACAACTGCTGCGAGCTCTAAGTCATGAGTAGGATAGTTTAGCTCATGTGTCTTTAGTTTCCGCGATTCGTATGCAATCGCTCGACCATCCTGCATAAGCACGGCTCCCAAACCTTCTAATGATGCATCTGTACAAACTACAAACTCCTCTGTAGGATCTGGAACCGCTAAAATAGGAGCACTAGTAAGACGCTCCTTGAGGACTCCAAAAGCCTTTTCACACTGCTCGGTCCAAGTGAAACCCTTCCCTTTTCGCTGAAGGGAAGTAATAGGATGTGCTATCCTGGAGAAACCTTCGACAAACCGACGATAATACCCGGCTAACCCCATAAAGCTTCTGACCTCTGTCACGTTAGTGGGTGCCGGCCACTCTTGAATTGCTCTAATTTTAGATGGATCTACGGAGATGCCATCGCCTGATAAAATGTGTCCCAAATACTGCACCTCTGTCCTGAAGAAGGCACACTTCGCCAAGTTGCCATAAAGCTGCTGCTCTCGTAATTGCTGCAAAACTTGACGCAAGTGCTCTACATGCTCCTCCTCAGTCCGTGAATAAATCAAAATGTCATCTAGAAATATGATCATGAACTGATCTAGGTAAGTACGGAACACCCCGTTCATGAGACTCATGAATACTGCAGGAGCGTTCGTCAACCCGAAGGGTACCACGGTGAATTCGTAATGGCCATATCTGGTTCGAAAAGCAGTTTTATGAATATCCGCCTCCGTGATGCGCAATTGGTGATACCCAGATTTTAGATCAATTTTCGAGAACACTCTGGCTCCCTGCATCTGATCAAAAAGGTCGTCAATCCTAGGCAGAGGATAACGGTTCTTCACCGTCACCTTGTTCAACTGCCTGTAGTCCATGCATAATCGAAGAGACCCATCCTTCTTCTTTACGAAGATAACTAGTGCGCCCCATGGTGAAACGCTAGGTCGGATGTGTCCCTTCTCAAGTAATTCCTCTAACTGCAGTTTAAGTTCAGTGAGTTCATGTGTAGTCATCCTATAGGGTGCACGGGATATCAGTTCTACACCCGGCACCAAGTCGATGTGGAAGTCCACTTCTCTGCGTGGAGGCATACCTGGTAATTCCGGCGAAAATACCTCGGCAAACTCTCTAAGGACAGGGTGATCATCTAAAGTAGCCTCAGGTTCATCCTCTGCTCTATCACTGACTGTGATGGCAAACATCTGACATCCCTTCCGCATACAGCGCTTAAGCTACTGAGCGGATATCATACGAACAGCCGTGGGCTTTTGAATGCCCACTATCTCAACCGACGAACCATGATCGTCTAAACAGCTAATCATCCTCTGGCGACAATCAAGCTTGGCTCTATGTGCCGCAAGCCAATCCATACCCAGAACTACTCCGTAGGATCCTAATGGCATAATCCTAAGGTCACATGTTGTGGTGAATGACCCCAATGTGATCTCACAATCTCTAACCAAGGAATCTACTGACATCCTGGCCCCTGAGGCCAACTCAACTTCCCACCTAATGTCTTGCCTAGAAGCCACCAACCTGCAATGCTCCACTAACGATGTAGACAAAAAAGAGTCAGTAGCTCCTGAGTCAAAAAGGATCAAAATGGAAAAGTCTCCAATCGTACCTGCTGCCTCGATGACAGAAGCCTGGAAATCAGCCTGGCGGTTATCAACCGCTACAAACATGTGATGGGTTCTGCCCACGTCACCTACGGTCTGCTCAGATCCTCCTGATCGGGGCTGTCCCCCTGCAGTAAATCCCTGCGGGCACTCTCTAGCCAGATGCCCTGCCCCACCACACACATAACATGGTCCTCTAACCTGTAACTGCCCTGACTGTGTTCTGCCTGATTGTTGTTGCCCAGTCCGTCCGGTGGATCCCTGTGAGCCTCTGTAAGACTGCTGGGACCTTGCGGGTCCTGCCGATGAACCCTGCTGTCTCTGATCTCTGCGTGGACCCTGCTGCTGCCATCCACGGTTCTGTCCTCCCTGTCCCCTCTGTTGAAATTTGGATTTTTGCTGATGTTGCTGCTGCTGTGGAGGCCTAGGAGGTAATGATGAAGGATTATATCCTCCTCTCTGTGTTGTGTTTTGAGGCCTTCAAAAATTTTGCTGTTGTTGGGGATTACGTTCCTGGTACTGCGGGCGTGGATTCTGTCCTCATCCCTGAATTTCCTCTGATATAAGGGCCTTTTCAACAGCCTCGCTCATGGTATGGGGATTTGCCATACGAACTGGTCCTGCTATCCCGTGATTTAGCCCTCTGATGAATTTGTGTATTAAGATTTTCTCGTCATGGAGGTATTCCGCATAACGAGAAAGCTCTATAAATTGGCTCTCATACTGAGTAACAGTGAGTCCCCTCTGCTGTAAATCATGGAACTCATCGATCCTGCGCTGTCTATAATGTTCGGACAAATATCGCGCATTGAAGCGCTCAATGAAGATGTCCCATGTGAGTGTATCCACGGAGAGTCAGCGCTTGCACTCCTCTGTACGCCACCAGGTAGCTGCTGCATCCCTAAGAAGATGGACTGCCACTCGTGCTTTCGTGTTGCTTCCATATGGTCGCAATGCGAAACACCTATCTAAGCTAATCAGCCAAGCCTCGGCCGCAGCTCCCTCTGTAGCACCTGCGAAAGTGGGTGGGTTGAGCCTCAGTAGATCTCTGATGGGGTCCCCTCTGTCTCTAAGTCTCACAAGTGACTCTTCCACACCATCCTCATATAATCCATGCTGAACCTGTTCTTGTCTCAAAAGTCTCGGAGGACTCCTGCTCCGTGCTCGGGAGGCTGACCCTACCTCCTCTACTGTTGTGTCAGGAATCTCAATGAAGGGCTCCACACGTGGCACCTCTAGTGGATCAACGCGGGGCTCCATACGTGGCTCAATACGTGACTCGGCACGTGGCTCCTCTCGCGGATCAACACGAGGCTCTATACGTGGCTCAGGAATCACTGGTGGTAACCTGTCTAACATAGTCTGTAGTGCCTGTAAAATCTGTGGACCTATATCCAATACTGGTGTCACCTGTGGTACTAGTGGTGCTTGTGGTACCGATGGTGCAGGTGGTGCTGCTGTAACTATTGGTGTCGCCTGTGGTACTAGTAGTGCTTGTGGTACAGGTGGTGCAGGTGGTGCTGCTGTAACTACGGGTGCCAGTCCCTCGGATGAGGAATCGCTGTGCACCTCGACTGACGCTGTGTGGTGTGATCGCGCTCGTCGAACACGTTGGGGAGGCATCCTACAAAACAAGGTAGAAACTAATTAGCCAAAGTTGCGGAATAATAACGTGCCCAAATACGCCCAGTGTTTAAAACTTGGCTCTGATACCAAATGTCATGCCCACATTTTCCATGTGGTCACAACACACATCGCACGTGTCATAGCCACATCTGTCATGTGGTTATGACACGAGATATGAAAAATTTTTCTCACACTGTCCTAAAAACCCCTTCGCATGCGTAAACATGCTCGGCGGTGTTCTCTCATGGCGAAACACTACAATTTTAGGCAGGATATAAGTACAATTGCGTGCAACCAGACGCATACAGATCAACAAGAGGGTCTTTACGACGCCGCTAATGACATTGCAAGAGTGAGATTACCAAATTTCCTAACTCTAAACCTCGGTAATTTCTGGCAGCATAACGCCTTACGGCGTTAGTGGGAATTACGCTGCACTCATTTACGCACGTGGTTCGCTGATAGATTAACAACTTCCCACGACGCCTTGTTCCGACTAAACCGACTAGTGATCTCCCTATTTAGTCATTTTTCAGCCAGGCACGGTTGTCTGTCTCCTCTCTTGTTTCCTGAAACATACTCCTCCTACGACTTAGCATTTTCAACAAGGCGGTTTGATTGCTCTCTCTTCCCTTTTCACTGGTTCTTAATTTTGATTGTATTTTTATCGCCCTTACCTTAACTATTTCTCTGTTAATTTAGTGTGTTTATATTTCGGTCTCTCTCTCTCTTTCATTTTCTATGCTTTCTTTATGTGCATCCGGTCCTTTCTTCATGATTTACGTAAATCAGGGTTATCACTGCAGCTATTGTTGATATTAAACCTAACTTCAGGATGGTCTAGGTCACATAGACTGGTTTACTACTTCGCTGGACTCGGTCTCCTAGTCTTCTCCGATCATGGTATCTCCTCTTCGTTTGTACTTATTAAACTTGTTCCTAAGCAGATTTAGCAGAAGGGTCCGTCAACTTAGTTCTCTTATCCCATGTGGGAAATGTCGCGCATTTTCTCCTCTGTGTTTTCCAATGTTAGTTTTTCTTCTTCGGACTCTCTTACAGGTTTACTTATGAGGTCATTTACTACAGTTGGGATTAGAATGGTCTCACATGAAATGCCTGTGATGTCTCCTTAAGTTTATTTCCAGTGTTCTTTTAAGCAAGGTGACGTATAATTTTCCTCTTCATTTTCCTTTTTTTTTTTTTTTTGGTTATTGACATTATGTTGGTAGTGGAAACTTCCGAGAAACTCTTTCCGGAGTATTACAGTATATTCCTTTATGCACCCATTAAATTATAATTGTATTTTCTCTTATCTATAATTACTGTTGTTATTATTACTAAACAGTATTATTAATACTCTTATTGTAAATCATTTACCGTTGTTAATACATGTAAGAGGCTCTTCACTTTATAAAACCCTGTTCATGGAAATATAACTTCTTTGGTTGTTGTGTTCAACACTTAATATAACTAAATGTGAAAATATAATTTGTTATTTTATTTTTGGATATCCATGTGACACATTTTATTACGATTATAAACGAGGCTCAATAACATGGTTCATAGATTTACTCCTATGTATATTTATATATATATCTATATATAGATATATATATATATAAAAATATATATATTTTAATGTCTATTTAAAGGATGAAATTGGTTTAACATTTTATATATATATATATATATATATATATATATATATATATATATATATATATGTATATATATATATATATTTATATATATATATAGATATATAGTAATTATTTTATTATATATATTGCTATATACATAGACATATATAGTATATATATATGCCTATAAATAGAGAAATAAAAATGTATTTATTTCCAAATAATCCAATCATATGTCAGGGCCAAAGTCCTAACATGTTTTTTTTTTGTTTGTGATCCCACAGCCGACGGCGGCCATGGGCGGCGGTGGCCGCAGCGACAGAGAGAGCAGAGTTGGCCGCGGAGGGAAGGGGCCTGTGTAGGCCGCGGGAGGCATAAGGGAAGAGGGGATGTGGGGAGGGGCGGAGCCCCACCCACATCCCACGATGTGGGGTGTGGGTGGGGCTCCGCCCCTCCCCACACCTCCATTCACAAGTTAGGGCCTGCGGTGGGGATTTCTCCCCACCGCCCAATATAAACCGCGACTGTGTTTTATTTTATTCGCGGGCTTAAACTTCGACAGTCATTTATTTATGGTGCTTTTTGTTGATAACTATCAACAATAATATATAATATATATTTATATATATATATATATATATAATTCAGTCTCATAAGAACACAATTTATTCAGTTTCTATATTATTCTATAAAAATGATAATTAATAAAACTGTGATATATGTATAGATATGATTCATCATTTTCTCAAATTCACTACCTTATTCATTTTCTCAAATTCAACCTGTTATAATGATAATTTCATAACAATTATATATATATATATATATATATATATATATATTTATCCCAGTTTCACTTCTTCGGTAGAAATGATAAATATATATCCACTTATTATACTTATATATTTCCATTTTCATATACATTTAAGATTCTTAAATTTACACACAGAAATATATATACATGCTGGATTTCCTCTAATCCTTCCAAATTAACAGAATCCACTAATTATGAAGAATAAACTTAAACCATTAATTCCTTTAGAACAATGAACCATAAACTAACATTTCAACTAGTTAAGCAATTCCAAACTTTCAAATGTTAACAAATTCATATTAGATTGCAATAATGAACTTTTCCTTTCAGTAATACTTGAAACACAAATAAAATGCTATTTAACAAGGTTTACAAGTAACAAACTTGAAAATTTAAGCACATTCATATTACAGATTTTAAACCATGGATACAACAACTAACTTCCCAAATATGAACTTTCCTTCTCCCAACAACATACAACTGATAGCTTATGACAACCCAGTAAAAGTCCATTAATAACAAGATCAGGGAGGTGATTTTCTTCACTCTCAGAGTAACAATAAATTACAACAATAACAAGAGAGGTGTTCTCTCTTCAACTCTTATGAAATGAACCAGGCCTAATTCTCATGACAAAGAAGATTAACTGCTTCTTCATAAATATCCAACCAGAAGCTCCAAGAGAAACCTGCGTATCAAAGACAAACAAAGAAGAAAACACCACTCATCTAGCTCTCCTCCCTTCCGTAGACCCACAAGTGGGTCACCCCCGAGCTAGGGAGACCATACTCACACCTGGGTAACTCAAACACTCCACTTCACAACAGTAACAACAACAATCCCAAAGCACACAAACACCCGTGGGTAATTTACACAACATGGAAACTCAACTACAGTGAGTTTCATAAGGGACAGGAGAGTGGACACACTTGACTCCAGAGTGTCACCCTGACAGATAAGTTAACCAATACAATTTCTCTTGGTCTCAAACCAAGTTTGATCACAAATTTATAAGAAATCTGTATATGACTCTCAAGTCAAAGATACAGACACAGATACATGCCCTCAAGGCTTTCAACATCCCAAAAGATGGAAACAGGTATGCACCCGAGGAGGATCTCTCCTCCCCTACCCCAAACTTGATGAGCATTTCTCCCAAGTGGGAGAAGCTCTGTCAAACAACCCGACAATAAACCCCACAGAAAACAAATCTACCACAAATCACACACATTACATACACAATCAGCTATATGAAACAATGCTAAAAATCAAACCAACCTTGCAAAGCTCTCCTGGAATGAAGCTGATGCAGAGCCCACAAAGTTCTCTTCCAACCTTAGCCACCAACTCCCTCTCCCTTCTCTATCCTGCAAGCTAACCTTTCTATATTTGGTAAGGCAAAAAAAAATGAAAGTTTTCCCCAAAATTCCACTAACTCCCTCTCATCCCAAAATTGGAAACAAATAACCAAATTCCTTCCAGTTTTGAGGAATGGGGAGGTGACACTTGTCATCTCCTCACTCTCCCCCAAAACCACTTTTCTGTCCTGGTGGCTTATGTCACTCTCCATTCCCAAGAGTACTCCTTATTCCTCTCCTCATGTGATTCCTCTTACGCATGGGAGAAATAAAAGGAGTTAATGGGGAAGAAGACAGGTGACCCATGTCCCTTCTTCCCTTCTTCACATGGGTGTCCCCACAGCACATGGGGGAATCTCACTATGGAAGGGGTGACTTTAAGTCAATCCTTCAATAATGGATGGCATCTCTTACCTTGGGAAATGTAGAGGGGATGGGTTGGGTGTTGGTACATCCCATCATGTCCCCTCCTACCTCCAATTTTCGCCACTTAACTTCAGGGGGAAGTTAAGATGACTAGATGGAGGTTACTCGAGGGTTACCCATGCCAAATGGGCCCCTGGACCCATGGGGTATAACCCAGGGTCAACCTTAACCCATACAAGACACCCCTGGTCAAGGTAAAGTACAAGAAAAGGGCCTCATAAATTTAAATAAAATGAGGAAATTCAAATTCAATCTCTTTACAACACAAATTATAAAATAATGTTACATGAGGGTAACCTAACCCACTCGACCATACATAAGACCACATTACATCATTACATCAAACACAAAGAGATCTTGGTTCCTCGTGGAACCCGATCGGCTTAACAGGGAATAACAATTAACAAGGTGCGGAATGATCTCCGAATTCTGTGGTTCGATTAGTAATTCCTGCACACTAAATTACAAGATCAGTAACCACATAAAATCATCATAGCCGAAGCAACTTAAAAAATAAAAAAAATGCATGATCATGATATAGTACTAATTAACATAAATGAAATCCTATTACAATTTTCCATTCATCACCTAATTCATTTTTTCTGAAATGTAAACTTATCCAAACATCACCCAATTAGTTTTTCCGAAAACGTAATAAAGTTTAATAGTTTGACAATTCCAGGAACTGCTATCCCACAAATATAAAAAGTAATAATAACAGTACTGTAAATAGTCAGAACAATAGAAGTAAAAAGGGCGGTCCTCACATTGTTATATGTGAACAAGAAGAATATTGAATGGAGGAACTCCATATCTCGACAAGGACACTTTGAGCTCACAAAGCTAATTAAGGAGATAACCGAATTCACCCAATCACTGCAAAATGATTTGCAATGTATCGAGGTTAAATATTTAAAAGATGATGGAAAGCCTGTGGAAGATGTTGAAGCAGTGGCTCAATCTTTTAGAGATAAAATCAACTTTGTTAAAGAAAATGATAATATTTTGATTGAGGATTTCTCCAGGGTTTCTAAAATCGAGTCACTGCTCTATCTCTGCATTGATGCACTCCCAGAACACAGGGCAAGGTTTGGGAAAATGCGAAGGGAAAAGGAAGTTTGGAAATCAAGAATGAAGCATATAGGTATACCAAACTTCCCTAAAATTTAGGAGTTCGTTGCTATCTTTCAGGAGTGGAAGACCCAACATGCTTCCCAGGCTATCGATAGCAAATTAGGAGATGCTGATCCGTCGCTCCAGTCATAACCTCATTGGCTCGTTCTCTTTCAGTTCCTTTATTTATGTTATTTCCAGTAATCTTGATCTTTTATAATCAGTTGTTAAAAACTAAATCCCGTACGGGTCAGAGTTATGTTAACTCTGGGTTTAATTTGCTCAAGGACACAGTTAAGGCATTCATATATATATGTTTTTTTTATATTTTCAGGGGGGGGAGAGTTTTTAAAAAAATAGAAAAGAAGAAGAAAGTTTTTGGGGCTGAACGGTTGATATTTTACATTACGTGGTAATTGTCTGAATAATTTTCATCTATGAATGAGAAGAAGAAACAATTACTACCTATTTTAGATCTGTGCATCTAAATGTGTGGAATTAGATTTTCTGTGTAAAATCTCCTTTCATCTGGTAATTGCTCTTTATTTGGACAATTTGTCATATGTGTTTTGTTCTTTATTCGTTCAGCAAGTTTGTATGAATGAATTCATGTATTTGAACGTATCAAAGTAGAATCTGTGCATTCTATCCTGTTACTGTATAAATTTATCACGTTCATGACATGGTTATGTATGAATGTTAGTCTGCCTTAAGCATTTTCTGGTTAAAAATGCATTTGGTTAGTTGAATAGGTTAAATTCACTGAAAATCTTAAAGGGAGCTGTACCTAAATTCAGAGGGGAACTAATTTAAAAGGTTCACCCATTTGTTGTTTAACTCATTTGTTCTTTAAAAGAGGGGTATAAAGTCAGAATAAATTATTTTCAGAAAAAGGACAAATCCGTTAGCCAACACAGGTATAGCTGGTTCAACAGCAATAATTCGTTATTGATCTTTCCTGATGATTTTCAATTGAATGTAGATAGGTGTATGGCATATTTATCAATTTTATATTTGTTCGTGTGTTGCATAAGATATCAGTGAATAGGAATAATGTTAATTGAATATAAGTTTCCAAATATATTGTTAGGGTTAGGGATTAAGAAAATTGGTATAGTATTGATTCATAGTATGATTTAAAATTTAATTTAGAGTAAGGAATAATAGTATCTTGTAAGCTTAGTTAGTAAGATTAGATAAAATAGAATTTACATTTTGAAATTCTTTTTATTATATCATTTGCCTTATAATTAAATTAGTAGTTATAAACATTAGAGAAAGTTTACTTGTGGTTATATATTCAGAAAAGCTAATTTATATAGTTTTGGAGGAATAGTGGTTATGGAAAAAGTATTAGAAAGTCTTTTTAATTTAATGAATTTATTTTAGGTATTTGTCACAAAAATTAAATGAACATGTTATTATTTTATTAGATTATGAAGTATGTTATGGTAAGAATGTAAATAAGATGTAACGTTAATTAATTAACGATCTGTGGAATTGTAATATAATTATTGTTGTCACTGTTATTATTATTATTACCAATATTATTATTATTATATTTGTTTTAATATCATTATTATTATTAGTATTACTATTATTATTATTATTATTGTTTGTATCACGTGATTTATTAAAATCAAGCCCTTGAAATTGAGATAAGCTATTATCGGGATTATTAAATGATATATTTAAATATATATCAGATATGGGATAAGTGAATATTCAATTTGTTGACCCGTATGAAATGAATTTTAAACTTTCCTTATAATTCTTTAATCAATCTGAGATTTTAATATGGATGATAGAAGTTTATTTTAGTTATGTCAATGGTAATTGTAGCATGTAGATTAATTAAATGATTATCTTTAATACATATTTAAACATAATTCACTTTAATGTGAGTCATAGGTTTATTCCTTGTAAGAATACGAACAAACTACAAGCTTTATCTGACGATTGTTATACCCGGGTAACAACTTGATCAAGTACAAATTGCTATAGTGGAAGTAGTTGTATGAAGGCATAATTGGATCATAAGTATAATTGATTCTAGTAATATGTTGAATTCAAATTGTGGGTCATAAAACCGTTCTTATAGTCTTTGATTGTGTAATTCTTCTATGTGGCTAGAGTTCCAGAGGCTTAGCTTGGGATGTCTTGTATTCATGTGTTGTTTTGTTAGATGTCTAGAGATCATGATGTTATGAGAAGCCTGGTCGTCTCTAGTTATGTTTGGTGTAAATGGCAAATGAATGATAAATGCACTTCTGGTGGTTGTATTGTTATCCAACTGATTGTTCTAGTCTTGTATCCAGTGTTGTGGTAAGATGTGGAATAGGATGACGTGGAAATCTCAGAGTTGTAATGAATATGTGTTATCATGGGAAATGGTCTAGGAGCCCTGCCCTTATAATTATGTTATGGAGGGTTAATGCTAGTGTTGTTATTTATGGCTAGTTGTTATGCAAGATGGTCAATGCCTTGCATGGTTCCATACCCTTGTTGTTGTGATGTCTTGCTATGCTTGTTGTGTAGGGTTTCCTAGTTGTAGTTAAGGGAGTGGCTTCCATTGTGGGGGCCGGTGCCAAGGGGCTAGCTAGGGTAACCTACTGGGAGTTGGTAATTCAGTGATAACATAATAAAATACCTAGGGGATGGGTAGATTTCACACTAACAAGATAATAAGATGTTTTGTTCCTCACTCATGCCTGTAGTGCTAGTTCAGACTAAGGATGAGGGGAGAAGGCTGAGATTTTCAGATTTACTTCCTTGTCAACACGAGATGAAGGTTGGTTCCCACATGCGTCATCCTATGGGGCCGGTGTCTAGAGAGAGACTGCCAGGGTAACCATAGATGGGGGTCGGTGTCTAGAGAGAGACTGCCTGGGTAACCCATGTTAGGACCATGCGATGACACTCTCTTTACTACAGCCTAGTAGTCCCTAGAAGTCCTCTTCCTAGTTGTTAAGTGTTGCCTCTGGATGCACTGTTGTGTTGTTGAGATTGGGACTTGTGATGTCGGAGTCGTGTGTCACCTTTTTATCTACTGTCTACCTGACTGTATGTCGTAGTGGGAACCTCTTGTTAACTCCTAGCTCGGGGGGTGGACCTTAGGGTTCCACATGGTCGGGTGGAAGAGCTTTATCCATTGGCCTTTTTCCTTTGCCGTTACTTGTAAGCAAGAGGGGCCACTCTCCTTGTGTTTCAGACATCAGATCTTGTACCTATTTTTGAAGACACTTATTGTGCTCATGTCCTAGTCGGTGTATCAATGGATTCAGATTGTATGTATTCAAATGTGATCAGAATAGTAATGACATAATTTACACAATGATGTACTCATTTGTATAGACTTGGATTATGTGCATGTAATCATGATTATAGTTGAGCATCTAAATAATGTCATGAAATTGAGATGCATGTGTAATCAATATTGTAATAGAGTTAGAATGATTTGTCAATGTTATTTAGTCATGCATGTATACTATGTTGGTTAAATTGCCAAGTAATGCAACCATGGGACCTTGGTGGACAAGTTGTTAGTTGATGATGTGTATTGAATTGCTAAACATTACCTTGTTATCTTATACAAAAAAAAAAATTATTCCATTTTTGCATAGTATAGATGTGTTGTTTTCCAAGGTTTTCATGGCGGGGCACTACATCTGGTATCAGAGCCAAGTTTAAACACTGGGTACCTTGGTTATGTTTGAGCCCATTATGTAACCTAGTGCTTCAACTCTGTAGTACGATTTAACTCCTGTTACGACCCTTTCTCTTAATATAATAATTTGCCCTTTTCTGTGTAGGGAAGATGCCTAGACATAGGGGCCGAGGTTGGGACAGAGGTAGGGGTCGTGGCAGAGGTGGTGGTGGTATTTCTCCTCCCAGTTCTCCTCATGGGAGTGGTCATGAAGGCGAGGGTCAGAACATGGAAGGTCAGGGTCAGCCTGATGGAGCCCAGTTGAGATAGATTCTCGATGAAGTCCTTGCCCATTTAGGTCCCAGACAGGTGGGTGAGCAGCCTAGAGGTGGTCAAGAGGTAGACCAGTCAGGTCCCAGAGAGAGAGAAAGGTCTCCCCGGCGTAGGGAATTAACAGCCGAGCAGGAGGCCATTCAGGCCAACCATATGAGGGACTTACTAAGAGCACGTCCTCCCATCTTTGATGGAACCAGTAGAGGACTTGAGGTAGAGACTTGGTTGTTGGACCTAGGCAGATGTTTCACCATGCATATGGCAGCAACACGAAGGCCAGATGTGCTATTTTACACCTTCAATGGTTTGCTTCGACTTGGTGGAGGCTAGAGGAGCAGAAGCTACGTTTGGACATTGGCACGGTGTCTTGGGAGTTGTTTGAGGATAGATTCAGAGCTCGCTTCCTTTTTGACCATTGGAGGCAGTGTCAGGCAGACAAGTTTCATCAGCTGAGGCAGTTGGCCATGACAGTTGAGCAGTATGAGCGCAGATTTTATGAGCTCAAACAGTATGCAGGTATCAGGGATGATGAGCCTATGTTCGTACAGCATTTTATCAGGGGCTTGAATGCCCAGATTAGTGGAGGGGTTCGTGTATTCGAACCTAAGACCATGGAGGTTGCCGTGGAGAAAGCCCAGCTAGTGAAGGAGAACTTGGCTATGGCCCTCGGTGGGCATACAGGTGTGCGCATTGGCAGTGCACCTTCGTCAAGGCATGGTTCTCAAGGTGGTCACACTCAGGCATCAAGTTTTCATGCACCCTCAAGGGGTGGTCAGCAACAGTAGTATTCGCAGTCCAAAACAAAGAATTCACAGCATCAGCAGGGAAATAGGTTTCAAAATAAGAAAGACCGGTCTTGGCAGTGCAACAATCGCAACTGTTATGATCAGTCAGCCTAGAGTGCACAGTCTATAGTAAGCAGGGGCAGTTTCCAATAGTCTAGTTCTTTCTAGGGTAACAGTGGATTTGGTAGAGGCAACGGGTGCTTCTCTTGTGGCCAACAGGGCCATATTGCCAGGCAGTGCCCACAGAAGGGTGCATCAGGATTTGGACATCGACCGGCAGCATCTGAGCCAATAGTTGGTGATGCAAGTAGGTCACATCGAGTCTTTGTAGCAATAGATGACCGGCAGGCAGAATATCAGGGCACCGTGGTGGAGGCTTCTGGTCGTATGTGAGGTATTGATTTCTCTGTTCTATTTGACTCTGGTGCATCTAATTCATTTATATCTCCTTCCCTTGTGGAGCATTGTGGCTTAGTGGCAGCAAAGCAAGATGTTAGGTGGGAGGTTGAGTTAGCTTCCGGGGCTAAGGTAGCAGTTGAGTCTCTAGTTTCAGAGTGTAAATTGAAGATTGGCTCTCTATCTACTTCTGTGGACCTTCGCATTCTACCCCTGGGTTCATATGACATAGTTTTGGGGATGGATTGGCTGGAGGCCCACCGGGCAGTGATAGATTGTTAGCATAAAATAGTTAGATGTGTGGATGATTTTGGTGTTGAGGTTGAGGTCGTAGGAGTTCAGAGACTTGTTCCCTTACGTATGGTCTCTGCTATGCAACTCAAGAGATGTATGCATCAGGGATGTCAGCTTTTTGCAGTGACTGTTAGTGATTTGGAGATGGAAGAGAGTCAAGAGGCATCTCTTGACGATCACCCACTCTTGAAGGAGTATGTGGATGTCTTTCCTTCTGACATTCCAGGGATGCCACCTAAGCATGACATCGATTTCAGGATTGATCTAATTCCTAGTGCGGAGCCTATCTCAAGAGCTCCATACAGGATGACCACTCAGGAGCTCAAGGAGCTTCGACTGCAGTTGGAGGAACTATTAGCCAAAGGATTCATTCAACCTAGTGTCTCCCCTTAGGGAGCACCTGTGATCTTTGTGAAGAAGAAAGATTGATCTCTACGGCTATGTATCGACTATAGGCAGCTCAACAACGTAACGGTGAGAAATAGGTATCCCTTGCCTCGGATCGATGATTTGTTTGATCAGATTAAGGGAGTGAAGGTATTCTCTAAGATTGACCTTAAGTCAGGATATCACCAGTTGCGGATCTTTGAGACAGATATTCACAAAATAGCTTTTCGCACCCGTTATGGACATTATGAGTTCACAGTGGTACCATTCGGGTTGACCAATGCACCTTCGGTCTTCATGAGCTTAATGAATGGTGTGTTTCACACTTATCTTGACTAATTTGTCCTCGTATTTCTTGACGATACATTGATCTATTCAAGGACTATGGAGGAGCACGAGCAACATTTGCGTCAGGTGTTGCAGTGTCTAAGAGAAAATCAGCGTTATGCAAATTTGTCAAAATGTGCATTCTTCCAGACAGAGGTTATGTACTTGGGTCATGTTATCTCTGGAGAGGGTATTGCAGTAGATCCCTCGAAGATCCAAGCTATTATGGACTGACCTGCACCCACTAATGTATCTGAGGTCTGTAGTTTTATGGGGTTGGCAAGTTATTATTGTCACTTCGTCATGGGGTTTTCGAGAATTTCTCATCCCATTACTTCCCTTGAGAGGAAAGGGAAAAGTTTGTTCAGTCAGAGAAGTGTAAGGAAGCCTTTCAGACCCTTAAGGAGCAGCTGACCAGTGCACCTATACTTGTAGTTCCTGATCCTGATAGGGACTTTGTTGTTTGTACCGATGCCTCCTTGGAGGGTTTGGGGGCAGTTCTAATGCAGGATGGTCGCGTGATTGCCTATGAGTCTCACAAGCTTAAGGATCACGAGTTGAACTATCCCACTCATGACCTAGAGTTGGCAGCAGTTGTGCATGAGTTGGTGAGATGGAGGCATTTTCTATTAGGGCATCGATTTGAGCTACACAGTGATCACCGTAGTTTACAATACATTTTCACGCAGCCAAACTTGAATGCCAGGCAAAGACGTTGGATGGAGTTCTTGTGCAAGTATGACTTTGAGGTCAGATATATTCAAGGCAAGGAGAATGTGGTAGCAGATGCTCTCAGTCGTCGAAGGCACGAGATCTCAGCAGTCTCGCTTATAGTTAATTTGAGAGGGCAGATTCTTACTGCTCTTCCTTCTGACAGTTGGTGCCAGGAGGTGAGGACCGAGATTGAGTCAGGTAGACCTTTAGAAGGTAGAGACTCTGGTTACTCTTTTGAGTCAGATGGTCTTTTGCGACATTTGGGTTGCATCTATGTTCCTAATTCTAAGGGTCTTCGCACCCTAGTTCTGTCGGAGGCACATCAGGCACCCTATTCTGCTCATCCAGGTGTCAAGAAGATGCATGTAGATCTGTGTCAATTGTACTTTTGGAGTGGCATGAAGTGGGATATTGCTGATTTTATGTTGAGATGTCTTGAGTGTCAGAGGGTGAAGGCAGAGCACCAGCACCCTGCAGGTCTTTTGCAGCCTCATTTGATTCCAGAGTGGAAGTGGGATATCATTTCGATAGACTTCATCGTTGGTTTTCCGATGTCCTCTCGACGACATGATGCTATTATGGTCACGGTGGATAAGCTAACGAAGGTAGCTCACTTTTCTCCTGTCCGTGCTTCTTACAATGCCTCTACGGTGGCTAGAGTGTTCATGGAGGACATCATCAGACTTCATGGGATTCCTCATAGGATCATCTCTGACAGGGATCCAGTATTCACTTCCGCCCTGTGGACTTCCTTACAGCATGCCTTGGGGACATAGCTAAACCTTAGTTCAGCTTACCATCCTAAGACTGAGAGGGTTAATCAGGTTCTCGAGGATATGTTGAGGATGTATGTTATGGATCAGTAGAGCCGTTGGGAGGACTACCTCTATCTAGTGGAGTTTGCCTATAATAATGGTTATCATAGTTCTATTGGCATGTCTCCCTTCCAGGCCTTATACGGTCGTCCTTGTAGGACCCCCTTGAGTTGGCATCGTTTGGAGGATAGAGTTCTTCTGGATCCAGATATGCTTAGAGATATGGAGCAGCAGGTTGAGAGGATTAGAGAGCATTTGGTGGCAGCACAGGATAGGCAGAAAAAGTATGCAGATGCTCATAGGATCGATCGTCAGTTTTCCATTGGAGATCGAGTGTTCTTGCGTGTGCGACCGCGAAAGAGTCTGATCCGCTATGGAAAAGGCTCTAAGCTAGCACCGCACTTTGTCAGACCTTTTGAGGTGTTGGAGAGGATCTGTCCAGTTGCTTATCATCTTGCTTTGTCGCCCAGCCTTTCATGCATCCATGATGTGTTTCATGTTTCGGTACTTAGACCTTACTATCTAGATATTGCTCATATTCTTGATTGGACTGCTCTATAGGTAGAGGACGGGTAGCTGGCTTTGGAGCCCGTAGGCATTCTTCAGCATAGGAGACTTGCTCTCAGGGGCAGAGACGTGGAGCAGGTCAGGATCCAATGGGATCTTAATGTTGACACCTTCACTACCTGGGAGGATACTACCAAAATGAGGGAGTTATATCCTCACTTATTTGCAGGCTTCCAGGAGTAAGCCTAGTTCTAGGGGGGAGGATGTAATGCCCCTCGCCTTTTGCCTGTGACAGATTTTATTTTCGTGTTCCCTATGACAGTTCTAGTTTAGATGATAGTCTTGTAGTGAATGTTTACAATTTCGAGATGTTTGGACTGTTACGTTATGGTTTATGATCTCCTTGAGCTTGATGGACTCTTTGACATTATGCTAGCTGATTTTGGATCTATGTTAGGATGATGCTTGTTTACTTGTACTTTGTGCTTTCACAGTTGATGGACATGATTATGGATTGATGTTACTTTTAGTTTTATATGTTGTTCGATCATGATCATGATGTATGACTAGTATTAGTTATTTAATGATGCGTTCTTGAATGGAACAATGTTGCATTACTCGTGTCCAAGTACCCTACCACGCTGCAACTTCCGTTCATTATGCTTGTGTTTACATGGTTATATATGTATATATGCACAACCTTGTTGTTCGTTGCAGGATGCAGGTATCGGGCATTGACTCCACCTGAATTACTAGGTCTGAGCATGCCCTAGCCAATGGAATCGTGGATTGGAGTTGACATGAGGTTCCCCTAATTAGTCAACATCCTCGAGGAGGATGAGCTTTCAGTGTTTTACCCTGTCGTCACCGTCAGTGGACCGTTGTCGTCATTTGTCGTTATGTCCTATGGCTTCACTCTGGTCAGGTATCACCTTGTAAATTAGGGTATATCCAATTTGAGTGTCAATCCATGCATGATTAATATTTTATTTAAATAAGCTTAAATTAAATAAAAATTGCTAGGGGATTATGTGTGTGGTTTATTAATTATAAATAATTTAATTATTGATAATTGGTAAATAAATAAATTAAACTAGATAAATGATTTAGCAAAATATTAAATTTACTTAATTGTAGCAGATTAAATTAAACAGAAAATAAAATGCTAATGTGAAGGGAATAAACGTCTCTAACGGTAATAAAATAATCTAAACTAAGTAACTATGAGGTAAATATGATTTACGGATATTTTAACGATGAAACGGTATTGTTAAGGGTAAAATGACTATGTCTCGGAGGAAGAGAAATTAAATTTGGTCAAGAATTAATAAAATTTCTTCTCTACGGATAAAAATAATTATTATCCGGTGACCTTTGGGTTTGTTTTGCCATCTCTAATACTATTGTTATCACTATGAATATTCAGGTACATTATTAAATTTAATCTCGCTAACATGTTTTTTTTGTTTTAAATATTAGGGTTGTCATATTTGGGGATTCACAAATGTATTTCAGGTGCTGTCATTTGTAAGATTGAGGATTTGGGATTCTGGAATATAGTTAATTTTTGCACCCACGAGAGAGTGGATTGTGGGACGAAGGAAGGAATGTCCCTGCGTTTACCCAAGGAGTCCATTCCGGGTTTTGAGAAAGTGGGATGTCAGAATGTTCCCGGCATTTATCCGGGGAGCTGAGTCCTGCTTGAGGGAGTTTTTTTTTGGGGGAAGAGAAGGAACGAGGGACTTGTAGAGGAAAGGAGACTTTGGGGAAAGGCTTAACAAACTACAGGTATGGTTCTGTGTAGGTTTTATGCCCTTTTGCCTATGAAAATTAATAGAAATTAGTTTAATTATGTCCTCCATAGATGAGATCTAATCAGGTTTTGGTGATAAATAACTTAAGTCAGACGTGAAACTCTCATGGTCTCCATCGTATCTTGCCTTAGAAACCTGTCACAAATTTCTAGTTTGCTTGAGAATTAATGGAATACAATTGTTGTCATTCACCACATTTATGCATTCTGCACAATATCGATTGAGTTTTAATGTCAAGATTTTTGCTACCCTAGAATAGCCTACATTGTCGTAAGTTTGCAAAAATCACCTCACTCTTACCTCTCTACCTTTTTGTTTAAACGCTCCATGGTTTTCTTTGTGAATCGGTCTTGAGTGAGTACCCTACAATCCATCTTTCTGACCGATTGTATGCATCTGACAACCACCCCGTTGGAGTCATTCTACTATTCTGCAGTCATTCTTTGGCGTGGTGTGAAGAGGGCAGATGTATTGTAATATTGCTATTAGTTTCCTATCATTAAGAATGCTTGGCTGGTGTGCACATACCTTAGGAATTCGCATTACTCTTTTGACTGTATTTGATAATACGCACCAGCCAGCGTAACCGCCTTTACCACAACAGATGAGTACATCAAGCAATGCAAGAATCTCAGCACTCCTTCAGCGTGACCTTAATGTTTGAAAATTTGTCTTCAAATTATTAAAATTCGCTGTCAAAAAAAATGAATAGTGTGATGAGTTCTTACAGTCCAACTCCTTGATGGTTCTCAGCCACCACGTTCTAGTAGTATCATGACGATATCTACTTCACCAGATTTCATAAGAATAGCTTCAGCCAAAGCTTTGGCATAAACATCTGCTCGTGTCCCTCAACATTTGCACCACACAGACTTAATACAATCTTTTCTCTGTCTTATCACATATATCCCTAGCGACTTTCACTATTATTGCTTTGCCGCAATTGGTTATTATTCTTTTCCTTACGCATTCCTCTAGAGGTGATTCTGCAAACACAGTCACAAACAACTTAGCCAATTCAAACCCTGCATTATCTTGAGAAGTTAACTCGCGTGTTCTATTGGGGTCGCCTTCCCACCACAGCCATCTCCCCATTTCTTTTGTTTTGCTTGAGTGAACTCAATATATAGTTCATGTATGCGAATAGGTGCCAAGCCGTGGATCCTCTCCCATCCCTACTCCAGGAGAAGGCCGTTGGTTTCTATTGCGATCACCCACTGCGAGCTACCGATCCTCTCATAGTATGCGAAGTGGCGGTGAGCTAAGCGGAATTTAAAGGGGCAACCTTCCATCTTTACATATGCCGAATTGTCCACCTTTTTGTTTTTAGCTATGATTCATGTCTATAGCTGTCTGAGCAGCCAATAGTAGGAGTGGCAGACACCGTTATGGGATCTGGCCTTTACTGCTCCCGAGCCCAAGAAAATACTATTTTGGGAGGTCGACTTATACATTCCCACGCACTAAAAATTGAATGAGGTGGTTGAAACAAGTCTTTAAATCAGTCTTACTAAAAAATAGCTTTAATATTTATTGCATAGTTCTAGCAATATAGCTATCACACCTTTCCGCTACCTACAAAGACTATACTTCAAGAATCCATCAAACAAAGGTAGAAAACAGTTAGGTTCATCATTTTCAATTACTTAACTTCCTCGCAAGAAAATTTGCATTACAGGTATAGCTGGTTCAACAGCAATAATTCATTATTGATCTTTCCTGATGATTTTCAATTGAATGTAGATAGGTGTATGGCATATTTATCAATTTTATATTTGTTCGTGTGTTGCATAAGATATCAGTGAATAGGAATAATGTTAATTGAATATAAGTTTCCAAATATATTGTTAGGGTTAGGGATTAAGAAAATTGGTATAGTATTGATTCATAGTATGATTTAAAATTCAATTTAGAGTAAGGAATAATAGAAGCTCGTAAGCTTAGTTAGTAAGATTAGATAAAATAGAATTTACATTTTGAAATTCTTTTTATTATATCATTTGCCTTATAATTAAATTAGTAATTATAAACATTAGAGAAAGTTTACTTGTGGTTATATATTCAGAAAAGCTAATTTATATAGTTTTGGAGGAATAGTGGTTATGGAAAAAGTATTAGAAAGTCTTTTTAATTTAATGAATTTATTTTAGGTATTTGTCACAAAAATTAAATGAACATGTTATTATTTTATTAGATTATGAAGTATGTTATGGTAAGAATGTAAATAAGATGTAACGTTAATTAATTAACGATCTGTGGAATTGTAATATAATTATTGTTGTCACTGTTATTATTATTATTACCAATATTATTATTATTATTATTGTTTTAATATCATTATTATTATTAGTATTACTATTATTATTATTATTGTTGTTTGTATCACGTGATTTATTTAAATCAAGCCCTTGAAATTGAGATAAGCTATTATCGAGATTATTAAATGATATATTTAAATGTATATCAGATATGGGATAAGTGAATATTCAATTTGTTGACCCGTATGAAATGAATTTTAAACTTTCCTTATAATTCTTTAATCAATCTAAGATTTTAATATGGACGATAGAAGTTTATTTTAGTTACGTCAATGGTAATTGTAGCATGTAGATTAATTAAATGATTATCTTTAATACATATTTAAACATAATTCACTTTAATGTAAGTCATAGGTTTATTCCTTGTAAGAATACGAACAAACTACAAGCTTTATCTGACGATTGTTATACCCGGGTAACAACTTGATCAAGTACAAATTGCTATAGTGGAAGTAGTTGTATGAAGGCATAATTGGATCATAAGTATAATTGATTCTAGTAATATGTTGAATTCAAATTGTGGGTCATAAAACCGTTCTTATAGTCTTTGATTGTGTAATCCTTCTATGTGGCTACAGTTCCAGAGGCTTAGCTTGGGATGTCTTGTATTTATGTGTTGTTTTGTTAGATGTCTCGAGATCGTGATGTTATGAGAAGCCTGGTTGTCTCTAGTTATGTTTGGACTAAATGGCAAATGAATGATAAATGCACTTCTGGTGGTTGTATTGTTATCCAACTGATTGTTCTAGTCCTGTATCTAGTGTTGTGGTAAGATGTGGAACAGGATGATGTGGAAATCTCAGAGTTGTAATGAATATGTGTTATCATGGGCAACGGTCTAGGAGTGCTGCCCTTATAATTATGTTATGGAGGGTTAATGCTAGTGTTGTTATTTATGGCTAGTTGTTATGCAAGATGGTTAATGCCTTGCATGGTTCCGTACCCTCGTTGTTGTGATGTCTTGCTATGCTTGTTGTGTAGGGTTTCCTAGTTGTAGTTAAGGGAGTGGCTTCCATTGAGGGGGCCGGTGCCAAGGGGCTAGCCAAGGTAACCTACTGGGAGTTGGTAATTCAGTGATAACATAATAAAATACCTAGGGGATGGGTAGATTTCACACTAACAAGATAATAAGATGTTTTGTTCCTCACTCATGCCTATAGTGCTAGTTTAGACTAAGGATAAGGGGAGAAGGCCGAGATTGGCAGATTTATTTCCTTGTCAACATGAGATGAAGGTTGGTTCATGCATGCGTCATCTTATGGGGCCGGCGTCTAGAGAGAGACTACCAGGGTAACCATAGATGGGGGCCGGTGTCTAGAGAGAGACTACCTGGGTAACCCATGTTAGGACCATGCGATGACACTCTCTTTACTACAGCCTGGTAGTCCCTAGAAGTCCTCTTCCCAGTTGTTAAGTGTTGCCTCTGGATGCACTGTTGTGTTGTTGAGATTGGGACTTGTGATGTCGGAGTCGTGTGTCACCTTTTTGTCTACTGTCTACCTAACTGTATGTCGTAGTGGGAACCTCTTGTTAACTCCTAGCTCGGGGGGTGGACCTTAGGGTTCCACATGGTCGGGTGGAAGAGCTTTATCCATTGGCCTTTTTCCTTTGCTGTTACTTGTAAGCGAGAGGGGACACTCTCTTTGTGTTTCAGACATTAGATCTTGTACCTATTTTTGAAGACACTTATTGTGCTCATGTCCTAGCTGGTGTATCAATGGATTCAGATTGTATGTATTCAAATGTGATCAGAATAGTAATGACGTAATTTACACAATGATGTACTCATTTGTATAGACTTGGATTATGTGCATGTAATCATGATTATAGTTGAGCATCTAAATAATGTCATGAAATTGAGATGCATATGTGTAATCAATATTGTAATAGAGTTAGAATGTTTTGTCGATGTTATTTAGTCATGCATGTATACTATGTTGGTTAAATTGCCAAGTAATGCAACCATGGGACCTTGGTAGACAAGTTGTTAGTTGATGATGTGTATTGAATTGCTAACCATTACCTTGTTATCTTATACAAAAAAAAAAATTATTCCATTTTTGCATAGCATAGATGTGTTGTTTTCCAACGTTTTCATGGCAGGGCACTACAATTTCAATATAAAAAATTATCAATAAGCACTGTCGATGGGGTAGCTCCTGTTATATATATATATATATATATATATATATATATATATATATATATATATATATATATATATATATATATATATATATATATATATATATATATATATATATATTATGACATTTGCTCTAATGAGCAAGCCAGTAGATATAATTGATAAAGAGGCATTCAGTGATGCCATACATATCTTAACTCCTCCAATAACTCAAAAGCTTGGTCTAATTGAGGGGGAGAGAGCAGATCCCCATATTGGATTAGGAGATAATTTAAAGTCTACATATTATCATCTCTTGTGCCTTTCTAAAACAGGTACCACGCCTGCACCATCACCCTATTCCTCTTCATAGTAGTAGCATCAAACACTATGGCCATTGTGTCATAGTTTGGTTTCTTGTTAAAAGAAGAAATAGCATTGTTAGCCATCTTGTGAAGCTGGGGTGGGAGATAGCTATGCACTAGGATTTTACTACTTTGCTTCCTCCCAAAGATGAGTGTTGTGTTCATGAGGAACTCCTCATATAGGGTTCCATCGCACACAAGATTCCCATTACAAATGTGCATCCCGATCACCTTTTTAGTTGTCGCCACCTTCTCATTTGTTAGAGCAACGAGGATCCTTCTAATATGATCATCATAGGACTCTTCATCCTCCTCCTCCTCTACTACCTCCTCCTCACCTACATCTTCCTCTTCCTCATTGGAATCCCCTTCCTCCAAAGACCCTCCATATTCCTCTTCTTCAGACTTCTCACAAATGCATTGGCATGGGCAGTGCATTCTCTCCACCATTTGGTGATATCCTCTTATATGAGAGGCTCAACCTAAATCTTTCTAAAGACACTTTCACCTTAACCCCATGATAATACTTTCTCTTAGCAAAAGTACCTCCTATGGTACCTAGCATCAATCTTCATCCTTGCTTGCTTAGATTATAATATATCTAACCTATATTATAATATTATATTATATAATAATAATAATTCTTAATAATATATAATATAGTTAGAATTATGCTTGCCACTCCGGATGCTACATGCATACCTATATTTAAAAAACATATCTAAACTATGCTTAGAGATATCCTTCTCAAGGCACCTAATGTTAGGATTAGTGATTAAAAATAGGCGCCTCGAGAAGGATATATCTCAATGTGCTTTAGATATATTTTTTAAATATAGGTAAATGCTAGTTTACATATTTTCAAAACATTAATTATGAGCATTTTTATTGGTTAGTTGAGAGTGGTACTTGATTCTTATTGGCTGACAAGTTTCCTTGTTCTTACAAGCTTCACATTTTTCATAGCATGTAATCATTATTTACATAATTTTTAATTCTTTGATGTATGTTTACCATAGTTAATAATGTACACCTCCACTTCAAATAGAGTTTGTGAATTTTAATTAATTAACTATTATTTATGGTCAAATGTACATCAAGTATGCTAGATGGATAATATAGAGACAAATTCCTATTTTTTAGTGCTTTGCTCATTGTTTATGTGGACGAGCATTTAACACCATAAGCTCAAATATTAATTTGAGCCATCATTAATACTTGCCTTTAGGCAAATACTATTGTAATGAGGATTTCTTAATTCATTATTATCAATTGTACTTGTCAACAAATTAGAAATTAGAACTTTTTCTACTTATAATAAATATTATTCTTTGCAAAGTTAAGATACAAATTTTTAAAAAATATATTTAAAAAATAAATTAGTAGTACTTTGATTGGCTAACATTTTTATCTTTTATTTGATTGGTTACTATCTTTTGCTATTATCCCAAATTTTACCTAGGAGAAAAATAATAATTACCATTTGAATACAAAATTAATTTATAGATTTATTGCAATTGATGTGGACTATAATGATTGTCAAACATGAAGGACCTAATGCAATTTACTAGCTATTGTGCCACACTAAGAAAGATGGTAGAAGACCACTCCAACCTCATTTATAGATTTTTACTATGGTTGTTTACTCCACCCACCTTTTTTTAATTTCTTTTTCTAGAAACAAAAGAGAAAAGTCCAAATGTCCAAGATATCTTCATTTTTAGAAAATGATATCCCACCTTATGGCATAAGTTAATTATTGAAAATATGGATTGATAACGGGTTTGTAAAAAGCTATGATGAATTATGTTATAGTAAATATTGATAATGTGCATCCTAAATGATAATATGCATTCAACTCAATGATATAATTATAAAATTATATTAATATTAAAGTTATATTGGTGCCAATATTGAAATGAAAATATTTATAATAATGATGATATATCATAGTATAAATTAAATTAATAATAGTATATTAATATTATGCTAATAGTAATGCATTATGTCATGTCCCTATATGAATTACATAATTTGAGATGATATATCGCATGGGGGAATACATTGATACCATATTGTTGGTGCAAATATGTAATATTTTTTTAGATTTCATTAAAGCTATAACAAGAGCCAAATATTACAATAACAAAGAAAGCAAGATGTGAACAAGAACAAAATGACAATAGTTTGGATAATGAGAGAGTTAGTTTTATTTTTTTTGCATGGTTTTTCTAGTTGGTTTGTAGGAGGTGGATGGATTATTCAAAAGCTATATGTAAAATGTTAATTAAATGACCTCTATACCAATGGCCATATGATCAACAACATGGAGATGTGCAAAGGGGAATTAGGAAGCTATAGTGGAAAAATGAGACAGTGAGTGAAATGGTTTTAACATTTTAGTGACCCACCATGCGTTTATCATTTTATGTATTCAATGGGAGTACCCAATACACAATTTAATTGTAGTTGAGCACAACGGGTTTAATTTTATGTTAATATTATATGTGTTTTTGGTGTATGATATGTTAATCATAATTGAAAACTCATTTGAAAAAAATATTTTTTATTTTAATTGTGTTTTATAAAATTAATTTGTCACAACAATTTTATTACTATTGTTGTTTATAATTTTTATTTTAAATTATATACTATATTTTAATATTGTTATGCAATTATAATTTAAGAACTATTTGTCAAGCCTAAGTTAGATGTATGTTAGAGTCTTATATGACATGGGAGATACATTAATACAATATTGTTAGTGCAAATATATGTCACATATCGACCCTTTTGATTCTTTTATAATTCAAACTTATGGATATTTATTACTATTGTTTGATTATTAAGAAATGACATGTGCGTAAAAAGGTAAAATGTCATTATTTTATGAATGCATAGATTTGAATATAATTCTAATGATGGATTAATATGTTTCAAGATTATGGATTATGTTTTCTCAAGCTTCGACTATAATTATTGGGACTAACCTATTGATGAGAAATTGAGTGAGACTGAGTGCAAGAAAAACATCAAAGACAGGAACATGGCTGAGTTAGACACGCCCTAGCTTCCAGAAAGAGATGGCATGACAGAACCCCGATGCATGCACACACTCACGTAGTCCATATTGCATAATGATATCTTGCATTCTATTTTTGGTTTCATTAAGTTTTTGTGGCATAATCTTGTTGAGCGTATGTGGCATGATTGACGTAGGAGGAGTAGATAAAGAATATGTTTTCGTTTGCTTCAAAGCATAATATTGACATGTATTCATGTATCTCTCTCATCTTTTTGGAATAAATTATATAGAGTGATTTCAAATAGACTTACATATACTTATTCATAAATGTTTATTTATTTAATATAAACTTATGTTTAAATGCATTTACATATGTAAACGTAAATATAATACTTTCTTATATTAAAATATCACAACTAAGACTTCTATTTGAGTGTAATATTTATAGATATATATAAAAATAATTCAAATCTAAATATAATAAATAAATAATCTCCATACTAAAGGCGAAAGGAGAGTATTAGAAATGATAAGTCAAGTTGGGATTAAATAAAGCATAAGTGAGAACCAATATTGACACCCAACACTTTTTCTTCCCATGCAAAACTAATAGTTATTGAAAAAAATCAAGAAATGCATGCACATAATTCTAAAAATAAGAACGCTATTGGAGGATTTCACTCATAAGTGCTTGGAAGGGAGAGAAGAAGTGAGCCAAACATAGAAGGGAGCACACAAAGAGTAGAGGGAGAAAGAAATCTAGAAAATCATAGAGAAGCCATCACCTATCTTTCTACAAAGCAAAGGTTTCGAGTATTCTTCTTTTAATTATATGCATTAGAAAGTTTAGCCAATATTATGAATCTATCAGCTTGTTTTTAGATTTAAATGACCTTTTTAAAGCTATCTATCGACCTTCCTTTCATTGATTAGCCTTTAAATGCTTAGCCTTTATTCTTTCTATAGTAGCATGTTCTATTGTTTCAGCCTTTTTACTCATTCAGTCGGCCTTCAAACTCTATGTCTTCGGTCTCCCTTAAACATCTGTTTGTTGGTTTCCTTTCAAATTGGCCTAAATATTAAAATGGCCTCTATGTTAGTTCTTTGGTTCCTGTTTAATATCTATTCCACCTCTTTCTTTTTGGAACAACCTTTGTGCCTTGAAATCGGTCTTTGTTACTATTAAATGCTTTGGTATATCAACTTGTCCCCTTTTAGTGTGTCGGCCTATTTAAATGGCCTTCCTCTTGTAATCTTTCAACCTTTTGGTCATAAAATTGCCCCTTCTTTTGTTTCTTTAGCAGCTAGTTATCTTGACCAATGACCTGTTACAGTATAAATCCTTCACTCTTTTTTTTTAGTTAGTTGAGAGTCTTTTGACTTGGCCTATAATTTATGTTGTTGGCCAGTACTTTCACCTTTGTTAGCCTAAAGTATTGTTTTGGCTTGTTGTTGAAATGATTTCCTTACTTGTTGTTATGCCCTTTCCTTGATGGAAGTGGCCTTCATTCTATCCAATTTGGAACGGCTTGTTGTTCTTTTTTTTCAATCAGCCCTTATACTTGACCATGAGGATTTGGTGACATTTTTAAGGATTGGCCTTTTTGCTTACTCTAATTGGCCTCAGTATTATGTGATCGGCCTATGTATAATGTGATTGACCTATGTTTGATATGTAATGGCCTGTGCTTAATATGTAATTCGCCAAATATTTATATTTTGGCCTTCTTTTATGTATACTTCTTGTCCTTATCTTATTTTTTCAGCCTTTAGCAGCTTTTAGCGGTCTCTATAGTTTATCTTGCAACCTTCATTTGATTTAAACTTTATTGTTGACTGGTTATATATATATCTATATATATATATATATATATATATATATATATATATATATATATATATATATATATATATATATATATATATACACACACACATCTTTATATATATGATATAAATAGATATGTAGATGTATATATATAAGTGAACAAGGTTTTACTTTGTCTTGGTTGTTTGTAGCTTAGGAAAAAAAAGAATAACTGATTTAATCTAGAGTTCTTACGAAAATTGTGAATCAGATATGACTTTTGAGTCACCCCTATATACATATATACATGCATATACATATATATGTGTGTGTGTGTGTGTGTATACATGCATATATTGTGTGTGTGTTTTTAATGATCTATACAAATGCCATTATGGTTGTTATAGTGTATTCATCATATACTAGTTTATCTTTTTTATCATCATAAATTGAAAGGGGTTAGCTAAACATAAGTCAATTGTGAATTGTGAGGATAAGGTTGTTAGATGTTTGGATGACCTAGGGAATCATGTGGAGATTCATGGTTCTAAGAGACCCCTTGAACTTAGGCAAATTTCAGCTATGCAGTTAAAGAAAGCCAAAAGGAAAAGATGTTCCATTTATGCAATCCAAGTTAAAGATCTTGATAATATAGAACTAGTACTTAATGACTACCCCATCCTAAAGGAATTCCAAGATGTGTTTCTTGTGGAGTTAAAGGAGTTGCCACTGAAGAGGGAGTTTGACTTCTCAATTGATTTGCTACCAGGGACTAAACCTCAATCTAAGGCACCCTATAGGATGACCACTACATAGTTGTATGAGCTAAAAGCACAATTGCAAGAGTTATTGAACCAAGGGTTCATAAGACCTAGTGTGTCATTGTGGGGTGCACCAGTCATATTTGTGAAGAAGAAGGATGGGACTTTATGCTTATGCATTGATTATAGAATGCTTAATAAGGCAACCATAAAGAACAAGTACCCATTTCTGAGAATATATGAGCTCTTTGATCAGATGGAGGGAGTTATTGTGTTCTCTAAGATAGACCTTAGATCTGTCTATCACTAGTTGTGGATTAAGGATGAGGACATCTCAAAGACATCTTTCAAGACTCATTATGGTCATTATGAATTCACAGTGGTGCCATTCAGGTTAAAAATTGCTCCCACAGCTTTCATGAATTTAATGAACAATGTATTCAGTGATTGCTTGGATGACTTTGTGCTAATCTTTCTAGATGATATCTTAATATATTCTAAATCAATTGACGAGCATGAAAAATATTTGAGGATAGTGTTACAGTGCTTAAGAGAGCGTAAACTCTTTGGTAAGCTATCGAAGTGTACTTTTTATTAAAACAAGGTGCACTATCTAGGCTATGTAATTTCAGTAGAAGGGATTATAGTAGATCCAAAGAATATTAAGGCAATAATGGAATGGCCTACACCACAGAATGTGATAGAAGTCTAAAGTTTCATGGGACTTGCAGGGTATTATAGAAATTTTGTGGAAGGATTCTCTACAATTGCATCACCAATCACGTCACTTTAGAAGAAAGGGAAAAGATTTGAGTGGACAGAAAAGTGTGAGAAAGATTTCCAAGTGTTGAAGGAAAAGCTCACTACAACTCCTATTTTAACTATACTTGATCCTAATGGGCATTTTACAGTGATAATTAATGCATCAAGAGAAGGTGTAGGAGTGCTTATGTAGAATGGGCAAGTGGTCACTTATGAGTCTAGGAAATTGAATCAATATGAGCTAAACTATGCGCCGCATGATTAGAGTTAGCCACCATAGTTCATGCACTTCAGATGTGGAGGCATTATCTCTTAGGGAAGCCTTTTGAGTTGAAGAAAGATCACCTAGGACTCAAGTACATCTTTACTCAACCCAATCTTGATGCTCATCAAAGGAGATGGCTAGAGTTTATTAGTGAGTACGATTTTAGGATTAAGTGCATTAAAGGAAAAGAGAATAGAGTAGTAGATTCTCTTAGCAAATGAAGACATCTGGAATCCATGGTTACCACAAGATCAAATTTGAGGTAGCAAGTAATTTAGAATCTGCAAGGGGATGAACACTATTCCAGAGTAAAACAAGCTTTAAAAGAAGATCCCTTAGATCATCGATTTGATGGATATGTGTTTAAGTCAGATGGAACTTTGCGATATCAAGGTAGGATGTATATTCTAGACTCAAGGGATTTGAGAAAGTTAGTTCTTGAAAAGATCCATAATGCACCATATTTGGGGCACCATGGAGTGACTAAGATGGTAGAAGGGTTGAGATTTTTGTATTTTTGGCCTAGACTTAAGAAAGATGTAACAGAATTTGTGGCTTGATGCTTGGACTGCCAGTGAATCAAGGTTGAGCATGTGCATCTAATAGGGCTTTTGTACCTGCATAGTGTACTAGAACATAAGTAGCAAGTGATTAGTGTGGATTTCATTCAAGGGTTGCCAATGTCCAAGAATCAACATGATGTCATCTTGGTAGTTGTGGACAAGTTGACAAAGGTAGCGCATTTCATCCTAGGGGATCTTAAGGATGGTTCATTGATCTTATCTAAGAAGTTTATTCAAGAAATCTTTCAATTGCATGGAGTGTTAGAGATGATCATTTCAAATCAAGACACTCACATGACTTCTAGGTTTTGGACAAGGTTGAATGCAGCTTTCAAAACTAAATTGAATTTTAATTTAGTGTATCATCCTCAAACTGATAGACAGACAAAAAGAGTTAATCAGGTAGTAGAAGACCTCCTTAGGATATATTGTATGGATTAGAAATATAAGTGGGAGGAGTATCTTCCATTGGTGGAGTTCATTTAAAATAATTCTTACCATGCATCTTTGGGGATGGCACCTTTCTAAGCTCTTTATGGGTGTAAGTTTCACACACCCATCACTTAGGACAAGGTAGAAGACAGAATTGTGATTGGACAAGATATGCTTAGGGAAATGGATGATCAAATGAGGTTGATAAAAGAGAAATTGAAGTAAGCTTTAGACTGACAAAAAAGTTATACAGATAGGAATAGGATGTTCAGATAGTTCTTAGTAGGGAACAAAGTCTCCCTGAGGGTCAAGCCTCATAAGAGTTCAGTTTCATTTGGCAAATCATCCAAACTTGCTCCTAGATTTGTAGGACTATTTGATGTGCTGGAAGTGATTAATCTTGTTGCTTATACACTTACTCTACTGCCTGCTCTTGCCAAATCCATAATGTTTTTCATGTGTCTTTACTTAATCCATATCATCCTGATGCTTCTCATATACTTGATTGGCATGCTTTACACGTACAAGATCTAGGAGTGGTGCTGGTGGAGCCCACTCAAATTTTAGAGAGACACAACGTTAAGTTGCGTAATAGGGATATTGTGCAGTATAAGGTCCAATGGGACCAATATTTTATCGATAGTGCCACATGGGAGGATGCTAAGGAGATACATAGATCTTTTCCTCATTTGAGGATTTAGCAGAGATTATTTTATTTTGCATAATTGAGATACTGTTATTTGATTTAATGATACCTTATTGATACACTGATAGTAGTAGTGAGATACATTATTATTTCAGTATTTGTGTAATAAGACATCAGGATGATGTCTCTTCCTAGTGGGTAATGATCTCACATCTTGACCCTTTGATTCTTTTATAATTTAGACTTATGGACATTTATTACTATTGTTTGATTATTAATAAATGATATGTGTGTAAAAAGGTAAAATATTGTTATTTATGAATGCATAGATTTGAATATAAATCTAATGATGGATTAATATGTTTTAAGATTATGGATTATGTTTTCTCAATCTTTGGCTATGATTATTGGGACTAACCTATTGATGATAAATTGAGTGCAACTGACTGCTAGAGAAATGTCAAAGACGAGAACATGGTTGAGGTAGGTGCGCCCTAGCCACTAGAAAGAGATGGCATGACGTAAATCTGATGCGTGCACACACTCATGTAGTCCATATTGCATAATTATATCTTGCATTCTAGTTTTGGTTTCATTAAGTTCTTGTGGCATAATCTTGTTGACCGTGTTAGCACTCATTTTGACCTAGGGTTGATTTGTCATGATCAGGGGGTTTCTTCATTTGAACCCTTTATCTTCTTGCCCATTTTTTCTAAGTGTTGGACCTCCTCAGCATTTTTCAGCTGCAGCATCATATTTTCCTGAGGAGGAGGTCATCATCATCATCTTGTCTTCGATGATGGTCAGCATCATCATGTTCTTCGTCGACTATTTTTTCATCGTCATCATATTCAGTTATCGGGTGATGTTTGGTTTTTATCCTGATGATGTTGACGAGCTACAGTGCGCCCTAAGTTGCTTGCGGGGGTGATTTTTCATGTATCCGGTGATCTTGCACTTATCACCTTGCCCAGACATGATGATGATGTTGCCCCGATATCTTGAAGGGGTTATTCTCTAAGTTGTTCGACCTAACTTGTTTTTTCTTAAGGGTCGTCGTCATCATCATCATATTTCCAGTTATCATCCTGTTGCTTGCGGAGGTCATCATATTTTCTGCCTTCATGATATTTCGCCGGGGTGATATTTTTATCATCGGGTGATCTTGGTTATGATCATCCTGATGATGTTGTTGAAGAGTTCTAAGTGCGACCCGATATTCACTAGGGTCATCATATTTTGAACGTCAGGATGATCTTAGTCAATATCATCCTGATGATGTTGTATCACTTCTTGTTCGTTGTTTTGTCATCCTGATGATGCTGACGTCATCCTTATATCAGGGTGATATCTTTTTCTCTGCCTATCTGCATCATGATTTTTTCCGTAGGAGGGGGTGATATTTTCATATCACCCGGATATATGTTTGTTCCAGCATCATGATGATGCTGATATCAAGGAGATATCCGCCTGCTGGCTTCGCGCATTATCTACTGGGGGTGATCTTTTCAAGCATCATCATCATATTCAGTTATCGCCCTGATCTTGTAGTAGAGCTACAGTGCAACCTGATATTTGTGCATCAGGAGGATATTTCCAAATATCCGGTTGTCTTCCGAATATCATGATGATGTTAATATGATGATGACGTCATCAAGGTCCTGGGGGGGTCATATTTCTAACACTGATCATCTTGAGGAGATCTCCCGATATTTGCAAACATGATGATGACGTCATCCGGATATGAAGAGGTGCGCAGTAGGCAGATATGATGATGACGTCAGCAGGATATGATGATGACGTCATCAGGATGTTCATCGGCCAGACTTTTGGTTTAAGCTCAGCAGGAGGATATTCCTCCGATGGATCAGGTTGTGCCGATTATCATGAAGGTTATATTTCAAATATCATGATGACGTCAGGGTGATATTTCGAACAACAGGATATCATGCTGCTGGAGGATGATGATGATGAAGTCCTATACTAGTGTCGTCAGGAGCAAAAGCACCGACATGATATATGCTCATGACCTAGTATATAAAGTGTTAATGAGGTTGCTGCGGGGTGCATGTGGGATAGTGTTATCCTGCATATTCGAAATATCATGATGATGAACCTCGGCGGGAAATGGTTGCGATGCAGAATTAATGTTCTTCCCGAGGCCGCGGGTTGGTGCGCCATCAATGGCGATTGTTGCAGAGGTATGGGCGATGGCGTGGGCGGATCCTGTACCTGATTGAAGGTGTACATCAGCGGACAGTGGCGCAGGGCTCAAGAAATCTTCCTGTCTCCTCCCCTACCTGCTGCATTCAAGTTTGGGCGCCAGTCTGGTAGTGTTTGAGCGCCATTTTCATGATACTGTGTATCTGGCAGGATTTTTGGTCAACTATGTGATTAATTGCTGAGCACCTACCTGGCTGTTATAAGCAGGTTGTGTTGCTCATTTGTTTTTTTGTTGAAAGTTGAAGATTTTTGGCTCTGTAATGCATGACAAGCTGATCTGGTTGCTCTGTACAGCTTACCTGTGAGTTTATGTATCTCTTGTTGTATGTTTTTGGCATGAACCCACTGATTTCATGATTGAACTTATATGAGAAATGCTATCTTAGCATGTGTTGTGTTAATTCTGTCTCCAGTATTGCATGTATTCTTCTTTTGAATCTGGATGTTTGAGTAATGTTTAGATTCTAGAGCATAGAATTCCTATGTTGAATGTCTGATCTTTTAACTTCTGCTCAAGGGGTAGATTAAACTGTTTTCAGGTTGAACATTGGGAAGGGTATACTGCAGTAGGGATACCATAAGTAGAGATAACCTAACACTTTGTATTGGGAGATACCTGTAAGGCAGGTATCACATATATCCCCTTGAAATCCAGTTATAGCTGTTTATGCTGATCATTCACAGGTGTATGTCTACTGACTCCAGGCCCTGGATAGGCACTAATCATGCTTTGTTCTTGTGTTATAACCATGTCCAGCTTTGCATCCACACTTAAACTCCAAATCAAAATCTTAAACAACCATTAGGACATTAGATTTAGTTTTAGGAACCTCAGTCCTCTGTCTGCAACTGCTAATAGGCCCAAAGCTAGCCCCTTTGCTCTTATCTTTCAGTTTTGGTCTACTCACAGGAGGACTATCTGCTTTCTGTCAGCATCCCAGCCTTGTATGCATATCCTCATGGATGTTGAGTAGGGAATCCCCCCCTATGTCTTGCAGAGCCTGAAGAAGAAGAGGAGATAAAATATAGAGTCTATCTCCTACACTATTGACCCCCTGGCCCAGAGATCCTGTTGATCACTGATGGCTACCTTGTAGGGAAATCTGGGAATAAGCATCCAGTCTGGGAAAAAGTCAACAGACCGTATGTGGCATGATTGACATAGGAGTAGATAAAGAATATGTTTTCGTTTGCTTTAAAGCATAATATCGACATGTATTCATACATATCTCTCTCATCTTTTTGGAATAAATTGTATAGAGTGATTTCAAATAGATTTACATATACTTATTCATAAATATTTATTTATTTATATAAACTTATGTTTAAATGCATTTATATATGTAAATGTAAAAATAATACTTTTTATATTAAAATATTGCAGCTAAGACTTCCATTTGAGTGTAATATTTATAGATATATATAAAATAAATTCAAATCTAAATATAATAAATAAATAATCTCCATACTAAAGGAGAAAGGAGAGTAATCCAAATGATAAGTCACGTTGGGGTTAAATAAAGCAAAAGTGAGAACCAATATTGGTGCCCAACGCTTTTTCTTCCCATGCAAAACTGAAAGTTATTCAAAAAAACCAATAAACACATGTACATAATTCTAAAAACAAGATTGCTATTGGAGGATTTCATTCATAAGTGCTTGAGAGGGAGAGGGGAAGTGAGCTGAACATAGAAGGGAGCACACAAAGAGCAGAGGGAGAAAGACATCCAGAAAACCATAGAGAAGCCATCACCTATCTTTCTAGAAAGTAGAGGTTTTAGGTATTCTTCTTTTGATTATATGCCTTAGAAAGTTTGGCCAATATTATGATTCTATCATCTTGTTTTTATATTTAAACAACCTTTTTAAAGCTATCTATCAGCCTTCCTTTCATTGATCGGCCTTTAAATGCTTAGCCTTTATTCTTCCTGTAGCGGCATGTTCTATTGTTTCAACCTTTTTACTCATTCAATTGGCCTTCAAACTCTGTCTTCGGTCTCCCTTAAACATCTATCTATTGGTTTCCTTTCAAATTATCCTAAATAGTATTTGATCTGATCTAAATATTAAATATCCTCTATGTTAGTTCTTTGGTCTCTGTTTAATATCTATTCCACCTCTTTCTTGAAATCAGTCTCTATTGCTATTAAATGCTTTGGTATATCAGGCTATCCTCTTTTAGTGTGTTGGCCTATTTAAATGTCCTTCCTCTTGTAACCTTTCGACCTTTTGGTCATAAAACTGCTCCTTTCATTTCTTTAGCAACCAGTTATCTTGACCAATGGCCTATTATAGTATAAATCCTTCACTCTTTTATTTCGGATGGTTGAGAATCTTTTGACTCAACATATAATTTCCATTGTCGGCCAGTACTTTCACCTTTGTCAACCTAAAGTATTATTTTGGCCTGTTGTTGAAATGACCTCCTTACTTGTCATTATGGCCTTTCCTTGATGGAAGTGGCCTTCATTCTATCCAATTTGGAGTGGCCTGTTGCTCCCTTATTACAGCCTATTGTTCTTTTTTTTTCTATCAGCCCTTATACTTGATCACCTACTGAGGATTTGGTGATCTTTTTAAGGATTGGCATTTTTGCTTAGTCTAATCTGCCTCAGTATTATGTGATCGATCTGTGTATAATGTGATCGGCCTATGTTTGATATGCAAAAACCTATGCTTAATATGAAATTGGCCAAATATTTATATTTTGGCCTTCTTTTAATTTATACTTGTTAGCCTTATCTTGTTTTGTCATCCTTTAGCAGCTTTCAACGGCCTCTATAGTTTATCTTGCAGCCTTCATTTGATTTAAACTTTATTGCTGACTAGTTATATTTTTTTCTTTCTTTATATATATGATACAAATAGATATGTAGATATATATATATATAAGCGAAAAAGGTTTTACTTTGTCTTGGTTGTTTGTAGCTTAACAAAAAAAGATTAACTGATTTAATCTAGAGTTCTAACAAAAATTGTGAATTAGATATGACTTTTGAGTCACCCCTATATACATATATACATGCACATACATATATATCTCTCATATATACATGTATATACATTCATATGTGTGTGTGTGTTTTTAATGATATATAGAATGTCATTATGGTTGCTATAGTGTATTCATCATATACTAGTTTCTCTTTTCTATCATCATAAATTGAAAGGGGTTAGTGAATCATGATTAGTTAGTGTTAGTATTCTTCTTGTATGAAGCTCATTAAAATGCTATAGACTTTGTATCTCTTGAATGGTGCATTCATATGGATTTGCATTAAAGAAATCAATATCTAATGTTAAGACATGAAAAGTAATTGTCCTTGAATTATATTTTGCATAGAAATTGTTTATTTTCTTTCTTGAGTATGTTGGGTTACTTTCAGGATAAGATACCAAATGTGGGTAAATAGAGAAGACTTTTCCTCTTTTCAGGATTTGATTGTTACTTATATAAGTACTTGGGCCAAGCCATGTCTTCATTGAAATAGATGAATGATTGTCTCGAAAAACTATATTAATTTGTTTCTTTGCCACATCCTGATTGTGAGATATTGTACATTCTAGTTAGATATGCATTTAGACATCAGGTTGCATCAGGTATTCCCTCCTGCCAGTTGTTTCTAGGTTGCTAGGCATTCTGTACAGGGTCAGGTATCCTTCGTGTCATGAAGGATTCTAGGGAAGTGCAATTGTTTCATGGTTGGGCAAAAAAGCACCTGGGCCATGTTCTCGTCACTCGACTTGTGGATGACCATGTGGGTTAGTGGCAGCCAGCGATAGTGATTTGATTATTATTCATTACATGTATTCAACTTGATTATTGTAACTTATTATACTTTGAGATAACTTATGGCATGAGAGCCTAAGTACATTGTATATTATTTTATTGTTCTAACACCTAGTTATTGCACATGGATTTGTAAGATGTAATGATATTATTGTTGGATGTATAGAAGATTTACCTTGTTATTTGAGTTAATGTGAATGAGTTGAATATTTACTTCAGTAACTTTAGTTTTGGATTATGTACTTTACAATATAGAATATTTTGTTAGATTTCATTAAAGCTACAACAAGGCCCAAGTATTACAAAAAGAAAGATAGCAAGTTGCGAAGAAGAACAAAATGACATTTTTGATAATGACAATGTTACTTTTATCTTTTTGCATGGTTTTTGTAGTTGGTTTCTAGGAGGTGGATGAATAGGATGTACTAGTGAAGAAAAGATGCCAAGAATGTTTTAAAAATAGTAGGTAGAATATGTTACAAGATTTGGTGGATAAAGAAGGATTCTTTTTTAATTAAGTGATGTTAATATCAATGGCCATAGCATTGATGACATGGAGATGGTAAAGGGGAAAGTAGGAAGCTATAGTGGGAAAATTCATGTACCATGTGTTTATCATTTTATCTATTGGATGTGGGAAAGTAACACTCAATTTAATTGTAGTTGAGAATAATGTCTTTGATTTTATGTTAACATTATACTTGTTTTTGATTAATTTATCACTAGAATTCTATTATTATTGTTGTTTATAATTGTATGCATGTGAAGACATGAACACAAGAAATAGACTAAACTGAGTTAACCTACTTCATTCACCTCACATACACCTCAGATTGAGAAAATAAAGGAAAGCATAAAACATGAAATGAAACTATCCTATTCACCTCACATGCTAACCCTTGTTGTGTGGATGTGCTCCTTTGATGTGTTTATGTAGGTGGCTCCTCATATGGATAGCATAACTTTACAATGCATGAAGTCTTGAAAATGAAGGGATGAGGCTCAATTTATAGATTTTTTGGATGGGGATTGGATGGTCAAGATTGGATTTGGAGATCAAGGGTGGAGGATTGTTGAGAGCTTGCAAGCAAGGAGAGCTTGCTAAGTGGTATGATGAGATTGGATGAGAAGGGATGTCCTTGGATCAAGGAGGAATAAATGGTCAATATTGGGCTTTGGGAAGATTGGAGGGATGAGATTGATTTGGTAGATGGGAGGTATGGGTTGGATTTTATTTGAATTTTAAATTGGGAAGCATGGGTACATGCCCAATTTAAGATTGGAGGAAAAGGGGATGAAGGATTTGATTTGAATTTTAAATTGGGAAGCATGGGTGCATGACCAATTTAAAATTGGAGGAAAAGGGGATGCAGGACAAAAGGACCTTTGTACAAAGGACCTAGACCATGCCTTTGTAAGAAGGCCATGTAGATATGTACAAGAGGTCATGCCTTTGTACATTTGGGGGAATGGAGAGGATTTGACCAAGATTATATTATGATTTAGGTTGTGCAAGTAGGGGATTAGGTTAGTTAATTAGGTTTAGGTGACCTAATCAAAAGTGTAGAAAATAGGGAATTAAATAAATATAAATATTTATTTAATTCATGGGACGGGAAAAGGGGATAATAGATAAATTAAATTTATCTAATGTTTGGACTATAGAGAAAGGGGATAAATGATTAATAGATCATTTTGGCTAGGGATAAGTACTAATACAGGTATAGATACGAGTACGGATGAATAGCAGAAAGTACATGAATAGTAATTCTGACAATAAAATATTGTGAAATCACATATTGAAGGGGATTTGATCAATTAACCATCCAAACATGTATTTATTCAGTTAATTATGGAGAAAATATAGTTTAGGGGTGTCTAGAGATGATTAGTGATGGTTTAAAGGAGTTTGGGGATAGTTTAGGGATGTTTAGGGATGATTAGTGATGGTTTAGGGATAAATAGGGATATTTTAGGGATGAGACAAAGAATGTAAAATTTTAGGTGTCTACAATTTTCCCCTCTTTGAGATGGTGTTGCAAAGCAGCATCATTTCAAAGAAAGATAAAATATAGTGCTAGATAGGATTAGAAGAAGGTGGTAGGATTAGGGATAAAGATGCCCCAGCCACTCAAAGAGAGAGTGACAAGGAGGAATGATGGTAAGAATGATGGTAGGGATGATTCCCCCTTGAGAGGGTAGGTGGGTTCAAAGAACACGGGTGTGCTCTTGAAAGGATGAAGGTGGTAGGATTAGAAAGAAGAGAGTGGAATTTAAAAGACCACATGGATGGAGGATAAGATAGGTTAGATGTAAGGGATTGGAGGAAGGGGACAATGGGGGATAAATGATGTGATGGAAGGATGGGATGAACGGATTAAGGAGGAAAAACGGATGGATGCAAGATGGGGAAGTGGTAGAGAGGCTCAGCCCAAACCTTCTAGAAAATATGTTGGACAGGAATTTTGACGAGGGATGTAGGGTGTCAATTTAAACCCTCTTAGAAATAGCTTGTACAAAAATTCTCTGGAGGGGCTAAAGACTATGATGAAGTGGAGATGGATGAAAGGGATGGATACAAGCTGATTTCTCGACTCCATGAACTATGTGTTATGTTACACTTTTAATATAAATGAGAACCATCTTTATTTGATATGGCATGAGACGTTATGCACCAAGGTATAAGGAACCGGGGTGACAATGTGTCCCAAACATAAAACCTAATCGATAAGGTCACAAGAAACCCTATGCCATATAGTACCATGATATGGAAGACCATGATACCATTGTGGCAAGTAGGTTATAGGGACCATTGATGATGCAAGATAAAAAGATAATGCACACACACAAGCAAACACACATGCACAAAAAATTATTCAAAGACAAACACGATGTTGCCCCTGATCAAGCTTAAAAGCCAAAGATTGATGGATTGATGATGTTGGATTGTGTTGTTGATGATAATAAAAACATGAGGATTGGGAATGATATATCCCAATGATGGTGATGGATGATTTGGATCAAAATCTTGCAGCAAGGCTAGGAACAAGACCATGGATGTGATTGGATGATTTTGATTATGATGCTAGATTGTGATGTGCAGTGATAAGGATTGATCTTGTGATTTGGATTTTTGGGAGATTTGGATATTTGGGAATTTGGATTACTAGGAGTGGATCACCTTGGTGTGCATGGAGGTAGCCTTTAGCTAGATACTAATGACAAGGGAAAGCCAAGTCTATCGACGAGGCATGATGGGATGATGGGGATGAAATGATAAGGAGATAATAGATAGTGGATAGGAATGGTTAATGATAATGGATAGCTGATAGTGGATAGTGGATAGGGAGTAAAAGGAAATGATGTAGGGATGAAAGCATAATGGATGGTGTGGATAGGGTAATGAAGTGATTGGGTGATAGATGGGGGAATAGAGTGTTCAAACTGGATTCAAGGTATCAAAGTCATAGTCAGGGGGAGGACAAGATGGGGATGTGGGGATAGGGGATGATGGATTAGGAGGTAAGGATAGGGGATGAGGGAGGATAGGTAAGTGATAGAGGATGACAGATGTAGGATGGATGGATGTAATAGCGTGACCAACTAGGTAACTTTTTGGCGGTGTGAATTAGTGATGTTATAAACCATCTAAGGGATCAGGGGATGAGAGATGGGAGAGGGGGTATGATGGTGGATAGAGGATAGAGGAGAGGTGGATATAGGGAGTGTGAAGGTGATCTCTAAGGACTACTTCACTTAGGAAGAGGATGCTCCACTCTAGATGTGTGTTTCTCATGACGAGGCCTTATGATGATGGGGAATGGATGGATGTGATATGATATGCTTAGAAGGATGTATGCCAAGAGGTGTCCAAAGCATGTTTTAGATATTTTTCCCCTATCCTTAGTAGGATCACAAGCGGAGAAGGAGGATGAAAGGATGGTGATAGAATAGGATGGGAGATATGGAGAGGAAACAATAGGATAAGCGGATAGGGATAGTGAAGGGGATTAATGGATAAGTAGATGGAAATGGATAAGATGATAGGATGGGGAAATGATAGGCTAGTTAGGATTTGCCCCCAAGTGTAGGGTGAAAATGGAGGAGGGATTATGCATGATTCCCACAAGGGGTTTTCATCATGGTACTTGCCCAAGGCACCACGAGGAGTGGTTTTCACCATTGGATGAATTTATTTCTCTTTATTTTTTTTATTTTTTTATTTTTTTGGATCTCTTTTTTTATCATTTTTTACTTTTGATATTTGGATGAGTAGTGGAGATTAATGGATATTTGGGATTCATGATGGATTTGCAAGATCAAGTTAAAGAATTGGGGGATTTTGGGATTACCGATTTGGGAATTTAGGGACCCAAACAGACTTCGGGATTTTTATGATTTTTTGATCGGGAACGGGATTTTTGGGATTTGAGGATGGAATGGGATGTCGATGCTCCACTTGGATTTGTCTCTCTTTTATTGGGGACCCACACCATTTTTGTTTTTTCTTTTGAGGGTGTGGGCTTATGTAGCCTTTTGGATTTTTTATTTTTCTTGGATTTGGCGTATCGACACCCTATGGCATAATGCTCTTTAGGATTGTGTGGATTTTTTGCTTTATGGAGGGAGGCATCCAAAGTATTACTTTTCAATCCCATGGGGCGTTTTATAGCTTCATGTTTGGATGATGTGTGCATTCATTGATCTTGATTAGGAATTTTGGGGGATCAAGATTTATGGACGAGGATATTAAGGATAGGTGATAAGGGGATTTGAGGATATGGATATTAGGAGTTGGGAGTAGTGGAGGAAGTGTGGACTTAGGGAGGTGTATGGTCACATGCTTTTTGGATTGATGGATGAATTAAGATGGAGGAGGAGGGATGGTGGCATATGATTTGGAGGTATGATGAGATGCACTGGATTTGGGTTTGGAAGAAGTGGATTTGGGAGGTGTGTGGGTGGTACCAACATGTTTGGATTGTTTTCCTTGGGATGTATAACCAAGGCCATGTGCATGTGGATGGATTTTGACATGGACGGGCTCCAAAATTCCATTTTCATGAAGGCCTAGGCCTTTACCATGATAGTTCATGTTTGGAGCATACATTGTGTGATGGGATGTTTGTTATTTTTGAAACATGAAGTGAGCCCATTATTAAATTAAGGGGGATGAGTGGTGGAAGAAAGTTGTTTCTCTCCTACAAGAGAACCACCATGGATGAAGGTAGTGGGATCAAGAGGATAGGATGCTGGATTTGGGATGGGGTTGATAGGTGATGGTAAAAGGCCAATGGAAGATGGTGAAGGAATGATGGGAGATGGTAAAGGATTGATGGGGGAGAATGGGGGATCAATAGGAGATGGTGTGGGATCAAGATGAGTTGGGAGGCTTGGATCATGATTAGGATGAGGGGTGGATGTTTCGACATGCTTTGGACTAGGCTCTTGACATAGCCAAGTTTGCATGGATGGTGTGATGGGGGAGGAGCATGTAGTTTCAATTATTTGAATAGGCTCCTTGGACGGAGTGGATGGAGGAGAGGGCAATACTTTGGATAATATTTTGGATAGGATGGAGGAAGATGGTGATTTGGTTTTGATGGGGGTGAGGTTAGTGACAAGGTCATCTATCTAACTCCATTATTAACCAATTAATTGTTGCAGAAAGGGCATGCACTCAACTCAACAAACCTACATATCCTTTATCAAGAAACCTAATGGCTATAATGTATTACATTTCAATATGTCAAACCAAGGAATCATTTTCTTTATGGATGGTACCTATACTATATGTACAATCAAGGATTCTTGAGTTTAACCTAGAAGTTGTGCATAGAAACAAATAATGAAGAAGGAAACAAATCCTAAATTGCATTGAACAATAGTTGCTACAGGTAGGTAATTATGTTAAGAATTAATAAAATCCATATTCAACTTCCTAAAGAATTGTTCATGAAATAACTTAATCACAGTAGAAAATAGTCTATGTACTAAATCAGTGATCACCTTGAATATTCCCTAATTCAATAAATCTTAATAACTTAATGAACTAACAATGTAAACTAACAATATAAACTAACAAGAGAACTATAGTAACCTCAAGTGGCCCTTTCTTGAGTGACTGCAATCTCGTAAAAATCTAAATCAAATCACTTCTTATATCAACTACTCATTGACTGAATCTGAATCTATATTCTCTATTAAATTCTAGAAGATGTAATACAGTAACAAGAACTTGACAATACAAAATCTCTTCTAACTCTCTCCTGTCATATATAGAATCTCTCATATATAGACAGGATCCAAGCCTCATATTTGAATTGAACTTATAAACAACTATCCTACACTTGTCCATTCTCCCCACAAACATAGGAAGAAGACTTTATTATTATTCTAATCATATTAGAAGTAGGAAACTAACTATTACAAAGATAATCTAGATATCATAGTCCTACTATGATTCTTCTTATTCACTATAAAGACAAACATAAATGAAAATAGAACATCATTGCATTAATCGTGAACCACAATCTGAGTTCCTCTTAATCTTTATGAGTATGTCAAATACTGAAGATAAAATTGTTGAGGAGAGGGAGGAGTCATGGTTAAACCTATTGGCACCTAAAATTTTCAATTCATAGAAATGCCCTATTTTGCCCAAGAATCCATTAAAAATCCCCACTTTTCCCTTGTCAAAATCCATTATATAAATCTGATCTGTGATAAATTTGAGGGTCTTTTCTCTCAAAAAATGACTAAGTATCAGTTCCCCATGTTCCCCCTTTCCTCCCTTAGAAAATTTCTTCTTTTTTGCCTTTAGTCGACAAATCGACATTTTTTTGAATTTTCAAACTTTTGGTAAGTTTGCATATTTTCTGATTCACTGAAAAGGCAATGGTAAGGCAGCTACAATCAAGGAAGGCTCGCAGGGTAAAACTTCTAAGTCTTTAGTTGGCAAAAGTCTTGGTTCAAGAACCTGTCAGTTCACTAACAATAGTTTGAAAATTTGGAGATTCGCCAATAAGGTGATAATGAATCATTTTTCTCTTGGTTCTCAAAATTCACATTTTACCGATAGAAGAAGGGTTCACTAAGCGCAAGGATAAGGTAATGGAATACCTTTCCCCAAAGTTCAGGAAATACAATATTTTCCAATAAGGGCAAAGGTTTGTAAAGTCAAAGGTTCTGCATGGGCCATTTTTGCCAATAACGCAGATATGGAAGATGAAAAGTTTTCTAAAGCATAAGGAGTTCAAAAAAGGGGGAAATCGCCAACAGAGGAAGCAAAGGTAAGAAAGAATGGTGAGTTAGGAAATTTTCAAATTTGACAATAAGGAAAATAAAGGGTGTAAAAAGTGTGAAAATGGCTAAGTATAGAAAGGTGTTGTCAGAGAGTCGGCGAAGTCCTGAACTTTCCAAATGTTTGAGTTTTTCATGATTCACCGATAAGGCGATAAAACAAAGGAAAGGCAATGTGGTTCAAGAAAGTTGAAATTTGCCGATAAGGCAAAGTGGCACCATGGCTTGGTTAGAAAAATGGGAAGTTGCCAATAAAGCTAAAAATGATTAAGGCAAAGTGCTTTATCGGCTAATTGATGGAAGGCTGAACTTGGTAACAGTTCAAAGATTTGAGAGTTTTCCAATAAGGCAAATTAGCTGATAGGGTAAAGATGGAAAGATGATGCCAAAGCAAGTGGTTCATAAAAGTCATGTTTTTCCGACCAAGGAGATAGAAAAAGAAAAGGTTTTGCAAATTGAAGATTTGCCAATAGAGGCAAAAGATAAATAGTTCACCATAGGGTGAAGTTACTGACAAATGGAAAATATGCACCAAGTAGCCAAGTTTGAAAAAATAAAGCTTTGCCGACTAAAGGATTAAAAAAGAAGAAAAGGAGGATAGTTTGGTAAAAGGAAAAATTACCGATAAAAGATAAAGCAAAATAGTGCTATGGACGATAAAGAAAGTTTGAGAAAACATAAATTTACTGATAAGGCAAAATAGTGCTATGGACAGTAAAGAAAGTGGCAAATAGAAAAGTTAGAAATTGGGGAGAGTTGTTGATAAGAAGGAAATGAAGAAGCTTCTAAAAATGGCAAGTGGCTGATAGAGGGTGCCCAGCACACACAGGGTATAATCAAAGTCAGATGGCTCAAAACTAAAAATTTGGACAACACATTGGGAGTGTTGTAATTGCTTCAAAAGGGTAATTCCCTTAAAGTATGCCATGATTGCAAGAATATACAAGTTGATTTGTACCCAGAATTTAATGAGTCTGCAAAATAGTCCATGCAAATGGTTGGCACAATGAAATTCTTCAATGCACAAAGGACAAATCACATAAGTCAAATGTTGCAGATGTCAGGGAATGGATTATAACCTTCCCTCTTTATTGCTCAAAGTACAAGAAGAGTGCAAGCAATCTTCCTCTGTCATTTTCAGAACTAATTGAGCATGGGTTTTCTCTTCCAATGTGCAAATTTCCTAACGGACTCGAAACTAAATTTATGATAGTGTGGGTGTAATCCTTGATAGGATTCGACACCTGGGAGATTGGAATGAGTTTGAACATTATATATGTATAGTTTTTAGATGTAATACTATTAGTTGGTCAGTTTGGTAAAGTTCTTAGTAGATTGTGAGCTCTAGAAGGCATATTAGAAGAAGTTTATTTTACAATATTTGTTCAACATGAAATAGTTGTGAAATGTATGTAATAGAATTTGTAAATCTTTGTATCAAATTACTATTTTTCTCCATTGTTGTAGGTGTTTTTCTTAGAAAACCATAATCGTAATTCTAGTTTGCTCTTGCCACATTTAGTGGTATAAATATAAGCTCTTATTTGAATGAATGTAATAGTTCTTAATCCATTTTCAAGCTTTGTAAATCGTCATTTTATTATTGTATAGGGAATAATATGGTATGGTGTTGGATTATTAAGTATTCTCAGTGATTTTGTATTAATTTTCCTTGCATTTGATTTATCAAATAGGCAGCTATACACTTCTGTGTGGTTGTTTTCATCTGTGGAATATTAGACTCTATAGCCCAGTGGATAGGCACCAATCTGAGTAGCCTTAGATCACCCAATCTTCAAAACAAATCAACATATTCATCTTTAGAAGTAGTATTAGTTTTTAATCATCCTTAATGTGTAGGATTGCCTTTATCAGCCATATAGGGGTCTTGTAACAAATAGTTGTTCTCAGTTTAGTGACAAATTTGGGGCTGAGGAAGCGATTTGGGTTTGGTTGTTTAAATATTTTTAGTTGTTCATCTGGTTTGATGTTAATACCTACTTAGGTATACCCCTTGGAATATTCCTCTAGAGTTTAAGTTAAGCTCAAAGAGTAGAGGAGTCTACCCACTCCTGTATTTGGTCAAAATCACCCATTACCTATTAATAAGCCTCTTTCTATCACCTTGATGACAATCCTAGCCTAGCTGATTTAGAAATGTTTGAGTTTTGTGTTGCAGTTATTTTGGGAACCAACAAAAGCATGCCCACTTGATTCGGGATCCTTCTTCTCTGGTTGCAAGCTACTGCATTCTCATTTATAGATAAACACCTCCTTTGTTGTGGGTTGATAGATGGCCTTTGCCATAGGTAATTATGTACTTGCTGCATAGGGGTTAGTTTCTCCATATAGTATTTACACATCACAAACTACCATATTAATAGAAATTACTATCACATTCTATAAACAATCACGAATTCACACATAATCATTCATCAACATATCATGTACTATTCTTAATTCTTTCAAGTCTTAAAGGTAATCATAAGCATAGATAATGTCTAGGAAAGTTTGGAAATGTCTTTGGAAAGTATGAACTTAAACAAGGGAACTAGAACAAAATAAAGTCCCATCACACCCCCAACTAAATGTGTTCCTTGTCCTCAAGCAACTAGGGCTTCTGATTATACTAGAGTGCAATCTCTCTATAATCTGTGGGGTCCATGACTCCTTGATCCTGCTTAAGGCAGAAACCTTTATATTCAACCAACTGATCCCACCTAGCCTACTCTGCTGCTTGAGATGTTTTTTATCCCTGCCAATGTGGGATTGGATATAGGAGAAGAGGAGGATGAAACACTAAAGGAAGCTAGGTAATTTCATGCTCAATAGTTGATTTGATGTACCTATGTGCCCTAGTAACTAATGCTAAGAAATTGAAGATAGAGTAGGGTTCTTTTCTTCTTAATTCTTGTGTCAACTCATTCCACATGCCTCTTGAGAACTTCAATGCCTCCTTACCAGTGCCATCAGCTAATTCCTTAAATTTCTTATAATCTATTTCTCTGTATTCAAGGAGGTTTTCTTCCACCTCAAGGTGTTGGATAAGATTGATCCACTCTACTACTATCCAATTGAGATCTTGGGCCTCTAGCCTAATTTTTAGGGGAATTGACTTCTCCCTCTCATTATATTGTTGTTGAAGGACCCCTCTCCTATGTTTATTTTGTATGAATGATGCTAGGGATTTTATCTACACATCCCCAATAACAATTATGGGATTCTAAGTAGTGTCATAAGGAATAGCCAATTCATCCAAATAAAATTCACATAATTGATTCTAAATAGATGGGGTAGCTCTTTAGTAGGCTATCAAAAACAATTCAGGTGTAATAAGGGAAATAGGAGCATCACTGTACAATTGACTAAACTTAAAACTCAGGTATTGCTCTTGTAAGTAAAGGGCATAAACCCTAGCAGGAGGTCTACATCTCTTAAGTTGTACAGTCATGTACGCCATCCTATCTATTTTGAATTTCAATCTCCTTATCTCCTTATTTTTCTCCTCAATCTCCTTTTTATGCTTCTCTTTCATATCATGTTGTTCATTTACTACTTCCTCTATTTTCTCCCACAGTTGCAAGCTAACAATCAATAGGGTTGATGATGCAACTTCTTATTGATGATCACCTTGTTGCTCAGGATCTAGACTTTCCTATTTATTTCTATAATAGCCAATTAAGCTAGTTGATCTAGTCATGTTCCTTGTTGTTGATAAATGTGCAACTGATTCTCCAATATTTTAACCCTCTCATTCAACCCAGTCTCCTTTAGTTGGTATTCATGTAATTGTTTTTCCAATGTTGCAATCTTTTGTAAAGCTACCTGCAACTCATCAATCTTCTCCTCAATTTTCTCCTCTTTATCCAACAATAATTTCTCTTGTATTTCATCAGAGGAGGCTAACAATTATGGTTTTCCTGCATCAAGAGGAGCTTGAGGTCGTTTCCTTGTTGTGAACAAATCTTCTTCCTCTGATTCTATTTCAGTTTTCATAACATTTGATTGTGCCACATTCAACTGATCCTTGTTAACAAATTGATGTTCCCTTTCTAACTTTGTATTGGATTGCACATCAACCACCCTCTTTTGTTTAGGAGGAATTTTTCCTCCTATAACTCCTTTTTCTTTCAAGCAGCTAGAGCGCCTTGGTGGTTGGGTAGAAACTTTTTGTTTCTTCTTAGCTTTAGAGGGAGAAGAGGATTCTTTTCTTTTCTTATTGGGCTTGGAAGCAAAAGGAGGGTTCTTGGAAATCTTAGATGCTACGGGTTGTGAGTTAGTAGTTTCAGGTTGCATTTCTTGCTTTTCAATTTTTTTAGTGTGGCTACAGGGTTGCGAAGCTAGATGTTCTCGCAATGGGGTTGGTATCGGTGAAGCTACACAAGTGGGAAACTTTGCAAGTTCATCCATTGGGTTATAAGTGTATGGAGTTGAATGCTCTAGAATGGTGTCATAGCTATAGGTAGGTGAATCCATTTGTTGGAAAAAGCTTGTACGAGCTTCCTCCCCTTCCTCTAATTGTATATTCTCTACCTGTACCTCATCTTCCCCAACTGGTCCAACCCTCAAGGGTATATCATAAATGTGGTTAACCTTAAAAAAAATTTCCCAAAGACTGGTTGGGAACTGAATAAACAAACTTCTTTTCACCAATGATATAACCAAACAATCATGTGATAGGGATGACTAGTTTACTTTCCACTTATACTCAGCAGACATTCTTTTTAGTAGATTGAACAAAAAATTTGGAACATTTACAACTCTATCATGATGGAGATGACTCAATAGTTTAAAATGCACAATATATAATAATGATTATCTTTCATCATAGGTTAAATACTAAATAATATAAGTAGCAATAGAAGCCCATAACCAAGGTAGAGAGACACTTTTAGTACCTTGAGATGAGGAGTCTAATCTTTCACTAGGTTGGACAAATTTAGCTCTTACTATAATAGCATCAACTTTTATAGAAAATTCCTCTCCAACTGTAGGTAACCCCATTACCTCCGCAATAGTAACCTCTAAAGCATCAACCCTTAATCTCCTGACTATTGCTTCATTATGTTGAAACCTCCTTGTAAATTGCTGAGTCATGGCTTCATTGCATTCCGTCAGCCTAAGGAAATAGTCAAGTCATCTGGCTTCCTGGAAAATAGGCATACAGTCCGGGTCACTTAACAATATTGTATGATCTGTTGGTTCTTTCCTAATGGGATCCCCACCCATCACGTGACACTTCTTATTTCCTCTATAGCTTCAATTACTTGTTTTCCAAGCCTTTATGGAATTATCTGATGTTGGAACCAACTTTCACCCTATTTTTCCTTTCTTCTTATTTTTGTCTGTACATCTATCAGTTGCTACTGATCAACTGCATATGATATGTAGTGAGTAGCCATAAATAATGAAAAGAAATATTTTGGCATGGGTGATAGTATGTGGAATCATTTCTACATATGAAATCCCCCAACTAAGGATGCATTTTTCCACAAATGCGAACATGGTGAGGATGTACTGGAGAGAGGCCTAAAAGCATTGGGAATTGTGCATAATAGTGGAATAAATGATTGTGTAAGGTAAGATTTCTATAAAAGAAATAGAATTTATTGTCAATTAATGGAAGGTGTGGGATAAATACTAGTTGAATGATGGCAAGGTGTTAGATGAGGCATGCAAAGAGGCTGACATGGCGGCTGGAATAGATGATGTTGAAAAGTGTGTCAAAGTAAATTAAGTGGATGTGATGTGAAGCAAGTGTTTTGGAGAGAAGAGTAGGAGCTCGATGACACATGGTTGGAAAGTACAAATGTGAAAGAAAGAGTGGCAACATGCAGATTCTGTGAATGAATGTGCTTCAGGAAAGAGTGGTTGCATGCGGATGTAATAAATGAATGTGATGCAGGTAAGAGTGGCCGCATGCATGGAGGCAAAAATGTGGGATGTGAAATTTGTAGTGGTTGGATAGATAAAGTGAATAGGGCCCAAGTGGAATGGTTGCAGTTGCAGTAGCTACAAGTCCCATGAAAATGAGGGAAGATGTAGTGGATACAGGTGCAATGGCTACAGGTTCCTTCAAACAGTTGGAAAGCCTTAGCTACAAGTCCAGTGTGGAGAGTTGTTGCAAGTGCCGACAACTTTGTGCAACTGGATGTGGTATAGCTTATTTGGTGGATCTCTTTTGTTTATTTTTTTATTTATTTATTTTATTTTTATTTATTTACAAGGGTAGAGAAGATCATACTTGAGGAGTGACAATAGATGAGCTTGTGGTCTCATCTACTATTATGTCATTGGGAGAAACTATGTATAGAATGCATGTTGCATCTGGTAGTGAATGTTGTGGAACTTGTGCGTCAACTTGTCCTATCAACTACTAAAGAAAGTTTTCTTTATCCATTAGCTTCTTATAAATCTTTAAATAGTGTTCATTTACTAAAGTGAAAATTTAACTGGATCAATTGTGGTAAGGTGAACTACACCATTGGGAAAAACTTCTCTAATTTCATAAGGACCCAACCATCTAGTTTATAATTTGCCTTTGTGGTCCTTATATCTGGAGTCATAAAGTAGGGCCCAGTCACCTATGTGAAACTCTTTAGTCTTGATGTACTGGTTGTCCCATTTGATTCTTTGTTTTTGGATTATTTTTGTGTGGTGAACTACCTCGAATCTCAATTCTTCTAAAGCATTAAGCTGGTATAACCTATCTTTTTGAGCTATTGATAAATCCATTCCTAGTTGTATGGCAGTTTTTAATGTTTTGTATTCAAATTTAATAGGGAGGACAACCTTTTTACCATAAACTAGTTCATAGGGTGTATACCCTGTTGTGGTTTTCCATGTGGTTCTATATACCCAAACTGCCTCTAAGAGTCTGGCTACCCAATCTTCTCTATGCAATGCAACTACCTTTGTTAATATTGCTTCAATTTCCTTGTTTGTTACCTCAACCTGACCATTTGATTGTGGATGATAGGTAGCGGATTTCTTATGCCTGATTTCATATTCCTGAATCAGACTAGAAATCAGGCTTGATGTGAATTGTGGTCCCTGGTCAGTAACTATTTCCCTTGGCACTCCATATCTAGTAAATATTTCCTCAAACAAAAATGTGGCCACCTTACTATCTCTTGCAACCTTGAAAGAATTGATCTCCACCCATTTGGTTAGGAAATCAGTACATACTAGTATGTACTCTTTATTGTTAGAGGGAGGATCAATGGGCTCAATAAAATCAATGCCCCATTTGTCAAAGGGTGTAATCACCAATTGTAGATGTAGGGGCATCTCATCATTTCTTGTAGGTCTACCCATCCTTTGGTAGCAGTCACATCTCCTTGTCTATTGAACTATATCCTTGTGTAGTGTTGGCCAATAATATCTAGCAATTAAGATCTTGAGTGATGTTCGTTTGGCTACAAAATCCCCCCCACAAGGTTCATCATGGCATGATTTAAGAATGTCATATACTTCATCTTCTTTGATACATATGTGCATGACATGATCAAGTCTTGTGTAAAAGAAGTAGTCAGCTACCCACGAATAGGGGAAGTTGCGCTCAACCAGATGGCATCTTTCTCTTAGTGAAAGGTGTGGAGGTGTCTTTCTTGAAACCAAATAATTGGCTATATTTGCATACCAAGGAGTTTGGACTGCTTTTGCAAATAAGTGTTCATCAAGAAATGACTCATCAATAAGTTCCACATCTTCGTTATAAGTAGGAAGCCTGGAGAGGAAATCAGCAACCACATTGGCCTTCCCAAGTTTGTCTACAATAGTGATATCAATTTCCTATAACAACAACATACTAGTTGACCACTAACTAGTAGTTTGTTCATTAGATACCTTATTGTTGCATGATTAGTATGAACAAAAATGAGATATCCAGTGATATAGCGTCTGAATTTATTGATTGCATAGATAATAGCTAACATTTCTTTCTTTGTGACAATATAGTTAAGTTCAGCACCTTGTACATTCTTACTAATGTAGTAAATAGCATATTCCAAATTCCCCTCCTTTTGTCCTAACACAACACCTGTAGCAAAGTCAAAGGCATCTGTATGAATATGAAAAGGTATTTTCCAATTGGGTCCTCTAAGTACAAGTGTCTTTGTTAAGGAGTCCTTAAGATTTTAAAAGGTTGTTTGATAAGTAGGTGTCCAATCAAATTCAACATCCTTAGAGAGTAGGACAAATCGAGGTGCTGCTATTTATCTAAAATCTTTTATAAACCTCCTATAATATCCTTCATGGCCAAGAAATCTTCTGACTTCTTTTTGTTTTTGAAGAATAGGTAATGTTGAAATGACTTCAATTTTGTTGGGATCCACTTAAATGCCTTTCTTGGACACAAAATGTCCGAGTACTACTCCCTCCATCATCATGAAACATTTTTCATGACCAAGAGATAGGTTGTGATCCTAACATCTCTGGAGGACCTTTTCAAGGTTTTCCAATGCTTCTTCATAAGAATCTCCATAAGTGGTGAAACCATCCATATACACTTCCATGGAGTCATGAGCAAAATCAGAAAAAATGCTCAAAACAACCCTTCAAAATGTTGTAGGCACATTACATAGTCCAAATGGAAGGATTGAATAAGCATAGGTTCCCCATGGGCATGTGAATGTGGTTATATCCTAGTCATTTGGGGCTATTTTGATTTGATTATAGCCATTGAATCCATCTAGGAAAGAAAAATATTTCTTGCTAGCCAAAGAATCCAATACCTGATCAATGAAAGGAAGAGAAAAATGATCTTTCCTAGTGGTTGTATTCAATTCTCTATAATCTACACAAACCTGCCACTTGCCTCCTTTCTTGGGTACTATGACTAATGGGGAAACCCATTGGCTATCTGATATAGGATATATGAATCTTGCATCCAATAGTTCCTATAATTCATTCTTCACTATGTCTCTTACAACAGGGTTTATTCGTTGATGAGGTTGCCTAACTGGCATGCATCCTTCATTTATATATATTCTATGCATGTAAAGATTAGGATCTATGCCTTTAATGTCATTATAGTCCTAGGAAAATGTTATTTTGTGAGTTTTCAACATGTTTATCAATTCAGACTGTCATACGGTTGTTAATTGGTTGTTGATATTAAGTGTTATGTCTGGTGTGATATCAACTAGTGTTACAAATGTCATAACAAAAGCAACATCTAGCCCTGATAAATTGAGGCTACAACTATGTGGTAGAAAATGATAGAACATGTGGGTAGTCTATTGGGATAAGGTGCCATTAACCTTGCAAATCCCAATATTGTATTTATTCCATTTGTTATATGTAATTTGTAATTATCCATGAGGAGATGTACTAGTTTCAATGGCAGGGGTAATTTCAGAGTAACCAGAGGTAATTACAAAGTAACTTTTACTATTGGCAAATGTAAAAACTCAAAGTAAATGAGGGTAGGTGTACTCCCTTGAGGAATCTACTATATTTGGCATGTATGACAACTGTCATAATGTTCGGTAAGTGAATCTATGACAGCTACAAGTTGTCATAAGATTATGTGATTCTATGATGCATATGATGGATATGTTAGTTGTATATTTGCTATATTTAGCCCAAGGTTCCTATCTTGGCAAGATACTCTTTTGTTAAATCTATGACAGTTATGACACGTCATAAGATGTTGTAAGAGGCCAAATTTAGTCTTGGGCACCCAACCTTTGCATGGCTATTTTTGGACAAGTGTAAGATGCTTGTAAGATGGTAATTAATGTTTATAGGTTGGAGACTCTTAGGAGAGAGAAGTTGAATGCCTAAGATGTGTTGGAAAACATTTCTATAAGTATTTTCCATGTATTTGTTGCTGCAATATAGATTTTAGGTACTCATATGCTACTAGAATGCTATCGGATTGAAGACTTGTGGAGAGAATTGTGTAGTTGATATATTGTACAATCTTGTTGAGATTAATACAAACTTGTGCCTCTTTCCTGGTGGATCTTTTTACCTGCAAGGGTTTTCTCCACATAAACAATGTGTCATTCTGTTGATTTCTTCATGTTTGACATCTTTTCTATAGTGGGTTTTATGTTTTGTTACAATCTCCATTGTTAATGCACACTTAAGATTGCTGAAATTTATCTTGAATCAGATTTCCATTGAAGTAGTGTTGCTTTCATTTCTAACATAGTGGAAGCATAGGCTTGTGTATTCACTGTGGGCAAGATATTATGTAGTGGGTAAGTCAAGCATACTAAACATGGGTCATGCTACGAGTCCCTCCCATAAGTATTTTGTATCACATTAGAGAGCACTTCATCCTCATCTTGAATATTTACCAATGGGTTCCATTCAATAGTCATTAATGTCTAAAGAGAATATTGGCCATTATCTTCTAGGTTTGGCCAAATATGTTGTTGCATATCAGCAAAAGGTTGTGCTGGGGGATAAAGGACCAATTTCTTAGTTATATTCCCATTGGAAATTATCATATTTCCAAACCTGCATCCTATGAAGGCATCTATTGTTGGCAACCAAGGTTGTCCTAAAATGAGTGGATACCCACCTAAGTTGGCCTTGGGTTGTAGGACCATGAAGCCTATAGGGTATTCCCATGAGTCCAATGTGATTACTAGATCTTCGATGATTCCTTCAGGTTTAACAGTTGACCTGTCTACTAATTGTAAAACTATTGGTGTAGGCCTTAATTTAATTAACTAAAGATTTGTCATTGTTTCTCTGGTCTTCACATTTATAGCTGCACCCAAGTCAATCAAAGTATTTTTGATAAGGGTGCCATTGATATGCACATCAACTACAGGGCTACCATGATCTGCATACTTTGGGACAACTAAATTTCCTAGCATAATATCAACAAGTTGTCCTCTAACATGCATAGTCTAGGGGTCTTTTCTTTTCCTTCTTGGTTTCTTAAGGCATGGCTCCCTTATAGTTTTAGTATATATAGGTGCATCCTTGATAGCTTGGATTAAGGGAATTTTTACACAAACATTCTTTAATTACCTAAGGAAATTAAATTCAAGTTCAGGTTGAGGTGGGGGTTTATGCATGTTTAATCTTTCTAGAAATTAAGGGTTTCTTGTAGTGATTTCTATGTGTGGTGAGGTTTGTTCAGGAGGGCTATGCTAGTTATTTAAATGGTTGTTAGTGCTGGTGGTTGGTTCTTCATCAGCAAGTTCCATGATAAGCAGAGATGGAGGTCCAACAAGCATTTTTCCTAAATGTAAGTGAACATCACTAACCTCAACCATATAAGTTGGGTATTGAATGGTTTTATTAGTATAATCCTATTGAATAGGCTTATTGTTAGGATTTGGTGCAGGTTGAGTGGGCAATTGAGTGGCTCTGGGTGGAACAAGAGTAGGTGAAACTAAGTTTGGCATAATGGCAGGTTGTTGTGGTAGGACTTGTTGTGGCTGCAGGTAATTTACATTTGAGTTTTGCCATGGATGATTTCCACGCCATTGTTGTGGCCATGGGTTTTGATTGGATTGCCACTATGGATTATAATTTGGGGGTTGGAATGTCTATTGTGGACATATCCCCTATTGTTGGTACTAAATAGGTGGCATGGTTGCCCAGAATTTTTGTGGCATGTTATACTAAGGTGCATTATGCCAATTAGGATTGTTTGAAGCATCTCTTGGACATGAAACATTATTGGACAATGGTCTTGAGGAATACCTTGTCTCTACTACATTATTCAATATAGAACACCTATCCTTCTTCATCCTCTAGGGCTCATAAATCTGGCTTCTCACATCTTTCCTCAAAAATGCTAGCAATATGTTTGCATTTGCAGTTAGTCTTCTTTTGTCGACAATGTAGACAATATTCGACCAAAGTTGCCTCTGCTTCCTTTTGCTTCTTCTTTATGTGTATGGTGTCCATTTGAGTTTCTAGATGGCTTATGATGTCCTCCTTCATATTTGATAATATATTGTTAAGTTCTACCCTAGAGACTCCAGTAGATGCTTTTATAGAAGATAGAGTTCTCAAGCCTCTATTTTTCTTCAAGGTTGAATGTGAATAGTTCCTACAAATTTGACAAATTTCATCAAATCCAAGTTGAGAGATATCCCTATTCCAATTAGATTCAATGCATCCATACATTCTTCATTCACATCCCTTAAGAATACCAATTTGAGTGACTCTAGAGACAATCAATTCTGTCATGACTTTTTGAAGCAGAATTGAAACCTCTCAATGGAGTCTTCAATAGGATAGCCGAAACATTATATTATGTGCTATGTAGTAGGATAGGTCAATTTGTTGCCTACTTCATTTGTCCATCTATGGGGATATAGCTCTATTGGTAGAGCTCTACTCTTGCAATCAGGTCGTTATGATTACGGGTTGGATGTCTGATTGTCTAGGTGGTAATGATAGTATTTTTTACCTGAACCAGTGGCTCACTTTTTCTCAGTAATGGTGAAAAGGACCATAACATGCTACTGAAAAACTCTATTGAGATGAAGATAGACTGTCAAGAATGTAGAGAAGATAGTGTGGGTAGTTGGTTAGCTCTAGTATGGATCATACATGGCCCACAGTTGGAGTCAGTGGCTCTGCTAGGGATCCTTCCTCTACGATCCTTGGGGAAGAGGATCAAGTTGGCCCTTGTGAACAACTTGATGTACTATCTCCATTCAACCCTTTTTAGCCCAAAAAATTGGGTAGAAGGAAAATTCATGCTATGGACCAACCCCATCATCTCCACCCCATCATTTTTTTCTCCTTTCTCCTCTTTTTCTTTTCTTACATTACCAAAGACTCTTTTTTTCCTTACGAGAGATATAGTTTTGTCTCTTCATGAAAGAAATTCTTTTGTTCATTTGATAGAACTATCTATATTTACTAACTAGCTTATTAGATCTTAGTAATTAATATAAAACAGTTATACCAGATACCAATTTTTTTTATTCTGAGTTCTCTATCATTTTAGAAAAGAAGTAAAAGTTTAATCTCAACAAGTCGCACACTAAGCATAGCACTTCTCCAAGATGGTTAATTATTTTTATTTGATCTTATAGAATTTAAGATTTTTAATTGGTTAGATTATAGAAAGGTATTACTCATCTTCAACAAAGATCCAAATTTTGAACCCCAATACTCCATAGATGGTTTGAACCACATAATAACAATAATCAATTTTAGCTCGAAGGGTCTGTAGGGGAACTCTACCTTGCATAGATGATTCTTTACAGACTCTCTCAATTCTGTTAAGACGTCCTTTAATTTTTATTTTAATACCTTCTGCATCTGCCTTTTTAGCCAATTCAATAGCTTTTTTCATTATTTTTCTTATTTCAACTCTCTCCTTTAGTTGTAGAGCAATATATTCCGCAAGAATTTTGAGTTCTCTATAAGGTTTCTCCACTTTTTCTATAGAAATGAGAAGTTTTTTCTTTACAGAATCAAGCATATGTTATATAAGCATATTTTGTACTTCCTCTCTTAATTGCTTAATTTGTTTTTTTTCATCTTTTTCTTTCTTTCTTTTTCACCTTTTTCTTTCTTTTTTTTTCACCTTTTTCTTTCTTGTTTTTTCACCTTTTTCTTTCTTTTTTTCTTGGCCCTATTTTTCAATAAACAAGTTGACAAATGTAATATATATGTTTACCAAAATCAATTCAGTTTGTTTCATAATCTCTATACGTGTAATTCCTCCATAACTAGAATTTATGGAACCTTTGATATGTTGTACATAATTTTCAATACAATTATATATTTTCTCGTCTTCTCGTAGATCTTTGGAATAATCCCTTTCTTCAAACCAAAGGGAGCAATGGTTTTGAGTAAAACCAAGTCTAAAACCAAGTGGATTTATTTTGTTTCCCATACATATTTTTTTTAGTACTTTTTGCAGGTAGTATACTTGCAACATAGATGGATTATGATTCCATCTATTTGGATATTTTTTTTCTCTTCTTTTTTATCCATAGAAGTTAGGCTTAGAGTCATTTAGATCTTAGAATCTTCCCATGCAAGTCTCATTTATATCTTCCAATGCAATAGTTATATGGCGAGTGGGTTTCTATATTGGATAACCGCATCCCCGAGCTCTAGGTCAAAATCTTTTGAAAAGAGTACCTTATTCACTTCAGCTATAGTGACAAATAAATTTTCATTGTCTATAACCATATTGTGATCAGCATTTGTGGCTGCAGAATGAAGTACTTTTAATATGGGATAACATGTTCTATAAGGCATCTAATTTAGTATCACAAGTGAGTCCATAGAGGGATGACCACGAAGTTGATGAAGTACTCTATGTGCTTTATTAGCAGACATAAGTATATGTTTAGCTATAGCTCGACATCCTAAAGATGTCATCTCCCTTCATATCCTTTCCATGACAATAGTCCTAATACTTTTGTAGAAATTTTTCCTTCATGGTACCCCAATTTTCTACTAAATTTTGACCCAGCCCCATGAACCATCGCAAGGCTACATCTTTGAGGGTGGTTGTAAAGAGTTTTAGTCTGTATGCATCTGTAGTGTAGTCGTAGCTTCTACAAAGGACATCAAATTCAAAAAGGAATATATCTGGGTCCTCAGTGATTAACTTGTGAAAGTTTGGCAAAGCTGAAGAAGGTATATTCTTCAAGGTATCAGCTCGTGCTTGGTCTATGATAGGAAATGCAAATGTAACTAGCTCGGTTGGATTCTCTACTGCTTCTTCTACCATTATGTCTTGATGCTAAGTGGCGATTTCTTCCAAATTTGTGATGTCCTCTGGTTTGAGGGGTAGTTCAAAGTCGGGTCTTCCTCTTCTTCTATTGTATTTGATGGAAGAAATCTCCCTAATTGGTCTCTCTACTGCCGCATATAATGGTGCTTGAGCTAATATCTCTGTTCTGACACAATGTTAGTGGATAGTTCAGAAATGGATTGAATGTCTTAGTAATCCTAATTTCTTGGAAAAGAAATCCTATATACTATGAAATAAAATTTAAAAACTAATCAAAAGAACTCAAAAATTATAAACCTTAGCACCATCCCTAGCAACAGTGCCAAAAATGTCTAACTCCATTATTAACCAATAAATTGATGTAGAAAGAGCATGCACTCAAATCAATAGACCTACAGATCCTTTATCAAGAAACCTAATGGTTATAATGTGTTACATTTCAATATGTCAAACTAGGGAATCATATTATTCTTGGATGGTACATGTACTGTATGTACAGTCAAGGATTCCAAAGTTTAACCTAGAAGTTGTGCATAGAAACAAATAATGAAGAAGGAAACAAATCCTAAATTGCATTGAACAATAGTTTCTATAGGTAGGTAATTTTATTAAGGAATAATAAATACCATATTCATCTTCCTAAAGAATTGTTCATGAAATAACATAATCATAATAGAAAAATAGTCTATGTACTAAGTCAATGATCAGTTTGAATATTCCCTAATTCAATAAATCATAATAACTTAATGAACTAACAATGTAAACTAAAAATATAAACTAACAAGAGAACTATAGTTACCTCAAGTGGCCCTTGCTTGAGTGATTGCAATCTCATAAAATTCTAAATCAAATCACTTCTTATATCAACTACTCATTGACTAAATTTGAATCTATATTCTCTATTGAATTCTGGAAGATGTAATACAATAACAAGAACTTGACAATACAAAATCTCTTCTAACTCTCTCCTATCATATACATAATCTATCATATATAGACAGGATCTAAGCCTCCTATTTGAATTGAACTTCTAAACAACTATCCTACACTTGTCCATTCTCCCCACAAACATAGGAAGAAGACTTTATTATTATTTTAATCAAATTAGAAGTAGGAAACTAACTATTACATAGATAATCCAGATATCATAGTCCTACTATGATTCTTCTTATTCACTATAAATATCGACATAAATGAAAACATAACATCATTGGATTAATCATGAACCATGATCTGAGATCCTCTTAATCTTTATGACTATGTCAACTGTTGAAGCAAAAATCATTGAGCAGTGGGAAGAGTTATGGTTAAACCATGCCCACTTGGTTCGGGATCCTTCTTCTTTGTTTGTGGGCTACTGCATTCTCAATTGTAGATAAACACATCCTTTTTTACAGGTTGATAGATGGCCTTTTCCACAGGGAATTGTGTACTTTCTGCATAGGGGTTAGTTTCTCCATATAGTATTTACACATCACAAACTATAATAATTAAAATAAATTACCATCACATTCTATAAACAATCATTAATTCATAGATAATAATTCATCAACATATCATGTACTATTCTTAATGCTTTCAACTCTTAAAGGTAATCATAAGCATAGATAATGTCTTTGGAAAGTACGAACTTAAACAAGGGATCTAGAAAAAAATAAAGTCACATCATCATCAATGAAACATTGAGGTGTTTGGGGAGGAGTGGAATGGAGTGACTCCACAAGTTTGTTTTCGTAATTTTTCTCAACACTCTTAGTGAGGAGTCCTTTGAGAAAGGATGATTTGGAGTTAGGAGAGGATTTGGGTGATGGAATGTGATGTGGATTGGATGACAAAGTAGATGGTGGGATTGATGGATAAGGAGATCGTGGATTTGGATAAGGAGATGGTGGATTTTGATAAGGGGAATAAGGATAAGAAGGATGTGGATAAGAGGTAGAGGTGATGGGGATTTCATATGAGGATGGATGTTGGGGGATAGATGGAGGATAGAATGAGTTTCCCTTGTCAAGGGTCGCATTAGGATGACCATAGTATATGCATTTAGGGCAAGGGTGTAGCTTGTGCTAGCCAATGCATGGTCATAAGGTGCTTGCATATTTATAGATGAGAGAGAGTGATTTATAGCAAGCTTACTTGCAATGATTTCATCAAGGATTTCAAGTTTAAATTGGTCAACAACATCATCATCAAAAGGATATGAAGCCATGATTGGATTTGGATTTAGGATGATGTGATGTAGGATGACTTGAAGAAATTGATTTTGATTTTCGATTAGAGGGTGATTTATTTGGATTAATTGGGATTGTATGATTTTGGATTGATCAAGGTCAATGATATATGACACTTGATGCTAGGATGGATATGATTTGATTTGATTAGTCAAGGTCAATGATATATGACACTTGACCAAATTTGGATTGATTGGGGTTGATTTTGGAATAGGGCAAGGGCCCTTTGATGGTTGGATTGGATTGGATTTGATTAAGGATTAGGCCAAGGGCCCTTTGGATAGTGATTTGGATGATGATTTGGAGGAAAAAGATTAGGATTTGGAGAGGGTTCACTAGTAGAATTTGGCAGATAAATGACTATGTGACAAACTTTTAGTCACAACAACTTAAAATGACTAGATTATACTAATTTTTTGCAACACAACTATAAATGACTAAATAAATGACTAATTAATGACTAATTTGATCATCAGATAAAAAACACAACTAAATAATTAGTCACATATGATATTAAAGTGGATAATTAAAAAAAAAGAGGGAAATGTGAAGTTGAGCAAGTGATAAATTATTTTTTTAATTTTTACAAGGGAAACTTACGTGGGTTTCCATGTATGCAAGGAGTTCTCTCTTTTTTTTTTTTGGCAAAAGGACTGAAACAACATGGGCTCATGAGGAAAGTTTCATTTTTGAGAGGAAAACCCTTACTTGCTACTTTTACCATTCCAAGATGGATGCCTTCTCTACTATTTGTTGCTTTGAAGAGGAAGGTTACAGTGTTTCGGGGCAGTTATTTGAGTTTCATTTAGCTAAGATCATGAGGTAGCTTCATGGCAACGTTTCTGAGCATTTTTCTTCATTTGCATGATTGTTTGTTTCCTTTGCATCTTTTCTGTGTTTTTTCATCTTCCTGGGGTTGCTTTGTTTCATTTCTGAGTTGCAGAAGGCAAATAAGGGAGTGTTCTTTCTTCATGTTCTTGCATATCAATGTCTTCTTCATCCATTTGAATTAAAAAATAGTGATACTGATGAAACTAGTTAGGATTATGTAGATATATAGTTTCATGGTGGCATGGTGGAAGTTGGTCTTTTAACCTATTTGATAATGAATACAGTTGAACTTGAAATGGTTTTTGCTACTGGTTCTAAGTCTTAACTCTTAAGTGATAATTAGCATTGACTGATTAAAAGTTTTTGTTGTTGCTAGAAAGGCTCCTACTACTGCTATAGGTGGCATTGACTAATTAAAAGTTCCCAAACTATTTCCTGGATGCTTGGAATTGTTGCCACTGCTCCATAATTACCATAAACTTCTTAAAAATTTCCCCAACATGAAAATGGGACATGTGTTTCATGAGGTTTGAAGTGGAAATTGATTCCTTAAGGTCTAGAATAAGGTTTTGAAAATTTCATAAAATACTAACTCTGCCTTTACATCTGCAAATCATCTTGTTTGTCTCTTGACGATCTTCTTCAAAGGTGACTGTTGTTTAATTTTTGCTTGGTCCTTTACTCAAGAAGTTTTGTCCTCCATTATTTCACTGCACTACCTCTTGTCTTTGTTCATTGTCATTGAAACCTCCAGGGACACTGTCATATCTTGATCCTTAAGACAATGATGAAGACTGTCCTTTTGACCAATTAAGGTGACTGGATTATGGACTATGCCCTCTTTAACTTTTTCATGTCTTTCCTTTGAAGACTTATCACATATCATGAGTACTAACCTCTTCATGATTTTGCTCCATGATTTCAAGTCTTTATACTATGTCCACCTTTCTTGAATATTTGTCCTTAAACTCTGTTATTGTTATTGTCCATTGCATTCCTTAGAACTTGTCCCTTATCAGCACTATCAGATACTTTGCAAGGTTATGCCATTCTTTTCTAAACTTTAAATACTAAGATCTTCATGGTGACTTGACTGCCCTTAGTGCACTATCTTCACACTCTGTCTTGTCTAATGACTATATAAACTCCTTCAAACTACTCTTTATGAGATCTTTCACTATCCCTTCCTTGAGCTTATTGCATTTTTGAAACCTCCTACAAGAGCATACATGGTGGATTGTCTCCTTGAGCTAATTGTGTTTTTATAAAAAAAATTCCTTCTAAATTGTTAAAGACTACCCCTTCCTAAAAACTATCTTCTAAATCTGTTTGACTTTGATACTGCCCTATAGTCATGAGGATTGTCCTCACAATGCAATTTACATTTGAACCTTTAGAATCTTTGTCCTTATCTACAGGATGCCCTTATCAAATATTAACCATATCTTATGAGTCTTAAAAATTTCTTAAATAGTTTTGAAAGGTCTAAAGGGGGTTTCTTGTAATACGAAAAATAAAAAATGTGTTCATTTGGTCATGTCTAGCCACATATTAGAGTCAAAAGTTTTCATAAACCTTATATTCTCATAAATTCATGTACACCCATTTTGAGGAAGTTCTATTTTGAAAAGGAGTCAAAGTTTTGACTCTAAGGCTTAAGGTTAAGTCAAGGTTTTAGGGTTTAGGTCAATGAGAGAAGTTTGTGACTTTTCTTCTAACATGCAAGTTCCTTGTTTTGTGTAATGGGGCATACTAGATGTTTTAAACTCAGATGCTTCTTGTGATTAAGAAAAGAACTATGGAGGAGTAAAAATATTTTTTTTAGCCTTACCAATTTGATGAAATACACATTGTGTATTTCATATGTTGGTAAGAAGACACAATAAATATTCTATAATTCTAGGGTTTTGAGAATAATACAATGCATGTCTCAAGCACTTCAAGGGTTATGAGAACCATTTCTTCAATATGGTGGAATAGTTCTAAAGTTTCATTGTTAATATGAAGAGGAAATCATATGAAATGTAATGGTATAACAGTGCAAAGGTCTATCAAGAAGTGTCATAGAAGGTGAGAATGAAGATAGAGATCAAGACTATCACTGCATTCTACAGGCCTATTCAATAGTCTACAAGACCATACAGAGTTTGAAGATATTTGGAGGTTTAAAACATGCCTAGATAGGCTTGGTGAGAGTCTAGAGAAGTGTGACAAACCTAAAAGTAAAAATGGTACAGATTTAGACCTCAGAATTAAGACAAAGAATGATCACAGTGGAAATGTAAGGAGGTAGACACTAGTAATGTTGATAAGAAGAAGAAAAAGAATTGCAAGGAGAAGGAACCAAATGGATAGACTAAAATGCACAAGGTACTTGCTCCATGGACAATGATATCATTAAAGAATGATTAAGATAGCTTTAGACAAGTGTTACAAATAGGTCTAAAACCATGTTAAACCCTAAAGAGCATGTCAAGGGACCCTAATAAATCAAGTCAGTCTTTTAGAGGTTTCTTTAAACTGCATAAATAGTAAAAAGGCACAAAATAGTCTCAAGATCATGTACAAATATCTATGAGAAGGGAGAAAATAGACCAAGACCCTCATTGCCTCTTACATAACCCTCACTATATTCTACAAAAATTGAAGAGGTATGCATATCTTTTAAACCCTAGCAACTAATTTGAAGGTCTTTATCAAAGCATAAAGGAGTAGGTAAGGTCTTTGTAAGTCCTATGAAGAGGTCTGCATATGTTATAGGTGTGTTTCTAAGATCCACATACCTGAGATATCATTAGAAGGTTTGTACATGCATAATAAAGGTCTACCAAACTTTTGTAAAACTTTGTGAAATGTTGAAGAACCCTGTTAATCATTAAGAGGTCTGTTAGAATGGAAAAACTCTATATAAGATAGAAAGGAGAGGGTTTAGTGGCAATAGGGAAGAGAAAGAACTATCACTGTCTTAGAAGACTATCAGTATATCCTAAGAAGTATGAAGGGGTACGTGGTCAACACAAAGAGCCTTAGGGGTTTGTCAAAAGTAAAGAGGATTGTTAATAATTTAGGAGGTTTACATGATCATTAGAGGTTTGCAAAGGAAAAATATGTGGCAAGTCTTCATTAGGTCTATGCGAAGGAAAAGAGGAGTGTTAAAGGTTAGTGATGCATCCTTAAAGCCTTGTCAAGTAGTCTTAAAGTGTATAAAATGCTTAAAGAGTCTTTTCAAGCCTTTAGAAGACCATGTTAGTGTTTTTTAGGGATTGTTCATAGTTAAGGTATGCTCATTAGTTGTGAGAACCATGTCAAGCATTCAAATACATTACATAATAACCTATAACTCTATATAAGCCCTAAGGAAACCCACACAGTCTTGAGTAAGATCTATTAAATCCTAAAAGCCTTGTCCAAATTTTGGAAACCCTAGGCCTAGTCTTAGAGGGTTTGTCAAAGTTTTGAAAACACTTTTAGAAGCTTATGAAATCAAATCCTTAAGACTGTCAAGAAATGTCAAGGTTGTAGAACATCATAGAAGCTTTGTCAAATTTGCTAAGCCTTGCATGACTATGATAAACCTAGTACTCGCCATTAGAGGACTAGTTTGCAGATCCTTATGAAGTTTTAAAGAAGCATGTATAGGTTTGAGAAGGTTTCTCCAAGTCTTGAAGGTTTCTACAAGACTGTGAAGGTAATGGGAGCTTTGGTGGGATCAAAGCAAGAAGACAAGAAATAAATCACTATTTAGGGCTCAGCAATAAATAAATGTTGGTCACTGAGTACTCGTACACATAGACATACATGAAAATGTGGAAGCATAGACAAGGCAAGCGAACTATTTCAAAAAATGCCTCAAAGAAATGTGATATCATGGACACCCACTCTCTCACAAACTCTTCAAGTCATGCCAGCAGTGATGTGGGAAACTCTTGTATTTTTTACCATAGGAGTGTTCTTGTCTCTTACCACAACCCCACAGCATATCCAAATAGCCCTAGCGGGTGTACAAGAATCAAAGGAAGCAAAAAATTAGTTACCACTCCCCCGCAACATGTAGAATCTCCACTTGTGGTATCGCGGTATATAATGACTAGTTACCATAGCCCAACGATGGTCTCAAAAGTGATTGGCGAGCTAGCGATATAAGCTTGAGTAGAATATAGTATTTCACTGCAATCCCATGGCAGACAAGAAGATAATTGGCGGTTGTGCGGTAAGTGCAATCAAGGATGAGTAGTGTCCCATCATCCCACAGTAATTCCAAATCGGGCTCATGGGATAGCAGTGAAGATCGAAAGTGGTAAAATACATTACCATGGTCCCATGACCTAACAAGGCTGAGCTTGCGGTGATACGGTAAATAGTGAAATAGATGCTAAAGGATCCTACAGTCCCACGATGCAATCAAATATAGCTTGTAGGGAAGCATTGACGATGCAGGACAGGAGATGACCGCCAAGTGTCACCGTAGTCCCACGAAGAAAACAAATTGACTATGTGGTAGTGCGGTAAGCATTGAATGTTGAAGTAATTACCCTGCTGCCCCATAGAGGTCATCATTTATGATGGAGGGGATGTAATAATCGATGATATGACTATAAAACTGGTGAAACATTTTGTCCATCCAATCTAGGTGCATCAATGGTCTATGTTTGAAGCAATTTAAACATGCAGATTTGTCAATATCTCAGTACACACAGAGTAATGGTGATGTGATTAGATCTGTGATTGAATAAAATTTGGATTTTCATTGCATTTCTTCATTCAAAAGAGTTCAAGGTATTCAGTGACTGCTAGCTCAAGCTCTGAAGCATGTTCTGCTAGTATAATCTGACCTGGTAAGTCAGTTCCATCTCCTTCCGTGTTAAAGTTGATATTTGGCTACATTTCTCTTTTCAATTGGTTTAGTATAGCAACTAGTTCTCAAAAGCATCAAACCATGGCACCTAAAAAATCTGAATCTAAAGTAAGAAAAATGAGCCACCTTTTCCCAAAGAGAAGAAATGGGTCCTTCAACAGTCTCTGTTGGACATTCTGCCTAATTCCATTGACAAAGGATATAAGAAGATATTCAAAGACATGGTAGAGGGGTGTCATGATTCCAAAGTCCCTATCTCAAGTTAGAATCTTTCTTGGTATTTTTGTGAATAGAAGGATAGCCAAGGTCCTGTTGCTAACCCTTGGAACCTAAATTTAGCAAAACTTGTGGTGCCAAATGTGTTTGTTGATGTTGACTTGATTAGGGTGCTAGCACAACACTATCATCCAGCCACCAAAATAGTCAAATTGCCTAATGGGTCACCACTAGTAGCTATTGATAGAAATGTAATCATTGATTGCTTCATGCTTAGCAAACAAGCCCTCACAAAGGTTGATTTTCATAAGAGTGAACAAGAGTATACCAGTTTGAGAAACACACACTGCAGTGATGAGTTGCCCATGTACATGAGGAAAGGGGCTAATAACAGAAGGATTTCAATCGCAACCACTGTTGTTGAACCTTTATCAATTGATGATTTTGTTGTATATTTCAAAAGGACATATTTTGCTTTGTGTCAAGTACTTGGTGTTGATGCTCAGGATAGAATTCCAATTAGCATGATGATGATGGCTATGAGGATACAAAATCAAGAATTCAATGTTGAATATGATTTTGCTTCATTCATTGAAAATAAATTGCATGATGGACTATTACAAATAAGAGAGGACAAAGCACCCATGGATTTCAAATACTATTCTTTGTTCTATCATTTGATATTGTATCAGAATAGGGGAAAATGGCCCAGCAAAATGGACTTGAGAAAGATAGATCAGAACAGACAGAGGTTGCCTACACAAAGTTGGTGCTACAAATGGGACAGTCGTTGCAAGAATTGCAATTACATAGTGTTCCATGATGAGTTCTCAATCAGGATAATGAATTCACTGGGTTGTCCTAATTCAAGATTGACCAAAGAGGTCACAGAAATGTTGAGGCCTCTAGCTAACAAGCCATAACAAGGCCATACACATAATTTTCCTGATTGGTTTTTTCTCCCTGACCACACTATAATAAGAGTATATGGGTGCACTCAGCCACCCCTTTATATTACCAAAATTTGTGCCAAATAGACTTGCATTTCTTGAGTTCATGTGGCAAATACTTTGGATAGAGAAAGATGTGATGAAAAAGGCAAAGAAGAGCACATTTCTTCCTAATTCCACTATGCTTGGTGAGTTGTCAGTTGGCTTAGATACCCTGGAGGAACTACAAGCCTACTTGAAGGCAAAATATTCCTTGAAATTAGGGATAGAGAGGGTTTGTGATCCAAAGGGCCACATGAACTTTGTTAGATAGGTCATCCTCACCATAATGGGGATATCCCATCAAATCAATTTTGATGAGGATGTGATCAGGAATTGTGTTACTTTTGATGAGGTGTATAATAGAAAAAGAAAATGGGAAATTGTAAAAAAGATTGAGGATGATAAAAAGAAGAAGAACCCTAATTTTCTTGGATTTTTTATTGAGGAGCATGACCCCTTGAAAAGAATAAACATGATCATTGATAATTTTCAAAGAATTTATGACAAATCTGAGAAGGAGCCTACAAAGGCCACCAAACTCCCTATAATGTGCCGTACCTATTATTTTATTTTTTTAAATCTTTATGATGTGATTTTTATTAGATTTTTGTGTGTTCTTTCAGATAGATAGAAGATGTAGAAGGGGTTTTATATTTTCCTGTAGATGTGGTGCCAGAGCACACAATATATTGCATATAATAGAAACCTAGAAAATATACAATGAATTTGGAGAAACTAAAGACAACCCAAATAGTAGAATGAACAAATAACAATTACTAGCACATACCCATTTTCAGAAATGCAACTTTATTTTTTAGCTATTGCCAGACTAGCAAAAGGGTATAGCTAAATTCACTCCAAATGCATCACTTATGTTGGCAAAAAGTTTACAATGTATTGTTCAATCCCAAAGACCTCAAATGGCTCCAAAAAGCAAGAATACAGTTGCATACAAACACCAAATCAACCCTCAAGGAGTCTCACGCCCCTAGGCAAGGATGTACGGCCCCCATGAAGATTGTGACAGCTATAAACAACAATGAAACCTCTGTATTCTAGTCTGAAATTGATCTTCTCAGCAATGTAGTTCAGGCAACCCAAATGGAAAGGATAAATCTACACCCAAACTTCTCAAAAATGCATCCAAAGGTGGTACGACTGGGCTGGAATGGTATGGCCAGCAAAGAGGGAATATACATCAGCAAACCCTCTCTCAAAGCTACTCAAATCTATCTCTATTTAACTATCTCAGGCTGACCATAAACTAACTCTCAAAGATAACTCCATGAACCTCTAAAAATGTATCAAACGAACTCCATGAAAGCACAATTGTGAATGTTGAATACATCCACCTTCAATGGCACCGTTGGGTGATCTTTCACACCTGTGGGATACCATTACTCAAGGAGGTTTCTATCTCCAAGAGCCTCTGGTTTGAATCCTCAAACCCCAAACAATATGAAACCCTAGTAGAGCTCAAAATCAGAAACATCATAAACATAGCATAAATGAAATGAGCTCCAAAAACTCCTTACATTCTCCCTCCAAGATGGGCATTGGAATTCAAGAGGGGATTTTATTATTTTAAAACTTTCACTTGCCTAGGGATGGGCACCCAAGGTCACAACTTGCATTAAGTCTTTATTTTCCATTAAGTCACTTTTCTCGCAAAATATAATAAAGTCCATATTAATATAAATTAATAAATCTTTAGACTTTAAAATAAGTATGAAGATGATGTCAGAATTCACTGATCTTTAGCTTGCTGGAAAGGTCTCGACAAAATGCATCTAATCCAAATCTAAAAATCTTGAAACAACACAGTACCTAAACTTACTAAAAATAGTAACTAACGGCCAAGAGCCCACTGAGCAAACCACGAGGATGCCAACTAGATCCACTGAATGCGAACCATAACTCCAACACTGACAAGGACCTCCAAAACCAACTAACCATTGTTCCCTAACCAAACTACTAGCCCACGGGAACTCTATGATGGACTAGCCATGTGTCTAGAAGGGGACATTATAGTCTGCCCTCCCTAAGATTGCTTGCCTCAAGCAATCTCAGCTCAAGATTCTCTAGAATCTACTCATTCTCCCATGTAGCATTCTCGACCGATAGGTTCTTCCATTTGACCAAGTATTCTCTAATAACTCTCCTCAAATTTTGATCCTTGGTGTCAATAATTGCTTCAGGTACTAATATCAACTTTCCCTCATCATCAAGAGGAGGTAACTCAACTGAGGGAGTCACATTATGCTTGAGTGCCTTCTTGAGGCGAGAAACATGGAACACATTATGTACCCTGCTCCCTACTGGTAATTCCAACTCATAAGCCACCTCACCAATCCTCTTGGAGACCCTAAAAGGTCCATAATACCGTGGATTCAACTTCTCTGCACCACTCTTCTTGAGAATGGAATGTCTATAAGGCTACAGCATGAGGTAAACCATGTCACCAACCTTGAATGATCACTCAGTTCTCTATGGATCTGCATACTGCTTTTGTGATTATGAGCCTTCCGTATGTTCTCCTTCAGTGTCCTCATGATATCCTAACTCTCCTAAAGGAAGTCTTTGGCCTTTGGCACCCTGCTATCACCAAATAGTAAATCAACAAATCTCGATGCCTCATAACCATACAATGCCATGAAAGGTGACATCTGAATGGACATGTGGTAAGTGGAATTGTAGCAATACTCCCCCATGTGAAGCCACTTAACCCATGCCTTTTGCTACCCTGAAACATAGTTTCAGAGGTATCCTTCCACCCACTTATTCACTATCTCTATCTGACCATCAGTCTGGGGGTGATAACTTGTACTAGGTATGAGCTCTGTCCCTAACAACCTAAAGAGCTTATGCCAAAAATTACTAAGGAACCTGTCATCCCTGTCATTGATGATACTCCTAGGCAACCCATGAAGTTGAAATACCTCACGAAAGAACAACTCTACAACCTAAGCTGCAGTGTAAGTGGTAGGAATAGCAAAGAAGTGTGAATACTTTGTCAATCTGTCCACCACCACATAAATACAATCCCTACCTTGGACTCTAGGTAAACCTGTGATAAAGTCCATAGAAATGCTATCCCACTTCCTGTCAGGAATGGGCAGGGGGTGCAATAGGCCTCCTGGAAGTGAGTGCTCTTGCTTGTTCTACTGACATATTGGGCACTCTCTCAAATACTACATCACCTCAGTCTTGAGGCCCTTCCTGGTGAACCTCTCTCTGACCTGTCTGTAAGTTTTGAAGTATCCTAGATGCCCTACCATAGGCAAGTCATGAAATGCCCTCAAAACTTTTTGCTTCATCTGTGAACCTGATACCAAGAAGATCTTGTGCTTGTAAATGATTAAATCATTTACCACTGTGTACCTATCATCTTTGATGGTACCATTAATCACTCCAGTAGCCCACTCATTCTTGGCATACTCTGCTGAAATCAAGTCTCTCCAATCATCTGCAATAGCACCTAGTGCACACAAATGAGGTCTCCTGGATAAGGCATCGGCAACTATGTTCTTCTTTCCCTTGACATAAACAATGTCAAAGTTGTAGGCCTATAACTTGTTGACCCACTTCTATTGCCTCTCATTTAAATCCTTCTACCCAAGGAAATGCTTCAGTTGTTGTGATCCATCTTAACCACAAATTTTCTGCCCACCAGGTACTATCTGAACTTAGCCAATGCATGCATGATGGCTAACATCTCCTTGTCATATATGTTGTAACTCCTCTCCACACCCCTCAACTCCCTACTCTTAAATGCAATGGGGTGCTTATCCTGCATGATTACCACACCAATGCCTACACCTGAGGCATCACACTGAAGCTTGAAGGGCTTACTGAAATCAAGGATGGCTAACACAGGACAAGTACTCATGATCTACTTGAACCTATCAAAACACTCTTGTGCTTTATCCGACCAACTAAAAGCATCCTTACAAGTCAAATTAGTAAGGGGAGTAGCTGATTGAGAGAACCCCTTCACAAACCAATGGTAATATCCATAGAGGCCAAGAAATCCCTTAAGATATGAGAGATTCTTTGGTGATGGCTAGTCCACAATTGCCTGAATCTTTCCTGGGTCTACCTTCACACTACCAGCACTGATGATATGACCCAAGTATAGCAACTCGGTCATCCCGAACTCACACTTTGACATTTTGGCATACAACAACTCACTCTATAAAATGCTTAGAACAATGTCAATGTGTTTCAAATGCTCTTCCCATGTCCTGCTATAAATCAATATATCATCAAAGAAAATCAGCACAAATCTCCTCAACTGCTCTCTGAACACCCTGTTCATACAAGATTGGAAGGTAGCTGGTGCATTGGTCAAACTGAATGGCATGACTAGGAAATCAAAGTGCCCATAATGACACTTGAATATTGTCTTCTCCACATCCTTGTCTTTGACCCGTATCTGATCGTAACCGGATCTCAAATCAATCTTGGAGAAGTAACAGGCCCCATGCAACTCATCAATCAGCTCATCGATTCTAGGAATCAGGTTCCTATTCTTGATTATTTTCTTATGAGTTCCCTATAATTGATACACATTTTGAGAGTCCCATCCTTCTTCTATACTAGTACCACGGATGATGCAAACAGACTCTTACTAGGCCTAATATGACCCATCTCGAGAAGCTCTTTGATAGCCTTCTCAATCTCATCCTTATACCTCTTTGGGTGCCTATAAGGTGTCGTGATTACTGGCTTAGCACCCTCCTCCAACTCAATTACATGCACAAAACCTCTATCAGGAGCCTTGCCTGGTGGAATATCACTAAACACTTTAGTGTGTTTAGTAAGTATAGACTGTATGTCAGGAGGATATGTATGTTTCTATTGATCTACTACTGGCATCACCATAACCTCGGTTGCCCACTCCACCTGATCATGACAAATTAATCGCTCTATCTGCTTGAGAGAAATAACTCTCAACCCACCATCTAAAATGCCTCAAAGCACATGTCTAACTCCGTCCACCTCAAACTTCATTTCCATCATCCGCAAGTTGAGTGTGAACTCCTCAATATCATTCAACTACTTCATACCCAACACAACATCCATCTCACTCATGCTCACAACATAGAACTTTGATTGGCAAGTGTATTTGTTCAGCTGGATTGATAGATTGGGTATCCTCCTAGTGCAGGTGAGTACAAAACCATCTGCAACCTTCACCTTAAAGCCCTCAAATTCCTTAGTTTTCAACCCTCTCTTGGTGACCAAGCCCTCATCTACGAAGTTATGAGTGGCACCTATGTCAAGTAAAGCAATACATCGCTACCCCCCTAGTACTCCTCTTATCCTGAATGATCCCTCCTTCAGGGTACTTGTGATACATGTTGTAGGTAGAGCTATATCATCCTCTCTATCTGATGCTTCCTCTAAGCCCTTTGATTTTGCACCCTCGGCCTCTGAATTGTAATCTGAATGGTCCCCATCCATAGACTCATCGACTAAAAAGTACTCTAACTATTTGGCCTTCCCTTGGGCAACACACTTGTGCTTAGGATCCCAAGGCTCACGACACTGAAAGTAAAGATTCTTCCTCCTCAAGTCATTTAGCTGATCATTGTCCAATCTGGAAGAATTCCTATGCTGTTGTCCTGCATCTCTCTGGAATGGTCTCCTATCTCTCTCCTTATCTTTCCTTGGTGGAAACCCTTTGGATTGAAACTTATTCCTCCATACTGATGACTCCATGTCTCGGGCCTTCTTCATGGCCTCCTGGAGTGTAGTAGGATCAAAACCCTTCACCCAACCACGAAGTTGATCTAACAATCCATCAATGAAAAGGACAACCAATCTGCGCTCAGTAATATCTGGAACCTTAACAAATATGTCCTAGAAATCAGCAATGTAAGAGTCTACCAATCCACTCTATCTCAACTGAGTCAACTCCTTGAACTGTAACTCTGGGTCCTTTTTATCGAACCTGTCAATCAGTCTAGCTATAAACTCCACATATGAAGTGAGCTGATCGTGACCCAATGTGACCTTCCCGTTACTCCACCATTTGTCAGCAGTCCCCTCCAAGTGTAAAGTTACATATATAATAGCATCCTTTTTTGGCATGGGACTAATTTGCAAGTAGCTCTCGCAGTGGTCTTACCCAATCCATCGAAGTAAGGAAGTGTCATCTTACTTACTTTTCTCTGCAATTCTTGGTTCTATGATCTACCTCCCCTCTAAGGTTTACACCTAATCCTCATTTCAGAATACTCCACAAATTTCATCTCATTACTAAAATCCTCAATAGATGCTCTCTAGTCCCTCATAATCTCATCCTGTAACTCTGCCTGAGTGGGATCCTGTTCAGGAACTTGATTCTTGGGAGCAAATATCGAGATGCCAGGTCTATCTCCCATAGTGAACTATGAAGCTCTTTGGTGGTTAACCGAAGCCTCATCATCATCATCTCTATCCCTGCATCTATCATCATGATTCATGTCCCCATTATTCCATTCTCCCCGGTTCCTGTCACCATTATGCCTATCATTCCCATCATTCTTGTTCCTTTCTCCTCCATCATGTATGTTTCTATCACTGTCCTAGTACCTGTTCTTGTCACCTCCATTGTATCTATTCCTATCACCTCCATGGTACCTATTCCTATCACCTCCATTGTACCTATTCCTATCACGGTGATTGTCCATGTCATTACCCAACCGTTCGATGGCATGTGTCAACTTGACCTGTGCCTCTACCATCTCTCGTTGGGACTCCCTCATCTCTCGAGTGAGTGCAATCAAAATATCACGTGCACTAAGTTTTGGTTCTTCCCTATCACCCATCTCTCCTGTAGGACCTGTAACTGGTGGAAACTCTCCAAAAAATGGATCCGTCTATGATACATGAGAATCGTCCTCCGTAGCTGCTACCACTATCTCAGGTTCTGATTCAAAAGGATCTATTATGGGTACCAGATTCTCTAGAATAACCAACTACGGACCCTGTGTTCCTTGCCTTGCCCTTGTACTTCTGAAAGGATATCTATCTGTAGGTCACATGTCTCATTTTTACTTCTGCATGTCAAAATTGAACTCATAGGATGGCAAGATCTTTAGCACTGATACCACTATAATGTGTCATACCTATTGGTTTATTTTTTTTAAATCTTTATGGTGTGATTTTTATTAGATTTTTGTGTGTTCTTTCAGATAGACAAAAGATGCAGAAGAGGTTTTATGTTTTCCTATAGATGTGGTGCTAGAGCAGACAGTATATTGCATATAATAGAAACCCAGAAAATATACAATGAATTTAGAGAAATTAAAGACAACCCAAATAGTAAAATGACCAAATAACAATTACTAGCACATACCCATTTTTAGAAATGCAACTTTATTTTTCAACTATTGCTGGACCAGCCAAAGGGTATAGCCAGATTCACTCCAAATGCATCACTTATGTTGGCAAAAAGCTTACAATGTATTGTTCAAGCCCAAAGACCTCAAATGGCTCCAAAAAGCAAGAATATAATTGCATACAAACACCAAATCGACCCTCAAGGAGTCTCACACCCCCAGGCAAGGATGTCCAACCCTCGTGAAGATTGTGACAGCTATAAACAACAATGAAACCTCTGTATTCTGGTCTAAAATTAATCTGCTCAGCAATGTAGTTTAGGCAACCCAAATGGAAAGGATAAATCTGCACCCAAACTTCTCAAAAATGCATCCAAAGGTGGTACGGTTGGGCTGGAATGGTACGGCCAGCAAAGAGGGAATATACATCAGCAAACCCTCTCTCAAAGCTACTCAAATATGTCTCTATTTAACTATCTTAGGCTGAGCATAAACTAACTCTCAAAGATAACTCCATGAACCTCTAAAAATGTATCAAGTGAACTCCATGAAAGCACAATTGTGAATGCTGAATACATCCACCTTCAATGACACTGTTGGGTGATCTTTCACACTTGTGGGATACTGTTACTCAGAAAGGTTTCCATCTCCAAGAGTCTCTGGTTCGAATCTTCAAACCCCAAACAATATGAAACCCTAGCAGAGCTCAAAATCAGAAACATCATAAACATAGCATAAATGAAATGAGCTCCAAAAACTCCTTATATTCTCCCTCCAAGATGGGCAATGGAATTCAAGAGGGGATTTTATTATTTTAAAACAACTTTCACTTGCCTAGGGATGGGCGCCCAAGGTCACAACTTGCATTAAGTCTTCATTTTCCATTAAGTCACTTGTCCTAAAAAATATAATAAAGTCCATATTAATATAAATTAATAAATCTTTAGACTTTAAAATAAGTATGAAGATGATGTCAGAATTCACTGATCTTTAGTTTGCCGGAAAGGTCTCAATGAAATGCATCTGATCCAACTCTAAAAATCTTGAACTAACATACTACCTAAACTTACTAAAAATAGTAAGTAATGGTCAAGAGCCCACTGAGCCAACCACAAGGGTGCCAACTGGATCCACTGAATGCGAACCATAACTCCAACACTAACAAGGACCTCCAGAACCAACTAACCACTGTTCCCTAACCAAACTGCTAGCCCACAGGAACTCCATGATGGACTAACCATGTGTCTAGAAGGGGACATTACACTCCCTGTGAAAAAGCCAATAGGAGTTATGATTCAAGAGCCTATTCTTGATGCAATGTTAGTATAAGATCCTACAGTTCCTTATTTGCTACCTTCAAAGAGACAAAAAATAGATGATGTTTCCCCACTAGTGCCATATGAAATGACTAAAGGAGTGGGTGATACTGAAGAAATGACTAGCATTTTGAAGCATATGGGAGAAGAAGAGGAGGTTAATCAGCCCCTAATTGGCCAAGAAATAGAGGCACACAAGTCAGACACACGAATGGATGAACAGGCACAAGGTGAGCCTGAATTACAAGAAGATGAAAGGGTTGTGGCCTTAGTGAGGTTCTTGGAGGATGATGATTTCATCAATACTCCTAAATTCAAGGATTTTTGGTTCAAAATGAAGATGAAATAATTTGAAGAAAAGGTTGAGATAAATAAAATAGGCACAAATGAGTCACAACATGACCAAATTGTGACCCAAAATTTCAAAGAATTAAAATTTGATGAATAAATGTCATCCCTAATGAGGCTAGACAAATGGTTTTGAAGAGTAATATGCCGATCATACCTAGCCTTGAATTGAAGAAAATGTTTTTGTTGGACTAAGTGATAAGTCAAGATGACCCCATGATGGTCTCTAAGTTTGATTATGAGGATGGAGTTAGTGGTGTTGGGTTCAACCCAAAGATAGAGACCCTAGCAATATGGGCCACACAGAAGAATACCAACAAGCCATGATTGGTTGATGTAATCCAGGAGATGAGGGGAATAGACATGGTCAAAACATTCAAAGACACATCAATACTTGAAGTAGCCACTCTCACTATGCATTCTGCAATGTTCACACAAGATGCTATCAAAAAATTGGAGCAGAGATTGCTTGATTATGAGAAAACTCAAATTGAGATAAATGATGAGGTGAATAGATTATACCTTGAAAATGTAAAGTTGAAGCAACAATTGAAGGGTGATGGTTTTTCTTAGAGCCAAGCAATTGTGCCATACCAAGCCCTATGCCACAAGAAGCTAGTGACAACACAGTACCAGTTGATCAGTTGAATGTTTTGAAATTAAAATTGGAAAATGAGATTGAGGAATTGAAAGAGCAAAATGAGAAAACAAAGGATGAAACAAGATTGAAAATTCTTGAAGTATTTGAAAAGATCTTGGAATATAGGGTGAAACTGGCTGTTGACAAATTGGGAGATGTGCATGAATGCTACACTTCCTTGTCTCAGGCCATTGAACAATTGAAGGCCAATCTTTCTGTTTTAGATCTTGTATATAAAAGATGGCAACCTACACACCATACCTTGATGACTTTGTGCAAAGTTTTGTAGAGAAATCCCAGTGCCCTTGGAGCTCTCAAACCAACTTAGAAAATGGTGAAGATGATTCTGGATGAATTTCAGTATGTGAATAGTGAAAGCCAGAAGATGTAGACAAAAATTGATTCCTTTGCTACTTTTGAGCACCAATTTATTCCTTCAATTCTAATAGATGATAAACAGATCAAGGGTTTTGGTGCATGGAAGAATGAGTTTGGTCAGACAGTTTCTCAAGTCATTGATCATTTGATAGAGTGATTGCTCTAGATGCTAGATATGCCAAGATCATAATTGATGTCAAAGTGTTGCTGGACAAATGATGGAAAGATCACTAGGCCAATCTGCTCCAAATCCAAGAATATAAGTGGCCTAGTGATTATGTTGTGCATCAATAGGAGCAAAATATTTATCAATTGAAGAATGAACAGACTAAAAATGCATTGGAGAAATGAGCATCAAGCTAGCATCAACATGGCACCAACAAATCTTGGACGTCCTCCTATATTGTGTCTTTCTTTTTTATTCTTTTCAAATATGTATTCAAAATATATTTGGCGGTCTTTTATGACTTTTCAAAAAGTATATATTGTAATAGGTCATATTAAGGGGTGGGTATATGAAAAGACATTTTTGGAATGTGAAAGGTCTGAAGCTTGTAGCTTCCTTCAACCCTATAAGAAAGAAACCAAGACCTTGGGAAAATCTCTTTGGGAAATTTGATTTTGGAAAGAGACATTGTAAGGCCTAATCTTTGAAGCATATCAATAGAAAACTGCATTTCTCTAGTGCTAATACTTCTAGTTCTCAATTACTTGTTAATTGTCTTTGATATTTTATCTAGTTGTCTCCATATTGCATTTTCCTTTTTATTTGAATTAACATATCAAGGGTATGCTTAATTCTTCAAAATACATTTGCTATTTTGTGTGATTTATTTGATAGGGTTTCCTCAAGGAGGAATTAAATTCCATTAAGTAAATCTCAGTAATTTGGAGAATTCAATCTGGATGTATAAGTAGAGCTAGGTAAAAACAATCTTGCATGTTTATGTCAGGTATAAACTAAAATATGCCAAGTAATTCAAGTTGTGACTAGGAGAAAAGCACAAATCTTTCAGTAATTAGACTTTGTTGCCCAAGAGAAGGCATCGATCAATTCCTTTCTAGAAATCATTTCCTTGTAAAATATTTCATTATCCAATTTTAATTTTATGTTTTAGGAGTAGTTGTAGAAAAATAATTTAATTAAAAAATCTAATTAAAATCATATGCCAGTTTGGATTAGGGTGAATTGGAGGATTTAATTGACAAAATTAGATAAATCCCTTAATCTTCTCTGAAGTCACCAAGAAACTTGAGGACTAATCATTCATTGGTGAATTTAAGGTAACACCCACCTAGGCAAAGTAGAGCCTAAAGTGCACAGAATCCTAACCACTTGGGTTAATTCTGTCAGTTGGCCAAATTGGTAGCAAAGCCTAATCATAAATCTTGGCATCCTTTTAGGGTTTTGCATATTGTAAATTTGAGAACCAACAGGTTCAATACCTCTATCAAGAAAATTCATAGTGAGGGTTTAGAAGATAGAGTTCTAATACTCTTGCCAAGTGTATACATTGAGAGAGAGATTCAAATGATAGAGGAGAAGGTTATATAATAGTTTTGTTTTTGCATTATTTGTGGTTTCTTTGTAATGGACTGAATATGTTCAAGTGACAGAAGTTTGTTTGAATATGAATGTATTGTGTAAACCCCGATAACAGTGCTCAAGTTATGCAAATGTTCATGTGAATGGAGTTTAGTAATGTCAAGGGTCTGTGATTATCATAAGTGTGAAGATCATTGTGTTGCATTTACTTGTGCACAGAGAAGAAATTGAATAACAGTACTACATAATGCCATTGTATTACTATGATCTTGGAGTGTGTTTTGCTTTGGAAAGTAGTATGCTCTAACTGAGATCATTGACACTTGAAGGTTGAGTGAATTTGTCAATATTCATGTGACAAAGGTCTTGTGGTGTCTTGGATTGATTTATGATTCTCAGGATATCTATCTATGTTTAGTCAATGTTTTGATTATGGACAAATAACATTAATTCTTATTGCATTTATCATAGAAACAAAGGCCTCTTCTAATTGTAGAAGAGGATGTAGAGAGTGAAGCATTAGCTACTTTGATCTTGAATAAGCTTCGTGCAAGGTTGAAGGTTGGTGGATTTTTCTATTTAAATCTTGTTTACTTTTTAAATTTATTTTTAACTTTAAATTCTAAATCCTTAGCATTTTAAAAATATGTGCCCGAATCAGGTTTGTACTATTAAGGCCCCTAGTTTTGGTGAAAATAGGAAAAATAACTTGTAGGATCTTGCTGCACTTACTGATGGACAGGTTAGGTTTATGTTTCTATGTATCTACTCTCCTTTTTGGCTTTGGAGTTTCTTGTTTGTTATGCAAGTTTGGCTTCTTCATGTGACACCTATTAAACCAAATTTGTTGCTCAATTGAGTTAGTTTGCATGTATTTTTCCATTTCATTTTCTCCACTTCTCAAGGAAAAGTATTTATGGCTGGTAGTTATCTTCAAGTCATATCAGAGAATCTTGGTATGAAGCTTGACAAAGTAGAATTTGGCATGCTTGGAATAGCTAAGAAGGTAGGTAAACATAGTAGTATCCTTCTTTATAGGTGTATAATATTGTTGTCATCCATGGACAAGCTTTTTATAGTGTTGTTACTTAAAATCTTTTTTCTATTTTAACATTTTGTTGTATGATAAGATTAGTTGTTCTTTATTCTAGGTGACTATCTCTAAGGATGATACTATAATTCTTGATGGAGGTGGTGACAAAAAAGCAATTGAAGAGAGATGTGAGTACATGAGTTTATGAGAGTGAAGCATGATAATATTTTTGCAAGACTATAATGCCTTGTGACAATAGAGATGATAAGAGATTTGTGTTGGTATGGTTGGCATGGCTTACAAAATATTTGGTCACAAATTTGTACTAATATTGAAGCAAGCACATCTGATTATGACAAAGAAAATCTCCAAGAGAGGTTGGCAAATCTATCAGGAGGAGTTGTTGTTCTCAAGGTTTAACTTATAATCAAACTATGATTAGTTGTCTGAAGATAATTTTTAATATTTTCAAATTAGGATGATATATTGTATCTAGATTTTTTTATGGTCTTTTTTATTTAATTTAGATTGGAGGAGCTAATGAGCTTTTAGTTGGAGAGAAAAAAGATAGAGTCACTGATGCATTAAATGCAATGAAGGCAATAGTAGAGAAGGGCATTTTACCAGGTAAACAAATTTGTAAATTTTATTAAAGCATTAGAGATGGTAATATTTTTGTTAGGAAGGTTATAGCTCTGTGCTTACTAGAAGATATATTCCAGGTGGTGGTGTTTTTCTACTCTATGCAGCAAAAGAGCTTGATACAATTCCTACAGCCAACTTTGACCAAAAGATTGGAGTTTAGATAATTCAAAATGCATTGAAGTATAAACTACTAACCTAGACTTTGTTTTGTTTATGTCTAGAAATAGGCTTTATCTCAGTGTTTAATCATTCAGTTTTTCTATTTTTTGAAGTCTCTTGTACATATAATTGCTTCCAATGCTAGTGTCAAGGGTGTTGTTGTAGCGGGAAAACTACTGGAACAAGAAAATCTTGATTATGGCTATGATGTTGCTAAAGGTGCACTTAGTACTTAACATTATAAAGTTTGATGATCTTTGAAATTGATTATTTTTTTACTAAATTGATAATGCTCCTTTAGTTGTTGGTCAGTTGCTTGATGATGATTGTCCTGAGGACTTCATCAAAGGTCTTATTTTTTTTATTCATTCTCTCCTTCCTATTGAACCACTTGTTGAAGAATGAAAGAAAAAGGTAATGTATAAAATCTTCAAAGCTATTTTCAATTTCCATAAGGTTTATATTAAGATAATAGTTCTTGTTTTGTCTTTTTTTATTCTAGGAACTGGATTCGATTGTTGACACAATTTTTAGAGCATCTTGAGAGTGAAGGAAGTCAGGATGTCCATAGGACCCTTAGGCTTCATGTATGGGATGAAATATAAGACCCTTAGGCTCATTTTTCAAGTAGTTCTTTCATGCAGTTTTGGAGTTGTATAAGCAAAAAAAGGAGCATTGTAACTTAGATTTCTTAGTCACAACACTGAGAAACACACTTTGTAAGACATTTTTCAAAGCAAAGACACATATTTAAGTCTTGTATCTTCTGTAAGAATACCTTTTCTCAATAAAATTTTAGTATTTTGCCTTCTTAATAGTTGTTTCATTAAGTGCAAATGAATGATTGATTATGTTTTTCTATGTTTTATGTTTAAACCTCAAAAGCATTGTCTCATTTCCAGCACTTTTAGGCAGAAATCAGTGACCAAAAACAATTAAATAAACTACCAATAGACAAAGAAGTGAAAAAAAATGACTAAATATAATGATTATGCAATTAATAAACAATATATCAATATACTACTAGTTGATAGAAATCAGTGAACAAAAATAATTAAATAAACTACCAAATTGATCAAAATGATGATTAAAATTAATGACTAAATACACTACCAATGGACAAAAATTAGTGAATAAAAATGACTAAATAAGTGACCAGTTAACAATAATCAATGACTAAATATATCAGTGAATAAAAAATGACTAAATAAGTGACCAATTTACAACAATCAATGACTAAATTAACTTCTAAATATACTACCAAATCGATCAATCAAAACAACCAATAAATGACTAAAAATGGTTTAGTCATCAATTCGGTCGCATTATAAATGACTGGAAATAAACTACTAATGGTCACATGACCATGTTTAGTCATTTATATGCAGTTTTTAGTAGTTTTCTTAATCATATATTGTTGTTTCTGTCCTAGTGGTTGAAAGAGGTAAAGTCCTTAACCAAATTTTGATTTGCAAATGATTTTTTTTGGACTAAGGGTTGGAGTTGGATTTTGACTAGGGATGAATAGAGGAATGATAGATGATTGATTTAGGATGAGAGCTAGTTAGACAAGGTTGGGATTTGGATGAAAGTACATTAAGCTCAATAATGGGATTAGCATTAGGGGGATTAATGGATGAGATGATTAAGGATAATTGATGAGATTGGATTAGGATGGATGATAGGTTTGATTAGGGAGATGGGTTGGATTAAGATTAGGGACGAAATGGATTAGGATTGGATGATGAAAATGGATTATGATGTGGATTAAGAGGGACTTGATTAAGCTCAAATAATGGGATTGGGGTAGGCTCAATTGATGGGAATTGATTAAGCTCAAATTATGGGGTTGATGAATGGGGGATTTGAATGAGATGATTAGGGATGGGAGATAATTGGATTATGATAATGATAGGGGGAGATGATTGGACTATGATAAGTGGATGAAGTGATTTGGGATTAAGGAAAATATATTAATATGACTAAGATGGAATTAAGATGGCCGGGATGAAGAATTGGATTAGGAAATGGATGAGATGATTAGGATAATGGAAACTGGATTAGGATATGGATTAGGAAGATAATGGATATTAGATTAAAAAGTGATTAGAATGATAATATGGGATTAAACTCAAAGATGGGATATGATTAAGCTCAAATGATGGCATTAGATTACGATAATGATTATGGATTAGGAGAATGATTTACAGGACTAGGATAATGGTTAGGATGAAACTAGATAATTGGATGGGTGATTAGGAGGAATTGGACTAAGATGAGGTTGATTAGGAAGAAATTTGATTAGGATATTATGGATTAAGAGGAAAATGGATTATTTGGATTAGGCAAATGGATGATTTGGACAAGGATTAGGATGGGTGATTAAGGATGGCTAGGTGATTGACTTTAGGAAACTTTGCAATAAAACAAACACACATGCATGCACAATTCTTGCAAAGGATTTGGATTTGATTTGGATTGAGGGGATTCATGGGATTCAATGATGAAGACACACCAAACACACCAGTACCCTAGATTTAATAAAATAGGTGTGGCATATCTTATGGATCTCACGAATGGTCATGGGCCAATCCCAACTCAAAATAGAGAAGTGATTCCCACCCCCATTAATACCATAATGCCATAGCTTGGATAGATAGGGAATATAAGGTCATGTACCACCTTATACGCCTTACCTTGGAGACTTTTGTATTACCCAAAGTAGACCATATCTCAAGTATGAAAGTATGTGTGAGAGTCTTCCCCTCCTACTATAGTGGTGCACCATAAGATATGACGACCAAATGGTCTTAAGGTAGGATGTATGGGCTTCTAGGGGATATCCTCAATACACTCAAGGTGTGTGAGGCCTGTGTTTGTGAGATGAGGGGTATGTCTAATGGTGTGGTGCAAGAGGGTAACCCACTCTCCTCCTTCACTTTGCAAGGTATAATGTTCTTGCAAGCTTCACTCAAATGATAAATGTCCTCTAATGGAAGATTCTTTTGAATCTCTTCTAAATTTGTATACCCCGCTGGAACACAAGAGTTGATGTCATCCTCTTGGTGATTAAATCCAAGGTAGGCCCAGTAGAGGAAAGAATTCAAGGTGTTTTTGATCTCCAAGATTTCCAAGTGGCATGAGGAGAGAGCATACATACCAAGGACTTTTCGATGAACAAAGATAACAAAGATTAGATCAAATCAAGGTTTTGCATCCCCAAGATCACGTGAAGTGCAAGGGGAGAGCATACACCTTGATTGATCCCAAACAAAGAAAACAAGTTCTTTTTTATCCCCAAAAATAAATGTTCCTAGATTAGTGGAAAAAATGTATTAGGTCCTTCGACAAGTGGGGCTGCAACCACAAATGATTAGTAGTCTCAAAGATGTCTTAGACAATTGAAAAGTGTTGCAATCACCAAAGTTATTTCAAGAAAATATGTTAGATCAAAAATAAGGATTGAAATACACACAAGCACTGATAAAGGCTGCACAGGTGTTGATCTATGATGTAGGTGCTAAAAGAAAAATAGAAGCACTAAAGTAAGAGACACAGGCACTGAAATAGACATAGGCACCAAAAGGAGAGACATGGGCACTAATGTATGATGTAGGCACTAGAATCTATGACATAGGTGCTAAAATCTCTAACACATGCACCAAACACTAAGACATAGGTGCTAAAAGCTAATATGCAAGCAACCCTCAATCATGGTCATAGATAACCTACTCCATGTGAATCAAGATCTGAAGTATCCTCCACACATCTTCTAAGGTGATGGTCATCTCCCTATCAATAGCAGGAATGTGCATCGCTCACTCTGCCACTACTCTACCAACACTGTCATCATCTCTCAATGTGCCCATATCTGAGGCATGTTAGCAATCCACCACAGTCCCACCAAGCATGCCAAATGTATGCATGTGAAGATGAACACAAGAAATAGACTAAACTATGTTAACTACTTCATTCACCTCACATACACCTAAGATTGAGCAAATAAAGGAAAGCATAAAACATGAAATGAAACTATCTAATTCACCTCAAATGCTAACCTTTGTTGTGTGGATGTGTTCCTTTGATGTGTTGATGTAGGTGGCTCCTCATATGTATATTATAACTTTACGATGCATGGATTCTTGAAAATGCTTGGGATGAGGCTCAATTTATAGATTTTTTGGATGGGGATTAGATGGTCAAGATTGGATTTTGAGATCAAGGGTGGAGGATTTTTGAGAGCTCTCAAGAAAGGAGAGATTTCCAAGTGGAATGATGAGATTAGGTGAGAAGGGATGACCTTGGATCAAGGAGGAATAAATGGTCAATATTGGGCTTTGGGAAGATTGGAGGGATGAGATTGATTTGGTAGATGGGAGGTATGGGTTGGATTTGATTTGAATTTTAAACTGGGAAGCATGCGTACATGCCCAATTTAAAATTGGAGGAAAAGGGGATGAAGGTTTTGATTTGAATTTTAAATTGGGAAGCATGGGTACATACCCAATTTAAAATTGGAGGAAAAGGGGATGGATGACAAAAGGACCTTTGTACAAAGGACCTAGACCATACCTTTGTAAGAAGGCCATGTAGACATGTACAAGAGACCATGCCTTTGTACATTTGGGGAAATGGAGAGGATTTGACCAAGATTAGATTAGGATTTAGGTTGTGCAAGCGGGGGATTAGGTTAGTTAACACTACAATAGAACAGGTCATTAGCACCTAAAATAGTGCTAGATTTTAGTGCAATTGAGCTTAGAAATTGGACACTTCGTCTGGCGCAAAACTTAGCGCAATTTTGCATGATTACTTTTGCATCATATTTAGCACCAACTTTAGTGATGGATTTAGTGCCGACTTTTGTGCTGAAAAGCAACAGCTAGATTTGGCACCGGATTTAGCACCAGATTTTACACCCAAGTTGGCTTTCAATTTTGCTTTCAGTTTGGCTTCCAGGTTTGCTTCTTGTTTTGCTTCCAGTGTTGCTTCTAATTTTGCTTCTAGATTTGCTTCTAATTTAGTGGCAGATTTGCCACCTAATTTGGCTTCTAATTTGGCTTCCAATTTTGCTTCTAGTTTTGCTTCCAATTTCGCTTCCTATTTTGCTTCCAGATTTGCTTCCCATTTAGCACATGATTTGGCACCCAATTTGGCTTCTAGTTTGACTTTCGATTTTGCTTCTTGTGTTGCTTCCAAGTTTGTTTCCAATTTTAATTATGGTTTTGCTTCAATTTTTTCTTCCAGTTTTGCTTCTGGTTTTGCTTCAATTTTTGCTTCCCATTTTCCTTCCAGATTTTCTTCCAATTTAGCGCTGGATTTGGCTTCCACTTTGGATTTCAATTTTGGTTCCGGTTTGGCTTCTTGTGTTGCTTCCAGTTTTGCTTCTGATTTGGCTTATAGGTTTGCTTCCAATGTTGCTTTTGATTTTTCTTCCAGTTTGCTTCCATTTTTGCTTCCAAATTTTCTTCCAATTTAGCGCTAGATTTGGCACCCAATTTAGCTTCCAGTTTTGCTTCTATGTCTACTCCCATTTTTGCTTCTAGTTTTGCTCTCAGTCATGCTTCGTATTTTGCTTCTTGTATGGATAGCTTCTTTTTTGGCTTCCTAATTGATGCCAAGTTTTGCTTCCATTGTGACCTCTTTTGTTGCTTTGAATTTTGTTTCCAATTTAACAAGATAATTATATAAAAAACAAGATAATTATTATTAAATAACAAGATAATTATTATAACATGATCATCATCTATAATTAAAACAAGTGAGTCAAATATCTATAATTTAATTGAATTTTACAACATCCATCCTGCAGTAAATTAAAATCATCATACGTAATAAATATCCATCCAAAAATCATCGACCACTTTCAATATATATAAATTGACAAGTCAATACCGATAAGATCATCATCATATATAACTAAAATAAGTGAAAGTCAAATAGTAGATCAATAACATGTCAAAATGATACATGTCCAACAGTTGACATAAGTCGAAATGATACATGTACAAATGATATAAGTAAAAATGATAAATTATGTAACTCAAAATGATACAAATCAAGATGATACATGTCCAAATGATATAAGTCAAATTGATACATGTGAAAATGATACAACTCAATAATATGGTACTACAAGCCATGAAAATGATACATATGATAGTAACCATGAAAAGAGGCATCATAACGATATATCAGCAATGATCCATGATGCAGTCTATATGATCATCAATGTCACTGGCTACTACCAGCAACTGCCTCATCATCATCATCACCATCGTGATCATCATCATCATGATCATCGTCATCGTCATCATCATCGTCATTGGCCTCGTTGTCTTCTATATCTACATCATCATCATCCTCTACCATGTGATCTATACCAGAACCAATATAATCTAGATCTATATCATTAGGATCATCTTCATCTTCTGGAAGACCCGTGTTCTACAAAAAAAAAACATTTAAAATGAAAAGTTATTATTTATTTCATGTAATAATTTTTTTTTATATATCTAATATTCCAACATATGAAATGAAACCATAATCATATTACATCATATCAAAGTGCACATACCATAATAAAATTTCAAAAAAGTTATAGCTAATATGTCATTCCAATGATGTAAAACATGCAACAATTCTAATAAATGTTACTAAATATCATAAAAAAAAATTGTTATACAATTTAACTATCAACTGTAAATTCTATTACATAACCTTAAGTGCCACAAATTGTGTGATCAATCTATGTTCTTTTTCACTATTAATCTAATAACCTGCATTAGACAGAAACATTAAAGAGTTTTTAAGTAGCAGTTGATTAAATTCTCTTACATGTCATTAATGAATGCACAGTTTTTTTCAATAATTATTTATCTTAAGGTTCATGAGTAACCTTAAGATATAGGTCTAATAGTTGTTCCATGGGGTATGTTTAACAAACCAAATGCAATTGTCAACTTTTCACCATTGTGGCAGAGAAATAATTCTTTTTCCCATCCTTCCACAGCATTAAGTAAATTCTCGGATCTGGAAAATACATGTCTCCTTCATCTTCCAAGCTAATTACTCCAACTTTGCATAGGTCTCCTTTGTTTATGGATGTGATCTGTCTCCTACACAAAAAAGCATGTAACATTTTATGCCCTTCAATCCAACTGTATCTGGGCATTTTTTTAATTCCTCTATCTTTCATCAATCTCCTTAACTCACCACACTTGCCCACTTGTGGATAGATGTTTGAGAGAAGAATATAAGTTGTGCAACATTTTTACGATCCAAATCAAAAAGTAGTGTTGCTGTAAATACTCCTAAGCCTATATTCATATGTGATCTACAGGCACCAAGAAAACACATGCATACAACCAGCACAGATTTAACAGGTATCTCAATGATAAAGTTTAGGGTGTCTTCAAGATAGCCAACAACGATGATGAGTGCCAAGTTGCACCCATGAAATACACCTTTTTACCTCTCTTTTTCTCCTTTCTGATCCCATCTTTCTTAATGTCTGCACCCAAATAAGCTAGCAAGATAGCTCTAGTTAATGATTAATTGAGATAGATTACTTAAGATCATAATTTCTGATTAAGTGACTAAAGTGCATGGAATTGATCAAAAAATGTAAAAACTTCTCTCTTTTTGAATCAACAGGTGTAGATGCCAAGAACAACAATTTTGTGCATCTCTAGAGATAGTCTTCAATGATCTCCGGAGACAATACTAGAATACTATGACACCAGAAGTTTTGAAGGAAAGAGAAAGCCTCTCTAGAGTTGAACAAAGAAGGCCATAATGGTATCTCTAGAGTTACAGACATCTCCGGAGCTATAGACATCTCCAGAGCTACAAACATCTATAGAGCTACAAATAGGGATAGATATCTCTGACACCTCTTGAGAGCAGGGCATATTTCTAGCATAAGTTGCCGACTAGGCACTCTCAACAGTGATCACAATACCCCTCATTTCACTCAAATCATCACTTGAGTGGTGAAGGGTCATCTTTAGTTAAACTGTTGGAGTTTTTTTATCTTTATAAAGTTTTTGCATGAGTTACGGATAGAACTAATTCAATACCCATATTTTCAAGGCCTCGTTGCCCAAATGTATTAAGACTCAAACTTAGAATTCTGAGTGGACTTCTATTCCACTCAGTCTACTTTTATTGCATGATTATTTTCCATAGTTAGACAACTAGTGTAATAAAGATATGGATCTCATCTCATAGAAGAACTGGTAGATAAGATAAGTGATATGTCATCACTCATTTTCATATATACTGATAGAAACGGCAGAAGAAATATACAATGATTGATTTATTCTGATTCTCAGTAATCTCAATTGTGTGATTTCAATATTCTTTTCATGAATGCAAAGCGAATGGAATTAGGTTGAGTTTAGTTGTGATCTTCTTTTGTGTTGATTCTCCACTATAGCCTTCAAGCCCAAGGGTGTGGAGCAAGGGCCCACTCTCACCACCAAGGCAGAAGGCTAGTACCATTGCTTTATTACTTTAGATTTTGTTGTGAAAAGTATTTACTAATTTTAATAGATAGATGCATGTTACTATTTTTAAGATTGATTTAAGTAACTTCTTGTTTAATTTTGTTTCAGCATTCCTTAAATTCATTTAGTAAGTAGACAGATTAATCTTTTCAAATTAGTAGAAGTCATTAAGATTAGCTAGGAAAACTGGTAACTCTAGAATCCCTAGTTGCAAATAGCTAAGGACACAGCCCCTAGATTATTGACATCTAAAAATAGATTAAATGATGAGGTACAGCGACACCTTGTCATTTTTGGTGCCGTTGTCAAGGATATCTTGTGTTAATTAGGGAAACTTAGTTAAGACAGTTTTTAGGATAGATTTGTATGGTTAGAGCTAGAGATTTAAAAGGAAGATATATAAAGCAGACACCCCAACAACAAGACATAGGAGAAAGCAGTGGGGTGGCTCAAGATCTTGTTGAGGAGAAAAACCTAGAACCTACTTTAGAAGCTACACCACAAAACAATAATCCCTTAGATCCTCCAAATCTTCCACTTGCCAATTATATCCAGGAATTACAACAAAAGTTTCAGGCAGATCCTTTGATAGAACCTAATTTCCTAGAACCTCAGGAAAAAGAACCAGTACTAAACATGGACAATGATAATCATGAAGAAGAGGAAATCAAGCTCCAAGAACCTTCTCATATCCTATTGTTTTGGCTACTAGAGACAATGCTCCTATGAAGAATATCTCACCAGCACACTTGCCAAATTTTAGAGGACTTTCTTCTGAGGATCCAGATCAGTTTTTGTTTGAATTCAAAGTAGTCTGCCAAACTTATGATTATGGATCAGATAACCAAAAACTTAAACTGTTCCCTTCAACTCTGAAAGATTCTACGATGAGATGGTTTATGGGTTTACCCCATAATTCTATCCATTCTTAGGATCAGATGGAAATAGAGTTCTTGGAAAAATACCAAGATTATTGTAGATCCAGTAATAAAAATGAAGAATTGTTTAAAATTAGGCAGGGGGAGGAAGAGACCTTAGAGGACTATGTGGATAGGTTTAATTTTTCCTTGAGAAGGTATGGTAACCTAGTAGATCACTCCTTGGCCAGAACCCTGTTTGTAAAAGGATTGGATAAAGAATCAAAATAGGCACTGGATCTAATGGGAAAAGGGAATATCAACAAAATGGATATACCTGCTATAGAAAAACTCTGTAGGAACTATTCTAGAACCCAAGATGGAGTGAGGTCATCCAAAACTTTTAAAGGGAAAAAATGAAATAGGATAGTTAATGGAAGAGATTGCAAATCTAAAAATAGACATTTTGGTTCGATTAAATACCACATTGGATGGGATTCAAGCAAAAACTAGAACAGTTGATCAAAATAGAACAACTAAACCACTCTCCATCTATTGTCCTAGGTGTAGAAACAAACATCTGTTGAGAGAATACCCTTTGGACAAATCAGAGATTTGTCAGATCTATGATAGGGAACATCCTACCAATCAATGTAGTCAACTTCCAACCTTGAAAAGATTGAGTAAGAAGAATGTTGTAATAGAGGAGGAATTGAACTATGTGGGACAGAAACAAACTGGGAATTTCTCTTATAATCAGTATCCAAACCAGCCTTCTTACAGGGGTCCTTCTAATTGGGGAAATAATCAGTGGAATCCAACTTAGCATGGGCCTCAAAATAATCCTCCTTAGGGACAGCAAGATTGGCCAAGTCAACATTGGTAAAACCAAAATTGGCAAAATCAACCTTGGGGAAATCAACAATACCAAGGACAACCTAGATATATCCAACCTCAACAACAAGCTTTACTAACTAGACCCTCCAACACACAAGGTCAAGCACAAAATGAACCAGTTAGCCAACCACCCTTACCAGCTCAGCCTATACCAAACCCATGGAATAAACAGGTGTTGTGTGGTTACAGAACATGCCCCATTTTGTTTTAGCAAAATAGGGACCCAACTTTTGCTTGGCTTGTTTTTGTGCTTTCTAGCAGTTTTGGTAAAAGTAAGTGATGGAGATCATCATGCATAGGAGGCTAGGTAAGTCATCATTATGAGGTCAGTTTGTCAAAGTTCATATTTCATACCAGTAACCTCATATTTAGAAAGAGCTTGAAATTCCATGCAGGTTTGCCTTTTGCATCACCCTGATATTCGCTAGGGTGTGAAAGTTATGAATGGTCAAAGTTTGAGTCAAACCTGATATTCACAGGAGGAGGATCATATTTCATCATCATCATCATTCTTGCAACATAACCCGATATTTTGAAATATCCTCTTGACGTAGAGCATGACTTAAGGGTGTGTTTATCACCCGATATTGTCAGGATAGCTTTTCCTCTCGAGGAGGATGAGCATGATCCTGCTCACATAACATGACAATGACGTCATAGAGCCATAATGCTGAACCAAGTCGATATCCTAATGATGTCATCATGATATTTCGATACTGGGTCATTTTAGTCCAGGGGATCATCATCTTGAAACATCGCCTGACATTTCTACATCACCAAATCTTTCGATGTAGGTTTTCCCGCTCAGAGGCAGATGATCATGTTACACCAAAGGGATCATCATATTTCAACATCACCTGATATTTCTCAATCTCAACCTGCCACAGAATATCACTCCGATCTGCTAACATGATGATGACATCATAATGACATAGAGATAAATGAGGTCTTCCATCTATGGACGTCATCCCGATCTTCCGAGGAGGAGGATATTTAAACATGACCTGATGTTTTAAACATGACCCGATATTCTAAATATAACTTGATATTTCGAATATCATCCTGCTGCGAAACATCACTATATGCCGACATGACGATGATGTCAGCCAGATCCAACAAACAAAGGACATCACCCTGATGGTGACGTCATCCTGATTTTTTCCAGGGGGGTCATTTTAGTTGCGAGGGTCATTTTCAAACATCCCCTGATTTCCTAACATGACGATGACATCATACTATTTGGAGGGTGATAATCCCATTATCGGGTCATATTTTGGATCCTCCTGATTTCTTAGCATGACCATGATGTCATCCTTCTCCATTTAAGCAAAGCTAGTTCATGATGATGACTTCATCCTTATATCTTGATCTTTGCATGATCATGATATATGTGCACCCGATATACAAATGATGTAACTCGACATATGCAGGAGGATTTTAAAAGCCTGATATGCAAAGGGAAATGGCGGGAAAATTAGGCGATGGAGTTTCTTTTAAAAGAGCTCGATAACATGATGCTGGTCAACAATGGTTGACCTGACTATTTTAAACGCCATATATGCAGTTAGGATGTGGATTTTTACTGATTTGGAACCTGATTGTCTGTGCTTGCATATTTTCAGCATGATTTAATGTAATTGTTATCTTCCTACTGGTTATTAAATAAGGTTGATGTTGATTGCTTGTCTATCTATTGCAGGATGTTGAAGCTGTTTGAAGTAGATGGAATTGCAGAGTTGCACACGGAGGCAACATGACCCAGAGCAATGAAGAAGATATTGTCAAATATGCTGTCTGCCAGCTGGAGACTGAATCAAGTTAAAAATGTTGGAATATTCTGTGCCAGCTATACATTGCCAACCTGGCAAAGCATGTGCTTTTCATCTAGACCGTTGAATGTTATGAGAGGATCCTGATCATTGGATCATTGTAACTATTTTCTAGCTTTTATTCTATAAAGGGGTCAGAACTTGACACAAAAAAAAAAAAGACACAGACTCCACAAAAGGAGGATATCTGGCAAAATAAGGCCAATTAATGTAGAATAAAATAGGAGATCGAATTGCTGAGACTAATGAAGACTGAATTGTTGAAATGTCAAGGTTCTTTCTTTAGATCATTGTAAATGTACCTGTTCTTGAGCATACTGAATGAAGATGAAGTTTTAGATTACATCTTGATTGTAAACCTTAAGTAATCTTCAGGTTGATTTCTAGATATGTACTGGTGAATGCTGTGTTCAACTAGAAGCGCTTTCATTTCATTACATGTTGTTGTCAACTTTTCCTTTGAAGATTTGCACTGGATCATGCGGATTTGTGGAATGTCCTGGTGAAGTATGATTCTAGTTTCCTTCTTTTCATTGCATGTATGGGAGCTTGTATGTGGATCAATGATCTAAGTCAAGTAGTTTTAGGAATCTCATTCTTTAACTCTTTTCTTTATTTTAATTTCATAAATTCATCACCATAACTGCAAATCACAGATAATAATAAGTAGAAACAGAGAAATATGCAGATATCTCGTAGGTAACTGAAAATCCTTAGCACATTTGAGCTAAATGCATGTAATATTAAAAATATCATGCAAAGAATTGCAAATAATGGTAGAAATCATGCAAATATCAACCTGTGGGCACATTATTTGAGTAAATTCATAGGTGCAGAGGTAGAATTGTTGGAGATTTGTACAGTGTAGGCATACAGGATAGGATATTTGGAGAAATACTGATGAACTTTGCAGAAACTACTTAAGAACATAAGGCCCCAAAATGGAAACAGCAACACACATCAACCATTGAGTAACGTCAGTAGATTATGAACTAATCAACAGAGACTTGGGATCATGAATTCTTTGAGTTCATTGTATCTTTCAAGATGAGTAAAGGTTGTTGTGTAACTTTTATTCTATGTGTGGTGTATGACTAACATCATCACCAACATAAATTGGCGCTAGAAGGAGGGCCAACTAGAAGAATATATATAGGTTCAATTATCATTCATTGATCTTCATGCCCCTCTCTCCCAACGCAACATAAATTGGTGCTAGAAGGAGGGCCTGAGCATAGGAAATTTATGGATTTCTACAAATATTGCATAAATATTTCATCATTTGAGTTAAATGTCTGCAAATATCTCTTATCTGAGGGGTTTTGGTTGCATCTTTGCAAAGATCTAGCTCAAAACGTCAAAGATTAGTTTGATTTTCTAAACTTCAAAGTTTTATTTTGAGATATGATAGATCTCCTTAAAATTTCAAAATCTTAAAAAATGGGAAATAGAGTCTCATTTTGATGGATGCATATGAGGGCAATTTTCAAGTTAACATTCCTTTATTTCAAGAAACTTTGAATAGGCAGCTTTATCCTCACAGTTTATATAACTTTGGTTTATCCAGTTGTTGCAGGATACATCAGACTGCAGAACACAGTGAAATTAATTGCCTAACTTTTCTCACAAGGTTGGATTTATATTTGAAAGGATTAATATTCTTTCTGGATGTGTTTAGGGCTAAAATTTGCCAGGGAAATGAAGAAATTCTGGAACAAGCAGATGTGGCACTAGAAGTTATTAATAGTCTAGACACTGAAGTGGACCGCTCTGATGATTTTGAATTATACTTGTCTAGAAATATATAGTGTGGTCAATTATTAGGTTTACCCATTGATGATGTCTTGATTGAAAGTTGGTGCAGATTACATGATAAAGAGCATTCAGAAAGGGATTGTTGCACTTGCTTGGTCTGTTGAAGAGGATTCTGGAAAATACAGTAGCTGAATCAGTTCTAGAGGTTAAAGGTAGTGAAACGTCTTTCCTTGAGTCATTTTATGGTGATATTGATAGGAGTTATCTACTTGCTAATACAAGTAAGGATCAGTCAGGACGCAGGTATGAGTCTTTTGAAAATCATATAGAGGAAACCGCTTGTCAGGATAAGGTATTTGATTCTGATCCTAATACTTTGGACAGGGATGATGAAACATCTTTCTTGGAGTCATTCTATGGTAAAGAGAAGTGTAAACAGATAGTAGAACAATCCAAATGCACTGTTGCTAATGAAGTTCCTATGATAGTAACCCAGGGAATTGTAGAAAAGAGAATAAATGCTGATTTACTATCTAACTTGTTTCAGTTGAATGATCAAATGCAAGAATGTTGTAGGTCAATGGAACCAGATACCTTATTGGATGGAAAATGTGAGTTATTTGATGAACAATTCTTGAAAGATGAAGATGCAGAAGACCTTGGAGTTGTTGTGCATGATCAGACGTTACTCCAAAAATATTTTGAAAATGAAACAAGGAAGTGTTCTTATCAGTTGAATGCCAATTCTCCTTTATAGTTAAATGATTTAGAAGTGATAAATTTCTGTATCTCATGTTATGATGACAAAGATACTCATTTAGATGTTGATGTGCAGAGAATTGAAGAAAATATTGAGAAGTTTCCTGAACTAGATGATAAATTGAACATCCAGAATGAAGGGATAAAGCTGGATAAAGATGAAGAATTAATACGTCAAGAGTCATACATCCTTCAATTTGAACAGAGACCAAACATTGAGCCAAGCAATGAAAAGATAGAGTCAAATAGAAGATCAGCTGTTAATAAACAAACATGTTCAACAAAACCAGAAATACATTAGGTTGTATTTTTCCTTTCCATAGTAAATGACGTTGATTATTGTTTTGATTATGGAAATTTAAAAGATAAGACATGCATATGGATCAATTATGAACATGATGAGCTTCCTCAGTTGCTGATCATCAAGAGTTATTCTGTTGAATACAGTGAATTCAGAATATCAGAATATTTTTCAGAATATAAAGATAAATTTGCTAGGTTGAGAACCCTAACTAATACCTAATGCTCTTGCACAATCAAAAGAAGTATGCAAATACAGGTGTCTTTGGGTCTTTTTCTAGTTTTTGTTTACCTAGTAGTGGTTTGTATGTAGTTTTTGTAGGTTAGCTGTTTGTATAGTTTGCTTTGGGTGTGTTTGCTTTTGTTTTTCTTTGTTGAGCTTTTGTTTTGGTTGGGTAAAATTGGTGCACCTTGTTACTTAAGAACACTACAGAAATTGTTAGAATTCAAAAGTTGGATATAAGTTTTTCCATAGGTTGTAACTCATATCAGTGTAGGCAGTCTTGATCAGGTCTGTGGTATCATTTTCATCAGTACTACTTTTCTTGAGTCAAGGTGATCCTCACAATGACACACCTAACAGCCTTGGGTTTGTTGAACATATCAGTGTAGGTGTTAAGTGAAAAATCTAAAGGTTACCCTTGCTACCATTGCAATTCTCAACTTAATTTCAGCAAGTGACCACTCCTTGCATCATAAAGCTACAACTGTTATATCTTATGAAATCAAGTTCAAAATATAAAATAAATAAAATAATAAAATGGATTTTACTAAAATCCAGATTAAGTCATCTAAGTAACTCTACCAGGGCTATAGACGCTTGCTGGCAGTGGGGCTCTACTTAGGGGAATTGCAACGATAACCTTGTCGGGGCTATGGATGCCTGCTGGCAGCAAGGCTCTATCTGGTTGGCTATGAGGGATGAACCAAACTACGTAGCCTAACACCAGTCACTGATTTATTCAACTCACTTTCAAGATGAGTATATGAATCACATGCACACAATTGATCCCTTATCAATTCATTGTTATATTGATGAACATGATACTAGTTAGAAAGGATTAGGATGCTCATGCTTAATAGGAGTTGGAAATTTATGTTTTAACTTATCCTCACCTTTTGAATTATTTGAATTTTGTTATTTTCTTTGGTGGCAAGTTGTTGTGTGGTTACACAACACACCCCATTTTATTTTAGCAAAACAGGGACCCAACTTTTGCTTGGCTTGTTTTTGTCCTTTCTGTCAGTTTTGGTAAAAGTAAGTGATGGAGATCATCATGCATAGGAGGCTAGGTAAGTCATCATCATGAGGTCAATTTGTCAAAGCTCATATTTCATACCAGTAACCTCATATTTAGAAAGAGCTTGAAGTTCCATGCAGGTTTGCCTTTTGCATCACCCTGATATTCGCTAGGGTGTGAAAGTTATGAATGGTCAAAGTTTGAGTCAAACCTGATATTCACAGGAGGAGGATCATATTTCATCATCATCATCATCATTCTTGCGACATCACCTGATATTTTGAAATATCCTCCTGACGTAGAGCACGACTTAAGGGTGCATTTATCACTCGATATTGTCAGGATAGTTTTTCCTCTCAAGGAGGATGAGCATGATCCTACTCACATAACATGACGATGATGTCATAGAGCCATAATACTGAACCAAGTCGATATCTTGATGATGTCATCATGATATTTCGACACTGGGTCATTTTAGTCTAGGGGATCATCATCTTGAAACATCACCCAACATTTCTACATCACCGGATCTTTCGATGTAGGTTTTCCCGCTCAGAGGCAGATGATCATATTACACCAAGGGGATCATCATATTTGAACATTACCCGATATTTCTCAATATCACCCTACCGTAGAATATCACTCCGATCTGCTAACATGATGATGACATCATAATGACATAGCGATAAATGAGGTCTTCCATCTACGGACGTCATCCCAATCTTCTGAGGAGGAGGATATTTAAACATGACCTAATGTTTTAAACATGACCCGATATTCTAAATATAACTCAATATTTTGAATATCATCCTGCTGCGAAACATCACTATATGCCGACATGATGGTGATGTCACCCGGATCCAACAAACAAGGGACATCACCCTGATGGTTACATCATCCTGATTTTTTCCAGGGGGGTCATTTTAGTTGCCGGGGTCATTTTCAAACATCCCCTGATTTCCTAACATGACGATGACGTCATACTATTTAGAGGGTGATAATCCCATTATTGGGGTCATATTTCGGATCCTCCTGATTTCTTAGCATGACCATGATGTCATCCTTCTCCATTTAAGCGAAGCTAGTTCATGATGATGACTTCATCCTTATATCTTGATCTTTGCATGATCATGATATATGTGCACCCAATATACAAATGATGTAACTCGACATATGCAAAAGGATTTTAAAAAGCCCGATATGCAAAGGGAAATGGCGGGAAAATTAGGCGATGGAGTTTCTTTTAAAAGAGCTCGATAGCATGATGCTGATAAACAATGGTTGACCTGACTATTTTAAATGCCATATATGCAGTTAGGATGTGGATTTTTACTGATTTGGAACCTGATTGTCTGTGCTTGCATATTTTCAGAATGATTTAATGTAATTGTTATCTTATTGCTGGTTATTAAATAAGGTTGATGTTTATTGCTTGTCTGTCTATTACAGGATGTTGAAGCTGTTTGAAGTAGATGGAATTGCAAAGTTGCACACGGAGGCAACATGACCCAAAGCAATGAAGAAGAATATGTCAAATATGTTGTCTGCCAGCTGGAGACCGAATCAAGTTAAAAATGCTGGAATATTCTGTGCCAGCTGTACATTGCCAACCTGGCAAAGCATGTGCTTTTCATCTGGACTGTTAAATGTTATGAGAGGATCCTGATCATTGGATCATTGTAACTATTTTCTAGCTTTTATTCTATAAAGGGGTCAGAACTTGACACAAAAAAAAGACATAGACTCCACAAAAGGAGGATATCTGGCAAAATAAGGCCAATTACTGTAGAATCAAATAAGAGATCGAATTGCTGAGACTAATGAAGACTGAATTATTGAAATGTCAAGGTTCTTTCTTCAGATCACTGTAAATGTACCTGTTCTTGAGCATACTATATGAAGATGAAGTTTCAGATTACATCTTGATTGTAAACCTTAAGTAATCTTCAGGTTGATTTCTGGATATGTACTGGTGAATGCTGTGTTCAACTAGAAGCGCTTTCATTTCATTACATGTTGTTGTCAACTTTTCCTTTGAAGATTTGCACTAGATCATGTGGATTTGTGGAATGTCCTGGTGAAGTATGATTCTAGTTTCCTTCTTTTCATTGCATGTATGGGAGCTTGTATGTGGATCAATGATCTAAGTCAAGTAGTTTTAGGAATCTCATTCTTTAACTCTTTTCTTTATTTTAATTTCATAAATTCATCACCATAACTGCAAATCACAGATAATAATAAGTAGAAATAGAGAAATATGCAGATATCTCGTAGGTAACTGAAAATCCTTAGCATATTTGAACTAAATGCATGTAATATTGAAAATATCATGCAAAGAATTGCAAATAATGGTAGAAATCATGCAAATATCAACCTGTGGGCACATTATTTGAGTGAATTCATAGGTGCAGAGGTAGAATTGTTGGAGATTTGTAAAGTGCAGGCATACAGGACAAGATATTTAGAGAAATACTGATGAACTTTACAGAAACTACTGAAGAACGTAAGGCCCCAAAATGGAAATAGCAACACACATCAACCACTGAGTAACGTCAGTAGATTATGAACTAATCAACAGAGACTTGGGATCATGAATTCTTTGAGTTCATCGTATCTTTCAAGATGAGTAAAGGTTGTTGTGTAACTTTTATTCTATGTGTGGTGTATGACTAACATCATCACCAACAACAGGGAGCAGCTGTTTACATGACAGAGTAAGAAAATCTAGCTGGAATTAATGTTATATATTCAAATAACCTCCAGCTGCATTCTGGGAAAGCATTCCCAAGACCATCTCCTCCAACTATAGTTGAAGTAACCAATGATGAGAAACCTAAAAATTCATCCACTCAACCCCTGGAGGAGATTACTAATGAAAAAGTGCTAGAAGAATCATACTTGGACAACTCTGGAGTTGCTCCTAAGAGACTGACTCCGGAGAACATTCCTGAACACAATTCTGACAAGAGCTCTAGAGATGGAAAAACTAACACCATAACTAGAACGGCTTAAACAGTATGTTCCCCAGAAAAAGAATTTACAAAAACAAGTGCAAACCAACCTAGAATTAAAACTTTTACAAGAAATCAAGAAAATAAACATTGAAATTCCTCTTCTCCAGGCAATCAAAGATGTACCAGAACTAAATCAGTTCATTAAATAATATTGTATTAAAATATAGGGTAGGAAGAAAAACTTTCCCTCCACAATACAGGTGGAAGGAATAGTAGTAGATCTATTGATGGGAGAAATTCTCCTTCCAAAATATGGAGACCCTGAAAATCCTATCATAACTATTTTCATCTTAGGGGTAGAAATTTCAAATGTTCTGGTTGATTTGGGAGCAGCAATTAATGTGATGACAATTCACACAATGAACAAATAAGCTCTATCAGGTATCCAATCCACAACTACAATTCTTCAACTTGCTAACCAATCAGTTGTTGTTCCAAAAGGAGTAATCACTGATGTGCTAGTTGTGATAGATTCATGGGAATTTCCACTAGACTTCCTGATATTAGAACCTAGAAACTAGAGAAATGTTTTTCCACTGATTTTAGGAAGACCATGGCTGGCTACTATAGCAGCATCTATTGATTTTTGAACTGGGGATATGGTCATTTCTAATGGGATAGATTTAAATAAAATACCTTTGTATCCTCCAACTAAACCATCAATACATTATACAAGAAGAGTATGGGTGGATGAACTAGAGAACAATGACAACAGTGCCTCAGTAGCTATGGTAACCATCACAGAACATCTGGGAGAGTTAGAAGAAGAAATATACTATGATACAACAAAAGACATCACTCACATCCTAATCAATAAGGATGTGATGGAACTCGCCCAAGATTCTAGGAGAGAAATTCTTACTTCTTCTCATTGTACCCTCGCCAACATCATTCCTTGGGGGGAAACATTTTACAAAGACTTAGCCACTTTCCACATGTTGCTTCCACATTCTTGTCCTCTCAATACCATGACTCCAACGTATGGATTAACTACATCTATGGATCAAATCACAAAATAGGTCATGATTTTATCAGGGAAAACACTTAATATCAATACTCAATTAACAGCAAATCAGGAAGAAAAACTTATCCAACTTCTGATTTCCTATTCAGCATCTTTTTCTTGGGAATACCAAGATATGAAAGGCATACCTCTTGAGATCTATACCCATCATATATACACTGAGGATATTAAACCTGTCAGACAACCCCAGAGAAGATTGAATCCCGCTTTAAAGGACATTGTCAAAACTAAAATAGAAAAATTACTTCAAGCTGGGTTTATATATCCAATCTCAGACAGTCAATGGGTCTCACCCCTTGTCATAGTGCCTAAAAAGAATGGAAAATGGATGGTGTGTATTGATTATAGAGAACTCAACAAGGTCACAAAAAAGGACTACTTTCCCTTACCATTCATTGACCAAGTACTGGACAATCTTGCTGGGAGAAAGTATTTTTCTTTTCTAGATGGATTCAGTGGGTATAATCAAATTCAAGTAGCACCTGAAGACCAGGACAAAACCACCTTCACATGCTCTTGGGGAACTTTTGCTTACAAATTTCTTCCCTTTGGACCATGCAATGCCCCAGCTACATTTCAGAGACTTGTTTTAGCTATTTTTGTTGAACTAGCTAATGAATGCATGGAGGTCTATATGGATGACTTTACTATGTATGGGGATAATTTTGAAGAAGCTCTCACAAACCTTGAGAAAGTATTGAAATGCTGTGAGAAAAATCAATTATCCCTTAGCCATGAAAAGTGCTTTATGATGGTGGAAGAAGGAATTGTTTTAGAACACCACATTTCAACAAAAGGGATTAAAGTGGATCAAAACAAGATAGAAGTGATCACACAGTTGCTTTCACCCAAAAATCAAACAGATGTTACAAGTTTTCTGGGTCATGCAGGCTACTAGAAAATTTTAGTAGAATAGATGCCCCCCTGATTACCCTACTTAACAAAGACAGAATTTCTATGGATAGAAGAATGTCAATCAGCATTTGAAACCTTGAAAGAGAAGCTTACTGTCACACCAATTTTGAGAGGACCTGATTGGACTTTGCCATTTCACATATAGAATGATGCTTCAAATGAGTCCATTGGGGTAGTTTTAGGACAAAAGGAGGAAGGAGAAAGTATGCATGCCATTTATTACATCAGCAAAAACCTTACCTTTGTAGAAAGAAATTACACAACTGAAAAAGAATTCTTGGTAGTCATCTATGCTATAAATAAATTCAGGCATTATGTCACTGGATATAAGATATTTGTACACACTGATCATGTAGCCATCAAGTACCTAATGAATAAACCAACAGTGGGTACAAGAATCATTAGGTGGTTATTGCTATTGTAGGAATTTGATATTACCATAGTTGATAATCTAGGAAAGTTTAATTTGCTTGTTGATTTTTTGTCAAGATTGCATACAGGAGGAGAAAACCAACTAGTGGAGGACAAGTTCCCAGATGAACATCTTTTTGCTATATCCTCTACTGCACCTTGGTTTGCTGACATAGGTAATCTTTTAGCTATAGGCTTATATCCATCCCATTTTACCTCAAAACAAAGAAAATGTTTAGTTAAAGAAAGTTTATCTTATAAATGGTTGAATGGTTTACTATTTAAATGTGGTCCTAATTTCATTCTATGCAGGTGTTTAAAAGCTGATGAGATTTTTGATGTGTTGAGAGAATGTCATGATGAACCATCTAGTGGCCATTACTCCTTCCACCAGACAGTCCACAAGATCCTCGAAGCTAGTTACTACTGGCCCTCTCTCCATAAAGATACAAAGAAGTATGTCAACACTGTGACCAGTGCCAAAGGATGGGACAGCCAACCTTTACCCAAGGGATGCTACTGCATCCTCAAGTCATGATGGAACCATTTGAATAGTGGGGTTTAGACTTTGTGGGACCAATTTCCCCACCATCATTAGGCAAGGAGTACATTCTAGTATGCATAGACTATGTTACAAAATGGGTTGAGGTTCAAGCATTACAATTTCCAAGAGAAGAAATAGTTGCTAATTTCCTTTATAATAAGATTTTCTTAAGGTTTGGAGCCCCAAGATCAATAGTTTCAGACAGAGGACCTCAGTTTACTTCACAGGTAATCAAAGCATTCATAGATTTATAGCAAGTCAAACACAAAAAATCTTTGCCTTACCATCATCAAGCGAATGGGCAGGTAGAAGTAATTAATAGGGAACTTGAAAATGTTCTGACAAGGATAGTAGCAATGAATAGAAAAGATTGGGCTAGTAGATTACCTGAAGCAGTTTGGGCTTACAATACCACTTGGAAGTCCACAACAAAGTTCTCACCATATGAATTAGTTTATGGGAAAAAGCCTATTTTGTCTATAGAATTTGAACTCCAGACACTTAAAATTGTATTGGATATCGGTCTACAATTGTCTATAGCTCAACAGAACATAATTCTTAAGCTCAATGAGTTGGATGAAATTTAGACAGAGGCCATTCAGCAAACAGAACTGGTTCAATATCAGAGGAAACAATGGCATGACCAACACATCAAAAGGAGGACATTTCAATAAGGTGATTAGGTTCTTCTTTATGATTCTAAATTTGAAAGAGTTCAAATGGAAATGGCAAACTCACTGGATGGGTCCTTATCAAATAAAGGAAGTTTTTGAAAATGGAACAGTATTATTGGAACCTATTGATGGAAGCACAGTCACATTCCTAGTAAATGGTCACTGAATCAGACTCTATAAAAGACCATCTACTAAAGAGGAGTTTCTTAATGATTTGTGTTTTGATACAAGGGATACCTCCTCTGTCACAGTGCTGGATTGAAAAAAAAAGGAAGGTTGAAAACTAGCAAATGGCGACCTTCTAAAAAAAAAGAAAAATAGAGAAAGATGGAAAACCAGTAAATGGTTGTCTTTCTCGACCAAGGGAGTTAAAAACCAGCAAATGGTGGTTCCCTTCTTCAGGATAGTTGAAAACAATCAAGCTACGGAGATGATCAGGTGTCAGGAATTAGTTAGGAGCACCTCCGGCTCTTCCCAAACCAAGAGCACCTCCGGCACTTCCCAAACTAGGAGCACCTCTGGCGCTCTGTCAATAAAGAAGTCAATTTCAATAATAGGGGAGGGGACCCACCTTTCCAGGCAGTAAAGTGGACACATCAAATGATGAGGTCATCATGACTCATCCTCTACTTTATCATAAGAATAAATTAAATTAGCACGCATATCATTTGCAAGGGTATTCACAAAGATGATGCTGACGTCACCCAAGGAATGTGGATCCTCGAACCACCTAGCGCAATGATTGCAGGTCGTGTACTAATGGAGTAGTGGGCATCATCTCAAGCCACCAAAAGCTGCTCATGTGTCGTGACACGTGCAATCTTATAAAATGATGTAGCATCTCAGTCGTGTACATTGCCCTCATCATTAAAAATGATCCAGGTAATTCTATCTTTAATTATGCATTAATAGCAAATGTCTTGTCTTTCTATTTTTAGGTGCCACCACTATGACACATCCTCCTGCCATCATTTTCTTTCCTAAATTCACACATGCTTCCATCTGTGTTGTACTACCACCTTGCCTCCGGAGTATCCTATCATTCTGTCGCATTTATGACTGCCTAGGTACTCTAACTAATCTACAAATCTTCCATAAGCCTATACTAAGAAACATCACAATCCTCATTCGAACCTCCGAAGTACCATGAAGAACAGAGCAAATTGAATAGTCCTCCGGAGCCTACAGAGTTAAGAGGAAAGGATAAACTGCAGATTGAGGAGAGTGAGGAATTAAGCACAAAAGGTGGAACCAATTTGGCAATGGGGGTAAAGAAGAAGTCTGAACTAGAAAGTACTGCGGATCTTCTACAAGATAAAGCTACAGCAAACATTCTAAGAGTTGCAGGATGGATGGACTTTCTAGAAAAATTTGAAGGGTTTCAAGAAGATGTCATGGATGAATTCCTCAAAAATCTAAGGGATAATTAGACAGCTATCAAAGGAGTCTGAATCAATTTCTCCTCAGCCACTATCAGTCACATTTCTGGACTGCCTGAACAAGGTGAGAGGTTTATCACTTGAAAACCTTATACACTAATTTAATTAAGAATTTCTCTATTCGAGGTGAACCTGCAATTCAACTACATTCAAATAAAAATGAAGTAAAAGGAATTCTTAGGTCCACACTCCCAAACCCTTGGCAATCTGTAGCCATTTAGCTAATGAAATATTTTACTTGTGATGGTCAATTCTTTCTAGTTTTAGGGCCAGTCATGAAAATGTTGATTTTTCTAAGGCATGGGAATAAACACCCTGAGTTTAGCCTAAACATCCCCAATTTCCTGTATTCTGACATCAGAGCAAATCCAAAAAAATATCAGAAAAATAAGGTTCCCATGAAACATCATGGTCTCATTTTTCTAGTAGTCAAACACCACTTCCTTTCTCAAGCCAATGGGGAAGAATTATGGCAAAACTTTCTTGAACAAGATTCCCAGGACAGAGGACTAGAGATGGCACAGCCAGAGGTGAGAGTTCTCCTACTCACCAAGAAGAAGAAAATGAGCCTTCAGCCTCCTCCATAGTTGTTCAAAGAGGGAAGAAGTCCTCACAAGAGGCAACTTCATCTGCAGCCTCTGTTCCTGATAAAAAGAGGAAAGGCAAAGAAATTATAGAGCCTACTCCTAAACAAACCCTATATATGACTCAATCAATTAGGAGAAAGATGACTCTAACTAAGGAATCTTTCCCTAAGGAATTAACAAAGGAGAGGTTAGGACATAGAGCAGAGAGATTCTGGAATGAAGAACCATCTCATGATTCAGATGAGATCCCTCTAGTCAGGAAGAGAAAATAAAGAGAAGTTTCCCCAGCACCATCTGTTCATCTGGGGACAAGTCCAATTTCAAAACCATCATGTGCTCTGGAGATAGAAGACATACAAACTCTTACTATTTCCTCAAAATCTAAGGATAAGAGACCTGCTCCAGAGGCACCTGCCCCACCTCTACTATGGAGAAGTAAAAGGAAAAGATAGCTCTCATAGGCTGAGAAAGATATTGCTCTCCTAGCTGAGGTACTCCTGGGTTTTAGAACATATGAGGATAAGGTTGGGCCTTCATCAGTGCCAGCAGAAGCAGAGGACCCTCAAGATAGGCAGTCTACAGAAGAAGATGAAATAGGGAAAATGAGTACAATTGGTAGTGAAGGGCAAATGGCCATGGAAAACCCTGATGATCAGCAAATAGAAGTAGAATTAGAAGCTGAAACCTTCTCCCATCCCTCTGATCAAGAGGATGTTGAAATTTCAAAAGAACAACAAATGATAGAATAAATTGAGAACCTAAAGAGACTACTCTAGGGGAAGAATCTAATTATTACTAACCTCAAGAAGGTTAGAATAGAGGTAGAAATGGAACAAAAACAAATCATTAAAAATATACAATCAGAACTCCAAAGCAAAAACAAGATCATCCAGGAGAAAGAAGCAGAATTAGAGGCCCAGAGAATTGAGAAAGAAGTAGAATTAGAGGCCCAAAAAATTGAAGCAGTCAAACTGTTGGGAGAAAAAGAGAAAGAAGCTTCTGAGCTCACCACAGCTAGAGACAATAGCCTCACAATAATGGCAGCATTGGTTGAGAAAATACATATCCAGGATAGACAATTAACTTGGGCCAACAACAAACTAGATGATCAGGAGGAATATATTCAAGAGTTGGTTGGACCAAGGGCAACCAATGAACAGGAAATCCAAATAGATGCATATGTGGGTCTAATCCCCATTGACATTCCTAAAGCCCTGTTCCATTGGGAGAAGAAGTGTATAGAATATGAGGCTTCCAAGCCTACGTTGCAATTACAAATGGCAGTCACTGCCAAAACAAAAAGAAAGCAACTCTGGAAAGCAAAATCATTGAAATGGCTTCCCTTTCTTCAGAAATTCTATCCTATAGGCTATAAGTGCTAGCTATTCTATGTTCTTACAAGAAAGAGTACTGTAGAGGAAACTCTCTTTAGTCCTGTCTGACCTGTTTGAGGATACAGAGACAACAGAAGGATTCATGACATAATATACAAGGAGTAATGATGAGGACAAGAATTTCCTATGTGAATTATACCTGCATGGTTTATGTGTTAATGATATAACCTTCATTCTTAATCATTTTGTGGGAGAATGCCAGCTTAAAGCATTTATGTCCCTAATGAGAAATCATCAGATCTAGAATGAACAAATGGAAGATCATTCAAGAAAGATATGGAAATAGATCTTTTCATCAGGAAGGAATGTCCCAATCCCAATGCTTTTAAGATCCAATTTAGGTCCCTTATCTATCACCCTAAGAGTAAGAACAAAATTTTTCCATTATACCTAAAATGTTTACAAGAGTGCTCCATTGATTTTGGTCTTTTCATGATCAGTTCAGCAAATCCAGTACTTGCCATAGCAAAGAAAAGATGGAATATTTTGACCTCGGAGTAGAAAATGAGAGACGTGGTCACCCCTGCAAACTTAAGATTATTTATGAGAAAAGCAAAGTTGATATCCAAAATGATGGATAACCATAAGTAGGAATGGATAGGTGGACAGTTCAGGCCCCCTCTAATAATTGAGCCACTTCCTATCTGGGCTGAGCAGATAGAAGATGAGAAATTGTAGGACTAGTTGAAGCAGGTTGATCAATACAGAGGCAATGGTGATACCAACCACACAACTTGGACCACATATCCATAGGATTATAGCTTGACTGACAAGCTACTTCACTAGAATAAATCTAGATTGTGAGAAGCAGGAGGACCTACCAAACCTTAGGTATGGGGGGATGTTGAGTGTCAAGTGGCACCCATGAAATACACCTTTTTACCTCTCTTTTTCTCCTTCCTGATCCCATCTTTCTTAATGTTTGCACCCAAATAAGCTAGCGAGATAGTTCTAGTTAATGATTAATTGAGATAGATTACTTAAGATCATAATTTTTTATTAAGTGACTAATGTGCATGGAATTGATGGAAAAATACAGAAACTTCTCTCTTTTTGAATCAATAGGTGTAGATGCCAGAAACAACAATTTTGTGCATCTCCGGAGATAGTCTTCAATGATCTCTGGAGACAATACTAGAATACCACGACACTAGAAGTTTTGAAGGAAAGAGAAAGCCTCTCCAGAGTTAAACAAAGAAGGCCACAATGGTATCTCCAAAGCTACGAACATCTCCGGAGCGACAGACATCTCTAGAGCTACAAACATATCTCTGGAGCTGCAGATAGGGACAGATATCTCTGGCACCTCCTGAGAGCAAGGCATATTTCCAGCATAAGCTGTCAACCAGGCACTCTCAGCAGTGATCACAATACCCCTCATTTCACTCAAATCATCATCTGAGTGGTGAAGGGTCATCTTTAGTTAAACTGCTAGAGTTTTTTATCTTTATAAAGTTTTTGCATGAGTTACGGATAGAACTAATTCAATACCCATATTTTCAGTGACTCATTCCCCAAATGTATTAAGACTCAAACTTAGAATTCTGAGTGGACTTCTATTCCACTCAGTCTACTTTTATTGCATGATTATTTTCCATAGTTAGACAGCTAGTGTAATAAAGAGATGGATGTCATCTCATAGAAGAATTGGTAGATAAGATAAGTGATATGTCATCACTGATTTTCATCTATACTGATAGAAACAATAGAAGAAATATACAATGATAGATTTATTCTGATTCTCAGTAATCTCAGTTGTGTGATATCAATATTCTTTTCATGAATGCAAAGCGAATGGAATTAGGTTGAATTTAGTTGTGATCTTCTTTTGTGTTGATTCTCCACTGTAGCCTTTAGCCCCAAGGGTGTGGAGCAAGGGCCCACTCTCACCACCAAAGTGGAATGCTAGTACCATTGTTTTATTACTTCAGATTTTGCTATGAAAAGTATTTACTGATTTTAATAGACAAATGCATGTTACTATTTTTAAGATTGCTTTAAGTAACTTCCTGTTTAATTCTGTTTTAGCATTCCTTAAATTCATTTAGTAAGTAGACAGATTAATCTTTTCAAATTAGTAGAAGTTGTTAAGATTAGCTAGGAAAACTGGTAACTGTAGAATCCCTAGTTGTAGACAGCTGAGGACATAGCCCCTGGATTATTGACATCTAAAAATAGATTAAATGATGAGGTATAGTGACACCTTGTCAAAAGGCAAGGAGGTCAACCATGCACGTAAACAAAGAGGCCCTAGTTAGCAGGTTGTATGGGGAGAAGGATGCTTCTCATTTTCAAGAATCATAAGTCTCATTGCTACATATGTTGCTTAAAGAAGGGCCAATTTTAAACTAGGTAGTTGTTTTGTCGCTCACTTTGTGCAATGAAATGACGAGAGTCAAGTCTCTTTATATCACTGTAGATTTGCATACACCAACCTCCAATACAATAACACCATACAATGCACACTTAAATTTATGGTACCTTAGCCTAGACATGATGCTACAAAAATTTGAAGGTACCTCCTACTAAAGATGTCATGCCATAAACCAGATACCACTGTACAGTATATATCACATCTACAGTAACAATTTCCTTCCAAATGTAGGGTTACAGTCTATGATTAATATGCATAGACCTTTCTAGTGTTGACCATATAATTCCTTAGTCAACACCATACTAGTGTCCACAAGATGTTTCCACAGTTAAAATAAGAAAATAATGCTACTTTGCAAACAATAAGAAAGCCTTCGGAGAGCTTCAAGTTTCCATTTACTTCCATGCACAATAACTTAATTAACCCTTAGGATTTTATGGACAATGAAATAGAAGGTCCTATATTCCATTTATGAGTCCTCTATCCAAATGACATAGTGATCACAAGTACATAATATCTACTTTTCCATGGGTAGTGCTCAGACATTCAAACACAGGGAAGTCCATACTAAGATAAATTTGTTCACAAATAGTCTCCAATTTAGTAAATACTAGTTTGAAATCACATTTCTAATTTAGTGCAAGTCATTACAATGAACTCAAAGGTCATTGTCATCAAACAAATGCCTTCACAATAGACTATTCTAGTTACAAGTACAATACAACTATTGCAATGTTACACAACTGTATGCAATTGAAAAAACCCATTCTTTCCAAGAGTCAACTGGTATATAATCATGTAGTGTTCTTTCAGCATTGTATTCCATTATGGCTTCAGTAATGCAAACCTCATAACCTTGGAGGGAGTGTTGGGGGGCAAGTTGACCTGAACCAAGGATCCAAAACCATCCCAAAAGCCCACCTAGGAGTGGCATTATTAATCCCAAGAAGAACTCGCACCCACAATTGAGAGAGTGGACATTTATAGGTGAAATACCAACACCATTAGGGTTTATAACCATGAACCAGTCCAGGTTTCCTCAAGACTCATGGTATGTTGCAATGATAGCATTCTAGCAATTATAGCCAAGGTTTGAAACTCCACCTCAAACTGTGACCAAATTAATGTAGCTTCCTTCATGATAGAAATCCAAAACACAATAACCAACAGTTTGCGATAGTTCGTAAGTCCCGTGATCTTAAGTATGAACTCTCACAGTTAACAATATTTTCCTCATCCAAACCCTTTAGCATAGGTTTTTTCAAGACCACATACAGTTACACAAGTTAAAGGAAATATTTCACCAAAATGGTCAATTTAATTTTACAAGAATGAATGACAAAGAGCTTTACTTCAAAGAAAGGTTAGGTTAGTTGAAGAAGACTAGTTGGCGATTTGAATCTTAGTCTCCAACCCAAATAGTAAGACACTCAGCCAACATGATGAGCACACTGTAATGTCCCCTTCCTAGACGGCACATAGATGAGCAGTGGTTGGCCTATTACCAGGGTTCTCGTAGGTCAGCAAAGTGGTTAGGGGACCTATCTAGGGGCAGTGGAGCTTTGCTGGGAGTCTTTCAAGCTCTTTAGTTTGGTGTCAGTTGATGAATCTAGGGGTTGAATTGAAAATACTAAGAGTTACTTTAATGGAATAGTGAAAAGTGAATAGTAACAGAAAATTAGAAGAGGAATAGTGAAAAGTGAATAGTAACAGAGAATTAGATGGTGAATAGTGAAAAGGTCCCCATCCTAGTAGCCCCAATGTTGTTTTTAAAAGGTGGCCCTTCTTTTTCATGAGAAAGAGACCCTCTAGGTGGGTGTCCCCTTTTGGAGGGAATATTTTTAATGTTTTTTGTGGAAAAAGGAGGATGGAGGCTATAAAGAAATGTATTGGGCTCACTTTTGAGCATTCTATTCTCATTTTCTAAAAAGCTAAGTGCATGTTTGGAGCTCTGGATAGAGTTTTCAGCAGATTGCAGCTCTTCTGAGGACGAAACCCCTTGGAGGACAGTGGATTGGACGACAACCCAGTTCACATAAGAAGGAAATCTATTCTGGGTTTCCGTTTGGGCTTCATTGGACGTCATTAGAGGTTGATATTGCAGTTGGAGTGATTGCAGCAGTGGATTGTCAGGGTATAATTGCAGATCGGGTCTTCATAGTAGCATATTTCCTCATTTCAGCACCTTTACCAACTGGCCGTTCAAAATGGGAGTCATTTTCAGTCAAACCCTAGCTGGGAATTAGGGTTTTAGCAACTAAATGTTCCAAAAATTGAGCGTTGGCTTCCGGGTATGCGTTTATTGTTTTGGGTAGTTTAATATTGCATCATAGAAGGGCTTGGGGTTGCTGTTATAGTCTGATATAGTGGAAATTAGACCTCTAAAATTGTAAGCAGACTTGATTTAATCAGTTTAAAAGGGTCCTATTGATGTGCAAGTGTTGTCTTTTTATTTATTCAATAGTTCTCTTCCATTTTCTATGGTTTCCTTATGATTTGGTCCTAAAACAAAACAATCATTTAAACTCAAACAACAAACAAATCAGCACTCAAGCAAAGACACCAACTTACACTTCGCTAGTCAAAGACAAAAAAATTGAAACAACAAATCAGCAGATCCAAAAATTAGAAAATTTAAAATCAGAATTGGTAGGGGATCTTTCAGTGGTATCAGAGCCATAATCCTGCTAGCCTGTTGGGTAATGATTGCATTCAATTGGTGTGAAATTAGTTGGGCACAAGTCAGTTTGGATTTGGTTTTTAGTTTGGGCAGCAAAACAAAAGGTCATCATGGCAAAGTTGTTCAACAATAAACAGGCATGGAAGGAATTTGAACAAACACAACACAAGATCATACGTAAATTGCAGCGTTTAGATGAATCACTTTCAAAGTTTGGACTCTCTAAAGGATCATCTTCACTTTCTACTAGCAAAGGTCCAACACCACAAGACAAAGAAGCGATAATGGTTAGCATATTTGAGGAGTATAGCATTCTTCCTCAACAGATTAAGGAGAATTTTCCTTTCAAGGACTATATGGATATGCATCCCAAACTTTGTCACAAAACTGAGCAAGCAAGGAAGAAATATCACACTATAGTTGATGAACTGTTTATACATGGAATGGATAGAGAATCTTCACATAGAGGTGATACAACCCTTCATGAGAATGATTTAGTGTCTTCAAATTCCAATAAGGTATGCAAAAACTTATATTATGAATTTGATAGACATGCTGATTTGACTCAAGAAGACATTAGGACAGCTTTGGGTAATGATTTGTCTACATCATCTTTGCATGAGATTTCACTTGAGACTTCTACATCAGAGGCTAGCACAGAGCATGTTAGTGATTTGGAAAGCAATGGTATGGATTCTTTGTGTGTTCTCAAGGCATCTTCTAGTGTGATAGTTGATTCCCATAATGTCACATCACCTACACATGATGAAAAATCAGACTATGGCAACCAAGGATATTTGGAAGAAAAGCCTTTGGTTTGGCAAGATTTGCAAGACTATTCAGTGGTGAAGGAAGATGACTACTTGCAATTGCTTAGAGATAGAGACATGGCTGTCAAGTTGGTGAAAGAAAAAGATAGAGAGATTGTTGAGCATTGTCTTCTTTTGAGTATGTCCAATAATTCCTTGCATAATTCAGAAAATCAGTCCTTTATAGCAGCTACTCCTTGGGTACAAGATGACAAGGCAAATGGTGTAGGAGTTGAACAAGTTGAGAAAATGATGGAAGAATCATACAAGGAGGTACCTTGCAGCCTTGTGACATTTAGTGATGAGGAAGCTTCATTGAAGAATCGCATTCACCATGATCATATGGACGAAGAACATGCCACCACAGAGGTTATCGTTCACCAAGGTATGAGTTCATTAGATAATATTGTTTCATTCCCTCTACATCATATTGGCATGGAATCAAATAATGGGGTAGGTATCCTTGAGATGGACTTGGTTCATAAGAAGGGAAGTGATCAAGATATGTTGGACATTCCATCCATCAAAGCTATTCCTATGGAAGGAGAAGAAGCAACACTTATTGAAGTTCAGTCACACATGGGAGTAGTAGACTCCACTCACTACTTTGATGGAGACCCCTTGTCCAAGTCAAATGTTGGCGTCATTCAATGGAATGAGATACCTGAGATGGCAGCTAATGTACATGGTGAGAAGGTGGAAGAACCCTCTACTAAATGGCACTCATGATTTGAGCACTAAAAGTGGTAAGTTTGGGAAGAATTCAGGCTATAACAGTTTTGATTTTGTGCATCAGACCTGGGCAGATGTGAAGAAGACACAAGTCTTGTGTAACTACTAGGTACAAAGAGAAAGAGAAGCAAAATCAATGGCTGCCCAAGCGAGGCAGCACCTTCAAGAGGTCAAGGCAAAATGTGAACAGCTGGAGCAAGCAAGAAGACAAAGGGAAGCACACATGAGATCTTTGTCCCTTCCAAAGGAAGAGTGCATGGAAGCAAGCAAGCAAGACAGAGATGCAGATTTAGATAAACTTTGTAAAGAGATAAGTCCTCTTGATTTAAACTCTCCATTTCTTCATGAAGAATGCATTGACACTTGTTGTGAAATTGCTGATATTATTCCTATTAAAAATGATCTAATACCAGACGGGAATAAGTTAGAGTTCCAAGGTATTTCTAATGAAGAACGTGCATCTTCTTATGACAAAGAATCCCCTGAGAATTGTAACATAATAGCATTAATGACCATGCATTTAGATCAGTCCAACAATGAGTATGAGGCCTATGAAGACATTTATAACACTACTAAAAAATTTGATGAATCATGTAGTAGTAGTTTACTCATACAGGATTGTGTTTTTGAAGCTCAGCATAGTGGTTTTGCTGAGGAAGTGAATGAAGATAATGTTGCTTATTTGATGAAATCAGGAATGGCAAACATGAGCAGCTATGAAACATGCCAAGAAGATGACACTCTAGGGACTGAATTGGAAGGCAAATCAGAAAATGTCTTTCAAGATGAGGCTTTTGAACTATATGGTTTCAAGAATCAGCTGAAGGTTAGTGAAGACTTGATTGTGGCAGCCTTGGTTCATTATGACAATATTCATAGGGACATTGAAGGTCTTCTTTGGGAAAGTAAGAGTAAGGAAAAGAAAGGAGAAGGGGCATGTGGATTCAATAGCACCCTCTTATGCAAAATCAAAGGAGCATTAGAAAGAATGAAATCTGATTACTTGCAGTTGCTGAAGGATAGGGATCTTGCAATCAAGTTTGCTGAAGACAGAGAAAAAGAAGTTGATGACTTGTGCTTGCAGCTAAGTATGGCTCATGGTGCATTATACAAAGCAGAAGATCAGTCTCCTATAGCAGCCACCTCTATGGAACAGAAAACAAGCAGTAGAACTATGAAAATCATGCAACTTGTAGAAGGGATCTATGCACTTGGTAAGGATGAAATAATGTTTGATGATTCTAGCAGAAGCAAAGAAGAGAATCCCAAAGGTCTGATTTGGGACAGCAATAATCTACATCTTCCCCTTGATATTGCAGCTCATACACTTGGGATTACTCATGAAGCCGAGATTACAAGTGTTGATCATGACAGCAGTAATACTTCTTTCCTTCATCAAGAGGTAACAACTTGGTTACATAGGGTGGATAGCATTATGGAATCTTCTTATGATGATACCCAAATGGAGTGTGAAAACTATGGGGAACAAAAGGTGGATTCATGCCACAATGGTATGGAAATTTCTCATCAATCCAAGGAAAATCGCATAGGCAAGGACACAAAGGTTGAAACCAGTCCTAAATTTCAGTTTGAGAACAGCAGTGATATATTTCACCCTTCCCACAATGTTGCCACTAACAATCATGAAGAAAGTAAGGGTACAGTTTCACCTACTGATGGACTACAAGAGGCAAGTATGGTACATGGTAATTTTGATGTTGTCTCTTGTCATAGGACTGAGTTTATACATTTTGATATAGCTGATGTAGAATATGCCCAAGTTTTGAATGAAAAATGGTTGGAAAGAGCTAAACAAGCTAAGATTGTGTCTCAACAAGCCCAGCTTCACTTTCAACATATTCATGATATTCGCCATTCTTTTAATGATGAGAGACATGAATTGCCTAACCTGGAGTCTCCAATTGAGATAGTTGATCATTCCAATGATGGTGATAGTGATTGGGTTGATGAATCTCTTAGTGGGCCAGCCACTCAAGAGTTGTCTGTGTTGAGAAGTATTAGCATACATACTTCACTTTTGAGTTGGGTAACTGTTCCTCTTAATATGGCAGCGATATCTTTGTTGTTTGGTGACTTCATAGTCTTCGATCTCTTATGGACTAATGGCTGTCCTAATTGGAATCATGTAGCACTTTCTGATTTTACATTGACTACATCAATGACTCAGCAGTATGGGAATGTTGAAGGGCAATTCTTTTGGGTTGAGTTGGAGTGTGGAGTAATTTTCCTTGATTGGCATTGGTTTGATGACATATTTGATATCATCTATGTTTCTAGTCAGAGTTATGACAGAGAGGTTTGGTGGCCATTTGTGCTGGTTTGTGGGCATATGGAGGTTCATCTTCACATTGGCTGGATGTCTTACATGCATGGATGGTTATGTAAGGGTACTTGGTTGACAAACTTATTTTTCATCTCTTACAGTGGGTTCTACATTTTTGTATGGAATCCAAGTATCGATTTGATTGGTGCATTATTTCACATGGATTTTATTGAGGTTGTTTCATGGCTTGTGGTATGATATCGGTTTCATCAAAGTGAAGCAGCAGGTATGTTGGTAGGATGGACACATTTTTGAGATAATATCTTTTGTCATTTGTTCCTCTATATTGCGTTGTTGGCATGTGTAACCACTTGGGTTATGATTGGATGGAGACTCTTGTCATTGGGCAAAAATTTTCAGTATGTAGATTTGTTATTGCTTGAGGGCAAGCAATCCCAGGAAGGGAGGACTATAATGTCCCCTTCCTAGACGGCACATAGATGAGCAGTGGTTGGCCTATTACCAGGGTTCTCGTAGGTCAGCAAAGTGGTTAGGGGACCTATCTAGGGGCAGTGGAGCTTTGCTGGGAGTCTTTCAAGCTCTTCAGTTTGGTGTCAGTTGATGAATCGAGGGGTTGAATTGAAAATACTAAGAGTTGCTTTAATGGAATAGTGAAAAGTGAATAGTAACAAAAAATTAGAAGAGGAATAGTGAAAAGTGAATAGTAACAGAGAATTAGATGGTGAATAGTGAAAAGGTCCCCATCCTAGTAGCCCCAATGTTGTTTTTAAAAGTGGCCCTTCTTTTTCATGAGAAAGAGACCCTCTAGGTGGGTGTCCCCTTTTGGAGGGAATATTTTTAATGTTTTTTGTGGAAAAAGGAGGATGGAGGCTATAAAGCAATGTATTGGGCTCACTTTTGAGCATTCTATTCTCATTTTCTAAAAAGCTAAGTGCAAGTTTGGAGCTCTGGATAGAGTTTTCAGCAGATTGCAGCTCTTCTGAGGATGAAACCCCTTGGAGGACAGTGGATTGGACGACAACCCAATTCACATAACAGAGAAATCTATTCTGGGTTTCCGTTTGGGCTTCATTGGACGTCATTAGAGGTTGATATTGCAGTTGGAGTGATTGCAGTAGTGGATTGTCAGGGTATAATTACAGATCGGGTCTTCATAGTAGCATATTTCCTCATTTCAGCACCTTTACCAGCTAGCCGTTCAAAATGGGAGTCATTTTCAGTCAAACCCTAGCTAGGAATTAGGGTTTCAGCAACTAAATGTTCCAAAAATTGAGCGTTGGCTTCCGGGTATGCGTTTATTGTTTTGGGTAGTTTAATATTGCATCATAGAAGGGCTTGGGGTTGCTGTTATAGTCTGCTATAGTGGAAATCAGACCTCTAAAATTGTAAGCAGACTTGATTTAATCAGTTTAAAAGGGTCCTATTGATGTGCAAGTGTTGTCTTTTTATTTATTCAATAGTTCTCTTCCATTTTCTATGGTTTCCTTATGATTTGGTCCTAAAACAAAACAATCATTTAAACTCAAACAACAAACAAATCAGCACTCAAGCAAAGACACCAACTTACACTTTGCTGGTCAAAGACAAAAAAATTGAAACAACAAATCAGCAGATCCAAAAATTAGAAAATTTAAGATTAGAATTGGTAGGGGATCTTTCACACACCCAAAGTCTCCCTTCCTCTAAATCACTTATAGTCCAACCATCAACCTTCCTTCCTCGACCCCAAGGAAAAAAGAAGAATTCCCCCCCAAAATGGTTCCCCACTCCTTCCTTTTCTCCCTCACATACCCCAAAACCAAGCACATTAAAGACTAGTACTTCCCAAAGTTGTTATGGTAGAGAAGAGTAAATGCCTACTGCCAATGATGGCTCCTTCTCAACAAAAAAAAATGTGCATATTAAAATTTAAATGTCCACTATTATATTTCAAAGGTTTGAAATATAACCAACAATGTAATTGTAATGCATGCTCCCCTTTAAGTCTTATAATAAAAAGGTTAGGAAACAAAGACTTGAGCTAAACCCTTTGGTCTGTTTACTTAGGAGACCACCTAAAAACTCAATGATAACTACATCCACATGATCAACAAGAATGACAAGTGACCTATGAATAACAATCCACTTGAGTCAAAAAGAAAAGAAGACCAATAGAAACCAAACACAACAAATAGGGTACAACTGTAACTGTTTGTCTCAAGTATCACTCTATAACATCTTCAAAGATTATTGAAACTCAACACAAGAAATTCAAATTGACATATTAACACAACTATATCCAACTAAGTTATTGAAAATCAACTATTGATACCTCGTTCTCCATCCAAATTACAAAATCGGTCCACTTTTTGCTTTGTAACATTACCTTTTCAAATTGTGTTGGTTGTCGTCCATATTTCTCCTCCTGTCAAAACATGGCACATGGACTAGTTAAACTAATTGCTATGCAATCATTTACTTTTTCTTAGGAAATAAAAAAAAATCATTTAACATATTAAATATACTTACAAATGTACATATCAAGGCCTGTAAACCTTTCTAGCCACTGTGATGAGTGGCACAGAGTTTGTCAAGCCTAGCCTTGGAGGCCTTGTCCTGAAACATATACTAATTTAATTTAGGTAAACCACAAATAAAATTTAAAAATAATTTAATAAATTTGATATAATCTTATGAGCAAATTCAAATATCTGCATACTCTCCTCATCAGACTTCCTCCATGCATCGAACTTCTCATATGCTTTTACAAGCTCTTTACATACTTTGAGACTTACATCAATTGGCCTTTTTTTGAGCCTTTGCTTAGGAGGGATTTTTTTTATCTTTTTTGTCTGGTTGCACCAAAATCTCTTATAGTTTTGAGACATTCGTAGCTTTATTTTCTTTACAGACCAACCTGTGCCAAATTCAGTCTCCATGTCTTGGATAACTGCTTTTTGCATGTGCATGGGTATCTTTGAGAATGGCAAATGTAGATGGTCTTTGAACTGTTGAAGGCATGATTCCTTCAACCTATTCATGAACATTTTTCTAGCATCTGTCATTTAGACTTCCCCTAAAACCACATTGTATTCTATCTTGGTATCGTAGCTACCAATACAAGATGCAAAACATGGCGTGGTGGTTGAAGAAGTATGTGTCCCAGGAGTGGCTGGGACATTGGAAGCCTCTACTCCATGTTCCACATTCTTAGGTTACTATTATTGATTTCCTCCTGGATCTTTTGCCTGATCCATGACTGGTTGGGGAATCAATTGATTCCCTTTGACACTGTTGATTTGGTTGCAATGTTTCAAGGGCTTTACTAGATCATTTTCTATGTATCTAGCAAGCATTGTCAAGTCAACACCTCCAATTTGTTCACTGCGTCTACACCCAATATGGAAGCCAATGCCTCTTTATCTTTGTCAGTCTCATGTCCCTATATATATAAAATAAATTTCTTTTTTAAAATTTAGAAATAGAAAACTAAATACTAAAAATCAAAGAAACAATAGAAACATTTACAAATCTATAAATTGATAGTGAATTACCTGATTGTGGCCAGAGTTTGCTCCCTTCCCTCTATTGCTTGACATTTTGAGGTGACCTAGGGCAAATTATTTTCATCCAGTCTGTGGAGGCAATTGTAGCCAGGTATGAATTAATAGCGTGCTTGACCAGTCGTAGCCAAAAACAAATATGTAGCCAAAAACAAAACTTAACAGCTTGTATTTTGGGTATGATATACAAAGAGACCTTAATCGACAGGCCTTCTAAAAATGGTAATTGCAAGTTGTACTGCAAGCAAGGATAATTAACAACATTCCTACTCAAATTTACCCTAAAGCATGAGTACATCTTAGAAAAACTTTCTTTGAGCTCAAAATTGTATCAAAATTGATAAAAACCTAGGTCAAGAGTTAACTTACTTGCTAATATGTAGATGAACAAGCTTGATTGAATGGCTGAGGTAGCTAGAAACCCCAAATTTAGCAGCTAGCTAAAGCAATTTTTTATCTTCTGGATGTCTAGAACCAAAAATAAATAAAATACAAATTCACAGATCCGTTGTAGAAACTTTTTAGTAACTTCCGTTTTTGACATAATAAAGTCATCGCTTCATAGGAAACCTAAAACAAAGGCAAAGTACATTGTGTTGTGGGCTTAAATGTATTAACTTATTTGTGTTTTTTTGTGTGTGGTATGTTTTAACACTGGCGCAAATTTTTTTTGGATTCATTAGTCGGCGCTAAAGTCAGCATCTCTAATGCCGACCTTTGTGCCAACTTTCAGCCCTAAATGTAATCTCTTTAGGATGTCAAAACCAATGCGAAGTGACCTTAATTTAGCACCATCATCATCCATCTCCTAAGCAAACATCTCCATTGCACCCTACACCAGCTCCGCATCACAAGTTTCAACATTTATGGGGATGTGTGCAACCATTGGTTATGGTTCCCTTCTATTCCACAATAAATCTACCATCATTCATCCACTATCCTACATACCATCCCTATGGTCCATGCTTTGGCATAAGTCTGACATAATCCACATCATAATCCACTATTTTCCCTACATAATGCACATCATAATCCACTTTTCTCCCCTCTAGAATCCACGTCATAATCCACTATATGCCTAATCCATTTGCCTTCCATGTATCCCTTACCAACATCAATGAGGGAACTTGACATGGTCCATGCACGAGGACATCATTCTGTAATGGGACTATAACCTTTCATTGCAGCGTAATGCAACCTTCAACCCTCAACCCTAAAAACTATACCTTAAACCTGTTGTGATGTTCACAACACGCCCCATTATGCTCCTTAGCAAAATGGGGACCCCTGCTGATGTTTTGCTTTTTTGCTTCTGCTTGTGTTTTTCTGCTTTCTGGCGGTTTGGTAAAAATGAAGGTCAGGTGCATCATCATCATGATATTGGATGAGGTAGGTCATCATCATGAGGTCAGTTTGTCAAAGTTCATATTTTGTTTCTGTGACCTCATATTTAAAAAGAGCTTGAAATTCCATGCAGGTTTTCCTTTTACTTCACTTGAAAATTCGTTCATATGTGGAAGTTATGCACAGTCAAAGTTTTGGTCAAACCTGATAATCGCAAGTGATCATCATATTTTTTTATGTTGACAGGATCATCATGATCTTGGTCTATCACCCGATAAAAATCATGCAGTCGCAATATCCGGACGTCAATCTTAGGTGGTAGTACCCTTTACCCGTCAAATGGCCTTATGCGCATCGTGAGCATCATGATTTTAGGAGGGTCATATTTTATAAACTTGGTTTTGCTGAAGAGCATCATCATCATCATATTTGAAAAGCCCCCCCGATAATATCCTGAGGTTCAAATATCATGATGACATCAACTTTAAGTCACGGTAAGTTTCCCCCGTCGAGCGGTCCTTCGCATCGCATCATCATGATATTTTTGCATCGCCTAAAATTATAATATCATGCTGATGATATAAGATCACCCTGACTTAGAAAATCCACCTTCGGCATATTTGCATGCGCATGTTATAAGCCTATCGGAGGGTCATCATCATGATATTTGCTGAAGTTCGAAATATGATGATGACGACTTCACATCATCCTGATCTTTCACGGGTCATTCGCTGAAATTCGCTAAGTGATGGAGACATCATCATCATAATTCGATAAGGAGGATCATCATATTCGTATCCTCCTGATTTCCTTTTGCATGATCATGATGATCACCCTATCTATTAAGAAGAAGGCGATATTCCTTTCCTCAACGGCATGATCATATTTTACAATATCACCCTAGCGCAAATATCATGATGACCTCAACTCATCCTTGCGATCCGAAGATGAAATATCATCATGACGTCATCATGATAATTCGATGAGGAGCATCATCATCATATTTTTTTATCCTGTCATATTGTCAAGATCATCATGATCTTGTTTGTTCACCTGATATTTCGTAAAGTCCTCCTGTCGATGAAGTACGACCTTTTGAAAATATCCTGATGATCCTCATCAGCATCACATTTTCCTTCAAACAGGATATTTTCCAAAACATGATCCGGTTGGCGAAATATCATGATGATGTCATGTTCTAAGTTTAACAAAGGCTCCAAATATCATGATGACGTCATCCCGATCTAATAAACGAAGAAGTAAATATCCTGATGATCATCATCATCACATTTTCCTTCAAACAAGATATTTTCCAAAACATGATCTGGTTGGCGAAATATCATGATGATGTCTTATTCTAAGTTCGACAAAAGCAAATATCCTGATGATCATCTTCATCATGCTGATTTTTCGAGAGGGTTACCTTGGCCGCAAAAAGGATCATATTACATTCATCATCCTGATCATGCTCCTTAGGTGACCCGATATCACAATTAGCCCCCTGATCTTAACCGAATATGATGATGACATCATCCTTAGCATTTCAATGAAGCCCGAATATCATGATGACGTCACCATCATTTTCCTTTGCTCGGCAGCATGATCATATTCATATCCTCCTATTCTTCTTCAACATGATGATGATGATGATGTTGTTCTTTTCTCCAATATGCAGAAGCGAAATATCATGATGACGTCATCTGGACCTTCGGAAGGGAGTGCATCATATTTCCAAAATATCATGATGATGAAGTGAATATCAACCAACATGTTTTTTGACGCGCCGATAGCGATGGTCATGCCGATGGGCGGGAAATGAAGCGGTGGAATTTTAAAGTGTTTTTTTTGGCGCCTGTGGCATTTTCCCGGTCAGTGATAGTTGACCCGATGAATTTTGAGCAGTCTGAGCGCATTTTGGACGCGTTTTGGGAGTATTCTGGATCCGATTTCCACAATCTTGCGCAGTCACCTAGGTTTTAACGGTTATTTTAATTTCATGTTGTTTATGTGATAAATGAAATACTTATTGCTTGTCTTGTCTTACAGGCTTGCAGTTGAGGAAGCAGCTGGAAGTCAACACAGTGATCTCATGGAGGCAGAAGATCTGATCTCAGGAGCAAGAAGATAAGGATGAAATGCGAAAAGTCAAGGCCATTCAAGTAAAGAACAAGGTTGCAGCTGAAGGTATTACTGCAACAGACAAACAGAAGTTATTACCCAGCTGCCGGAACTTCTCAGAAGGGGCAATATTTCGCCCAGATTTGACACTGCTCAGAGATATTTTTGAGAGCTGGTTCACCTGTATTTATTGCTGTAACCAAGGGTTTGAACCAGGGGTTCAGTTAGGTTTTTTGCTGTAGTGAGGACAATCAAAATGTCTTTATATTGTGCCTCTCTACACTGTAATACTTTACAACAGGGATTTTAGGGCCTACAACAGGGATTTTAGGGCCTACAACAGGGATTCTAGGAAAACACAGCAAGTTATCTTAGCATAGTTTAGAGGTAGAAGAAGGAGGTCACCTGTGTGTCTGCAGTAAGGTGCGCGTGGAATGTCTGGCTGCCTTACTGTATCTGTAAAGCTTGTAAGTTCTCTGTAGTATGATCAATGAAACTAAGAGTCATTCTTACATTGTAAATCATGTATGACTATTCGTTTCTGATACAATAGAATCTGGAGTTCTGCATCTATCTTCTGAGTGTTCTCCTGCTCTTCTTTGTGTTTTGAAATATTTTCTTTGAGAGCTTGCAATTTTAAATGTATGTTTGTGAAAATGCTCAGAACTTACATTTAGGGTTTTTACTGTGGATTTGATCAAATTACTGTGGTATTTACATAGTGCATAATAGAAACAATTAGATCCTTCTGTAGATTAAATGAGGTATAGATTAGATCTTTCTAACTTTTCCCAACCCATCTGAAATATTTAGCTGAAAACGTAGAAATCTAAAGGAAATTGTCTCAAATTTGAAGAAGCATGTATAACAGAGCTATAAGTAGACAGTTTTCATAAACAGATAAAGAAGAAAGCTGCAAAAATTCAAGAAAACCATCTAAAACTTGCAGCCCGGTAACACTTGTATGCAAATGAACAGAATACTTGTTGAAATCTATGACCTCTTTGCATATTCTTAGTCCAGTAAACCACCAAACAAACCTAAACTACGTAAGGCCCCTTGAACATTACAGCTTCACATTGACCAACTGAACTTGACCAACCGAACCATTGTAGACTTGGGATTAGTTGAATCTCAAATGATTCCTTCTTATCTTTCAAGTATAGTTTTAGTTCATTATATGTGAATTTTAACTTATTGTTATGATTGCATCAAAACAGTCATCAACAGTTTTCTGGCGCTAGAGGGAGGGCTAGAAGGCTGTATATTGTAATCATCAACAAAACCCTAATCCCTCCACCCTAAACCCTAATCCCTCAATCGTAAATGCTATCCCTAAAGCCTGAAGCCTCAACCCTTAAACCTTAAACCCAAAACCCTATCCCTAAACCCTCAACCCTAAACATTATACCTTAAACTCTAATCCCTCAACACTAAACCCTCAACCCTCAACCCTAAACATTATACCTTAAACTCTAATCCCTCAGCACTAAACCCTAATCCCTAAACCCTAAACCCTAATCCCTTATCAGTAAACCTTAAACCCTATCCCTAAAGCCTCAACACTTGAACCTTAAATCCTAAACCCTCAACCCTAAATAGTACTATGCCTTAAACCCTAATCCTTCAACTCTAAACCGTAATCCCTAATCCCTCAACCCTCAACACTATACCTTAAACCCTAATCCCTCAACCCTCAACCCTAATCTTAAAGCTAAACTTAAAGCTTCCACTCATTCTACCATCCTCAAGGGATCCAGAAATACAAAATTAGATGCCTCTACTGATAGAGCCAAACACCTTAAGGGTCCTCATGCCTCGAGACATAAAAACAAAGAAACAAAGAAAAATCAATCCAAAAAGTTATCCAAGGCCATACCTCCACAAGAAAAGTCCAAAACCAAAATGGTATGGGTACCTAAGCAACAAGAAATCAAGTTAAATGAGGCATCTACCTCTAAAAAATCCCAACCATCTACTCCCATCTCAAATTCCCATTCAGTTCAAAAGTGTCAAAACATTCCATCCCACAAGTAAAACAAAAGTATAAAACACCTAAGTCTATGTGGGTTCCTAAATCCCTTCATCATCCATCTCCTAAGCAAACATCTCCATTGCACCCTACACCACCTCTACATCACAAGCTTCAACATTTATTGGGATGTGTGTAGACATTAGTTATGGTTCCCTTCCATTCTGTAATAAATCTACAATCATTCATCCACTATCCTACATACCCTCCACATACCACCCCTATGGTCCATGCTTTGGCATAAGTCCAACATAATCCACTATTTCCCCTACATAATCCACGTCATAATCCACTTTTCTCCCCTCTAGAATCCATGTCATAATCCACTATCTCCCTAATCCATTTGCCTTCCATGTATCCCTTACCAACATTGATGAGGGCACTCAACATGGTCCATGCGCGAGGACATCGTTCTATAATGGGACAATAACCTTTCATTGTAGCGTAACGTAACCTTCAACCCTCAACCCTAAAAACTATATCTTAAACCCTAATCCCTCCACCCTAAACCCTAATCCTTCAACCGTAAACGCTATCCCTAAACCCTGAAGCCTAAACCCTTAAACCTTAAACCATAAACCCTATCGCTAAACCCTCAACCCTAAACACTATACCTTAAACTCTAATCCCTCAACACTAAACCCTAAACGCTCAACCCTAAACACTATACCTTAAACTCTAATCCCTAATCCCTAAACCCTAATCCCTTATCACTAAACCTTAAACCCTATCCCTAAAACCTTGATCCTCAACACTTGAACCTTAATTCCTAAACCCTATCCCTAAAGCCTCAAATCTAAACAGTACTATGCCTTGAACCCTAATCCCTTAACTCTAAACTGTAATCCCTAAACCCTCAATCCTAAACCCTCAACACTATACCTTAAACCCTAATCCCTCAACCCTCAACCATCAACCCTAATCTTAAAGCTAAACTTAAAGCTTCCACTCATTCCACCATCCTCAAGGGATCCAAAAATGCAAAATTTGATGCCTCTACTGATAAATCCAAACATCCTAAGTGTCCTCATGCCTTAGGACATAAAAATAAAGAGTCAAATAAAAATCAATCCAAAAAGTTATCCAAGGCCATAGCTCCACAAGAAAAGTCCAAAACCAAAATGGTATGGATACCTAAGCAACAATAAATCAAGTTAAATGAGCCATCTACCTTTAAAAAATCCTAACCATCTACTCCCATCTCAAATTCCCATTCAGCTCAAAAGTGTCAAAACATTCCATTCCACAAGAAAAACAAAAGTAATAAAACACCTAAGTCTATGTGGATTCCTAAAGCCCTTCATCATCCATCTCCTAAGAAAACATCTCCATGGCACCCTACACCACCTCGGCATCACAAGCTTCAATGTTTATAGGGATGTGTACAACCATTGGTTATGGTTCCTTTCCATTCCACAATAAATCTACCATCATTCATCCACTATCATACATACCCTCCACATACCATCCCTATGGTCCATGCTTTGGCATAAGTCTGACATAATCCACATCATAATCCACTATTTTCCCTACATAATCCACTATCTACCTAATCCATTTGCCTTCCATGTATCCCTTACCAACATCGATGAGGGCACTCGACATGGTCCATGCACGAGGACATCGTTCTGTAATGGGACTATAACCTTTCATTGCAATGTAATGCAACCTTCAACCCTCAACCCTAAAAACTATACCTTAAACCCTAATCCCTCCACCGTAAACCCTAATCCCTCAACCATAAACGCTATCCTTAAATCCTGAAGCCTCAACCCTTAAACCTTAAACCCTCAACCCTCAACCCTAAACACTATACCTTAAACTCTAATCCCTCAACACTAAACCCTAAACCTGCAACCCTAAACACTATACCTTAAACTCTAATCCCTCAGCACTAAACCCTAATCCCTCAACCCTAAACCCTAATCCCTTATCTCTAAACCTTAAACCCTATCCCTAAAGCCTCAACCCTCAATACTTGAACCTTAAATCCTAAACCCTATCCCTAAACCCTCAACCCTAAATAGTACTATGCCTTAAACCCTAATCCCTCAACTCTAAACTATAATCCCTAAACCCTAAACCATTAACCCTCAACACTATACCTTAAACCCTAATCCCTCAACCCTCAACCCTCAACCCTCAACCCTAATCTTAAAGCTAAACTTAAAGCTTCCACTCATTCCACCATCCTCAAGGGATCTAAAAATGCAAAATTAGATGCCTCTACTAATAAAGCCAAACACCCTAAGGGTCCTCATGCCTCGGGACATAAAAACAAAGAGTAAAAGAAAAATCAATCCAAAAAGTTATCCAAGGCCACACCTCCACAAGCAAAGTCCAAAACTAAAATGGTATGGGTACCTAAGCAACAAGAAATCAAGTTAAATGAGGCATCTACCTCTAAAAAATCCCAACCATCTACTCCCATCTCAAATTCCCATTCGGCTCAAAAGTGTCAAAACATTCCATCGCACAAGCAAAACAAAAGTAATAAAACACCTAAGTCTATGTGGGTTCTTAAAGCCCTTCATCATCCATCTCCTAAGCAAACATCTCCATTGCACCCTACACCACCTCTGCATCACAAGCTTCAACATTTATGGGGATGTGTGCAACCATTGGTTATGGTTCCCTTCTATTCTGTAATAAATCTACCATCATTCATCCACTATCCTACATACCCTCCACATACCATCCCTATGGTCCATGCTTTGGCATAAGTCCAACATAATCCACATCATAATTGACTATTTTCCCTACATAATCCACATCATAATCGACTTTTCTCCCCTCTAGATTCCATGTCATAATCCACTATCTGCCTAATCCATTTGCCTTCCATGTATTCCTTACCAATGTCGATGAGGGCACTCGACATGGTCCATGCACGAAGACATCATTCTGTAATGGGACTATAACCTTTCATTGCAGCCTAATGTAACCTTCAACCCTCAACCCTAAAAACTATACCTTAAACCCTAATCCCTCCACCCTAAACCCTAATTCATCAACTGTAAATGCTATCCTTAAAGCCTAAAGCCTTAACCCTTAAACCTTAAACCCTAAACCCTATACCTAAACCCTCAACCCTAAACACTATACCTTAAACTATGATCCCTCAACACTAAACCCTAAACCCTCAACCCTAAACACTATACCTTAAACTCCAATCCCTTAGCACTAAACCCTAATCCCTCAACCCTAAACCCTCAACACTTGAACCTTAAATCCTAAACCCTATCCCTAAACCCTCAAGCCTAAATAGTATTATGCCTTAAACCCTAATCCCTCAACTCTAAATTGTAATCCCTAAACCCTCAACCCTCAACACTATACCTTAAACCATAATCCATCAACCCTCAACCCTAATCTTAAAGCTAAACTTAAAGCTTCCACTCATTCCACCATCCTCAAGGGATCTAGAAATGCAAAATTAGATGCCTCTACTGATAAAGCCAAGCATCCTAAGGGTCCACATGCCTTGGGACATAAAAACAAAGAGTCAAAGAAAAATCAATCCAAAAAGTTATCCAAGGCCATACCTCCACAAGCAAAGTATAAAACCAAAATGGTATGGGTACCTAAGCAACAAGAAATCAAGTTAAATGATGCATCTGCCTCTGAAAAATCCCAGCCATCTACACCCATCTCAAATTCCCATTTAGCTCAAAAGTGTCAAAACATTCCATCCCACAAGCAAAACAAAAGTAATAAAATGCCTAAGTCTATGTGGGTTCCTAAAGCCCTTCATCATCCATCTCCTAAGCAAACATCCCCATTACACCCTACACCACCTCCCACTATTTTCCCTACATAATCCATGTCATAATCCACTTTTCTCCCCTCTAGATTCCACGTCATAATCCACTATCTGCCTAATCCATTTGTCTTCCATGTATCCCTTACCAACATTGATGAGGGCACTCGACATGGTCCATGCGCGAGGACATCGTTCTTTAATGGGACTATAACCTTTCATTGCAACGTAATGCAACCTTCAACCCTCAACCCTAAAAACTATACCTTAAACCCTAATGCCCCTTTTCAACCAAGATCAAAACATTATACCCTTAATCTCATAATAGTAATCAATTATGTTACAAAATCCATAATTAACCTAAGTCTTGCATATCCATTCCACAAATTGTACCCTTTGCCTTTCCTAAGAACATATCAGCCCAATGTGACCCCATCGTTGGAACCTTTCACTTTGCTATACCGATGGCCCGATAAAGATATAGTATCACTATATCGGCAAAAAAATGATCTATCAGGGTAACCTTTGAGGTCATCCCACTAATAGACTGACAAAATGGAATGAAATGAGCTTATCGGGATAACATGTAGACATTAGTGGAAACCACATCATGGTTCCACCAACAAGTCAATAAAGTTGGTAGAAGGTTATATCACCATAACATGTTGATTTCGGTGGACTGCATATCACACCCTCACCGATGAGCTGAAGAACTTGATAGGAGTTAGCTTATCACTGGAACATGTCAACTTTGGCAAAAATTATATATGAGTTCCCTCGAGATGCTAATAAAACCAACAAAGACAAAAGCATCATTGTAGCATGTAAGGATCAGTGGAACTAAGTATGAAGTTCCACCGATAGCTCGAAATAACTATAAAACATTGAGAATATGAAGAACATTGGTTAGACTAGGGCACATCGGGGCAACTTCATATGGAACCTCACCGATGGACCGAGAAAGGGAAATTTATCGATAGAAGGGATGGACTTTGGTGGAATATAAAACAAAGCCTCAGTAATACGACGATGATTGTTAGACAAGATTGATGTGACATTCCAAGACATCACTCAAATATTTGCAATTAATAAACTAGTAAGATACACATCCATGGTGCATTTATGAGTTAAGATTGAAATAAGTTATTCCACTCCTGTAAGATTTGGTTGAAGAAGGTTATATCACTGGAACATGTCAACTTCGGCAGAACTATATACGAGCTCCCCCGACATGGTGATAAAACCAACAAAGACAAAAGCATCGTTGTAGCATGTAAGGATTGGTGGAACTAAGGATGAAGTTCCACCGACAGCCCAAAATAACTATAAAACATTGAGGATATGAAGAACATCAGCTGGACTAGGGCACATCAGGGCAACTTCATATGGAACCTCGCCGATGGACTGAGAAAGGAAAATTTATCGATGGAAGGGATGGACTTTGGTGGAATATAAAACAAAGCCTTAGCGATATAGTGATGATTGTTAGACAAGATTGATGTGACATTACAAGACATCACTCAAATATTTGCAATTAATAAACTGGCAAGATACACATCGATGGTGCATTTATGAGCTGATATTGAAATAAGTTATTCTACTCCTATAAGATTTGGCTAAAGAAGGTTATATCACCGGTACATGTCAACTTCGACAAAACTTATATACGAGTTCCCCTAGCATGCTGATAAAACCAACAAAGATAAAAGCATCATTGTAGCATGTAAGGATCGGTGGAACTAAGGATGAAGTTCCACCGATAGCCTAAAATAATAATAAAACATTGAGGATATGAAGAACATCGACCGGACTAGGGCACATCGGGGCAACTTCATATGGAACCTTGCCAATGGACTGAGAAAAGGAAATTTATTGATGGAAGGGATGGACTTCGGTGGAATATAAAACAAAGTCTCAGCAATACAACAATGATTATCAGACAAGATTGATGTGACATTCCAAGACATCGATTAAATATTTGCAATTAATAAACTAGCTCAATGGCAAGATACACATCTCAAGGTGCATTTATGATCTAAGATTGAAATAAGTTATACCACCCTTGTAAGATTTAGCTGAAGAAAGAAGGAGAAAGGAATTTTGACCTCTCACAGAGCAAGGACCAAAAAAAGGCCAACCAAAAATATATTTCAAGTAAGTATATCGGTCCTAACTATAAATTTATACTGTGTAGAAGCTTTGGAGTCTGCATTATGGAAAATAATCCAGAGAAACATAAAGCTAAAAAGTAGAAGGTTGAGAAAAGATCACTGAATCAAGATTTAATTCACCAATGCCCAGGGTCTGGGCTGGGACCAAAAAGAAGTGCCCAGACTAATCCCTCCATAGATAAATTGATAGATGACTATAAGGAGTTAGGAGATGTTTGGATCCCTCTTCGAGGGTATCAATTGTTTCTATATCATTTCAAGAAACAATATAGGTATGATCATATCTACAACCCTTGGATGTTAAATTTAGCAAGGCTAATAGTGTCTAATGTCTTTATCAACGTGGATTTGATTAAAGCCTTAGCTAGCAAATATGACCCAAAAATAAGAACTATTAGATCACACATTGGTGACAATATACTGGTGCTTTCCAAGGATTTCATTACGAATGTTTTTCAATTGGAATGTGGCTTTGACATGCCCATTACAGTCAGAGACCTATTGCTGGAGTATAGGCATATGGACACTAGTTATAAGAGAGGCAAGTTAGCTTTACACAGGCTAAAAGATGACGAGTCAGATGAGGAAATTTTCCAATGTTGAGAACCCTCCATTTTCTAAAGAATTATTTGAGTACTTTTGTTACACTTATTATGCTTCTGGTCAAGTCTTAGGTCTTGAGGTTCCCCCACAAATGTCAATTGCACCTATGGTGTTAGCTGTAGATATTCAAACAAAGGGAGCAAGGCCTTTTGATTATGCAAGTTACATAGCTAATGCTCTGAACCATGGATTGGAGAAAATCAAACATAATAGTGATAAGATTAATTTCAAACAATACTCTTTGTTAATGCATTTGCTTTTGTACTAAGGGCATGGTAGAGGATGGTGGAGTTCAGAGATGAAATTTTGGGACTCGTTTGACAATGGGGACCCAAAACCAGTGCAAATGTCGACTTCACTATGGGATTGTCATTTTGATAGATCTCATTATTTTTTCTTTTAAGAATATTTTGTGAAGCCTCTAATGCAACTATTGGGACATTCTCATGACTATAGCCTCTCTCCCAGGATACAAAGGTTTCTTAGGCCCAAGGAAAATGATCCAAAGACTAAGGTGGGTCATAACTGGGGAGATTGGTATGCCTTTTCAGACTGCACCATGATACAAGTCTATGGATTTGAGGGTTCCTCTTATCTATTGCCTAGGGTTGTCCCAGATAGAATTGCATACTTAGAAATTGTGAGACAATTGGCTAAATCTGATGTTATTCATCTAAAGAGGAACAAAAAACAATCATTCATGCCTAGCACTTTCTGCTTTGGGGAATTCACAATAGTCATGAATGAGGGTTATGAAGAAGTCAATGCCAAACTAGCACAGTATGGTCTCCCAATAGGAGATGAAAGAAAAGGTTTTGATACAAAGGGTTTTATTCACATATCCAGGGTCTCACAGGGTCTGTCTGGTTATGAACACATTTTTTCAGAAGTAGATATAATTAGAAATCGAGACGAAGCCTCTACTAAAGATAGAATGGCTATATTTAATAAAATTCTACTTGCATAGGATTGGAAATGCAAGAATGCTCCTTCATACTCAAGAGCCTTTTCTGAAATTGAAGACCCACTATCAAGAGTTGAGTAGCTTATTGCTCATGTAGATGAGATAATTGAGGGTGTGCCTTTAATTACTTTTGATACAGCTTACATATAATACTTTGGGACACAATCTCAAGAGGTGTAGCCTCTGACTCACATACCTTCATAGCCAACCCCTGAAGTACCATTTTCTATAGATACAAATATAGATGAAGTAGTGAGTGATGATGAGATTGAACAAATGCAACCAATAAGTACTCCTATTGTTCCACATTATGAGCCTCCTATAGAATTAGACCATGTGAAATTTGAGATTTCTGAGGATCTGTCTGATTACATCAGAGTTATGGCTGCTCAGAAGTTTGTCTCTGATGATGAATTTATTAAGACACCTGAATTTAAATCTTTTGTATATGAATATCAAGGAAATGAAATGAGGCAAAAAATGAAAGATACTACCCCTGAGCAAGAAACTGCTGCCTTGGAGGAATTGAAAAAAGAGATTGATAGAGAAATGGAGTCTATTACTCCATAAAGACTCCAAGAAGCCAAGTCATTGCTTGTGCCAGGTTGGGATATGAGCTCTGTCATTGTATTTGACACATTCAGGAGGGAATATAAAACACTGAGTTTGACAGAGGAAGCAAGTGACAAAGTATACTCATGGTCAGGGTATAATGCAGATGAAGCCACTTTATTGATTTGGTCTTTTTATCCCCAAGATAAGAGACCAATAATAACCAGTGACCCAAATCAAATATTTGGTTACCTCTTGGTCAAAAGAATAGGAGACACAAATCCCATGGAAACTGTTGAAGTAAATGTTAATGTAGCAAAGTTCAGTAAGTCCCAGATTGAGAAATTAATCAAGGGAAATGACAAGCTAAAGAAAGAATTAATATACCACAAGGAAAGACCTTCTTCTTCTACATCTGAGGTACATTCCCCATGGATCCAGAAAGACAAAGAAATGATAGAGGCATTAACAGATGTAATCTGTTGGAAAGAATGCCATGCTAAATTGCAGAAAAAATGTGAGAAGCTAGAAAGGGAAGTAAAGACCCTCAAATACACCATGGCCTCTAAAATAATAAAAGAAAGGTTCAAAAAGATTTGGGAATATGCAAATACCTATTGGAAGGCATTCCAACAAACATATTCAGCCATTATAGAAAATAAAAGATTGTAGGAGAGGATGATGGAAAGGAAAGAGGAACTTTCAGACAAAAAACTTTTAATAGAACAAGGATTGCAGATGTATGATAAGTTGGTCAAGATGCATGAAAAGTATCAAAATAAATTAAATAAGGAGTTGAATTCTTTTGATATCACTCCCTCAATTCATGATGATACTAGAGAACCACGAAAATATGAAGAGTGGAAGGAAGATGTATCCATAGTTCTAAATACTGCTTTACAAGAAATCAATAATGAAGATATGATCATGCAGAATATTCACAAGTATCTTGAGAAAATGATGAACATGGAGCACGACATGAAAGGGATGGCCTTTAATGTTGACACATATGCAAAATAGGAGTATATTGAACATTTATCTAAAATTAATATGTTCATGTGCAGAGAAATTGATTCAACTGATGCCGCCATGAAATCCTTAGAGGGAGTCAATTAGCTAGCAGACAAATGAAGCACCTTATGGAAAAATAGAAAGCCTTGCTCAGGCCTTGAATGGTCATGAGCTTCTATTTGTAGATTAACAGATTGGTGTTTTCTAAAATCAAAAATTTGTTTGTTTTCTTAATATTGTTAATTACGAAAAGACATGACCCATTGTAACCGGCCTGAAGCTTGTTTACTTCCCATATATATAAGGGAAGCCAAGGCCATTTTATTATCATGAGGAGATCAGATATTAGAATAGGAGATATAAGTAGATAGAAGAAGAAATTTCATTTAAAGACCATGTTACAAACAATATTTTGAAGAAATCAATTGAAAATCTCTGATTCGGTGGTTCTATATTGGTATCAACTATTTGTTAAGTTAAACAATTATTCGATTATCTCCAAGTTGGTGTTCCTTATTATTTGAATTTATTCCATGCAGAATATTAAATTCATCAAACACATGTGTTGTTCCTGTGTAATTTGCTTAATTGGTTTCTTCAAGTAGGAATTAAAATCCTTTTAAACAAATTTAAGTAATTGGGAAATATCAATTGGATAGATAAGAAGAGTCTATAATTGAATGTTGTCATATTGTCTCCAGACAATACTATTAAGTTATTCAAAACTGAATATATCAAGTATATTTTTTATTTTGTCAATGCACATTTGTTGTCACTGTGTGATCCCTTTTAACTGGTTCCTTTAAGGAAGGATTAAAATCCTCTTAGATAGATCATAGTAATTTAATAGATCTTGATTGGATCAATAAGAAGAGTTTGTCAGCCACATCCCTACACGTTTATACGAGTTATAAACCAGAATATTGTGCCAAATATTTAGAATTATTGCTATATATACACCACTAATCTTAGGTTCTCACTTGACTCCATTTACCCAATGAGGCACTGGTCTTACTCATTTCATTAGTTGAACATATTAATTTGTTTTCCCTTGACATTGCTTATACAATTTATACCAAATTAGAACCATACTCAATTATTGTTCAGACATTAGAAGTAAAAGTAGGCATCAAGTAATTATCTATTCCACACCATTTTCCACTATGAGTAGATCCATCACTTAGCCAAGATCACACATCCATTCAATCTGTGTCATTAGTGAGGTGCACCCGCCTAGGTCTAGTAGAACTAAAAGTGCAGGGAGTCATCAACCCTACAGGTTAACTCCATTGTGTTAGTTCAAAAATGTCACAAATCTGAGCATAAAGCTTGGCATCCTCTTAGGATTTGCAACTTGCATTTTTTGAGACCTAACAAACCCTTAACCCTCAACCCTCAAAACTATACCTTGAACCCTAATCCCTAAACCCTCAACCCTAATCTTAAAGCTAAACTTAAAGCTTCTACTCATTCCACCATCCTCAAGGGATCCAGAAATGCAAAATTAGATGCCTCTACTGATAAAGCCAAACATCTTAAAGCTAAACATCAATGAAGGCACTCGACATGGTCCATGCGTGAGGACATCATTCTCTAATGGGACTATAACCTTCCATTGCAGCATAATGCAAACTTCAACCCTCAACCCTAAAAACTATACTTAAACCCTAATCCCTCCACCCTAAACCCTAATCCCTCAACCATAAATGCTATCCCTAAAGCCTAAAGCCTCAACCATTAAACCTTAAACCCTCAACCCTATCCCTAAACCCTCAACCCTAAATACTATACCTTAAACTCTAAACCCTAAATTATAATATGGAATCATGAATTATGGTAGAAAGAAGTTTGTATCATTTTTTAGATATATAAATATTGTCAAAGTGTTATAGGAATATAAAACTTATCAATTATGATATCCATGGCATCAAAAACAAAAATTGTAATATGGAATCATGAATTATGGTAGAAAGAAATTTGTATCATTTAGTCCAAAATTGATATCTCTTTGTGGAGCCATGTGTTTGTATCTCTGCTAGGGCCATAGTAGCATTACTTAGGATAAAGATTAGCTTATAAAACTAGAAGAATAAATATAATTCAAATATTTGGGATTTAATTGGAAAAAAGTCAAAAAAAAAAAATTTAAATGTTGTTTTTCCATCTAGCATGGTTCAAAATGTTTTGTATTTTTTTCTTTTTAAAACTAGAGTGATGCCTAAGGGCAATGCTCTTGACCAAAGGTGAACCAATAGTTGCTCAACATGCTTTTTGTTAAGGTGTCTAATAGTTCCCAAAACAAAGGTGGACCAATAGTTGTTCATTAAGTCATGTTTTGTTGGTGTGCTGATGTGGCATCACATAATTGGTTGTTTCTAAATCTAAAGGGCACATTTCATTAAATTATAGGTACTTATAGTCAACACTAACAACCTTAAAGTTACAACTACTAGTGCTAAAGTTTTAAAAATATTGAGCCTTAAGTCCACAAACACTATCACAACTATTGGAACATGCTCAGCAATTGGGTCCTCTCCCCTATGTTACTTTTAGTGATACTGAGAGCCCCATTAAAGATATCCAAAAAATCTTACCAACACTGTTTTCATATCACAGTAATCTGGGAGTATTAATTGCATCAGTAAGAAGAACCACATAATTAGGGTTGGCATTATGTTTCCAAGTTGATATAATCTATTGTTCTTGTTTGATTTATTCACTTGGTTCCTTCAAGTAGGGATTAAAGATCCTTTTGATAAATTACAAGTAACCTGGTTGTGTCAGTTGAATTATTAAGAAGAGTATGGCAATTATTTCCTTGCACGGTTATACAAGTTATTAACCAATATTAGTGTGCCAAACAGTTATAATTACTACCAAATATAAGCCACTTATCTCAAATTTTCATTTGACTCCATTTACCCAACAAGGCACTAGTCTCACCCATTTCATTTTACTTAAAACTCAACGATTCAAACCATCTCGCTGTGATTTTTTAATTGTGAATGCAAAAACTCAAATCAATTCAATGTACCTGCAAATTGGTTATACAAGGATTCAAATCAGTTCATTGTATTTTTCAATAGGAATGCAAGGATACAAATCATTTTTATATAACAACTAGGAGGTCTGCACAATTGAGGGCTGATGTAGAAAGGTTAGAGGATAAATGCAAACATATAGGAAATTTATATAATCTGTCAAGACACATTTATTGTTCATGTGTGGTTATCTTGATTGGTTCCTTTTAACCTCTTGGTGCACAACTGTTATGTGACTATTGTCATTGTTGTGTATTATAGGATCTAGAGGAGGCCATGGAGAGAGGACATGGACAATGTAGAACTACTAAATTGTAGAGAGGAAAGTGGGTGAAAATAGATATGACAACAGAATCTACAGATACAATAGAGGTAAGAAGAGAAAGCAACCTCAACCAAATGAGGAAGGTGTTTATGAAATACAAATGCTACAACATAGAGGAGATAAAGTCATTTTTTTTTCCATGAGGCCTCTAAGGTCAAACTTATTGGTTGAAAATGCACAGGAATGGTGATTAAATGTGATTCTATGATTAAGGGAAAAGTTTGAAAAATAGGATGGCCAAAACATGATATGAATATGTCACATTTATGACTAAAGTGAGGTTTTGTGTTGGATAGCATATTTGTTGAAATGATATAATTGGTGTACTAAACATTATTTACTATGTTGTGTGTTATAGGGGCCAGACGAGGCCATGGAAATAGTGTTGATAACAGTTAATGTAATATTAAATCAAATGAATAAACATAACCATGAAATGGAAATAACACCAATACACATGACACAATGATTTTGACATGGAAAACCTAGTTAAGGGAAAAACCACGGGGTGATTAACCCAAGATATTATTCTTTGTTAGAAGAATAGAAGATACAAAATGGCACTTGCCAGTTTAGGGCTCACTACCTGAGCACACTGCTCACAAGAGGCTCACTGCCTACAAGAGACTCATTATCTACAAGAAAGGAAGATAACACAATGTTTGAACTGATGAGAAGCATCCACACATGCTAAGATTCAGTTCCAGTTGAGCTCAATAAACTGATCTACTGCACTTCATTCTTACTTTCTTTTGGTTCAGCTGTCCTGTCACATTCTGGACCTGTCTTACTGCCTTCACACTACTCTTCTACTTTTTTTCGCACAATTACTCATTCACACCACAGGCCTTCATATCTAAATTCATCTAGTATATATATCCGCACAAGTAATCTCACCACCTTTCTAGTCGACACCCAGAGTAGTCAATATTTTCCCAAGCTTTGATATGTCGGTTGGATCCTTTCTTACCAAGTGATGTGGATCTAGGGGATGCTTGTAGAAGTCATCAATCATGTCGGCCAATCATGAATGATACCTCAAGAAACTTAGTCATCAACAATATCTCTTCTGGATTTGGGTCTGACACTCTACTGGTATAGTTTTTCCTCTATCTACTCTGCCAAACAGGAACCCAACACTCAAGTGCTCATATCTCTTCATCCTTCCATCACCGGAGGATAAATCCTTGGAATCTATTAGTCAAGGTACTCCTCTTGACTTCCTCAAATCCACACTTCATTGAGATACTTCCTCTGAGAGATCTGTACCTGACTGTCAAACCTTGCTGACTGCTCTGTTCTTGCTTACCAGATCATAACACTTCTTCAATCTGACTTCTGGTAGAGACTCATCATGTCTTGCGGATGTGTGGGATAACCTTTGTTGCCATCAATGACAACAATCATGAAGCTCCAATGTGTCTCTTTCCAACAAATAGATCGTGTCATATCAAATGAGGACACAATGGATGAAGCGGGACATCCGATACTCGAATTTTGACTTAATTTAGGAAAAAATGATCTGATAGCATTTTGTGATACGTCCATCTTTTTTCATAGTATTATTGAAATTTATAATGTATTATCTAATCTTAACTTAAATTAATGCATGTTGTTGATTATTTTAGATGGAGATTGGAGCAAATGTAGAGCTTGAGTGTTCAACTAGCAAAAGAAAAAGATATGTACCTGGATGTGGACCTAAAACTGTTAAATCACATAGTTGATAGTGGGTGGAAGAGGATATGACAATGGATCCTATAGACACAAAAAATGATTGCACTGAAGAAGAGGTTGATTAGGACTATAGTACATGGATGAATACTTTGAGAAAATTGTTGTTTGTGGATGTTCTATATGTCATGGAAAGAAACAATTCAAATGAGCAATTGTACAAAGACATTACACATATGATGAGCTTCTATTCGGTAGTATGCCTCCTACAATCGATTCAAATCCAATAGGAATCTTGGTAAGGAATTTTTCAATTTGATATAAATAACATGTATACTTTGTTTAAACATTGTTTTATATTATTTAAATAACTAATTTTTTTCTTAATGGATACTTGCAGGATAAAGTTCTTGGTTTAAAATTTCTTGGATCACCAACTTCCAGCCTAGAGAGCAATGATCATTTATTAGATGATACATCTAACAAAAATATGTGCCAACATACCAGCTCCGAAGACAAGGAATTGATGAAAACAAGTAACAGAACAAGAACCGGTTTAAAGATGCATAATTTTCTTAAAGACAAGGGGAAGGTGGACTACATACCCTATGAGAATGAATGTGATGGAGATGACGACTTGCCCCTAAGTTTGAGATCAATTTACAAAGAGACATTTGATCGTCGACTATATTGTGCTTGGCCTAGTGATCAACAACTACCTAGAGTGTACGACGTGTTTCAATTTTGGGGATATAGCTACATGATACGACCCTCCAATATTCATGGAGTGAATCTAGGCCTCTTTGTCATCCAAAATGTACATGTGGGATCTAAACATAGAAACAATTCAGAACAAACCACTAGGAGATTAATGCCATATTATGGTCCATCATATTACAGTGGTGAATAGAGAATGATAGCAGAATATAAGCGTATCATGTCAGCATATGGTCTAAATTTGAATATGTATACACATCGTCTCCAATTGGAAAGTGGAAAAGAAATGAATAGAGGTCATCTTATGTATACAGATGGATGTGCATACACACACAAAATATTGCAGGATTTATAAATAGTAGTAAGGGAAGGGACCCTAATGTAAGACCGAATTGTCAATTTGTTGAGGTTATAAATGATAAAGATGGAGATATTGAAAGAGAGGTTCATAGATTCATAATGGTTGAGGCTATTATGGACCTTACCAATGGGGATGAGTTATTGATTTATTACCCCTTCTTAAAACACACTCATGCACGAAAGAAAAGGGAAGAACAAGGTCTCCCAAAGGATGTTCTTAAGGGCAGAAAACTAAAGAATAATAAATGAGTGTGGACTGATGTCTTATAAACTATGTTGTCAAAATTGTGTTTTCTTTAAATTATTGTATAAAAAAGGTAGTCTATAAAATAATGTTCCATTATTCAATTGATGTATATATGTTCATACAATTTATATTTTTATATTTTAAGGCATATTTGATTATATTTCTTTAAAGTTGATACATTTTGAATTTAGTGCAATTGTTTTCAAACATTAAATAATGCTTGCATTTGTTGATAGGTAGAAGATGTTGATGAAACACATACTAATACCCAAGATCCAACTGGGTTATAAAGGTTTGGACGGGATGATCCAAACCATCCTTTAAATCATACTAGGCAAAAAAGAGCAACATTGAAGAGAATACTAGCAGCTGAGAAATTTGAACTATTGATGAGATCCACATACACTGATGACATGCCAACTAGCCTTAATGATGATGATCATGATAGTGAAAATGTAGTGCATGAAGAAGGATTGAATGAAATGCTTATAGGTTTCTTTGGGGATGGAAACAATGATGAGAATAATGATCATATGGTTGATAGTAACAATGATAGCAAGGGTAATTATCGCCAACGTAATGTTGATGATAACAACTTGAAAGACTCCATCAAGCAAGGCGAAGACACCCATGTTCAAATCGGGTGCAAGTAGAACTTCAAAACTGGCATGCACATTAATATTATTAGAAATCAAGTCACTATTTGGTTGGTCAGAGAAAGGATTCACTACCCTACTAAAGTGAGATGAAATCCATTTCTTATTTTGCATTGTCAATTGGTGTACATAATTCGTAAACATTCATCAACTTTGTTTATATTTCTTTAAGGGGAATTTAAAACCATATATTGTATATAAACAGTCCTAGTATAGATTGACATATGAAACATGTTCATCATAAGTTAAACATTCAATTGATTTAATCTCTGGCAATCTTATAGGGCACTAAAGACTAAAATATTCCCTAAAGAGAATGTGTTGCCATCAACTTGCACAGAGGCGTGTCTATTGTTGGTTGAGTTGGGGATTGAATATAAGCAAATTCATTCATGTAAAAATGATTGCATTTTATATAGAGATGAATATGAAAACAAGGTAGAATGCCATGTATGCAAAGAGAAGAGATAGCGTACAGATGTACAAGGTCCTACAGTTCCAAAGAAGGTTTTACATCACATGCCAATTATACCTAGACTTCAACGAATGTTTCGTTGCAAGTCACTTGCACAATTGATGGACTGGCATGCAAAAAATAGGATTTAAGATGGATTCATGTGAATTCTAGCTGACTCCAAAGCAATGAAACACAAAGGAAAAATGGCCAAGAAAAATCAAAGATGAACCCCGTAGTATCAAGTTTGGTCTTGCAATTGATGGAGTGTGCCCATTCTCTTTCCTAAGCTCAAATTATAGTGTTTGGCCAGTCAGATTGATAGTATAACATATTCCCCCATGGATGAGTGTTAGAAAGGAGCACCTTATGCTAACTCTCATTGTTCTAGGAAAACATCAAGTTAAAAACATGGATGTTTATCCTGCGCTTTTTATTAATGAGATGCAACTGCTATGAAAAGGCATAAGAATGTATGACATATCACGTCCCCCATCAAATAGGTCCTTCATGTTGTATGGTGTGCTATGTTGGACTATTCATGATTTCCTAGGACTTGGTGTTTGTTTTAGTAAGATAAAATATTTACGTATTTACACTCATAATTTATTTCCATCCCAACTTTCATACTTAGTTTTATACTATTTTTTTGATGTTATTAACATTACTTATTGAATTGCAGGGCTTCAAACAAAGGGGATATTTGCATGTCCAAGATGTGCAGAACAATTTCAAGGGTGATATTCTAAAGATCTACATAAATTTATTTACATAAACAACAGGGTTTTCTACCACTATATCATAAGTTTAGAAATTGCCTGAAGAATCAATTTGATGGAAAAGTTGAAAATAGAGGCCCTCCCATGATTATGGGTCCAGGTGATTGGCTTAAGAAGTATGAATATGCTGAATTGAAAGCTTGGGAGGATTTTTTTGATCGGGGTGATTCAATTGAAGAACTAGAACAAGTTGTAGTTAATATGCCACAAGGAATGAAAAGGAAATCCATATTTTATGAGCTCCCTTACTGGAAGGATCTATTAATATCTCACCTATTAGATCCTATGTACATCTTCAAAAATATCGCAAATTCTATATTTTGACATATATCAGGCAAAGAGAAGGACACCTTGTCTTTGAGGAGAGATATTTCTCTTTCACGTACCAAAATTGATAGAAAACATGTGGCCATAGAAAACATGTGGCCAAACAGGGAAAATGAAACATATGCAGAAGCTCCATGGATTTTGAAAAAAAAGAGCTAGACCAACTAAAAAATGTCATCCGTTCAATAAGGACACCTACTAGCAATGGGTCATCATTGGCTAAAGCTTTTACAGTTGATGGACATATCACAGGATTTAAAACACATGATTTTCATAATTTTATGAAGGTATTATATATCATCATTTAAAATTTACTGGTAACATTGATTAAGTACTAAATATATTTTAATATTTTGTTGTGTGAGGAAAAATTACTAATGACCTTTTCATAAATATGTTTGATAGCATATCATGCCATTGGCAATTAGGGGGGATTCTTGTCTTACAGTTGACTTAAGGAATTCCATAAGTCGATTGTCAACATTTACAAGGTATGTGGTTATATGAAATGTTCATGTGTGAGAGACATAGAGATATTATATTGAATTTTAATTTTTGACTAAAGGTTCATACTAATTTACTATTTGTATATTAGGTGGGTGACCTCCAAGGAGATCCATGAATGTGAAGTGCCAAAATGGAAGAAGGAAATTGTAGAAATGGTATGTGTATTTGAGAAGGAGCTCCCTACAAGTTTCATGGACCTACAAGTCCATTTACTTATACACCTAGTCAATGACATTGAATTGGCGGGTGTCATATCAACGAGGTGGATGTTTTTCTTTGAGTGTTATATGAAAACTCTAAAAAGATATGTCCAATAAAAGGCACATCCAGAGGGTTGCATGGCTAAAGGGTATGTATTGAATGAAGCATTTTTCTTCCTGTGTGAATTCCTTGGTAAGGATTTTGAAGATGGGCCATGCTTCTAGGATGAAGAACGAGCATCAAATATTATTGATGGAGAAAAACCACAATCTAATGGTGTTCAAGTAGAAATTAGTAAGTAAATTCATGATCAGTGTGGTTGTTTTTCTTGCAATCATTAATTTACTCTATAATTTATTTGTCAAATTAACAACATGCAGACATTTGGAGTTTGAAATAAACATGTTGACATGTAATAGGTGTAGATGAAAGTGTTATACTCAACAAGTTCATTCTGTACCACATGGAGTTTATGAACAAATAGATCGATCTGTATGATAAAAAGAGAGAAGAAATGTTAGAAGCAAAGAGATAGTTTAAGAGATCGAACCCAAGGAATACTCCACTTCCCACTGATCTACTTGGGGAATGAGGCAAAGATTGCACACTAGAATGGGTTACTAAACAAATTCAAAATCAAATAGAAGATGCAGGTATAGATTCAAACATAACAGAAGAAAAAATCAACATGTCTAGAAGATGTGAAAGAAAGGTACAATTGGAATTTTATAAAATGTTGTTTCTTTATAGTTTTGACACTATTGACTATTTTAATATTTGTTGAATTATATTTATTTTCACTGAAATAAATGGTCTTTCACAGGAAAGGAAATATCTAGCAATGTGGTCATGTGGTTGACATTATCATGTAGAAAGTGTAGATGTAAAGAGACGATCCTTCAATTGTGGCATCATGGTTGACATCAAGCAATCCAGTCGATCAAGCTCAAAAGATAAGAATATAATTGAAGGAAATCTACAATATGTTGGGAAAATACAAGAAATTATTGAGTTGGATTACTGCTCTTTTAAATGTTGTGTTTTTAAGTGCAGATGGTATGAAGCATTTGAGAGGACACGAAGACATGATACCCATAGTGGATTGTTTTCTATAGATTCCTCATGTTTCCTACCGGAGGATAAGAAGCCTTATGTTCTAGCAATTCATTGTGAGAAGGTATTTCTTTAACTCAAATAAGAAGTGGTAGTGATCATTAATCTATTAATTCATAGTTTATTGTGAATATATACGTGTTTATTAATCAATAAAATTGTTATACCATATGTCTAATATATGTATGTCATTCATGTGCAAGTATTTTTCTATGAAGATATTTTGGACCCGAAATGGATATTTGTCATACATTATGATCCAAGATTAAGCCATGTATTTGATGATGCATTAGTGGATAATGAGCAAAACAATGATGGCCAACAAAATGAGAGAGAGGTTTTAGAGAACATCAAAGAAATTAACATCCATGATGATGTTGAAGATGGTTATGTTTAGGCACAAGAAGACAACAATCTAGAGTTAGATGATGTTATGGAAGACAACAATATGGATGGTATAGAAAATGCTAATCCAAATACATCTAGTAACAATATAGATGGTCTATAGTCAAATTTCAATGATGATGAAGACGATGCAGGTCAAGATGAGGATGATGATAATATTAAATGCTTGACAAAACATATGAACATTGACAATGATACACTTGATAACATTGTAGCAGACAATAATGTTAATGACCAGGACTTCTAAGTTTTCAAAATTATTTGCAATCCATGTTTAAAAAGGATGATTCTTATGGCCTAAACTTTGTAATGCTTCAGTAATATTATTTTCGTCGATACAAATTACATGTTGCAATATCCTTAAATTGTTCAATCTTTGGTATGAATTGTTGGCAGAAAAAATTAGGATTACTTGGATGCAATTTCCTTTTCATTGCTTTATATTTTACTCTAATGTCAAGGTCTCAACCTAATCCTCATTTTTCACTGAGGAGAAACCTTAGGCTTAACTCTACAATGGCCTTAATTCATTGCGAGGAAGTTATGATTGAGGATTTGATGACTGCAACATATTTTAATTCTTTCAAACAGTTCACATTTTTTGTCTATGATTCCATATTTTGTGCATATCCTGCAATCATTGCAGTCCATGAGACCACATTTATTTGAGGCATTCTGTCAAATAGTTCACATGCCTTGTCTATGGTTCCACATTTTGCATACATGTCTAATATGGCAGTTGTAACTACAATATCTGAAAAAATTCCTCTATCCTTTATGTATTGATGGATGTCCATACCCTATGCCAAAGCTCCCATTTTGACATAGGCAAGGAGGATGCTAGCAAAGGTTGTGGAATTTGGCTTTACACCAGCTAATTGTATTTGCTTTAAAATTTCTAAAGCCTTTTCAACAAATCCATTTTGTGCATATGTTGCAGTCATTGTAGTCCATGAGACCACATTTCTTTGAGGCATTTTGTCAAACAGTTCGCGTTCCTTGTCTATGCTTCCACATTTTGCATACATGTCTAACAGGGTAGTTGCAACTACAACATCTACTAAAATTCCTCTATTCTTTATGTTTTGATGGATGTCCATACCCTATTCCAAAGCTCCCATTTTGACATAGGCAAGGAGGATGCTAGCAAAGGTTGTGGAATTTGACTTTACACCAGCCAATTGCATTTGCTTTAAAATTTCTAAATCCTTTTCAACAAATCCATTTTGTGCATATCTTGTAGTCCATGAGACCACATTTCTTTGAGGCATTCTATCAAGCAGTTCACATGCCTTGTCTATGCTTCCACATTTTGCATACATGTCTAACAGGGCAGTTGCAACTACAACATCTGACAAGGACTTAAGTATTCAGAAACCTAAACTATGATGTATCTGTGATCTTATCAAGCATGATCTTATGATAGTGTTTGGACTGAACCTGTATAGTTTTAGGGCATTCACACATCTCAGTTACAATGTGGTGTGTGAGGAATTATTACTAAATGGTTGCTACCATACACATAAACTATACACATATCTGAAGACTGTAATATGACATTATTGTGATGGAATCTTAGGTTGGAATGAAAGCTAGGCCTTAGACCATTTAAATTGATTCCTTGCAAAAAAATCTGATATGAGAGCCACTATGTCCTCGAATACCATTCCACCAGCCTGTGGACCTAGTGCAAGGTGTGCAACAAGTCTAAGAAGCAACAACATCCTTCTTTCTGTCATACTGAGAACCACAAAATAATGGTTTTAAATCATGGAACATATATAATTGATACCTTTAATGCATCTTCCATGCAAGTGAGTTTAAAACTAAAGATTTGAGTGTAGGAAAGGGCTTCTAAATAAACGTTCATTAGTAAAGAAAGAAAATGAATAGTTTTGAAATGGAAAAACAAAAATCACAAAATCTAAAGGTCTCTCT